>OW026310.1:12608817-13858817 GCA_932273695.1 Apotomis betuletana | reverse complement strand
ATCAATATCGTGATAATAATACTCTTTATTGTGCACGATAAAATAGGAACAAAGAAATAGCAAAAAAAAAACAATAGGTAGAGTTCGATCGATCGATCATAGCGTTTGTGTAGAAAACTTTTATTGTAGGTACTATATTCTGTTTCGTGGAGTTTATTGTGTGGTGTGCTACGTACGTGACAATATTACACATGGACGAAGTGGCAGAGTTGCTTAAAACATGGGAGCTGTCCGACCTGATCCCAAAATTTGACGAGAAAAATTTTTAACAAAAAAAAGAACCGACTTCAGTAAAACTAAAAAACCAAAAATAACCCATTCAAGTACAGATTACATTTGACTCACCCTTCGAAGTCGATCCCAAACCACTCAGTTCTTATATTTATAGTTATATTATAGTTTACGCGAGGTTTGGCACCGACTTCGAAGGGTGAGTCAAATGTAATCTGTACTTGAATGGGTTATTTTTGGTTTTTTAGTTTTACTGAAGTCGGTTCTTTTTTTGTTAAAAATTTTTTTTTTTTTGCTTTTTAGTGGTTCTAGTGGCCATCTGTGGTGTTCATCATCAGTTTACTTACATCAAATCCTATTTACTGAATGTAAATTCTTGACTTTATCAATAAATTACCGAAAGCGCCGTACATGTCCCTATAACATTTGAAGAGTTCCCTCGATTTCTCCAAGATTCCACCATCAGATCCCGACTTAGTGCCAACGGGACCAACTCGGAGTTCTACCCTTTCGATTAAAAAAAAAATATTGAAAATCGGTTCACGGTTCTCGGAGATATCGAGTAACATACACACAAAAAAAAAAAATAGTTCGAATAGAGAACCCTCCTCCTTTTTTTGAAGTCGGTTAAAAAAGAGAATTATTATTAACAACTTGAATAAAACTTTAAACTTACCAGCAAAGGCCTTAAATGCGACCCTTGACAATTGCTCTAAAAATTGTTGGTAGGTAGGTACTCTTAATTGTTATCAGACAGAAATAAACATAATTACCCCTTTCAAATACTGTTTTAAATTTGTATTATTGCAATTTTTCGCAAATGTATTAAAAAACGTTGTTTGGTACACGTGTGGAAGTGTCATTTTAACTCGTCCCGAGTCTTGACCCTCGCCTTGCGGCTCAGGCCAAGACTACAGGCCAACTATCCACACTTGTATCAAAAACTACTATGTATTTTTTTGCCAGTACAACATCGCTGGCCAGGCGTGCCCGCAACGCGGAACGGGCACGCCTGCGCCGCCACAACGAATCCGCGGCGCAAAGATCGGTGCGGCTCGCAAAAATGCGACATTATAGTCAAAGGAAGCGGCGGCGGGCGGCGTTAGACATAGAACACACAAACAGTAAGTCCGTGTTTTCAGCCATTTTTAAGACTATCATTTTATTACTTTTCTGAATTCTGCTTAAAAAGATGAAGTAATCTCTGTTTTTATTTATTTTCTGAGATGATTATTTATTTTATTATTAATTTATAAAAACATACTCATTTTAAACTTGTCTATACCTTTATAAATAATGACACAAAGGTAAATTAAGAAAGAAAAATTGAATGCGATCACTACAATCGAAGCGGGGTACATATTTATAAAAAAAAAAATGTGGTATTACCACATGAAAAATATAGAATCGATAAAAAGATTCTATACAAATATTTGTCTATACCTACTCAGCCGGCAAGCCCTTATTTCCCGGCGTCTGCAGTAATGTTGTTTATTTTCCAGCCGCCGGCGTCTCCGCTGCCGACGTCCCCGCCCCCGCCGCGAGCCGCACCGCCCCCGCCGCGAGCCGCACCGCCCCCGCCGCCAGCCGCACCGCCCCCGCCACGAGCCGCGCCGCCCCCGCCGCGAGCCGCGCCGCCCCCGCCGCGGCCGACGAGGTACTGTAAAATAGTACATTACGGCAGAGACCAGTAAGTAAGCCATACTGGCCGAGTAGGAATTAGACGGACCGAGCCGTAGGCGAGGTCCGGATATAATACGAGGCCAGGATGGCTCTTACGGTCGAAGCAAGTATAGTGCTTTTCTCAAAAATTAAACAAGAAAATTAGATTAAAATTATATTTTGTAGGTGACATTTATATTCGGCCATTTTCCAATGAATATTTTTGTTATATCCCATTTTTATTATTACACATTGTGATATTCGACATCGCAGGCACCATTAACTCCCACAATAACAACCTATAACAAAAATAATTATGAGTTTCCTATACTTGGATAAAAGATATAGTTATATCGTTATCAAATAGTGGCAGCATTTATTTACCTTCATCGCCAAAATGGTTATCATCTAGAGCTTGATTTAAGAACTTTTCTATATTTTTCTGCTGAATATTTGTCATTTCTTTCCTTTGTAGCCATCCGATTGTCTCAGAAAGATTATTGAAATATTCTGACCTTATCACACATTATCTGACCAATTATTAACTTGATTTTCTTCCTTCCATTTAATGAATCTCTTGTATTTTTTTATATCTCCTTGGATTTAGTCGGAAGTAAATTATTTTAGCTTACTCCGCCTCCGCTTTTAAGTACCTATGGATGGAGGAGTGCCGTCTATTCGGAATCAGACTCGTCTGAACTCATTTTTGCTGAATTATTGTAATAGATCACACAAACAAATTTGAAATTTATGTCTTTTAATTTAAATCCCGCCTTAATTTCTTTTTTTATAAATACTGCGTGTAATGCTTGTAACAGTTTTTATTATTGTTAAACACACAATTATCGATAATACAACAAATTTGGGCACTGAAGCACAGTATATTTTGTAGAAAAGGCACACGAAAGATTGTTTACAAGACGCACGGACGATGCGCGCACGACGCACGACATTAGGTAGGACGCGACTGGCGGTCTGTGCGAGGCGCGGGCGGCGCGGTGGTGCCGGCCGCGGCGAGCGTTATCCTTACAACGTTAAACGAACGAAATCAAACACGAAACGTGTCATCAAAACAAATGGGATATGATTACAAATTGCCTAATGAAAATAATGAGCTGATTAGGGTGTGCAAGAAGTTCTTCATCAGTACTTTAGATATTAATTACGACACTTTATCTGATTGGACAAAAGCTTTAAACTTGGAACGTTTAGAGACTGAAAACGTTATTACCAGAAAAAGTAGACGACAAAATACACGTGAAATACAATTGACGAATCCAAAATCTTGTGTTGTGAAAGAATGGTTGAATTTGTTGCCAAAAGTACCAAGCCACTATTGTAGAAGCTCATCTAAACGAGTGTATGTTGAAAGTACTTTTCACAACAAATCCCATCTTTATCGAGTGTACAAAAAATGGTGCCTTGAACATGGCAAACCTCCATCTCATCGTACACTTTTTTCTTCGGTTCTCAGATCTGAAAAAATATCAATTTACAAACCGAGGAAAGATCAATGTGACACTTGTACGTCTTTCAAAGAGAACAATATTACCGAGGATGAATACAACGAACACATCAATAAGAAAGAGGAAGCCTATGCAGCCAAGAGACAGGCCTTAAGTATGTGTTCTCCTGATGTTCTTGTGATTACAATGGATGTACAAGGTGTGTTATTATGCCCCAAGCTAAAAGTTTCTGTCCAATATTATAAACAAAAACTCCAACTTCATAATTTTAGTATCTACTGCAATAACGATAGGGAAGTACAATTATATGTATGGCATGAAGGTGATGGCGAAGTAACTGCGAACGAATTTACCTCCTGTCTAATTCATTTTCTCAAATCGAAAATTCCCGAGGGCTTTAAAAAAATTATCCTCATATCAGATGGATGCTCATACCAGAATAGAAACAGAATCCTGGCTTCGGCTCTATTAAATTTGTCTTCAGAAGCAAACGTCGAGGTTGAACAACTGATCCTTGAGAAAGGTCACACAATGATGGAAGTTGACAGCGTACACTCCACATTAGGGGGTCTTTTTAAAGCTCCTATCTACACAGCTAACGATTACGTAAATATAATGAGACATGCACGCTCTGCAAAACCATATATCGTGCATCACTTAGATTATAACTTTTTTCAGAACTATGAGAAAATATGCGAATTCTCTTCAATCAGGCCAGGGAAAAAAACTGGAGATCCGGTAGTAACGGATATAAGGGGTCTTCGTTACCAAAATGGAACCATATATTACAAGTTACGACATGCAGAAGAATGGAAATCTCTCCCTCAACGTCAACGCATAAACAATAATGCACTTTCGAATTTGTACGACTCACCACGAAAAATTGACAAGTCTAAGTTTGATAGCTTGCAGTCTTTAAAAAAGTATATGCATCGAGATTACCATCATTTCTATGATAGTCTTCATCACGACTGACTTATTGGTATAATTTCAAGTTTCTTTAAGGCAGACTGTTTATATTTGTCGCCCATAAAACCAAATCCCGTTTGCTGTTTTGTTTGACGTCAAGCCGCTGGTTTACGTTTTTTTTCAAGTGTTTATATTACTCATTGCAATATTAAAAAAGAATATATTGCCGTTTTCAGAACCATATGGTTATTTTTTTAGGGGAAGATATATATTTGTTAACATTTTCCTAGCATACATAAATATTTTTGTTTAATAAAATAACTAGAAGGATCCTTTTGATCATAGGAATTTATTTCGAATAAAAGTAATTGATCCGAAGATATTATTGTTATTTAATTTTATTTCTAGAAACACATAACATTTTCTGATAACCCTTAAATCATTATGAATTTAAAACCCCTATGTGCATGACCCACACATACGTGTTTAGTAAGAGCAAAACCAATACCCATATGTGCACCGAAATTAGAAAAAACTAAATAACCTAATTTGTAATAAATGAATCCTTGTTTTGTCTGCATAGTAATAATTCTTATTTTTTTTGACACCCTTTTGACATCAATTTAACATACAATTTTGCTCCATTATATCATAAATCAGTTTTTAGTCTCTCCTGAAAAGTTACTAAAATGCACATAGCGGAATTGGCAATCTCACCGACGGTTTATAGGTATGCATAGAACTACTACGGGCGCACGCGGATGGCGCGAATATATGAATGTTCGCCTTACATGCGTTTAATTATTTGCACTGTCTTACAAATCTAAGTCTTAAAGATAAAATTTAATTATTGTTATACATTGTTGTATTTTCTAACTAATTTTCATATCATAAAGCTTACCTTCAATTTTAACTCCGAGGTTTTTTCTAAACGACACAAAAAAGGAAGGAATTCCGAAATATCATTGTCATTTTACACAGCACAATTATGAACTAAACGCTGCATACAAACTTCCGCACTAAACCTTGTCGCTATTTTTTTTTTTAAATATGCATCTTGAGTTACGTTTATACTGCCAATAGTGCTAACCTCTTTTTATTTTACATTTGCTTTTAGTGTAAATTGCAAGTGTATACTGCAATGTCGTCTCTTTCTATTTAATCTATGAAAAAGGGACGCCACTTTTTAATTTCTACAATTTGCTGTCGCACTGTACTTATAATTAAAACAATTTGTGGAATTAATAAACTATGTTAATGAAAAAATATTCCACCAACGAATGCTACATTGTACCAGCATTTCCAACGGGCAGTTTTTCAAGCAGTTCATGTATGGGGTCTAATATAACCGATCCAAAATATTCCTAGTCCATCTGATTGGGGATGTACAAAAGTAGATGAGAGAAGGGAACCTACATGGACTAGCTTGCCAGTAGGTGTCGAGCCCAAAGCCTGCATGGAAATGATCAGGTGCAGCAAAAAGAAATGCGCTGCTAGATGCAGGTGTAACCAATAAAAATTAAAGTGCACCGAGTTGTGTGCATGTGATGGAACATGTTACTCATAAATATATGTACCTACCAATTAAAGTATTTATATACAGATTAACAATAATAATAAATAAAATAAAATAAAATAATATCTAATCAGATCAGTGACTTGTTAGTTTTATTTTGAACCAGTCATTTGAAGTCATCAAACGGTTATATTATTCGCAATTTAAAATATAATACACATGCTAACAAATGTAAATACACCTTTAAACTT
The DNA here is from genome assembly GCA_932273695.1 of Apotomis betuletana. Lineage (NCBI taxonomy): Eukaryota > Metazoa > Arthropoda > Insecta > Lepidoptera > Tortricidae > Apotomis > Apotomis betuletana. Next base: position 13,852,782 of record OW026310.1, on the reverse strand, counting down.
TGTAATATACAATTAAGCTACTTACATTACATATTCCAACATTTATAACATTCGTTTTTGGGTCCTTATTTTTATAAAGTAAAATTGTAAGGAGTCCCCTAGTGATTACATACTCTTTGGAGTCCCCTGTTCAAAAAAATTTTTTTTAGTATTTGCTATTCATAACAGTTATAATAAATTATATGTTTTTGAAATCTACATAAATGTGGCTTTATAATAATATTTTTTTCATGTCCAAATCATTGCTTATTTTCACGTAATCGTACCAGAAAGAATTTTTTTTTACTAAGATTTTCTGATTTTTGCCTTTATTTCTATTTTTTTCTATAAAACATGTTATTAATGTCCCAGAAAATGATCGGCCATCCTCAATTTATCCGAAAACGATACCAAACTTGCCATAGGCGGTTGTCACACTGCCGCCGCGTCTCGTTGCGAGACGCAGAGCCACGGACTCGCATGCGGAGACAACGCACCAACGTCCGAGTTTTCTCTGCATCTCCGTCCGGAGCTGCGCTGCACGACGTCCCGCGTCCTTCGTTCGTCGTTACTTCCGTCTCACGTTCATTTCACATTCGAACTTCAGAGTGAAAACAGTTCCTATATTTGGCGATAAAATGGAAACGGACCTTATTCAGAACGCTGCGATGATACTTTCAGTTTGGTTTTTATACAATCGAGTCATAAAACGCAGAAAACACTGGGTACATCCCTATTTACAAACCAGACCTATAAATGGGTCTTTTGCTAGAGATTACCAAGATTTAAGGCAACACGAAGATTTTTTTTTAATTTCACCCGTATGTCAACCGCGTCGTTTGATTGTCTTGCTTTTTGCACACGGTCACTATATTCGTTGCATTTCATATTCCAAATAGCTGGACGACTTTCAATTTCGAAAATAAACTTATCGATGTCGATATCCATTGCGCCTACGTCCTTCTTGAACTAAAAACGGTCCGGCACTGCGGAGCTCAGTGTGACATACCCTGCGGCACGCACCGCATCTCCGTCCCAGCGCGCGAGTCGTCGTGCGTCTCGCGCTTCCGTGCGTCGAGGCGGAGCCAGTGTGTCGTACCATGCGATTTTTCTATACAAAATCAAGATTCTACATACAAAGTTAAAAAACGCATCAACGGACGACGCTGCGAGATGCGGAGCAGTGTGACAACCGCCGTCTCTATAAATACAATGATAGGAGGACCGAAAGAACGCGCGGCGGAACGTCACTTCCCCCCCTCCCCCTCCCCACCAGCGGGTCGTCCGCGCTCGTCTCCCGGGCGTTTTCAACTCTAGTCCACCTAAGTAACAAGTGTGCCAAGGCTCATGCTTTAATGACAAAAATATTGGTTCAATAAAAAAAACTTGCGACTCCAGATATTGATGTTCAAAACACGATTGAGTTGCTATTTGTCCTTCTAAATATTTAGTTATAAATATATAACGCATTACTTACCGACCACGAAAGAGATATAGTATATTGTGTCATAAGGGTAGTAAGTAGGGGATTACTAACGAAGGTCTATTAGAAGCCCGACGCCGAAGGCGGAGGGCTTTTAATGTCCTGAGTTTGTAATCCCCTTACTACCCGCTAGTGACCGACCGAAACATGATTTTTTGCCGAAACCGAAACCGAAACAGAAGGTTCGGCTTTGATTATAGTTTCGGCCGAAACCGAAACCGAAACCGAACCTTTTATAAACGCGATTAAAACGTTGGATAAAATATCAGTGGGCCGTTTTTTCCATATATATATGCGTAATAAAACATCTCACTGGCCTATGCCTAATATAACAGGGTTCTAGGTTTCTCTTTTATCTAATTGAAATTTGAACATTGTTAAACATATAGTGACTAGGGTGTTTCATATTTCCAAAAGTTCTATTTTTATGTGACTTCGCTCAAATCCTTGAACGCACTTACCCAAAAGGCCGTTGTGCCAACTGAATATTATTTTGAGGTAGCGCAACATTGTCGAATTTAAAGGAAATACCTTAATTTTTGAGCATTATTCAAATATGGATTTCACCTTTCGTGGGATGTTAAATATTAAAATAAAAACTTGTTAGACATAAAAATCAATCACTTACGAGAAATTTAGCTTTAGGTAAAGCTTCTAGTAATTAATTTTTATAACAAAAAAATATATTTAAGCTAAATAAATATAGGAGCTAGGGTAGCGAAGTAGCTAGCGCGCTGGACCGGTAATCCGGAGGTACCGGGTTCGATTCCCGGTCTCTTCCACCAGGTAGCTCCTTTTTCAATTTTTCGTTAAGCTTTGATATTTGTATTAAGTTTTAATAAAAATTGTGGTGTACCCACATTAAAAAAATGAGACATTACATGTTTCATAATTTAAAAAAAATATGTATCTTGCGATTATATCTCAACATCTGCTGAGAGCATAAAGTAAGGAAGAAATGAATAATAGATTAATTATTTACAGCTACTCGTAAACTTCTCTACAGCTAACACTCTTTATGTCCAGGACGTGATTTTTATGATAAACAGCTTAAAAATATAAAATCAGTACTTGAGATGAGAACTATTACAAATTTAATTATTTTTGTAAAATTGATTACGTTGCGCAACCTCTAGACATCCTCAAATTGTTTTTTAATTCGGAACAAAAACATATAACGAGTTGGACCACGTATGACCGCAATCTTGTATCTATAAGAGCAATTTTCCCTAATAGTGACATTATATTAACCCTAATAGTGACACTGGGTCTAAACTAAAGTATTCTAAATAGTAAAAATATTACGGTAACTGTAAATACTGAGGCAGTTGTAGAATTGTAGATAGACGCCATATTGCCAGCCGTTCTAAGCGCTACCGCCGTCAGCCGAACGCGACTTGAAAGTACGACGCAATAAGTTTCGGCACGGCCGAAAGGTTCGGCTGTTTTTTGGCCGAAACCGAACCTTTGGCCGAAACATGACTTTTAGGCCGAAACTGGCCGAAACCGAAACCGAAACCGAAACTTCGGTTGGACACTACTACCCGCCTTACACACAATATTTTTCATCACATTTTGGAGTAAATAACAAATAAATAAGCCAAAAATAAACATTAAACGATAACGATTGACAACCAACTTTTTTCAGTACATATTTTATCTCAAAAATTGCATGTAATGTTGCCTTACCATCGCTAGATAGACTACAGTAAGTGGAACATACCGAAGACTTTTTAGAAGTGTCCAGTAAACAGCGAGATTTTAAATTTGGAATCAATATTTATCCAGTAAGTAAGTATGTAATTCCTATTACGTATCAAGATATTTGAATATCGAAACACGATTTACATCGTCACCGACCAATAAAAAAACTAAGGATGTGAAGGCGATGAGGTCGTATATAAATGTAAAAAGGATGCATTCCACAAATTATTTTAATTAAGTATAAGTACAGTGTGACAGCAAATTGTAGAAATTAAAAAGTGGCGTTCCTTTTTCATAGATTAAATAGAAAGAGACGACATTGCAGTACACTTACAATTTACACTAAGAGTAAATGTAAAATAAAAGAGGTTAGCACTATTGGCAGTATAAACGTAATTCAAGATGCATATTCAAAAAAAAAAAAGTAGCGACAAGGTTTAGTGCGGAAGTTTGTATGCAGCGTTTAGTTCATAATTGTGCTGTGTAAAATGAGAATGATATTTCGGAATTCCTTCCTTTTTTGTGTCGTTTAGAAAAAACCTCGGAGTTAAAATGGAAGGTTAGCTTTATGATATGAAAATTAGTTAGAAAATACAACAATGTATAACAATAATTAAATTTTATCTTTAAGACTTAGATTTGTAAGACAGTGCAAATAATTAAACGCAGTATTTATAAAAAAGAAGTTAAGGCGGGATTTAAATTAAAAGACAAAAATTTCAAATTTGTTTGTGTGATCTATTACAATAATTCAGCAAAAATTTGTTGAGACGAGTCTGATTCCGAATAGACGGCACTCCTCCATACTTAAAAGCGGAGGCAGAGTTAGCTAAAATAATTTACTTCCGACAAAATCCAAAGGCGATATAAAAAAAACAAGAGATTCATTAAATGGAAGGAAGAAAATCAAGTTAAAAATTGGTCAGATATTGTGTGATAAGGTCAGAATATTTCAACAATCTTTCTGAGACAATCGGATGGCTACAAAGGAAAGAAATCACAAATATTCAGGAGAAAAATATAGAAAAGTTCTTAAATGAAGCTCTAGATGATAAACATTTTGGCGATGAAGGTAAATAAATGCTGCCACTATTTGATAAAGATATAACTATATCTTTTATCCAAGTATAAACTCATAATTCTTTTTGTTATAGGTTGTTATCATGGGAGTTAATGGTGCCTGTGACGACGAATATCACAATGTGTAATAATAAAAATGGGATATAACAAAAATATTCATTAGAAAATGGCCGAATATGAATGTCACCTACAAAATATAATTTAAATCAAATTTTCTTGTTTAATTTTTGAGAAAAGCACTATACTTGCTTCGACCGTAAGACCCATCCTGGCCTCAGTATTATATCCGGACCTCGCCTACGGCTCGGTCCGTCTAATTCCTACTCGGCCAGTATGGCTTACTTACTGGTCTCTGCCGTAATGTACTATTTTAATTTACTATAAGCACTGGCAAAACGGCCATCAGCTTAATACAGAAAACAAATATACACAGAATCTTACCATCTATTATTAAACAAATAACAATTGACAACATTTCATATTTTTAAGACTATCATTTTATTACTTTTCTGAATTCTGCTTAAAAAGATGAAGTAATCTCTGTTTTTATTTATTTTCTGAGATGATTATTTATTTTATTATTAATTTATAAAAACATACTCATTTTAAAATGTGGCAACACCAAAACCAGAACTTAATGGAACGGTTACTTTAGTCGGTTTTCTTATTAAAAAAAAACTTAATAAAACTCTACTTGGTCCATGAAAAATCCGTATACATCTGTCATCTGTCAACGTCAAATAAAAAAAAAAAATTTTTTTTCGCTCTTTAGTTTAGACAACAACCCTATTCAGCCCGTATTGTCTTAGATTGCAGTTATTTGATGTATTTTCTTATATTTCTTTAAATACAGAAGAATAAATTCGAAGAATTTTTTTTAAGGTACACGACATAAAGCCCTGTCGTACTCTATATTAATTTCCACCTGTTATAAATATGAAATGTTGTCAATTAACAATATTATGCAACAATAAATTACCAGCGTAATATTATAAAACTTAAATATGAACAGTAAGTTTGTTACAAAACGAAATAGTTCCTATTAACCAATAATTTTATAACTTTTTTTCCTTTTTTTTGTGTCGTCTACCACAGATAATGCTAAGAACTGCGTTTCGTTTAGAAACTTGACAGGCTATACTGCCAGATTGTAACGATAATTCAAAATTTAATTTAATAAAATTATTGCAAAATACACATAAATAATTGTAAAACATAAATATATATGCAGTTACATACACCGTATTAATTCAATACACAATAAAATTTGCTGGTAGGCAAGTTTTGTTGATACAACAAAAAACCTTTGGCTGGATTGAAACCTCCTTAATCTGAAGTAATCTGCGAGTGCGTACTATATTAAAAAAAAAAAAGAACCGACTTCAGTAAAACTAAAAAACCAAAAATAACCCATTCAAGTACAGATTACATTTGACTCACCCTTCGAAGTCGATCCCAAACCACTCAGTTCTTATATTTATAGTTATATTATAGTTTATGCGAGGTTTGGCACCGACTTCGAAGGGTGAGTCAAATGTAATCTGTACTTGAATGGGTTATTTTTGGTTTTTTAGTTTTACTGAAGTCGGTTCTTTTTTTTGTTAAAAATTTTTTTTTTTTGCTTTTTAGTGGTTCTAGTGGCCATCTGTGGTGTTCATCATCAGTTTACTTACATCAAATCCTATTTACTGAATGTAAATTCTTGACTTTATCAATAAATTACCGAAAGCGCCGTACATGTCCCTATAACATTTGAAGAGTTCCCTCGATTTCTCCAAGATTCCACCATCAGATCCCGACTTAGTGCCAACGGGACCAACTCGGAGTTCTACCCTTTCGATTAAAAAAAAAAATATTGAAAATCGGTTCACGGTTCTCGGAGATATCGAGTAACATACACACAAAAAAAAAAATTAGTTCGAATAGAGAACCCTCCTCCTTTTTTTGAAGTCGGTTAAAAAAGAGAATTATTATTAACAACTTGAATAAAACTTTAAACTTACCAGCAAAGGCCTTAAATGCGACCCTTGACAATTGCTCTAAAAATTGTTGGTAGGTAGGTACTCTTAATTGTTATCAGACAGAAATAAACATAATTACCCCTTTCAAATACTGTTTTAAATTTGTATTATTGCAATTTTTCGCAAATGTATTAAAAAACGTTGTTTGGTACACGTGTGGAAGTGTCATTTTAACTCGTCCCGAGTCTTGAACCTCGCCTTGCGGCTCAGGCCAAGACTACAGGCCAACTATCCACACTTGTATCAAAAACTACTATGTATTTTTTTGCCAGTACCACATCGCTGAGCAGGCGTGCCCGGAACGCGGAACTGGCACGCCTGCGCCGCGAGAACGAATCCGCGGCGCAGAAATCGGCGCGGCTCGCACATATGCGAGAATATAGTCATAGGAAGCGGCGGCGGGCGGAGTTAGACAAAGGACACACAAACAGTAAGTCCGTGTTTTCAGCCATTTTTAAGACTATCATTTTATTACTTTTCTGAATTCTGCTTAAAAAGATGAAGTAATCTCTGTTTTTATTTATTTTCTGAGATGATTATTTATTTTATTATTAATTTATAAAAACATACTCATTTTAAACTTGTCTATACCTTTATAAATAATGACACAAAGGTAAATTAAGAAAGAAAAATTGAATGCGATCACTACAATCGAAGCGGGGTACATATTTATAAAAAAAAAAATGTGGTATTACCACATGAAAAATATAGAATCGATAAAAAGATTCTATACAAATATTTGTCTATACCTACTCAGCCGGCAAGCCCTTATTTCCCGGCGTCTGCAGTAATGTTGTTTATTTTCCAGCCGCCGGCGTCTCCGCTGCCGACGTCCCCGCCCCCGCCGCGAGCCGCACCGCCCCCGCCGCGAGCCGCACCGCCCCCGCCGCCAGCCGCACCGCCCCCGCCACGAGCCGCGCCGCCCCCGCCGCGAGCCGCGCCGCCCCCGCCGCGGCCGACGAGGTACTGTAAAATAGTACATTACGGCAGAGACCAGTAAGTAAGCCATACTGGCCGAGTAGGAATTAGACGGACCGAGCCGTAGGCGAGGTCCGGATATAATACGAGGCCAGGATGGCTCTTACGGTCGAAGCAAGTATAGTGCTTTTCTCAAAAATTAAACAAGAAAATTAGATTAAAATTATATTTTGTAGGTGACATTTATATTCGGCCATTTTCCAATGAATATTTTTGTTATATCCCATTTTTATTATTACACATTGTGATATTCGACATCGCAGGCACCATTAACTCCCACAATAACAACCTATAACAAAAATAATTATGAGTTTCCTATACTTGGATAAAAGATATAGTTATATCGTTATCAAATAGTGGCAGCATTTATTTACCTTCATCGCCAAAATGGTTATCATCTAGAGCTTGATTTAAGAACTTTTCTATATTTTTCTGCTGAATATTTGTCATTTCTTTCCTTTGTAGCCATCCGATTGTCTCAGAAAGATTATTGAAATATTCTGACCTTATCACACATTATCTGACCAATTATTAACTTGATTTTCTTCCTTCCATTTAATGAATCTCTTGTATTTTTTTATATCTCCTTGGATTTAGTCGGAAGTAAATTATTTTAGCTTACTCCGCCTCCGCTTTTAAGTACCTATGGATGGAGGAGTGCCGTCTATTCGGAATCAGACTCGTCTGAACTCATTTTTGCTGAATTATTGTAATAGATCACACAAACAAATTTGAAATTTATGTCTTTTAATTTAAATCCCGCCTTAATTTCTTTTTTTATAAATACTGCGTGTAATGCTTGTAACAGTTTTTATTATTGTTAAACACACAATTATCGATAATACAACAAATTTGGGCACTGAAGCACAGTATATTTTGTAGAAAAGGCACACGAAAGATTGTTTACAAGACGCACGGACGATGCGCGCACGACGCACGACATTAGGTAGGACGCGACTGGCGGTCTGTGCGAGGCGCGGGCGGCGCGGTGGTGCCGGCCGCGGCGAGCGTTATCCTTACAACGTTAAACGAACGAAATCAAACACGAAACGTGTCATCAAAACAAATGGGATATGATTACAAATTGCCTAATGAAAATAATGAGCTGATTAGGGTGTGCAAGAAGTTCTTCATCAGTACTTTAGATATTAATTACGACACTTTATCTGATTGGACAAAAGCTTTAAACTTGGAACGTTTAGAGACTGAAAACGTTATTACCAGAAAAAGTAGACGACAAAATACACGTGAAATACAATTGACGAATCCAAAATCTTGTGTTGTGAAAGAATGGTTGAATTTGTTGCCAAAAGTACCAAGCCACTATTGTAGAAGCTCATCTAAACGAGTGTATGTTGAAAGTACTTTTCACAACAAATCCCATCTTTATCGAGTGTACAAAAAATGGTGCCTTGAACATGGCAAACCTCCATCTCATCGTACACTTTTTTCTTCGGTTCTCAGATCTGAAAAAATATCAATTTACAAACCGAGGAAAGATCAATGTGACACTTGTACGTCTTTCAAAGAGAACAATATTACCGAGGATGAATACAACGAACACATCAATAAGAAAGAGGAAGCCTATGCAGCCAAGAGACAGGCCTTAAGTATGTGTTCTCCTGATGTTCTTGTGATTACAATGGATGTACAAGGTGTGTTATTATGCCCCAAGCTAAAAGTTTCTGTCCAATATTATAAACAAAAACTCCAACTTCATAATTTTAGTATCTACTGCAATAACGATAGGGAAGTACAATTATATGTATGGCATGAAGGTGATGGCGAAGTAACTGCGAACGAATTTACCTCCTGTCTAATTCATTTTCTCAAATCGAAAATTCCCGAGGGCTTTAAAAAAATTATCCTCATATCAGATGGATGCTCATACCAGAATAGAAACAGAATCCTGGCTTCGGCTCTATTAAATTTGTCTTCAGAAGCAAACGTCGAGGTTGAACAACTGATCCTTGAGAAAGGTCACACAATGATGGAAGTTGACAGCGTACACTCCACATTAGGGGGTCTTTTTAAAGCTCCTATCTACACAGCTAACGATTACGTAAATATAATGAGACATGCACGCTCTGCAAAACCATATATCGTGCATCACTTAGATTATAACTTTTTTCAGAACTATGAGAAAATATGCGAATTCTCTTCAATCAGGCCAGGGAAAAAAACTGGAGATCCGGTAGTAACGGATATAAGGGGTCTTCGTTACCAAAATGGAACCATATATTACAAGTTACGACATGCAGAAGAATGGAAATCTCTCCCTCAACGTCAACGCATAAACAATAATGCACTTTCGAATTTGTACGACTCACCACGAAAAATTGACAAGTCTAAGTTTGATAGCTTGCAGTCTTTAAAAAAGTATATGCATCGAGATTACCATCATTTCTATGATAGTCTTCATCACGACTGACTTATTGGTATAATTTCAAGTTTCTTTAAGGCAGACTGTTTATATTTGTCGCCCATAAAACCAAATCCCGTTTGCTGTTTTGTTTGACGTCAAGCCGCTGGTTTACGTTTTTTTTCAAGTGTTTATATTACTCATTGCAATATTAAAAAAGAATATATTGCCGTTTTCAGAACCATATGGTTATTTTTTTAGGGGAAGATATATATTTGTTAACATTTTCCTAGCATACATAAATATTTTTGTTTAATAAAATAACTAGAAGGATCCTTTTGATCATAGGAATTTATTTCGAATAAAAGTAATTGATCCGAAGATATTATTGTTATTTAATTTTATTTCTAGAAACACATAACATTTTCTGATAACCCTTAAATCATTATGAATTTAAAACCCCTATGTGCATGACCCACACATACGTGTTTAGTAAGAGCAAAACCAATACCCATATGTGCACCGAAATTAGAAAAAACTAAATAACCTAATTTGTAATAAATGAATCCTTGTTTTGTCTGCATAGTAATAATTCTTATTTTTTTTGACACCCTTTTGACATCAATTTAACATACAATTTTGCTCCATTATATCATAAATCAGTTTTTAGTCTCTCCTGAAAAGTTACTAAAATGCACATAGCGGAATTGGCAATCTCACCGACGGTTTATAGGTATGCATAGAACTACTACGGGCGCACGCGGATGGCGCGAATATATGAATGTTCGCCTTACATGCGTTTAATTATTTGCACTGTCTTACAAATCTAAGTCTTAAAGATAAAATTTAATTATTGTTATACATTGTTGTATTTTCTAACTAATTTTCATATCATAAAGCTTACCTTCAATTTTAACTCCGAGGTTTTTTCTAAACGACACAAAAAAGGAAGGAATTCCGAAATATCATTGTCATTTTACACAGCACAATTATGAACTAAACGCTGCATACAAACTTCCGCACTAAACCTTGTCGCTATTTTTTTTTTTAAATATGCATCTTGAGTTACGTTTATACTGCCAATAGTGCTAACCTCTTTTTATTTTACATTTGCTTTTAGTGTAAATTGCAAGTGTATACTGCAATGTCGTCTCTTTCTATTTAATCTATGAAAAAGGGACGCCACTTTTTAATTTCTACAATTTGCTGTCGCACTGTACTTATAATTAAAACAATTTGTGGAATTAATAAACTATGTTAATGAAAAAATATTCCACCAACGAATGCTACATTGTACCAGCATTTCCAACGGGCAGTTTTTCAAGCAGTTCATGTATGGGGTCTAATATAACCGATCCAAAATATTCCTAGTCCATCTGATTGGGGATGTACAAAAGTAGATGAGAGAAGGGAACCTACATGGACTAGCTTGCCAGTAGGTGTCGAGCCCAAAGCCTGCATGGAAATGATCAGGTGCAGCAAAAAGAAATGCGCTGCTAGATGCAGGTGTAACCAATAAAAATTAAAGTGCACCGAGTTGTGTGCATGTGATGGAACATGTTACTCATAAATATATGTACCTACCAATTAAAGTATTTATATACAGATTAACAATAATAATAAATAAAATAAAATAAAATAATATCTAATCAGATCAGTGACTTGTTAGTTTTATTTTGAACCAGTCATTTGAAGTCATCAAACGGTTATATTATTCGCAATTTAAAATATAATACACATGCTAACAAATGTAAATACACCTTTAAACTTTGTAATATACAATTAAGCTACTTACATTACATATTCCAACATTTATAACATTCGTTTTTGGGTCCTTATTTTTATAAAGTAAAATTGTAAGGAGTCCCCTAGTGATTACATACTCTTTGGAGTCCCCTGTTCAAAAAATTTTTTTTTAGTATTTGCTATTCATAACAGTTATAATAAATTATATGTTTTTGAAATCTACATAAATGTGGCTTTATAATAATATTTTTTTCATGTCCAAATCATTGCTTATTTTCACGTAATCGTACCAGAAAGAATTTTTTTTTACTAAGATTTTCTGATTTTTGCCTTTATTTCTATTTTTTTCTATAAAACATGTTATTAATGTCCCAGAAAATGATCGGCCATCCTCAATTTATCCGAAAACGATACCAAACTTGCCATAGGCGGTTGTCACACTGCCGCCGCGTCTCGTTGCGAGACGCAGAGCCACGGACTCGCATGCGGAGACAACGCACCAACGTCCGAGTTTTCTCTGCATCTCCGTCCGGAGCTGCGCTGCACGACGTCCCGCGTCCTTCGTTCGTCGTTACTTCCGTCTCACGTTCATTTCACATTCGAACTTCAGAGTGAAAACAGTTCCTATATTTGGCGATAAAATGGAAACGGACCTTATTCAGAACGCTGCGATGATACTTTCAGTTTGGTTTTTATACAATCGAGTCATAAAACGCAGAAAACACTGGGTACATCCCTATTTACAAACCAGACCTATAAATGGGTCTTTTGCTAGAGATTACCAAGATTTAAGGCAACACGAAGATTTTTTTTTAATTTCACCCGTATGTCAACCGCGTCGTTTGATTGTCTTGCTTTTTGCACACGGTCACTATATTCGTTGCATTTCATATTCCAAATAGCTGGACGACTTTCAATTTCGAAAATAAACTTATCGATGTCGATATCCATTGCGCCTACGTCCTTCTTGAACTAAAAACGGTCCGGCACTGCGGAGCTCAGTGTGACATACCCTGCGGCACGCACCGCATCTCCGTCCCAGCGCGCGAGTCGTCGTGCGTCTCGCGCTTCCGTGCGTCGAGGCGGAGCCAGTGTGTCGTACCATGCGATTTTTCTATACAAAATCAAGATTCTACATACAAAGTTAAAAAACGCATCAACGGACGACGCTGCGAGATGCGGAGCAGTGTGACAACCGCCGTCTCTATAAATACAATGATAGGAGGACCGAAAGAACGCGCGGCGGAACGTCACTTCCCCCCCTCCCCCTCCCCACCAGCGGGTCGTCCGCGCTCGTCTCCCGGGCGTTTTCAACTCTAGTCCACCTAAGTAACAAGTGTGCCAAGGCTCATGCTTTAATGACAAAAATATTGGTTCAATAAAAAAAACTTGCGACTCCAGATATTGATGTTCAAAACACGATTGAGTTGCTATTTGTCCTTCTAAATATTTAGTTATAAATATATAACGCATTACTTACGGACCACGAAAGAGATATAGTATATTGTGTCATAAGGGTAGTAAGTAGGGGATTACTAACGAAGGTCTATTAGAAGCCCGACGCCGAAGGCGGAGGGCTTTTAATGTCCTGAGTTTGTAATCCCCTTACTACCCGCTAGTGACCGACCGAAACATGATTTTTTGCCGAAACCGAAACCGAAACAGAAGGTTCGGCTTTGATTATAGTTTCGGCCGAAACCGAAACCGAAACCGAATCTTTTATAAACGCGATTAAAACGTTGGATAAAATATCAGTGGGCCGTTTTTTCCATATATATATGCGTAATAAAACATCTCACTGGCCTATGCCTAATATAACAGGGTTCTAGGTTTCTCTTTTATCTAATTGAAATTTGAACATTGTTAAACATATAGTGACTAGGGTGTTTCATATTTCCAAAAGTTCTATTTTTATGTGACTTCGCTCAAATCCTTGAACGCACTTACCCAAAAGGCCGTTGTGCCAACTGAATATTATTTTGAGGTAGCGCAACATTGTCGAATTTAAAGGAAATACCTTAATTTTTGAGCATTATTCAAATATGGATTTCACCTTTCGTGGGATGTTAAATATTAAAATAAAAACTTGTTAGACATAAAAATCAATCACTTACGAGAAATTTAGCTTTAGGTAAAGCTTCTAGTAATTAATTTTTATAACAAAAAAATATATTTAAGCTAAATAAATATAGGAGCTAGGGTAGCGAAGTAGCTAGCGCGCTGGACCGGTAATCCGGAGGTACCGGGTTCGATTCCCGGTCTCTTCCACCAGGTAGCTCCTTTTTCAATTTTTCGTTAAGCTTTGATATTTGTATTAAGTTTTAATAAAAATTGTGGTGTACCCACATTAAAAAAATGAGACATTACATGTTTCATAATTTAAAAAAAATATGTATCTTGCGATTATATCTCAACATCTGCTGAGAGCATAAAGTAAGGAAGAAATGAATAATAGATTAATTATTTACAGCTACTCGTAAACTTCTCTACAGCTAACACTCTTTATGTCCAGGACGTGATTTTTATGATAAACAGCTTAAAAATATAAAATCAGTACTTGAGATGAGAACTATTACAAATTTAATTATTTTTGTAAAATTGATTACGTTGCGCAACCTCTAGACATCCTCAAATTGTTTTTTAATTCGGAACAAAAACATATAACGAGTTGGACCACGTATGACCGCAATCTTGTATCTATAAGAGCAATTTTCCCTAATAGTGACATTATATTAACCCTAATAGTGACACTGGGTCTAAACTAAAGTATTCTAAATAGTAAAAATATTACGGTAACTGTAAATACTGAGGCAGTTGTAGAATTGTAGATAGACGCCATATTGCCAGCCGTTCTAAGCGCTACCGCCGTCAGCCGAACGCGACTTGAAAGTACGACGCAATAAGTTTCGGCACGGCCGAAAGGTTCGGCTGTTTTTTGGCCGAAACCGAACCTTTGGCCGAAACATGACTTTTAGGCCGAAACTGGCCGAAACCGAAACCGAAACCGAAACTTCGGTTGGACACTACTACCCGCCTTACACACAATATTTTTCATCACATTTTGGAGTAAATAACAAATAAATAAGCCAAAAATAAACATTAAACGATAACGATTGACAACCAACTTTTTTCAGTACATATTTTATCTCAAAAATTGCATGTAATGTTGCCTTACCATCGCTAGATAGACTACAGTAAGTGGAACATACCGAAGACTTTTTAGAAGTGTCCAGTAAACAGCGAGATTTTAAATTTGGAATCAATATTTATCCAGTAAGTAAGTATGTAATTCCTATTACGTATCAAGATATTTGAATATCGAAACACGATTTACATCGTCACCGACCAATAAAAAAACTAAGGATGTGAAGGCGATGAGGTCGTATATAAATGTAAAAAGGATGCATTCCACAAATTATTTTAATTAAGTATAAGTACAGTGTGACAGCAAATTGTAGAAATTAAAAAGTGGCGTTCCTTTTTCATAGATTAAATAGAAAGAGACGACATTGCAGTACACTTACAATTTACACTAAGAGTAAATGTAAAATAAAAGAGGTTAGCACTATTGGCAGTATAAACGTAATTCAAGATGCATATTCAAAAAAAAAAAAGTAGCGACAAGGTTTAGTGCGGAAGTTTGTATGCAGCGTTTAGTTCATAATTGTGCTGTGTAAAATGAGAATGATATTTCGGAATTCCTTCCTTTTTTGTGTCGTTTAGAAAAAACCTCGGAGTTAAAATGGAAGGTTAGCTTTATGATATGAAAATTAGTTAGAAAATACAACAATGTATAACAATAATTAAATTTTATCTTTAAGACTTAGATTTGTAAGACAGTGCAAATAATTAAACGCAGTATTTATAAAAAAGAAGTTAAGGCGGGATTTAAATTAAAAGACAAAAATTTCAAATTTGTTTGTGTGATCTATTACAATAATTCAGCAAAAATTTGTTGAGACGAGTCTGATTCCGAATAGACGGCACTCCTCCATACTTAAAAGCGGAGGCAGAGTTAGCTAAAATAATTTACTTCCGACAAAATCCAAAGGCGATATAAAAAAAACAAGAGATTCATTAAATGGAAGGAAGAAAATCAAGTTAAAAATTGGTCAGATATTGTGTGATAAGGTCAGAATATTTCAACAATCTTTCTGAGACAATCGGATGGCTACAAAGGAAAGAAATCACAAATATTCAGGAGAAAAATATAGAAAAGTTCTTAAATGAAGCTCTAGATGATAAACATTTTGGCGATGAAGGTAAATAAATGCTGCCACTATTTGATAAAGATATAACTATATCTTTTATCCAAGTATAAACTCATAATTCTTTTTGTTATAGGTTGTTATCATGGGAGTTAATGGTGCCTGTGACGACGAATATCACAATGTGTAATAATAAAAATGGGATATAACAAAAATATTCATTAGAAAATGGCCGAATATGAATGTCACCTACAAAATATAATTTAAATCAAATTTTCTTGTTTAATTTTTGAGAAAAGCACTATACTTGCTTCGACCGTAAGACCCATCCTGGCCTCCATTGGCGTATCTAAGATTATTTTTCAGGGGGGGCCTGGGGTGGGCCTGGGGAGGGGCCTGGCCATATCCTAAGAGATGAAGCCATGAATTTCTATCGGTAACCCAAAATCCTGGGGTGGGCACTAGACCATACTGGGGTGGGCACGGCCCACCCGGCCACCCCCCTAGATACGCCTATGCAGGTATTATATCCGGACCTCGCCTACGGCTCGGTCCGTCTAATTCCTACTCGGCCAGTATGGCTTACTTACTGGTCTCTGCCGTAATGTACTATTTTAATTTACTATAAGCACTGGCAAAACGGCCATCAGCTTAATACAGAAAACAAATATACACAGAATCTTACCATCTATTATTAAACAAATAACAATTGACAACATTTCATATTTTTAAGACTATCATTTTATTACTTTTCTGAATTCTGCTTAAAAAGATGAAGTAATCTCTGTTTTTATTTATTTTCTGAGATGATTATTTATTTTATTATTAATTTATAAAAACATACTCATTTTAAAATGTGGCAACACCAAAACCAGAACTTAATGGAACGGTTACTTTAGTCGGTTTTCTTATTAAAAAAAAACTTAATAAAACTCTACTTGGTCCATGAAAAATCCGTATACATCTGTCATCTGTCAACGTCAAATAAAAAAAAAAAATTTTTTTTCGCTCTTTAGTTTAGACAACAACCCTATTCAGCCCGTATTGTCTTAGATTGCAGTTATTTGATGTATTTTCTTATATTTCTTTAAATACAGAAGAATAAATTCGAAGAATTTTTTTTAAGGTACACGACATAAAGCCCTGTCGTACTCTATATTAATTTCCACCTGTTATAAATATGAAATGTTGTCAATTAACAATATTATGCAACAATAAATTACCAGCGTAATATTATAAAACTTAAATATGAACAGTAAGTTTGTTACAAAACGAAATAGTTCCTATTAACCAATAATTTTATAACTTTTTTTCCTTTTTTTTGTGTCGTCTACCACAGATAATGCTAAGAACTGCGTTTCGTTTAGAAACTTGACAGGCTATACTGCCAGATTGTAACGATAATTCAAAATTTAATTTAATAAAATTATTGCAAAATACACATAAATAATTGTAAAACATAAATATATATGCAGTTACATACACCGTATTAATTCAATACACAATAAAATTTGCTGGTAGGCAAGTTTTGTTGATACAACAAAAAACCTTTGGCTGGATTGAAACCTCCTTAATCTGAAGTAATCTGCGAGTGCGTACTATATTAAAAAAAAAAAAGAACCGACTTCAGTAAAACTAAAAAACCAAAAATAACCCATTCAAGTACAGATTACATTTGACTCACCCTTCGAAGTCGATCCCAAACCACTCAGTTCTTATATTTATAGTTATATTATAGTTTATGCGAGGTTTGGCACCGACTTCGAAGGGTGAGTCAAATGTAATCTGTACTTGAATGGGTTATTTTTGGTTTTTTAGTTTTACTGAAGTCGGTTCTTTTTTTTGTTAAAAATTTTTTTTTTTTGCTTTTTAGTGGTTCTAGTGGCCATCTGTGGTGTTCATCATCAGTTTACTTACATCAAATCCTATTTACTGAATGTAAATTCTTGACTTTATCAATAAATTACCGAAAGCGCCGTACATGTCCCTATAACATTTGAAGAGTTCCCTCGATTTCTCCAAGATTCCACCATCAGATCCCGACTTAGTGCCAACGGGACCAACTCGGAGTTCTACCCTTTCGATTAAAAAAAAAATATTGAAAATCGGTTCACGGTTCTCGGAGATATCGAGTAACATACACACAAAAAAAAAAATTAGTTCGAATAGAGAACCCTCCTCCTTTTTTTGAAGTCGGTTAAAAAAGAGAATTATTATTAACAACTTGAATAAAACTTTAAACTTACCAGCAAAGGCCTTAAATGCGACCCTTGACAATTGCTCTAAAAATTGTTGGTAGGTAGGTACTCTTAATTGTTATCAGACAGAAATAAACATAATTACCCCTTTCAAATACTGTTTTAAATTTGTATTATTGCAATTTTTCGCAAATGTATTAAAAAACGTTGTTTGGTACACGTGTGGAAGTGTCATTTTAACTCGTCCCGAGTCTTGACCCTCGCCTTGCGGCTCAGGCCAAGACTACAGGCCAACTATCCACACTTGTATCAAAAACTACTATGTATTTTTTTGCCAGTACCACATCGCTGAGCAGGCGTGCCCGGAACGCGGAACTGGCACGCCTGCGCCGCGAGAACGAATCCGCGGCGCAGAAATCGGCGCGGCTCGCACATATGCGAGAATATAGTCATAGGAAGCGGCGGCGGGCGGAGTTAGACAAAGGACACACAAACAGTAAGTCCGTGTTTTCAGCCATTTTTAAGACTATCATTTTATTACTTTTCTGAATTCTGCTTAAAAAGATGAAGTAATCTCTGTTTTTATTTATTTTCTGAGATGATTATTTATTTTATTATTAATTTATAAAAACATACTCATTTTAAACTTGTCTATACCTTTATAAATAATGACACAAAGGTAAATTAAGAAAGAAAAATTGAATGCGATCACTACAATCGAAGCGGGGTACATATTTATAAAAAAAAAAATGTGGTATTACCACATGAAAAATATAGAATCGATAAAAAGATTCTATACAAATATTTGTCTATACCTACTCAGCCGGCAAGCCCTTATTTCCCGGCGTCTGCAGTAATGTTGTTTATTTTCCAGCCGCCGGCGTCTCCGCTGCCGACGTCCCCGCCCCCGCCGCGAGCCGCACCGCCCCCGCCGCGAGCCGCACCGCCCCCGCCGCCAGCCGCACCGCCCCCGCCACGAGCCGCGCCGCCCCCGCCGCGAGCCGCGCCGCCCCCGCCGCGGCCGACGAGGTACTGTAAAATAGTACATTACGGCAGAGACCAGTAAGTAAGCCATACTGGCCGAGTAGGAATTAGACGGACCGAGCCGTAGGCGAGGTCCGGATATAATACGAGGCCAGGATGGCTCTTACGGTCGAAGCAAGTATAGTGCTTTTCTCAAAAATTAAACAAGAAAATTAGATTAAAATTATATTTTGTAGGTGACATTTATATTCGGCCATTTTCCAATGAATATTTTTGTTATATCCCATTTTTATTATTACACATTGTGATATTCGACATCGCAGGCACCATTAACTCCCACAATAACAACCTATAACAAAAATAATTATGAGTTTCCTATACTTGGATAAAAGATATAGTTATATCGTTATCAAATAGTGGCAGCATTTATTTACCTTCATCGCCAAAATGGTTATCATCTAGAGCTTGATTTAAGAACTTTTCTATATTTTTCTGCTGAATATTTGTCATTTCTTTCCTTTGTAGCCATCCGATTGTCTCAGAAAGATTATTGAAATATTCTGACCTTATCACACATTATCTGACCAATTATTAACTTGATTTTCTTCCTTCCATTTAATGAATCTCTTGTATTTTTTTATATCTCCTTGGATTTAGTCGGAAGTAAATTATTTTAGCTTACTCCGCCTCCGCTTTTAAGTACCTATGGATGGAGGAGTGCCGTCTATTCGGAATCAGACTCGTCTGAACTCATTTTTGCTGAATTATTGTAATAGATCACACAAACAAATTTGAAATTTATGTCTTTTAATTTAAATCCCGCCTTAATTTCTTTTTTTATAAATACTGCGTGTAATGCTTGTAACAGTTTTTATTATTGTTAAACACACAATTATCGATAATACAACAAATTTGGGCACTGAAGCACAGTATATTTTGTAGAAAAGGCACACGAAAGATTGTTTACAAGACGCACGGACGATGCGCGCACGACGCACGACATTAGGTAGGACGCGACTGGCGGTCTGTGCGAGGCGCGGGCGGCGCGGTGGTGCCGGCCGCGGCGAGCGTTATCCTTACAACGTTAAACGAACGAAATCAAACACGAAACGTGTCATCAAAACAAATGGGATATGATTACAAATTGCCTAATGAAAATAATGAGCTGATTAGGGTGTGCAAGAAGTTCTTCATCAGTACTTTAGATATTAATTACGACACTTTATCTGATTGGACAAAAGCTTTAAACTTGGAACGTTTAGAGACTGAAAACGTTATTACCAGAAAAAGTAGACGACAAAATACACGTGAAATACAATTGACGAATCCAAAATCTTGTGTTGTGAAAGAATGGTTGAATTTGTTGCCAAAAGTACCAAGCCACTATTGTAGAAGCTCATCTAAACGAGTGTATGTTGAAAGTACTTTTCACAACAAATCCCATCTTTATCGAGTGTACAAAAAATGGTGCCTTGAACATGGCAAACCTCCATCTCATCGTACACTTTTTTCTTCGGTTCTCAGATCTGAAAAAATATCAATTTACAAACCGAGGAAAGATCAATGTGACACTTGTACGTCTTTCAAAGAGAACAATATTACCGAGGATGAATACAACGAACACATCAATAAGAAAGAGGAAGCCTATGCAGCCAAGAGACAGGCCTTAAGTATGTGTTCTCCTGATGTTCTTGTGATTACAATGGATGTACAAGGTGTGTTATTATGCCCCAAGCTAAAAGTTTCTGTCCAATATTATAAACAAAAACTCCAACTTCATAATTTTAGTATCTACTGCAATAACGATAGGGAAGTACAATTATATGTATGGCATGAAGGTGATGGCGAAGTAACTGCGAACGAATTTACCTCCTGTCTAATTCATTTTCTCAAATCGAAAATTCCCGAGGGCTTTAAAAAAATTATCCTCATATCAGATGGATGCTCATACCAGAATAGAAACAGAATCCTGGCTTCGGCTCTATTAAATTTGTCTTCAGAAGCAAACGTCGAGGTTGAACAACTGATCCTTGAGAAAGGTCACACAATGATGGAAGTTGACAGCGTACACTCCACATTAGGGGGTCTTTTTAAAGCTCCTATCTACACAGCTAACGATTACGTAAATATAATGAGACATGCACGCTCTGCAAAACCATATATCGTGCATCACTTAGATTATAACTTTTTTCAGAACTATGAGAAAATATGCGAATTCTCTTCAATCAGGCCAGGGAAAAAAACTGGAGATCCGGTAGTAACGGATATAAGGGGTCTTCGTTACCAAAATGGAACCATATATTACAAGTTACGACATGCAGAAGAATGGAAATCTCTCCCTCAACGTCAACGCATAAACAATAATGCACTTTCGAATTTGTACGACTCACCACGAAAAATTGACAAGTCTAAGTTTGATAGCTTGCAGTCTTTAAAAAAGTATATGCATCGAGATTACCATCATTTCTATGATAGTCTTCATCACGACTGACTTATTGGTATAATTTCAAGTTTCTTTAAGGCAGACTGTTTATATTTGTCGCCCATAAAACCAAATCCCGTTTGCTGTTTTGTTTGACGTCAAGCCGCTGGTTTACGTTTTTTTTCAAGTGTTTATATTACTCATTGCAATATTAAAAAAGAATATATTGCCGTTTTCAGAACCATATGGTTATTTTTTTAGGGGAAGATATATATTTGTTAACATTTTCCTAGCATACATAAATATTTTTGTTTAATAAAATAACTAGAAGGATCCTTTTGATCATAGGAATTTATTTCGAATAAAAGTAATTGATCCGAAGATATTATTGTTATTTAATTTTATTTCTAGAAACACATAACATTTTCTGATAACCCTTAAATCATTATGAATTTAAAACCCCTATGTGCATGACCCACACATACGTGTTTAGTAAGAGCAAAACCAATACCCATATGTGCACCGAAATTAGAAAAAACTAAATAACCTAATTTGTAATAAATGAATCCTTGTTTTGTCTGCATAGTAATAATTCTTATTTTTTTTGACACCCTTTTGACATCAATTTAACATACAATTTTGCTCCATTATATCATAAATCAGTTTTTAGTCTCTCCTGAAAAGTTACTAAAATGCACATAGCGGAATTGGCAATCTCACCGACGGTTTATAGGTATGCATAGAACTACTACGGGCGCACGCGGATGGCGCGAATATATGAATGTTCGCCTTACATGCGTTTAATTATTTGCACTGTCTTACAAATCTAAGTCTTAAAGATAAAATTTAATTATTGTTATACATTGTTGTATTTTCTAACTAATTTTCATATCATAAAGCTTACCTTCAATTTTAACTCCGAGGTTTTTTCTAAACGACACAAAAAAGGAAGGAATTCCGAAATATCATTGTCATTTTACACAGCACAATTATGAACTAAACGCTGCATACAAACTTCCGCACTAAACCTTGTCGCTATTTTTTTTTTTAAATATGCATCTTGAGTTACGTTTATACTGCCAATAGTGCTAACCTCTTTTTATTTTACATTTGCTTTTAGTGTAAATTGCAAGTGTATACTGCAATGTCGTCTCTTTCTATTTAATCTATGAAAAAGGGACGCCACTTTTTAATTTCTACAATTTGCTGTCGCACTGTACTTATAATTAAAACAATTTGTGGAATTAATAAACTATGTTAATGAAAAAATATTCCACCAACGAATGCTACATTGTACCAGCATTTCCAACGGGCAGTTTTTCAAGCAGTTCATGTATGGGGTCTAATATAACCGATCCAAAATATTCCTAGTCCATCTGATTGGGGATGTACAAAAGTAGATGAGAGAAGGGAACCTACATGGACTAGCTTGCCAGTAGGTGTCGAGCCCAAAGCCTGCATGGAAATGATCAGGTGCAGCAAAAAGAAATGCGCTGCTAGATGCAGGTGTAACCAATAAAAATTAAAGTGCACCGAGTTGTGTGCATGTGATGGAACATGTTACTCATAAATATATGTACCTACCAATTAAAGTATTTATATACAGATTAACAATAATAATAAATAAAATAAAATAAAATAATATCTAATCAGATCAGTGACTTGTTAGTTTTATTTTGAACCAGTCATTTGAAGTCATCAAACGGTTATATTATTCGCAATTTAAAATATAATACACATGCTAACAAATGTAAATACACCTTTAAACTTTGTAATATACAATTAAGCTACTTACATTACATATTCCAACATTTATAACATTCGTTTTTGGGTCCTTATTTTTATAAAGTAAAATTGTAAGGAGTCCCCTAGTGATTACATACTCTTTGGAGTCCCCTGTTCAAAAAATTTTTTTTTAGTATTTGCTATTCATAACAGTTATAATAAATTATATGTTTTTGAAATCTACATAAATGTGGCTTTATAATAATATTTTTTTCATGTCCAAATCATTGCTTATTTTCACGTAATCGTACCAGAAAGAATTTTTTTTTACTAAGATTTTCTGATTTTTGCCTTTATTTCTATTTTTTTCTATAAAACATGTTATTAATGTCCCAGAAAATGATCGGCCATCCTCAATTTATCCGAAAACGATACCAAACTTGCCATAGGCGGTTGTCACACTGCCGCCGCGTCTCGTTGCGAGACGCAGAGCCACGGACTCGCATGCGGAGACAACGCACCAACGTCCGAGTTTTCTCTGCATCTCCGTCCGGAGCTGCGCTGCACGACGTCCCGCGTCCTTCGTTCGTCGTTACTTCCGTCTCACGTTCATTTCACATTCGAACTTCAGAGTGAAAACAGTTCCTATATTTGGCGATAAAATGGAAACGGACCTTATTCAGAACGCTGCGATGATACTTTCAGTTTGGTTTTTATACAATCGAGTCATAAAACGCAGAAAACACTGGGTACATCCCTATTTACAAACCAGACCTATAAATGGGTCTTTTGCTAGAGATTACCAAGATTTAAGGCAACACGAAGATTTTTTTTTAATTTCACCCGTATGTCAACCGCGTCGTTTGATTGTCTTGCTTTTTGCACACGGTCACTATATTCGTTGCATTTCATATTCCAAATAGCTGGACGACTTTCAATTTCGAAAATAAACTTATCGATGTCGATATCCATTGCGCCTACGTCCTTCTTGAACTAAAAACGGTCCGGCACTGCGGAGCTCAGTGTGACATACCCTGCGGCACGCACCGCATCTCCGTCCCAGCGCGCGAGTCGTCGTGCGTCTCGCGCTTCCGTGCGTCGAGGCGGAGCCAGTGTGTCGTACCATGCGATTTTTCTATACAAAATCAAGATTCTACATACAAAGTTAAAAAACGCATCAACGGACGACGCTGCGAGATGCGGAGCAGTGTGACAACCGCCGTCTCTATAAATACAATGATAGGAGGACCGAAAGAACGCGCGGCGGAACGTCACTTCCCCCCCTCCCCCTCCCCACCAGCGGGTCGTCCGCGCTCGTCTCCCGGGCGTTTTCAACTCTAGTCCACCTAAGTAACAAGTGTGCCAAGGCTCATGCTTTAATGACAAAAATATTGGTTCAATAAAAAAAACTTGCGACTCCAGATATTGATGTTCAAAACACGATTGAGTTGCTATTTGTCCTTCTAAATATTTAGTTATAAATATATAACGCATTACTTACCGACCACGAAAGAGATATAGTATATTGTGTCATAAGGGTAGTAAGTAGGGGATTACTAACGAAGGTCTATTAGAAGCCCGACGCCGAAGGCGGAGGGCTTTTAATGTCCTGAGTTTGTAATCCCCTTACTACCCGCTAGTGACCGACCGAAACATGATTTTTTGCCGAAACCGAAACCGAAACAGAAGGTTCGGCTTTGATTATAGTTTCGGCCGAAACCGAAACCGAAACCGAACCTTTTATAAACGCGATTAAAACGTTGGATAAAATATCAGTGGGCCGTTTTTTCCATATATATATGCGTAATAAAACATCTCACTGGCCTATGCCTAATATAACAGGGTTCTAGGTTTCTCTTTTATCTAATTGAAATTTGAACATTGTTAAACATATAGTGACTAGGGTGTTTCATATTTCCAAAAGTTCTATTTTTATGTGACTTCGCTCAAATCCTTGAACGCACTTACCCAAAAGGCCGTTGTGCCAACTGAATATTATTTTGAGGTAGCGCAACATTGTCGAATTTAAAGGAAATACCTTAATTTTTGAGCATTATTCAAATATGGATTTCACCTTTCGTGGGATGTTAAATATTAAAATAAAAACTTGTTAGACATAAAAATCAATCACTTACGAGAAATTTAGCTTTAGGTAAAGCTTCTAGTAATTAATTTTTATAACAAAAAAATATATTTAAGCTAAATAAATATAGGAGCTAGGGTAGCGAAGTAGCTAGCGCGCTGGACCGGTAATCCGGAGGTACCGGGTTCGATTCCCGGTCTCTTCCACCAGGTAGCTCCTTTTTCAATTTTTCGTTAAGCTTTGATATTTGTATTAAGTTTTAATAAAAATTGTGGTGTACCCACATTAAAAAAATGAGACATTACATGTTTCATAATTTAAAAAAAATATGTATCTTGCGATTATATCTCAACATCTGCTGAGAGCATAAAGTAAGGAAGAAATGAATAATAGATTAATTATTTACAGCTACTCGTAAACTTCTCTACAGCTAACACTCTTTATGTCCAGGACGTGATTTTTATGATAAACAGCTTAAAAATATAAAATCAGTACTTGAGATGAGAACTATTACAAATTTAATTATTTTTGTAAAATTGATTACGTTGCGCAACCTCTAGACATCCTCAAATTGTTTTTTAATTCGGAACAAAAACATATAACGAGTTGGACCACGTATGACCGCAATCTTGTATCTATAAGAGCAATTTTCCCTAATAGTGACATTATATTAACCCTAATAGTGACACTGGGTCTAAACTAAAGTATTCTAAATAGTAAAAATATTACGGTAACTGTAAATACTGAGGCAGTTGTAGAATTGTAGATAGACGCCATATTGCCAGCCGTTCTAAGCGCTACCGCCGTCAGCCGAACGCGACTTGAAAGTACGACGCAATAAGTTTCGGCACGGCCGAAAGGTTCGGCTGTTTTTTGGCCGAAACCGAACCTTTGGCCGAAACATGACTTTTAGGCCGAAACTGGCCGAAACCGAAACCGAAACCGAAACTTCGGTTGGACACTACTACCCGCCTTACACACAATATTTTTCATCACATTTTGGAGTAAATAACAAATAAATAAGCCAAAAATAAACATTAAACGATAACGATTGACAACCAACTTTTTTCAGTACATATTTTATCTCAAAAATTGCATGTAATGTTGCCTTACCATCGCTAGATAGACTACAGTAAGTGGAACATACCGAAGACTTTTTAGAAGTGTCCAGTAAACAGCGAGATTTTAAATTTGGAATCAATATTTATCCAGTAAGTAAGTATGTAATTCCTATTACGTATCAAGATATTTGAATATCGAAACACGATTTACATCGTCACCGACCAATAAAAAAACTAAGGATGTGAAGGCGATGAGGTCGTATATAAATGTAAAAAGGATGCATTCCACAAATTATTTTAATTAAGTATAAGTACAGTGTGACAGCAAATTGTAGAAATTAAAAAGTGGCGTTCCTTTTTCATAGATTAAATAGAAAGAGACGACATTGCAGTACACTTACAATTTACACTAAGAGTAAATGTAAAATAAAAGAGGTTAGCACTATTGGCAGTATAAACGTAATTCAAGATGCATATTCAAAAAAAAAAAAGTAGCGACAAGGTTTAGTGCGGAAGTTTGTATGCAGCGTTTAGTTCATAATTGTGCTGTGTAAAATGAGAATGATATTTCGGAATTCCTTCCTTTTTTGTGTCGTTTAGAAAAAACCTCGGAGTTAAAATGGAAGGTTAGCTTTATGATATGAAAATTAGTTAGAAAATACAACAATGTATAACAATAATTAAATTTTATCTTTAAGACTTAGATTTGTAAGACAGTGCAAATAATTAAACGCAGTATTTATAAAAAAGAAGTTAAGGCGGGATTTAAATTAAAAGACAAAAATTTCAAATTTGTTTGTGTGATCTATTACAATAATTCAGCAAAAATTTGTTGAGACGAGTCTGATTCCGAATAGACGGCACTCCTCCATACTTAAAAGCGGAGGCAGAGTTAGCTAAAATAATTTACTTCCGACAAAATCCAAAGGCGATATAAAAAAAACAAGAGATTCATTAAATGGAAGGAAGAAAATCAAGTTAAAAATTGGTCAGATATTGTGTGATAAGGTCAGAATATTTCAACAATCTTTCTGAGACAATCGGATGGCTACAAAGGAAAGAAATCACAAATATTCAGGAGAAAAATATAGAAAAGTTCTTAAATGAAGCTCTAGATGATAAACATTTTGGCGATGAAGGTAAATAAATGCTGCCACTATTTGATAAAGATATAACTATATCTTTTATCCAAGTATAAACTCATAATTCTTTTTGTTATAGGTTGTTATCATGGGAGTTAATGGTGCCTGTGACGACGAATATCACAATGTGTAATAATAAAAATGGGATATAACAAAAATATTCATTAGAAAATGGCCGAATATGAATGTCACCTACAAAATATAATTTAAATCAAATTTTCTTGTTTAATTTTTGAGAAAAGCACTATACTTGCTTCGACCGTAAGACCCATCCTGGCCTCCATTGGCGTATCTAAGATTATTTTTCAGGGGGGGCCGGGGGGGGGCCTGGGGAGGGGCCTGGCCATATCCTAAGAGATGAAGCCATGAATTTCTATCGGTAACCCAAAATCCTGGGGTGGGCACTAGACCATACTGGGGTGGGCACGGCCCACCCGGCCACCCCCCTAGATACGCCTATGCAGGTATTATATCCGGACCTCGCCTACGGCTCGGTCCGTCTAATTCCTACTCGGCCAGTATGGCTTACTTACTGGTCTCTGCCGTAATGTACTATTTTAATTTACTATAAGCACTGGCAAAACGGCCATCAGCTTAATACAGAAAACAAATATACACAGAATCTTACCATCTATTATTAAACAAATAACAATTGACAACATTTCATATTTTTAAGACTATCATTTTATTACTTTTCTGAATTCTGCTTAAAAAGATGAAGTAATCTCTGTTTTTATTTATTTTCTGAGATGATTATTTATTTTATTATTAATTTATAAAAACATACTCATTTTAAAATGTGGCAACACCAAAACCAGAACTTAATGGAACGGTTACTTTAGTCGGTTTTCTTATTAAAAAAAAACTTAATAAAACTCTACTTGGTCCATGAAAAATCCGTATACATCTGTCATCTGTCAACGTCAAATAAAAAAAAAAAATTTTTTTTCGCTCTTTAGTTTAGACAACAACCCTATTCAGCCCGTATTGTCTTAGATTGCAGTTATTTGATGTATTTTCTTATATTTCTTTAAATACAGAAGAATAAATTCGAAGAATTTTTTTTAAGGTACACGACATAAAGCCCTGTCGTACTCTATATTAATTTCCACCTGTTATAAATATGAAATGTTGTCAATTAACAATATTATGCAACAATAAATTACCAGCGTAATATTATAAAACTTAAATATGAACAGTAAGTTTGTTACAAAACGAAATAGTTCCTATTAACCAATAATTTTATAACTTTTTTTCCTTTTTTTTGTGTCGTCTACCACAGATAATGCTAAGAACTGCGTTTCGTTTAGAAACTTGACAGGCTATACTGCCAGATTGTAACGATAATTCAAAATTTAATTTAATAAAATTATTGCAAAATACACATAAATAATTGTAAAACATAAATATATATGCAGTTACATACACCGTATTAATTCAATACACAATAAAATTTGCTGGTAGGCAAGTTTTGTTGATACAACAAAAAACCTTTGGCTGGATTGAAACCTCCTTAATCTGAAGTAATCTGCGAGTGCGTACTATATTAAAAAAAAAAAAGAACCGACTTCAGTAAAACTAAAAAACCAAAAATAACCCATTCAAGTACAGATTACATTTGACTCACCCTTCGAAGTCGATCCCAAACCACTCAGTTCTTATATTTATAGTTATATTATAGTTTATGCGAGGTTTGGCACCGACTTCGAAGGGTGAGTCAAATGTAATCTGTACTTGAATGGGTTATTTTTGGTTTTTTAGTTTTACTGAAGTCGGTTCTTTTTTTTGTTAAAAATTTTTTTTTTTTGCTTTTTAGTGGTTCTAGTGGCCATCTGTGGTGTTCATCATCAGTTTACTTACATCAAATCCTATTTACTGAATGTAAATTCTTGACTTTATCAATAAATTACCGAAAGCGCCGTACATGTCCCTATAACATTTGAAGAGTTCCCTCGATTTCTCCAAGATTC
Organism: Apotomis betuletana; assembly: GCA_932273695.1. Classification (NCBI taxonomy): domain Eukaryota; kingdom Metazoa; phylum Arthropoda; class Insecta; order Lepidoptera; family Tortricidae; genus Apotomis; species Apotomis betuletana. Next base: position 13,823,636 of record OW026310.1, on the reverse strand, counting down.
CACCATCAGATCCCGACTTAGTGCCAACGGGACCAACTCGGAGTTCTACCCTTTCGATTAAAAAAAAAAATATTGAAAATCGGTTCACGGTTCTCGGAGATATCGAGTAACATACACACAAAAAAAAAAATTAGTTCGAATAGAGAACCCTCCTCCTTTTTTTGAAGTCGGTTAAAAAAGAGAATTATTATTAACAACTTGAATAAAACTTTAAACTTACCAGCAAAGGCCTTAAATGCGACCCTTGACAATTGCTCTAAAAATTGTTGGTAGGTAGGTACTCTTAATTGTTATCAGACAGAAATAAACATAATTACCCCTTTCAAATACTGTTTTAAATTTGTATTATTGCAATTTTTCGCAAATGTATTAAAAAACGTTGTTTGGTACACGTGTGGAAGTGTCATTTTAACTCGTCCCGAGTCTTGACCCTCGCCTTGCGGCTCAGGCCAAGACTACAGGCCAACTATCCACACTTGTATCAAAAACTACTATGTATTTTTTTGCCAGTACCACATCGCTGAGCAGGCGTGCCCGGAACGCGGAACTGGCACGCCTGCGCCGCGAGAACGAATCCGCGGCGCAGAAATCGGCGCGGCTCGCACATATGCGAGAATATAGTCATAGGAAGCGGCGGCGGGCGGAGTTAGACAAAGGACACACAAACAGTAAGTCCGTGTTTTCAGCCATTTTTAAGACTATCATTTTATTACTTTTCTGAATTCTGCTTAAAAAGATGAAGTAATCTCTGTTTTTATTTATTTTCTGAGATGATTATTTATTTTATTATTAATTTATAAAAACATACTCATTTTAAACTTGTCTATACCTTTATAAATAATGACACAAAGGTAAATTAAGAAAGAAAAATTGAATGCGATCACTACAATCGAAGCGGGGTACATATTTATAAAAAAAAAAATGTGGTATTACCACATGAAAAATATAGAATCGATAAAAAGATTCTATACAAATATTTGTCTATACCTACTCAGCCGGCAAGCCCTTATTTCCCGGCGTCTGCAGTAATGTTGTTTATTTTCCAGCCGCCGGCGTCTCCGCTGCCGACGTCCCCGCCCCCGCCGCGAGCCGCACCGCCCCCGCCGCGAGCCGCACCGCCCCCGCCGCCAGCCGCACCGCCCCCGCCACGAGCCGCGCCGCCCCCGCCGCGAGCCGCGCCGCCCCCGCCGCGGCCGACGAGGTACTGTAAAATAGTACATTACGGCAGAGACCAGTAAGTAAGCCATACTGGCCGAGTAGGAATTAGACGGACCGAGCCGTAGGCGAGGTCCGGATATAATACGAGGCCAGGATGGCTCTTACGGTCGAAGCAAGTATAGTGCTTTTCTCAAAAATTAAACAAGAAAATTAGATTAAAATTATATTTTGTAGGTGACATTTATATTCGGCCATTTTCCAATGAATATTTTTGTTATATCCCATTTTTATTATTACACATTGTGATATTCGACATCGCAGGCACCATTAACTCCCACAATAACAACCTATAACAAAAATAATTATGAGTTTCCTATACTTGGATAAAAGATATAGTTATATCGTTATCAAATAGTGGCAGCATTTATTTACCTTCATCGCCAAAATGGTTATCATCTAGAGCTTGATTTAAGAACTTTTCTATATTTTTCTGCTGAATATTTGTCATTTCTTTCCTTTGTAGCCATCCGATTGTCTCAGAAAGATTATTGAAATATTCTGACCTTATCACACATTATCTGACCAATTATTAACTTGATTTTCTTCCTTCCATTTAATGAATCTCTTGTATTTTTTTATATCTCCTTGGATTTAGTCGGAAGTAAATTATTTTAGCTTACTCCGCCTCCGCTTTTAAGTACCTATGGATGGAGGAGTGCCGTCTATTCGGAATCAGACTCGTCTGAACTCATTTTTGCTGAATTATTGTAATAGATCACACAAACAAATTTGAAATTTATGTCTTTTAATTTAAATCCCGCCTTAATTTCTTTTTTTATAAATACTGCGTGTAATGCTTGTAACAGTTTTTATTATTGTTAAACACACAATTATCGATAATACAACAAATTTGGGCACTGAAGCACAGTATATTTTGTAGAAAAGGCACACGAAAGATTGTTTACAAGACGCACGGACGATGCGCGCACGACGCACGACATTAGGTAGGACGCGACTGGCGGTCTGTGCGAGGCGCGGGCGGCGCGGTGGTGCCGGCCGCGGCGAGCGTTATCCTTACAACGTTAAACGAACGAAATCAAACACGAAACGTGTCATCAAAACAAATGGGATATGATTACAAATTGCCTAATGAAAATAATGAGCTGATTAGGGTGTGCAAGAAGTTCTTCATCAGTACTTTAGATATTAATTACGACACTTTATCTGATTGGACAAAAGCTTTAAACTTGGAACGTTTAGAGACTGAAAACGTTATTACCAGAAAAAGTAGACGACAAAATACACGTGAAATACAATTGACGAATCCAAAATCTTGTGTTGTGAAAGAATGGTTGAATTTGTTGCCAAAAGTACCAAGCCACTATTGTAGAAGCTCATCTAAACGAGTGTATGTTGAAAGTACTTTTCACAACAAATCCCATCTTTATCGAGTGTACAAAAAATGGTGCCTTGAACATGGCAAACCTCCATCTCATCGTACACTTTTTTCTTCGGTTCTCAGATCTGAAAAAATATCAATTTACAAACCGAGGAAAGATCAATGTGACACTTGTACGTCTTTCAAAGAGAACAATATTACCGAGGATGAATACAACGAACACATCAATAAGAAAGAGGAAGCCTATGCAGCCAAGAGACAGGCCTTAAGTATGTGTTCTCCTGATGTTCTTGTGATTACAATGGATGTACAAGGTGTGTTATTATGCCCCAAGCTAAAAGTTTCTGTCCAATATTATAAACAAAAACTCCAACTTCATAATTTTAGTATCTACTGCAATAACGATAGGGAAGTACAATTATATGTATGGCATGAAGGTGATGGCGAAGTAACTGCGAACGAATTTACCTCCTGTCTAATTCATTTTCTCAAATCGAAAATTCCCGAGGGCTTTAAAAAAATTATCCTCATATCAGATGGATGCTCATACCAGAATAGAAACAGAATCCTGGCTTCGGCTCTATTAAATTTGTCTTCAGAAGCAAACGTCGAGGTTGAACAACTGATCCTTGAGAAAGGTCACACAATGATGGAAGTTGACAGCGTACACTCCACATTAGGGGGTCTTTTTAAAGCTCCTATCTACACAGCTAACGATTACGTAAATATAATGAGACATGCACGCTCTGCAAAACCATATATCGTGCATCACTTAGATTATAACTTTTTTCAGAACTATGAGAAAATATGCGAATTCTCTTCAATCAGGCCAGGGAAAAAAACTGGAGATCCGGTAGTAACGGATATAAGGGGTCTTCGTTACCAAAATGGAACCATATATTACAAGTTACGACATGCAGAAGAATGGAAATCTCTCCCTCAACGTCAACGCATAAACAATAATGCACTTTCGAATTTGTACGACTCACCACGAAAAATTGACAAGTCTAAGTTTGATAGCTTGCAGTCTTTAAAAAAGTATATGCATCGAGATTACCATCATTTCTATGATAGTCTTCATCACGACTGACTTATTGGTATAATTTCAAGTTTCTTTAAGGCAGACTGTTTATATTTGTCGCCCATAAAACCAAATCCCGTTTGCTGTTTTGTTTGACGTCAAGCCGCTGGTTTACGTTTTTTTTCAAGTGTTTATATTACTCATTGCAATATTAAAAAAGAATATATTGCCGTTTTCAGAACCATATGGTTATTTTTTTAGGGGAAGATATATATTTGTTAACATTTTCCTAGCATACATAAATATTTTTGTTTAATAAAATAACTAGAAGGATCCTTTTGATCATAGGAATTTATTTCGAATAAAAGTAATTGATCCGAAGATATTATTGTTATTTAATTTTATTTCTAGAAACACATAACATTTTCTGATAACCCTTAAATCATTATGAATTTAAAACCCCTATGTGCATGACCCACACATACGTGTTTAGTAAGAGCAAAACCAATACCCATATGTGCACCGAAATTAGAAAAAACTAAATAACCTAATTTGTAATAAATGAATCCTTGTTTTGTCTGCATAGTAATAATTCTTATTTTTTTTGACACCCTTTTGACATCAATTTAACATACAATTTTGCTCCATTATATCATAAATCAGTTTTTAGTCTCTCCTGAAAAGTTACTAAAATGCACATAGCGGAATTGGCAATCTCACCGACGGTTTATAGGTATGCATAGAACTACTACGGGCGCACGCGGATGGCGCGAATATATGAATGTTCGCCTTACATGCGTTTAATTATTTGCACTGTCTTACAAATCTAAGTCTTAAAGATAAAATTTAATTATTGTTATACATTGTTGTATTTTCTAACTAATTTTCATATCATAAAGCTTACCTTCAATTTTAACTCCGAGGTTTTTTCTAAACGACACAAAAAAGGAAGGAATTCCGAAATATCATTGTCATTTTACACAGCACAATTATGAACTAAACGCTGCATACAAACTTCCGCACTAAACCTTGTCGCTATTTTTTTTTTTAAATATGCATCTTGAGTTACGTTTATACTGCCAATAGTGCTAACCTCTTTTTATTTTACATTTGCTTTTAGTGTAAATTGCAAGTGTATACTGCAATGTCGTCTCTTTCTATTTAATCTATGAAAAAGGGACGCCACTTTTTAATTTCTACAATTTGCTGTCGCACTGTACTTATAATTAAAACAATTTGTGGAATTAATAAACTATGTTAATGAAAAAATATTCCACCAACGAATGCTACATTGTACCAGCATTTCCAACGGGCAGTTTTTCAAGCAGTTCATGTATGGGGTCTAATATAACCGATCCAAAATATTCCTAGTCCATCTGATTGGGGATGTACAAAAGTAGATGAGAGAAGGGAACCTACATGGACTAGCTTGCCAGTAGGTGTCGAGCCCAAAGCCTGCATGGAAATGATCAGGTGCAGCAAAAAGAAATGCGCTGCTAGATGCAGGTGTAACCAATAAAAATTAAAGTGCACCGAGTTGTGTGCATGTGATGGAACATGTTACTCATAAATATATGTACCTACCAATTAAAGTATTTATATACAGATTAACAATAATAATAAATAAAATAAAATAAAATAATATCTAATCAGATCAGTGACTTGTTAGTTTTATTTTGAACCAGTCATTTGAAGTCATCAAACGGTTATATTATTCGCAATTTAAAATATAATACACATGCTAACAAATGTAAATACACCTTTAAACTTTGTAATATACAATTAAGCTACTTACATTACATATTCCAACATTTATAACATTCGTTTTTGGGTCCTTATTTTTATAAAGTAAAATTGTAAGGAGTCCCCTAGTGATTACATACTCTTTGGAGTCCCCTGTTCAAAAAATTTTTTTTTAGTATTTGCTATTCATAACAGTTATAATAAATTATATGTTTTTGAAATCTACATAAATGTGGCTTTATAATAATATTTTTTTCATGTCCAAATCATTGCTTATTTTCACGTAATCGTACCAGAAAGAATTTTTTTTTACTAAGATTTTCTGATTTTTGCCTTTATTTCTATTTTTTTCTATAAAACATGTTATTAATGTCCCAGAAAATGATCGGCCATCCTCAATTTATCCGAAAACGATACCAAACTTGCCATAGGCGGTTGTCACACTGCCGCCGCGTCTCGTTGCGAGACGCAGAGCCACGGACTCGCATGCGGAGACAACGCACCAACGTCCGAGTTTTCTCTGCATCTCCGTCCGGAGCTGCGCTGCACGACGTCCCGCGTCCTTCGTTCGTCGTTACTTCCGTCTCACGTTCATTTCACATTCGAACTTCAGAGTGAAAACAGTTCCTATATTTGGCGATAAAATGGAAACGGACCTTATTCAGAACGCTGCGATGATACTTTCAGTTTGGTTTTTATACAATCGAGTCATAAAACGCAGAAAACACTGGGTACATCCCTATTTACAAACCAGACCTATAAATGGGTCTTTTGCTAGAGATTACCAAGATTTAAGGCAACACGAAGATTTTTTTTTAATTTCACCCGTATGTCAACCGCGTCGTTTGATTGTCTTGCTTTTTGCACACGGTCACTATATTCGTTGCATTTCATATTCCAAATAGCTGGACGACTTTCAATTTCGAAAATAAACTTATCGATGTCGATATCCATTGCGCCTACGTCCTTCTTGAACTAAAAACGGTCCGGCACTGCGGAGCTCAGTGTGACATACCCTGCGGCACGCACCGCATCTCCGTCCCAGCGCGCGAGTCGTCGTGCGTCTCGCGCTTCCGTGCGTCGAGGCGGAGCCAGTGTGTCGTACCATGCGATTTTTCTATACAAAATCAAGATTCTACATACAAAGTTAAAAAACGCATCAACGGACGACGCTGCGAGATGCGGAGCAGTGTGACAACCGCCGTCTCTATAAATACAATGATAGGAGGACCGAAAGAACGCGCGGCGGAACGTCACTTCCCCCCCTCCCCCTCCCCACCAGCGGGTCGTCCGCGCTCGTCTCCCGGGCGTTTTCAACTCTAGTCCACCTAAGTAACAAGTGTGCCAAGGCTCATGCTTTAATGACAAAAATATTGGTTCAATAAAAAAAACTTGCGACTCCAGATATTGATGTTCAAAACACGATTGAGTTGCTATTTGTCCTTCTAAATATTTAGTTATAAATATATAACGCATTACTTACCGACCACGAAAGAGATATAGTATATTGTGTCATAAGGGTAGTAAGTAGGGGATTACTAACGAAGGTCTATTAGAAGCCCGACGCCGAAGGCGGAGGGCTTTTAATGTCCTGAGTTTGTAATCCCCTTACTACCCGCTAGTGACCGACCGAAACATGATTTTTTGCCGAAACCGAAACCGAAACAGAAGGTTCGGCTTTGATTATAGTTTCGGCCGAAACCGAAACCGAAACCGAACCTTTTATAAACGCGATTAAAACGTTGGATAAAATATCAGTGGGCCGTTTTTTCCATATATATATGCGTAATAAAACATCTCACTGGCCTATGCCTAATATAACAGGGTTCTAGGTTTCTCTTTTATCTAATTGAAATTTGAACATTGTTAAACATATAGTGACTAGGGTGTTTCATATTTCCAAAAGTTCTATTTTTATGTGACTTCGCTCAAATCCTTGAACGCACTTACCCAAAAGGCCGTTGTGCCAACTGAATATTATTTTGAGGTAGCGCAACATTGTCGAATTTAAAGGAAATACCTTAATTTTTGAGCATTATTCAAATATGGATTTCACCTTTCGTGGGATGTTAAATATTAAAATAAAAACTTGTTAGACATAAAAATCAATCACTTACGAGAAATTTAGCTTTAGGTAAAGCTTCTAGTAATTAATTTTTATAACAAAAAAATATATTTAAGCTAAATAAATATAGGAGCTAGGGTAGCGAAGTAGCTAGCGCGCTGGACCGGTAATCCGGAGGTACCGGGTTCGATTCCCGGTCTCTTCCACCAGGTAGCTCCTTTTTCAATTTTTCGTTAAGCTTTGATATTTGTATTAAGTTTTAATAAAAATTGTGGTGTACCCACATTAAAAAAATGAGACATTACATGTTTCATAATTTAAAAAAAATATGTATCTTGCGATTATATCTCAACATCTGCTGAGAGCATAAAGTAAGGAAGAAATGAATAATAGATTAATTATTTACAGCTACTCGTAAACTTCTCTACAGCTAACACTCTTTATGTCCAGGACGTGATTTTTATGATAAACAGCTTAAAAATATAAAATCAGTACTTGAGATGAGAACTATTACAAATTTAATTATTTTTGTAAAATTGATTACGTTGCGCAACCTCTAGACATCCTCAAATTGTTTTTTAATTCGGAACAAAAACATATAACGAGTTGGACCACGTATGACCGCAATCTTGTATCTATAAGAGCAATTTTCCCTAATAGTGACATTATATTAACCCTAATAGTGACACTGGGTCTAAACTAAAGTATTCTAAATAGTAAAAATATTACGGTAACTGTAAATACTGAGGCAGTTGTAGAATTGTAGATAGACGCCATATTGCCAGCCGTTCTAAGCGCTACCGCCGTCAGCCGAACGCGACTTGAAAGTACGACGCAATAAGTTTCGGCACGGCCGAAAGGTTCGGCTGTTTTTTGGCCGAAACCGAACCTTTGGCCGAAACATGACTTTTAGGCCGAAACTGGCCGAAACCGAAACCGAAACCGAAACCGAGTTCTTAAATGAAGCTCTAGATGATAAACATTTTGGCGATGAAGGTAAATAAATGCTGCCACTATTTGATAAAGATATAACTATATCTTTTATCCAAGTATAAACTCATAATTCTTTTTGTTATAGGTTGTTATCATGGGAGTTAATGGTGCCTGTGACGACGAATATCACAATGTGTAATAATAAAAATGGGATATAACAAAAATATTCATTAGAAAATGGCCGAATATGAATGTCACCTACAAAATATAATTTAAATCAAATTTTCTTGTTTAATTTTTGAGAAAAGCACTATACTTGCTTCGACCGTAAGACCCATCCTGGCCTCCAGTGGCGTATCTAAGATTATTTTTCAGGGGGGGCCTGGGGTGGGCCTGGGGAGGGGCCTGGCCATATCCTAAGAGATGAAGCCATGAATTTCTATCGGTAACCCAAAATCCTGGGGTGGGCACTAGACCATACTGGGGTGGGCACGGCCCACCCGGCCACCCCCCTAGATACGCCTATGCAGGTATTATATCCGGACCTCGCCTACGGCTCGGTCCGTCTAATTCCTACTCGGCCAGTATGGCTTACTTACTGGTCTCTGCCGTAATGTACTATTTTAATTTACTATAAGCACTGGCAAAACGGCCATCAGCTTAATACAGAAAACAAATATACACAGAATCTTACCATCTATTATTAAACAAATAACAATTGACAACATTTCATATTTTTAAGACTATCATTTTATTACTTTTCTGAATTCTGCTTAAAAAGATGAAGTAATCTCTGTTTTTATTTATTTTCTGAGATGATTATTTATTTTATTATTAATTTATAAAAACATACTCATTTTAAAATGTGGCAACACCAAAACCAGAACTTAATGGAACGGTTACTTTAGTCGGTTTTCTTATTAAAAAAAAACTTAATAAAACTCTACTTGGTCCATGAAAAATCCGTATACATCTGTCATCTGTCAACGTCAAATAAAAAAAAAAAATTTTTTTTCGCTCTTTAGTTTAGACAACAACCCTATTCAGCCCGTATTGTCTTAGATTGCAGTTATTTGATGTATTTTCTTATATTTCTTTAAATACAGAAGAATAAATTCGAAGAATTTTTTTTAAGGTACACGACATAAAGCCCTGTCGTACTCTATATTAATTTCCACCTGTTATAAATATGAAATGTTGTCAATTAACAATATTATGCAACAATAAATTACCAGCGTAATATTATAAAACTTAAATATGAACAGTAAGTTTGTTACAAAACGAAATAGTTCCTATTAACCAATAATTTTATAACTTTTTTTCCTTTTTTTTGTGTCGTCTACCACAGATAATGCTAAGAACTGCGTTTCGTTTAGAAACTTGACAGGCTATACTGCCAGATTGTAACGATAATTCAAAATTTAATTTAATAAAATTATTGCAAAATACACATAAATAATTGTAAAACATAAATATATATGCAGTTACATACACCGTATTAATTCAATACACAATAAAATTTGCTGGTAGGCAAGTTTTGTTGATACAACAAAAAACCTTTGGCTGGATTGAAACCTCCTTAATCTGAAGTAATCTGCGAGTGCGTACTATATTAAAAAAAAAAAAGAACCGACTTCAGTAAAACTAAAAAACCAAAAATAACCCATTCAAGTACAGATTACATTTGACTCACCCTTCGAAGTCGATCCCAAACCACTCAGTTCTTATATTTATAGTTATATTATAGTTTATGCGAGGTTTGGCACCGACTTCGAAGGGTGAGTCAAATGTAATCTGTACTTGAATGGGTTATTTTTGGTTTTTTAGTTTTACTGAAGTCGGTTCTTTTTTTTGTTAAAAATTTTTTTTTTTTGCTTTTTAGCGGTTCTAGTGGCCATCTGTGGTGTTCATCATCAGTTTACTTACATCAAATCCTATTTACTGAATGTAAATTCTTGACTTTATCAATAAATTACCGAAAGCGCCGTACATGTCCCTATAACATTTGAAGAGTTCCCTCGATTTCTCCAAGATTCCACCATCAGATCCCGACTTAGTGCCAACGGGACCAACTCGGAGTTCTACCCTTTCGATTAAAAAAAAAATATTGAAAATCGGTTCACGGTTCTCGGAGATATCGAGTAACATACACACAAAAAAAAAAATTAGTTCGAATAGAGAACCCTCCTCCTTTTTTTGAAGTCGGTTAAAAAAGAGAATTATTATTAACAACTTGAATAAAACTTTAAACTTACCAGCAAAGGCCTTAAATGCGACCCTTGACAATTGCTCTAAAAATTGTTGGTAGGTAGGTACTCTTAATTGTTATCAGACAGAAATAAACATAATTACCCCTTTCAAATACTGTTTTAAATTTGTATTATTGCAATTTTTCGCAAATGTATTAAAAAACGTTGTTTGGTACACGTGTGGAAGTGTCATTTTAACTCGTCCCGAGTCTTGACCCTCGCCTTGCGGCTCAGGCCAAGACTACAGGCCAACTATCCACACTTGTATCAAAAACTACTATGTATTTTTTTGCCAGTACCACATCGCTGAGCAGGCGTGCCCGGAACGCGGAACTGGCACGCCTGCGCCGCGAGAACGAATCCGCGGCGCAGAAATCGGCGCGGCTCGCACATATGCGAGAATATTGTTACGCCGGTAGGTTAGGTCAAAAACTTTGAACGTCAATTTCAGTGCTTTAGAGGCGTTTTCAGCAGGCTGAAAAGTCATTTCAGGCCGTTTCAGAAGTTGCTCTATCACATATCTAAAGATCGAAATTTCACCCAAGTTGCCGTCGTTTTCAGGCGCCTGAAACATGTTTTCAGTCCGTTTCAGGGCACCCTCTATCAGATGACGCCATAACCTGAAAACCCGTTTTCAGGCGTTTTCAGGACCCCTTATGGGCCTCTGAAGCACAAATCGTTATATGGCGAAATATCCCGTAGGAGTGACAGAGATAGCACTAGTAGAAAGAGATAGCTATACTCGGAACATTCGAGAAGTGTGTGACAGAGATAGGACTACTAGAAAGAGATAGCTATACCCGGAACATTCGAGAAAGGAGTGACAGAGAGTGCACCATTAGAGAGAGACATATATGGCCTCGAATGTTCTCGGCCCTCAGACTGGAGCTTACTAGAATATTCGCGATATGTGTGGACAATGCGTCCAGAACGGTTCCGCGGGATATATAAGGCGCCGACGGCCGGCGTGAGTTAGTTACATTTTAACTGCGATCGAATGATAATACAAGGATAATCGGAAAGAAAGACTCTCAAGTGACTAGTGCGCTTTAAGTACAGTTCGTCTGAATAGTGAGTGCGTAATTTGTGTAATAGTGTGTTTGTGTTAATTAGTGGATTTTAAGTACAGTTCGTGTGAATTGTAAGTGCGTGATTTTGGTAATAAAGTGTGTGTTTTCATTTGTGGATTAATTTGTGCTTTTCTATCAAATACGAACCCCACGCTCGTAACATTTGGTGTCAGAAGTGGGATAGAAAATGCCGTTAATGCCACGGGAAACCGAGCCGAAGGGAGTGACGACGCGAAGCCACACATCTGGATCCGGAGACTCGACGCCTGGAACATCAGAATCACCGGCCCCAGCTGTACAGGGTGCGGACTTCAACGCCATCTTAATCCTTCTGAAAGAACAGTCACGAAAACAGGAGGAACAGTCTCGAATCCTTCGGGAACAAAAGGAACTCCAGGAAGAACAAGCAAGAAAACTGGAGGAACAATCTCGAATTCTCCAAAACGAATTTCGCGAACAAAAGGAGGAACAAGCGAGAAAACAGGAGGAGCAAGCGCGATTGCTCCGTGAGGTACACGAGTCCACGACTGAATGGAAGAAGGAGATCTTCGAGGTGCAGGAAAAACTGGCCGACATGGACATAAAACTTGAAAATCGGATCCATGAGGTCAACGAGGAAATGGAGGGCTTCAAGGAAAAGGTGCGAACTGTCAAGGACGATGTTGAAACTTATAAAAACCGCCTCCAAAAACTAGAAATAAAAGTGGCTAGTGGTACGAGCACCTGTGTAACCGTCGAATCGGTGGCTGGAGGTGGCAGGTTCAAAGTGCCCCCCTTTGATGGTACTTCATCGTGGACCGCCTATAAGCTGCAGTTTGAGTCCGTTTCCCAGGCTAATGGCTGGAGTAAGGAGCAAGCCAGGACAGCACTGACGTTGGCGCTGCGCGACGAGGCCCTTACCATACTCGAAGCTCTGGGGAACGACCGGACGTACGACCGCCTTCTGGAAGCCTTGGAGGCACGTTACGGCGACAGTCACCTTGAGCACGTATACCGAGCTCAGTTAAAGGATAGGACGCAAGGATGTAACGAGTCCTTACAACAGTGGGCCTTGGAAATCGAGAAGTTGGTTAGGAAAGCCTATCAACGCACATCGGCGTCGTTCGTTGACAGTATGCTGGTGCAGGCCTTCATCGATGGGATCCGGGATCTGGAAGTGAGGGCAGCGGTGCGATTGGGACATCACGGCAGCCTGAAGGATGCAGTAGCCCACGCTCTTGAGGTGGAAGCTGTACGACAGGACTCATCCAGGCCTTTCAGGGTGCGAGAAGTGTCGACTACAAAGCCGGTTGATTCCCGCCGCGAATACGGGCCACGTTGTTACCATTGTGGGGAACGTGGTCACCTGCAGTCAGGCTGCCCGAAAAAGAATAGGCGAGGAATGTCGACTGGGAAGTCGGTATCTCCCCAGCGCGAATTTGGACCACGTTGTTATCAATGTGGAGAACGTGGACATATACAGTTGAGCTGTCCGAGAAGGAATAGGAATAGACGAGGCGTGTTGGCTAGGAAGCCGGTAGCTCCTCGCGGCGAATCCGGACCACGTTGTTACCAATGTGGAGAACGTGGACACATACAGTCAAGTTGTCCGGATAGGAATAGGAGGGACAGGGATCCAGCTTCAATAGTAAGGGCAATGGGCCCCTTTGGGTCAGTACCACAACGGGTAAATGCTGACGCTGTATCACGAAGACCTTGTGTGGATAACGATGAACATTGCTTAAGACGAGATGACAAGGAATGTGTTCGAATTCGAATGTTAAGAACTATTACCGGCAGCGATGAGTGGAGTGATGAAATAATGCAGCAAGCGCAACAAGAGGATCCTGACGTGAGACCCATTTTCAATTGGATTAGTACGGGTGCGCCTAAGCCAAGATGGTGTGACGTAGCTCCGATGAGTGCGGTAACAAAAAGTTACTGGGCACAATGGGATAGCTTGGTTATGCATAATGGTGTGCTGTGCAGGTTGTGGGAATCAGCAAATGGGAAAGATGCCCACCTGCAAGTTGTTGTCCCAAAGAAAAGGGTGAGAGATGTTTTGAGATGCTTTCACAGCGGAGCGTCTGGTGGACATCTTGGAGTGAAAAGTACCCTAATGAAAATTCGAGAACGTTTTTATTGGATGAACTATCGCGAAGATGTTGAAAACTGGTGCAGAAGATGCACTAGGTGTGCATCAAACAAGGGACCGCATACCCGTAGCAACGTTGGAGCACCATGGAAAGGGACGGCATGGAAACGAGGTGACGCAGGATCGTTTCCAAAGTCTGACTCCGAAAACAAGTACAATCATGGTCATAGACTGATGCGTGAGCGCGGGCTCCACGCTAGCATAAAGATGAAAACCCGATATGACCGGAAGTCTTATCAAGTGGGTTTTGAGGAAGGTTCGTTGGTGTGGCTACATAACCCTATGCGACGAGTGGGAAAGTCCCCAAAACTCTCTCCGAATTGGGAAGGGCCTTACAAGGTAGTCACTAAAATAAACGACGTCACGTATCGAATCCAGCGGAATCCTCGTAGTCCGAGCAAGATTGTTCATGCTGACCGGCTGGCCAGATACCACGGAAATAATGATGCTCGGGACGAGCATGTCTTAGGAGGGGGCAGTGTTACGCCGGTAGGTTAGGTCAAAAACTTTGAACGTCAATTTCAGTGCTTTAGAGGCGTTTTCAGCAGGCTGAAAAGTCATTTCAGGCCGTTTCAGAAGTTGCTCTATCACATATCTAAAGATCGAAATTTCACCCAAGTTGCCGTCGTTTTCAGGCGCCTGAAACATGTTTTCAGTCCGTTTCAGGGCACCCTCTATCAGATGACGCCATAACCTGAAAACCCGTTTTCAGGCGTTTTCAGGACCCCTTATGGGCCTCTGAAGCACAAATCGTTATATGGCGAAATATCCCGTAGGAGTGACAGAGATAGCACTAGTAGAAAGAGATAGCTATACTCGGAACATTCGAGAAGTGTGTGACAGAGATAGGACTACTAGAAAGAGATAGCTATACCCGGAACATTCGAGAAAGGAGTGACAGAGAGTGCACCATTAGAGAGAGACATATATGGCCTCGAATGTTCTCGGCCCTCAGACTGGAGCTTACTAGAATATTCGCGATATGTGTGGACAATGCGTCCAGAACGGTTCCGCGGGATATATAAGGCGCCGACGGCCGGCGTGAGTTAGTTACATTTTAACTGCGATCGAATGATAATACAAGGATAATCGGAAAGAAAGACTCTCAAGTGACTAGTGCGCTTTAAGTACAGTTCGTCTGAATAGTGAGTGCGTAATTTGTGTAATAGTGTGTTTGTGTTAATTAGTGGATTTTAAGTACAGTTCGTGTGAATTGTAAGTGCGTGATTTTGGTAATAAAGTGTGTGTTTTCATTTGTGGATTAATTTGTGCTTTTCTATCAAATACGAACCCCACGCTCGTAACAATATAGTCATAGGAAGCGGCGGCGGGCGGAGTTAGACAAAGGACACACAAACAGTAAGTCCGTGTTTTCAGCCATTTTTAAGACTATCATTTTATTACTTTTCTGAATTCTGCTTAAAAAGATGAAGTAATCTCTGTTTTTATTTATTTTCTGAGATGATTATTTATTTTATTATTAATTTATAAAAACATACTCATTTTAAACTTGTCTATACCTTTATAAATAATGACACAAAGGTAAATTAAGAAAGAAAAATTGAATGCGATCACTACAATCGAAGCGGGGTACATATTTATAAAAAAAAAAATGTGGTATTACCACATGAAAAATATAGAATCGATAAAAAGATTCTATACAAATATTTGTCTATACCTACTCAGCCGGCAAGCCCTTATTTCCCGGCGTCTGCAGTAATGTTGTTTATTTTCCAGCCGCCGGCGTCTCCGCTGCCGACGTCCCCGCCCCCGCCGCGAGCCGCACCGCCCCCGCCGCGAGCCGCACCGCCCCCGCCGCCAGCCGCACCGCCCCCGCCACGAGCCGCGCCGCCCCCGCCGCGAGCCGCGCCGCCCCCGCCGCGGCCGACGAGGTACTGTAAAATAGTACATTACGGCAGAGACCAGTAAGTAAGCCATACTGGCCGAGTAGGAATTAGACGGACCGAGCCGTAGGCGAGGTCCGGATATAATACGAGGCCAGGATGGCTCTTACGGTCGAAGCAAGTATAGTGCTTTTCTCAAAAATTAAACAAGAAAATTAGATTAAAATTATATTTTGTAGGTGACATTTATATTCGGCCATTTTCCAATGAATATTTTTGTTATATCCCATTTTTATTATTACACATTGTGATATTCGACATCGCAGGCACCATTAACTCCCACAATAACAACCTATAACAAAAATAATTATGAGTTTCCTATACTTGGATAAAAGATATAGTTATATCGTTATCAAATAGTGGCAGCATTTATTTACCTTCATCGCCAAAATGGTTATCATCTAGAGCTTGATTTAAGAACTTTTCTATATTTTTCTGCTGAATATTTGTCATTTCTTTCCTTTGTAGCCATCCGATTGTCTCAGAAAGATTATTGAAATATTCTGACCTTATCACACATTATCTGACCAATTATTAACTTGATTTTCTTCCTTCCATTTAATGAATCTCTTGTATTTTTTTATATCTCCTTGGATTTAGTCGGAAGTAAATTATTTTAGCTTACTCCGCCTCCGCTTTTAAGTACCTATGGATGGAGGAGTGCCGTCTATTCGGAATCAGACTCGTCTGAACTCATTTTTGCTGAATTATTGTAATAGATCACACAAACAAATTTGAAATTTATGTCTTTTAATTTAAATCCCGCCTTAATTTCTTTTTTTATAAATACTGCGTGTAATGCTTGTAACAGTTTTTATTATTGTTAAACACACAATTATCGATAATACAACAAATTTGGGCACTGAAGCACAGTATATTTTGTAGAAAAGGCACACGAAAGATTGTTTACAAGACGCACGGACGATGCGCGCACGACGCACGACATTAGGTAGGACGCGACTGGCGGTCTGTGCGAGGCGCGGGCGGCGCGGTGGTGCCGGCCGCGGCGAGCGTTATCCTTACAACGTTAAACGAACGAAATCAAACACGAAACGTGTCATCAAAACAAATGGGATATGATTACAAATTGCCTAATGAAAATAATGAGCTGATTAGGGTGTGCAAGAAGTTCTTCATCAGTACTTTAGATATTAATTACGACACTTTATCTGATTGGACAAAAGCTTTAAACTTGGAACGTTTAGAGACTGAAAACGTTATTACCAGAAAAAGTAGACGACAAAATACACGTGAAATACAATTGACGAATCCAAAATCTTGTGTTGTGAAAGAATGGTTGAATTTGTTGCCAAAAGTACCAAGCCACTATTGTAGAAGCTCATCTAAACGAGTGTATGTTGAAAGTACTTTTCACAACAAATCCCATCTTTATCGAGTGTACAAAAAATGGTGCCTTGAACATGGCAAACCTCCATCTCATCGTACACTTTTTTCTTCGGTTCTCAGATCTGAAAAAATATCAATTTACAAACCGAGGAAAGATCAATGTGACACTTGTACGTCTTTCAAAGAGAACAATATTACCGAGGATGAATACAACGAACACATCAATAAGAAAGAGGAAGCCTATGCAGCCAAGAGACAGGCCTTAAGTATGTGTTCTCCTGATGTTCTTGTGATTACAATGGATGTACAAGGTGTGTTATTATGCCCCAAGCTAAAAGTTTCTGTCCAATATTATAAACAAAAACTCCAACTTCATAATTTTAGTATCTACTGCAATAACGATAGGGAAGTACAATTATATGTATGGCATGAAGGTGATGGCGAAGTAACTGCGAACGAATTTACCTCCTGTCTAATTCATTTTCTCAAATCGAAAATTCCCGAGGGCTTTAAAAAAATTATCCTCATATCAGATGGATGCTCATACCAGAATAGAAACAGAATCCTGGCTTCGGCTCTATTAAATTTGTCTTCAGAAGCAAACGTCGAGGTTGAACAACTGATCCTTGAGAAAGGTCACACAATGATGGAAGTTGACAGCGTACACTCCACATTAGGGGGTCTTTTTAAAGCTCCTATCTACACAGCTAACGATTACGTAAATATAATGAGACATGCACGCTCTGCAAAACCATATATCGTGCATCACTTAGATTATAACTTTTTTCAGAACTATGAGAAAATATGCGAATTCTCTTCAATCAGGCCAGGGAAAAAAACTGGAGATCCGGTAGTAACGGATATAAGGGGTCTTCGTTACCAAAATGGAACCATATATTACAAGTTACGACATGCAGAAGAATGGAAATCTCTCCCTCAACGTCAACGCATAAACAATAATGCACTTTCGAATTTGTACGACTCACCACGAAAAATTGACAAGTCTAAGTTTGATAGCTTGCAGTCTTTAAAAAAGTATATGCATCGAGATTACCATCATTTCTATGATAGTCTTCATCACGACTGACTTATTGGTATAATTTCAAGTTTCTTTAAGGCAGACTGTTTATATTTGTCGCCCATAAAACCAAATCCCGTTTGCTGTTTTGTTTGACGTCAAGCCGCTGGTTTACGTTTTTTTTCAAGTGTTTATATTACTCATTGCAATATTAAAAAAGAATATATTGCCGTTTTCAGAACCATATGGTTATTTTTTTAGGGGAAGATATATATTTGTTAACATTTTCCTAGCATACATAAATATTTTTGTTTAATAAAATAACTAGAAGGATCCTTTTGATCATAGGAATTTATTTCGAATAAAAGTAATTGATCCGAAGATATTATTGTTATTTAATTTTATTTCTAGAAACACATAACATTTTCTGATAACCCTTAAATCATTATGAATTTAAAACCCCTATGTGCATGACCCACACATACGTGTTTAGTAAGAGCAAAACCAATACCCATATGTGCACCGAAATTAGAAAAAACTAAATAACCTAATTTGTAATAAATGAATCCTTGTTTTGTCTGCATAGTAATAATTCTTATTTTTTTTGACACCCTTTTGACATCAATTTAACATACAATTTTGCTCCATTATATCATAAATCAGTTTTTAGTCTCTCCTGAAAAGTTACTAAAATGCACATAGCGGAATTGGCAATCTCACCGACGGTTTATAGGTATGCATAGAACTACTACGGGCGCACGCGGATGGCGCGAATATATGAATGTTCGCCTTACATGCGTTTAATTATTTGCACTGTCTTACAAATCTAAGTCTTAAAGATAAAATTTAATTATTGTTATACATTGTTGTATTTTCTAACTAATTTTCATATCATAAAGCTTACCTTCAATTTTAACTCCGAGGTTTTTTCTAAACGACACAAAAAAGGAAGGAATTCCGAAATATCATTGTCATTTTACACAGCACAATTATGAACTAAACGCTGCATACAAACTTCCGCACTAAACCTTGTCGCTATTTTTTTTTTTAAATATGCATCTTGAGTTACGTTTATACTGCCAATAGTGCTAACCTCTTTTTATTTTACATTTGCTTTTAGTGTAAATTGCAAGTGTATACTGCAATGTCGTCTCTTTCTATTTAATCTATGAAAAAGGGACGCCACTTTTTAATTTCTACAATTTGCTGTCGCACTGTACTTATAATTAAAACAATTTGTGGAATTAATAAACTATGTTAATGAAAAAATATTCCACCAACGAATGCTACATTGTACCAGCATTTCCAACGGGCAGTTTTTCAAGCAGTTCATGTATGGGGTCTAATATAACCGATCCAAAATATTCCTAGTCCATCTGATTGGGGATGTACAAAAGTAGATGAGAGAAGGGAACCTACATGGACTAGCTTGCCAGTAGGTGTCGAGCCCAAAGCCTGCATGGAAATGATCAGGTGCAGCAAAAAGAAATGCGCTGCTAGATGCAGGTGTAACCAATAAAAATTAAAGTGCACCGAGTTGTGTGCATGTGATGGAACATGTTACTCATAAATATATGTACCTACCAATTAAAGTATTTATATACAGATTAACAATAATAATAAATAAAATAAAATAAAATAATATCTAATCAGATCAGTGACTTGTTAGTTTTATTTTGAACCAGTCATTTGAAGTCATCAAACGGTTATATTATTCGCAATTTAAAATATAATACACATGCTAACAAATGTAAATACACCTTTAAACTTTGTAATATACAATTAAGCTACTTACATTACATATTCCAACATTTATAACATTCGTTTTTGGGTCCTTATTTTTATAAAGTAAAATTGTAAGGAGTCCCCTAGTGATTACATACTCTTTGGAGTCCCCTGTTCAAAAAATTTTTTTTTAGTATTTGCTATTCATAACAGTTATAATAAATTATATGTTTTTGAAATCTACATAAATGTGGCTTTATAATAATATTTTTTTCATGTCCAAATCATTGCTTATTTTCACGTAATCGTACCAGAAAGAATTTTTTTTTACTAAGATTTTCTGATTTTTGCCTTTATTTCTATTTTTTTCTATAAAACATGTTATTAATGTCCCAGAAAATGATCGGCCATCCTCAATTTATCCGAAAACGATACCAAACTTGCCATAGGCGGTTGTCACACTGCCGCCGCGTCTCGTTGCGAGACGCAGAGCCACGGACTCGCATGCGGAGACAACGCACCAACGTCCGAGTTTTCTCTGCATCTCCGTCCGGAGCTGCGCTGCACGACGTCCCGCGTCCTTCGTTCGTCGTTACTTCCGTCTCACGTTCATTTCACATTCGAACTTCAGAGTGAAAACAGTTCCTATATTTGGCGATAAAATGGAAACGGACCTTATTCAGAACGCTGCGATGATACTTTCAGTTTGGTTTTTATACAATCGAGTCATAAAACGCAGAAAACACTGGGTACATCCCTATTTACAAACCAGACCTATAAATGGGTCTTTTGCTAGAGATTACCAAGATTTAAGGCAACACGAAGATTTTTTTTTAATTTCACCCGTATGTCAACCGCGTCGTTTGATTGTCTTGCTTTTTGCACACGGTCACTATATTCGTTGCATTTCATATTCCAAATAGCTGGACGACTTTCAATTTCGAAAATAAACTTATCGATGTCGATATCCATTGCGCCTACGTCCTTCTTGAACTAAAAACGGTCCGGCACTGCGGAGCTCAGTGTGACATACCCTGCGGCACGCACCGCATCTCCGTCCCAGCGCGCGAGTCGTCGTGCGTCTCGCGCTTCCGTGCGTCGAGGCGGAGCCAGTGTGTCGTACCATGCGATTTTTCTATACAAAATCAAGATTCTACATACAAAGTTAAAAAACGCATCAACGGACGACGCTGCGAGATGCGGAGCAGTGTGACAACCGCCGTCTCTATAAATACAATGATAGGAGGACCGAAAGAACGCGCGGCGGAACGTCACTTCCCCCCCTCCCCCTCCCCACCAGCGGGTCGTCCGCGCTCGTCTCCCGGGCGTTTTCAACTCTAGTCCACCTAAGTAACAAGTGTGCCAAGGCTCATGCTTTAATGACAAAAATATTGGTTCAATAAAAAAAACTTGCGACTCCAGATATTGATGTTCAAAACACGATTGAGTTGCTATTTGTCCTTCTAAATATTTAGTTATAAATATATAACGCATTACTTACCGACCACGAAAGAGATATAGTATATTGTGTCATAAGGGTAGTAAGTAGGGGATTACTAACGAAGGTCTATTAGAAGCCCGACGCCGAAGGCGGAGGGCTTTTAATGTCCTGAGTTTGTAATCCCCTTACTACCCGCTAGTGACCGACCGAAACATGATTTTTTGCCGAAACCGAAACCGAAACAGAAGGTTCGGCTTTGATTATAGTTTCGGCCGAAACCGAAACCGAAACCGAACCTTTTATAAACGCGATTAAAACGTTGGATAAAATATCAGTGGGCCGTTTTTTCCATATATATATGCGTAATAAAACATCTCACTGGCCTATGCCTAATATAACAGGGTTCTAGGTTTCTCTTTTATCTAATTGAAATTTGAACATTGTTAAACATATAGTGACTAGGGTGTTTCATATTTCCAAAAGTTCTATTTTTATGTGACTTCGCTCAAATCCTTGAACGCACTTACCCAAAAGGCCGTTGTGCCAACTGAATATTATTTTGAGGTAGCGCAACATTGTCGAATTTAAAGGAAATACCTTAATTTTTGAGCATTATTCAAATATGGATTTCACCTTTCGTGGGATGTTAAATATTAAAATAAAAACTTGTTAGACATAAAAATCAATCACTTACGAGAAATTTAGCTTTAGGTAAAGCTTCTAGTAATTAATTTTTATAACAAAAAAATATATTTAAGCTAAATAAATATAGGAGCTAGGGTAGCGAAGTAGCTAGCGCGCTGGACCGGTAATCCGGAGGTACCGGGTTCGATTCCCGGTCTCTTCCACCAGGTAGCTCCTTTTTCAATTTTTCGTTAAGCTTTGATATTTGTATTAAGTTTTAATAAAAATTGTGGTGTACCCACATTAAAAAAATGAGACATTACATGTTTCATAATTTAAAAAAAATATGTATCTTGCGATTATATCTCAACATCTGCTGAGAGCATAAAGTAAGGAAGAAATGAATAATAGATTAATTATTTACAGCTACTCGTAAACTTCTCTACAGCTAACACTCTTTATGTCCAGGACGTGATTTTTATGATAAACAGCTTAAAAATATAAAATCAGTACTTGAGATGAGAACTATTACAAATTTAATTATTTTTGTAAAATTGATTACGTTGCGCAACCTCTAGACATCCTCAAATTGTTTTTTAATTCGGAACAAAAACATATAACGAGTTGGACCACGTATGACCGCAATCTTGTATCTATAAGAGCAATTTTCCCTAATAGTGACATTATATTAACCCTAATAGTGACACTGGGTCTAAACTAAAGTATTCTAAATAGTAAAAATATTACGGTAACTGTAAATACTGAGGCAGTTGTAGAATTGTAGATAGACGCCATATTGCCAGCCGTTCTAAGCGCTACCGCCGTCAGCCGAACGCGACTTGAAAGTACGACGCAATAAGTTTCGGCACGGCCGAAAGGTTCGGCTGTTTTTTGGCCGAAACCGAACCTTTGGCCGAAACATGACTTTTAGGCCGAAACTGGCCGAAACCGAAACCGAAACCGAAACTTCGGTTGGACACTACTACCCGCCTTACACACAATATTTTTCATCACATTTTGGAGTAAATAACAAATAAATAAGCCAAAAATAAACATTAAACGATAACGATTGACAACCAACTTTTTTCAGTACATATTTTATCTCAAAAATTGCATGTAATGTTGCCTTACCATCGCTAGATAGACTACAGTAAGTGGAACATACCGAAGACTTTTTAGAAGTGTCCAGTAAACAGCGAGATTTTAAATTTGGAATCAATATTTATCCAGTAAGTAAGTATGTAATTCCTATTACGTATCAAGATATTTGAATATCGAAACACGATTTACATCGTCACCGACCAATAAAAAAACTAAGGATGTGAAGGCGATGAGGTCGTATATAAATGTAAAAAGGATGCATTCCACAAATTATTTTAATTAAGTATAAGTACAGTGTGACAGCAAATTGTAGAAATTAAAAAGTGGCGTTCCTTTTTCATAGATTAAATAGAAAGAGACGACATTGCAGTACACTTACAATTTACACTAAGAGTAAATGTAAAATAAAAGAGGTTAGCACTATTGGCAGTATAAACGTAATTCAAGATGCATATTCAAAAAAAAAAAAGTAGCGACAAGGTTTAGTGCGGAAGTTTGTATGCAGCGTTTAGTTCATAATTGTGCTGTGTAAAATGAGAATGATATTTCGGAATTCCTTCCTTTTTTGTGTCGTTTAGAAAAAACCTCGGAGTTAAAATGGAAGGTTAGCTTTATGATATGAAAATTAGTTAGAAAATACAACAATGTATAACAATAATTAAATTTTATCTTTAAGACTTAGATTTGTAAGACAGTGCAAATAATTAAACGCAGTATTTATAAAAAAGAAGTTAAGGCGGGATTTAAATTAAAAGACAAAAATTTCAAATTTGTTTGTGTGATCTATTACAATAATTCAGCAAAAATTTGTTGAGACGAGTCTGATTCCGAATAGACGGCACTCCTCCATACTTAAAAGCGGAGGCAGAGTTAGCTAAAATAATTTACTTCCGACAAAATCCAAAGGCGATATAAAAAAAACAAGAGATTCATTAAATGGAAGGAAGAAAATCAAGTTAAAAATTGGTCAGATATTGTGTGATAAGGTCAGAATATTTCAACAATCTTTCTGAGACAATCGGATGGCTACAAAGGAAAGAAATCACAAATATTCAGGAGAAAAATATAGAAAAGTTCTTAAATGAAGCTCTAGATGATAAACATTTTGGCGATGAAGGTAAATAAATGCTGCCACTATTTGATAAAGATATAACTATATCTTTTATCCAAGTATAAACTCATAATTCTTTTTGTTATAGGTTGTTATCATGGGAGTTAATGGTGCCTGTGACGACGAATATCACAATGTGTAATAATAAAAATGGGATATAACAAAAATATTCATTAGAAAATGGCCGAATATGAATGTCACCTACAAAATATAATTTAAATCAAATTTTCTTGTTTAATTTTTGAGAAAAGCACTATACTTGCTTCGACCGTAAGACCCATCCTGGCCTCCATTGGCGTATCTAAGATTATTTTTCAGGGGGGGCCTGGGGTGGGCCTGGGGAGGGGCCTGGCCATATCCTAAGAGATGAAGCCATGAATTTCTATCGGTAACCCAAAATCCTGGGGTGGGCACTAGACCATACTGGGGTGGGCACGGCCCACCCGGCCACCCCCCTAGATACGCCTATGCAGGTATTATATCCGGACCTCGCCTACGGCTCGGTACGTCTAATTCCTACTCGGCCAGTATGGCTTACTTACTGGTCTCTGCCGTAATGTACTATTTTAATTTACTATAAGCACTGGCAAAACGGCCATCAGCTTAATACAGAAAACAAATATACACAGAATCTTACCATCTATTATTAAACAAATAACAATTGACAACATTTCATATTTTTAAGACTATCATTTTATTACTTTTCTGAATTCTGCTTAAAAAGATGAAGTAATCTCTGTTTTTATTTATTTTCTGAGATGATTATTTATTTTATTATTAATTTATAAAAACATACTCATTTTAAAATGTGGCAACACCAAAACCAGAACTTAATGGAACGGTTACTTTAGTCGGTTTTCTTATTAAAAAAAAACTTAATAAAACTCTACTTGGTCCATGAAAAATCCGTATACATCTGTCATCTGTCAACGTCAAATAAAAAAAAAAATTTTTTTTCGCTCTTTAGTTTAGACAACAACCCTATTCAGCCCGTATTGTCTTAGATTGCAGTTATTTGATGTATTTTCTTATATTTCTTTAAATACAGAAGAATAAATTCGAAGAATTTTTTTTAAGGTACACGACATAAAGCCCTGTCGTACTCTATATTAATTTCCACCTGTTATAAATATGAAATGTTGTCAATTAACAATATTATGCAACAATAAATTACCAGCGTAATATTATAAAACTTAAATATGAACAGTAAGTTTGTTACAAAACGAAATAGTTCCTATTAACCAATAATTTTATAACTTTTTTTCCTTTTTTTTGTGTCGTCTACCACAGATAATGCTAAGAACTGCGTTTCGTTTAGAAACTTGACAGGCTATACTGCCAGATTGTAACGATAATTCAAAATTTAATTTAATAAAATTATTGCAAAATACACATAAATAATTGTAAAACATAAATATATATGCAGTTACATACACCGTATTAATTCAATACACAATAAAATTTGCTGGTAGGCAAGTTTTGTTGATACAACAAAAAACCTTTGGCTGGATTGAAACCTCCTTAATCTGAAGTAATCTGCGAGTGCGTACTATATTTAAAAAAAAAAAGAACCGACTTCAGTAAAACTAAAAAGCCGAAAATAACCCGTTCAAGTACAGATTACATTTGACTCACCCTTTGAAATCGATCCCAAACCACTCAGTTATTATATTTATATATTAAAGTTTACGTGAGGGTTGGCACCGACTTCAAAGGGTGAGTCAAATGTAATCTGTACTTGAACGGGTTATTTTCGGCTTTTTAGTTTTACTGAAGTCGGTTCTTTTTTTTGTTAAAAATTTTTTTTTTCGCTTTTTAGTGATTCATATAAAATATGCATGCATCTCGTTTGAATTATCTCCTAACTCCTAACTGTTAAGGAGTTGTACCTTCCATCATCAGTTCAGCATGAGAAGATGATGACTACCATATGCAAATACTTAAATAGTTTTAGAAAATACATGAAAAATATTATGAGTGCCTATAAAATTTCAGGAATTCCTTCGATTCCTCATGGATCTCGTCATCCGATCTTCACCAAAATTTTATGGGACCAACCTTGAGATGTCTATTCATGAACCTAAAAAGAATTTTCCAAATCGACTCATAAATGACGGAGTTATGAGGTAACAAACATAAAAAAAAAAAAAAAAAAAAAAACCGTACAAGTACCAAGCCACTATTGTAGAAGCTCATCTAAACGAGTGTATGTTGAAAGTACTTTTCACAACAAATCCCATCTTTATCGAGTGTACAAAAAATGGTGCCTTGAACATGGCAAACCTCCATCTCATCGTACACTTTTTTCTTCGGTTCTCAGATCTGAAAAAATATCAATTTACAAACCGAGGAAAGATCAATGTGACACTTGTACGTCTTTCAAAGAGAACAATATTACCGAGGATGAATACAACGAACACATCAATAAGAAAGAGGAAGCCTATGCAGCCAAGAGACAGGCCTTAAGTATGTGTTCTCCTGATGTTCTTGTGATTACAATGGATGTACAAGGTGTGTTATTATGCCCCAAGCTAAAAGTTTCTGTCCAATATTATAAACAAAAACTCCAACTTCATAATTTTAGTATCTACTGCAATAACGATAGGGAAGTACAATTATATGTATGGCATGAAGGTGATGGCGAAGTAACTGCGAACGAATTTACCTCCTGTCTAATTCATTTTCTCAAATCGAAAATTCCCGAGGGCTTTAAAAAAATTATCCTCATATCAGATGGATGCTCATACCAGAATAGAAACAGAATCCTGGCTTCGGCTCTATTAAATT
The DNA here is from genome assembly GCA_932273695.1 of Apotomis betuletana. Lineage (NCBI taxonomy): Eukaryota > Metazoa > Arthropoda > Insecta > Lepidoptera > Tortricidae > Apotomis > Apotomis betuletana. Next base: position 13,796,806 of record OW026310.1, on the reverse strand, counting down.
TGTCTTCAGAAGCAAACGTCGAGGTTGAACAACTGATCCTTGAGAAAGGTCACACAATGATGGAAGTTGACAGCGTACACTCCACATTAGGGGGTCTTTTTAAAGCTCCTATCTACACAGCTAACGATTACGTAAATATAATGAGACATGCACGCTCTGCAAAACCATATATCGTGCATCACTTAGATTATAACTTTTTTCAGAACTATGAGAAAATATGCGAATTCTCTTCAATCAGGCCAGGGAAAAAAACTGGAGATCCGGTAGTAACGGATATAAGGGGTCTTCGTTACCAAAATGGAACCATATATTACAAGTTACGACATGCAGAAGAATGGAAATCTCTCCCTCAACGTCAACGCATAAACAATAATGCACTTTCGAATTTGTACGACTCACCACGAAAAATTGACAAGTCTAAGTTTGATAGCTTGCAGTCTTTAAAAAAGTATATGCATCGAGATTACCATCATTTCTATGATAGTCTTCATCACGACTGACTTATTGGTATAATTTCAAGTTTCTTTAAGGCAGACTGTTTATATTTGTCGCCCATAAAACCAAATCCCGTTTGCTGTTTTGTTTGACGTCAAGCCGCTGGTTTACGTTTTTTTTCAAGTGTTTATATTACTCATTGCAATATTAAAAAAGAATATATTGCCGTTTTCAGAACCATATGGTTATTTTTTTAGGGGAAGATATATATTTGTTAACATTTTCCTAGCATACATAAATATTTTTGTTTAATAAAATAACTAGAAGGATCCTTTTGATCATAGGAATTTATTTCGAATAAAAGTAATTGATCCGAAGATATTATTGTTATTTAATTTTATTTCTAGAAACACATAACATTTTCTGATAACCCTTAAATCATTATGAATTTAAAACCCCTATGTGCATGACCCACACATACGTGTTTAGTAAGAGCAAAACCAATACCCATATGTGCACCGAAATTAGAAAAAACTAAATAACCTAATTTGTAATAAATGAATCCTTGTTTTGTCTGCATAGTAATAATTCTTATTTTTTTTGACACCCTTTTGACATCAATTTAACATACAATTTTGCTCCATTATATCATAAATCAGTTTTTAGTCTCTCCTGAAAAGTTACTAAAATGCACATAGCGGAATTGGCAATCTCACCGACGGTTTATAGGTATGCATAGAACTACTACGGGCGCACGCGGATGGCGCGAATATATGAATGTTCGCCTTACATGCGTTTAATTATTTGCACTGTCTTACAAATCTAAGTCTTAAAGATAAAATTTAATTATTGTTATACATTGTTGTATTTTCTAACTAATTTTCATATCATAAAGCTTACCTTCAATTTTAACTCCGAGGTTTTTTCTAAACGACACAAAAAAGGAAGGAATTCCGAAATATCATTGTCATTTTACACAGCACAATTATGAACTAAACGCTGCATACAAACTTCCGCACTAAACCTTGTCGCTATTTTTTTTTTTAAATATGCATCTTGAGTTACGTTTATACTGCCAATAGTGCTAACCTCTTTTTATTTTACATTTGCTTTTAGTGTAAATTGCAAGTGTATACTGCAATGTCGTCTCTTTCTATTTAATCTATGAAAAAGGGACGCCACTTTTTAATTTCTACAATTTGCTGTCGCACTGTACTTATAATTAAAACAATTTGTGGAATTAATAAACTATGTTAATGAAAAAATATTCCACCAACGAATGCTACATTGTACCAGCATTTCCAACGGGCAGTTTTTCAAGCAGTTCATGTATGGGGTCTAATATAACCGATCCAAAATATTCCTAGTCCATCTGATTGGGGATGTACAAAAGTAGATGAGAGAAGGGAACCTACATGGACTAGCTTGCCAGTAGGTGTCGAGCCCAAAGCCTGCATGGAAATGATCAGGTGCAGCAAAAAGAAATGCGCTGCTAGATGCAGGTGTAACCAATAAAAATTAAAGTGCACCGAGTTGTGTGCATGTGATGGAACATGTTACTCATAAATATATGTACCTACCAATTAAAGTATTTATATACAGATTAACAATAATAATAAATAAAATAAAATAAAATAATATCTAATCAGATCAGTGACTTGTTAGTTTTATTTTGAACCAGTCATTTGAAGTCATCAAACGGTTATATTATTCGCAATTTAAAATATAATACACATGCTAACAAATGTAAATACACCTTTAAACTTTGTAATATACAATTAAGCTACTTACATTACATATTCCAACATTTATAACATTCGTTTTTGGGTCCTTATTTTTATAAAGTAAAATTGTAAGGAGTCCCCTAGTGATTACATACTCTTTGGAGTCCCCTGTTCAAAAAATTTTTTTTTAGTATTTGCTATTCATAACAGTTATAATAAATTATATGTTTTTGAAATCTACATAAATGTGGCTTTATAATAATATTTTTTTCATGTCCAAATCATTGCTTATTTTCACGTAATCGTACCAGAAAGAATTTTTTTTTACTAAGATTTTCTGATTTTTGCCTTTATTTCTATTTTTTTCTATAAAACATGTTATTAATGTCCCAGAAAATGATCGGCCATCCTCAATTTATCCGAAAACGATACCAAACTTGCCATAGGCGGTTGTCACACTGCCGCCGCGTCTCGTTGCGAGACGCAGAGCCACGGACTCGCATGCGGAGACAACGCACCAACGTCCGAGTTTTCTCTGCATCTCCGTCCGGAGCTGCGCTGCACGACGTCCCGCGTCCTTCGTTCGTCGTTACTTCCGTCTCACGTTCATTTCACATTCGAACTTCAGAGTGAAAACAGTTCCTATATTTGGCGATAAAATGGAAACGGACCTTATTCAGAACGCTGCGATGATACTTTCAGTTTGGTTTTTATACAATCGAGTCATAAAACGCAGAAAACACTGGGTACATCCCTATTTACAAACCAGACCTATAAATGGGTCTTTTGCTAGAGATTACCAAGATTTAAGGCAACACGAAGATTTTTTTTTAATTTCACCCGTATGTCAACCGCGTCGTTTGATTGTCTTGCTTTTTGCACACGGTCACTATATTCGTTGCATTTCATATTCCAAATAGCTGGACGACTTTCAATTTCGAAAATAAACTTATCGATGTCGATATCCATTGCGCCTACGTCCTTCTTGAACTAAAAACGGTCCGGCACTGCGGAGCTCAGTGTGACATACCCTGCGGCACGCACCGCATCTCCGTCCCAGCGCGCGAGTCGTCGTGCGTCTCGCGCTTCCGTGCGTCGAGGCGGAGCCAGTGTGTCGTACCATGCGATTTTTCTATACAAAATCAAGATTCTACATACAAAGTTAAAAAACGCATCAACGGACGACGCTGCGAGATGCGGAGCAGTGTGACAACCGCCGTCTCTATAAATACAATGATAGGAGGACCGAAAGAACGCGCGGCGGAACGTCACTTCCCCCCCTCCCCCTCCCCACCAGCGGGTCGTCCGCGCTCGTCTCCCGGGCGTTTTCAACTCTAGTCCACCTAAGTAACAAGTGTGCCAAGGCTCATGCTTTAATGACAAAAATATTGGTTCAATAAAAAAAACTTGCGACTCCAGATATTGATGTTCAAAACACGATTGAGTTGCTATTTGTCCTTCTAAATATTTAGTTATAAATATATAACGCATTACTTACCGACCACGAAAGAGATATAGTATATTGTGTCATAAGGGTAGTAAGTAGGGGATTACTAACGAAGGTCTATTAGAAGCCCGACGCCGAAGGCGGAGGGCTTTTAATGTCCTGAGTTTGTAATCCCCTTACTACCCGCTAGTGACCGACCGAAACATGATTTTTTGCCGAAACCGAAACCGAAACAGAAGGTTCGGCTTTGATTATAGTTTCGGCCGAAACCGAAACCGAAACCGAACCTTTTATAAACGCGATTAAAACGTTGGATAAAATATCAGTGGGCCGTTTTTTCCATATATATATGCGTAATAAAACATCTCACTGGCCTATGCCTAATATAACAGGGTTCTAGGTTTCTCTTTTATCTAATTGAAATTTGAACATTGTTAAACATATAGTGACTAGGGTGTTTCATATTTCCAAAAGTTCTATTTTTATGTGACTTCGCTCAAATCCTTGAACGCACTTACCCAAAAGGCCGTTGTGCCAACTGAATATTATTTTGAGGTAGCGCAACATTGTCGAATTTAAAGGAAATACCTTAATTTTTGAGCATTATTCAAATATGGATTTCACCTTTCGTGGGATGTTAAATATTAAAATAAAAACTTGTTAGACATAAAAATCAATCACTTACGAGAAATTTAGCTTTAGGTAAAGCTTCTAGTAATTAATTTTTATAACAAAAAAATATATTTAAGCTAAATAAATATAGGAGCTAGGGTAGCGAAGTAGCTAGCGCGCTGGACCGGTAATCCGGAGGTACCGGGTTCGATTCCCGGTCTCTTCCACCAGGTAGCTCCTTTTTCAATTTTTCGTTAAGCTTTGATATTTGTATTAAGTTTTAATAAAAATTGTGGTGTACCCACATTAAAAAAATGAGACATTACATGTTTCATAATTTAAAAAAAATATGTATCTTGCGATTATATCTCAACATCTGCTGAGAGCATAAAGTAAGGAAGAAATGAATAATAGATTAATTATTTACAGCTACTCGTAAACTTCTCTACAGCTAACACTCTTTATGTCCAGGACGTGATTTTTATGATAAACAGCTTAAAAATATAAAATCAGTACTTGAGATGAGAACTATTACAAATTTAATTATTTTTGTAAAATTGATTACGTTGCGCAACCTCTAGACATCCTCAAATTGTTTTTTAATTCGGAACAAAAACATATAACGAGTTGGACCACGTATGACCGCAATCTTGTATCTATAAGAGCAATTTTCCCTAATAGTGACATTATATTAACCCTAATAGTGACACTGGGTCTAAACTAAAGTATTCTAAATAGTAAAAATATTACGGTAACTGTAAATACTGAGGCAGTTGTAGAATTGTAGATAGACGCCATATTGCCAGCCGTTCTAAGCGCTACCGCCGTCAGCCGAACGCGACTTGAAAGTACGACGCAATAAGTTTCGGCACGGCCGAAAGGTTCGGCTGTTTTTTGGCCGAAACCGAACCTTTGGCCGAAACATGACTTTTAGGCCGAAACTGGCCGAAACCGAAACCGAAACCGAAACTTCGGTTGGACACTACTACCCGCCTTACACACAATATTTTTCATCACATTTTGGAGTAAATAACAAATAAATAAGCCAAAAATAAACATTAAACGATAACGATTGACAACCAACTTTTTTCAGTACATATTTTATCTCAAAAATTGCATGTAATGTTGCCTTACCATCGCTAGATAGACTACAGTAAGTGGAACATACCGAAGACTTTTTAGAAGTGTCCAGTAAACAGCGAGATTTTAAATTTGGAATCAATATTTATCCAGTAAGTAAGTATGTAATTCCTATTACGTATCAAGATATTTGAATATCGAAACACGATTTACATCGTCACCGACCAATAAAAAAACTAAGGATGTGAAGGCGATGAGGTCGTATATAAATGTAAAAAGGATGCATTCCACAAATTATTTTAATTAAGTATAAGTACAGTGTGACAGCAAATTGTAGAAATTAAAAAGTGGCGTTCCTTTTTCATAGATTAAATAGAAAGAGACGACATTGCAGTACACTTACAATTTACACTAAGAGTAAATGTAAAATAAAAGAGGTTAGCACTATTGGCAGTATAAACGTAATTCAAGATGCATATTCAAAAAAAAAAAAGTAGCGACAAGGTTTAGTGCGGAAGTTTGTATGCAGCGTTTAGTTCATAATTGTGCTGTGTAAAATGAGAATGATATTTCGGAATTCCTTCCTTTTTTGTGTCGTTTAGAAAAAACCTCGGAGTTAAAATGGAAGGTTAGCTTTATGATATGAAAATTAGTTAGAAAATACAACAATGTATAACAATAATTAAATTTTATCTTTAAGACTTAGATTTGTAAGACAGTGCAAATAATTAAACGCAGTATTTATAAAAAAGAAGTTAAGGCGGGATTTAAATTAAAAGACAAAAATTTCAAATTTGTTTGTGTGATCTATTACAATAATTCAGCAAAAATTTGTTGAGACGAGTCTGATTCCGAATAGACGGCACTCCTCCATACTTAAAAGCGGAGGCAGAGTTAGCTAAAATAATTTACTTCCGACAAAATCCAAAGGCGATATAAAAAAAACAAGAGATTCATTAAATGGAAGGAAGAAAATCAAGTTAAAAATTGGTCAGATATTGTGTGATAAGGTCAGAATATTTCAACAATCTTTCTGAGACAATCGGATGGCTACAAAGGAAAGAAATCACAAATATTCAGGAGAAAAATATAGAAAAGTTCTTAAATGAAGCTCTAGATGATAAACATTTTGGCGATGAAGGTAAATAAATGCTGCCACTATTTGATAAAGATATAACTATATCTTTTATCCAAGTATAAACTCATAATTCTTTTTGTTATAGGTTGTTATCATGGGAGTTAATGGTGCCTGTGACGACGAATATCACAATGTGTAATAATAAAAATGGGATATAACAAAAATATTCATTAGAAAATGGCCGAATATGAATGTCACCTACAAAATATAATTTAAATCAAATTTTCTTGTTTAATTTTTGAGAAAAGCACTATACTTGCTTCGACCGTAAGACCCATCCTGGCCTCCATTGGCGTATCTAAGATTATTTTTCAGGGGGGGCCTGGGGTGGGCCTGGGGAGGGGCCTGGCCATATCCTAAGAGATGAAGCCATGAATTTCTATCGGTAACCCAAAATCCTGGGGTGGGCACTAGACCATACTGGGGTGGGCACGGCCCACCCGGCCACCCCCCTAGATACGCCTATGCAGGTATTATATCCGGACCTCGCCTACGGCTCGGTCCGTCTAATTCCTACTCGGCCAGTATGGCTTACTTACTGGTCTCTGCCGTAATGTACTATTTTAAATCCAGTTGGATGAGTTTTATTCAAAATGTAATCAACTAAAAACTGACATAATTTTTTGACTTAACATTATGACTAGGTATGTTGTCTTGAAAGACCGTAGAATTAAAATTGTAAGATATATTTCAGTACTTGGTGCGTAATTTTTGTATGAACTTAATTTATAATGGAAAGTAATGCATGTGCCTAGTATTATTGTCATTGGATTATTATTATTAGTGACTGTGCTGACTTTTCAACCATGTGTATTGCATGCCTGTAAGGTGAAATAATGTACTGTAATTTATATTTAAAATCTATGTGACCATTATTTCAAGCAATAAATGATTATGATTATGATTATGATTATGATTATGACAATTAACAACCGTTTAGACGACGATGTCACCATGAATTGCTACAGATGCAAGATACTGTACATAATATTAGTCACGAATATTTAGCACGTAGTATGTCCGATTGTGGAGCTAAGCCTAGGTACTTAGGCTTAGTTCAGTTAGACGTAAATAATCAATGATGTGGTTTAAATATATAAACTAAATTAAAAAAAAATCACATTCTCGAAACAATCTGGTCATTATGAGACTCTTCAATGAGTGATAATATAGAAAATGCTACTAAAAACTGAACGTAACCACAAAATTTGGAATTCATAGCTTCAACATTGGCTGAAATCTTGTCACTTGTTCCAATTAAAGCTGAATATCTTGGAAACTACTGGTACTATTTCCACCAAATAGCTAAGAAACACCTTGACGGACAATACGGACAAATCTTTTGATTAAAAAAAAACGCACTCAAATTGGTTGCTGTTTGGGAGCTTGACGATGACACAGACAGACGGATACGCAAATACACACTCCTCTTTTTTCGTCGGGGGTAAAATATGGGCTAAAACAGTAAACAACACACTTACCAAAAAATACTTAAAAATATAATATAATTATTATTACAAATACTTATCCCATCTCAACTAATAATAACTGTCCGGTTTAAGTTAAGATTGCACCTGGTATGTATGGCGCCGGATACAAATGAGGTGCAACGTTAACGCAACCGGGTTACCCAAAAATATGTTTTTTATGGGATACCCCTAGTGGAAATAATAAACCCGGTCGCAGTTTTTTTTTTTTGGCCACTTGGTCGAACTTCTCATTTAATAACAAACTTTGACTGAGTAAATGATCTTCAGTTTTTATAGTAGAATCTATATTTTAATTTATTGTTCCTGTTACAAGTCACACCCGGTATGATTCGGAATTTATTGTGTATATTTCTAATATTAGCGATGTTTCGGCGCCAAATATATAGATTTCTACTTTTTCTACAACAAGCCATGAAGTTGGCTGACTATGGCGGCATTCTGGCAGTTTTCAGCCCACGTGCAATGAATATAAAAAGTTCAGTTTAAATTATTGCGCCGCATACCCATTCCCGCATTCCATATTCATACAAGAAAATGTCTTTCGTAAAGAAAGAAACCGGGTAAATTAGTTTTATGAACAAACTTAACTGCCGGAACAGTGTCGCAGTAAAACGGATGAAAACAGTACAAAAAGCGTGATAAATAAAACATAACATCAATATACGATGAGTTTAAACCGGGTGTTACCTATAATAGGAGCAATAAATTAAAACAGATTCTACGCATTAATAAATAAAAAAAAAAATTATAATTATATTACGAAATAGTTGTTGAAATTATAACGTGAGCTAGGTGTGTTTTAGGGATTTAAAGATGAAAAAGCTTAAAGAGGTAACATTAATTGCCTTGCCATTGTAAGTGTTCTTTATTCTATTTATATAGTGTTGTGTTGACAATTTGACAATATTATGTATATTTTGATAATTACATTAGATCCACTAGGTAGATTTAGAGGCTTTTCGTCGCAGTTCTGAGACTCTAATTTTAAGTCATCATCATCACTGAAACTATAAATTCTAACACACCCAGACAACTACAAGCTGATTAGCTTACTTTAGCTAATAATATCTCATGTTTTATCATACTCCTATTTATGTGGGATAACCGGGATAACACGCGTACCGACTGACTTCAATCTGTGTGTTACGCGTTGAGCTATGGTCTCAATAAGCTAGTGCCAATTCGGATATAAAATGGCGGCCTCGGTTGGATCGGTGCCAATATTTCACCAGCCAAATAATGTAACAGTCATGCATGAATCGACGCCTGGATATCTCACGTATTGCTGAGTAGAGATCCACGATTCGGGGATATAAAATAAGCGAAACTTCATATGCTTTCGCCTGAAGCCACATCTCGTTATTCAATTTAGATGCCATTAGTGATGTAATGGATTGCGGTAGTGTTGTGTATTCCGCATTGCCGAAGGCAATTCAATCTGCGAGGGTTATACCGATGCCAAACGATTTTTGTGGCGGCTCCTCAATATTCTTGCGAATTAGTTTTTTTTTCTAAATTACGATTCAAGTATTTGCCTCAATTTCATCTGTGAAGCGACTATAAGGCCGAGATGAAGCATGTTTGTCTAGAAAATGCCCATTTACTCTTGACTAGAAATGTCCAACTATAATTGTCATTATAGTTGGACATTTACGAGTAGAATTGTAGATTACCCACGGTTAACATTTTCATTAATCTTCGAGAGACAGACAGAGAGATAGTCATTTAAGATCCTCATCATATGGCACCACGTTTATGAACGGTGAATTTATTTTAGCAAAGCTTCTACCCCGTCTACCGCTGAACTTCTTTCATAATTTTAAATAAGGTCTTATACCGTTTTTGGCGAGAACTTTTTTGTATTAGTTTTGTCTGTGCCGCAGCATGCAATTTTCAAAATGGTCCTATGTCCGTGAACGTGTCAAGCTACAACAACAGTGCTGTTACATGACTAATGGACTGGACAAGTGTACTGGGTAAGTGTATCTATGCGTTCCTTGGGAAGATTAATTAACTTATTACTTAAATAAAACGTGTTCTAAAAAAGGTCGTTTATAAAAAGCTTTGCATGCTTTATTCGCAGGTAGTAGGTGTGTATGCAATATGTTTTGTATGTGTGTTGTGTATTCTATTGTTTAGACAAAAATAAAACGCATCATAATATCGTTTGTGTTTCCACATTTTCTGAACAAAGTCAAACCACATTTTTTCTGTTTTATCGGCATTTCATTTCTGGTGATGATCTTTTAACGTTTTTACTTTAATCGAATGGTAGGTACTTTTTTAATGCCTCTGGGCAATCAATATAATGCCAATCTAAGCTTTTGCATAAATGTAAAATATAATACCACTTTTTTATTAAATATAAAAGGGAAATACAATCAGCAGAAATCCAATTACTTCGCCAAAATTAAAAGATCAATCTTTATGAGTCCTGCCCACTTCCATTTTAGTTGTTTTATTTTATATGTAACATCAGTTAACCCTGTCCTTTCTCTTAGGTTCTTATTACTTATCTTGTCCATTCTTCTTTTCTTTAACATGCTTCTTTCCATGGCCCTCTGAGTTATGCTTAGTCTTTTACACTGTTCTTTGGTGAGCGCCCATGTTTCGCAGCCGTATGTCAAGATTGGTAGGATGCATGTGTTAAAAAGTTTTTTCTTGATGTGTATACTTATTTGGTTATTTTTCATAATCTCTTTCAGAGACCAATATCTCTTCCAAGCATTTCCTATTCTTCTGTCTATTTCTTTTGTTGTAGAGTCATGGTTGGATATTAGTTGGCCTAAATAGATATACTCTGTTACATACTCGATATTGTTGTCATCTATTTTTATCTCCTTGGCATCTGCACCATTAGTCATGACTTTCGTTTTCTGCAGATTCATTGAGAGCCCAACTTCTTTACTAGCTGTATTTAGTTCTATAAGGATCTGTTGTAATTCTTCTGCTGTATTGGCAAAGACCACTATATCGTCTGCAAATCTCAAATGTGTTAATTTCTCGCCGTTTATGTTCAAGCCGTTCTCTGTCCAATCTAATTTCTTAAATACTTCCTCTAGAACTGCTGTGAACAGTTTGGGTGATAGGGGGTCACCCTGCCTAACCCCTCTTAGTATATTTATGTCACAGCCTTCCTTTTCCAATTTGATTTTTGCTGTAGTACCTGTGTAGATGTTCCTAATTATCCTTATGTACTTTTGCTGAATGCCTTGGTTTAGCAGCGCTTTCCAAATTTCTGAGTGGTCAAGTGAATCAAACGCCTTACAGTAGTCTACGAAGCAACAGTGGTATTTAATGTTATATTCTTTACTTTTTTCTGCTATCTGTCTAGCTGCGTGTATGTGATCCACAGTAGAATAGTTGTTTCTAAAGCCTGCTTGCTCTCTTGGTTGCTTTTCGTCTAACGTTTTGGTAATACGGCTTAAGATAATTTTCGAAAAAACTTTATACATGTTGGACATTATACTTATGGGCCTATAATTGCCAATGTCATCTTTATTTCCTTTTTTGTGTATCAGTTTAATAGAGGATACTTTCCATGATTTTGGTATTTTTTCTGTCTCTAGGATAGTATTGAAGATTTTAGTCAGGAAAGGTATAACTGTATCTTTAATTTCAAGTAACACTTCATTTGAAATCTTATCAGGTCCTAGTGCTTTGTCCCTCTTTTGAGTGCTGATAGCTTTTCCAACTTCTCTCTGCATGATAGATGGTACTTCTTCTGAATCAAGTAATTCAATATGCTCAGTTGATGGTCTCTTTGAGTACAAGTCTCTGTAGTAATCGGTGGCAGTACTTATAATTTCTGGTCTTTTATTTTTGTCTATACCAGAGGAATCTTTTAGTTTCGGTATCCATTCCTCTTTTTCTTGTAGCAGTTTTATGGCTTTTTTAGTTCCTCCTGTTTTTTCGATTAGGTTCTCTAAAGTTGATATTCTATGATATTTCCTGTCTCTTCTCATATTCGTTCTTAGATCCTTGCTTAGTTGAGTGATGGCTTTTCTAATTTGTGCCGTTTTAGGTGAGGTTTCTAGCAATCTTGCTCTGTTTTCCATTAATTGTTTTGTCTTTTCAGATAGTATGTCTTTGCCATTACCATTTTTTTCTTTTTCCGTCCCACATTTACTAATAGTATATGCGAGTTTGTTGTAGGTCTCTAGTATGTTCAGTTCTGAAAAGTCTTCATCCATATTATTCAATTCCTCTTCTAATTGTCTGTGTGTTAATTGTGGTTCTATATTTTTAATTTTGCCGTTATGGTTCTTTGCAAATTTCCTGGTAGATTTTGTTGGTGTATATTTTAATTGGGTTCGGACCATTCTATGGTTAGTATTGAAGTTCAAATTTGCAATGACATTGCAGTCTTTGAATGATCTGGCTCGGTTGGTGAGTATGTAGTCGATTTCGTTCTTGTAGCGACCATCAGGAGACGACCATGTCCATCTTCTGCTCTGTTTTTTCTTGTATATTGAATTTAGAATTACTAAGTGTTGTTCGAAGGCTAGATCTATTAGTTTCTGTCCATTTCTTGATCTTTTGTTACCAAGGTAGTGTGGTCCCATTATACTGTCTTCTCCGTCTCTTCTTTTCCCTATCTGGGCATTGAAGTCTCCCATCAGGATTAGATGCCCCGCGGTGTTACCCGCTGTTAAAAAGTAGCCTATGTTTAATCCAGGGTGTCAGCTACATCTATACCAAATTTCATCAAAATTGGTCCAGCCCTTTGAGCGTGAAGAAGTAACAAACATACACATAAACACACTAACAAACTTTCGCTTTTATAATATTAGTGTGATTGTTCCTTTTTTTTACAGGCCAGCACAAGAAAAGCAGTGTTCCTGAAGCCATCACTTTAGCGAATAAAATAAAAAAATCTATTCGACTCTGTCAACGGCAGCTATGAAACCTTCAAGAAAAGAAGCAGAAAACCATTGCTAGGCCCAGTAACACCCGGATCAAGCCACAAAAACGTATGGATCGAAGCTAAGGAGATTTTGAGTTCAATGAATTTTACTAGTAATGATGGTAACAAAAAAACTGTGCCATCTATCACAAATTGGCTACAAACAACTGAAAATATTCAATATACATATAGTAGATATTTTAAAAAATAACTATGGTTTGACATCCCTCTGGCTTAGACATTCTAACCAGGACCCCTTGGAGAATTTTTTCGGCTCTATTCGAAGCCATGGATATAGAAATACGTCACCGTCATGTGCTGGCTTTGAAGCAGCCTTTGTATCTCTGCTCATTAATAATTTGAGCAGTGTTCATTCTCCGGGGTCCAATTGTGAAGCAGATTCCTGCAAAACTTTAAAGTCTTTAAAAACATTATTTTTTAAGGAACCTCCGTTCGCGACTTGTTCGATGGAAGTCGATTTTGATGATGTGGATAGTGACAACATCTTTGTGAAGTTAGAAGAAAAATTTAAATGTCTTAAAATAAAAGCCCAAATAGAGTATGTCACGGGATATGTGCTTAGAAAATTAAAATTTAAAAAATGCCCTTATTGCCGACAATGCTTCTACACCAATGAAAATGCAAGCACAATCAGAGAGTTTAATAAGAAAAAAAAAGATGTCATTCACATATCCCTCGACAGCCCTCATGAAATGCTTCTCTAATATACAAGATATTGTCATTTTTATATTACATAAAGACTCGAAAAATAATAATATCCGACAATATATAAAAAAAATATTATCAGTTGTTATAGATTATAATTTTATTAAGTGCGAAATACACAAAAAATATATTATAACAAAAATGGAAGATGTGTCCATTAACTTATTTTTATATTATTGGTGCAAAGACATTAATAAATTATTAAATGGTTTATGGTATAAGAAACGATTATGATAAAAATGATAGAGTGCAATGTTTAGCCCTTAATTTGACAAAAAAAACGAAGGTCGCTAGTTCAAGCATCGTTAAGGTTGAATAGAGCAAACAATTCTCGTTCGAAAAAAATAGAAAAAGATGGTCAAAGAGTGTGTTCATCCTGGCGAACATTGTCAAATGAATGTGCTACGTTTATTAAAAAAAAATACAGAAAATAAACTGTACTCCAACTTATTGCGTTTTTTTTTTGCTTTTTCCTTTCGCTTATGCTGTGTACAGAGTGGTCCAACGAACTCAGGTTGCCTTCACGGGTTCCCATGCTAGCTCCTGGCGTTCGTTGCTCCACTCTGTACACAAAAAAATATATTTTACAATATGTGTAAAGGATCAGATCAGAAATGGTGGCTTACTCGCTAGCCTTACGGCTGTAACCGACATCGTGTTGCTAGGCTGTAGGCAGCGCACTGCCCCAGCGCCTAGCGTGTGTGTGCTGGCGTGCACGGGCACTCGAACCAGCAGACGTGTACCTAGCTTGACAACGTCGTCTTGAGATCAGTCTGGTAGTGAATGTCATCTAGAATGTGTAAAGGGAAACCGTCGTTAAGTTGACTCGCACAGATTTACAGATGGCGCTAGTAATGCAATACGACGAGTGATGACTCTATACCCTATATACAAAGGTACTCTGTTATGGCGTCGCTTATGCGGAGACTGAGTGGTAGTGGCAATTCGCTGGGTGCGAAGTAGGTGGTGGGGGAACCACGAATCGATCGCAGCGCGCGCCGTGGCCAAAAAAGGAACTTTCGTCAGGCCAACTGTCACTTTTTACTAGCGAAATTAAGGCATCTAAAAGTAAATAAATATGCGGCACGAAACCTGCAGCGTACTTAATTGCAAAAACAATGGCAAAAACAGTAATCATAAATAAATATAATTTCCACAAGCAAGTTGGAAACGAGAGCAACGAATTAAATGGATAATCGCTATCAAGAGGAAAAAGTTAGTATAACCTATAGAACAACATTTTTAATATTATATCTTGTATGTTGTAGGGTGTAGCATGTTTATGCGTTTATTTTCTTCTACATTTTGGGAATGTTGAGCAAAAACGAATTGTTTCTCATTTTATTGTAGTTTGGGATTTGAAAGCGATGTTGTGTTTGATTCAGCAGAATCCAGTTATGATAATAATTTGGCTATGTTTAACTGAAAAAACAAAATAATCTGTATTATTACGAAAATACAGTCATAAATGATCGGTTGCATTATACATGAAATGCGTTTTTCGGTTAAATTTGTTTATTTTGTAACTCACTTTTCGTGAAGACAGCCATGAAAAGGTCCGTGTGAATTACATCTGAAAGTTATTGATTTTGCCATTTTAGACGGGAAATAAAGAAGGTCAACGTTTTATCGACACTATAGATTAACAAAATCGAATAAAATGAAAGAAAATTACGATATTTCATTGAAATTATTTGTTTGTTTATTTACTATTCGTAAAGACAGTCAGCCATTTGACATTAAAAAGCCCGCCGTAATTGTAACCGCTAGTTGACGCTGTCATCGCGCACCCAGCGATGTCCTGAAAACGTTGGCTGGTAAGTTAGATGCACCATTGTTCAAGCACTGGAATAGCCTACATGTGGCAGCGACAGATTTTGACAAATGGTGCATGTAGAATACCGATAAATGCGTTTTAATTGTTACTGTGCCGATTGTTTGGTTTTTTTTAATTATTATCTGTATTGTCTATTATTATTAATAATTATTATTATGTTCAATGTATGTATGACTGTTACTAACCTTAATTTGTAATTTGTTTTTTTTTGTTTTTTTACTAACAATCTATGGATCACTGATCCGAAATCCATACTAATATTATAAATGCGAAAGTGTGTCTGTCTGTCTGTCTGTCTGTCTGTCTGTTACCTCTTCACGCTTAAACCGCTGAACCGACTTAGATGAAATTTGGTATGGAGATAGTTTGAGACCCGGGAAAGGACATAGGATACTTTTCATCCCGAATAAATTTAATGTTCCCGTGGGATGAGCGGGTAACACCGCGGGGCACAGCTAGTAAATCACAGACCATAAGAATACTATAGACTGGGTATTGGGCGGGGCACGCGTAACCGAGCTTATGCCCAAATTCCAAAAGATAAGTCAACGTGATGTCAACAGTCACTTAGTTACCGTACGAACGTGCTTGAGTAATTATGTGCCAAAAAATTAGAAATATGCCGAATTGTGCCATTATAATCGTCACAGGCGAGATCTGCATACTCAAAAAGATACCTGGTACCGTTTAATTTCACTGGAAAGTAATAAAATTCGGTATTTTGTAATATTTCGTAAAATATTGCAGTGCATTATGACAATTATACATTACTAGCTTGACATGGCAACTATTCACGCAACATCTTTAGGAGCACGCAATGTATACGTCCGTCTGACAATTTAGTGCGGGGGAACAAGTCTAAACCATAAATTGTCGATATTCTGTATGGAGGTTTTAATGTGAGCCGCTCGTGTTTCATACTAACTTGTCCATTTTAATAATATAATTTACACTTTATCACCTTGGTTTTTAGGGTTCCATACCTCTGTCGGAAAAAACGGAAATCTTATGGCATCACTTTGTTTTCCGTCCGTCCGTCCGTCTGTCTGTCTGTCTGTCAAGACCCTTTATCTCGAAAACGCGTGGAGGTATGGAGTTGAAATTAACACTATATGTATATATACTCAGGTCTAGGGTCCCTTAAAGCTGTGAAAAAAAATCAAGCTTCTACGTTAACGTGAAAAAAAGATACGGCCGTTTATGTCGCCAAAAACGCAAATTTCGTCACTCAAGGAAATCAAAGTGATAGAGTACTTCCCGATGACCTAGAACTATGAAATTTGGCTAGTACTACAAATACTTATAAAAATCTGAAATCCCCACATACTTACTACAAATACTAATAAAGATCTTAAAAAATATAGTCCTTTTCAAACATCAAGTCCACCTTTTGTACGAACGTTTTCTTTTGAGCAATAAAAATTAATTAAGTAAATAAATAGGTAAATCATATTTGGAGAACTTGGTTGCGTTAAGTTTGATTCAAATTCAAATTAGTTTATTGCAAGAACATAGTAATAAATTAGGTGATAAAGGTATATACAGTGTTGCTTATGTTCTACCAAAAAGGCATGCAAACAAAATAAAACAATACTCAAATACTTAATTGTTACATATTTCAATTTGTTACTTATGTCAAAAATAATTAATAAAACTCAGAATTTGCTGATTAAATTACATTAATTATTACATTATTTTTATAAGTATTTGCACCTCGTTTGTATGCGGCGCCATACATTTCAGATGCAAACTTAACTCAACCAGGCCAATTAAGATGGAATAAGTGAAAGTTTGTACGGAACCCTCGGTGCGCGATTCAGAATCGCACCTGGCCGGTTTTTTTTTAATTCAGACAAGTAATTTTATTACAGCGTAATCAATAGCAGTGGGTGACAAAATCATTAGATTAAAACAGTATTATTGTTTTGCTAATCCACAATGTAATACGTGCTAGTCAGTTGACGACGAGGTTGGCGCAGTTTTAATGCACCTGCCTACTGAGCCGGCGGTCCTGGGTTCGAATCTCGGCAAGGGCAAATATTTGTGTGATGAACTCGAATATTTGTTCCTGGGTCATGGATGTTATCTATATATTATATTGTTTATATCGTCGTCTACTATTGGTTAGTATAAGGCCAGGTCGAGTTGTGTACGATTGTCCCTTAAATATTTTGTTTACATTTTATATGATGAAATAAATAAATCTACTCCGTTTATAATTTACCTACTACCTGTTCCAAATGTTGTAAGGTGATGTTTTTATTATTCATATATCACTATATGTAAAGTAAACATTCTGAACGATAGAAAGATTGAGATGGACGCTTCCATTTGATTTCGTCGCCAGAAATTAAAAGGTCTGATAATTTAATTTACGACGTTTACGACCATACAAAAGAAATATTTTCAACATGCATTATACATATTATAAGCCTATACATATTATTATTTTATCGATATCAACTATTTTGATTTGATCACGCCCTTAACCTTTAGAATCATTAGATGCATACCGCTGGCAGAGCTTATATTACATTTTCTGGGTCGTTAAAATTAGACCCCGTGTTACAAGGATAGGGTTCAATTTTAAATGTTTTAAAATTGTAACATAAAACCTTGCGATATTTAGCCAACGTTAATATCAAAAGTGACACTACTGAATTGACGGAAGTAGAAATCAATTTCTTGTCAATTCGAGGCTTTGTCGTACTGAATCACAAAGTCGCATTTGCCTTTTATTTTATTTCTTTTTAAGTTATAATAAAAATAAAGACATTGTCTGATATGCATATAAGGACTAAAATTCTCGATACATTGATCGTAGTAGTGTATGACCACGTAATACGCACACATTAGCTCAGCCAATGTCAACTCACTTCTGTTTGTTTGAAAACCTTATTTTTATACGAATATAATTGTGTGCGTGTAAAAGTCGGCTACAGCGGTGCTAGAACAAACTGCGCTGAATGCCATCTCCATATACTCCGTGTAGTACCTAAATAATAATTTGAATTTAAATTTAGAATTTTGTTACAAATGCTCGTCGCTTGGCACATGTCATGTCAAGCGAAACCAAATAGAATATAACACTATTTGCATACTATTTGCTACGTTGTATTTTTTTGATAGGAATATATAGAAGAATAGTTTATTAATATTTGCTACGTTGTATTTTTTTGATACCAATATATAGAAGAATTGGCAAAAGCGAAACGATCAAGATAATATAAAATGGATTCAAAAATTAAAAGTGTAAATTTTAAAGGGAAATCCTTAATATTGGATACCAAAAAAGATGGTAAGCGTCTCTATTAACCAAATCATCATCATGCTATATTTGGTATTTATTTGTGATTGCCCTCTCCTAAGGCTTTTTTCTAGTAATGTGAAGTCTTAAATTAGTGTTATTATTGATGATGTTTACATTATAACTAGGCTTGGGACTTTTCGCTGCTCGCCGTGGTAATAATAATAATAATATAAAAAAAAAAAAAAAAAAAAAAAAAAAAAAAAAAAAAAAAAAAAAAAAAAAAAAAAAAAAAAACCGCTGACTTTGACAGACGCCTTTTCATATCAATTTTTACTAAAATGTGTTTTTAATTCTTTTTGCCGCTTTATGGACTTAATTTTACAAAATAACTGTACTGTATACCATGTCACACATTTTTATAAACTTGTCAGTGCCTCAAGTCATACAAGGCATTATAACTAAATGTACAAGGAAAAGTGACAGTTCAACAAGGCAACAAGGGAATTATAAACTGATGGGAAGATGATAACGAGATCACGGCGTCAACAAGCGGAAGCAGAGAACGCACGTCCACCACCACCGCCCGCGCCGTCCAGCTCCTCGTCGTCGTCATCAGGCGACGACTTTGCTACAGCGCCCGATACCAGTGGGTCGAGCGAGGACGAGCGCGGGCCGCCGCCACCGCCGACGCGACCACCTGCTCGTCGAGGGCGGCCACCGCTGCCGGCACGCTTGGGGCCTACGGGGCAACCTGCCCCACCTTCGGCTCCCGCTACCGGTGGTATAGTGCGTCGCATGAGATGGTCTCAAGACATTAATGAGAACGTCATGCGAGCCTATTACGGGGCTACAGAGGGGGGAATTAGCCTGTCCGCGTACCGGGACAGGATGCTGCCTCTGTTTCTGACTCTTGAACCAGCCATCACCGTGACTGCGCAACGTTTATCGGATCAAGTGCGCTTCATCCAGCGGCGCAAGCTGCTGGATGACGCCACACTTGATCGACTGCGCCTGGAGGTACTGGCTGCTCGCGCGGCTTCCACGCCAGCGCGCGATCCGCCTGCTACGTCACCGGTTTCGGCGCCAGCGCCCAACCTGGTGCCGGGGGTGCCGCGGACGGATCTCGTTGCTGACGAGGAAGATTGTGCGAGTAGCGTAAGTACCCAGGCCAATGAGCAACTGAGGAGGGCTTTGGAGGAGGCGATTAGGCGCTATCGATCCGCACCTGACTCTAGGCCGCGATTACCACGCTTGCCGATGCATAAGCGCAACTTAGCGTTAATGGGAGCCCTGGATGCTTTGCTAGACCCGTACCTTCGGGCTAGCGAAGACTTAGCTGATACCCACTCGATCATGTACTGTGGGGCCATCGCGGCGTGCCGCGTTGCTCGTGTCAGATTCCCGGACACTGACCGAGCACCGCGGACCGCCGTGGGTGTTCCTGCCTGGCAAGAACGGATCGAGCGGCGTATCAGCTCGTTTAGGACTCTCATTGCCAAGCTAATCTGTTTTAGGGGGGGCAACAACCGCCCTCGTGTGATGCGCTACGTGACACAAGCCTTCGCGGGGACTGGCACCAGGCCCTGCGATTACATGGCATGTGTCACGGAGCGCATCGACTACCTAAAGCAGAAAGTTTACGCATGGGCAAGCCGTATTCGTCGCTACAGAGAGCGTGTGGATCGATTCCAGCAAAATCGTCTCTTCCAAAGTGACCAAAGGAAGGTATACCGAAAGTGGGAGGGAACCGACCAATGTGTGAGCGACGGGCAGCTACCGGATCCTACTGCCATGATTAACTTTTGGCGTAGTATCTGGTCGGTGCCAGTCGAGCACACAGAGGGCGAATGGATGAATGTTGTCAGACGTGAGTGTGAGCCAATCGAAGCCATGGGGGCTGTGACTATCAGCCCCGATGATGTAAGGTGTGCAGCCCGTACGACCCAGAACTGGAAAAGTCCTGGGCCGGACGGGTTGCACAACTTTTGGATCAAGTGGTTTCGATCCTCACACGAACGTCTGGCAACACAATTTCAAGACGCCCTCGAGCTTGGTTCCCTGCCATCTTTCATGACTACTGGTGTTACCTTCCTGCTCCATAAGTCCGGTAGTACCACGAAAGCGAAAAACTATAGACCCATCACGTGCTTGCCCACTTTATACAAGCTCCTTACATCCATTCTGAGAACAAAAATTAACACGCACATTGTTGCGAACAACGTTTTGGCCTTTTCTCAGAATGGGTGTAGGGTTGGGTCCCGTGGTACTAAGGAGCTCCTCCTCATAGACACGACCATTTGCCAACAAGTCCGGCGGAACAGGGGGTCTCTCTCGGCCACCTGGATTGACTATAAGAAGGCCTATGATTCGGTGCCTCATTCATGGCTGGAGAGGATCTTAGAGCTGTATAAAATCGATACAGCTCTAAGATCCCTCTTAAGCTCGTGTATGGGGCAGTGGACCACAGTCCTTCGTCAACCAGGTGGCGGAGATGGCCCCCCTGGCCCGCAGGACTTGATAAGGATTGAGAGAGGTATTTTCCAGGGTGACAGTTTGAGTCCTCTGTGGTTCTGCCTAGCCCTGAATCCGCTCAGCACTCTGCTGAAGGATTCAGGACTAGGTTGCCGGCTTCGAAAAGGAGGTGAGGTCATTTCTCATCTGCTGTACATGGATGATCTTAAGCTGTATGCACCAAAACGCCAGGATCTGGTGGAACTACTGGAATTAACAGAAACCTTCAGTAGCGCCATCAAAATGGAGTTTGGTGTAGACAAGTGTGCGGTCATGCATGTGCAGCGGGGGAAAGTCGTAAATTCCGCGAACTTACAACTTTCTGAGACAATGTCCCTCAGGTCTATCTCCGAAGTTGAAACCTACAAGTACCTTGGTATGTCACAGTCATTGGGTATTGCGGACGGAGACATTAGACAGGCGTTGAAGGAGCGTTTCTTTTGTCGTTTGACAAAAGTACTTAACAGTCTTTTGTCCGGTGGCAATAAGGCGCGCGCCTTCAACGCTTGGGTGATGCCTCTGCTCACTTACTCCTTTGGCATACTAAGGTGGACTCAGACTGAGCTGGACGCCCTGGATACGAGGGTCCGTCAGCTGCTCACTACACATCGCATGAGGCACCCACGCTCGTCAGTTATGAGAATGTACATCCCGCGTAAGTGTGGGGGCCGTGGCTTTTTAAACGCCAAGGACCTCCATAACCGCGAGGTGTGCAGTTATAGGGAGTATTTCCTAAACAACGAGTGTGGGATTCATCGCGATGTAGTAGCAGTTGACAAAGGCCTCACCTCTCTCTCCTTAGCAAACGAGAACTGGCGCAGACCAAAGGTGCTTAGCACCGATGACCGCAGGGCTGTATGGAAGAGCAAGGAGCTACACGGGCGGTTCTACAAGGCCCTTACGGGGCCCGATGTAGATCTGCTCGCGTCGGTGAACTGGCTACGCTTCGGGGATCTCTTCGGGGAAACCGAAGGTTTTGTCTGTGCAATTGCGGACGAAGTAATGATGACGAACAATTACCGGAGATATATCCTGAAGGACGGTACGGTCGACATTTGTCGGGCATGCCGCCGTCCCGGTGAGTCACTCAGGCATATAATCTCCGGTTGTTCTCATCTTGCTAACGGCGAGTACTTGCACAGACATAACCAAGTAGCCAGGATTATTCACCAGCAACTTGCTCTTCGATACGGTCTTGTGGGGTCTGAGGTGCCGTACTATAAGTACGCACCGATGCCAGTTCTTGAGAATGGTCGTGCCACGCTCTATTGGGATCGATCTATCATCACGGACAGGACTATTGTAGCCAATAAGCCTGATATCGTGTTGGTAGATCGATCCAAGCGCCAGGCAGTGCTCGTCGACATCACCATCCCCCATGATGAGAACCTTGTGAAGGCCGAGAAGGACAAACTCAGCAAGTACCTTGACTTGGCTCACGAGGTAACCGCCATGTGGGATGTTGATTCGACGATCATTGTCCCGATAGTCGTTTCAGCGAACGGTCTTATAGCGAAGAGTCTCGACAAACATCTTAAGAGACTCTCGCTAGATGGCTGGATCAAGGGTCAGATTCAGAAGGCGGTACTCCTGGACACGGCGCGCATCGTCAGGAGGTTCCTCTCTCTGTAGCCCTAACCACCGGTAGCCTGGGCCCTGCCCCGCTGCTGGCGGCACCCTAGGTTAGGTTTTTTATAATGTATTTATATTTTGTAATTACTTTATTGTATTTTACTTTTTATATAAATTTATTGTAAAAACCCTAGCCTAAGATACAAGAGAAATAAAGGAATAATAAAATTAATTCTCATTAATAATGTTCATCATCATCATCATTATGTCAACCAATAGACGTCCACTGCTGGACGACTGTCTCCCCCAAAGTTCTCTACAACAATCTGTCTTGCGCCGCCCTCATCAACTTTCTGCCCGCGATTCTAATCAGGTCATCGGTGCACCTTGTTGGGGTTATCCGGCACTTGCCTCTTAAGAACCTTTCTGCCCCAACAGCCATCAATGATAACAACGTTATTGATGTATTTCAGCAAGCGACATAGTGGCGGAGATCACAACATGCCCCGACCTCAACGAACTGACGCTGACGGGCAACACGCTGGGCGTGGCGGCCGCCGAGGCCATCGCCAAGGCGCTGCGCCTTCACCCAGAACTGAAGGTGGCACGCTGGTCCGACATATTCACGGGCCGGATGAAGAGTGAGATACCGCTCGCGCTGGTGAGTAGCAGCTGACGCTTGAGCCTGTAGGGACGGCGGCTGATTTTCAATTGTAATTGTATAGCATACTGTTATATGAATAAAATTAGTTCAATATGTCAAGAAACAGAAAAAAAGCCATGAAATTGATATTTTTTTAAATATGTGACCTCAAAGGTACGCAAATTTTACGTTTTCTTTATAAATCCAAAAAAAAAATTTAAAAACAATTGTATGACAACCATGTCCTTACACACACTTTTTGACAGTAAAAATGGCAAATGAATTATTATCTCCATACAAATATTGGTACCCATAACTAGTGTTGGGTTACTCCCTCGTGAGGCACCTCATTTGTCCTACTCATTTCATTATTTTGTCGCAACACTTCACGTATTAGAAACAAAAATCCGTTATCTAGGGATTCAGAATGGAAATTAGTTGTACCTAACGAGTCTAAGCAGGATATACTTAAGCAATGTCATGATAGGTCGGACGCTGCACACTTAGGTATCTTTAAAACTTTAAAACGGGTAGCACAAACATATTTTTGGCCCAAGATGCTAAGCGATATTAAAAGGTATGTGAAAAACTGTCAAATCTGTTTAGCTTATAAAAGCACTAATGAGGCACCTGCTGGTCTGATGGAGAACCCCAAGAAGGTTCAACGACCTTGGCAAGTAGTATGTACTGACATTTTGGGACCTCTCCCTCGAAGCTATAAAGGCTTTAAATTTATTCTAATAGTCTGTGACTGTTTTACTAAATATACTTGTATTTTTCCCATGAGAAACTCATTGGCGAAAACTGTTGTAAGTTTGATTGAAAACAATGTTATCTTGAAGTATGGAGTCCCTCAGTGCATTATAATGGACAATGGTCCACAGTATGTGTCTAATCACATGCAGTCACTGAAGGAGAAGTACAAGATACCCAAATTCTTTTATAACTGTAGATTTACTCCGCAGAATAACCCTGCAGAACGCACGCTTAAAGTTATAGGTACAGCAATTGCTTCTTATGTCGGAACCGATCACCGCACATGGGATCGAGAAGTTAGTGCGATCGAGTTCGCTATAAACACAGCTGTTCACGAAGTTACTGGTTTTAGCCCTTATTTCCTAAATAGTGGACGAGAGGCTATTCTCTCTGGTGAATGGTACCCTTCAGGACCTCCTAGCGGGAGTGTGTTGCAATTCACTAATAGGGATTTATATTCTTCAATGTTGTCACATTTAAAACCTATCTTTGAGAAGGTCAATGACCGTTTACAGAAGTCTTATCAGCGAGGCCGAGTGTATTACAATCGGGGTAGGAGACGCTTAGAATATGACGTGGGTCAAGTGGTTTGGAAAAGAGAATTTCCTCTCTCCGACGCAAGTAAATTCTTTGCTCAAAAATTAGCTCCCAAATTTAAAAAGTGTGTCGTACTTAGAAAGATATCACCGGTAACGTACGAACTCCGCGATTTTAATACCCAAAAATCTCTAGGCATTTGGCATGTAAAAGACATCATAAAATCTCAGCCGATTTAAACGGTTATATAGTACTGTGTTATAGGGCCGGTTTATCGCAACCGTTAAGCGTCGGTTAACGTTCGACTTGTAGCCAAAGTTAATCTTTATGTTTTGTTTCCATTGTAAACAATAATAATGTACAGTTTCAAATAGTTTTACTTTCTCTTGACGTTAGGAACGGCAGAATGTTCACAACTTAATTTTTTTTATCATATGAAATTTAAACAAGTTAGGACATTTTAAATACTAAAAAAGTAATTTTCTATACTTCCAGTTTGAGATATTTATATATCAACCATACTAAACAATAGTTATTTGTTATGCAAGGCTGCAAAGTTGTTATTTGGCGCGAGTGTTGAAATTGAAAGCTGAGCGAGCGAAGGAATCTAAGATTGAACCATGAGCGAAGCGAATGGTTCAAAGATAGATTCCTGAGCGTAGCGAGGCTTTCAAGACACGAGAAGCTAAATAATTTTGCAGCCATGCGGAACACACAACTTTTCACCTCACTACAGCGAGGAAAGTGCAAGATTCAAGAAAAACAATTAAAACATAAAAATAATCATATTTAATTTTGCCTTCTATTAGACACATCAAATTTAAAACATTAACACACTCAAATCCAAACCAAATAAATACGAGAGAAGCACACATAGTAAAAATTAAAAGTAAAATGGCCGTAATTTGTATTATCATCGTGTATATTTTTTTATCGTTGAGTTTTTCTTAAGCACTGTTACCTATATTATATTTGTATTTGAAACTACTTGACACATTCGTTGTGAATGTGGGAGAATGACATTCTGGGAAGGATTAGTTGGCCACTCGGAAGTATTTTCCATAACACTTGCTTTGTAAGTTATTGGACGATGGGATCCGAACAAGATTATTTCGGCTTTATCTTCTTTAAAAACGCCAATAGTTTCAGTAAATTACTTATCGTCTCCAAATGTTTATAACAAATCCTTTTTCGTTTTAATGCAGGCTTTTAGCATTGAATAAATACTCCAATATAAATATTTCTATAAAGTAAGACAACAGTATGTATTCTTCACAGAACAAATTTACGTTGTTTACGTGAATTGTGAAAACTTCCAACTTTTTAATTATTATTTTTTTCTCGGGTGCGTTCAGAAATTACACTCTTATGTTCCAACTTTTATAACGAATAAATATTAAAATTTGTGTTGTATTTAAAATATTTACTAGTCAATATATGTAAATGAAACTGAAATACTTACTATTAATATATGTAAACATATTCAACATAAAATAAAGCGTAGAAAAAATTAAAATTTAAAAATCTGTAACCACAAACCAGGTTTCTGGACGTGATATTGTAGGTGTATTTTTTTTTAAAAGAAGTATTCAATCGTACATAATGATTTTAGCCGGCCTGACCAGATCGCCCTTTATTAGCGTGCGTTGATTGGTTATTCGAAGATTTATCGACTGATGAAATCAGTCACGCGTTGAAGGAGTCTTAAATATAAAAAAAGTTACATGCACCACAGAGAATCAAAATCGTCGTGTTCGAAATTCAAATGACTTTTGCACGCTAGCGGATAAAATAGACTTTTGCACGCAGATTTCGCCCTATAAACGGAGGTTTTCCGAGCGAGTGAGGTGAAAATCATATTGCATGTTGGTCACATCTTCTCAAAAATTAAAAGCTATTTTCTTATAACAACCTAACCGATGGTTAACCGTGGGTTAAACTTTAGTGATACCGCGCGCGATGAGAAGGAGCGGAAGCAGCATTGCAAAATTGCATATTTTTATCGTGAAGCGTAATATGTGGGTAACGAAGTAAAATAATAAGTGACACTTGATATTTTAGTGCTGATATTTTTTTGTTCTGTCAAAAATTAAAACAAAGATTAATTCCTATTGACACTTTGGATAAATGAAGCCTTTTCTTTAAAGTAAATTCTGTTTTGTGAAGGTTTAACTAGATATTTAAACTTTAACAAGATTGAGATTAATGATAATGTTGTGGCGTTTAAAAGGTTGAACCTTGTAAACATGCAGTTTCATGAATATATTCTATATATTCAATGCAAATTCAAATACTTAAATAAATCTTAGATTAACTATAAACTACGAAGCCCTTATGGCGTTAAAAAGGTTTAATTTTGAGAATTTTTTATTCCACTTAATTCTAACTATTCAAGTCATAATGCAATCATGGAAAACTTATTTCATTGCTAAAACAATATAAATACTTTGGCGTTCAAAAGGTTAAAATTTAAAATCAGTTTCTTTTGTAGTTCATCTAATCCGTGGAGAGTCAAATACCTAAAGTATCATAAATAAAATTATAGAAATATTTTGGCGTAAAAAGGGTTAAGGTTTTCAATTTTTTTTTAATTGTTTTCTATTTTAGTGTTAAAGTAACTATTCAAATCACATACTAAACTAAAAACCATATACATGTCATGGCGTTCAAAGGGTTAAAATTTTGTGAAGATGTTTTTTTGAATTCTGTGTTGTAGTGGTCTTATAACTAAGTGAATCATCTACTATAACTAAAACTATAAAAATAAATTTCGGCGTTGAAAAGGTTAAGTTTAATTCTTTTATTTATTCTATCGGTGTAATAAAATTCACTTTAATATTCTAACGGGAAATTTTAACTGAATAGTTGTCATTTTTTTTTTACTCTCAGAATGCAGTATTTTAACATATTAATTTCCACCTGTTATAAATATGAAATGTTGTCAATTGCATCTATTCCTAATTCCAAATTAGTTTTGTTTTATAGCAACAAATAATATAATATCCTTTTTAATTGAACACCAATCTAAGAACATTTTATTATGTACATACCGAATTTTCTTTATCTGAGACATTTGCAGCATCATTTTTTAGGGTTCCGTAGTCAACTAGGAACCCTTATAGTTTCGCCATGTCCGTCTGTCCGTCCGTCCGCGGCTTAGCTCCGTGATCATTAGTACTAGAAAGCTGAAATTTGGTATGAGTATGTGTATGTATAACGCCGACAGAACGGTAAAATAAAAACTAAAAAAAAAAAATATTATCGGGTACCTCTCGAACACCTAAAGTGGGGGTAAATTTTTTTTTTCGTTTCAACACAAGTGTGTGGGGTATCGTTGAATTATTCAACCTATTATAGGTCTTTTAAAAATAATAGGGGTATCTAAACATAATTTTTTGATCAAGTCAGCAGTTTCGTAAATAGGCGCTCCGAAAATAAAAAAAATTGTGTCCCCCCCCCCTCTAACTTTACAACCACGGGTCAAAAAAATATGGAAAAATTCATGAAAATGAGGCCTTATAAGTACCTACTTTCAATGAAAACTATATTGAACAAAATCGATCAAGCCGTTTTTGAGTTATCGCAAAATTTCATAATTTTCTTTAAAATGACGTAAGTGCCGCGCGGTGTCCTTATACTTCGAACGTTACACATATTAGTTAAGTGCCATACTGCATTAAAGCATTCCGCTCAATCTGGTGCGTATAATCGATAACTTCCAGAAGGTAATAAGTAATTACAGTTACTTTGGCGATTACGACCTTTTTATAGAGCTTGAAATCTTTCTCGTAATTTAAACCTCGGGCTTAAAACAGCAGTTTTAAGCCCGTCTATTGTAAAGGATGGGTACGGAACCCTACACTGAGCGTGGCCCGACATGCTCTTGGCCGGTTTTTTTCATTTTCAATATTAGTATTTTGCGATTATCTAAACTTATCCCAGCGAAATTCTGAGTGATGTCCACTTCGTTACTGAAATTAAACAGACCAATCAGTTACGTTAAGTAAATTTATTTTTGTAGCACAAATTAAAATAAATAAAATTAAATTTACCACTCATTTGGATTAATATTATTAAATTTTTGGTAATCGTTGGTAACATCTGACATTGGTTTAAGTTGATGATCACCAACACCGGCGCTGGCGTTGCTGTGAAACAAAATAATTATGTACTTAATTTTGATTGTATCTTAATTTAATTTGGTATTAATTTACCCATTTTAAATCAATTAGACCCATAAATATTTGTTTCGTTAAACGTAGTAAGTAGTTATACTAATCATCTAGTTATTTTTTGCAGTAACTCATTCTTAATATAAAAAATAAACGCAACTCATCTCCTAACATAGGTATTTACGAAAAAGAATAAACAACATTAAACTTTTTAATCTGTGACAATACTTTGCTTTTTAATTTTTTTAGGTCACTCATAATACTCATTTGCTCATTAAATAAGAGTCACTCAGACAAATTATTAAAACCGTTTTTGAATATTTTTAATAGATAACCCTTTGATTGATCCAATATGCTATTTAAATATTTTAAGCATAATTATAAGATATACACTTGCAATGCTGTATGACGTAATAAATAAAGTCGGAAAGTGATTGACCTTTGTTTGGATGTATGAGACATGACGTGTAAGTACAACAGAAAATTAAAAAAAATTGAAAAGTAAAAAGCACTAGTTCGAAATATCCATTATTGCGCACGATTTGCAGCTACGAAAAGTACCACTTTTTGAGCAACTGTATCAAAAATTATTATAATTATATAAGCATTATAACTGTAATTTTCTTTGACTATTGTCGCAATAATTGATTTAAAACACTCAGAATTTTACGAGATTAAATGTAAGTAAATAGTGAACCGGGGAATATTATGTCAAACCACTGGCAACACAGAAACAAAGTTCTGAGTGTGCCCCTCAAAGAGTAGTATAATTTAACCACAGATATTGTGATATAACTGGTAAAGAGAGCTCTACTCGTGCGTTTTTGGTGCAAACAATTTTGAAGCGCCATCTACAAATATTAACTAAAACTATCGCCGATGTCTATAAAATGTACATAAGCAAACGCGTGAAGGTGGTTTTCCACCGGCGAGGCGAGACGAGACGAGGTGGGACGAGAATTGAAATCGCGCCGGCCCATTTCTACTAATAGACCGCGGGCCAGCAACAGATTTCCGTGACCAATCGTCTCCCGGGCGATAACTTGTAATATAATTAAGAAAGTTATTTCATGAAGCCTAGTGAACGTCAGCTGCGGTTCAGTGGGTGGGATGAGTCGCAGCAGCCTCCGAAACACGTAAAAAAAAAAACAGTCATCGCCTCCCGGCTGGAAATTTGTCAACGTATAGATAAACCAATTTCTAAAAGATAAAAAATCGTCAGCTGGTTGTAGCGCGGTGGAAAATACGCCAGCTGGTCACTCGAACATGTAAAAAAAAATTCAGTCATCGCCTCCCGGCTGAAAATGTTATCAGATGAACGTTTATATGCTATTGATAGCAAATCAACTCGTCAGCTGGCTGTATCGCGGTTGAAAGATCGTTAGCTGGTACTCTGAAGTGTATAACGCGGAGCAGAGTTAAACCCTTCAGAGTATCAGCTACATATTTTACGAAATAAATAATTATATTAATAAAGAAAAAACTGTTGTTTAAGTTTACTATTTTTACGTTTATCAGCTTTTATTCTCCTTTATCTTGCTTGCATTTCTAAGTTACTTTGTTTTAATTGACTTGTTTCAAAATTGGCATTAATATTATCTTGACAATATTTTCTTATTTAAGTATTTACGTATTTAAAACATGTAAGACAGCTTGCCATTTACATTTGAATTTATTATAACAAGCAAATTAGAACAAAATGGCTTGGTAGGTTAGTAATACAAAAATAGGTAACGCACGTAAAAAGGGCCTGGCGAGATTGACAGGGCTCTTTTAAGCGCGTTTGCTTACATTTTATAGACATCGACGATAGTTTTAGTTAAGATTTGTAGATGGCGCTTCAAAATTGTCTGCATCGAAAACGCACGAGAGGGCTCTCTTTACCAGACTATTCTTTATCTGTGACTCTAGTATAAATAACAGACCAAAACAGAAAATCGCTCATTTGCTACGCGCAAAATTTCGACATCACTGCTGAGTTCTCTCCTACCAAATATTTGAAATATTATTACATATTATCATAAAATTTAATATTTGTTGAAATTAACTAATCACTTTATCTATCCTTCTAAGTCCCAGAAAGTAGTTTTTGTTTGTTCAATTGTGTTTGTAGTGGTTTTTGTTTTTGTTTTGGTATTTATTATTCCTGTGGGACTCGGAAGGTTACAATGGAAAGTTATTAGTAATTTCCGTATGGATTTTGAGTGGGTTAAAAGAGACATTTATTTTTACAGGGCATCACGAAGGCGAGGCTGCACTACCAGCTACAAGTGCACCGCAGCTGCATGCAGGGCGACCTTCAAAGTGCGAAACGGCGTGCTGGGACCAGTTCGCGGACAACACGACCACGAAGAAGAACCCTGGATTCCTAACAGGTATAGCAGATTTGAGGCCAAGAAGAGCCGTCTGATCCACGGTGCGGATAATAAAAAGATGTGGATGCGTGACAAGGCCATGCATTCTCACAAATTAAAACAATAATATCGTATGTCCCCCTGGTCAAGATGGCCGCATACCTATAAGTTATTTTCTTTGTTATTTGGCTTTTTTAGTTGTTCAATATAGTATTTGATAGTGTATTGTGCAGTGAACTAACGATTGAGAGTAGATTGTTTGGCATGAGAAGTGAAAAAAAAAACGTATTTCCAACTAAAGTAAATTCAATATTATTTTTTCAGGAACCAAATGTATCAAAACATAAAACGACGCTGTCGAGAAGAGGCTACCGCGTTAATGACGATACACTTGGAGGAAACGGCCAGGTATGCATATATTTTTATGGTACATTCGATTTAGCCAGACAATGCGTTAAAAAACCGGCCAAGTGCGAGTCTGACTCGCGCACCGAGGGTTCCATACAAACTTTTACTTATCCCATCTTAATTGGCCGGGTTGAGTTAAGTTTGAAATGTATGGCGCCGCATACAAACGAGGTGCAAACTTAACGCAACCGAGTTCTCCAAATATGACGGTTGAAAATGACTATATTTTTTATGATGTAATTACAAATGTATAGTTTTCAGATTTATTTCAGTATTTGTAGTATGTGACGATATTATTTGCCAAATTTCATAGTTCTAGGTCAACGGGAAGTACCCTATCAATTTGATTCCCTTGAGAGTGTCGGAATGTACGTTTTTTGCGACGTAAACGGCCGTATCTTTTTTTACGTAAACGTAGAAGTTTGATTTTTTCACAGCTTCAAGGGGCCGTAGACTTGAGTATATGGTTTAAATTTAAATTGATACCTCTACGCGTTCTTGAGATAAAGGGTCTTGACAGACAGACGGAAGGACGGACGGACGGACAGACGGACAACAAAGTGATCCTATAAGGGTTCCGTTTTTTCCGATTGAGGTACGGAACCCTAAAAACCAGCCAAATGCGTGTGGCGCCACGAATAGTGAAGTATTTACATAGTTACTTTTTAGGAACCTTCTAAAAAGTTCTATTTATATTTACAATAGCATTCCCAGTTACATAAAAAGTAATAAAATCCAAGTTACACTGTTGACAAAAACAATGATTTCTTTAAATCCATTGTTAAAAACGCTTCAAAAAGAACACGAACGAAATTAGAGAGAGCTTCCACACCAAGACAAGCCTCCAAGAGGAAACTTGCTACAAAACAGCAAAATGAAACTACTAAGAAATGTAAACAGTCTGAAGATTTTGATAAAAAAGGACATGAAAAAATATTAACTACAGCAGTCATACACGAAAAGGCTAGTAATCAAGATGAATCTGTGGTGCAAACAAAATAAATTAATTTTCTTCTGATTATTCCACTGATGAATCAGAATAATTTTCTTCAAGACAGTAAGTGTCAAAATCACAGCAAAATATTATTTTATAACCCATTGAGTAGTATCTGATTGTGACAAATATAGCATAACATTAAATATGAATAATATTTTCTTCGGTTTCCGCGACTGTCACACATTTAAATAAAACAATTTAAACGGATTATATCGCGTATATTAATTATTTGAGCCTCCCTGACGTTAAAAAAAATAAAAAAAAATAAAAAAATATCCCAATTTCAATAGAGAAGATGGTTTGTCATTACCACCGGCTTGGGATCCTGTTGTAGGTACATCTTATCAAGGATCAAGCAAGACACAAGACTGGAAACCTTGGGCCTCGAACGGTGTAAAACAAATTAGTGTTAAAAGTAGTATATTATGTAGAGATTTTGTTTAAAAGTATTTTATAGTAATAAATAAGGCAATCTGGGAGTTTTCTTTGGCGGTTCTTTCTCCTCAGTAAGTCTTTAGTGAACCGCTGGTAGATATTTTAAATAAATAATAAATGCCCTTCTGGCACATGTGTAACTGTCTTTACACATTAGGCCCATCTGGCATGTATGAACACCTTTATTTTAAATTAATATTTGCAAAATGGGTAGTTTGCACAAATGTAACTTTGACAGAGAAAAATTATGTTTTTCTCAGTCAACCTTTGACAACGGTATCTGTAAAGGTACTGAAACGTCAGGGAGGCTCAAATAATTAATATACGCGATATAATCCGTTTAAATTGTTTTATTTAAATTACATATATGAATGTCAGATTATATTATAGTCCAGTAAAAATAGAGTAAAATAGAAAGTCAACCTTTGGCAATTCCAATATCTTTCCATTTTGGCGTATTGATAAATTATGACATTAGAAAAATAATTTCAAAATAAAAAAACTGTGCAAAATTAAAAAAAAATCGTTACAATTGAAAAAATATCCTAATTTTTTTGCGATTTTAATGAGAAACAGATAATACGTTATTTTATTTGGTAATTATTTGCCACATAGAACTATCTAAATATGATTAATAGCAATTTCAAAATAATAGAGGTGTGAAAATATTAATAATGTAAAAAAAAAATATAACCCTACCGCGGTTGACGCAATACATGTTGCATATATATTTTTACATAAGTAACATAACACAGGTAAACCTACGGAGTTATTAGACAGAGTTAAACTGAAAACGGCTGACTACCATCTCGCCAGGCGGTAGGAGAAAAAGTAAAAAAGCATAATAGTAACTCTTCTTCGCTGAAGTTCCGTTAAATATTAATAATGCACTCAAACAAAAATCAAAGACTTTAAAATTTGCAAAGGTTAAAACGCTATTTTTACTGCACTATTATCTAGGTGTCAGAGGATGTTAATAAAAATAACAAAACATTTTTTTTATTACTGTTTAACTTAATGTTTGTTAGAATCTCGCATTGTTTATTGTTTTTAAGTTTTTGTATAATTATAAGAAAAATATAATAATTGTAGCTAAATACGAGGGCTGTTCCGAAAATAGTTAGTCAACGGCGTACTATTAATTGTATTCGTTTAATTTTACTGTAGCCTAAAGGCAAATTTCATTACGAACTCTTTCGCGTAAGAGTCACTGGCCAGTGACATTCAGTTATTTTTTTATGAAATCAGAAAAAAAACATGTCTGTCACTTTTTGTTCGCAAAAATGGAGCTAACGCGGGAAGCATTTCGTGCTATGATATATTATGATTATAAACGAGGGTTAACTTACAAGGATTCTCATGAAAATTTAACTAGTGTTTTTGGGGCCTTATCCCCATCTGTTGCCACTGTCAGTTACTGGTTCCGTGAATTTAAGCGTGGGCGGAGCGACATCAAAGATGAGCCTAGACCGGGGCGACCGCCAACGGCAGTCACTCTAGAAAATGTTATCAAGGTGGAATGGCTAATCAAGGAATCTCGAAACATTACCCACCGAGAGATTCAGGACGAACTGAATATTGGATCCCGGGCAGTTTCTACCATTTTGTATGACCACCTTCAAGTTCGGAAGGTTTCGTCTCGATGGATACCACATTTTCTCACACAGGAGCAAAAAGACATACGTGTCGATTGGTGCAAATTTATGCTAAAAAAATTTGATAATGGTAATTCACAACAAGTGAGCTACATTGTGACATCCGACGAATCTTGGATATATAGCTACGACCCATTTACAAAATAGCAATCAACACAATGGGTCTTTGAAGAAGATGATTTACCTACTAAAGTAGTTCGCGGTCGAAGCGTCAACAAAAAAATGGTTGCTGTTTTTTTTCGACGTAGTGGACCTGTAGCCGTAATTCCACTTGAAGATCGGAAAACAGTTACCAGCCAATGGTACACTGAAGTTTGCTTACCACAGGCCTTCCAGGAGCTGAACGTCAGTCGTCCAAGTACTGGAGCTCGGGGCATCATTTTTCATCAAGATAATGCTCCGGCCCACACGGCTGCCAGAACCACGGAATATATTAGCAAATCAGGAGTGCAATTGCTACCACACCCTGCATACAGCCCTGACCTGGCTCCGTGCGATTTTTTTCTGTTCCCCACGTTAAAAAAATCATTACGTGGGCGACGATTTTCGACGGCGGATGAAGCAGTGGACGAATTCAGGCGACTTTTTTTTGACCTTCCGCAAGAACAGTTTTTCTCCTGTTTTGAAAGTTGGTTCAGTCGTATGCATAAGTGCATAAAGGCAGCAGGGGAATACTTTGAAAGTTGTAAATAAAGTTTTATTATATTCCTTATAGTTTTTGTTTAACTAAAAAATTTCGGAACAGCCCTCGTACAAGATGTAGGTAAGAGAAGTTACGTGACTATAAGACTGACTTAAGATTTTTTTATAAGTCATATAAATAATTATGTACCATGGGCACATTATAGTACTGAATTAAGTTAGTTGTAAGACAATAACATATACAGGGTGTCCATTGTTCAATAACGAACATTCGAGCGCTTACTTGCATTGTTGATTGTTTTTAAGTTTTTGTATAATTATAAGAAAAATATAATAATTGTAGCTAAATACAAGATGTAGGTAAGAGAAGTTACGTGACTATAAGACTGACTTAAGATTTTTTTATAAGTCATATAAATAATTATGTACCATGGGCACGTTATAGTACTGAATTAAGTTAGTTGTAAGACAATAACATATACAGGGTGTTGAATAACGAACATTCGAGCGCTTACTCGCATTGTTGATTGTTTTTAAGTTGTTGTATACTTAATCATTAGAACCACCTCATTAGATAGCTCAGCTAAAGACAATATGTAGGTCAGAGAAGTTATTGGTGGATTGCAAAAAAATTGTACATTAACAAAAAATCAAATAAGTTAACAAAAAATCACGATCGCTTCCTTTGTGTGACGAAAGTTAGTCATACAAAATGTATGGGTAACTTTCGTCACACAAAGGAATCAATTAAGTTTTGTACCCCCCGGCTATATACATATGTACATTTTTTTTGCAATTGACCCTAATGTGATTGTACGACTGACCTAGTCACATTTAGATTTTTTATAAGTCATCATATAAATGAGGAGGGTCTTTTCAAAAGGGCTTATTTTTGTATGAGAAATAAGCCCATTTGAAAAGAGACTCCTCAAATAATTATGTACCATGAGTACTTACATTATATAGTACTGAATCAAGTTAGGTGTAAAACAATAACATATACAGGCTGTCTAATAACGAACATTCGAGCGCTTAAGGGGTTAATAAGTACCCGGTTCTGACAACGAAAAAGTTACTTTTTTGTGATCAGTATCGAGTACCTATTAAACCCTTAAGCGGTCGAATGTTCGTTATTGGACATTCTGTATAGTGACAATTATGATACTGGATTTCTGTGATTGCCATTGCGCTGAATTTTAATAGTACGTACTTGATGAATGTTGAGAGATATTTAAAAATAAAACTCATGTTGATTATAAATGTTGTTTGTTTTATTTGGAAACTTCTAATAAGTTTTACTTAGCTATAAAATAATCAAACTGTGTGAAGCAAGGGTAATAAATACATTTCGGTTTTGTGTTCAATTGCTACTAATTTACATTTTATATCCTTGGGAAAACATATAGATTCGGTAACAGTATTTGTGCTTAATTTATATTTAAAAATTTTGAGATACGAAGATAGAATAGGATACTCAAAAACATTTTCTTTGTTAGTAATTAAATTACAAATAAGTTTAATCTTGTTATCCTGATCTTTAATAGATATTAACTCCATCATCTCCTCTTTTGAAGTCATAAAAAAACGGTCCTTTTTTTTTCTGATATAATAAAATCTTTGCAATATAATACTAGCTTATGACTTTTACAATTTTTTTTCACATATGGATAGTCCCTAGAGCTCTCTACAGTACTATTTACGTCCAAGCTATCGCATTCTCCGAGCCTTTTGGCTATTTGAGACAATGG
Organism: Apotomis betuletana; assembly: GCA_932273695.1. Taxonomy (NCBI): domain Eukaryota; kingdom Metazoa; phylum Arthropoda; class Insecta; order Lepidoptera; family Tortricidae; genus Apotomis; species Apotomis betuletana. The sequence goes on along the minus strand of OW026310.1, from coordinate 13,759,731 downwards.
TTTGTTACCAGTTCGTAGCATATTTTTAACAAGGTATAGTTTGTTCTCGAATGGATAGGCATTAAAACTTTGTAAAATATCAAAATGCTGCACTTCATCAACAACATGACTTAAATTATGGACGTTACTGGTTATGTAGTCTAAACCGTAAAACGATTTATATTCTTTCACAAAATAATTTAGCAGGGATTTAGCCAGTGGTAGGAAATTGAAATATTCTGCATTTGAACATATTGTGATCGCACAGAAAAATGTCAGAAAATGTTTCATAGCGTTACTGTTTAAGACATCTGGCAATATAATGAGACTAAGGTATAACAGAAACATTCTAAATTCGGAGGCTTTCCAATGACCTAAATTACTGAGATTCCTAACAGATCTGTGGAATTCAGAAGGTACTTTACAGTTATCCAGAAAACTATTTACTTCAGATATATCACTTGCTCGCCATTTCGTTTCTTTTTTACCGAAATTTCCGTCACGCCAGCCAATAAGAAGGCGTTTCATAATCCCTAGGTCAATCAAATGCATGGAATCTGCAACAGGGAATGTTTTAATCATATCTATTGGAAGATTCAGTAACGGTGAATCCTTTTTGTGATGATTACCGTAGACTTTATTACGAAAGTCTTTGTCGTTTCGAGCAGGACAATCTACCTCGGGAAATATTACTGTGTGAGATACATGTGAATAATCACCTACAATAGTACATTTGTTACACCCGTGTTTGCCATTAAAGTTACAAACTCCTTTTACCATTGCTCTTGCAGGTGAATCGCAAACGAAACATCTTATTGTAACAGTAACTTTAACGTTTCCAATTTGTATACCGTTTTGAAGTAATGTTTCCATGTCCTGGACAAAGGGTTGCAGATATGCATTTAAATCATTAGGTTTCCCTTGACCCGCATAGATTCCAACAATAAAGGGTTTGATTTTAGGTAATTCCATAATCTTACATAATATGGGCCAAAACTGCTGTTTAGAACTGTTAGATACTGGCAGACCATCTATGTTGAAAAAAAGAGAAACATCATAAGTGTCATCGAGTAGTTCTAAGTTATTTTTTAGAATGGTTGTAAGAGGTTCAGTAACACCGTTATGCCAATATTCACCAGGATCAACAATAATTGTATCAATCTTCCTTGGAGTCTTCATGAGCGTCCTTGGGTCTACCGGCAGCGAATTTGGTATCATAGTATTTATTAGGGTCGCTAATGTCTTCAACGCAAAAAGGCTTATGTTATTTTGTATAGCCCACGCCCTGATTTCATCCCGAAATTGAAGGATATGTTGGTATTCACAATATCTTTCATTTAAGTTGTTATCAGCATCTTTACTTTCACTAGAAATTCCAGTCGAATTGTCGTCGTTAGTGGGTGTGTTAGAATTTATATTTCCAGAATCAAGGCTGTCATCATTTTCATCAACGTTACTTTCACTAGAAATTCTAGTCGAATTGTCTTCGTTAGTGTGGGTATTAGAATTTATATTTCCAGGATCAAGACTGCAAAAAAAAGGAAATATATAACTAATAAATGCTTTATCTATATAGCAAGTTTGATTATACAGTATACCCCTACCATTGCGACGATTAATCTAATTCTGTCAGTAGAGAGAAGTCAGAAACTATAAGAGAAAGGGACGTCGGTTCTTAGGAACCATGGTATCGATTATAGATTTTGTTAAAAATTGCATTAATTTTTACTATATCTCATACATAGCCGAGGATCGAACCCGGTCAAAATTGGAAAGAAGAAAATAAAATTTATAAGATGTCAATAGATCCTATTTTTTATTGGCAACAAATGTCTGTTAGCGAGTAAATAGTGTGAGTGCTATAAGAGTCAGAAATTGCTGTTAACCCATTCATTGCCGAGGACGCGAATTCGCGTCCCATGTATGTGCAATCGTAATGCCGAGGACGCGATTTCGCGTCCTCGAGTTATTTGTTTTTTTTTTGCTAGAAAACAAGTGTACTTAAATGCTGATACCAAAATGTTACTTTATTTATGAAGGATAATATTATACTGTTGCTGGTTTTTGGATTCCGTGCATTTGTAATTTTCATAATTCTTATCTCGGATGCCGAAGACGTGAATTCGCGTCCCACGTATGTGTAATCGTTATGCCGAAAACGCGAAATTGCGTCCTTGACAACGTAATGCCGCGGACGCGAATTCGCGTCCTTGACAACGTAATGCCGCGGGCGCGAATTCGCGTCCTGGAAATGGGTTAACCTAATGCCGCGGACGCGAATTCGCGTCGTCGCTTGGAAGGCGGCACTGCGTGATGAGTAAAAATATGAGGCGTCGGCAATGAATGGGAACCCATTCAATGCCGAGGACGCGATTTCGCGTCCTCGAGTTATTTGTTTTTTTTTTGCTAGAAAACAACTGTACTTAAATGCTGATACCAAAATGTTACTTTATTTATGAAGGATAATATTATACTGTTGCTGGTTTTTGGATTCCGTGCATTTGTAATTTTCATAATTCTTATCTCGGATGCCGAAGACGTGAATTCGCGTCCCATGTATGTGTAATCGTAATGCCGAAAACGCGAAATTGCGTCCTTGACAACGTAATGCCGCGGACGCGAATTCGCGTCCTTGACAACGTAATGCCGAGGACGCGAATTCGCGTCCTTGAAATGGGTTAACCTAATGCCGCGGACGCAAATTCGCGTCGTCGCTTGGAAGGCGGCACTGCGTGATGAGTAAAAATATGAGGCGTCGGCAATGAATGGGAACCCATTCAATGCCGAGGACGCGATTTCGCGTCCTCGAGTTATTTGTTTTTTTTTTTGCTAGAAAACAACTGTACTTAAATGCTGATACCAAAATGTTACTTTATTTATGAAGGATAATATTATACTGTTGCTGGTTTTTGGATTCCGTGCATTTGTAATTTTCATAATTCTTATCTCGGATGCCGAAGACGTGAATTCGCGTCCCATGTATGTGTAATCGTAATGCCGAAAACGCGAAATTGCGTCCTTGACAACGTAATGCCGCGGACGCGAATTCGCGTCCTTGACAACGTAATGCCGAGGACGCGAATTCGCGTCCTTGAAATGGGTTAACCTAATGCCGCGGACGCAAATTCGCGTCGTCGCTTGGAAGGCGGCACTGCGTGATGAGTAAAAATATGAGGCGTCGGCAATGAATGGGTTAACAGCAATTTCTGACCCTTAGAGCACTCTAAATGTATGTAGCCCTAACCAGACATTTGTTCTCAATAAAAAATTGAATCGATTGACATCTTAATTTTTTTTATTTTTCTATACCAAATTTCGGCCGGGTTCGATTCCCGGTTATGTTATGAGATTTGCAAAAAAAATTGAATGCCGTTTTTAATACATCTATAATCGACGCCATGGTTCCTAAGAACAGATTTCCCTATCTCTTATAGGTTCTGACTTCTTCCTACTGACTGATTTAGATTGATCACGCTGTATACTCGATAGTCGTAGCACATATTTGAAATTTTTTGATCTTCCTTCCTAAGTAGCGCCATAAGATTCAGGTGCAAACTTAACTCAATCGAGTGTAGTGGCTACCCCCCCTTTCAGAGGTAAAATTTTTAGGGTTCCGTCCCAAAAGGTCAAAATGGGACCCTATTACTAAGACTCCGCTGTCTGTCCGTTCGTCCGTCTATATGTCACCAGGCTATATCTCATGAAAAGTGATAGCTAGACAGTTGAAATTTTCACAACACGATGTATTTCTGTTGCCTCTATAATAACAAATACAAAAAAAATAGAATAAAATAAATATTTGAGTGGGGCTCCCAAAAAATTGATTTTTAAGGTATATGTCTGTCACCAGGCTGTACCTTATGTACCGTGATAGCTAGCATTAGCTAGCATAGCATTTGAAATTTTCACATATGATGTATTTCTGTTGCCGCTAGATGAACAAATACTAAAAACACAATAAAATAAATATTTAAGCAGGGCTCCCATACAGCAAACGTGCTGTCCTAGAAAAACAATATAAAATGGAAAATGTAGTAAATTTAACTCTCTATAACATTGTCGAAGCTTTCTTCTAGCTAAAATGCTCCTAAAGGAAGATATGAGCAAAAATATGAAGAAAGTGCCGGTTTTTTCAATATGGCGGCGGGCGCGGAGGGGGGGGAATTGTGCATTTTGCATTTTAAACACTGACTAACCATCCTAGACAACATATCAAAAATTCAAAACTACCGGACCGTTTGTAAGGTCACACATAGTACTTTAGTCTCTATTCACCGTATTAAAGGTGCAAGATGCTCGCGCGTAAGTTTGGAGGATGCTCCGAAGAGGTCAAGGTGACACTCTTCAGAGCATACTGCCAGAAAGCTTTTACACCAGCTACTTCTGGACAAACTTCACCAGGAAAACAATTAACACCCTAAGGGTTCGATATAACGACGCCTTCAGAATCCTGATGAGGTTACCGAGCATGTTCACCGAAGCTCGTGTGCCTGATTTCTTTATTTCTTAGCTTTTTGTGTTTTCGCAAGAACGGCACGAAGCGATTGGCGTTTTCGAAATGCCTTTACTGATAGCCTACGTCGCTTTCGTTCACTTTTGTTCCCCATTTCCGCACTTAATTACTTATCCACAACACAGGCACGGTAAGTGATACGATTCAAAACACAGTGTCAATTCAATTTTTATATAAAAAAAAATTGCTACTGCCCATAGGGTCAACTGCCAGTGTCAAAGTTGACGAACGTTGTACGGTGAGTTGAGCTTTTTGTGTCATATTTGGTTGCGAGCAAATTCATTTATTGTTAAAACAGTAGGCGTTAAAGGTTAAATATATAATAAACCAGCCTTTGGGATAAATAGAACTGGATAAAATAGGTAAAAGATATATAAGTACCCACTCCAAGTTTGGTTTAAAACGGTTTTGAATTTCCGGAGAAAAACGAGCCCAAACAAGATAAAAACTGTTACTTCAAAACGTATCTGAAGGAAAACCGTGCAAAAAAGTAATGTTTTTCGAACTGGAAGAAAACCTCGAGGATATGCTTGTTACGATACGTATAAGTATCGAAACTCAAAATGATGCGTTATAGCCACAATTCATGACCAAACGCAGCATGTTTTTGGGGTTTCACTATACCCTTCGCCTTAACTAATTGGTACACGTAAAGATGTGATGGATTCTCAAATCATTAACCCTAGAGTGCTCGCGCTATGAGCATTTTGCCGCTCTGCGCAAGAAAAGTTCATTATTTTGTAAACTATGCATTTGGTAAGGTTAAGCGTCTCTGTAGCTGCCCTCTAGAACCTTAGGGTCGGTTCGCCAACAGTGGCTCGGATTTTTTCGAACGCTCAAATTGTGAAGAAAAAGTCGTGGTAGCGGGCTGAAATTCACACTCAACGTGCTTTGGTTATTCTTTTTCCCAGAATTATCAGTTTTTCAATCAAGGCAGCAATAAAGTAGTCAGACAATGTTTTTAAAAAAATGGGAAATGAGCCACTGTGTACGGGTACTGGGCTATTGTGACTCGCCCCTGTAGTACACAGAGACTCTAACAGTATACATCGGCTCAAGTATATAATATTTAACTAAAACTATAATTTACATTCAGTTTCATTTATTTGTTTGAGTAGAAATATACTCTAAGCCTCATATCTATCAATATCAGACACATAAAAATTATAAAATCAAATCTCTTAGGATATTTGAGATCAACCTCTTTTCTGACTTTGTTTCTTTGTCATTAGAGATCTAAAAATTAAAAACGAGTTTAATTTTTATTCTTAGTCCAAGCAAATAACATAACAGTTATCAAGATACATTAAAAGGATAAAAAATCCAGAAAAATAACCAAAAAAAAGTAGGTTCTACACTAGGATAGGTTACACTCGAGTGCAAAAGTGTTTCATGCATATAGGTTTATTCTTATAAAAAAAAATACAGTTTTGTTTTTATGTTTATTTTATTTTATTAATTAGTTCGCATTAAACAGTAGCATAACATAACATTATCCAATAGAAATAATATAAGTAGGTACACAGAGGCTCAAGAAAGTACATAGTGACTCAAGTGACTCACGAGTCACTGTGTACTTCTTAAATTTGAGCCACTGACCACGCCGCAGCCATTTTGAATTCACCGGCGCATAACTATCACGTGGCTTGCCGAAGGACATGCGAATCTATGTCATTGCCTAGCATAATAACGTCACTTTGCATCAAAACAACAATACTTGTCTTAATGCTCAAATTTCTCTACATAAAAACAAGTGTAACGTCCCTTAAAATGTAATTTTGCACCCTCGGCCACACGAAACACTTTCCTACACATGTAAACTGCGCGGGAGCGGGCGAATAACTGGTTTGTACGTGTTTGGGTGTCGAACGCTCTCTGCTAATGAAGGAGACAGAGAGATATTGTTGCTCTATCTAGGAAATATAGCCGCGAGTCAGTGTACCCGACCGAGTCACTGTTGGCAACCCGACCCTACATATATACCTAGTCGGTCCCTAAGTTCTGTCACAAAGGTTTTGACTGATAATAAAGTTATGGGTATAATATAGTTAGATCTCTTATTATTCATGTATATGGGTTAAAGCTTATTTAATGCTGAATTACTTATGATGTAATTTAACATAATTTGCTGTCTTGTTTTGCATTACTTTATGTAATATTCAGAAAAAAGTTATAAATAAACATGCGAAAAATACGCGGCCTGTTCAAGGTGATTTTGATTCCTATTAATTTCTTTTACATTTTTACATGGTTGTATCCTACATAAAACAAAAGCTGGGTCTTTTATCTTTCTTTACATATATAATTCATGTGTATTAGACAGCCAAACTTGCAACTGTTCATGATTTACCAAACCTACTCGTTACATGGTAGTAAAAATAAGCATGTTGCTGAAAAGTACCCTAAGCAGTGCCCCCCATCTGTACCGTGGGAACCCAGAACGATACCTACACATCGCCTGTCGTGGCCGACACGCTTAGCCAGTCGGTTGCCACACGCGCTCAAGGCCGGACGCCGCCGGTCGCGCTATAAAATCACCAAAAAAATGGCTTCGTCGCGAATGAGACCAACGCGCTGCAGTGTTGCGGGGTGTAAAAACATAAAAGCAACAGACATTTATCCTTTTTTTCTTTGCCGACAAACGATGAAATGTTACTAAAAATTCTTAGAACTTAATAAGCACCTACCTAGAAACGCATTGCATTGTTATTATAGATACATGTAATGTTGAATAAATAAACCTACCTACTTAATATACTTAAATTCATAGAAAACATCCACTACTTATCAACAAGTGACAATAATTTACTCACTAAGATTTACCAAATCAGTTTAGTGTGGCGGGAGAGTGCATTGCACGGCCTAAAAAGGGCGTAAACGTCGGCGTTGTTCTTGACACTTTAGACCTTTTGCAAGGAATGCATTCGCAAAGATGAAACGCGTGATCAGATTATTATAAAACAACTTGTTCCTAGTGACTGTTTCGAAGCTTGTAATGCTAGTATTATACAATATGTAACACATTATATATAGGCACCTACCAAACTTTATTTAGTAAGTACCTACTGTCATCGGGATATATTTAGGTTACTTAGGTACCTAGAGAGTTGTTTTTGTTTCTGGTTTCTGGTATGTTCAGATAGAATAGGTAGGTAAGATTCCGATATACCTACTCGGAAATTAAAACGATTTTGATGGTGTGAGTAGGTACCTAATGATAATTAAATTTGACTAATAAATTTAAATAAATCGATCGTATTTTCATTTATCTTTACTTTTTATAAAATCGTTTCTAAGCGGTGTCAACCCTAGCCTCGTTTTGCCGGCACGTGCGGCCATCGACCCGCGCGTTCAAGGTCGCTCCATTGTTAAATTGAGTAGGCATGAAAAGCAGTAGGTATTTGCCTTTTTATTCAGACATGGGTATCTGTTCGAAGAACTATTATATTAATCTGTGCCCTAAGTTTGAAGAGTATTAGCTGAAGTACAGACTTGTCGGAGAACTAAATGCTGGTGATAAAATAACGTTCTTAGTTCATGTGATGCAAAAAAGTGACAAGAAAATAAAATATCTTTTCACTTCTCTCGCTCTAAAAGTTCGACTTTATGCTGTGCGTAGGCGACATAAAGTCGCTTTTTATGCTCTAGAGCATAAAGTAAAATCGTCGTCGAAGACCAAGGCGATCGGTCCAACAGCCACACGAAAAAGGTTCTTATTAAACAGTAAAAAAAAAAAAAACATACAATAAAACCCGTTCCATACCTTCCGATCTGATCCGATTTATCGGGAGAAATCGGATAATGTGTAGTGTATAAGATCCTAACAATTGCACTACACATTATCCGATTTCTTCCGATAAATCGGATCGGATCGGAAGGTCTGGAACGGGTTTTAACTCTTTATTTTATTTCGTTTTGTTAGTATTCTAAGACCAAGGCAAATATACCAACAGCCAAAGTACACAATAAAACTTCTTGAAATAAACTTGTAACTTTTATGTACTATCATTTATTAACTTTTTAAACTATTACTTTAATATTTCTCATTGCTATTAGAGCAATGAGAAATATTTAAAGTGACTTTAAATTTTAATTAAATTTGTTTTTAAGTAGGTATACATGATATGTGTATATATGTTATTTACATGATACAGTTTCATTTCCTCGCAATCGAAGTGAAAAGTAGAGTGTGCAACTCGTCTATAAAACGCATTTTACACTCGACTTTATATTCATCCTCGCTCGCAAGCTCGCTCGGATGGATAAACGTCTCGTGTAAAATGGTGCGTTTTATGCACTTGTTGTACAATCTACTATTGTACAGTTGATGACAACTTTTATTGAAAACTGTTCCTATTTGAAGAAGAGAAGAGCTATTTGATAGACATCAAAACTAGTTGGACCTATGTATGCATATATAATAGGTCGCCGGTCCCTAGTAAAAAAGTCGGATCTGCAAAACGACTACTTTCCAGGAGAGGCAGTTAAAGTTTTTTAAAGACGTTTTAGTGTATAAAATTGTCAATTTAAGTCCTATTGTTACGAAATTTGGCCAAAGTTATTATTATTAAGTACTTTTAGAGTATGTGTAAACAAAACTATAAATTATTTATTAGAAATGCCAGAAATAAGACATGCTACCTTTTTACCTGGAAATTGTCATCCGATATCCTGTCGTAACTGCCACATACGACTTTTTTGCATGATATGGTTCGCAGTAATTAGTCGGATGTGGCACTAACGACTTTTATAATCGGATATTGCATTATTATTTATGTCGCAAGTGTCACTTACTACAATTATATTTGGATTGTACACAGTGTTTTGTGGTGAGATACGACATTTTAGTGGTATAAAAATCCGCTGTTTTACCCAGTATAATAATATTTATAAATATTGTTTTTTAATTATGTTAGTTTGATATCAAAAAAAATATTAACATAATTTTTGTCTTTTAATGTTCATTTTAAGATACACTTATTGGGAGACGACTGAAGTCTTTGAGCATTTTTCCAAGATCTTTGAGAGCCTCAGCAATGACTAGTCATTTACTACGACGATATCATCAGAAGAGAGAAGGTGGCTGACGTCTTTGCTTTTGATATTGATACTAATCCGTCCAAAACCAAAAATTTGAATTAATCTTTCTATGCAGCTGTGAATTTTTTGGAGACATTAGTACTACTTGAGAGACCGCAGCACCGTCTAACTAAGTCGTAGTCGAATCGAGAGCCTTCTAATAGTACAAAGAAATGGAAGTACATATACATATACATATGGACGTGGTTTACGGTACCTAGGGTAACCAGCGGTTAGCGGTAACCAGCGTTGGGGGGCTGAAAGTCGTCAAACCTGCGTGCGAGACGGTTCGTGATAAGAGTGTCGGCTACACAGGTTATAGTCATGATTCATAAGCGAGGTGGGTCTGTAATTTATGAGAAGGGTCATATAAACCTCCCTGAAGATGAGCAGTATACATGCCACACTTTTCGGCCATGCTCCTATCGTTTTGCCTTCGATTATAACATGATTTAATAAATTCTACAGGGTTTTCTTTACCATTTTACCATGCTGCTTTCAGAATCTTAGACATCGCTATCTAAGATTATTTTTCAGGGGGGCCTGGGGTGGGCCTAGGGAGGGGCCGGCCATATCCTAAGAGATGAAGCCATGAATTTCTATCGGTAACCCAAAATCCTGGGGTGGGCACTAGACCATACTGGGGTGGGCACGGCCCACCCGGCCACCCCCTAGATACGCCTATGCGCTCCAGCATCATCCGCTGCATATTTAAGTTATTTGATAGCCATACCAACCTTGTATAGGTTGCTATCTAGGATTTATTCAAATTAGTGTCGGGTTAACCTTATTGGAGGTCGTATATGTACTGGCTACATATTAAGTTTAATCGTATTACACATGACATGCTTGTCATAGAATAAATACAAATTGTTCTTGTGACAGACTTCCTTGAAGTAGGACGTAAGTTAATATTAAACCAAAATAAAGCACCACCAGCTCACTGCCACTCTAGCTGATGTTATTATAACATGTTTTTCCTTTAAACCTGACCTTTGGAACTGTTTGTAAGACATCTCAACCTCGCCTAGAAACACGTTGCAATTGGACTGGTGCAAATCACAAATTAAAGACAGATCTATTGTTGAACCTTTGATAATGAGTGGCATCGTCAAGGGAATGCAGAAACATACTTATCGCCTCTTTTAATTTATGAGTTCGAAAGCACCATTAAGGATATTTCTGGTTCTTTCGAAAGATTAGTTCCACTCTCACCGTGGGGTAAAGAGCTTAGATTCCTACTGACTTAGATAAACTGACCAAAAGTAAGAGAACTATCAAGCGGTGATGGCAACCATCAATTGAGACCAATAGAGAAAAGTGACAAGGGATATGAAATCTAGTGATCACGATTCTCAGGAATATGTGTTCGACTAAAGAAGAAGTCATGAGCCGTTACTTATTATTTAACTGTACATTTAATTACACACATTCTGAAATGTTCTCGGCATTGCCACGAGTAATCGTTATCTCATTATGTTCTTATTCTGGTTATTTTCCTTCAGAAGAACCAGAAGTCAGACGGATTTATTTTTTTATCAGGAGCTTGGTTGAAGTTGCCACATTCACCAGAAACATCTCCCAATTAAATTTATCGTTCGAAACCATCAATAAGTTTACTAAATACCCAATTTCATTCAAACTGTTGATTGCAATATTCAAACAATAAGACAAAATTTAAAGCATCCAAAGATATTGTTATAGTTACGACATACACTGCAATTTATTTTCCGTGAAAAAATGTCGGATATGTTACATGCGACCAAAGTTGGAATATATTTTCCGGCAAAAAACATCGGATGTGTCACATATACGACATAAGATACAATTTATATTCCGTAATAAAATGTCGTAAGTGGTACATACGACATAAGGTACCCTTAAAATTCCGAATAGTAATGTCGGAAGTGCCACATACTACACAAAACTTTTCAGCTAACCCAGTTAACATAGTCGGAAGTACCACATCTGACAATATTAAATGGACACTGTATAAGATACGACATTTTTGACATTGATTATTCGTGAAAATAATGAAATTTTGAGAAATCTGTAAATGTACGATTAAAGATTAATGTATTTAATAAGCATTAACGCAATAAAACGAAAATGGCAATTTTGTAGATCCGACTTTTTTACTAGGGACCGGCGAGGTGATGTTGTCGCCATGAAACGGCAACACTGGCTGACGTCACATCCGAGCTGGTGCGCTAGTGGGGACCCTGCAGCGAAGGCATGGAGGGAGGAACGCGCCTGACAGCCATCACTTTTGTACTGGACTTCGAGCGAGAATGTAGACTATGAATTGATTAATAGATAGATATATATATTAACTACTTGTACAATATAATACCTTGAGTTGATTATACTGTTGTTCATCCATATCGGCCTTTCATTCCTAAAATCAGAAGTGTCCGAACCGCCCAATGGCCAAATGAAAACACAGTGTTCTTAAAAGTAGAAACAAAATAGATGAGAAACAGAATAAATGTTGACATAAGTAAATAAAATTCGAGCTCGGAGTCAAGTGCGTCTTCCAGAAGCAGGTCGTCATCATCCAGTACGGGCAGAGTCGCGGGCAGCAGCCGCAGAAGAAGGCATCGGTGGAAGCATAAACGAGTTGGTAACCGCTCGTTGACAGTGAGTCAAAATGTTTTATTGTCCTTCCTCACGCAACACGTTAGCTGATGACGTATACATGGGGCTAACTAAATGCTAATGCCCGAGCATTTGGATGGTCAGATCAAGTAGTAAAATATCAATCGGTGCGCCCGCAAAACATGATTTAGGTATTACAAAAAAAAAGTTGAATCGATTGATTACGGTTAGCAAAAGGAAATGATGTGCAGATAACGGTTATCGTAGGGTATTTGGTGATAAACTTAATTTGTGCAGCAGCTGGGGCAGGTAGTTTTCGCTTGTAATAAATGACCTTCATTTTTACAAAACAAAATCATCCGACATTGAAATAGAAGTTGACAAATAAAACGAGCGTGACTAATCTTGTACCGAAACAGCGAACTTTTCGGCCCAATAGCGGGTCTGTTTTTAGAAAACAGTAAATTAGTAAAAACTTCATATTTAGAGGCCACATGTAGATTTAAAGCATAGACGAGAAGTCGGTTGAAGTAAAATTTAGTGTAAACATAAATAATACCTCAATGGTAAACATCAAAATGCGATTGCTCGTCAATTGTTTCAAGTTTGATTGGAAAGATGAACATGGCTCCGCGACATTTAGATACACCGGTCAGGCTAAACAGGGTATGCAATTGGTACTTGCATGGATTTAACTGAGGACGTGTCCGTAAAACTCAAATGAGGGAGAACGATTCATAGCTTAAGCTCTCTCGATGTATATCACTCATATCGGTCAATTCCTCCATGTCGTTCTGTGGTCCATTTGAATGACGTGTCGCAAGAAGAATTGCAAAAGTAGGTATACGAAATTAATAGTAATGACGTAGCCATCGGGAAAAAGTGATCGTCTCAAAATAGTCACAAATTAAAATGTTTGAAGTCGTTAATTCCTTCTATAAGTAAGAGTATAACCACAAATTGTCAAATAGTATCATTCAGTTCTATACATTTTGATTTGTAGATCTATATGTAATTGACTGAGCGAGCGAAGCGTGTGAAACGGCTCTGTGTAGTTTCGCTAGATTTTCGGCGTTCTCGCCTATAGGACGCTGTTCTCAACCGATTCTCATGACTTTTTTGAGTATCTTCGATAAGTACATCAGTTTTTTTTTGTCGATTCAGTTTTTCGATGCGGGTAGAAAATGTAAATGAAAAAAATACTAAATTAAGTAATATGGAAACAAACTCGCGAGGTGTTAGAGAACTCTCGGGTGTGACATTGATTGGTAGAAGCTTACTATACGTGTAACTCTCTAATTTCCAACCTATAATTAAGGACCATGATGTTTGATTGTGGCATCAATGTTTAATACAGACAGTGCTGAGAATGTGGAAATTCTAAGCAATTTATTTTCTAATATTAGTGGATAAACTCAATGAACAAAAGCGATTATGTGTCGACAGTTGTGTATGTGTATAGACAGTTTAACAAAATAACTATAAAAGGAAGATACCCGAGGCCTATTTGTAGATCTGATACATAGATTAAGCGGTTGTAAGTGTTTTTGAAATTGGGTAGGTACTTATTTGATAAAAATCGAGGAAGATTGTATTCCTAGGACAAATCCGTGGAAACCCGGACGGTCTGACAAATCCGTGGAAACCCGGACGGTCTGACAAATCTGTGGAAACCCGGACGGTCTGACAAATCCGTGGAAACCCGGACGGTCTGACAAATCCGTGGAAACCCGGACGGTCTGACAAATCTGTGGAAACCCGGACGGTCTGACAAATCCGTGGAAACCCGGACGGTCTGACAAATCTGTGGAAACCCGGACGGTCTGACAAATCCGTGGAAACCCGGACGGTCTGCAAAGTAGGACAAATCCGGGGAAACCCGGACGGATAGCCGCCCTCAATGTACTGTACTTGTTGGCTACTTCTGCCGGTCGCACTAACAACATCGACAGCGACAGGTGAAATGGTTGATTCTATAAGGCATACCAAGTGTAAAATTTACCTTTAATCCAACGAATTAAGGTATTTAAATTATTTGTAAAGTCAAAGTCAAAGTTATTTGTAAGCCAAAGTAAATTTCTTACCTCTGCCGATGTTGTTAGCGAAGCGAATCTGTACTTCACAGGTGATTTTAGAAGTACCTATAACTTATAAATATTGAGACAGGTAAATTATGAAAAGATAAATGTAATGTGATCCACTGCAATGTAAGCAGGACTTGAACCTGCGACCCTACGTTTATTCCAGCGTAGTTCTCTCCCAAGACCAGAGAGAATGTGCATCTGGTCAGACAATTCCTCGGCTCAGTAAATTATATTCGGAAATTTGTGAGAAATTGTGCGATTTTGCGTAGTCGGTTAACAAAATTGTTAAGTGGTGAAAAAAGAGAGGTGTTTATAGGGCTTATAACAAAACGAAGCAGTAAGGAAATTTAAAAATTAACTATTTACAAACGCATTACTTAACTAATTGCAATAAGGTACATTATCACGAAACAAGAAATAAACTTTCATATATGTAGGTAGATGGGTGTTAAAAACGCAAGAATTTAACTTTGATATCGTGCATAGACCGGGAGCTCAGAAGATTAAGCAGAAATTCTGTCGGATAGGTACTCCGCGACCAGTAGGTAGTAATAATAGGTAGTAACGAAAACGTGATGTCAATTTCGATTGCGGAAACTGATTGACTCTTATGTGTGCAGTTGCATGACCCGAGTATCGGATCAATGACAGATATTTTAGCATCAGGAGAGGCCGAGTTGCATAAACAGATTTAACAAGTATGAATTGGTAGAAAATAAAATATATCCTAAAACTGCGCTGCTATCCTTAAATGGTAACATCACATACATAGTGTAAAACAACTGTATAAAGTGCATTTATTTCAATACGTTAATAATAATGAAAAAGGAAGAAATTTATAATAAATAAAGTGCGTAATAAATGAGTTGAACAAACTTTGTAAGTTTTGGCAATCCTGACGCTGGTGCTTTTACGCTGCTTATGTGCTGGTGCTGTGATTTTATGTCCAAGTTGTTTTGCGATTTCTGTATTAAAAGCAAGTGTTCCGTTCCGAATGTTTTGAAGCGTTAAGTACGGAGGTAGTAAATGTACATTAACAATGGGACATTCATATTACTGACATTCAATAAAGTATTATTAATTTTAGCATAAATAAATTACTATCGCTGTGTAGTATTTTGGCAACCGATCCCGAATAGTTCGCGAATGAAGATTAAACTCGTAGGGTAACTGTCATAAGGAAGAGAGGAGTGGACAAGTATACCTATGTAGTGAGAGGATACTATGCGATATAAAGTAGCGAATTAGTTGTTCTTAAAGTATCAAGTCAAAACAAGGACTGCCAGACTACCAAATTATTGCCAGTGTTTAATCCCTTATTTCCGAGTTACAGCAGCGCTGGGACACGACCGCTACAAGATGGCAGACATGAGAGGCGTTGAGCGGTCCACGAGGCGATACGAGGGAGTCACATGTGTAAAGAAATTGAAACCGCATTAAACTCTCATCACGGACATACAGGTAGAGGACGAGACATTCAGTTTGATCCGGATGTTGTCAGGTATTTACAATGGTAGCTGTATCGTCCTAATTTGTCTTGGTGTTTAAATGTTTAGATGTGTAAATGAAAGGATATCTTAATCGTGATTATAAATGATAGAGATAATAGTGTCTTATGCATATAATGCTACGAATGTGAGTGTATTACATCCGTGGAGTGGCGATACACACTGACCGTCGATGGAACAGTTAAGCCAAATGTCGCGAAATGTCGCGATATTTGCGTGTTTCGGAACGCACCTAAAAAATACATATTGTCTATGGTAAGAATCCAGTTGTTACTTGCTTAAAATTTCTTTCACTAAGTATTCTTGTGGTTTTTAAAGTAATTTGTGATTAATTAAGTGCATAAACTCAGTGCGAGAAATTCAACTGTGCAACAGCCGGAGAGATCTGCGAAAGCTAAGTGTTCTAGCCTAAGCCTTTACAATCTTGATTTATTTATTTTCTTCCTAATTATATAGCAACGTGAAGGTACTTTAAAGAATCGCTGGCTAGACTTTTCAGCATATCCTAGGAATCTCATGATTCTTATATTGGTCTGAATATAATATCATAGAGACCATTATGAACGTAACTTTGATTTCTTTATGTAATTATATGCCAGTGTATTGATGATTATAACTTTATGATATTGATTGTAATTTATGATGATATGCATCATGGAGGACATGCACACTTTGTGGTGTCCTGGCTTGACTATTTCTCCTTGAGTAGACCAATATTCCGGCCTGCAGGCGGAATGAGGCAGCGATATGGATGTTGCCTCCATGAGATGCTGGCGGGGCATGCGTTGGGTTGCTGAACCCTAGTATTTTAATTACTGATGGATAGCGCATGAGCCCAGCCGCCTGTAAAGCCTGGGGAGTTGGTTAACTCCTGCGGGGCTGGCGGACGAGCCTGTAAGCCCTGGGGAGTCGCTTGACTTCTGCAGGATTGGCATGAGTTGTTTAACTCTTTGTACTAAATAATGTCGAGTCATCGATTCGTGGTAGTTGTTTGACTCTCGATGATCATAGGCTAGTAAGCCTTCCAATACTTCAATGCTGTGTAGCAGCTTGTACTAACCATAAGTCGTGCACGCATACACGAGAGACGTGTTGAGAGCCAGCGGGTGGCCTGGTAGACAGGCACCCAGAGAGGGGGATTTGCGAGTAGTGAGATAATTCGCTCTTAAGTCGGTCCCCCGGTCTACTCGTCGTTTGGTACCTTGCGACGGGCTGACGTCGGTCGATGTCAGCCCATGTATGATGATTGTGAATATCTAGAGATAAGAGAATAGTGCCAGACTGATAACCTTGGGTGGATTAATTGACACAGGATCATCAGACGTTCCTGGATCAGGAACCATATCAATTAGTTTACATAACACTCATGGTATAACTTAATTGTAATTTTCTATCATGAGTAATCTAATTATGGTTCGTGTAACGAGCAAACTAATAACAATTTATACTTGCTGTCACGAAGCCAACTGTAAGATATTGAACACTAATGATTAACTGGGCATATAGTTTCATTTATAGACTAACAGTATGATAATTGAGTTAACTTGTCAGTAAAGATCACATCATTGAAATATACATATAACAGTTCCAATTTAGTAATCTTTATTATATATCATTAACAGTATAGTACCTATCACAGGTGACAGGCTTGGGCACTTAGAGGTTCGACCGTGAGAATCAATGATTTATTTAACCACAGGCGGGGAAGTCGTGGGCGACCGCCATGGTGAGGAGGCGGGACTCGGTGCGCACCCTCGTCGGGCGCGGCGAGTCCGGCATTAGGACTACAACTTTGAAGGTATGGTGAATGACTATTGTAGACCTTATTATCATGCTGTGGTTATACAGGGCTAGAAGAGCTAACAATACCTTAACATTCATATAAAAGCGAAGCAGATAGAATAGCCTGAGTTACAACTGAACCAGGCCCGGGATACAGTCAGTTCCGCGTTTGGCAAGTAGCCTCATTTAACATGAGGATGAGAAAACCAAAGCGTATCCGACTGTTCGTTAGATTTCTGTAGTAAAGTAGATGCAGAACTAATAATTATTGTGGCGATAAAACCCCCATTATGCAAATGAGGCCACACCAAATTGGGTTGGCGATACACACTGACCGTCGATGGAACAGTTAAGCCAAATTGAATGTGAATGCACCATAGTCGTACATGATGCTTATTGCTAACAGGAATTATTTATATGTACACTTAAGTGGACTGGCCGTCGATGGGATAGAATACTTTGTTGTACATATAAACCACCCTACACCCGACACCTCGCGTGTAAATGAGTGGATATGTCTATCTGTCAAGGCTTACCGTAGATGGAATAGCCAATACACACAGTGGCATATGAACTTATTTATAGGGGAGGTGCCTCGTGAATTATGTAATGTGGGATATATACTTATACAAGTGTTATTGTTCGCAGCATATATGCATCAGACATGAACGCAGTCGAGGACGACTGCGTATGCAGGACGGCCGGATGTTGTCGCCATGAAACGGCAACACTGGCTGACGTCACATCCGAGCTGGTGCGCTAGTGGGGACCCTGCAGCGAAGGCATGGAGGGAGGAACGCGCCTGACAGCCATCACTTTTGTACTGGACTTCGAGCGAGAATGTAGACTATGAATTGATTAATAGATAGATATATATTAACTACTTGTACAATATAATACCTTGAGTTGATTATACTGTTGTTCATCCATATCGGCCTTTCATTCCTAAAAGTACTAGCTTTTGCCCGCGACTTCGTCTGTGAGGAGTAAGTAATTTGGGTGCCTTAATTTTTAAACAAATCTGCTTTTAAAACCATCCTTTTTTTTCACCCTCAAATAGGTCCACTATCAATTACCACTTCATTTTTTACACCCTTAAGGGATGATTTCGGGGATAAAAATTATTCTATATCCTTCCCCACAGCTCAAATTATCCCCATACCGAGTTTCATCTACATCGGTTATTGATTCCCCATACGAATTTCCACCCCCCTTTTCATCCCCTTGAGGGGTGAGTTCTGGGATAAAAAGTATCCTATGTCCTACCCGGGACTCAAACTATATCTATACCAAATTTCTAATAATAAATCGGTTCAGAGGTTTAAGGTGAAGAGGGAACAGAGAGACACACTTTCGCATTTAAATATATTATTAGTATGGATTTCAACTAAATCGGTTCACCGGCTATGAGGTAATAGACACGCACACTTTCGCATTTATAATATTAGTATGGATAAGTACAATGGCGTCGAGAATAAAATATCTAACGCTGGCCCAGATGTACGGAATTTTCATTCGGTTTCTGTACGGAATAACAGGTGTGAACGAGACGTCGCTCTACACATGCATAGCGCTGTCTCGCTTGCACATGTCCTTGCGTTCGGAAAATTCCATGGGTCTACAGCCGGGGTTACTAAACGTATGCCTTCGGCCACATCAATAATTGAGCGCTCTAAATTAAAAAAAAATGCTCCCAAATGCAAAAACTAGTGCCACAAATTGCTATTGTTGCGTCGGCACCTCCATTTTATCAATAAATCGGTCATAATCGGCGGACCACTTCCATACCACCAAGGCGAAAATCTAAGTTCGCAAATTGCAGGCACCTTTTCACTCGTTTCATTGCTCGGACAATAACTGAACTTACCATTATCTGCTTATTTTTTGTGCATGGCAACATTATTGAATCGTAAACTTAAAATTCGTCGCCCCATCCCTAGAATATCACTCTATGTGTCAAATATTTATAGTCTGTGGTCTGAAGCGGAAAGTGGTCGCCAATTATTGGGCTGTACATTATTGGGCCGTACATTATTTGGTCGAGCATTATCGGTACGGGCCAATAATGTGCCGCCAATAATCGGCGTCTACTAAATGGATTCGAATTATTGGGTCGTGCATTATTGGGATGAGCATTATTTGGCTGTACAAGCTCGGTCCGAGGCAATAATATGAAGCCACTATTTGGACAGGGCAATAATGTACATCCCAATAATTGGCGTCCAAAAAAGTGGTCGTGGATTATTGGGCTGTACATTATTTGGTCGTACATTAACCGGACTCCATAAACTACGCTATTTTTTTACGTAAATGACATGTACCATAAACACAATGATTTTATTTTAATTTAAATATGAGAGTTAAATGATGTAGCTCGAACATATCTCAATGAAAGTACACACTTGTTACCTCGGCTGTACACTACTTGCGAAGTTGACCGTTGCCGTGGCGAAGCATTAAGGCTCCGTCCACACTTGTATCATTTCGCCGATCCGATCCCCGTCGCGTATCTTTACCGCGTATCATGAGCGGTAAAGGTGCGTCCAAACTTGTATCATTTCGCCGATCCGATCCCCGTTGCGTATCTCCACCGCGTATCGTGCTGTTTGGACGTTCACTGCGGGCACTCCGTATCATTTGCGCCGTCGCGCAAAGAAACGCGTCCACACTTGCCGTATCGTATCCTCGTCGCGTATCGCCGCACCGATCATTTCGGCGTGCAGTAGTTTGGACGCTATCCGTATCGTAGCACCGTATCACCGCCCCGATCATTTTGGCATTTCGTTTTCGCCGAACATTTCATTTCGTTTGTGATCGTTGTTCTGTGCGGAGTTGCGTCCCATTTAAAAATGTCGCCCGCTGAGATCGCTCACTGAACCTTGGGACAGAAATATTCTTGAGTGGGGGCCGTGTACCGGAAGTCGCAGCGAGGAAGGCCTTCATTTTTGTCATCTGCTCATGGAGATTTAGCACATGACTGTGCTCGTTTTATAATACATAATGCGGCAGAAAGGTTCTCGAGTGGAAACCGCGTGCCGGAAGACGCCGCATGGAAACGCCTAACAAAGTAGACAGTCCATCAGTGCTATGGTATTTTTTAATTATCGTAAAGATTAAGGATTAAAAGCCAATGACCGCAACGTGGATCGATGACTCAAATAGCGCCTTTGATGATCGGGCAAAAACCCACTGGAGATGGAGCACGGCCGATCCTCACCCCGTATCCTCACCGCGTATCATGAACGGAAGTGTGGACGTCACGCCGTCGCGATCATGCAACACTTTCCTGATCGCGAGTGTGCGGGGTACTGAAGATACGCGTATCAACATGGATTTTGCGCGAGCGTTGCATGATCGCGACGGCGCGACGTCCACACTACCGTTCATGATACGCGGTGAAGATACGCGACGGGGATCGGATCGGCGAAATGATACAAGTGTGGACGCACCTTTACAAACCTGGCCGTACAAAACCTCCAGGTACTCAAAATTCTAACACAAAAATGGAACATGGGGCTGTCAAAATGTACACTATTCATTATATTTTGATAGGTAAATTTATAAGTACGTATATCATTTAAATTTAGACAAATAAATCTAAATTCTAGTAAAAAATGTTTAACATCCGTATTGGAAACTCCCAAAGAAATCTTTACAGTAAGTATTTATTTATTTATCGTAGGTAGGTAGGTACAATTAATTAAATTAAATTTAAAGGTTGAAGTTAGCCTTCTCCAAGTAATCTCTGGCAATTTCAGTGAGGTTTTTTCCATCCAATTTATATGGGGCGCTATACATACCAGGTGCAAACTTAACCACTTAGGGATGGAAAGTGTTTGTACGGAACCCTCGGTGCGCGAGTCCGACTCGCACTTGGCCGGTTTTTCTGTTCTTGTACTCCTATTTTGACGACGCGTTTGGCTCGGTTTGTAGACACCTGCCTACTGAGCCGGCGGTCCCGGGTTCGAATCCCGGCCGGGGCAAATATTTGTGTGATGAACTCGAATATTTGTGCTTGGGTCATGGTTGTTCTATGTATTCAAGTATATATTTATCTATGTAAGTATGTATATCGTCGTCTAGTACCCATAACACAAGCCTTCTTGAGCTTAATTTGGGACTAGATCGATTTGTGTGAGGTTGTCCGATATTTATTTATTTATTTTATTTATTTATACAATTGTTTGTGTGATGACTAAGTGCTATTTAATCACTCACGATTTTATAAGATTTATACTGTACAGGTGCAGTAGCCGGCAAACAACTTGAACCAAAATGGCGGATCTGCGCATGTAAATTTGTACGTAAATCGGCTACTGCGCAGTCAAGGTCACGCTCAAGTTGTTTGCCGGCTACTGTAACAAGGGAATACTCCCGTATTCTGATACACCACTGGCAACACACAAACGGATTGACGACCAATCATAGCGTGCCTTACCCTATTTTCTCCATTGACATCAGTAAAACACCTTAGTACTACACCTTATTTAATTGTAGTGGTAAATGTATAATAATTATTGTTTTCAGTTGTTAACTCCGCGCCAGAAATACGCCCAAACGCGAAAGATGCCCAAACGAGGTAAGAAACAGTGTTGCCAGTACCTAATGTTGATTTTACCCGATCACTAGGCCAGTCGAGTCACCGAGTTACGGAAAATGTTTCAATAGATGGCGCCTTTTTTTTATTTATGTAACACAATAGTACAATAAACTTTTTAAATATCTGCCAAACTGCACAGCACAAGTTTAAACTAATTTTATTACTTAATTTTTCACCAACAACTAATATAATATCGATTCAGAATTTAATCTATACCTACAAGATTCCCACCGGTTTGCCCACTTAGGACGGATGATGAATCGAAATCTACCTCGGCATGTCCTGCGTTTTTTGTTTGCCATTGCTGGATACATCCGTTCAGACATTCTGATCGAATCTATCCAGCAATGCCTTCTTTAGCCTCTTCTTATAAACAATTTTTGACACATTGTGGCAAGATCTAATTGAGTCTGGTACACTATTTAATATCGTGGGTGTGAGATACTTTCGGGTACGCTTCCCATAGTAATTATATACTTTAGGTACTAACAGTCTTCACTTACATAATTCTTTAGCAACGCTCCTTGTTCGATAAGAGTGGTTCAATGGTTTTTTATAATCATTGCGCCTATACTGTTCCAACGCTATGAGCAGTGACCGTTTTTCCTGTACAGGGAGTATATTGCAAATCGAAAAAAGTTTGTCATAGTTTTGCCTGTGGTCGGCACCTAAAATTTACCCCAATTTTTCATGGAAAATTATAATTTTCTCAATAACCTGAACACCATTCCGTTCAAAATTTCATTTGCGCAAATGGGAACTAACGCTTTATTTTTTAATATATAATTCATATGTTATAATTCTTTTTTTTTTTTTCAGCATGTCGCGGGAGCCGATCCAAGGGCCATCCAAAGGGCTGACTCTTTCCGCATCGGAAGAGCGGCTCTTAAGGATGGCCCTTAATGAGGCCCGGCGGCGGGAGCGCGAATTGCCGGCCGAGACCGAGGCGCGGCGGGCGCGGATGCGGCGGCGGAAACGCAAAGCAGACGCAATAAAAGGTAAGGGGATCGATACCGTTATCCGAATACTGGTTAATATAGTTCGATAACTGTTAAAAATTTCGTTCGTTGAAATAACGTTTCCTTAGAGTAACGTTTAAAACAGTAACGAAATAATTTCGATTATCGTTATTCAAGAAAAACGAAATGTATAACGTTACGCTGAACAGTATTAACCGGTATTACTCAGTTTCGCCGCGCGTTTTCCTTTGTAGGCGCCGACGCATCGCTATCTTGTTTACGCATAAGGATATTTTGTATATTTGTCTCTGTTTGACTCGTGCCGGCCGGCTTCAAGGATTGTTTGTTTATTATTATTGTGGAAGAGACTTTTGCATTACGATAATTCCGGCGCGATCACTTAAGGCGCTATTTCCCAGTAGACGCCGAACTCGCTCATTTTTTAATGAGTCGTAATTCGTAAACATATTAAACAGTGGTTGAAGATTATGAAAAAAATATATGTCATATTCAAGCATCTTGCGATTACAAAATCGCTTTCGACAACATGACTAGTAAAACTTCGAACGATCGAAAAAAAACCAAAGTTACCTCTATTTGTAATATTTTTTTAATGTTGGTATGGACTTTTTTACCCGTTTTTTTGCGTCAATCTATAATTATCTAGATAAATTCGGTGGGTTCGTCAGTGCCATACCACAGTCTAAGAAACAATACAGTCGGTCGACGAAGGCGTCTAGACAGGGCAATCGTGCGGGGTGACAGACGGCGACGCGTCTTGCAACTTGCAATACACAATTAAAATAGTGAATACGTCATGTGCTGTGCGAAGTTTAAGTTATAAATTTTCTCATGTCATGCTAACGTAAACAAAATGGCGGATGTAAAAGCGTTACGCCTGCCAATAAAAATTTAAATACCGCTATTATATTATATAATTGTTTGTTTCTGTGTAAATAAAAATATATGATCTGACATGTAACATGAATTTTTAAATTCAAAATGTCGGACATGTTTCATAGCTTATTTTAAGTAAAAATTACGAGTTACGTAGTTTAAGACTATTTAAAAAGCAAGAAATTGTTCCTTGCTTCCGTTTGTATATGAATCCTGTAGTGAGATTTTTTAATTATTTTTAAGGGTCCTCGGGATGCCGATTACGAGAAAGACATCATCCATTTTGAAATCCAAGACGGCAGACATCATTTTTTCTTAAAAATCGATATGGGTGTCATCTCCAAGGTTCCTTGGGGTTCCGATTAAGAAAATGACATCCATTTTGAAATCCAAGATGGCGGACATTATTTTTTCTTAAAAATCGATATGGGTGTCATCTCCAAGGTTCCTCGGGGTTACGATTACGAAAATGACATCCATTTTGAAATCCAAGAAGGCGGACATAAATTTTTCTTAAAAACCGATATTGGTGCCATTTCTCAAAAATATATCTCCGCCAGTTTTAAATCTAATATCTTATTTTGAAATGTAGGTACACCCCCCGAAAAACCCAGAAAACGACATCCATGACGATTTAAAAAAAAATTACGTCCACTATCTTTACTTCCAAAATGGATGCCATCTTTGCCAAAAATGTTTAGGACAAAAAACGTTATGCGATACGAATACGACAGGCACCCGAGCGGAACACAAGTTATATAAATGATGATTTAATTCTTAAAAATTAAAATTTGTTTTTGTATTATTGGTATAAGTAACGCGGCGCACATGACATGGCACAGTCTTTTAAACCCCTTTTCAGTCTCATGCCGGTTTTTTTCAAAAATACGATACATTATTACCATGTCCATCACGAATATCAGACTAAAACTATATATGTCTTAGTCTAGAGTTATTATTACTGTAAAATAAGTTATTATTCAATAAATATCTTATCTTACATAATTAACTTTTTTACATTAAAACATCTCACGCAACCTAGGATCTGCTTAATTTTTAAAATAATATTTTGTATTGATCTTGTAGCATGTTTACTTGCTCAAGCTTTTTTAAATATTTATTTTTATCTAATTTTATTCAATTTTCACGATTAATTCCGATTTAAAAAAAAAACAAAGTTGTTGCAATGTTCAAAGATCGAGTCATGATCGAGTATAACAATTCATACCCGTAAACTCTGGCTCAAACCCAAAGAGGCGGCAGCCCTGATTGTGACACGTTTGTCAATCGCCAGTGGCCATAGGCTATTTGACTCATGTCAAATTGTAATAAACTAATGTGAGTGATTCCCATTTGTTCCATGGA
This sequence comes from Apotomis betuletana, assembly GCA_932273695.1. NCBI lineage: Eukaryota > Metazoa > Arthropoda > Insecta > Lepidoptera > Tortricidae > Apotomis > Apotomis betuletana. Next base: position 13,734,367 of record OW026310.1, on the reverse strand, counting down.
ACTGTGACGTCATAGAAGTAAGTGATATTTTAATTTTTAATTGTTCCATAGAACTTAAAAGATTGCCAAATATTATTTCTTCTATAGAACTAGAATACTGTGGAACAAACTCATATGGCAGTATTGTAAAGTTGTTCTATAGAACACATGGCAAACTTGATTTTTAAAATTGTTCCATGGAACTGACAGGTTAGAATGAAATAGCAAATAATATTCTTTACGATTATATATTCTAATAAATGCTTTACCTTATCAATCACCATTAACTGGCCACTCAAAACACTGTCAGTTAGATTAGTCTTTGTGATTTTGATTAGTCTTGAACATATCATGACATTGTTGTAAAATGGACTCTCAACCAGAAGAACTAATTCTCAATTATGAGGCAATTATTATTTCTTATTTGTTGTGTCTTCAATGCAAAGGTGGGCAAGAACAGCGGTGATGAGTTGAGAGTGGGGCAATTTGGATACGGGCAACGGAACCCTAGGGGACAGAGGCTGGCCGACTTTCTAGAGAAAGAGGAACTCTTCATGATGAACTCTTTCTTCCAGAAGCCGCCTCACAGGAAATGGACCTGGATAAGTCCCGATGGTTCCACGAGAAACGAGATTGACTTCATCATGACCGACAAGAAACGGATTTTCAGTGATGTGTCTGTGATCAATAGGGTAAAGACCGGCAGTGATCATCGAATCGTAAGAGGCACACTGAATATCAATGTTAAACTGGAAAGGTCCAGTCTGATGAAGTCTACGCTCCGACCTACTCGGGCCCATATTCAAAACCCCGAGAGCTTTCAACTCGAGCTCTCCAACCGCTTCGCTTGTCTGGAGAACTTTGTCTCAGTGGACGAGATCAACGACGGGCTAGTGGAAACTGTCCACGCGGTAGGGTCTAAGTTTTTCAGACCCCGCCCTAAAGATAGACCTCAGAAATTGTCTGATCGAACCTTAAACCTCATGGCTGATTACGCTCGCTACAGTTGCAGTCTCCCGATGACGCGAGGTCATATAGGCAGCTTAATAGACTTATATCGAAGTCCTTGCGACATGATCTGCGGCTCTTTAATACGAACCGTGTTAAAGAGACCATTGAGCAGAACAAAGGCTCCAAAGTGTTCGCAAAGGACAAGTCTATTGGACAAAGCCAGCTGACCAAGCTGAAACGGGAAGATGGCAGCATAGCGTCGACCAAAGCAGAGGTTCTAGGCGAGATCGAGAGGTTCTATGGTCAGTTATACACTTCAGTCGCAAAGCCCGTTGACAGCTTGGTAGGTGATCCAAGAGCCAAGCTGTCCCGACATTATACCGAAGACATCCCGGACATCAGTCTGTACGAGATTAGGATGGCCCTGAAGCAGCTTAAGAACAACAAGGCGCCGGGCGAAGACGGAATCACCTCAGAGCTTCTGAGAGCGGGTGGAACACCGGTACTTAAGGTCCTCCAGAAGCTCTTTAATTCCGTCTTGTCCGAGGGCAAAACGCCTGAAGCATGGAATAGAGGCGAGGTGGTACTGTTCTTCAAGAAAGGTGATAACAGCCTATTGAAGAACTACAGGCCCATCACGCTTCTAAGCCATGTTTATAAGTTGTTTTCAAGTTGTTTCCAGCCACCCGAACAAGCCGGTTTCCGAAGAAGCTATAGTACCATAGACCACATACATACGCTGCGGCAAGTTATACAGAAGACTGAAGAGTATAACTTGCCGCAGCGTATGTAGCGTGGAAACATGGGCGGTGCTCGAGTCACTTCAGCGATGCCATATTGACTATCGGTACATTGAAGTGTTGAAGTGTTTGTATAGTAACGCCACCATGTCGGTCCGAGTTCAGGAGCAGAGCACAAAGGCCATTCCATTGAGAAGAGGCGTAAGACAGGGGGACGTTATATCCCCGAAACTGTTTACGGCCGTTATGGAAGACGCCTTCAAGCTCCTGGAATGGCAATGGCATACTCGAAGTTGTTGACTCATACATCTACCTAGGACAAGTGGTCTAATTAGGTAGGTCCAACTTCGAGAAAGAGGTCAACCGCCGAATCCAACTCGGCTGGGCAGCGTTCGGGAAACTACGCAATGTCTTTTCGTCCGACATACCTCAGTGCCTCAAGACGAAAGTCTTCAACCAATGTGTGTTACCAGTGATGACTTACGGCACCGAAACGTGGTCTTTCACTATCGGCCTCATCTCAAAGCTCAAAGTCGCTCAACGAGCAATGGAGAGGGCTATGCTCGGGGTGTCTCTACGTGATCGAATCAGAAATGAGGAAATCCGTAGACGAGCTAAAGTGACCGATATAGCTCACCGGATTAGTAAGTTGAAGTGGCAATGGGCAGGCCACATAGCACGCAGAGCAGATGGCCGATGGGGCCGAAAAGTGCTCGAGTGGAGACCTCGGACCAGCAAGCGCAGCGTAGGACGTCCACCTACAAGATGGACAGATGACCTTATAAAGGTCGCCGGAAGGCGCTGGATGCAGGTCGCTTCCAACCGGTTTATATGGAAGTCCAAAGGGGAGGCCTATGTTCAGCAGTGGACGTCCTATGGCTGAGATGATGATGATGATTTGTTGTGTGGGTTAGAGAAAAGCTGTAGTAATTATGAAAACGTATTTTTTTGCAGGACAGAACCTTGGGAAGCTTGTTCTTATTTAACAGAGCCACTACATTTACATAAATTGTTGATGAGCATCCCCCCGCAAACATTTTGGTGTGAAGTCATAAATACCATTCTGAGTCATGACAAGTCTGTGTAGACTCCAGACTGTAGTAGATACTCAAAGCAAGGACCCAACATTTATTTTCATATAATCAATGAAATGATGTCTTAGTTTCCTTTTTATTTTAAATATGATAGTAAAACACATTATAAAGTAGACTAATCTTTCATTAAAAATCTATTAAAAAATGTTGTCAAAAAAATCATTACCATTAAAATAAATTAGTTCTAAATAGGAACTTGGCAGGCTTTACAAAAATATTTCTACGAACAAAACTTTTATTTTTTGAAGTTACAAAATTTATTGTAAAACAGATTAGATAAGTAAAATTATTACTTCGCCTGAGGTGTGATAAGGTCGCCTGCATAGTAGTGAAGTCGGGTAATATACTAGTATGAAGTTCTATAGAACAACTTGGGAAAACTAATTACTATTTTGTTTCATAATGGAACAGCATGGGAAAAGAGTAGTATTATTTTGTTCCAGTGCGTCACTGGCAAGTAAACCGGGGTGAAAAGCTAGTATGTAGTTCTATGGAACAATTTGGCAAAATAAATCCTATTTTATACCATGACGTCACAGTTCCATGGAACAAATGGGAATCACTCACTAATGTTTATTCCGTAAAAAATGAATTTAGCAAAGGAAACCTAAATATATATTTTTCAATCCATACAAATGAATGTTGGCAACAAAGTTGAATATGAAAATATGGTTTTTAATCTGTATTTTGAAATGCTTAAAACGCTGTCCGCCATTTCGCTTATGATAGTGACATCGGTCCCGTAAAGAAAACTAAAAGTTTATTTTTATTAAAGCAGTAACGTCTGCTAACGTAAACTAAATGTTAAACGAAATAAGGTTTACTCTTAAACAAAGAGAACACAGATGTTGGTCACTTCGTAAGTGAAAGAACAGTGAAGCTCGTTTCGATGCTTATAATGACAATGAAGTGACCAACATCTGTGTTCTCTTTGTTTAAGAGTAAACCTTATTTCGTTTGACTTAAAGACTAATTTAGTGTACAAAAGTAATTTGCACTTATAACGCCTTACATTTTGAAGTGGCAGTTGTGGCCACAGCTAACAATACAGATAATGAGTATTGTTCATCGGGTACAAAGCTAAGTGGATTCGCTCAACCAAAAGAATTACTTCTATACTATACTTAAATATGCTTTACTTTTAAATAAATAGATGCACGCCACAAATATAAATTGTAGTATATTTAGTTATGTTTTGTTCCCGAATACCTAAATGTTTTTCTTTCTTTATTATCCAGCCTCCACCAGCCGGCCGCGCCGCGCTTCCCTCACCACCATCCGCCGGCCGCGCCGCGCTGCCACCGCCGCCATCCGCCGATCCAAAAATAATGACGATCCTTAGCACTAACGCAGCTTTGTTACATACAACGCACCAGCATATTTGTGACGTCCCATGGGTAAAGGTACCTTATGGCGGGTATGGAGTTAAGCATACCCTAATAAACTACAGCTTGTAAGCTATCGATAGCAGACAAAATCATCTTTCTAGATTGCGTACTTACTGAGATATAATTTTTTAAAATATTTATTGCTAAATCAGCGATTTTGAGAAATTGGCAATTGAAGTTTAACTGTTTCAAAAACTATGTTCCTGTTGTAAGTTACATAGTGGACTACGGAAAATGATTCTTCGGGCTTCTGTTTGTCAGAGAATATTGCAACAACTCATAATATTACACGTCCAAACATTTAAATTTATCAATGAATATGCCTACTACCCTATTTCTAAGAAATCGTGTTTAGCTTAACTTTTCCTTTTCTTGGCAATAATAATGTTAGATTTGTTTGTCTAAGTGTTCTATAACGACTCCAAAAGAAAATAAATAACAAATAAAACGAGAATTGAAGGAAAATAAACACTTTTAATGTTTTCATGCAAAATCACAGATAATGACAGTTTTTACTTTTAAAGTAACAAACAATATAATTTTTCTACATATTTCAACAACAGTCTTTAATTAACATCATATAAAACTTTTAACAACGTTATCAGTCACTAATTTTTACTTTTTGAGTCACTTAAAGTTACATAACTATAACACGGTCTTTGTTCCATACATTTATAAAAAGGTACCTTATGGAGGTCAACAACTAGTACATCAGTACAATCAATCTATTTCTATGATTTACATTTTGAAAAACGCTTTCATTTTTCTCTATCATTATTTTAATACTTAATAATTACTTCTTCTTCTAATCTTATTCTTTCTTATAATCTTATTTAAAAACAACAAATACAATATAATAGTACGAGAGCCCACGACCAAAATTTTTGTCTCATAGCAATACGGCCAAAACCGCATTAAATCGATAGATACGATTAGCCTGAACTCGAAAATACCAATATCAGACATTTTCCGCGTAGCGTTTGATCTGACCGAATTTTCAAAATTGTCAAAGAATTTTACCGAACTGCATCATAGCAATATGTCTGATTTGCAGACTGTAGTTGAATGATAGTTCTGAGATACCGGAAACATATTTTTCAGACGTTAGTGGTGTAGCGCAAACCCGTAAAATCACTTAAAAAAATTAAAAATGGGACAAAAAAAATGTCTCATAGCAATACGTCTGAAAATCTTTTTTATTAGTAAATTTTGGTTATTTGATGCGAACAAAACAATTTTCAGACGGAAATGTGAACGCATTAAATTTTGAGACCGTTTTGAAAATGTTAACAAATTTTACCGATCGGTATCATAGCAATATGTCTGAAAATTGTTGGACATGATAAAATAAGTTGTCCACATGTGCAAAAAATTTATATCAGAAAAATTAAGTGTAGCACATTCTCTATCAGACAACTTTTCGATACTCAGATATCATTTAAAAATCGTATTGAGGCATCTTGAATTTTCTGTTACAAACCAATGAATACGTTGCGACCCTGAATTTATTAGATGATAATTAACAAAGAATTTACCCGAAACCGTAACATTGAAGTTGAAGGACTGAAATAAATCGCACAAAAGGAAACTGAGATATAGATACGACGACACGATAGACATAATATATAAATACATATATAGATAACATCCATGACCCAAGCACAAATATTCGAGTTCATCACACAAATACTTGGCCTGGCCGGGATTCGAACCCAGGACCGCCGGCTCAGTAGGCAAGTGCTTTAAAAAGTGAGCCAACCGCGTCGGCATATTGTACACAAGCACGTCAAAAACAATACCCTCAAATAGAAATGCTTATTAGAAAATACTTTGCTTTGCTTAGTCACAACGAGGACATAGTTACATAAGACTAAAAGAATTAAATAAAAAAATCGTTAGTATTCAACTCCAGAAGAAATTAAAACGAAAATAGCTTAAAGTGTCGAATACCGTTTATTGATTAGATGTGGATTCGTTTTTCAAAAGTTTCTCTTGTATAGATAAATAAAATTTTGATTGAATATATTAGATTTGTTTTATTGTACTACCTATGTTTCTACATGAATAACTTAAAATTAATGCCGTTTAAATATTTTTCACCGTTGGTTAAAATTCTCCCACATTTTAAAGTTTGAGAATCTGTGAACAGCATGATGACGTAGGCTTGTGTCAGTCACGTGGTTCGCGAGTCTTGGAATGGAATACCTGGCGGAGTATATTATTATACCATGGTTCCAACGTTTGGAGCAGCTGGCGAGTGAGCTGTATGTAACGTAACAAGCGCTGAGGCTGTTGAAATTAAATACTGATTGATTTGATAGTTTTGGTTTTATTTAAAGCACACTTGAGTAACTTTTACAAAAGAAATAAGTAATGACATCTGTCATCTGTCAAAGTACATACGAGTATAATAGACAAGGGAGATTCTTGAATATCTATGAAGGCTGTAAATTAATAAAAAAACATTTAACAGAGGCGTCGGCCAGGCGACTCCGAAACGTTATTTTCGTTTTTGGGAGTATATGCTACACTTAAAGTGTCTGAAAACAGGTTTTTGGTAATCATGGCAGCAATACGAAAAGTTGAAAAAAAAAATTATCCGTATTGCTATGATACAGGTCGGCTAAATTTGTTGACATTTTCAAAAATGCGCTCAGGCTATATGCTACGCGCAAAATGTCTGAAAACAAACTTTTTCATAATACAATTATAAAATCTATATACATTTTCACTATCAGACGTATTGCTATAATACCGACTGTCTTTTTTTTTTGACACAGCAGAAATGGCCTCCCACGCAGTTGCTACACTTTCGACCGTTACTACACACCTAGTCGGGTTCAGAATCATACAATCTAACGATTTTATAGGGTTTTTGCCGTATTGCTATGAGACATGGTTTTGGTCGTGAGCTCTCTAACTATAAGCAAAGAAAAGGTACCTTATGGTACTTTACTGATTTGTCTGTTCTGAACGCCTTTTATTACAAAAAAAAGACACCGCCACGTACCTACTTGGTTTCTGTGACCTGTCTCACCGTAGTATGAGCATTGTAGGCTTTTACGTCTCGGAACAGACTGCAGACCACTGGAACTGGGCTGAGACTGAGGAGGAAGCACTTCGGGAAAGGCTTGCAAAGGAAGCACTTCGGGAAGAGCTCCCAAAGGATCTTCATCGCGAGATACTGTCAGTTGAGGTGTAGAGCAACAAGTTACGACAAGTATTTCTAAAAAAAATTAATTACACCGCCATAAAGTACCTTTTGTACTAAACTTTAGAAGCATATTATTCAGCCTTTAATTCGCCTATAATAATAATAAAGATAGGCAAAGACGTGTCGAAACGTATATTTTACTAAATAGGAATAATAAAAAAAACGCAATTTTTACCAATTTTTACCCAACATTGAATATCTCCGTAACTAGAAACCTCCATAAGGTACCTTTTCCCGTGGGACGTCACATTTATCTTTGCATAGTGTCCGGCCATGGTATTTCTCAAACTCATTTTCCACTGTTTGAGCGACTTTTATGAGCTCTTCACATGGCTAAATCAATTTTCCCCTCGATATAACGTTAATCCACTCACAGGAACCACTTCTAGGTTCTAAGTCAGGTTCCGAGTTAGGTTCCCAAGATGTGGGTACTTTCCCATAAATCTTGAAGCGACATAGCCGGCAATGTATTTTAGTATTTTTAGTCAACAAGCAAACATAGAACTTAAGATTTTATAATTAATAGTAATTATTGTCGATAAGTATGTATACATACCATTTTTATATGTTTTCAGCCCACAATAGCGAAGCCATTCATTGGCTACGGATTCTTTTTTAGGAAACGTATAAAATCTTATTATGCCCATTTCACTCCTACTCTTACAGTTCCGAATAGAACAGCCAACCATTTTCGTAACAAACATTAATTACCAAGTTTACGATGTGAACAGTTTGGAAAACGCTGCGATTGCTGAAAGTAAGCGAGAAGGAAATAACAATTAACACGCGTTAGACAAGGATGACGTTCAGGGACAAAATGACAGATTGTCAAATGTGACAGCACTATCCTGTGATGCCAGTAGTGTAATTAAAATTACCCGAACTTCTGAAGTTTATTTCGTGCATCGGAAGATATTGCTAACGAATAATTAAAAATGACGTGTTGTTGTAAAATTTAAGATGAAATACATATAAATGAAAATTATAGAATTATAAATATTTTTTTTTAAACGAATTAACCATAGTTATAATGTACCCATATAACATGTTATGTTGAAATAAAGTGGCAATGTTATTGTGACGTAGGCTTGTGTCACTCTGGGAATGGAAGACCTTGTTTTATTAGACCATGAGCATAACCAGAAATGTATTATACCCACCTGGCTCTGTACTATGCCGAGCGTGGTTTAAATATTTCTGGTTATGCTTTTATGTGTATAAACAATAAGCACAACACATTAAAATTATTCCCGTCTCTTAAAACGTAGTGATTACATACTCTTTGCTCCAGGTACTCAAAATTTTTACGAAAATGGAACATGGGGCTGTCAAAATTTACACTTCATTATATTTTGACAGGTAAATTTATATTTAGTTTAGTCAAATCAAAATTTCAAGTGTTACGTAAAAACCAAAAAAAATCATGTTTAATATTAAAATATGGCATGTATTTAACGCGGCGACAAATTAATCAGATTTAGGGATTTATAAAAAATTAAAGGGGATAGCAAAAATAATAAGTTGGCGACTAATTGCGGAGACTATTAAAGTAAAAAGTAGCAGCTAAGTAATCAATTTTCGGCTTTGTTTCAATATAAACTAGCATCGAGTTACTGAATTAACTAATTAAGCGGAAACATGACAGCGGATAAAAAGTTGAAAATGGCCTACTCTAATTGTTCAATTGAGATTACATATAAAATAAATCAAGGTCATAAAAAAAATACTTTGTGCGACAATTTAAGAGCTTTAATCAAAGTTGAAAATTGCATGTATAAATAATAATTTTGGTCTATAGTTTTATTTAGTGGCTCTGATTTTGGTCAATTTTTCGTCAGGTGTGATGTCATATTGACACCTATTTTTTATGATTCTATCGTATAGAATACGTTAAAATAAACGTGTTTTGTATGGACAACTTTTTTCTAAACTTAATAATTACCGAGATATGGACTCCTAAAACCGACAATATTTTTTTGGATATTGTGTCAGACTCTGCCTTAGCTCCGGCGCTGCGGGAAGTGCAGCCCTTCCGCCCTTGCGTGGCAAAGCACGGTCGCCCGTACTCCGTTCCGCACGGCTCCCGAGCTTTGTCACGGCGGGCGAGGGCTGCTCTCCCTCCGCGCCTCCGGCTTTTTATATACACTCTAGGGGTAGGGCAGACAAGACCACGTGGAATCGGGGTTGACAGCTTCGGTTCTGAGGCAAGTCTTATGATAATGCAATGCTTATTTTAGCGTAGCGTGTTTTAGCTAGATTCGGACTAAAATAAGCGTGTTTTGTATGGGCAAAACATTTTTACCTAAAAAACGCTTATCGCCGTTTTCATTAAATTATGGTTTCGAAAACTAAAAAAATAACTCCCCATTACTTTTATATAGTACCCATTTTAATATTTAAGCTGCCAGCAAATCAAAGCCCAAAATGCTTTTTTAGATGGAGACCTGTAGTTGCCACTAATATAAAGTTTGTTATCCTTCTGCTAATATTAGTCGCCAAGTCATTATTTATAGTACCTCACCTATGATTTCAGTAATCTTGTTTATTATTTCTGCTACCTTAAAGTAGCTGCCATTATTTGAATTTTAAAATATCCTTAGTTTAAAGCTCAATTAATATAAATGATTGCCAAAATATTTAATCGCTGACAAGTTATTATTTTAGTTGCAAATAGTTTGCTGCTCTTTAATTTTTCTGTCGCCGCGAAAATAATAAGCCTTAAAATATGTAACTCTGAAAAACATATCCATAGTAAGTATTTATTTATTTATCGTAGGTAGGTAGGTACAATTAATTAAATTAAATTTAAAGGTTGAAGTTAGCCTTCTCCAAGTAATCTCTGGCAATTTCAGTGAGGTTATTTCCATCCAATTTATATGGGGCGCTATACATACCAGGTGCAAACTTAACCACTTAGGGATGGAAAGTGTTTGTACGGAACCCTCGGTGCGCGAGTCCGACTCGCACTTGGCCGGTTTTTCTGTTCTTGTACCTACTCCTATTTTGACGACGCGTTTGGCTCGGTTTGTAGACACCTGCCTACTGAGCCGGCGGTCCCGGGTTCGAATCCCGGCCGGGGCAAATATTTGTGTGATGAACTCGAATATTTGTGCTTGGGTCATGGTTGTTCTATGTATTCAAGTATATATTTATCTATGTAAGTATGTATATCGTCGTCTAGTACCCATAACACAAGCCTTCTTGAGCTTAATTTGGGACTAGATCGATTTGTGTTTTGTATTTTCTCCATTGACATCAGTAAAACACCTTAGTACTACACCTTATTAATTAATTGTAGTGGTACCTAAATGTATATTAATTATTGTTTTCAGTTGTTAACTCCGCGCCAGCCACCGCCGCCTGCAAAGATGCAGTAACAAGGTAAGAAACAGTGTTGCCAGGTCCTAATGTTGATTTTACCCGATCACTAGGCCATTCGAGTCACCGAGTTACGGAATTTTTTTCAATAGATGGCGCCTTTTTTTTTATTTATGTAACACAATAGTACAATAAACTTTTTAAATATCTGCCAAACTGCACAGCACAAGTTTAAACTAATTTTATTACTTAATTTTTCACCAACAACTAATATAATATCGATTCAGAATTTAATTTATACCTACAAGATTCCCACCGGTTTGCCCACTTAGGACGGATGATGAATCGAAATCTACCTCGGCATGTCCTGCGTTTTTTGTTTGCCATTGCTGGATACATCCGTTCAGACATTCTGATCGAATCTATCCAGCAATGCCTTCTTTAGCCTCTTCTTATAAACAATTTTTGACACATTGTGGCAAGATCTAATTGAGTCTGGTACACTATTTAATATCGTGGGTGTGAGATACTTTCGGGTACGCTTCCCATAGTAATTATATACTTTAGGTACTAACAGTCTTCACTTACATAATTCTTTAGCAACGCTCCTTGTTCGATAAGAGTGGTTCAATGGTTTTTTATAATCATTGCGCCTATACTGTTCCAACGCTATGAGCAGTGACCGTTTTTCCTGTACAGGGAGTATATTGCAAATCGAAAAAAGTTTGTCATAGTTTTGCCTGTGGTCGGCACCTAAAATTTACCCCAATTTTTCATGGAAAATTATAATTTTCTCAATAACCTGAACACCATTCCGTTCAAAATTTCATTTGCGCAAATGGGAACTAACGCTTTATTTTTTAATATATAATTCATATGTTATAATTCTTTTTTTTTTTTTCAGCATGTCGCGGGTGGTGATCGCAGGGCCATCCAAAATGCTGTCTCTATCCGCTTCGGAAGAGCGGCTTTTTAGGATGGCCCTTAACGAGACCCGGCGCCGGCAGCGCGAATTGCCGGCCGAGGCCGAGGCGCGGCGGGCTCGGATGCGGCGGCGGAAGCGCAAAGCCGACGCGCTAAAAGGTAAGGGGATCGATACCGTTATCCGAATACTGGTTAATATAGTTCGATAACTGTTAAAAATTTCGTTCGTTGAAATAACGTTTCCTTAGAGTAACGTTTAAAACAGTAACGAAATAATTTCGATTATCGTTATTCAAGAAAAACGAAATGTATAACGTTACGCTGAACAGTATTAACCGGTATTACTCAGTTTCGCCGCGCGTTTTCCTTTGTAGGCGCCGACGCATCGCTATCTTGTTTACGCATAAGGATATTTTGTATATTTGTCTCTGTTTGACTCGTGCCGGCCGGCTTCAAGGATTGTTTGTTTATTATTATTGTGGTAGAGACTTTTGCATTACGATAATTCCGGCGCGATCACTTAAGGCGCTATTTCCTAGTAGACGCCGAACTCGCTCATTTTTTAGGGTTCCGTACCCAAAGGGTAAAAACGGGACCCTATTACTGAGACTTCGCCGTCCGTCCGTCCGTCCGTCCGTCTGTCACCAGGCTGTATCTCAACAACGGTGATAGCTAGACAGTTGAAATTTTCACAGATGATGTATTTCTATTGCCGCTATAACAACAAATACTAAAAATAAAATAAAATAAATATTTAAGGGGGGCTCCCATACAACAAACTTGTTATAGATTATATATATGTATAGGTACGGAACCCTTCATGCGCAAGTCGGGCTCGCACTTGCCCAATTTTTAATGAATCGTAAACATATTAAACAATGGTTGAAGATTATGAAAAAAATATATGTCATATTCAAGCATCTTGCGATTACAAAATCGCTTTCGACAACATGACTAGTAAAACATCGAACGATCGAAAAAAAAACAAAGTTACCTCTATTTGTAATATTTTTTTAATGTTGGTATGGACTTTTTTACCCGTTTTTTTGCGTCAATCTATAATTATCTAGATAAATTCGGTGGGTTCGTCAGTGCCATACCACAGTCTAAGAAACAATATAGTCGGTCGACGAAGGCGTCTAGACAGGGCAATCGTGCGGGGTGACAGACGCGTCTTGCAACTTGCAATACACAATTAAAATAGTGCATACGTCATGTGCTGTGCGAAGTTTAAGTTATAAGTATGAAGTAGGTAGTAAATGAGATAGCATAATTATACTTAGGCCCATATAAAGTATTGAAAGATCTTTCACCTAATGTAGAAATAGAAATTAATGGTAAGCCAACGTTAAGCTAGCTGGAACTACACAGCTGAATTCCCCACACTGGTTGTCAGTAGGTCATGTAACTACAATGTCATATAGATGCTTATCATGGACAAACTCAAGGGGCCAGGTATAATCTGTAAATCATTATATTATATCTCATAGGTCTTCATACACAAACATAAACACTGAAGAGAAGGCGGTATCACATCGTGGTACCGCCTTCTCTTCAGTGTTTCCCTTCTGCTCCCTTTGACAACGATCATACCACGGAACCACCTATAAAGAAGCGCAAAAAATGAGCGGTTTAGCACATACCTTTGTTCGAATTTAGAAATTTGACAGCTCTATTGTCACAAAAATATACGGACAGTGATATTTCATGTTAAATGTTTTCTAAAAACCAAATAAAATGAATCAACGTGAACGCCGAAATTTAATCGTCGCCAAATGGCTAGAGAATACCCAACGCCCAAATCATTTTATCGCCAAGGAACTTAAAATGCCTCTAAGAACTGTGGATGACGTATTAAAACGGTACTTTGAGAGAAGAATCCAAGAATCAAAGAACGTAGTGGTCCTCGTGACCCTGCATTGGAAAGAAAGGTTGTAAGTACCACAAGGATTTCCTTAAAAAGTGGAATTGGGCATGTAAAATAGTCTCCAGAGACACTGTCGCACGGTTGATGGAGGGTGTTCACGACGGAATCGTAATAAAGCAATTGCATTTGTATAAACTTAGCTATAAGATGATTTCCTATTAGTTTTACGTGTCTTTTTTATAAAAATATTTTTTGCCCCGCCTATTTCTTACCCCATAGCTCTAAGATATGTAGAATAGATAAAATGTGATATTACATAATAATATAAGGTAAACAAATGAATAAATAAAGTAAATAAACTCGGTAACTAAGGTAATTGCAAAAGGTAAACAAAGCCACGTGGTGCTCACTGCGCATGCGCGAAGCATCGCGTGATCAGGTACGGGAGGGGAGCGCGGGACGCGGCCCCTCACTGCGGGACGAAGGGGGCGAGGCAGGGAAATATGCCGTTCGCGAAAATCGGCCGCCATTTCGCTCCCCGCAGCCGCACACGCATGAATCTTATTAGAAATTAAGTAATTAGATGTAAGTAATATAATTAGACATAAGGGTAGTACGTAAGTCTTGTAATTTGAGTAAAATAATAAAGATTGGTCCAAGGGGGGTGGGGTACGGAGTGAGAGAGGCAGGGACCGGCCGCCGGTATAAAAGTGGGCGCGGCTCCCCATACTTTCACTTTTCGATCGAGCCCTCACCAAGAAGCAAAAAACTAAGAAGAAACTCCGAACCCCGCCTCGCCTGCAGCCTCCTTTCATCAAGCAAGAAGCATTTTCACTGAATCCCTGTCCGTCAATCAACCCACTAAGAAAAATAATCTCTACAGTCCATTGCTCCACGTGGCCACGCGCCACATTGTTGGTCCTATCGGAAACCGGATCACTGAAGCATCAAGATGGTGAAAACCAGAAGCACGAAAAATTAAGAAAATGCCGGCGAAGCGGGGGCCACTTCGGAAGAACAGGGGAGCTCGTCGGAAGTCACCACGCGCACCGAGTCAACAGAACGCACAACAAGCACAGAAGAAACGGGGACCACACAGACGTCCGGCTCCACCACTGTCACCTCGGATACCGGTACCCTCACCGGGACCGAGGTGACGAGCCGGTCGGTCCCCGGAGGGCCGGCAGACACGTCGGGCATCACGGCGACGCCCGCCAGCACGCCGGCACCAAGCAACATAGCAGAACGAACCAGAAGAGGATCGGCACTGCTAATGCCACCTCCGCCTGCCGTACGGTCACTGAAGCCGGCTCGGTCAAACCGATCCAAGGCCTCCAGCAAGAGACTCCTCGCGGAGTTGGAGGCCAAGGAGAGGTTAGCTGAGCTGGAGCTACAGCAGATCCGTGCACAGGCGGAATTAGAAAAAATCAGACAGGAGCGAGCGGCAGCATCAGAGCCGTCGGATTCCGAACAAGAAGATGTGGACGAAATGGCATCGCAGCGGGTCGAAGAATGGCTCGACAAGCGGCAGCAACAAGAAGCAGTGGCAGAACAACAAATCCAGAACGAAGAGGCAACGCGAGAACCGGCCGCCCGCGCACAAAAAAAGCACGCGCGTCATTCCCGCCCCGCCCCGCTGGACGTCTCGTCATTGGCTGCCGCGTTAACCGAAGCGATACAAGTCAGCAAGTCAACTAGAAAATACATCACGGAATTGCCGCCCTTCAGCGGCCTCAGCAGCGAGTGGCTGCAATTCAAAGCCACGTACAACGAAACAGCATCAAGTTTTTCGCCGAACGAGAATGTGGCGAGAATAAGAAAAAGCCTCAAGGGGGCCGCCCAAGAAGCCGTCAGCGCCCTCCTTATCAGCCAGCCGCACCCAGACGACGTCATCACCGCCCTCGAAAGAAGATTCGGGCGACCCGACGCCCTACTACTGGCAGAATTAGAAAAAACGAAGACGCTGCCGCGCCTCACTGACAACGCGCGCGACCTTTGCGTGTTTGCCAGTCGAATCGCCAACACCGTCGCTACAATCAAACTACTGAAGCGGGCCCACTACCTTCACAACCCCGAGGTAGCGCGGCTCATCGTCGACAAGCTCACGCCCATACTACGCAGCAAATGGTACGACTACGCCGAGAAGCATGAAAACGCACCCGAGTTAGAAAAAATCGCGAAATTCCTGAATAAAGAAGCCGACAAATGCGCAGCCTACGCCCCGCCCGAGCAAGCCCACATGCAGCAAGACAGACGACCGGCCGCAAAGAAAAGGCCGGAGCGCACGTATGCAATCAACACCGAAGAAAGAAAAATTAAGAAAACCGTCGACGCTACGTGCCCGCTGTGTAAAAATGAAAACCACCAACTGCCAAAATGTCCGCGCTTCCTCAAGAACCAAGAACCACATCTGCTACCGCTGCCTAGTCGACCGACATCACCGCTTCGACTGCAAGGCCAAACCATGCGGCCGCGACGGATGCCCAATGCGTCACCACAACCTTCTGCACCACGACAGAGCCACCACTGCCGCCGCCGCACCTCAGCCGCCACAACAAAAAGAAGAAGTGGCCGCCACAGCTGTCACACAAACCACGGCAGCGGTCACCGGCGGGAGGCGGGCATATCTCAAAATCGTGCCCGTCGTCGTCCGCGGAACCTCCGCCTGCATCGACACATACGCAATGCTGGACGGGGGCAGCACCGTCACCATCATCGACGCAGCCTTGGCCGAGGAGCTCGGCCTCGATGGGCCCGCAGAACCAATGTGGGTCCAAGGCGTGAGCGGCACCGAAGTATCAAACGAAAACAGCAAGCGAGTGGGCTTCAACATAAGAGGAAAACACGAACGCGACGAACTACGGGTCGAGAACGCGCGCACCATCGCGCGCCTAGACTTCACCACACAAACAATCGGCGAACACGAACTGCGAGGCTGCCATCACCTAGAAGAAATCAAGAACGAGCTCACCTACCACAAAGCAACACCGAAAATACTCATCGGTCAAGACAATTGGGAACTACTGGTGTCGCTCGACATGAAGAGGGGCAGACGCGACCAGCTGGTGGCCTCCAAAACACCGCTGGGATGGGTCATACACGGCTGCCGCACCTCACACGCGGCAGTCGTGGCCTTTTGCTGCGCACACGTCACGGGCACGAAACAAGACGAACGACTAGAAGAAATGATGAAGAATTACTTCGCGCTCGAATCACTATCCATCGAACCGAGAAAACAGAAAAGTGATCCCGAGCTGCGCGCCTTACAAATACTAGAAACAAGAAGCCGCCGCCTGCCGGACGGGCGCTTCGAGACGGGGCTACTATGGCGCGACGAAAACACCGACGTGCCGAGCAACCGCCACGACGCGCTCAAACGCCTGCTATCACTAGAAAAGAAACTCGATCGCGACGAAAATCTTAAGAAACAATACGAAGAACGCATCGAAAACTTGCTGTCGTCGGGCTACGCCGAGCGCGCGACCGCGCCCCCCGCCGGGCGAACCTGGTACCTACCGCATTTCGCCGTGTGCAACCCCGAGAAGCCCAAGATTCGAGTAGTTCACGACGCCGCGGCAAAAACAAGAGGACGCAGCTTGAACGATATGCTGCTGCCCGGCCCCGACCTGCTTCAATCGCTGCCGGGAGTCATCATGCGCTTCCGCCAGCACGCCGTGGCCGTCTCCGCCGACATAAAGGAGATGTTCATGCAGATAAAAATACGACAAGAAGACAGAGACGCGCTTCGCTTTCTGTGGCGAGGTAGCGCCCGAAACGTCGAGCCCACCGAATACCGCATGACCTCCGTGGTGTTCGGCGCCTCGTCGTCGCCGTGCACAGCGCTTTACATAAAAAACAGAAACGCGCAAGAACAATCGAACGAGTACCCACAAGCCGCCGACGCGATCGAGAGGAACCACTACATGGACGACTACCTCCAGAGCTTTAACACACTACAAGAAGCGAAGAAAATAACACGAGAAGTCGACTACGTACACAAGAAGGCCGGCTTCCAGTTGCGCGGGTGGGCCGCTACCAACCGCGCCGCCTTACACGACATCGCCGATCAACACAAACAAGACCCCGCCCCCACGATAGAAATTGGCGGGAACGAAACAGAAAAAACGCTCGGCCTGCTGTGGGACACGCGACACGACTGCATCGGTTTCCGGCTGAACACAAGAAGAGCCCCGCCGGAAGTACTAGAACACCGGCGCGCACCAACGAAAAGAGAAGCCCTCAGCATCATCATGTCCCTGTTCGACCCGCTTGGCCTCGTCTCGCCTTCCACAACGCCTGCAAAGTGCATCATGCAAGACACGTGGCGATACAATACCAGCTGGGACGAGCCAATACCAGAAGAGCTGCACGGGCGATGGTACGAGTGGCTACGCCAACTTCATAGCCTAGGTGACCTAAAAATACCTAGATGTTATGACACGGCACCCGCAGCGCGCTACGAACTACACACATTCGTCGACGCAAGTGAGGAGGCCTATGCATCCGCCGTTTATTGGCGAATGACGCGCGCTGACGGCTCCATCAACGTCGCGCTGGCCGCAGGGAAGAGCCGCGTGACGCCGAATAAACCCATCTCCGTGCCACGCCTGGAGCTGCAAGCGGCCGTCCTGGGTGTGCGATTGGCGAAAGCAGTCGCTGACGAGCACGACTACGAAGCAACGCGCAAGGTGTACTGGAGCGACTCCCGCACGGCGCTAGCCTGGATCCGCGCCGAGCCACGAACATACAAAACGTTCGTCGCGTATCGCCTTGCTGAAATAGAAGACTACACAAAGAAAAACGAGTGGCGGTGGCTACCCTCCGGCGAGAACGTCGCGGACGACGCCACGCGCGCGACGCCGGCCGACTTCGGCGAAAAACATCGCTGGTTCGTCGGCCCGCCTTTCCTGTACAAGACCGAAGCAACCTGGCCCGTCGAACAAAAAATAGACGTCCCACTGACCGGCGAGGAAAAAGAAAAAACACAAGAAAATTGTCTCGCGCTGGAAATACAACAAGGAAAACACGCCCACTTACCCGAAATTGAACGCTTTTCCAAGTGGACGAGATTACTGCGAGCAACGGCACGCGTACTGCAGTTCGTCGACCTGTGCAAGAAAACCCTAAAAAGAAGCCCGGCAGCCCAAGTCGTCGCCGCCGCTCGACGCAAACGCACGCGCGCTAACACAACGCGCGACGAGGCGTGGGGCGCGCCCGGCCGCGGCACGAAGCCGGCCATCCGCACCGTGCCCGCCGCAACCGAAGAAAACTCGCTTATAACACTAGAAGCGAGTTATTTACGTCGGGCGGAGCAGCTGTGGGAACGCGCGTCGCAGGAAGATCACTACAAGGAGGAGCGGGAACGTATAAGAAAAAATCGCGCGCCCAACAAAGAAGACCGGCTCGCGAAGTTAAGTGTTTTTCTCGACGAAAACGACGTCATACGGCTAAAGGGAAGAATAGCGGCCGCCGGCGGCATACAAGAAGATACAGTGCGTCCAGTTGTGCTACCCGGCAAACACCCCTACACAAGATTGTACATAGCCTATGTACACGAGAGGCTACACCACGGCAGTGCGGAGACAGTCGTCAACGAGCTACGTCAACGTGTCCACATAACGAAAATCCGACCCGCCGTTAAAGAAGTTATAACGCGATGTGCTAAGTGCCGCCTAAGAAAAGCGAAGCCGGCGGCGCCCTCTACCGGCGACCTGCCCGCGGCGCGCCTGGCCCACCACGTCCGGCCCTACACCTACACAGGGCTGGACTACTTCGGCCCCATAGAAGTCACGGTGGGCCGTCATAGAGAAAAACGATACGTCGCGCTCTTCACCTGCATGACGTCGAGAGCCGTACACCTGGAAATAGTTGCGTCACTCAGTACTGACGCGGCTATCAACGCGCTCCGCCGTTTCATCGCACGAAGAGGCTGCCCGACGGAGCTGTGGAGTGACAATGCTACAGCTTTCCGGGCCGCGGACCGCGAGCTCGCAGAAGCCATGAAGACCGCCGCCACAGCGCGCCGCATCAGCTGGCGTTTCCTGCCCCCCGCCGCACCCTTCATGGCCGGGGCATGGGAACGCATGGTGCGCACTGTGAAGGACGCCCTTCGCATCACACTGCAGGAGAAGAGCCCCAGCGACGAGACGCTGCTCACCCTGCTGGCAGAGGCCGAGGCGACCGTGAACTCGCGCCCGCTAACCCACGTGGCCGTGGGTCACGACGACCCGCCAGCCCTGACACCCAACATGATCCTGCTCGGGCCCGACTGCTACAACCCGGCCCCCGGCACGTTCACCGAGGAAGATGTGAACGCGCGCCAGCACTGGAGGCGCGCCCAGCAACTCGCAGACACCTTCTGGAAACGCTGGGTGCGCGAGTACCTGCCCTTGCTCCAGCACCGGCGGGAGCCCTTGAGCAGCGGAGTCAGCCCAGCAGTTGGAGACGTCGTGATCATCTGTGATTCCAACCTGCCACGCAACACGTGGCCCCGCGGCAAGGTGACGCAGACCTACCCTGGGAGAGACGGCGAGGTTCGAGTCGTCGACGTGACCACCAGCAGAGGACACGTACTACGGCGGCCAACCAAGAAGATCGTCGTGCTACCAGTGGATTCGCGAGGCGACGACGGGAGAATGTTCACGACGGAATCGTAATAAAGCAATTGCATTTGTATAAACTTAGCTATAAGATGATTTCCTATTAGTTTTACGTGTCTTTTTTATAAAAATATTTTTTGCCCCGCCTATTTCTTACCCCATAGCTCTAAGATATGTAGAATAGATAAAATGTGATATTACATAATAATATAAGGTAAACAAATGAATAAATAAAGTAAATAAACTCGGTAACTAAGGTAATTGCAAAAGGTAAACAAAGCCACGTGGTGCTCACTGCGCATGCGCGAAGCATCGCGTGATCAGGTACGGGAGGGGAGCGCGGGACGCGGCCCCTCACTGCGGGACGAAGGGGGCGAGGCAGGGAAATATGCCGTTCGCGAAAATCGGCCGCCATTTCGCTCCCCGCAGCCGCACACGCATGAATCTTATTAGAAATTAAGTAATTAGATGTAAGTAATATAATTAGACATAAGGGTAGTACGTAAGTCTTGTAATTTGAGTAAAATAATAAAGATTGGTCCAAGGGGGGTGGGGTACGGAGTGAGAGAGGCAGGGACCGGCCGCCGGTATAAAAGTGGGCGCGGCTCCCCATACTTTCACTTTTCGATCGAGCCCTCACCAAGAAGCAAAAAACTAAGAAGAAACTCCGAACCCCGCCTCGCCTGCAGCCTCCTTTCATCAAGCAAGAAGCATTTTCACTGAATCCCTGTCCGTCAATCAACCCACTAAGAAAAATAATCTCTACAGTCCATTGCTCCACGTGGCCACGCGCCACAGAGGGCATAAGATCAAAATTACGCCAGGAGTGGGATAAAAAGTAAATTAATAGAAAAACGTGTGAAATGTAAAAATTTACATTGCATTTTATGTTATAATAAATAAACTCAATACAGTAGATAACTTTGTTTTAAATGAATTCCAATCTCTTTAATTTTGCTGTAGTTAGAAAATTAAAATTAGATTCTGTTTTTCTTTTGTATGGTACTTGTCGCATGTAGGTTAGGACTCTATGTATTAATTATAAGTTAGCTCGATCATATATAGCAGTAAGTAATCAGCTTAGAATAAGAAATCATTATGTTCAAAATCGTATTTCTTTTCTCTTAGTTTTAATTAAATATAAGGTTAATTGCTCTCACTATTGTATTTAAGATAAGATATGAAGCTTTGGTTAATTAAGATGTAAAACCACCCTGAATAAATATATAACAAACATATAGAAAGCTTCATAAAATAGGTTTAATATTGTAATAAATAGAATTTCCAATAAGAATCTTATATGATAACTTGTCAATCAAAATATGTTCCATCAATGTATATTATGTATTACGAATGTGTATCTACTGAAATAAAGAGATAATGTTGTTCAGTTTGCACCTACACATCTACGCCACACACATGTAAGAATTGAGCCACGCCCTTCTTACCCATTGGTCCAATCAAGGAATAATCTAGCGATCATTTATATGACCGCTCGATTAACTTGATATCATTCTCTCAGCGACCTCCGATCAAGACACACTTCACGCAGCATTATGTGAATTATCTTCAAGTGTTATTATTTCATGGGACTTCCCTATACTACTGAAGCATCCCTTTTACCAGTATAAAGTCAATTAAATTAAAATCAAGCTACAGTCTACTAATCCTCACAATTGGACCTTCGAGCACCGGATCAAGAAGGAAGGAATTGGACCTTCGTTCCAGTGACAGGAGGCGCGCAAGAGAATCATCACAGGGACGTGCAGCGGATTAAACCCTGCGTCCCTGCGCCGGGCATCACAGACAGGGTCGAATTAAGTTTCCCCTCGCTCTGGCATCAATCGGATCTTGGGTCGAATTAATTTTCCCCTCGTATCCGCACCACGTCGTGCATCACAGAACTCACGTTCTGCCATCAATCGGACAATAGTCCGCACCACGACGTGCATCACAGAACTCGGGTTGATTAAGTTCCCCTTGTTCTGCCATCAATCGGATCTCGGGTTGATTAAGTTCCCCTTGTTTCCGCACCAATCGGTCTTGGATTGATTAAGTTCTCCTTGTTCCGCGTCATAGCGTTCACGTGTGACGCTTAACACAGCTTCCGTTACGGTGGTAACCCAGCGGTGTGAACAAGCCGTAACGGATCTGTGCAACGAGGGATTTACGCCGTAGGGATATTAGGGCTCATTAGTGTCGCACTTAGCCTCGCTAATGAATAGGTGTTAGGTATTAGGTAAATTCAGTGTTTTTGTTATTGTTTTAAATTCAGTGTGTGTGTTAGGTTAAGCGACAGTCCCCCCGTGCGATGTCTCTCCCGGAAAAGAGAGTTACGCGTTCTCAAAAATCACGAGACCAGACTCCGGAGTCCGGCGAAACGTCCACTAATCCTACAAATACTTGGAGCCACGGGACTGGCCTTTCTCATAACGCAAGCAGTAGCAATCCAAACGCGAACACAATGACGCCCGCGAGCGATCCCCCCTCCGCCCTCGCCCCGCGATCGAACGTAACCAATTCTCCCGCGCCGATCCCGGCCCCTGTGCCCCATACCGCCCGCGATTCCGCGTTAGAAGTCGGTAGGGACAATGTAGACAGGCCCGGTGATAGAAATTCGGACAATACGTTAGTTAATGCCAATAGGGAAAGTAGCAGCCAAATTTCTGTTTTAATGGCCGAATTACAGGTGCGTAAAGCCGAACTTGAACTAGCTCAGAAAGCAGCTGCGGAAGCAAATTGTAGGCTACAGGTGGCGCGGATTGAAGCCGCCCACTCTGATAGCGCTTCCGCAGTTCGGGCCGATGAGAGAGTCTCGGGTTGGTTAGCATCAAATTACGGTAATCGTCCACCCGTGGTAGAAAACAGAGATTTGAACCCGGCTTATAACGGTAATGGGGTAGAATTTGGGCAAGTACGAAACGTCGATCGGGCATTGCAAGGCCCTCCTATACACAGGCATATTCCGGAATTGCCGCATTTCGACGGAAATATCTCGGAATGGATAGCGTTTAGGGCCGAGTTTGAAGACAGCGCGCCTCATTTCAGTAACGTAAACAATGTAGGTAGAATTAGGCGCGCCGTACGCGGGGAAGCGCGGATAGCGGTCAAATCTATAATGTATACGGTGTCCGATCCATACGAAATCATGGAGTCTTTAGAAAAACATTTCGGGGATCCGGAAGAAATAGTTTTGACCGAGATCCATAACGTAAAGCGCATGCCCAGGTTAGCCGAAGACTCGAGTAACATCGTAACTTTTGCCGGCCATGTAGCTAATACGGTAGCGACCATTAAGGCATTGCGCCAAGATCAGTATTTACACGCGCCAGAGTTAGTGAGTAAAATAACTGACAAATTAAACATGATAATTCGATATGAATGGGCAAAGTACAAACAAGCCAATCAGGGGACGCCTGAATTAGTCGCGATGGCTAACTTTTTAAACGACGTCAGTACGGCCACGAAGCGATCGCATCACAGACATTCAAAGTCCCGTGCAAACGTTCATGTGGTTAATATGAACCATGCCGAGTCGAGGCAGCCACAACAACGAATGCACGGTGGTGCGAGCCGCGGACGACCGTACTCGAATAGCTATCGAGACTACGCAAGCGACTCTGATTCGGACGATGACTCATACCGGGAATCGAACCGCGCCGCTACCGTAGCTACCATAAATTCGCGCCCGCAAACGCATAAAAAAAAACCCGCGCAAACGGTGAAACCCACGCAATCTCGACCGCCCCCGCAGTCACAGAATAATATCAATAATAGTAGAAAAGATTGCGTACTTTGCAAAGGGAATCACAAGTTAGCCGTTTGCCCGGATTTTCTAAAAAAGTCTGTCGCAGACCGGTGGGAATCGGCCCGAAGCCTTAAGCTGTGCTATAGGTGTTTAGAACCTAATCATAGGCGCCCTATTAAGTGCAAATACGTCGCATGCGGTAAAAACGAATGCGAAGCGGGCCACCACAAGTTGCTTCACGGGCTTACAAATGAAGCGCAATCTGTCCGCGCAAGTGTTAGTAGCATAAATCAGATTCAACGCGCGAATACGTACCTTATGGTGGTCCCCGTAGAAATTTCAGGCCCGTTAGGTAGTGCCGAAGCACTAGCTTTTCTAGACTCTGGTTCGACCATGACTCTAATAGAAAGAGACACGGCCGATAAGGTAGCTCCCAGGGGTTCGGGCAAACCTCTCGCGATCCAAGGCATTGGAGGTCAGATAACGGATCACGAGTCCTGTAGAATAAATTTATCGATTCGCGGTTTATGTACAAGAAATCTAGAAAAAATTTCGGCGTATACAATCGATAAATTAAATCTGCCTTCGCAGGAGGTTTCTCGAGAGTTGGTCGAGCAATGCGACCACTTAAAAAATATAACGGATCAATTAGTATACGAGCGCGGGACGCCCACAATTTTAATTGGACAAGATAATTGGGGCTTAATTGTTTCGCGGCAGCTCCTTTCGAGTCCCTCCTCATCAATAGCTGCGGGCTATACCAACCTAGGTTGGATCCTTTTTGGATCCCAGGATAGGCAGGCAAATAGAGTAGCACGTATAAACCACGTTCGTCCGGCCACCACCGAAGATGAAATTTTAAGCTGTATGAAACAGCACTTCAGTATCGAGTCGTTAGGGGTAGAAAAGAAATTGCCCCGGGCGGACCCGGACCAACGTGCTTTAGACATATTAGAGGCTACATGTAAAAAAATCCCGGGAGAAAATAGGTACGAAACGGGGTTGTTGTGGCGATCTGATGACGAAGTATTGCCCGACAATCGTGCGCATGCGCTACGCAGGCTATACAGCTTAGAGCGCAAACTGGACGGGGACAAAAGTTTCAAGGCAGAATATACCGCACAGATTGAAAATTTAATTAATAAAGGTTATGCGGAAATAATAAACTCTCGTCCTCCGCCAGAAGCGCCGCGTACGTGGTACTTGCCGCATTTTGCGACTAGGCACGCGCAAAAATTAAAATTACGTCTAGTATTTGACGCAAAGGCTACAGCCTATAATACTAGCCTAAATCAATCATTATTAACGGGGCCTGACCTGTTAAAGTCATTATTCGGGGTCCTGCTTCGATTTCGCGAGGGCAAAACCGCGGTTATCGCCGACGTAAAAGAAATGTTTTTACAAGTAGGCGTGTTAGAGCAGGACAGAGATAGTTTACGTTTTTTGTGGAGAGGAGAAAGCAGGACAGAAGATCCACAAGAATATCGTATGAAACGGTTGATATTCGGATCCGCTGCGAGTCCAACCACAGCCTTATATGTCAAAAACAGAAACGCGTTAGAACAAAAAAACGTTTATCCTATCGCCGCCGATATAACTATCAGAAACACGTACATGGACGACATGTTGGTAGCCTTAGATCAGGACGAAAATGAGGTTAAAAAGATAGTTAACGACCTGTACCACTTAAACATGCAAGCGTCTTTTGAGTTGCGCGGATTCGCCTCTAACAATCCAAACGTCATAAGCGACGTGCAACCGAAAACGGAGGATATTACGATAATAGGCAAATCTGATACCGAACGTACGTTAGGGCTTATATGGAACCATAGGCGAGACACGCTAGGCTTTAACGTAAATTTGAGAAATACCCCGGAGGAGGTTCTCAACGGTTCGACTTTGCCGACTAAGCGGCAGGTCACTAGTAGCGCTATGTCCGTATACGACCCAATCGGGTATGCAAGCCCCATTTCCGTGTTAGGTAAAACGGTAATGCAGGAAGTATGGCATACCGGTATCGGATGGGACGACCAAATAAAAGATAGCTGCAAAGCGCCATGGATGTCGTTTATAGATAACTTACAAAAGTTACGCAATCTTGAGATTCCCCGACACGTCCCCGCACACGACCGTAAGGGCGATATCCACATATTTTGTGACGCTAGCGAGAAGGTTTACGCTACGGCCGTGTACTTTGTGGGTAGGGACGAGACAGGGATAATTAAATCGACTTTAATCGCATCCAAGGCCCGAGCAGCGCCGCTTAAAGTAGTGTCTATACCGAGATTAGAGCTTCAAAGCTGTGTGTTAGGCACTCGATTAGCGGAATCAGTCGTCGCAGAATCCGATTACATAATCGAGAATAGGTATTTCTGGTCCGACTCGCGAACGGTGCTAGCATGGATAAAAGCAGATCCACGCACATTTAAGAGCTTCGTAGCTCATCGATTAGCTGAAATCGAAAGTAGCACTTCGCCAGCGGACTGGCGATGGGTGTCCAGCGCGCTAAACGTAGCCGACGATGCTACAAAGGGCGCGCCCGCGAATTTCGATAACACCCACCGCTGGTTTTTCGGACCCGAATTCATTACGAAAGATAAATCTGAATGGCCGCGCGAAAAAGCGTCATCTCCACCGCCACCGTCTACGGGCGAAGAACGTAATAACGCGATTACGTTATCAATCCGTACATGCGATAAATTCGATTATTTACCTCCGATAGAACGATTTTCGAGTTTTATTCGATTGGTTAGGGCTACTGCTTGCGTTATAGTTGCGGCTGAAGTATTTAAAACCCGACTGCTATTGAGAAAACCCGAAATAGAGATGAATAATGGACATGTAAAGATTGCGGAATTACTCCTAATCAAGCGTAGCCAATACGCAAGTTTCGAAGAAGAAGTAAAATTGACGAAAAACGGTAATCCACTGCCGCGACGATCGCCTATCCACAAGATAGCTGTGAAAATGAGCAAGGCAGACGTCCTGGTACTCGACTCGAGAGTAGACCGAGGCAAAGTGGATATCCCAATTTTACACGCTAAAGAAAGCTTCACGAAACTGCTCATACAACATTACCATGAAAAGTATAATCACGGCAATCACATGACAGTGATGAACGAGATTAAACAGCGGTATTTTATAATCGGTCTACGAGGGACTATGAGATATATATGCAATAAATGTCAATGGTGTCGGACCTATAAAGGCGCCACCCTCAAGGCCCCTGTAGGCGACCTACCTGTAGAAAGACTACTCGCATATCAGCCTCCGTTTACCGCTACCGCCATAGACTTGTTCGGGCCAATGCAGATTGCTATCGGGCGTAGAAGAGAGAAAAGATGGGGCGTGCTCTTTACTTGCCTTACGACCAGAGCCGTCCATCTAGAGTTAGCCGCATCACTCTCGGCGAGCTCCACCATACTAGCCCTCAGACGCATGATAGCACGTCGCGGAACCCCAACAATCATCTACTCGGACAACGGAACTAATTTTGTGGGCTCGGAACGAGAGATAAAAGAAGCGAAGAAATCGCTGCCCGAATCCATACAAGATCATCCCGCCATCCGAGAAATTACGTGGAAGAAAATACCGCCCGGTAATCCCGCCGCGGGAGGTTCGTGGGAAAGAATGGTAGGCGCCATTAAAGCCGCTCTGAAAATCACACTCAGAGAGAAGGCCCCACACGAAGAGGTCCTACATACGCTCATATTAGAGGCCGAAAACATCGTCAATTCGCGCCCTCTCACCCCAATCAATACTGATATGAGCGAACCATCCCTCACCCCGAACCATTTTTATTACTGAGATCCAACGCTAGTAGCCCATGGGGCACCTTCAAGGACGACACGTCCCTAAAGTCATGGAAGACCGCCCAAGCTCTAGCCGACATATTCTGGAAGAAATGGATCGCCGAGTATCGACCGCTGCTATGTCCGCGAGCCAGTACTTACAGCAAATTTAAGAATCCTGCCATAGGAGACGTCGTGATAGTAGCTGACAATACTATGCCTATAGAGGGACGTGGCCAAGAGGCATTATAGCAAAAACCTTTCCCGGCCCTGATGGCCATGTAAGGGTGGCCGACGTCCAAACTAACTCAGGCATAATCCGACGACCTACAAATCGACTCATCTACATTTGCTCCACTTGAATATTGTACTTTCGTACGAAGGGGGGACTGTCGCATGTAGGTTAGGACTCTATGTATTAATTATAAGTTAGCTCGATCATATATAGCAGTAAGTAATCAGCTTAGAATAAGAAATCATTATGTTCAAAATCGTATTTCTTTTCTCTTAGTTTTAATTAAATATAAGGTTAATTGCTCTCACTATTGTATTTAAGATAAGATATGAAGCTTTGGTTAATTAAGATGTAAAACCACCCTGAATAAATATATAACAAACATATAGAAAGCTTCATAAAATAGGTTTAATATTGTAATAAATAGAATTTCCAATAAGAATCTTATATGATAACTTGTCAATCAAAATATGTTCCATCAATGTATATTATGTATTACGAATGTGTATCTACTGAAATAAAGAGATAATGTTGTTCAGTTTGCACCTACACATCTACGCCACACACATGTAAGAATTGAGCCACGCCCTTCTTACCCATTGGTCCAATCAAGGAATAATCTAGCGATCATTTATATGACCGCTCGATTAACTTGATATCATTCTCTCAGCGACCTCCGATCAAGACACACTTCACGCAGCATTATGTGAATTATCTTCAAGTGTTATTATTTCATGGGACTTCCCTATACTACTGAAGCATCCCTTTTACCAGTATAAAGTCAATTAAATTAAAATCAAGCTACAGTCTACTAATCCTCACAGTACTTATACTTACTTATGATATAATTGTTAATATACACTTTAATATACCTTTTTTATTAAGTATACTTATTTATAAACGGTATAATTGTTAATAATATTATATCTAACTTATTGAATTTTGTCTCGTTTTATTTTTTTAGACACGGCTTTTAATTTAACAATCTTGCACCAACTGCTAGTTTATGATTGACTGGTAGAGAATGCTTTATGGCATTAAGTCCACCATTTGTACTTTAAATTTTTGGAATTTCTTGAAAATAAAGTGGATTATGTTAAATTGTACAC
Source organism: Apotomis betuletana (assembly GCA_932273695.1). Lineage (NCBI taxonomy): Eukaryota > Metazoa > Arthropoda > Insecta > Lepidoptera > Tortricidae > Apotomis > Apotomis betuletana. The sequence goes on along the minus strand of OW026310.1, from coordinate 13,705,410 downwards.
AGATGGTTCTAAAACCAAAGATAGGACTAGTTTTGCATTTTATGATTCATTCATGAATATTGGAAAAGTGTATAAATGTAGCAATTACTTTTCCGTATTTTCAGCTGAAGTGCTAGGTATCATATATGCCTTAAAACACACTCTTGATAACTATTCCTCTGGGAATAAAATTTTAGTTTTATCAGATTCAATGAGCGCCTTACAAGCTCTTAAGAATAAATCCATAAGTGCTTCTGTAAATTATTTAATTTAAAAGTTAAGAAGTTGTTTGAGTATTTTATTTAATAATAAGATATTAGTTGAGTTCTGTTGGGTTCCAGGACATTCTGGTATTGTGGGAAACGAACTTGTAGATACGCTTGCTAAATCCACAGATGACATCCATGTTTGTAATTTTAAAGTTCCTCAATCAGATTTAGTATCTTTAGTGAAACAAAATATGCTTGATCGTTGGTCTAATTCTTTATCTAAATCTAGAAATGTCAAAGGAAAATGGCTAGCCGAAATTGTCCAAGTCCCTAGTACAAAATCCTGGTTTGAAAAAAATTCTAAATACCTAGGTAGGCATTATATAACAACTTTATGCAGACTGCGCATAGGCCATGGTCATTTTCCGGCACATTTATTTAGAATAAATTGAAGTGAATCTGCTGTTTGTACATATTGTAATTTCAATTTATGTAATCTTGATCATATTTTCTTCCAGTGCCCAGAATTTAATTTACAAAGATTGCTTCTTATAGCCTTGTGTAAAGATTCCGGTATAAATGTTATTCCCAATTCTGTTCAAAGTTTGTTAAAGTTCCCACAATTGTACCCTTTTATTTATAATTTTGTAATATATACTTTAGGTAGGTTGTAAATATAATGTAATGTAGTAATTAATGATTTCTCTTGTAAATAAATGACAAAAAGGTTTTGTCTTTTCCAATTACTTTTAAAATACTGTTCTATAAAAATAAACAAAAATAACTGTAATAGCTGTTATGTGTATATTTAAGCTTAATTTTGATTTTATGTAAGGTTTTTTTGTTACTTTCCGTGTTTCTATAATTGTCTTTATTTCTAATGTGTATGTACTCTGATCTGATTTAAGCTGATGGCCTAGTTGCCAATGCTTGCAATAAATAAAAAAAAAAAAACATATTGACACTAAATTTTTTGTTCAATTTCGTTTTTAATCATTTTCATTTAATAGGTACAAATTTTTTTATATTAAAAAAAAATATGGTTTATATAGATTTTGGCGTGGAGCGGCGAAAGGTTGCAACGAAAAGAAGATACGGTGAGTTAATTGATTTACTTGCTTGAAAAATTGTTTCCGAGCTTCGGGAAAACTGCACACTTAAGAATAAAATTAAGGGCTATGAAAGTAAGGTTTCCCATCTGAAGTCACTAAGCCAATCGTCATTACTAAAATCAACAACGAAAAAAAACAACAAACGCTCGCGGTCAGTGAGGAAAAATAAGAGTAACCAAAGCTTCATCGAACTGAATAGTTCAAAAAAAGATCTTTCACAGAGTACTCAGCTGATTGAGCGTGTTGTTTCAACCTCTACTTCTCTGCAACGTGAGTGTAGTCCTCCCGAATCCCCGATAAACAAACCGACACACTCGAGTACGCCCACTCACGGCAAGTCAAATACCAAGAAAACAAACATTTATATATTTGGTGACGGTCAACTTCGAGGTCTGTCATCGCGTCTTGTTGACGCCCGGGATAGCGTTGGTGATTTATATGGAGTAACAGCGATGATTAAACCACACGCGCCAGCTTCCTTAGTCCTGCAAAGTCTTCACAACATGTCGAACACTATTTCGAAGGACGACATACCTAATAGTTATTTCAGTACGAAACGATGAGACGGACCCTCATATGTTGTTAACAAATTTAGGCAACATGTTTGTAAAATTCAAAGACAATTGTATTATTATAGTCAATATCTGCCACAGCCAGCAAAAGCTAGAAAGCAGCTTATTACATAACGAATTAAAATTGTTGATGGAAAAATATCAAAAATGTAAATTAATCAATATGTATAGTAATTTCAAGAAAGCCTACAATTCTTCGTTTTTAAATTTCTTATGTTTTAAGTTAATCGAAGTGTTCAAGACCGTGGTTATCAAAAACAATTGTAAATATAATAAAACTCATTTTAAATCTAATATGGTTCCGACGACGAACAGTTCCATCAATGGTTCTGACACATTTTTTTGTCCACAAAACTGATACACGTGAACACAGCAAATCCACTTTCAGCTCGGATAGTTTATCCATTTTCCACCAAAATATAGGGGGACTATGTTCAAAAATAGATATGGTAAACGTAACTTTAAAAGAATTAAGTCGGAAGGGAAAGGATTTTGATGTAGTCTGTTTAAGCGAAACTTTTGTCAGGGAGGGCTGTCAACAAAATATAAAATTAAATGGTCTTAAACTCGCAGCGGCCTTCTGTCGCAATAAAAAGCAGGGGCGGGACATTTATTATGATTAAAAACCATTTAGAATACAAAATACTGCCCTGCGTTGCAAAATTAGCAAGTTCATTTTATTTCGAATGTTGTGGTTTAGAATTGGTAGGGGCGGGGTTAATCATAATTAATATTTATAGAATCCCAGAACAACGTAAGGCTCGCATCGGTATCTTTCTTCATAAGCTTGACACTCTTTTGGATTACTTAGTATCGCGTTATAAAAGGAAAAAGATAGTGATCTGTGGAGATTGGAACATAGATATTAAGAAACAGAGTAAATATTCTAAAAACTTATTGAGTACTCTAGAGAATCACAATTTCAGCGCACATATCCGGGTTCCGACGAGGCTGGGATCCTGTATTGATCAGATAGCGAGCAATGTAACCAAAGTAACTGCTAACATCCACCGCGTTGGTCTTTCCGACCACGAAACTGCGCAATCAATTACCCTGCAAACAGTAAAAAGGCAAAACGCTTATACTAAAGACCGTATCGAAAATTATGGAAACAAGTTTGTAATGGTCAATAAAAGGGGTTGCAACATTTCTAATTGTCCTTTACATATCAATCTGATATGTATATATTCAATTATAGGAATTAAGTATAAAAAATAACATAATTCTTTTAATTTCCAAGATGAAGGGTTTAGCAGTGGAAAAACGGCTTTCAATTGTGAACAAATATTGTAACGGATCGGGTATGTCGATGAGAAAGATAGCTGCAGAGGAAGCAATTAGCCTGAAAGCGGTTTATAATACTATCAAACGGTTCGGCATGGATCATAGTTTAAAGGACTTGCCTGGCCGTGGCAGAAAACGCGGCCCTTCACGTCCTAATTTCGACAAGAAGATATGCGAACAGTATTCACGGAAAAAAGAGATTTCCATTCGGGATTGTGCGAAAAAATGCCATACTTCTGTAGGAATGGTTCAGCGTGCCAAGGAGCGGAACACGTTGGTAACATATAAAAAGCAAAAACAACCAAGAGGCAGCAAAACCCAAGAGGCTTCCGTTTAAACGAGGGCTCGGAAGTTATACGACCAAATTTTAAGTAAAAATGACCAATGTATCATCATGGACGATGAAACGTTTGTTAAACTCGACTACAAAGCCTTGCCCGGGCCGCAGTTTTTTACGATAGAGAGAGGAACAAAGGTCCCTAATGAAGATAAAGCTATTTTTTGCAAAAAAAATGGCCAAAAAGTGATGGTTTGGCAAGCTATTTGTCAATGCGGTATGAAAACGTCTCCGTTCGTAAAGGGTAATTTAAATTCTGATATTTACAAGAAAGAATACCTTCAGAAACGAGTGCTGCGATTCATTCGCAAGCACAGGGGCCGTACATTGTTCTGGCCTGATTTGGCTACGTGTCACTATCCTGGCCATGTACTTGACTGGTATAGAGATAATAATGTCGAATTTGTTGGGAAAACGCTAAATTCCCCGAATTGCCCTGAGATTAGACTAATCGAGAGATTTTGGGCTCTGATGACGGCAAGGTTAAGAAAACAAGCCAAACCAACAGATAACATCGAGCAATTCAAAAAAGATTGGATTCGTACCCAAAAATCCTTCAGTACAGTTGCTGTCCAGAGGTTAATGAAGAATATTAAAAGCAAAATCAGAAAACTAGCAAAGGGAAGCAACAAATGAGAAACTCATCACTGTTTTTATTTTGTTTGAAGATTTAAGAATCGCATTATTTTAGTTTATTTTCTGTAATAAAACTTTTTTACTCACATAACACAATTTAACTTGTTTCCATAATTTTCGATACGGTCCTTACTTGGTATGAATATAGACGTGACTACAGCCAAAATAATATTCATAAGTTCATTGAATGCTTGTCCTCTCTCTCATTCGCGGATATTTTAAATTCTAACAGCGCGACTGAAGCCTTCAATCAATTTTATGAATTACTATGTCTATTCTACGACCTATGCTTTCCGACTATAAGAATAAAAGTTAACAATAAACCAATTAAATATAACTGGTTGTCAAAAGGGCTGAGAAACTGTTGCAAAGTGAAAAGAAGTCTTTATTTCAAATTTAAATGAGCAACTGTAAATAAACATTGAGACATAAATACATAAACTTTAATCGAATATTAAAAAAGTGTCTTATGAACGCACAAAAAATTAAAAACAGCCGATACATACAGAATAGTGACAATAAGTGTAAGGCGACTTGGAACATGATTTCTAGTACAATTTGTAATAACTTTCATGACAATGACATTAATACATTAAAATTGCATAATCACATTATTTCAGATCCTTATGACATTTGTAATTTATTTAATTGACTAATTGAATCGACACAGTCAATCAATTTATTCCCTAATAATATAGGTAATAAAACTAATAAATCTAGTATTATCGAAACTATGTGTTCTGATATTCAACATACAATGTTTTTGAATCCAGTAGACCACACTGAAATACATGGAATAATTATGGCCCTCAAAAACAGTAAAGCATGTGGATATGACAGTATCATTACGAAAATTCCTCAGACCAATGATCACTTGACGTCAGCGTACACCCGTAAGGGACAGACATAGAATACGTCATATATTCGGGGTGGCCATGTTGATTCAAATTTCCCCATAATTTTATATTACTGACATGCCATTTTTGCATCATTGTGGCTCCATATAATACATAGCTTTTGGAACATCTTATCACTAAAAATGAGGATGGGGTTTAAGGTTAGATGAGAAATCAGAAATGAAACACATTCAGATAATGATACCGATATTTCAATTTTTATATGCAAAAAATACTACTGAGCGGGCGGTCCTGGGTTCAAATCCCGGCCAGGGCAAATATTTGTGCGACAAACTCGAATATATGTTCCCGGGTCGTCATGGATGCTATCGATATATATATTTATTTGACGACGCGTTTGGCTCGGTTTGTAGACACCTGCCTACTGAGTCGGCGGTCCCGGGTTCGAATCCCGGCCGGGGCAAATATTTGTGCAAATTATTTGTTCTTGGGTCATGGATGTTATCTATATATGTATTTATATATTATGTATATCGTCGTCTAGTACCCATAGTACAAGCTTTGCTTAGTTTGGGACTAGGTCGATTTGTGTATGATTGTCCCTTAATATTTATATTTATTTATTTATATATTATGTATATCGTCATCTAGTACCCATAGTACAAGCTTGATTTGTGTAACATAGTCCCTTAATGTTTATTTATTAATACATATTATATTAAATTATTTCCGTTGGCGATTCTAAGCCGTGGAACCGACATCCTCATTTAATCTTCACAATATTTGTTTTTTTTTTTTGTTATTAGAATAGAAGTACGATTTAATACCCCTAAATTTATGATATTTTTATCTGGTATCCCTAACATGATTGTTATGCAGCTAAATTAAGAACACATTTAAATATGACTGACAGCTTATCATAAACAACCTACGTAATTTGGGCGGATCATTTTTACATGTCACGTGTACTTATTTGTTTGCCACAATCTCGATTATTGTGGCAGCGGTGGAAAAGTGAAACTATGAAAAAGACAAAAAATAATATACTTCTCTCTGTCACTCTTGTTATAATTTGTATATGACCATCTCCTTCTGTAGTGGTATTATTATTTGGTTGTCAAGTCTATAGATCATTGGTCTGAGGAAAATTCTCAAGCTTTGTGCTCCATATATCTGCCATTCACTTGCACATGTCATAAATCTGTCTTTTGTTGAGGGTGTTTTTCCTAGTCAGCTAAAGACATGCATAGTAAAGCCTCTTTTTAAAAAAGGTGATAAAGAAGATCCGCGTAATTATAGACCTATCACTCTCATACCTATTCTTTCTAAAATACTTGAAATAAATAATGATTGAACTTTATTCTGCAAGTAGGCCACAAGGGCACTTTTACATGTCTGAGTCTACCGGCATTTCACAAGAGGAGACCACTGTTGAGAAGAAACGCCGAAAGAAACTCAACAGTAAGTCATTTTTAGGGTTCCGTAGCCAAATGGCAAAAAACGGAACCCTTATAGATTCGTCATGTCTGTCTGTCTGTCTGTCTGTCTGTCCGTCTGTCCGTCCGTATGTCACAGCCATTTTTTTCCGAAACTATAAGTGCTATACTGTTGAAACTTAGTAGGTAGATGTATTCTGTGAACCGCATTAATTTTTTTATTTTATTTATTTATTTGGTTCACCAACAATTGTTTACACTAAATACTTACAATGTAACACAATTTCTGCCATTAAGTGTAACAATCACTTATAGGTAAACACCGCATGCGTTTTATTATAAAACTAGTTAAAATTATTACCTACTTAACACTAATTATACTTAAATGTAAGTTATGCTCAACTGGCCTAAGCTTTTTATTTATGAAAGGTTTTTCCTAAACATTTATGAATAGTTTTTTTAAATTGCTGCGTCGAGTCAAAGTGCACATCCGTCTCATGACAGCTATTAAGGGTTTTACAAAGCCTTGGTACAGGTGAGTTGCTGCCGAGAACAGTTCGTCTAAGAGGTGGACATAGGGGCGTGATAGGATAGCGGGGCAATCGAGATGGGGCTCTGAAAGACAATAAAGCTAATAGTTGTGGACAGTCAATTTCATTTCGTATGAGCTTGCGCAGGAACAATGCATCGGCGATATTTCTGCGCAATGCTAAGGACTCCATCCTGAAAAGCTTCAGCCTTTCCGTGTATGAGGTTAATTCTTTAGCTTTACCAGCTGAAAATGTCAGATGTCGCACAAATCGCTTCTGTACACGCTCTAAGCGTAAAGAGTGTGTAGCATAGTGTGGACGCCACACCATACTACAATATTCTACGATAATTCTTACTAGGCTATTGTATAATAATATTTTTGTTCTACTACGATTAAATGTTTTAGCATTTCTTATAACGAACCCCAACATCCTTGATGCTCTTTTAATAATATTTTCAACGTGAGGAACAAATGTAAGTTTTTGATCAAATATTACACCCAAATCACGTATTGTGGACACCTCTTGAAGCTTATCGTTATGAATATAATATTGAGACTGAATTAAGTTATTTTTTCTAGTTATCTTTATATGTACACATTTCTTAGCATTCAATATCATTTGGTTATTATTACACCAGTCAACTAGCCTATTTAAATCACCTTGTAACAAATCGACATCACTAGCAGTATCCACAACACGAGCAAACTTCAAATCGTCGGCATACATAAAGATTTTTGAGTACAAAAAACAATCTGGAATGTCATTTATAAATAGATTAAACAGAATTGGACCCAGATGGGATCCTTGTGGAACCCCTGATGTTATGATGTGTGATTGAGACTGAAAGCCATTAACAACTATATAAAATAATCTATCCGTTAAGTAAGACTCTAACCAATCCACTATTACGCCAAACCCGTATGCTGATAACTTATTTAATAAGATTTTATGACTAACTTTGTCGAAAGCCTTGCTTAAGTCTGTGTAAATTACATCCATTTGTTTACCAGAATCTACTGCATGTGAAAGAAGCTCTGTGAATGTGACCAAATTTGTCGCTGTGGATCTGGCACTAACAAATCCATGTTGAAAGTCACTTAAATACAATTTTAAATGGCTTTGAATATATGGGCAAATAAGTGATTCAAAAATCTTCGCAAACGAACATAATATAGATATAGGCCTGTAATTAGAAACAGAGCCCTCGTCGCCAGACTTGTATACTGGTACAACCTTTGCAGTTTTCCATCGAGCTGGAAATACTCCACTTGTTAAGGATTTGTTATATATTATACTAAGCGGCCGTACTAACTCCATTGCGCATGAATGTATAAAGATTGGGGAGATTTCATCAGGCCCTGCGCCTTTAGAACGATCAACGCCCTTTAGTTTACTTAGCAAAGCCTCATCATCGATGCTGGGAGCAGCCAGACTCAAGCTATTATTTTCTAAAGTTCTCAATGACCTATTATCAAATTCATTTGCAGAATGGCTGTCCTGAGTATATACTGTGGAGAAATAGGAAGCAAACATCTCGCATATTTCGGTACTCTTTGACGTAGTGACTTTGCCATCTGTCATTGCAGACGGATATACACTTGAGCCACCCCGTTTTACTTTGACATGTGACCAAAATAGCTTGGGATTTTCGCTGAGCCTGTCCTCTGTTTTACGTATGTAATCATTGTACCTGGTAGTTGTTAATTTATTGAGACGTTTAGTTATTAGCTTTAGTTCTAGTGCATCTTAGGGATTTTTATATTTATTGTAACGGGTTCTGATTTTATTTTTTTCATTTGAAATTTTTATTAGTTTATGATCAAACCATGGTGGGAATTTATTATTTTTAAGTTTAGTAATTGGCACATGTTGCTCAATCACCTTTGCAAGAATCTCATAAAAAATCCCAAGCATTCCGTCAACATGAACACCCTCAAAAAGATTTTCCCAATCATAAGTCATTAAATCTTTGCGTAACAAGTCGTAGTTAGCTTTATAATAATTTGGTCTATAACATGCGTTGTTATACGGTAATCTACATTCTTTAACAAATTCTATGATTATATCAAGGGGGGGGTGAAATTGGTCAATGTTACTCAAACAGTTTGTACTTTTATCAACACTACATGAAGCTAATGTGGATATAACAAGGTCAAGTATACGGTCAGAGCAATTGATTACATTATTGTATTGTTTTAATTTATTGACATTGATAAAATCTATAAGAAGCTCACTAGTATTAGGTACTACATAACCGACGTCTGATTCGTTTATAAGTTGCCAGTTGATGTTACCCAGGTTGAAGTCACCGAAAATACATACATGTGAATTTATATTTTCCATAATTAAACTATAATGATCTAGAAGGATCGTAAGGTTCGAGCGCAAGACAGGCAGAGGGAGGTATACAGCGCAAAGAGCTATTTGACGATAAGGTTCGGCCGCGGGGATATCAACTATAACCCAGAGATCTTCAAAATTGCTTTCCCAGTTAGTAGAACGTTTCGATTTTATATCTTTATGCACAGCAATAAGCACTCCACCTCCCTCCTTACCACTCTGCGTACTAGCCTGCTCTCTATCTCTTCTATACACAACGTAACGTTTGTCAAACAACTCGCTGCTTAGTACAGAGCTATTAAGCCAGGTCTCAGTAAGTATAATAATGACAGCGTTTTACCTACCAATAAAACGCTTATTAAATACTTACCTTATTCAAAACCTTACATTATAATGAGAGCAGCGCTCGTTTTCGTGCCGGAGGCGGTCAACCCTATATAAACACCCCTAAAATTAGGACCATTCAATTTTACTGGCAACACCAGGCAGCCATGTTTTAAAAGTTTTACAGAGGTTTGAATTTCTCATTGCGTCTTACAAGCTATGTTTCAGGAAAGTTAAAGACCAGGCAGAGCTTGTATGTAAGGTTTTGAATAAGGTAAGTATTTAATAAGCGTTTTATTGGTAGGTAAAACGCTGTCATTAAATTCTGTACCGTTATTCAAAACCTTACATTATAATGAGACCTGTTTGTTATCGCCTGGTGTTCTAGATAGATGCCAATGTGATATCAAAGGAACAAATTTCATGTGGTATGAAATAATGGAAAATTGTTTATTCTAGATTATAATAGAGAATTTTCCAGGAATGAAAAGTTTATGTTTCATATGAATAAAATAACATGTTTATGAAAGAAAAATGTGTTTTATTGCATTTTTATTACAATAATAGATATTATATCTTTGTATTTAAATGATTTATTAGATAAGTTAGTATATAATCGTACTAGTTTCTAAATTACATACAATTCTATTTGTATCTTATCATAAAGAGTACTTAATAGTATGAAGAAATCAACACACAGAAAATAATCTAGTTACAGAATTTGAAAATTTGGTTTTTCCTTGACAACTCTTTTATAATATTTTGTAAAAGTGTTATGAGAACGCCAATTACCTTTTTGTAAAATCTCATCTAAAGGACAATTTAACACCCAATTTTTTGATGCCACTGCCGATCTGATGCTTCCCGGACTGGCTTCAATTCCAGCTTCTTTTAGTAGAGACTTAATCCAATTTGCTATCGTGGTTTTTGATGCTGGCTTGGGCTGTCCACAAATATTGATAAATAAATTATTAATAGAGTTTTCTTCTCTTCTCAATTTAGATAATTCCAATAGCAATTTTACCCAATAGACTGGATCCAAGGCTTGTGATTCAGTATTTTTTAACAAACGCCAACCTTGTTGTCTATAATCTGGTCCGTCAGTTTTTGAGCCATATTGAGGCCATAATATGATTGAATCCTCTTCGATGATGCAGCTTTCTTCATCTGTTGTTAGTAAGGTCAAGTCGTGCACTCTTCTACCTGAGCACAGCAGTAGTAAACATGCTGTCCTTCTTGAGCATTCGTAAAGGCTCGTTGTGCTTATGGGCTTTTTATTCAGCCAATTTGATAGGTTGTCAATATCCCAGATGGGAGCTTTCTCGTGTCTTGGTTTTTTGATGGAAACAGATTTTATTACATGACGGATTAACGGGTGAGAACTCAACTGTTTAGATTTGTCAGGATCACATAAGGTCGACACCACTGATTTATGAAGAGATATAGTACTGTACGAAAAATTGTGTTTTTGAAAAAGATCTGTCAGAAATCTAGCTAGGTCCGCGCTATTCGGGTTCCTGAAATTGACGCTGTTATGTTGTGCCCACTGGCACCAACGCCGCCAAGCTGGTTTGTATGTTTTGATCGTCGATTCTCGCCAGCTGGATTTTAGAAATTCTTTTTGCTCTGGAGTCCAGTTTTTTAATGCCGGATCCCACCCCCACATTTCCAGATTTCCATGGTCATGTTCAATACTTTGGGTGGGGGATACCCTGTCGCTGTGTCGATCAGGACCTTGTCCAGATTCAGAATGGTGAAAGGGGCCGCTATGGCTAAAGCTTTTTCCCATTTTGGTACTACGACTAAGGTAGCGGCCGGTTGCATGATTTAAATGGTTTAGTACCCGTGGTATCAAGAAAGGTGGTGGGAATACCCATGCTACAGGATAATTCCATGTCTGGCTCAGGGCATCGTGAAACTCTGCGTTCCAATCTCTTGCATTGAGGCTTACGTAACGGTGGACAACATGAGCCTGATGAGAGGCAAACAGGTCTATCACAGGGGTCCCCCATTTTTGAAAGAACGTTTGGGTAAACTGGGGGAGTAGGTGCCACTCTGGCATCTTCTTTTGACGTGATAGATGGTCTGCTTCTACGTTGTAAAGACCTGGCAGGTGATGCAAGGAGAGGTAGATGTCCCGTATTATTAGTATTTTGTAGAGTTTTGCCGTCAGATCCGATAGTTGTCGCGATTTCGTTCCTCCTTGGTTCTTGAGATATGCTAGAACGGTTCGGTTGTCCGACTGCACTGCCACCGTTGTATGGGCAAGTTGTGTCTGCATTGCAAGTACTTTGTAAATTGCTAGCATTTCTTTTACATTGGAGTGCAGTGTCATTTCTTGAGGAGACCAAAATCCTTGTATCGATTGGTTGTTCAGCTGGGCACCCCAGCCTTGGCCGGATGCGTCCGTCGTCAGATGATGTGACACAGGATATTGATGGATGACAGATGCGTACATATGATTTTGCAACCACCACTTGAGTTCTTGTAGTGCATGGCAGGGTATTGGGACTTGATTGCAATGATCTGTTTTTAGGAGGTGTTGACAAAACCGTTGTAACGCTCGGTGATTTAAGCGTCCGTTCGTGACGCAAAAGCTCGCAAAATTCAAAGTTCCCACTAGACTTTGCATTTGTTTTAGATTTGCTGTCTTTTTTATCAGTAAGTATTCTAATTTCTTTTTGAGGGTAAGACATTTTTCTGATGGTAACCATTTTAGATTTAGGTGTGGGTTCCACATTATCCCCAAAAACTGCAAAGTTCTTTGTGGTGTCAAAATTGATTTTGCCATGTTTATATGCCAACCGAGAGAGGTTAATATGTTTAGGGCTAGGTTTACATGGTTTTCCAATTCTTTTTTGTCCTGAGATACTAGAAGGTAATCGTCTAGGTAGACTATGACTCGCACATTCCTCTCGCGTAATAGTTGGGCTACCCAGTTGCTGAGCATTGCGAAGACTTTCGGGGCTGAAGACAGGCCGAATGGTAAGCAGGTCATTTGCCATAAGGTCCCTTTGTATATTAGCCTCAAGAAGCATCTGTGGGCGCGCGCTATTGGGAGGTGGAAGTATGCGTTTGATAGGTCGATTTTGGCCATCCAGTCTGATGCCTGTATAAAATTTGGAAGAGTTTGCACATTTATTAATTTGAACTGGCCCACATATACGAATTGATTTAGATTTTTTAAGTTGAATATTGGACGATATGAGCCGTCTGGCTTCATGACCAGGAACATACGTGAAACGAAACTGGGGGTCAGCGGGACTGATTCTAAGACTTTCATTTGAATCAATTGATTTATTGCTACATCCATTTCGTCCGATGTTAACGTTATTTGTGCATGATTTGTTAAACAAGGTATTTGAAGTGTTGGTTTTGTACAAAAAGGTATGCGATAACCTTGTATTATTTTTAATAGCACCGGACTTGCCCCATACGCTTGCCATATGCTTAAAAAATTCGATATTTGACCTGCTTGGAAACTCGAGTCAGAATTTTTTCCTTCCTCGAGGGCCCTTTCTCCTAGAGTCATTGTATGATTGTCTAGCTGAAGCTGGATTAGTGTAAGGTCCTGGTTTATGACCCCTTGCGCCTCGCTGTGAGCGAAAGTTATGATTACCCTGCGCGGGCGGTCTTACAAAAGGCTGCTCGTACATACCGTAGCCTACCTGCGCAGTAGGTACAGGCACTGACGGTGATGGGTAAAAAGGAACCTGCGCGGTTGCCGTGTGTGGGTAGTAATAATTACTCAAAGCCGTCGGTGCGGGCGTTTGAAAATTCGGTTGATTTCCCTGCGTGGGAAATAAGTACCTGGATTTTGCATCATGGTTGGGTTCCGCCTGTGCGGGTTTTTTATTATAGCGAGTTTCACTTTTTATTGGCCAAAATACCTTGCTTGCACCGCCTTTTTTCTCTAAAGCTGTCGAAAATGAATCGGTTTGAAAAAGGCTGTCGCATGTTGGCGGTATTTTTCTTAGTGCTTCTTTTGTAAATTTATCTTTTACCGACCGTAAAATACTATCTCGCCTTTGTTGTACCAAATCTGCACGATGGCCGCACGCCATTTGCAAGAGATCAGCCGAGATTTTCTTGTAATCTCCGTCCAAGAAAATCTCGTTTATCTTATTTTGAATTGTACCGGTACCTACTACACTATCAGTGTCAGATGAGCATATCCATGTCATAAAATTGCGAATGCCTTGCTCCATGGCATCGCATTGTTTTAGCAACCCCAAAGAAATTGCCGCAAAACCCCTCTCTGTGTGGCTAAGGTTGTTAAAAGTATCGTATGGTTTTATTTCCTCATTACACTCTAATTCTACAAAACCGGGGGTAGACACATAATTCTTTTGTACTTCGGAATATCTAATTTCCGCCCAGTCCGATGATTCAAAACGCTGAAACTGTTTCAACGAAGTTAAATGGCTTGGGACCGATTTTGGGACGGGCGGTTCCTTAGTAACTGTTTCTAAGGCCATTGAAAAAGGTAGCTCCGGGGTTTGTGCACTATTTGTGCTATTTAAATCTTCCTGGTGTGGGGATTCCGGGTCAGAAAAAAGCTCACCGCTTGCATTTAATTCAATCATTTCGTCCCCGGGGATTTCTATATCTTCTCCTACAACTGGGGGCGGCGGCGGGTTATCTGTTTGTGGAAAGCGACTCGACAGGAAATTTTGAATATTTGTTACCTGTAGTGCCAAATTACTTAAAACGTCGTCATAACGTTTTCGCTTTGCCATTTCAACAGAATCTTCAGTCTGAGCTTTCCGTTTTATTGAGGGTACTTCGCTATTGCGTTCGTGTTCTTCCATTTCGGATCTTTAAGAGAACAACAATTATGGAAAGCTTTATAAGTGTACCAGGAAATGTAAAATGTAGGTAGATATATTTTAGGTGACTACGATTTAAAAATAACTCACCTGGGTGTGACCGCTCCAAGCGAAAATCAAGACGCCAATGAGAAATTCAAACCTCTGTAAAACTTTTAAAACATGGCTGCCTGGTGTTGCCAGTAAAATTGAATGGTCCTAATTTTAGGGGTGTTTATATAGGGTTGACCGCCTCCGGCACGAAAACGAGCGCTGCTCTCATTATAATGTAAGGTTTTGAATAACGGTACAGAATTTAATATCATAATCGTTGCTAATAGTATTACAATAGAAGCTATGAGTTTTCGTTCGTAATCCACGACTGTTTTGATAGTATATTTTAACTATTGATACTAAGTTTCTCCTTCATATATTGTGACTATGGGGTATTGTAATAATGACATTTGTCAAATTTTAATACCCTGTTTTTGAAATTGATTAAAAAGCAGTACTTATTTATTTTATAGGTCAGTACAAGGAAATAAAAATGCCGATAGGGCAAGAAAAATTTGCAAAATAAAAGCAAATTAGACTAAGCAAAAAACAAGAATACTTAAGTATAAAAAATATCCCATATAATATAAAAATAAAAGAAGGTTTCTCTTAAGAAAGGAAGAAAATAAAACTTATAAAAAAGGATAACGACAAATTCAAAACATTTTAGTGGAAATTTGGCCTCCAATGACACCACCTGTTAGTGACAGGCAATAAATCTGGGAGCATCAGCACTTGTTTTAGACATATCAATCCTTTAGCTATAAATAATACAAAAACTCTTGGTGGCATATACGCAAAAAAAAAACCGGCCAAGTGCGAGTCGGACTCGCGCACCGAGGGTTCCGTACAAACACTTTCCATCCCTAAGTGGTTAAGTTAAGTTTGCACCTGGTATGTATAGCGCCCCATATAAATTAGGTGCAAAGTTAGGTATTAAAAAAAAAAATTATGGTTTTCGTAATTATTCCTTTATCTATGCTATAAGACGTTGCTTCGTACCAAATTTCAAGATTCTGAGTTCACGGGAAGCACCCTGTAGGTTTTGATTCCCTTGCAAGTGTCGAAAATTTGCGGCATAAACGGCTGTATCTTTTGATTGCGTTGGCTTAGAAGTTTTCACAGCTTCAAGGGACAGTAGACCTGAGTAATTGATATAAATTTCAGCTTCATACCTCCACGCGTTCCTGAGAAAAAGGGTCTTGACAGACGGACGGACGGACGGACAGACGGACAACAAAGTGATCCTATAAGGGTTCCGTTTTTTCCTTTTGAGGTACGGAACCCTAAAAAGCATTACTCAGAATAAATCGGGATCAATACATGAAATTAATCAATTGTATCAAGCGTTGCTTTGCAGAAATCGCATTAAATGCATGAAAAAATACGCAAATAAGTATAACGAGTTAGCACTAATTGACTGGCACGTCGTTATATCGCGGATTAGCAAAGCAATATTATTATTTTTATTTAAATAATCAAATATGTTAAGAAACAAATCAGCAAATTGCATAAAGAGAAAACTGCGTTTAGAAAGCGAAGAAAAACACTAGAGGAGCAAGAAAAGCAAGTACAAAAACAATTGAAGTTAGCGTGGAAAAAAAACGATTTCCTAAAAGATATACTGAAAGAAAAAGTTCAATGAGCTATTATTTAATGAAACTATTTGTAAACGCTGAACAAAAATTACAATTTCTGAAAGATATTTTGCAAAATAGGAAGTCTAGATACTCTAGATTGAAAAAATCTAAAATATAGTATGATAAGAAGCATAGTTTTTGTTGATCTCATATAAAAAAAAAATATATATATATATTTTTTTTTTTGTGAAATGCTTAATGTTAGATTGATCTTTTACGTTTTAATATATATAGATTAAGAGCTAGCGACCAAATCGGTCATGTGGCTTCAGCGGTATTGAAACTCCGTTAGCTAATTCTCTGAACAACCTTTTCCTATAATCTTCGTGCTGGCAGGCCGCGGGCGGTGGGTGCGGGTGTAGTGGGGTGGGGAAAAAAAAGAAAAAAAATGTGGGCTCAGCGACTTTAATTTTTTTTTCAAACAGTTGCTCTGTACTCCCTGTGCACCCAAAAAAAAAATTAAATCGATCGGGTGGTGGGAAGGGGTTGCCAGCGTTAATTAAAAGTACCAAAATAATAATAATTTTCGTGTGGGCTCAGCTGTATTGGCTTTTTTTCTGACGCGAGATTAATCAATAAGTAAGCCCCAAAAAAATAGCCATGCAAAAATATCATATAGTACATAGTACATAAAATGCGAATACATGGTAGTAAGATTATATCTGCTGTAGTGCTGTCTATTGGAACGTTGACAGAAGCGCGCAACAAGAATTATCGGCAATACAGATAATACCACGCCAGAAAATACGCATGGGAAAATACCAACGAAAACGTCATCACATTTTATTGACCTCATCTGATCCCCTTTTGTATAGTTTAAAAAAAAAACATTTACCCTTACATGAGGATGCAAACTGCAAAGCCACTTTTTAGTGTTCACTTCTATTATAATAAATTATATGCCATATTTATGTCGTTAGTTAATTATAATAAACAATATTACGTATTTTTACGCCTTTTTCATTTCAAATTGTAATTACCTTATAAAATCCATGATTATATTATAGTGATTCCATAATACATTACATTACATAAATGCATCATACATTTATGAGAAATGATATTTAGTACACAATCTTATCTTATATTAGCAAAAAGGTGATTAATATCAATAATAAACGGCTGCACGTAATATTTTCCGCGCGCCCATACATAGTCTATCACTGTGCGCCGCATGAAAATCGACATCGGTACAAAACTGGGTCCGGTCCTAATGTAATCAATTGGTTACAGACAAAATTAAAAGTCTTGACGAATCTGGAAAGTACTGCATTATGTGTGCTGATGAAATTTCTTTAAAACGTAATTTGTACTACCAGATAAATAAAGACAAAATTGTAGGGTTTCATGAAATTGACGGCGTACAAACAAACAGCAGAACCGGCGACACAGGCTTATGTTATTATGGCGACAGGAATATTTAATAACTGGAAACAGCCTCTGGGATATTGTTTTTTTAGCCAAAAGCAAAAATTATAAGGAGCTCAAGCCATGGCTAAACAACATTATTTCAAAGCTTTTCAATGTTGGATTTAATGTAGTGGCTTTTATATAGGACCAGGGTTCAAAATTTCTAAATCTAGCCAACGAGCGAAACGTTTCTGCAGACCAGCCCTACTTTTATATCGACGACAAAAAAAAATATAACCTTTTCGATAGAGATGTGTAGCTCGCGAGTGAGTGATTCAAACGAGCTATATCATTTGGTTTAGCTCACTAGCTCTTTCGCTCACTGAAGATGCAAGTAGCTCAGTATATCATCTATCATCTCAGTATTACTCACTCTGTCTCGCTCATGAAAGGAATGTTGCCATGCTGCCGTGAATCTAATTGATCGACATCACTAGTTCTCTACTCACTCGTGAACGATATAGTCTAAAGATCTACTGAGCTAAATGAGCTAAATGAGTGATACATATCTCGGTGAGCTAAAGACACATATCAATCTTTTCACTTTAGTGACACATTCTGCGCATCTCTACTTTTCGACGTCCCGCACCTCATCAAATCGTTGCGAAATAATTTATTAAAACATGACTTCGATTTTTAAACCAGGATGGAGAAAAAATTACAGCGAAATGGGAAGATATCAAATCGTTTTATGAGCAAGATAGCAAAAGAGCATATCGTTTGGCACCAAAATTGACTCAATCACATATCAACCCAAATAATTTTGAAAAAATGAAGGTAAAATACGCCACCCAAATATTCAGTGGCACTGTTGCTGCAGCAATGAATTGCCCAATAGAATCTAACCATTTGAATCCAACTGCCATAGGAACTGTCAAATTAATTGAGCTCATTGACAAAACATTTGATGTGCTCAATTCATCTGGCATAAAGGAGCCTTACAAATATAAACGTGCGTTCGGATTTCAGCCCCACCAAACTGAAATATTGGGCCAGTTTAATAATTTCTTGTCCAACGTCACCGTTCTAAGCATAGAAAAAAAAATATTACTAATTCAATTAAATGCCTGAAAGGGTTGAAAATTACCTTGAACGGCATTCAAAGCCTAGCTAAAGATTTGAAGTCTGATGGGTTCAATTTTCTGTTTACACGAAGGTTGAATCAAGATGCCCTAGAGAATTTTTTCGGGTCAGTTAGGCAGCAAAGCGGAAATTGCCGAGAGCCAACACCAGTCCAATTTGGTCGAGCTTTTAATAAGCTGTACGTAATGAGCATGTTTAAACACTCCAATCGTACGAATTGCTCCGACGACTTGGATCAATTGTTCATGAACACAGATGGGTCAGAAATAAATATTGGATCTGAAGGCGAAAATTTGCAGACAGAGCAGAACACGACTAAATCAACTATAGAAGTGGGAACAACAGATTATAGATTGGATGTACCTGAAAACAATGCTTTTCTGTATGTTTGCGATGATGTAACTTTGTTCAAAAATTATGTACAAAAATGGTGTTAATGGAATATATTTCCTTAATAAACATAGTATCCGATATGCACTATAACTTTTCCTCCAAATACTTGAGCATAAAATACCGTGTCACTAAAAATCATTAAAAATTGGCTCATTTTCGTGGTATTCGGATAAAAATCCTGACTTTTGTATTAGACCTAGGATTTTATTTTATATCTCAGCTTCAGTAACAGTTAAATTCTAACTATTAACATTGATTTTAGAATAGTACTAGCTGTGTTGCCCGCCACTTCGTCCGCGTGGAATTTTATCTTGTACATTTTACATCTTTATTATTTTCAGATCCAAGCCATGTTGAAATTACTTTTCTTTTTTATAAGTTGTACGATATTTAAGTCAAGTGGATTTTGATGTTGGTTGCTGTAATTCAACAAATAATACACTACCGTCAAAAAGTTTAAGACCAAACACAATGTTCAGTGTCATTGTTATAAACCCTTCTAAAAATCATCAAACTAAATTTGTAATCAATAGAAAAAAAGTAATCTTATTATTTTTGCCTTTGGTCCTGTAGCAATAGTACCTACATTACTGCAGAGGCCGCGAAAAAGGGAATTGTTGGCCGAGTAGTAATAGATGGCCGAGTGATAACGAGGCCATCTAGAGATACGAGGCCGACAATCCCTGTTCGCGCCGAGGCTTGTATAGTGCTTTTCTCAAATAAATCCAAGGAAATAATACAAACGTTCAACTTATATATTCACATAAAAACAAATGTATTTCAAATTTATTAAAAAAGAACAAATTTATTTTTTAAGCTGTTCGTGTTAATGTTTTTGCCACCAAATGTTAAGATGATTCTATTTATTAAAAAATGACAACACCTTATTAATTAGATATTGTTATATTTTTTAACAATAAACGTGATTCCTTGTTTATTTTATTGAATATCTGTTTTAATCTAATTTAATAATCTAGTTAAATATCAGAAATAAAACGTAAATATACATATAGTTCTAATCACATTTGGTAAGCGAATCCCATTAACTTTGTACCCGATGAACAATACCATTATCTGTATTGTTAGCTGCGGCCACAACTGCCACTTCAAAATGTAAGGCGTTATAAGTGCAAATTACTTTTACACTAAATTAGTCTTTAAGTCAAACGAAATAAGGTTTACTCTTAAACAAAGAGAACACAGATGTTGGTCATATTATACACAAACTACGTTTTTTTTTATTGGCAGTATGCCATAGATTATCAATAAAAGAAATAAACCCCACTGAAACAAAAGACAATCTCTTTGTTGGCCACGGCCAATAATGTTGTATGAAATTCCTTTATTGACCTCTAATTTGAAATTAGAACGAATCTTCAACAATTTCTATACAAAGACGTATTTCGCGTTCTGTTAACACGATCATAAGCACGACATTTCCTTGGATGTTTGAGAAAAGACTATTTTCAATACATATGATATGTACAGAAAATGTATTTGATTGAGAAGACACTAAAAAGTAATGTTTCTAAATTTGATATTTAAACGATATTGTTTGTTCTAAGAACTTCAAAACTGAAAACTAAATGACTACTCAATTCTTCACCTGTCATCCTAGTTCATATAAAAGGACCCAGGTGCTGGTATAATTCACATTTTACAAAAAGTCTAGAGTGACTCGGTTTCCTAGGACACTTAGTGAAAAAAACCGGCCAAGTGCGAGTCGGACTCGCGCACCGAGGGTTCCGTACAAACACTTTCCATCCCTAAGTGGTTAAGTTTGCACCTGGTATGTATAGCGCCCCATATAAATTAGGTGCAAACATAGGTATTAAAAAAAAAAATTATGGTTTTCGTAATTATTCCTTTATCTATGCTATAAGACGTTGCTTCGTACCAAATTTCAAGATTCTGAGTTCACGGGAAGCACCCTGTAGGTTTTGATTCCCTTGCAAGTGTCGAAAATTTGCGGCATAAACGGCTGTATCTTTTGATTGCGTTGGCTTAGAAGTTTGATTTTTTCACAGCTTCAAGGGACAGTAGACCTGAGTAATTGATATAAATTTCAGCTTCATACCTCCACGCGTTCCTGAGAAAAAGGGTCTTGACAGACGGACGGACGGACGGACAGACGGACAACAAAGTGATCCTATAAGGGTTCCGTTTTTTCCTTTTGAGGTACGGAACCCTAAAAATAAAAATAATGGGTCGTAAGCCTCGAACATCTGTGGCACAACGTAGTGCTATCATCACACTTAGTCAGGAAGGCAAGACATAGCGATATATAGCCAGTAAATTGAATATTTCTAAGACAGCTGTCCATAACACTATCTCCAGGAAGAGGAAAACTGGGAGTTTATTGGATCAAGCACGTTCAGGGAGACCCAAAGTAACCAGCAAGGTCGAGGATCGAAGAATAGTGACGATGAGCAAGATAAATCGACGCTTGACAGCTACAGAAATCTGTGCGGAAATAAACAGCAGCCATGAAAAGCCCGTGTGTCTCGATATCATTTTTGAAGACCTATCCATAGATGCCCACACGTATGTATTTGATGAAAAAAAAAATAGTTCTAAGTATGGGGAGCCCCCAATATTTATTATTATTTTTTTAATTTTGCATCAAAATCTTAATGCGGTTCACAGAATACATCTACCTACCAAGTTTCAACAGAATAGCTCTTATATTTTCGGAAAAAAATGGCTGTGACATACGGACGGACAGACAGACATGACGAATCTATAAGGGTTCCGTTTTTTGCCATTTGACTACGGAACCCTAAAAACCACCCCCACTTTAGGTGTTCGAGAGGTACCCGAAAAAAAAAAAAAATTTTAGTTTTTCTTTTACCGTTTTGTCGGCGTGATACATACACATACTCATACCAAATTTCAGCTTTCTAGTACCAATGATCACGGAGCTAAGCCGCGGACGGAGACGGAGAGACGGACAGACGGACATGGCGAAACTATAAGGGCTCCTAGTTGACTACGGAACCCTAAAAAACGTATCTTACTATGAAATCCATACAAAGTTACGAGCTCTTTACCGTAGTATTGCAGGAGCATACCATGAAAAACGGTAACTATCTCGTCTCATTTATCATTCCAAATTCCAATATTTCGGCAATGCCAAATTACGGTCAAGAGTATTATCTATTGATATCTATAAACATTATAATTATAATATTACAAACTTTTAAACAATAGCCATGTTTAAGCAGCACAATTTCATTGTCGTGTAAAGTCTGAAAATGACCCCGATTTCTATTGGATAATAAGATTTTTTTGTACTATAAATGTGAACTGCCGGCTTTACAAAAAAACTAGCCCCCTATTTTTTCATTTGCAATATAAAATAATGTTATATGTCCCTTTTCAAAAATGTTTTTAGCAATAATCTAACCGCACCTGAACAGCGTCGATTACGACATGAAGGAACATAATTTGTAGTTTATGACCTGAACTTGGTGGTAGATGTCTTTCAAAGACTATAATCTAAACAGTGTTCGTCACGGGTCACCTTATGGAGCGGAGTAACTTTAGTTATTTGCGTGTTAATTAAGTTTTATCCCTTTCAAAGGTAACGGTCGCTTACGATATGTGTTTATGAAAGTCGTTAAACTAAACGTTATTTTTACTTTAATACGAGCCTGATTTGTCCAATTTTCTAATGGATGAATCACATCTTAGCTCTAACGCACTTAGATTGAGAAAATCACGTCTGGAAAAATCCTCTCCACCTCTTCCAATTTTTTAGTATGTTATTGACACAGTGACAAACTAGGTTTATAGGTTTTCCTTTTTTCAAAATTTGCTATAGATTCTAAGTTAAAGGTAGTTGAAAAACCTAATTTTTGCGATTAAAACGTTGTTGAATGAAACCGTTTGTATTATAAAAAAATTGCACTTTTTAAAAAAAAGCGAAACCTATAAACCTAGATTATATTATGTTGAAGCGATCGATATCAAAATCGAAGTGATTTGCTAAGATTTAGTTAGTGGAAAACGTTTTCTCCCGTAACGCAAATTTCATCAAAAAAGTACCTATTGTCAGTCGCAAGCTGCAACGCTCTCTATCGCACGATTGCGGGTCGGGGGAGGAAGTAAAGTATCACGTATTTAAAAGGATGTTAATGAAAAAGTAAAAAGGATCCTAGCCCACGTAATCGATATCTAAATCTGTTTCAAAAATGATGGGAGTAGAGTAGGAACTTCTACTAACACTAGTTGGGTTTCAAGAAAAAGATCGATCGGTTGATTATCATTATATTACAATTTAATTAAAAAAATCGGCCAAGTGTGAGCCACCCACGCACCGAGGGTTCCGTACAAATTTTCACTTATGCCATCTTAACTGGCCTGGTTAAGTTTGCACCTGATGCGTATGGCGCCTTATTTAAATGAGGTGCAAACTTAATATAACCAGGTTCACCAAACATGATATTTGAAAAGGACTATATTTTTTATGATTATATTACAAATGTATAGTTTCAGGGTGAATTGCAACAAGCTTAAAAATTACCTAATTTTGGTGGCTTTTTTTATTTTTAATTTAGAGTCAAAATTATAGATATACATACATATCAATAATACGAATAAAGTCATAACCAATGTGTAGTAATGGCCCTTTGTTTTACATAATAGTTATAAAGTTATTATTATTTTAGTAATTGGCCTGCCACCAAAATTTCTCGTGCCCACAAATATTAGATTTTTTGGCCACCAAAATTGTACACCTACACCAAAATAAGTTACTTGTGCTAAAAATTAATATTTATAATAAATAATAATAATATCGGACAACCTCACACAAATCGATCTACTCCCAAATTAAGCTCAAGAAGGCTTGTGTTATGGGTACTAGACGATGATATACGTACTTATATAGATCAATATATACTTAAATACATAGAACAACCATGACCCAAGCACAAATATTCGAGTTCATCACACAAATATTTGCCCTGGCCGGGATTCGAACCCGGGACCGCCCGCTCAGTAGTCAGGTGTCTACAAACCGATTCAAACGCGTCGTCAAAAATTGTTGATGAAATTGCCTACTGGAAATTAAAAGGAAGTACCTAAATGTTTTATTAATCATTTTAGTTATACCAAAATATCTGAAAATACAATCACTAACTCGTTTATAACAACAATATATTTTTTTCTTTTCGAGGACTTCTTCTCTTGATTGTTTTTTTATTGCGATTAGCCATCCTTAAAAATAAATAAATTATGAATAGCAAAAGTAATAATTTAGATTAATTGTTTGCATGTAATGTATCTAAACACTTTATTATACACAATAGCAAGAAATACATTGCAAAAAAATAAGCATGTACGAAAGCAAACCTATCCCTCTAAGGGATTTCTTCCAATTAACCTTCAAGTGAATGAGTATTAAACACAAGTAAATGGTAGACAAACCAAGCAACATGTACAATACGATAACTTTACAATAGTACACATGAACATGCAAAAACCAAATGAGAGAGAGATAGGAAAACAGTCAATGTAATACATATTACGTAATATCTATATAAATACATATAACATAAATATAATCATAATTATAACAAAAACAGCAACCTAATCAAGTAATCATTCGTTCGACAGCCACAATTTCTGTAACTTCCCCTTGAGTGATGCTACGAACTGCGTCTACCTTAGGGCGGGAGACAATTTATTCCATAATTTCACGGCGCGCACAGCAAAAAACACATCGTAAACATGAGATTTATGCAGTGGGATAGATAGATCCAGATTCGCACTTGACCGCAGGCGATGGCCACTACCATCAGGCATGTAAAAGAACTTCTCTGCAAGGTAAGGAGGAGAAGAAGGAATGACAAGGACATTGTACAAAAGACAAAGAACATAGTATCTGCGCTGACGGATCGGGAGCCATTTAAGTTGAGCGCGGTATTGAGACACATGATCAAACTTGTGGAGACCAAAGCAAAAGTGAGCGGGCAAGCATGATCTTCGTATGAAGAGGAAGGAATTTCTGCAGACACCTCAATTAATGAAGGGACGCGAAAAGTTTCCTACTGATCTCAGATCCTACCCATGACAAAGTTTGATCCATGGTAATGCCAAATTTGTTTACAGTAGAAGAGCAAGGTATAGGCGTACTATCAAAGAAAATAACTGGCTTAGCTTGATCTGAAAGCTTGGAAATAAAATGTGGGCTTCCAACGACAATAGCCTGCGACTTCTTAGCATTCTTCACCAAACCAAAGGATCAAGCCCAAGCACGGATTGATTCTAGGTCTGAATTGATTTGCGAAACCAAGGAGCCAAAATCCTCAATGCTGGTCGCCGCATAAAGCTGCAAATCGCCTGCATAGAGATGGAACGAGGAGGAGAGGGACTTGGTGATTCCGATGGAGAGAGTATGCCCCCTTGGGGGACACCAGCAGACGGTTCACACCAGCTAGAAAATCGGTCATCAACTCGAACCCACTGGGAACAGAGGTAATCACGAAACCAGGACAGTGAAGTTGAAGATATATTTAAAGTACTAAGTAAACTGAGAAGTATATCAACAGTGTTAAAAGCACTACTAAAATCAAGGAGCACCAATATAGTCACTTTTCTATATTCTATATTAAGACGAATGTCGTCGGTGATCTTAACTTAACCATTGCGGTGATTGTGCTAAAGAATTAAACAGGTTAAGTCTATTTAGATGTGATGGGAGACGTCGATTTACAAAGGATTCAATGATTTTAGATAAGACGGGAAGAATCGACATAGGACGATACTGCGAAAAGTACGACGGATTAGGGGTTTTAGGGAGAGGAATCACATGGGCGCATTTCCAAATTGTAGGAAACGTGCCAGAGGAGAAAGAAAAAATAGTAATATAGGAAAGGATAGGAGCTATAAAATCCGCTACCAGCATAATATCTAAGCTAAGATTACCCTCACCGACAGCTAGTTATATTAGATGTATTTTGTTTATTCTTGACTTCAAATAAATTCACCAAGTCAAAAGTTTTGGAAATGCGAAAAAGACGATAAAAAATGTGAAATGATTGACAAAATTAAAATTCTGGTGGCATCAAGCAATTTTGGTGACTTTCAAATTACCAAAAAAACCACAAAAAAAATTATAGGTATTAAAAATATCCGTATTATTTACTTCCAATTTAACTTTATATTTTAAAAAGGAAACCTTTAACACGTCTTGCACACAATTCCAAGCGTCGCCAAGGGGGGGCAGGGGGGGGCAGCTGCCCCCCCCCTAGTGATCCAAAAATATGTCCAGTCACTTGACTTGTCTGATGGATCATTCTTGCACATCGAAACTCAAATTAATTCAGCAAGAAATAATTCCAACTCCTCCACAAAATGGATGTAATTAGGAGAGTCGAAGTCCAGGTCAAGGGCTAGAGAGAGATCGGTGATGAGATCGTCAGTGTATCGGCTACCGTCAGTAAAGCTCATGAAAAGTGACTCTACGAAACGAGTGGCGACGTGTCTCACTGACACACACTTTGTAGAGACTGTGTAGAGTGTACCGAAGAAGAAGAATTGTCCATATAATATAGCATTGGTACGAAACAATTAGAACTACTCAAGTGGCGCTGAGCTGAAGTCCTGAGTTTGTTCTAAAATTGGTATATTCTACGTTTCCAGCCCCAATATTAACGCCATTTTGAAAAAAAATAACAAAACTGAATCGACAAACGTAGACCAGGTCTACTGGGCAGCCTCGAGTCTTTACTCGTCGCGTCCAGTAGCTCAAGCAAATTAAACCGAATATGGGCAATCAGGGGAAATAATTCGTGTAGTTTTGAAAATTGGTATAGTTATACCTTATGGTGTCTAGATGAACATACTAAAAGTCCTCGAGGGTGGGGGCTGTGCTAAGGGAGTAGGGGGGGGTTGAAGGTACCTTTTTTCTGATTTTCGCTCATATCTCAAATATTTGTAGAAATAGCATTATGATTACTTAGGACAAAAGTTTTTACATAAAATTCCCTACAAATTTGAATATATTCATTTTTACTCTACAATCAATACTTTGGGAGCTACAGGATGTTTAAGTTAACCGAAATATCAAAAAATGGTCGTTCAAGAAAACGTAGTTTTTTCATAGTTGCTCATCATAACACGCGAACGTGTTGCAACGTTGTGTAGTTGAGAAATTCCCGTTACCGGTAATTTCCCATTTGGGAATATTCCAAGTAAATTCCCATTGTTCCCGGGAATATACGAGCTTGGTGGACCCATTCCTTTGATATTACGTTTTGAGCTAATTAATTGAATACAAGCAAACCGTTTTCACTTTTTGACTCATCCTGAATCACCACTTAGCGAGTATCGTAAAATTTACCTGATGATGGACCCTGGAAGCCCGTGATGGATTGGATCTCAAGATACGTTCAACATAGACATGTGCGGTTTTCGTATTTCAATTCATTTTGATGAGCAGTTAGAGCCGGTATCATTAAAAAAACCTGATGATGGACCTTAGAAGCCCGTAATGGATCTCAGGATACGTTCAACGTAGACATGTGCGGTTTTCGTATTTCAATTCACCTTGATGAACAATTAGAGTCGGTGTCATAAAATAAACCTGATGATGGAATCCTGGAACCCCGTAGGTAATGTATCTCAGGATACGTTCAACGTAGACATGTCTGGTCTTCGCATTTCAATTCATTTTGATGAGCAGTTAGAGCCGGTATCATTAAATTAACCTGATGATGGACCTTAGAAGTCCGTAATGGATCTCAGGATACGTTCAATGTAGACATGTGCGGTTTTCGTATTTCAATTCACCTTGATGAACAATTAGAGCCGGTGTCATAAAATAAACCTGATGATGGAATCCTGGAACCCCGTAGGTAATGGATCTCAGGATACGTTCAACGTAGACATGTCTGGTCTTCGCATTTCAATTCACCTTGTTGAGCAATAAGAGCCGGTGTCATAAAATAAACCTGATGATGAAATCCTAGAAGCCCGTAATGGATCCCAGGATACGTTCAACGTAGACTTGTGCGGTTTTCGTATTTCAACTCTTCTTGATGAGCAATTAGAGACAGTATCATAAAATAAACCTAATGATGGATCCCGGAAGCCCGTAATAAATCTCAGGATACATTCAACGTATAAGAAAAATAGTTTTTTTAGGGATACGTCGCCATCATAACGTTTTTTTTTTTAGTTTAGAATAAGCACGCTTAGTCACCTGCTGATCGAACATATAATCCCCATATCGGTCCGAGCGTGCGAAATTACCGTAACGGAGCTGCCACGACTTTGCGCGGCAAGCAGCAGCGCAGCGAGTGATTGAGCGAGAAGTCCGAGCACGGCGGCCATACACCGCTGCCGCTGCCGCTGTCGCGCAAAGTCGTGGTATCTCTATAAGGCCTTAGCTACTACGGGCGTCAGCGCGGCGCGGACCGCCGAATAACGTCAGAGTTGGATTTTGTACTATAAAATAATTTGTATATTTGCATGTCTGGTATTATATACTACCAGAACGACAAGATAGTACGCCAAAATACTATAATCTCTTGACCATATCAACAAAGATATATATGCGCCACTAGGTGAAAATCTGAATAAAGTACCTTCAACTCTCCCTACTCACTCAGCACAGCCCTCACCCTCGAGGACTTTTAGTATGTTCATCTAGACACCACCAGGTTTATTTCATCTGTGTTAGTATGATCATCAGGTTTATTTTTGATACCGGTTCTAACTGCTCATCAAGATGAGTTGAAATGCGAAAACCGCACATGTGTAAGTTGAACGTATCCTGAGATCCATTACGGGCTTCCAGGATCCAAAATCAGGTTTATTTTATGATACTGGCTCTAATTGCTCATCAAGGTGAATTGAAATGCGAAGACCAGACATGTCTACGTTGAACGTATCCTGAGATCCATTACTTACGGGCTTCTACGGCCCATCATCAGATTTATTTTATGATACCGGCTCTAACTGCTCATCAAGATGAGTTGAAATGCGAAAACCGCACATCTGTGCGTTGAACGTATCCTGAGATCCATTACGGGCTTCCAGTATCCATCATCAGGTTTATTTTATGATACCGGCTCTAATTGATTATCAAGATAAGTTGAAATTCGAAAACCGCACATGTCTACGTTGAACGTATGTATCTTGAGATCCGATCCATTACGGGCTTCCAGGGTCCATCATCAGGTAAATTTTATAATACCGGCTCTAACTGCTCATCAAGATGAGTAGAAATACAAAAACCGCACATGTCTACGTTGAACGTAAACCTGAGATCCATTACGGGCTTCCAGGATTTATCATCAGGTTTATTTTATGATACCGGCTCTAATTGCTCATCAAGATAAGTTCAAATTCGAAAACCGCACATGTCTACGTTGAACGTATCTTGAGATCCGATCCATTACGGGCTTCCAGGGTCCATCATCAGGTAAATTTTATGACATTCACTTTAAGTGGTGATTCAGGATGAGTCGAAAAGCGAAAACGGTTTGCTTGTATTCAACTAATTAGCTTAAAACTAAATATCAAAGGAATGGATCCACCAAGCTCGTATATTCCCGGGAACAATGGGAATTTTCTTGGAATATTCCCAAATGAGAATTAGTCGGTAACGGGATACCAAAGTATGAATGAACCGTAACATTTTAATTTTAGAATTTGATTTTTATTACACTTCCTGTAGGCTCACTCCTGTACTATAGCATAAGTAAAACATATTCAACAAACGATATGTTTAGAATCTCAAGATTCAGAGAATGTTTCTTTCGATTTGAAATGTTTTAAACTAGCAATTTTCTGTAAGTTGGGTTTAAATTTTACTGAATTAAGGCGCCGAAATTGTTGCCAAGTCTTTAAATTAGAGTTGTATAAATATTTAAATACCTACATAAATTGGAAAATTTTAAAGTCAATATAGATTCATGGGGTAATCATTATCTCCATAATTTCTGTCAGAAGACGATGACAATGCCTACCCTAAGGTTTTTCTTTAGCCGACATCACTGCTCTCGTTTCAGTGTTGAAAGTTTTTGGTGAGTTTTTATATTGTTAGATTATTATTCTTTTGTCACACATTGTCTTATCATGTCAGCAAAAGCTGAAGTATGTACATAGATTATTTTTTGATATTCATGTAAATTCATGACGACAGTAACTTCATTTATACACACAGAAACAAATACTATTCGGTATGTTTATCGCATTCCGCAAAAGATGGACACACATTATTCACTGCTGCTCACTTCGCTATGCTCGTAAAAATAAGTTGCTCGACACACAACCATTTACCCATGTTAAAGGAAACATCGGCTACGCTAAACTGTTAATGTAAAAATCGTACTTTCCATACATATCCCCCGTTTCTGGCTTGGAAAACCTCCTGTTCATGTATAGCCACTGTGTTATCTGCAGAAAAACTGACCTTCCAGCACATTACCGGGTATCATAACAATAAATAAGAATTATGGCGAACATAAACATACAAACCAACAGTTTAAAGTGCCAGAAGCACGCATGTTTTATGAAAGAGAAAAACCGGGTCTCTGTTAAATATAAACGCTGACGTTTAACAGTCTATAACATTAACCTCTAATGTTCAGTCGGTATTATCGCTTAGGACTACTGCAGGACAAAACGCGCCATTAAAAACTAATGGCCAGAGTAATGGAAGCCACTATTTAGCATCAGAAAAGCGACCATTATTTTCAGCAACGCCTTTTTCCTTCCACCGCCTTAATGATATCATTTTAATGAATTGCGTAACAGATTAAACGTCTTTCTTAATTAGAACCTTATCCAACTAGCGTTGATATGAGTCTAATTAAATTTTGCCTCAGTCGCGCGGGAAATTGACATCGAAATTAACTGTTTCAAGCGTTTTATTAACGAATTCATTAACGTTTTTAATTACGTCGGGACAAAAGGTTTTGTTAAGTTAATATTTTGGAAAGGTGGAGTGTGTGGTTTAGGAAGAGTTTTAAATTACGAAATTAATTTGGAATTTGGAAGGTAGGGTAGTCGGCATTAAAAATAGCTAGGTAATTTGTTTTAGTAAATTGTTAATTTAACTAAGTTGGTTTTAAGGTTTCGGGTTCGTAAGGTCCACCTGTTTTTAGTTGATCGTACTTGATTAATTTAACTTGAAATGAAAATTAGAAATCCGTTCGGTGTTATCGTACGAATTCATAAAGTCTGGTCAACAATATTAATTAGGGCTTCTGAATATATGTACGTGTTACACGCGGAACCGTAGCTCCGTGTTCAGCACCGGCGGTCCTAAGATCCCGTACTACACGGACACGTCAAAGATACGTAGCCGTGTCTGCGTTCGGCTACGGATCGGCGGATCTCGGCTCCGCTCGGGTATTGAATGAAAGCTTATCAAACGACAACGTCACGGACGGATCAGATCCGCGTATAATTAAGAAACTTAAGAAACGCATCTCCGTGTAACACGGAGCTACGTATCTTAATTACACGGAGCCTAATTACACGTGCCGAACGGTCCGGATCTCTGTTGCCGTGTTACCCGGCAACGGGTACACGAAACACGGACACGACCGCGAGCCCTAATATTAATCGACCAACCATCGAAACACTGTGGCTAAATTGCACGTTTCTAATAATTACACTAATATTATAAAGGCGAAAGTTTGTGAGTGTGTTTGTTACTTCTTCACGCTGAAATGGCTGGACCATATTTGATAAATGTTGGTATGAGCGTAGCATACCCTGGATTAACACATGGGCTACTCTTTATCCCGAAAAATAAAAGTGATCCCGGGGGCTGAGCGGGTAACACCGCGCGACTCAACTGGTGATGTTTAATTTACCGCTGTGCTCTATTGAATTTTAAATGTCAACTTTGCAATGTAGCAATTATTATAATACTTTCTACAGCAGTTAACAATGCTCTTATTTCTCTCAAGCCTCTCATATTCCTCCAGAGACCAGACACCCTTTATAGCACAGCTGCTAGTTCAATGCGACGCCAAAATTGGTTGTAGTTGGCAGTTGGAAATTCGAAGTTCGTGTTTCACCGTCCCATTCCTTCAAATATAGTTTAGGTAATACGAGAGCGGGAGGAGTGACACAATGCAGAATTCAAACTTACTTACCTCACACTGTTTACAATGAAGCGAAAATATTTGAAAATTTAATGGTTCAGGCAGAGTTTTTGTATTTTAGCTTCATTGTATATTTGAGTTACTTTAGTAGACGTTACTGTTTTAACAAAAATAATTAATTTGGGTATAGCACATCGTTACTGTCCATTTTCAACATAATTTGAGACGATGGTGCCGATCATAAAGTCTAAATCTTTACGGTAGATGGCGCTACGATGCCACCCTAAGGCATGCAGAAGCAACTGGTAGAAAATTTCAATGGCTCTTGCATCAGGTTCAGTGGTCCAATTGTTAGGACGCTATTGTTGGCCCGGAAAGCCGTTAGAGATGGAGGTTCGAATACTGCCTGAACCATCAATATTTTTGCTTCATTGAAAATGTTTTGTTTAGGTCAGCAGGCGTTACTGCTTTAATAAAAATAGGTAACCTCTTGGCAATTCTGGAATCGAACCCTGAACACAGCATGCTAGAACCACGTATGACGGGTTATTTTGTTCCAGTGTCCATGACGACAACACGGTCCGCGCTTACGTCGACTGCCGCTGGCTCCGAACCGATGTGCTGGAGAAGGACGCGCTGGATACCCCGAGGGACGCTGATCTCATTATAGGATATCTATTCTCAGTAAGTGGTTATAAAGTGAGAGTACCTTTTTTATACAGAGTCCTCGCCAGGAATGGAGATGTTTTAAAACAAAAAATGCTAATATGTCGAAAACTTACATACTCAGGAATGCGCTGGTGAAATGATTATGATACCTCACGAGACACCTGTATACTAAGGCGGTGAGAAGCATGCGGCCCGCCTGATGTTAAGCAGTTACCACCGCCTATGGACACTTGCAATGCCAGGCATCACACGCGCGTTGTCGACCCTATCAGAACCTATTTACTCCCCTCTTGAAGAACCACATGCTGTAGCCCCCGGGGAATACCTCGGCAGGGAGCTCATTCCACATGCGGGGCGTTCGCGTTCGCGGTAGGATATTCTGAACTGGGCGTTACCGTTCAGGGTGTTTTCAATGCGATTCATGATTTACTAGTAAGATTCTACTTATTCCTGAGGTGATTAAAAGGGTCAAATCGGTTACGAGTATTTGGCTAACTTAGGTAATTCACCAAACACAAAATAGCCTTTAGGATGAGTCCTTCATGGGCATGGCGCAGATTCTATTTGTTGCTTTACTCATAACTTTGAAATAATGTGGCTATTCTTGGAAACCGAGGTATTCTCAATTAAAAAACACAATTGTTCTCGCCAGATCTATCCTGCCATTAAGTGAAATGAGTATCATACCGAACGAAAGAATAGGTCCATGCAGTCGTTTTTTAATTTAATTTCTTTTTTTATTTTATTTAATTTTTCTTTAAGGATAATTTCGTGGAGAATATTCCCACAAGTACCAAGAAGTTTGGCAATTCCTTCATCTGCCGAACCATTAAAATATGGAACTCTTTGCCGGCTCATGTGCTTATAACTTGGGACCCTTCAAACGAAGCGTGAAGAAGCATCTCTCGGGCCAGCATGGCAGTGTCAACTGACATGGTACCGTTGGTTCCTTGCCAGTTGCCATTGCAACTTGAACTGCCCTTTTTGATTACCATCAGGCGAAGTAGAGCCACTAAGTTGTGCCGTTATAAAAAAAATACAAACAAAACCTCTTTTTCTGAAGTCGGTTGAAAAGAATTGTAATCGAAAAAAGAGTGCTGAAATATTTGCTCGCTCGTAAATTTTCCGCTACGCGTGACTCTTGTTTGTTTTTAGAATTTCATTCTCCCGTTTTGTGTTTTTCTATCATTTCAAAGTGGGTTTTTAATTCGAGTTAGTTTTTGGGTTAGCATATAATTTTGAACAGAAAAGACGTGTTTTCTATTACTTTTTTTATTATTCCAGTGAGTGGACGCCGAAAATAAACGTCTCTGAATTTTACTGTGCATTGAAATGTTTTCAGCTGGCTTTAAAAATAACATATTTGCATAATTTGACATCAGAGAACTCTAATGACAATTATTATCCTGTTTTTATCTGCAAATAGGTACTTGTACTCGTCAGTATTACTAACCAGTTGATATTATTCTAAAACGCTATCAATTCTATGTTAAATTTCAGTAAGAAAAAAATATGTAACTAGGTACCTATTTTGGTGGCTCAATTATCATCAAATAGTATAGGTACAGGTTTTAGTTCGTGTGTGCCAAAAGATACCACCTCTACATTTGTTAATCGCGTGCACGTGTTTATATCTGTAAAGCCTGTTGTCACGTATGCCGCTGTCATATTGAAGTTAGCCAGTCTAGCACAACGTTATTATGCTTCGCGACTTTTGTTGTGCGGCATAGCGTCATCTCATCTGTCACTCTCACTACTGCACAGAAATAGATTGATAAATATCTCGCGCGAGAAATAGGTTCAGGAGCATGGCATATATGAAAACAGGTACAGAAAAGGAAACTGTAACGCGTACGTAAAAGGTACGTGTTTTAATTTGCTTGACTGTACGCTATGTAAGTCATAGCCACCAAAAAGCTTTTGTGACTTGTCAAAATATCTCTACTTAGAAGTATATATCAAATATACACGCTGTATAGTCCTCCTTGACGTATCTGTCAATGATGAACCTGGCTCCAGGATCTTCACGAGCGTCGATCCTGTGCCCGAATGTGGCTTGCAAAACCAAATTTGGTTTTAAAGGTTCTATTGCAAGGCGCGCAATGCAACTCACCTTTATTATTGTATGTCTAAGTATAGGTAGGCTTTGGACGGGTCTTTCTGTTTAGGCGTTTTGCGACGCTCCTTAAAATCAGTGATGGCCTTATGAACAGAGCTGCTGTTCTTTAGGTCATTTACCCTATATATTTACTCATAAAGGTTCTGCGTTTTACACCTAAACAGATTAATTTGGATAAGCTCCACCAAAATTCACGTCTATTTGAGATAATTATGATGGTTTTGTGGTTAAACACGGAACTCATTATAATGTTAGATTTAATCAATAGAGTACATGGTGATATTGTTCAATTTAATTGAGTAATATAATGTAGTTTAAATATTGGATAGGTAACATGTGCCTTACTAACTAATGGCTTAAGTATAATGTTTCTTCCCAAAGTGTTTCATTTTCCAACAGGAGCGTCTAGGTTTTTTTTTCTAAATTGGATATTCTGAGTTTGTGTCTTTGACAAATTTGAAATAAATATTGGCTCGTCTTGGCGGGGGCACGGTAGTGCAATATTTATTTCCTACCCGACCAATCCGATATCAGTATTCTTACCTAAGTATCAACAATGAAGATTATTTAAGCAATATTCATCAGTCGTCTATAAAAAATGCAAGCATAAAAATCTAATGAAAACTATTTATTCGAAATATACAATGATATTGAGAAAATAAATCTAAATTTACAACAAACTTTCCCTTTACTAGACGTAACGAATTGCCTGTTGCTATCGAATCTTTGTTTCAATATTGCTGACGTTTTACGAGGGTTCGAATCCTACGAGATTCCACAAGCGAGATACAAAGCCGTTAAGAGCCTATTGACTATATATTTTAGTTTCGACATGGTC
Organism: Apotomis betuletana; assembly: GCA_932273695.1. Taxonomy (NCBI): domain Eukaryota; kingdom Metazoa; phylum Arthropoda; class Insecta; order Lepidoptera; family Tortricidae; genus Apotomis; species Apotomis betuletana. The sequence goes on along the minus strand of OW026310.1, from coordinate 13,669,707 downwards.
CAAAACACATTTTACGTTGCGTCGCCGATCGAATTGCGATTTCAGCAGTATCCTTACCATGAGTTTACGGTGACTGTACCTCGCTAGCGACTGCGTAAACCATTTGTTTAAAGAATAGTACAGCGCCAGCATGGTCTTTCCGAAATGTTTTATAAATTGTAAATCTGACAGTTCTCAATAATAGTGGCTGAAGGAATCTTGACCTTCGAAACTGAACAAAAAATTTATTAGATGGCACATCAATTTGTCAACCGTTCAAATTTTAACACACGTCAGTTTAAAATCATTCAAATCTTGACAGTATAACCGTTGCAATTTTGACATTGACAAGTGTCAACCATCAACTAGTTTAAAAAAAATCGTAATAATGGTAATGGCAAAGAAAATTGTAAATCCTTAAAGCAAGGACTGTCGAAAAAATATTGATTTCATGGACATCCAAAAATAGTTTTAAGCCTATTCTTTTTTTGAGAACGTCACAAAACTCCGAAGTCCTAACCTAACCTTATTGTGTAAAATACTATTCACAGCTAAAATTATCATAATCGGTCGTGTTCGAGTAAAACAAACTTTGCAATTATTGGGTGTTCCGATTTTAAATACTAGCACAAAACGCTTTAATGATCTGATAGAGTTGTGACCTTAAATATAGTACGAGCGACGTATTTGGCTCTGTTACTGTTTTTTTTTTCTTCATATTTATTAATATTAATGTCTTTGTTTGACAGGGTGACCTGGAACAGTTGGTGTTAGTCCCAAAAGCTGGCCAGGCGCAGAAGCAATGCTCGAGCCAAGTCACCGGGACATCTACGCCTTACGTGAACATGCATTAACAGACTTGGCCGTCTACTCTACACCTTGCAACAGCACGCGTCGTGCAGAATGTGGAATTCAAGGCTCGGAACAACGCTTATTTTCGAAAAATAAATCAGCAGGACTAGCATTATCTTGCCTCGAATACGCATGTCTTGCTCGCACGACTTTGAAATTGAATGTGACGGGTAACTTGCATTTGTCGCGCGACGAAGAGTCACATGTCATACTTATGCGCGACGTTCTGTGCTTCTTAATTTATTTATGTTGCTGAGTTCCAATCCATTATTCTGTGCAGTGTACAGTACATTATTGTTAAAAAGAAAAGAGAAACATAAAATCGCGAGTATATAAAATAAATTATTACGACAAACTAAGAATATCAATTGTAATGCATAGCATTTAAATCATAATTATATTTTGTATGAGTGAAGGAATAGTACATTGTTGTAGAGGCTGTAAAGTAAGCAATAGATTAACGAGTAAATTTCGAGGGCCGACCCGCAGGGGAGGCCTTCGATAATACGAGTTAATCTATTGCACTTTCAGCCGAGACTTAACATAGTGCTTTTCACGACACGAGGAAATATATTATAATACGAGTTCTTCATATTGGTAATTAAACTCGGCGTCTTGTTGCAGCCTCATTGTTGTTAAAATCAGGGCTATTATAAACATAAAGCTATTCGTGCCCCCACCCCCAGATTCAAACGACATAAAGACGATTTTGAACCCAGTTATGAAGAAATAACAAAAATATTCAAACTTACCTCATTTTCAACTTAATTTAGACATTTAAATATTTAGTCTAGGTTTCACTCAGGTAAACAACCCTACGATACATTATACACTGAAGGGTCATTGTAACGGTACGCAATATTAACATACTTTCCTAATAATCATATAATATTTCGTGAGTTAATGTGAACATTATTAAATTAATCACATTATCACATTACAAAACCAATTTTAATACATATTTACTAAACAATACATTTTGTTTTTTTTTTTTTAAATATGGCCGGCTGCCCCGTAGCGCATGCGCGCTTCGCATCTCATCGCAATAGAGTCATAGCTTTTCAGCCGAATAAAAAAAAATATGAATTCAATATTTATATAGGTAATTAAAAGTATTTATTTGTTGAAAACTGTTTATTTGTTGAGAAATTAGTAATTGTAGAAATTAGGAAATTGTTTTACGCCCCATAACTAATTTTAAAATATAAATGTTCATGATTTTCAAAGTAAAACCTTTTTTAACAAAAACTTATTAAAAAGTAAACCTGAGGAGTATTATCCTACTTAAGAAAATAAACTCGTTTGGTGGTATTTATAAGTTTAAGAAAAAAATACACCTCATAAATGACGCATTCTCATTGGTCAATTTAATTTGACATGCAGCAGACGATTAAGCTTTGATTGGTTAAATTGTAGTTTAAGCCGGCCGAGAAAATGTGTCTGAAATATTTTCTAAAAAGTCGTATCTTACTATGAAATTCAAGTGTAGATACGAACTGTTACCGTAAGGTCCAACATTGTTGTCGTGTTGGGAGCTACATAGATATACAGTTTACAAAAGAACATATATAAGCAGTTTTGTGTACTAGATTCAGTTAATCTATAACCACATTTTCGACCAGTGTCGTGAAAAAAATATTTTACACGCCACACTGCTCGAAAATGTGGTCGTAGTCGTCTCTGTTGTGTTATCTCCCTTGCGGGCCGGCCTTAGAAATTTACTCGTTCATCTATTGCTTACTTTTCAGCCTCTACAACAATGTTATATTCCTTATTATTTATTTTGTGACTGCAAGGCGGCAAATAGCCGGTAACGTAAGCAAGTTTGGGTAGCCTAAATATCAGGCCTTGCCTTCTAGATGATGGACAGGTTGTATAAAAGATATTAAAGATAGAATATCTTAAGAAAGAAATAAACGACGAGATGATGGGTTCTTTATTTGAACTGAAAGGCGTTTTTCCGAGCTTTTTCCATTTGAAATTGAAATATGACACCCTCAGCTGCGGTTCGTGTAATATTTATATATGAATTCCTGAACTGTTAAATTAATATTTAGTTATCTATTTTTATTGTAATGTAAATTTGTAGCAAAATTCTCCCTGTTTTATTACATTTTGATTTCTAGTTAGTGAAAAATATTATTTTGCTTAATAAAATGTTTAAATTCAATAAAAGAATAAGGAACATACTGTTAGAGCCTTCATGATTAATCATTACATACATTTAAAAAACTGTATTGTTTTAGTCGGATGTAAATGATATATAGTTTATTTATTTTAAAATGGGTTACTTTTATATTTTTAAGTTTTTTAAATGGACGTTGGGAGATCATGACACCTACGACGGCCATTGTCCCAAATACCCCCATTTGATTTATACGAGAATCATTAACATTTTAGTACAAAAAATGTACACGATAAAATAGCCTCCATACTAAGCGAGCTAGGGCAGGTAAGGGCCCGCAGGGACGGCCATTACCGGTGATTCCAACATCAGAAGCCGCGGTGCTTGTTTGTATCGTGTTTTTGTAGGGCTGATGTTTGGGTACACGTCTCTGGAGGGCTAAGTGGTTCAACCGTTTAGTAAACGAGTAAAGTCATTATGGAACCGTGGAAATCCGCCATGTGAATTTTTCGATTGATCTTTTAACAATATTACTGAATTGTACGCGTTTTCTTTAGTTTATTATTTACTTATATTGATTTATTATTACAATAGAAATGTCCATTGCAATCTCTAGTACTCGTAGAAACGGGGACTTAAATATTATTTGTCTTTTTCACTGTCAAGTTTCAGACGCGATCCTTGTTTGTATTATATTATTTGGAATATTAATGTACTATTACAATAGAACGATCCATGCGTTCTCTATTAGATTTTTTTAATATATGATATGTGTCACAATGTTTAGTTTTCTTTTTCTGTATTCATTGTCACTGCATGTTTTTATAAGGCTAATGTGTTTGGGTACACGTCTCTGGAGGGCTAAGTAGTTCAACCGTTTAGTAAACGAGTAAAGTTATTATGGAGTCGCGGAAATCGGCCATCTGGATTTTTGGATTGTTAGTAAAATATTTTAACAATAATTATTGAATTATACGTGTTTGTTGTTGCTTGTTGGCATTTTAATTTATTATTAAATAGATCCTTTTATTCTCTATTAGAAAAATCTCAAAAATGATTTGTCACATGCATATTTTTGTAAGGCTGAGTATTCAACCATATCATTATTATGCGTGCAAATCCGCCAAGTGAATTTAAAAGGAAGGATTGATAATTGCTGAAATATTACTACATTAATTCCTGGATTTTGTACCGTTTTATTAGTTATGTACATATTATTGAATTATATTAAATTGTACATTTTTTTTGCAATCGATCCGTTAACAATTGTAATATTTAAGTGTATTTTCATTGGCAAGCCACAGTAAAAGGTGTTATGTATAATCGACATAAATTGAATGTATTGATTTAAGATTTTAAAGTAGTTTTGATTAATATTTTATTTTTATTACGACTTTAAATACATTTTGGTGTTTAGTGAAACTTATAATATGATAGGTTTTGTGAAACATTAAGCTGAAATATATATTATATTGTACGTTTAATCTTATTTAGAAATGTTTTTACGAAATACATATATATACACCCATATAAATATGTATTCTTGTCACACCGAATGTGATTGTATCTTTACCTATATTTTTCAACGCATTTGGCATATTTAAATAACGGAAATAATATATTATAATAGTCATAAAACAAATAGCATTTCTTACAATGATATAGGTTGGCCTAAATGTAAATATAATGAAAATAAAAGTTTAGTCCGATGTATTAAAAATAATGTAATTAATACATTTTGATTTGTCTGTACGTTAATAAATTATAAGACAAGCTAGTCATTAGCAGTAATAATTATATTATGTTTCTTTAAATCTGTGATTTATTTGACGCATGATCTCGATGTAAAATGTGTTACTTTTTCCTGGATTATGGTTTTCTACTATAATAATATAAGGAGTTATAAAAAGTAATAGTTGTTTTACTCTCAGTAAACATAAAGATCTCCTTACTTCAAAAATAAATTAAAAATAAGTTTCTGCCAAAAATGACATTTTAGTGGCAAGCTTTTTTAGGTGACTGTACTTTTCTTTGGATATCCCTCAAATGCTCACTGAGACGATTCTAAAGAGCCCAAGCTCGGTAGGATTGCTTTTTCTATTATAGAGTTCCTATGGCCACCTTCCGGCTCCATCATCAGATCAGCCCCATGGTACCATATTTTTGTATTGTCATCAAAGTTAAGTAAGTATGCAAAATTTCAGCTCAATCGGTTGACGATATCTGCTTCAAAATTGATTTGCAAGATTCCACCCGAACAAACATACTTTAAACATACATACAATGCAAGTTAAATAAAACCTTGTAAAATATACAAAAACGTTAACGTATACGTGGGAAGTTGATTTGCGTATTGTTTTTCTTTACCCTATTTGGATAAAGAGTATCCTACAACTATTTTTGGGATGATGTCTAGCCCTGTTGGGCGTGATGAGAGGACAAAGAAATGTTTACTAACAGATGGCGCTGTAAGACACGACTGGCGGCCCATACAATTCCTGCATCGCGCTGATAAGATTTTCCCTGAAATATCCCTTCTCCATGTGACAATGCGTGTCCTAGACGGAACCCGGCCACAGAAGTAGGGTCATGGGTCAATGAAACCACTATTTCTCACTAGAAAATATATTGTCCGTTCCAACAACACTAGTAGGTACTTGCGCACTGAATATAAATAGCACTGGCCTGACGGCGAACCGGAACACGGGGCTGACTTGTCCCAAGTCTCAGGTAAACTGGTGGCCGCCCCCAACGGGACGTCCGGCAGCTGGTGATGAGCCGCTAAGCCTTCCACTCGTCACATGATCGCAGTGTAGAACGAGATAAACAGCGTCTTGTTCCTGGAAACCCAGAGGTAAGCGTAAGCGTTGGAAGCATTGCTGTTGGTCGGGCACGGAAGTCGGGGTCCAGTGTGCAGATTCCAGAAAGCGCAAGTATGTATTACTCAACTGTTAGGTGCACTAAGCTCTAATTATTTAAACAGTAGGCACAGCACTAATTTACAATTAACAAGCAATTGGAAACTCACCCCAGCGGGAACATCGGACACCAATAATATAAAGTAATAGACGATTCTATCGTCAATGGCAGTATAACGGTTGTTCCGTAAAATGAGTGTACGGGCTTCTCTTTCGACAGCTCTCAGCGGTGTGACGCGTAGGAAAGACGAATGCATCTTCGCGTGCGCTCGGGCATCTTCGTATAGCAGGGTCCCGCGCCTAGCCGTTAGAACAAGCGCGCGGTAAACAAAACCATTAGGTTACGTACTAATAATCGCGGTTCCGTATAAATTTAAAATTATAACGCGTGCACCTAGTGTACGACGTTACAGTACTCCGCGGCAAACAGAAGGATTTGAGTCCTGAATGAAAATCCGCCTGACTATCCTGCATAATTTAGCAATTTTAGATCCTTAATGTGCCAATAGCCAATAGAATGGCCCGACTCGTTACATAATTCGTAAACTAGAGGCGACTTTTTTCCAATAATTTTACACTTTATAAATTTGGGAGCTAATTTCTTACTAAACCTTTTATCCTTATCGCTCTGATAAAAAGTTCTCTTCCAAACGGTATCCCCTACATTAAATTCCGCAAGCCTTCGTCTCAGATTATAGTTTTGGCAATTTCTGGAATGCGCTTGCAGAAGTGATGCTTGAACCTTATTAAATATGCCAGAAAGAGCGCCTAGATTTTCAGCATAAGAATCACGAGGTTGATAAATGATAGTATCACACTCCGAATCTAGGTAATGTGAGCCACAGACAACCAGTTCACGGCCATGGACCAGGAATGAAGGAGTATATCCCGTTACCTCATTTACTGAGCTATTAATTGCGAATTGAATCTGGGGTATCAACCGGTCCCAAGTTCGATGGTCGTTCTCTACAAATGTCGAAACTGCAGTCATAACGGTTTTGTTATATCGTTCAACTGTATTTACATGTGGGGAATATTTAGGGGTAAAATGCACATTGGGTACCTTATACTTAGCAAGCATATTTTTTAACGTAGTACTTATAAATTGTTTTCCGTTATCCATAATTAAAGTTGAAGGAATACCGTGCACTAAAAACACATTTTCTTCTAAAATTTTTGTTATTATTTCAGCAGTAGCACGTCTGATTGGGAATAATAAGCAGTATTTGCTAAAACAGCAGGTGATTACAAATAAGAAAGAGTTTTGTTTCTTAGATACTGGCAAGGGGCCAACAAGATCGATACTTATGGTCTGAAAGGGTCGAGAACATACTTTAGGCCGTCCCATCTCTCCTAAAGGGGCGTGGTTCTGATGTTTATGAGCAATGCAAGCATCACAAGAGGTGACAAAATTAACAGTATCAAAATGCATCCCCGGCCAATAGTACCTCAGCGTTAGGCGCTTGTACGTCTTAAAAACACCCAGATGGCCAGCAGTTGGCTGGGAATGGTTCTCCTCGATCACCGAACGTCTATGTTCTGCAGGCACGACTTCTTTCCAGTCGAACTCTTCGCGTAATGAGCATTTGCTTTTCATTAATCGGAAAAGTTTCCCATCCTTCACAATATAATTAGGAAAAGATGTAGGGGAGTCTTGACAGCCATTATAAATATTTAAATACCATCGGTCGGTTGTTTGAGGTATGCTGACCGTATCTTCAACGGCAGAGACAGGACATGCTCTAGATAAGGCGTCGGGAATGACATTATCGGAGCCACGGCGGTGTTTTATTTCAAAATTGAAAGCAGATAGACGCACTCCCCAACGAGCGAGGCGACCAGTTGGATTACTTAAATTTAAAAACCATTTTAAAGCGGAATGATCCGTAAAGACCGTGAATTTTATTCCATTGTCCAGGTAACATCTCCAGTGTTCTATGGCCACGAGAACGGCCAAGGCCTCTCGTTCTGTAATACTATAATTTCTTTCCGCATTAGACAGAGACTTGCTCATATAGGCTATAGGCCTCTCCACACCAGAAAAGGTTTGAGTAAGCAGGGCTCCCACGCCGTAGTCACTCGCATCAGTGTGGACTTCAAAGGCTTTATCATAATGAGGGCATGACAAAATAGGAGCCGATATGAGACACTCCTTTAGTTTATTGAAAGCCTCATCCGCTTCCTTTGACCAAACAAAGGGGAGAGTTTTCTTATTGGTAGAAGTTAATTTGTTCAGTGGCCCCGCAATAGAATTGAAGTTTGGCACAAACCTTCGATACCACGAGGCAGTCCCCAAAAAACTTTTAACTTCCTTTTTATTTGTGGGTGTGGGGAAGTTCAGTATGGCATCTACTTTGCCGGGGTCAACGTGCAGCCCTTTAGAGTTGACCACATAGCCCAGGTATTTTAACTCATTACGAAAGAATACCGATTTATTCAAATTGATAGTTAATTTGGCTGACTCAAGTTTCTTAAACACCTTCATGAGCAGGGATATGTGATTTTGAAAGTCTGAGGAGACGAGAATAATGTCATCTAAATATACAAATACGGAATTTTCAAACTCAGGCCCATAGAACAGTTGGTCTACTAATCTCTGTTGCGTCGCAGGTGCGTTAGTGAGTCCGAAAGGCATGGTGACAAACCTATAGCTTCCCCGGGTTGGTACATAAAAGGCAGTCTTATCCCGGTCGTCTTCTGCAATGGGTATTTGCCAAAAGGCCTTGGATAGATCTATGCTACTTAAGTATTTTGCGTTTTTAAGATTGTCTAAGATTTCTGACACATACGGTAGCTTGTATGCGTCTTTGCGGGTAACAGAATTGAGTTTGCGACTGTCCAAACAGAATCTCAATTTACCATCCTTCTTCGGTGTAAGCAGGATAGGCGATGACCACGGACTCTCACACGATTCAACGACACCAAGTTGAATCATTTCGTCCAGCTCCTCGCAAATAATACGCAATTTTTCGGGTGGTAATCTGTAGTACCGTTGCCTTATAGGGGAAGATTCTCCGGTATCAATGTGATGAGTAACTAGATGTGTGCGGCCCAGCCCTGCAACCTGAGTTGAAATAGATTCGAACTCTTTTATTACTTCATGTGCAGTAACACGTTCAGTTTCACTTAGTTCATTTAACGAATGTAGCATAAGAGAATCTTCCTCAATTGTTGAGATATTACTCTCCTTAGATGTTAAGGCAATAGTATCACAGAATTTTGGAAACAATTGGAACTTTTTCCAAAAATCCACTCCTAAGATCAGAGAAGATGTAACTGTAGGTATAACGTACGCTTTCAAAATATGGAACTGGTTTTTGAAAAATATTGGAAGATTGATGTAGCCCTTAGTATACATTTTGTGACCACCAGCTGTTACAAATGTCTTAGAATCATCACAATTAGAGAGCGTTAGACCAGTGGATTTCGTTATACCCAAATGAGAATTATTTCCTAGAATTGTGACAGTTGAACCGGAGTCCAATAATCCACATATGGGTTGGTCTCCTACATTCACTGTTACATAGGGGCGTATATCTTTCAATGGTTTTTTGTCGAAGATTGTTGCAATAGAGTAACTTGAGAAGTATACCTTAATAGTGTTTAACCAATTTTGCCAATCTTTAGGATCGAAATTAGTATTGGTATTATTTTTACTACAACAATCTTCCAAAACTAGTTTTTTGATTGCGTGGCGGGGTGGCACGTAGGGCAATTAGGGTATATATAATCTTTAAGTCCACACTTAAAACAAATCGGGTAGCGGTCCTGTTTACAAGCCTTTAGCGAGTGATCACTACTGCGGCAGCGTGGACAAAACGTAGTCCTCGCAGTAGAACCACTAGGATTTTGCTCAATGCCTGCCACTGACACGTTGTTACAGTTAGGTTTATACTCGCGATCCCGATTGTAAGAATTCTGGAAACTTCTTCGATCGTATGAATTGAAGTTGTTTCTATAGAATGGCGCTCTTGACTCAGGTTTGCTATGGTTTTGGTAAGCTAGATCCGGAGCTAATGTGCTATTATTAGATCTAGGAGGTTCACGGAACTGGGAGGAGAGGCAATGAATTTTCTCATAATTCAAACAGAGTTTTCGAAGAGTTGCGATGGAGTCGATACCAATAACACACGACGCTAGTACCGCAGAGTAACACGGCCTTATGTTATGTAATAGTATGTCTAATTTATCTTGTTCGGAAACCGGTTTAGTCAAACGTGAAAATAATTGTGACATTATTGCTAAATAGATGGTAATATTCTCCTGTTCCCCTTGTGTCCTGTTACGGATTTCTGACATGAGCTTGTAATCATAATCAAAAGGACTGAAATCCGAAACAAGCTGCGCGATCAAATCATCCCAATCAGTCACGCCATTCCGTATACCACGGTACCAATGCAGTGCATTCCCCGTAAATATTTCCGAAGCGTACATTAATAATTTATCGGAAGGCAAATTTCTTGCAGTTTTATACTCATTCATTTTTTGAACAAACGCGTGGACGCAGCTCTTACCGTCGTACTTAATTTTAAAATCGCTAACTTGTGTATGATCGCAATGCACTGATACAATAGGCGGGCCATCGAGTGACGAAGACGGCTGAGCGTAGTTAGTGTGCTCGGATGCGGCACTTTGAGCAGAGTTAGAATTTTTAATTTGGTAAAATGTTTTTGAAAGAGTTGAGAATTCTTTCGTTAATGTTTTTAACATTGTGGCAATTGTGGTATCGGAATTATCTATTCGTTCCAAGCGATGGTAAATATGATTATGCAGTGCAGTTGTACGTTGGAATGAATTGTAATCATATTTTTCCTGCAATATATTTATTTTAGAAGCGAGCTCGTTCATAGATGTACGAGCGCCATCGTAGTCTTGCTTCGCCTCAATGCCAGAATCGAGAATATCCTCATTAGGTATTAATAACGCTAATTTCGTTATTTGTTTACGCAAGCCCAATACGGTAGATGCCGGCTCTTCGCCTCTGATAAGCACTTCGTACATCAACTCATTTTTGTTCAACATGAAATATTTAATAGGGTGAGTATCCATATTTGAAATGAGCTAACGTTAATAACCCGGCCAATACAAGCAGATACAATCTTACAATACTAATGCACAATTGAAATATTTCAAGTCGTAAATACTAGTAATAGGCAGTATAGGTACTTAAGTTGTAAAGATGTGATGAAATAACCAAATGATATTGAACACTTCGATCGATACTTCCGAATGAAAATGACTTAATTAGGTAGTACTTGTATGTTTTTTTTTTTATATATATATATATTAGATACTGTGCTACTGAATTTACTTCACAACAACAACTATTACGATTTGGTTAAAACTGCTACGAATTAGTTAATAATAATAATGCAGGCAAAATCAACAGGAATTCAAGTGCAAACTGTTACGTAATACTCTTACAATTATACAAAAACGACTTGTCGTCGTACCTCAAGACTTAATTGAATACTTTTACACCTATTAGCACATTACAACAAAAATAGTTATTTCAATTACCTACAATTAAATAGTTATACGGCACAGTTCACAAAAATGATTGATTGAAATAGTTTTAATGATTGATAATTATGTATTTTTTTTTACAATAAATAAAGTGGGTACACGTACCAGTTTGCTGCCGTAGACACCTCCTCGTTCACAAAGTTGAATCAATAAGATGAGCACCAACAGAGAGAACCATTTACTTCCCGTACCGTGTTATTGGAACAAGACTACCACGTAAGGCGCCACTGTGACAATGCGTGTCCTAGACGGAACCCGGCCACAGAAGTAGGGTCATGGGTCAATGAAACCACTATTTCTCACTAGAAAATATATTGTCCGTTCCAACAACACTAGTAGGTACTTGCGCACTGAATATAAATAGCACTGGCCTGACGGCGAACCGGAACACGGGGCTGACTTGTCCCAAGTCTCAGGTAAACTGGTGGCCGCCCCCAACGGGACGTCCGGCAGCTGGTGATGAGCCGCTAAGCCTTCCACTCGTCACATGATCGCAGTGTAGAACGAGATAAACAGCGTCTTGTTCCTGGAAACCCAGAGGTAAGCGTAAGCGTTGGAAGCATTGCTGTTGGTCGGGCACGGAAGTCGGGGTCCAGTGTGCAGATTCCAGAAAGCGCAAGTATGTATTACTCAACTGTTAGGTGCACTAAGCTCTAATTATTTAAACAGTAGGCACAGCACTAATTTACAATAAACAAGCAATTGGAAACTCACCCCAGCGGGAACATCGGACACCAATAATATAAAGTAATAGACGATTCTATCGTCAATGGCAGTATAACGGTTGTTCCGTAAAATGAGCGTACGGCTTCTCTTTCGACAGCTCTCAGCGGTGTGACGCGTAGGAAAGACGAATGCATCTTCGCGTGCGCTCGGGCATCTTCGTATAGCAGGGTCTCGCGCCTAGCCGTTGGAACAAGCGCGCGGTAAACAAAACCATTAGGTTACGTACTAATAATCGCGGTTCCGTATACATTTAAAATTATAACGCGTGCACCTAGTGTACGACGTTACATCCATGAGTTGTGGGCTAAGACCGCTACAGAGTGGAAGGCAACAAACTTGAATCGGAAATGTGGCAGACCTGGCTGGTGGTGGCGGGATGACATGGATGTCTTCTTGAAGGATTGGCCAGAAATAACCTTAAGATCACTGGAAGAAAGGCCTTTGCCAAGCAGAGGGATATTACGGGCTCAATATAATATAATAGTCCCTTCTCTAACGGATTTCCAATACAATTTTAGATTTTATAATAGTATAGATTTTTATATGAGGAATCACTAAGAGAGTACATTGTGAAAACTTTCATCTGCTCGTTTTTGAAGCTACGTAGGTACGGTACTTGAAGGATAGATACCAAATGTCCTATGTTTTTTTTTTGTTTTTTTATGATATGAACTACATCACAAGTTTTACCAACACAATATGGCATGGAGCACAAACACATCATATCGACGCTTAAGAATCAATACCGTCCAACTAACATTTTTGACGTTTTTCACCTTTTAATGCAGTTAGGTTCAGAAAAAAAACGAATAGAATGCCATCATCGACTAATTTTTTTTTTTACTAAGATAATAGGTATTGATTCTTAAGCATTGATATGCGAATTTCATACACAGTTTATGTTTGTCGTGTGCCCGCTTCTCTGTCTTCGCCGAATTGTTTTTCGTCAAATGTTTCATCACGCAGAAGTACTATTTCGAAGTAGAAAGCATTTTTCTTTGAAACCGTAAATTATTTGGGATTGTTTTAAAACAAACCTAACCTAACTTAATGTAAAGGACGAAATTTGCATGAATTGTGAAAGATTTATACTACGGAGGAATAAAATGCCACGAAGCGAAAATTTGGCGAAGTGAAACATTCGAAGAAAACTCGTACGCGGTCTCACTGAAAGAAATGCCTTGATCACACCTACCGAGACAGTGCTCTCATCCCTGTCACAAACAAGACAAACGGGCGAGAGAGATCACTGTCTCGCCACTGTTGTACTAGTTAGGTGTGCGCGCCCCAAATTTAGCTGCACATAAATCGGAGTACTGACAAACTGAGGGCTAAACCTAAATAAGTTGTGTAAAATTAGCATATTTTAATGTTTTTTAATCGAATCATTGTATAGATTCTTATTTAATGTGGGAATACCACATTTTATTTTTATAAATTTTGACACAAAGGTATATTATGGAATAAAAATGTAATGTGATCCACTAATGTAAGCAGGACTCGAACCTGCGTACCTTTCCGGCGTAGTGTTCTCTCAACTGAGCTATCACATTTTAATTTGGAAGATTTGGTGGGATTGACGTAACGATGTGACAGCTCAGTTGGGAGAGCACTACGCCGGAAACTTAGGATCGCAGGTTCGAGTCCTGTTTACATTGCAGTGAGTCCCATTAAATATTTCTTTCATAATTTACCTTTGTGTCAATATTTATTAGCATATTTTGGTTACTACTAAGCACAATTTCTCAACTATTTGAAATATTTTTTTTAGTGTCGCTTAAGTAGTTGCTCTACATGTTTTGAATCGGTTCGAGGTTTATTTTCGATATTTTATAACGGCGAAATATTACTAAGTTTGTGACATCGCAACGTGCCGTCGAAGTGCCTACCTCATCTAAAAAACTTAAAGCGCTGTGTATTTTACTATCTTAAGGTAAGGCTGTTTGGAACCTAAAGAATGTTGAAATAAACCTTTTAAGCCCGATTTTTTTCTACATTTGAATATTAGGAACATAATTGTTTTCATATTTATAATAGGAATATATTTATAGCTAAGGGCTGAAAACCATTAATTTTTAAATAACCATATAGCCCCTTGCAAAACTTTGTAGGCACGAACACAGACCAAAGAGTAATTTCCTCAGAAATCAAATAGTATGGAAACCACTAGAATTTTTCTCTAAAAATAAAAGGAACTGTGCCAACTCCAGATTGGCTGGAAGTTTGAAACTTTAGCCGTTTATGAGCTGAAATGGAGAAGTATTATACCGGTTCTCAGAACTCTTAGCTTTCTCATGAAATAAATTTCATCTTGGCTTATATTTCAAGTTTAATTAGCATTTTCTGTGATCTCTTGGATGGATGATTCAAGTGACTGACTAACAGTCTATCTATCAACCACAGACATTCACTTCTGAACGACGTTTAAAATAATTTCACTTAATCTATTTTGGTTTGATATATAATACCATTGCTTTGTATAATGTAACGAATGATATGATATAAATGTAGGACATATAATAAGTTAGGTGCTAAAGAGCTATAGGTAAGCCCTTGAAATCACCACTTGTTTGCTAGGTTAGGTTCGTTAGGTACCTTGCGTCCTTCAGAGCGGAAATAGCCTTTAGGCGAGGCAGGTCGTTTTCGTGGAAAGTCAATGTAGTGAAACGTCATGTTTGTTTTACGACTTTTTCGAAGGACGTCTTTTACTGGGTTAGTCATCTTCTAAATGGGTCTATTTCCCAGGACGTCATTTTCTGGGTTAGTCAAACAAGTATGTCTATTGCGCAGGACGTCATTTTCTAGTTTAGTCATCTTCTAAGTGGGTATATTTCGTAGGACGTAATTTTCTGAGTCAGTCGTCGTCTAAGTAAATCTATTTCAACGAAATTCTCTGAGCTTGTAACTAATCTTATGCTATTTACTTTACGCCGCTCCAAAAGCATCGAGCATCTTAGCCCAACTCGAGATCTGTCCACTACCTGTCTTCTGACGGTTCTATAGTAATTTGGTCACGTTTTCAGAAAACACAGTGAAAACCTAGAAATTATCGTCTAATTATCGGTCCCATCGTAAGTATTAATACCTGCCTATCTATTTAATATCTGATTATAGTTAAGTATGTGAGTGAATTCAATGGCAGTTAAACCTTAGTATGGTTTTGCTCGTTGCATTATTGTTAAATGTATTGTTTTTTCTCAATACAGTTATGAAACAAAGAAAAAAATAAAAACTTAAAAAAATTTTTTCAAATACCTACGAAATTTTTATGATTTCTTTTTTTTACCCAAAAGAAATTGTTTTTAGAATCCTCCTAATTTAACAAAACAATAATTGTAATATGACAACCAAACTTAAACGCACTTTTTCATGGTGAAAATGGCAAATTACTTATTATCTCCGTACAAATAGAGCCTTCATAATCCAGAATTCTCAGTGAATATGTCTTATTGTAGCTTTGACATTTATAATTATATATACCAATTCAATTCACGCTACGCGTTCATTTAGCCACAGCCTTAGATTAATATAGATGGCGAGCAAGCAATGCGATAACGAGAGCCATACGGGCCCTTTGCCGGTTTGAACAGGCGGGACAGGTCATATCGGGACTTACAGTCCTCTGTGAGAATAGTGCATAATACATACAGTAATAAATAGGCTGTAAAGTCAAGAATAAGGGGTCTAAGTGTCTAGCGAACAAATCTTTGGAGCATCGTCAACCGATCCACGAATTAGCTTTCATAATCCAGAATTCTCAGTGTATATGTCTAATTGTCTTTGACACGTATTCAGAGCAACCCACTCCACGGCACGCTACGCGTTAATTTGGCCACAGCCTAACAAAATATAGATGGTGAGAGAGCAAAGCGATAACGAGAGCCATACGGGCCCTTTGCCGGTTGTAACGGGACAGGTCAGGACGGGGCTCACCGCTCACACATGCATTGAAGTAAAGCCTAATTCCTCTTTGAGTGAAGACCCTCCACGTGAATGCACCGTCGTAATACCACACAGTCTGCATTTAAAGTAAGTGATCATTGTGCACCGGATTTCTCATAAAACGGTAGGCAGTTATAGAGCTATGGACCCGTTACAGACGTTATAGAGTATGGAAACATACATAAATATAATATAGGTAAATAACCTTAATCTACGACAAATAGAGAGAGCCTCAAGAGAGTCGTCGACTTTGACCTTCTTCGAAAAAAATTAGCCGTCAATCAAAACGTCATTCGTTTTTTTTTATAGACACCAGACTATTAACCTTTCCGTTGTGTTTTGGAGTTAAGAGATTAAATTGTAATAAATGTAAAAATAATTCCTAATCTCGGTAAAAATATACAAAAAATGTGATTACATGATCGTTCTAAGCAGAATACGGAAAAGTAATTGTAGTCTTAAAAATATGAAATGTAGTCAATTGTCCTCAGTAAATCGTCTGACGGTTAGTGACGGGGTTGAAGATGTAGCTCAGCCTATTCACCCTTGCCTTACGGGACCCGTGGGACCCGTGGGGCGTAGGAACGCTGCGCTTTCCTATAGCGGTCGCCACTCCAGGTCTTTGCTTCCTCAACGGCCATCCGTTCTCCGGGCTAGCTATTTTGATTACTTTGGAAAAGACCCAAATAAATTTCAGGTCGATTTGTGAGACAACTAAGTTTATTGGATTATTATCTATAAAGTTTTCATGATCAAAACTAAGTGAGGTTAAAATTTAAGTTAAGGCTCCTTATACGTTTAAAAATGCTGATTGTATTACACATTTTTCTCTATGATCAAACATGTTCTCAATGTTGCTACTTAGAACAGGGCTATTGCGGTTTAATGGTATATATTTGAAACCTAAACCTACAGTTTGAATTTATATTCTGTTTGAGTTTGAATTCATTAATAATTTTTGTTTCAATAACTACTCGAAATTGACTAAATTCGGGCAGAAAACTGGTTCTTTAAACTAATTTTCGACTGCGCGCTATGAAAGCATGAAATAATTAAATTACTATCCAGTCTCTGTAAATAGTTATTTGTGCAACAAGAGAGCAAAGTTGTTTTTTGTTGCGAGTGCTGATTTTGAGTCCCGAGCAAGCGAAGGATTCTACGTTTGAATCACGAGCGTAGCGAGTGATTCTATGTTAGAATCCTGAGTGTAGCGAGGGACTCGACAGCACGAGAAGCAAAAAACTTTGCTCTCGTGTAGCACACACAACTTTTCACCTCATCAGCGAGAACATATTCGACATTTTGTGTTTTTCCTTCCAACGTATGTTTATAATTATAATCTTTGTTGCTTATTTCAATAAGTAATATTATTCATCAGAAAATAGATAAGTGATGCTTAAAAAGGAATAACAATGTAATTTAATTGAAATTATAATCAACCAACCAACACGGTTATTATCATTATTTGATCAAATTGGAAGATTTAGCAGATACATGACGTGTTTATTTATAAATACATGTTATATTACGAGATTTTGTTTATAAATTGATTAATATTTTTACTCCTAAAACACCAAACAAAATTAATGCAAAAGAAAATAACAATTACAATATGAACTCGATATTTTTTAAGATATGTTTCGAATATGCATCTTTGATAAATGGTGAAATTATAAATTATTATTATATTTACAATAAGTAATAAGTTGAAAAATCTTATTTTATTTGAGCAATGATCTATTGTTTTATATAATAGGCACAATAATTTTAATATTCGGTCGGTAAAAAAAAAATACGTTGCAATTAAAACTTTTTCGGGTGTTTTTAATGAATTTTTTGGTATAACGCGTATCCGAACTGTTCTCAATCGGTGTCGGATTCGAAAATCGAATTTCAAATTGATAAGTTTCTATCCCTCTCTTTTATATACATATGAAAGAAACAGAGTGCATCGAGATTCAAATGATTTGATTTTTATAATTAACCTTTGGCTGAAGAATGACAATTCGTGGTCAGATATTGAAAAAATTAAAAAGCTACTTTCTACTCACGCTCGAAACAAAATCGCATTTTGTTCACTGTTATCTGACAGCAAAATCGCCATGTTTGAGCTGGTGAGGTGAAAAAGTATTATTCACATTAAAAAGTTGTTTGAAATTATCAATATATTTGTCAAAATATGAAAAATAAAATAAAAATTATATCCGATATTTATTAATGTTATTTAGTTATAGTTCCTATTTAAATGTTTTTATATCTTTCTTTATAATAAATAAATAAATTATAACGAGCAGCGGGCAGACCACGCCGCCAGAGCCATGACGTCACAGCGCGCGGCACCGGAGCGCGGGCGGCGGGGAAAGCGACGCGCCGTATACCGTTAGACCGCTATTAAGCCGACGCGCGCCCAGTACGGGCAGCGGTGTGTTACCATCTCTCGAGCAGTGAGGTCGTGTGAGCGGCTCCAACTGTGAGGCATTGTAAACTATCGCTCCCCGCAGCGCAGAGTGTTTACCACGCTCCTTGCGACGCCGTAGGTTCTCCGTCAATCTAGGTAATGGTGTTAGGTCGATATCCAGGTGTCCTAAGCTGAGTCCTAGAGCCGTCCCTAGCGCAGAGTGTTTACCACGCTCGTTGTCGCTACAACCCGGGGCTGTTCCCAGCGCAGTGTTTACCACGCTCGTTGTCGCTGACACGGGAACCTAGTGCTTACGCTCCTGGACCAGGCTGCCGGCGCGGTGTGTTTACCACGCATCTAGTCGTCCAAGCAGCCGGGAAATCTATCCTTAAGCGCAGTGTGTTTCTGGCCGCACTTGCGATTAGGGGTAGCTTTCCACGAAGGATACCGACCAGGCTCCCTTGCCACGCGTACTAACCACTAACTGTTCCTCCGCCGGGACGCTAACCTGACGCGTGGCTGGGACACCGGGTCCCCTAGGGAAATTAGGGACGTTAGGATACGCAGTCTAGGTTATAGGGTAGGATTAAGGTTGACTACAAATAAACAGGCATAAAAGCCCTCAGTTTGTTAGTATATGATATCCTAGTTTGATTTATTCCCCGCTCCTTGCCTCCCGAACTAAGCTAGCTCGGAAAACCCTCAAGATCCCGTCTGGATCGAGGGATATGTACTAGTGTCTAGGCCCGTTACGTCCTAACCCACCTAGCGGGGCTAAACACTACGTCACATTTGGCGCCCAACGAAATAGCTCATACAGGAGTTTTATAGCTCATTACAGGCAAGGACTATCCTTAATCTAGATCTATCTTAATCTCTTACCGTCCGTCCGTTTAATCCGTCCATTTACAAACCGTCCGTATACACAATATTGTCCATACCCGCGCCAGAGATAAATCATTGTAACTATAGGCCTTACAGAGAAAGGTAGGTTACAGTTTAAGATACCTAGGCGATGCCCACCGCCTGGATATACCGACTAAAGAAACCAGAACTAATGAAAGAAGCCGAAGAGAGAGTCTTACAGGTAGACGGATTAACCGTAGAACAAATACGAAAGGACCTCGTAGAAATCATCAAGGAGGCCGAGGAATTCGGAACACCAGGAAAACAAGAACAACCAGACATGTCTGAAAACGATCGTCCTAAGGATGAGGACAGGAGAGAGCTGTCAAAGCAAATAAAGGACTGGAACCTATCGTTCAAGGTAACAGACAATGCCGTCGAATTCCTAGAGAGGCTAGAGGAATTGATGGAGGCCAGCAACGTCGAGCAGAACGATATATTGCAGGCACTTCCGAGGATTTTGCAGGGAAAAGCATTACAATGGCATAGGAACAACGCCCAGTCATGGAAGTCATGGGACGAATTTATCGAGCTTTTCAAATTGTATTATTTCCCGAGCAACTATGAGGAGGACTTCATAGCGAGGATAGTGGCACGGAAACAAAGGTTCAGAGAAAAGTTCACTAACTATGTTACGGACCTGCAGACGCTGATGAGGCGATATGGAAGCCTGACAGGAGAGCAGCAACTGCATCGGATCCACGAAAACATGCTTAAGGAGTATAAGTTGTATATAAAGAGACAAGACTATACGAACCTACCCGGACTATTAAGATTAGCCGCTGAATACGAGAACATTTCCCCTTCGGTGTATGGAGAGGGATACCAGCGAGAAACATACCAGGAAGAGGCCGAAGCACCAGACAGATGGAGACAACAAGGGGAGACCCGGGCAGGACCTAGTACCGAGCTTCAGAAAAAAGGGAGAGAGCCCAGGAGAAGCGAAAATTGTACCGCGAAGATTCATCCTAATTACAATCCAAACACGTGCTGTTGGTCATGCGGAAAACCGGGACACAATATAAAGGAATGCCGGGGAAATCAACAAGTGTTCTGCAGCCAGTGCGGGAAGTTAGGTACCCTAAGTAGAAATTGCTGCAAAAGGCAGAAATGGGGAAAACAGGAATACTTGGAATCAGCCAATGAGCAGAGGAGAGATGACAACCGAATGTACCTGGAGGCCGAAATAATGGGGAATAAATACCAGTGTTTGGTAGATACAGGGTCTACAAACACCTACATAAATCAGAAAATATACCACGACTGCTTAGCAAAAGCAGCGACGAGGGTAAATAAACCAAGAGAGCTAGTTGTCGCAAATGGGGTAACAACACAGACCGAGAAAAGCGTGCTAGTCGACTTAGAAATTAAAGGCGCGAGAATAAGACACTGGGTACGTGTTCTTCCAACTGCTACCTGCACTATCGTTGGGATGGATGTTCTCCGCAGGGTAGGAATGCAAGTTTCGTGGAAAGGCGACACGCAATCTCGGACATCGCAGAAAGAACAATGTATACAGGAGAACCGTCCAACCCGTATAGGTACGCGACCTGATCCAGATATCCAAACTACCAGAACCACTACGGAAGAAAAACCAGTAAAAGCTATGCGTTTGAATGATAAGCAACCAGGAAAATCCAAATATTATCCCAGAAACCCGAAACGTAACCAGAAATCGAATACATTATCCCGAAACCCGATTGGCGCGTCACAGAACCAAGACTGGCAGGAGTACAAGCCAGTACCAATCAGAAAAGCGCAGCCAAGAGAATCCCGCATTTACAAGAACCATAAACAGTATAGGGAAATACGCCGTACAACCAGAGATCCGCCAGCCTTCATGATCATGCGATATGATAAGGAATTTAGCCCACCTACCAATAAGACCCGATTCCCCATGTCGCAATTAAGAAATAACCATAGAAAAGTATCCGAAACACGAAATAGTGACTATAATAGGCAAGTAACGAATGGGAACCCTAAAATGGACGTATGGAGGAAATTATATCCTGTCCGTAAGTCAAAAAAAAAAACCAAGAAACGCAGATCCGAACAAGCCGTAGAGGATCCGCGACCGAAAACCTTCAAAATCCCGTGTAAACAATCGAAAAAATTTTAGGGGAAAGCCATATGTTCAGCCAGAAAATATACTTAGTAAATAACATTCCCAGTATTAGGTATATATAAACCGGAAACACCGAATTGAAAAATTCTTTTTTTTTTAAAAGCCCGTTATAGTTAGATGCGAGTTGGTACGCAGTTCTATTCTATCTATCTATCAGCCACAGACGTCCACTGCTGAACATAGGCCTCCCCCATGACTCGCCACAAAGTGCGATCCTGTGCAGACCGCATCCAATGATTCCCCGCTATCCTCACGAGGTCATCCGTCCATCTAGTCGGGGGCCGACCCACGCTGCGCTTTCCTATACGTGGTCGCCACTCTAGGACTTTGCTGCCCCAACGGCCGTCCGTTCTCCGGGCTACATGGCCTGCCCATTGCCACTTCAACCGGGCAATCCTGTGCACTATGTCGGTTACCTTGGTTCTTCTGCGGATATCCTCATTTCTGATTCTATCGCGCAAAGAAACTCCGAGCATTGCCCTTTCCATTGCACGTTGCGTGACGCAGTTAGAATACAATTATAAGACCTAAAACTAAAAATTAATACGAAATGTTATCCGCCGTTTTGAAAAAAATAACGCCGAGTAGGTACTAATAGTTTAAAATGCATACACGATATAAAACACGGAATAAGGGGTACTTCCACGTTTTTAAAGGGAATTATACCAAAAAGAAAGAAAAAAATATCGTCCGTAATACAAATCCAGCGTAATGAAGACAACCGGAAATTATACCATAAGTGCGAACGCACAAGAATGAGAATACAAGGCGGAGCGTCGAGAAACAAATTAAAATTTAAATAGTACGCTGTTACAGAAATCACGTTTAATGATTTGGATATCACGTTATTTTTTAAATGTAACCAAACGGTCATTGTTTAACTTTATGAAAATTACTTTACTTATTTTCCGTGAAGATGCATGAACTTTCCCGTCATCCATAGATTTGGTACATATCTCCCGCATCTGGCGAACAGTATAATATAATATACGCATAACTTAATGCACTGACCAGTACATTAGTACAGTAGTTGTTTTCCGAGACGTGGTCTACGTCTAAGAAGACCAGGACATCCAGAAACCTTAACAATTTTAAGAGACAACGGGGTTGTTTGTTGTTCTTTTTCTTCGTATTAATTTAGTGTATTTTTGTTTTTTTTTTTCCTTCTCTTTTAATTCAATAATCAAAGTTCGTAAAGTTAATGGAGTTGTCCTTAGCACTGACAATTAATAAAAATATAAGTAAATAAAGGTAGTAAACCAGTAACGCTGCTCGTTATAAAACGCGTATGCGTTAACCAGACCTGTAGCACCATCCCGTACCCGGTCCTCTCTTTTTAGTAGAACACCACTGATCGGGGATTTTTACAGGTAAAAATCTCCAGAAGAAGGAGGGCAGTATAACGAGCAGCGGGCAGACCACGCCGCCAGAGCCATGACGTCACAGCGCGCGGCACCGGAGCGCGGGCGGCGGGGAAAGCGACGCGCCGTATACCGTTAGACCGCTATATAAGCCGACGCGCGCCCAGTACGGGCAGATTTCGGCGGCTCGTTCTAAAGGACGGGCCGTCTGCCCCAGCAGTGCAAAGGGCCCCTTCGGGCCCGCAAGCAAAGATATTAAAAAAAAAAAAAAAAAAAAAAAAAAAAGTACGGGCAGCGGTGTGTTACCATCTCTCGAGCAGTGAGGTCGTGTGAGCGGCTCCAACTGTGAGGCATTGTAAACTATCGCTCCCCGCAGCGCAGAGTGTTTACCACGCTCCTTGCGACGCCGTAGGTTCTCCGTCAATCTAGGTAATGGTGTTAGGTCGATATCCAGGTGTCCTAAGCTGAGTCCTAGAGCCGTCCCTAGCGCAGAGTGTTTACCACGCTCGTTGTCGCTACAACCCGGGGCTGTTCCCAGCGCAGAGTGTTTACCACGCTCGTTGTCGCTGACACGGGAACCTAGTGCTTACGCTCCTGGACCAGGCTGCCGGCGCGGTGTGTTTACCACGCATCTAGTCGTCCAAGCAGCCGGGAAATCTATCCTTAAGCGCAGTGTGTTTCTGGCCGCACTTGCGATTAGGGGTAGCTTTCCACGAAGGATACCGACCAGGCTCCCTTGCCACGCGTACTAACCACTAACTGTTCCTCCGCCGGGACGCTAACCTGACGCGTGGCTGGGACACCGGGTCCCCTAGGGAAATTAGGGACGTTAGGATACGCAGTCTAGGTTATAGGGTAGGATTAAGGTTGACTACAAATAAACAGGCATAAAAGCCCTCAGTTTGTTAGTATATGATATCCTAGTTTGATTTATTCCCCGCTCCTTGCCTCCCGAACTAAGCTAGCTCGGAAAACCCTCAAGATCCCGTCTGGATCGAGGGATATGTACTAGTGTCTAGGCCCGTTACGTCCTAATCCACCTAGCGGGGCTAAACACTACGTCACAAAATAAAAAAATAAATAAAAATGAATTTATTCATTAACACGATTACATCGACATAACAGTGTTTGATGCCCCTTTTTAAGTACCTATTGAATACCTGTGCTAAGGGGCACCGCTCTTCCTTAGGTGGTAAATTATAGGTATCGCGTTACAGGTACACCTTAAAAAAAATATTCAGATAAATACAATTTAAGTTGAATATTAGCAGTGAAATAAGATTCAACAAACATAAATTAACTTAAAAAATCTTCTAACAAGTTATAATTAAAGATTAGAAATTAAATTAATAATTAATTAATAAAAAATTAATTACCATTTCGTAACTGGATATGTGTGTTATACAATGTCTAGTTGTTATTTGTTATTTGATATAATGAAATTAATATTTTATAAATTTTATAATGCTTCAAAAAAAAATGTATAAAGCGTCTTAAGTAAGACTGACTACGTTTGTAATATCAGTAACAAACGTCAAGCACAAAACAAAGGAAGAGCATAAAATACCGACTTCACCCACTCACATCAAGGATCAATCATGAAATACATTTCAATGGAATTTCGTCGGAATCCCTCCGATTCATTGGCAATACAACGGTTGCCTTACAAAGGGAGCGTCAGTTTGGCATCAATATAATGTTTAATGGGGCTTTAGACACGCCATTTGACGTCAATCTGCCTTTATAAGATCACAATCTACATGAGAATTCCAATTACGATGGAGGCATGCATGATAGGAATACAGAGGGGTGCTTATATCGAAGGAGTCGGGGAGTTAAAGAAATCTAGAAACGTTATCTTTGGCGAGTCTTTCAGGTACCGTAGAGCCCTATTAGAATAGGGTGACTTGTCAATAATTTTTGAGTGACAGCGGCTTGTTTTTGCGCTCGTTCGCTGCTTTTCTTTAGCTGTCAATAAAATGCGGTGTTTAGAATTTAATGACACTTAAATTTATTAAACTTTCTTATCGTTAATAATAAATATTTTAATTTTTCGACCATGTTGGTGAACTTCGGAGATCACTGAGAGGTATAAGAGAGATATACTTACATGGAATGAGGACCATGATCTCAATTTGACGTTTGACACTGACATAATCGTGTATATTAACTCCAAGAATTATCTTTCATCGAATAATGCCAAAAAATAATTTCGCAGTACGCATTTTTATTTGCAGCCGTGAACTACTCGTATTTGAGATTTTCATAAGACCAACCTAACCTAACCTAATCAATAGAATGATATTAGCAAGAATTATTAAAAATGTATGACTACAGAGGAATACAATCAGCGAAATGATTTTTCGGAGAATTGAAACATTCGACAAAATAAGTTTCTAGGTGTCAAAGAGCTCTCATAATAATAATTAAAAGATTCCATATCTCTGAATATGTCTTAGATGTAGTATGTCATTAGAAACGCGGAATTTAAAACATCTGTTTTGAAAGAACCCATTTACCATTTTATACAGTACCTAAGTGTAAAAGGTATTGAATTTTTTGCGAGGTTTGAAATGGACTCTGTATTCATGACAGCTCGATTTCCGTTATTAAACGTTGTTATCGAACGTTTTTGTACCTCGATTGGAAGCTTCTGTTATTTGTGAATTGAGAAGATTAAAATTTTATTCTCATAGTCATATTTATTTCTATTCCTCTTGCTGACGCCTCAAATCGAGAATAATAGACAAAATTAATATATTTAGTGAGGCATTAAAAGCAACCGACATAACTCAAGATTGCTAGGTTGAAGTGGAAAGATGCGGGCCATGTATGTATGAGCCGTTTTCGGGCACCAAAGTCTTGAAGTGGAGACTACGTATATGAAAGCGGAACGTGTGACGACGCCCGACTGGGTGGCCGAATGTCTTCGTGAGGGTAGGGAGGAGTCTGCACAGTGGGTGTGGTCTGCACAGGATCAGCATTCATTATTTCTTTACTTGCTGGCCCAAGTACTTACATAATGTTGTATGTGTTGGGTAGTAGAATAAATACTGTCATTCATGTTACATTTATATGTACCTACCGCCGAATAAACAGTTGTAATCCACCGCATGTCTTTCAATACGTAACTGGCGACGAAATAATTAAAATAAGTGGTTTTTACTAACTATTTACACCAAAAAACGAACGATTTTGATTCATTGCTAAACATGCCGTACGGTAAAATAGAAAGTTTTGATTTGTGTTCGCGAAAATGGTCTATGTACATAAATCGTGTGAAACAGTTCATAGTTTTAAATGAAATCAAACCGGAGTTAGAAGTGGCTACGTTAATAACTGTTGTGGGTGAACCGACCTACGACCTAATGTGTGACCTTTGTGCGCCCGCGACTCCGGAGAGTAAAACGTTCGATCAGCTCGTGAATATCGTTAAAAACCACCTCGAACCCAGGCGTTCGGATATCGCGGAACGTCACGCGTACCGACAACGACGACAGCGACCGGGAGAAGAGCTCAGCTCTTATTTGCAGCATCTTAAGCATCTCGCGAGTACGTGCAATTTCAGTGACAAGCTCGAAGAAAATTTGAGAGACCAGTTTGTGTCGGGGCTCGCGAGTGACGAGATGCGTAGTCGTCTGTTCGCCGAACAGGACTTGACATACAAGCGGGCGGTGGAGTTGGCGTTGGCTCTCGAGGCGGCGGACCGGCACGCCGAGGCCAGCGGCATAACGGCGGCGGCACCGGCCGGCGCGACGAGCGCGGGCGCGCACGGCGCCGAGCTCGTCGGCGCAGCCCGGATGCACCGCATCGGCGCGCGCGCCATGTCGACGGCGGCGCAGACGACGGCGCAGCAGGCGGGCACGCCGCGGCAGGCTAGCGGGCGCCCGTGCTGGCGGTGCGGGAAGCAGCACGCGGCTGACCGATGCAGATACAAGAATTTTAATTGTGACGAGTGCGGTGCGAGAGGCCATCTTAGGGCCATGTGTAAGAGTGGTAGCGGATCGTCTAAGGTACGCAGGAGAAATCAATTCTTTATGGACACGGACTCCGAGAGTGAGGTCAGTGATTTCTTTAATATGTACGTTGACGGATCTAGTGATAAACCTTATGTCGTAAAATTAATCGTGGGCGATGTACCGATCGCGTTTGAAGTGGACACCGGCAGCAAAATAGCCGCAATAAACGAGGCCTTTTATTACAAATATTTTAAAAACTATAACATTGTTAAGTGTGATTTAAAATTAAGATCGTATACCGGCGATAGTATTAAGCCTCTCGGCGTAATTAGCGTGTCCGCGCGTTACTGCGACCCACCGGCGGCGGCGGGTCCGGCGCACGAGGCGCACGGCCTGCCGCTGTACGTCATCCCCGGCGGGGGCCCGCCTCTCCTCGGTCGGACGTGGTTGCGCGCCCTACAGCTTAATAACATACACATTAAGCTTCACCATTTGAAACAATTAGAGACGACAGATAAAACCGAAAACGTTGTTAAACATTTGAGTAATGAGTTTTCCGACGTGTTCGCGGAGGGTCTGGGGACTTGCACGGAAAAATTCGTCTTAAAACTAAAGGAGCATGAACCAATTTTCTATAAGGCACGTAATTTACCGCTAGCCTTGCGCGAACCCGTCGAGAAAGAACTGGAGCGTCTTGTGAATGAAGGGACACTTAGGAAAGTCGAACACTCCGAATATGGCACTCCCATTGTTCCCGTTATTAAGAAATGTGGAAGCATACGCATATGCGGAGATTATAAAATTACTATTAATCCCATTTTAAAACGAGAGCCATATCCGTTGCCCCGTATTGAGGAACTTTACGCTACTCTGAGTGGAGGCCAAATATTTTCGAAAATTGACTTGGCTCACGCTTATGAGCAGGTCCTTCTGGAGGAAAATTCTAGAGCATGTACTACAATCAGCACGCACATGGGCTCCTTCGAGTACCTTCGGACCCCTTATGGGTTAAATTGCATACCCGAAAAATTTCAGAAGCTTATGGAGGAGGTAGTCAGAGGCATTCCGAGCACAGTAGTATTTTTAGACGATATCTGCGTTTCCGGGGTGTCTTGGGACGACCATATTAAAAATTTACGCGAAGTTTTTCGTAGATTACAAGCTGTTGGACTTAGAATTAAATTAGCTAAGTGCGAGTTCTTTAAGCCCAGAGTATGCTACTTAGGGCACATCATAGATAAAAATGGCCTTCACCCAGATGACAGAAAAGTGAAAGCACTGTTGGATGCTCCTCATCCACAAGACGTACAGCAACTTAGAGCCTTTTTGGGGCTTGTCAATTATTATGGTAGGTTTGTACCTAAGCTAAGCACGATTTTACAACCCTTGCATGTACTACTAAAGAAAAACACGGCATGGCACTGGAATTCTGAATGCAGAAAGGCATTTATAACTATTAAGCAGATGCTGACCAGTGACAATGTTTTAGCTCATTACAATCCGAACTTGCCTCTGGTCCTAAGTGTGGACAGCAGCGCGTACGGAGTAGGGGGCGTCTTGGCGCACAGGTACCCTGACGGTTCGGAAAGACCTATTTGTTGTATTTCACGTACACTATCCGAGGCTGAGAAATCGTATAGCCAATTAGATAAAGAGGCGTTAGCAATTTTCTTTGGCGTTACTAAAAATCACCAATATTTATTCGGGCGGAAATTTATTATTCGTACCGATCACCGCCCTCTTTCGCATATATTCGGAGACAAAATTGGCATTCCTCAGACGGCAGCCAGCCGCCTGCAGAGGTACGCGGCGCGGCTCGCGGCCTACGACTTCACCGTGGAGTGGGTCGCTTCGGCGGCTAATGCGCCCGCTGACTGCTTGTCACGCCTGCCGCTTGGCTCGCCAACCGCCATAACGGATAGTACGTTAGAACAATGCAGTTATTTCCACTACATGGAAAATGAGTTTCCGATAAGTTATAGACATATCGCGGAGGACACCAAAGTAGATCCCATCTTACGTAAGATCTATGACTACGTCATGAGCGGTTGGCCCGCCAGTTGTCAGGTAACGCAAGAATTACCGTATTTTCATCGAAAAGATAATTTATATATCGAACGGGGTTGTATAGTGTACAATTATCGAGTCGTAGTACCCCCGAAGTATCGCGAGTACATACTGCGCGAACTTCACGAGGGACACTTAGGCGTCGTAAAAATGAAAAGCATCGCACGAAATTATGTGTACTGGCCGGGACTCGATGCCGCGCTCGAGGAGCTGTGCCGCGCGTGCGCCGCGTGCCGCCAGCAGCGCGCCGCGCCGCCGCACGCGCCGCTTACCAGTTGGGAGTTCCCTTTGCGTCCTTGGTTGCGTCTTCATGCCGATTTTGCGGAATATAATTCTAAGCATTATTTAATAATTATAGATGCGCATAGTAAGTGGATCGAGGCATTCCAAATGAACAGTACGGCCGCTAAGTTTGTTATAGCAAAGTTAAGAGAAGTATTTGCGAGATTAGGTTTACCTTTACAGATCGTTACGGATAACGGTCCTCCTTTCGCTTCTCGCGAGTTGGAAGAGTATTTCAATCGGAACGGTATAATTCACAGTCTCACCAGCCCGTATAGACCGAAAGGTAACGGAGCCGCGGAAAACGCAGTCAAGACGGTGAAGCATTGTATTAAAAAGGCTTGTTACGAAGGGACAGACGTAGAGCGAGCGATTAGTAAGATGCTTTTTCAATATAGGAATTGCCCTCACGCCACTACGGGCGTGGAGCCGGCGGTGGCTCTGCTGGGGCGGCGGGTCCGGGGCCGGCTGGACGCGCTGCGGCCCGGCCCCGACGTCGCGCCCGACGTGGCGGTGCGGGTGCTCGCGCGGCAGCAGCGCCAGGAGCACCGCGCCGGCGGCCTGCCGCGCACAGCCGAACCGGGGGATCGCGTTCTGATACGGGACTATTCCCGAAATAAAGATAGGTGGACCGAGGGGGTTATAAAGGAACAGGTAGGGCCGGCGTCGTTTAACGTCACCTTACCTTCCGGTACGACGAGACGACATATCGATCAAATATTAACACCGAAGGGTCCCTGTGCAAAGAGATACTCTGTGTCGTTGGTGGAGGGAAGCGAGCCTTGTTCCGATACCGGTAATAAACCAACTGTAAGTGGCGGGGCAGAGGAGAGCCCGGCGACGGCCGCCGCAAGTGACATAGACGAAGCTACTCGTAACATAGATGTCAACAGCCCGGATCCTGCCGAGAATGCGGAAGGGTTCGAGCTGGCGTCGTCGACTCCTCCGCCACCACCACGGCGGATTAACTTGCGCCCGCGTCAGAGGCAAGTGTAGAAATTTGCCTAGGATGGTTAAACATGTATATTCGAGTATGTTACTTGACATGTAACAGAATGTAGGATTAAAAGTAAAGTGTTAAGATTTATGGTCTTTGAGTTATTAGTATAGGTCAACAAAAGAAATATATGCTAGCTATATCTTAGTAAATAAGTTATCCTTAAGCTATGCACAAGCTTATTGTATTGTAGTTTCCGTGCCATCTAACCCGTAGATCATATCCCATTAATTGTAGTTTATCACACTTATGTATTTCTAAGTAAGAAGGCTTGCATACACACAAGTTTGGATAGATACTTCGGGCGGGCACGATTAGTTAAAAGAATATCATATCGAAACCTTGTTATTTAAGTAAGGAGGTGTTGGGTAGTAGAATAAATACTGTCATTCATGTTACATTTATATGTACCTACCGCCGAATAAACAGTTGTAATCCACCGCATGTCTTTCAATACGTAACTGTATGAAAAACCGTTTCAGTTAACGCGTTAGTTAAGAGGGTAGAACAGGGCTATTGGGATTTATTGGTATATATATGAAACCTTCCGTTTGATTTTTCATTGATAATTTGTGTTCCAAAAACTCCTCTTAACTTATTTTCGACTGCACGCAATAAAATCATGAAATCGCTATGTTACTACCTAGAACTCGGGGAAAAGTATTATTCACTTCAAAAAGTTGGTTGAAATTATCAATATATTTGTCATAATATGAAAAAAATAAGTTTTAAAAGGCCTCTTAAACATTTGTGCTTACCTAATTCATATTTCGTGGGTAAGTTTGATTTATTGTAACGTTGGCAGGCTGTACAACGTATTTTTATCTAAATTTCGGCAGTGACTCAAGACTATCTTAGATCAATGTGTGTTCACTGATGATGAGTGATGAATGACTAACGGAACGAAATGAGGCAACTCATGAGCTTGCAAGAGGTAGGTACACAATCACCCAGAGAGCACTGTGATTGGAGTTTCACTGTAAGATCGGTTCCAGAATGAAGAAAGTCGTAGAGAAACCACAGTCAAGGCGGACTTAATGCCATAAAGCTCTATCAGTCACACGGCGAGAAACCCAAGAAATTATAATTTTTTTTGCATGATTATTAATCCTTACATTGTATTTCAATAGTTATATTTCTGTAATATTTCAAAACTAGAGTAATAAATACCACTTCCTGCACTAGAGCTCCGCTCTTACGCTACCCACCACTAATATTTATTATTGGATTTCTCGAGCATTCCAGAAGGAAAGCCTACTAAATCTGGCCCGAGTATTTATGACGAACGCGTGCTAACAACTTTCGGGATAGCACTTTTGCGAAATACTTTTGTTCGAATGGGTTGCGGAATGTCTTTTGAGAAAGTAGATAATCTGATGTGCGGTTTTAAATTCCTATGAAAGGATGAAAATATGACAATTAAAATCTTTTTTGTGGTGTTCCATTTGGTCGCTGTTTTATGCCCCATTTCAAGAACTGCTGAGGAAATGGTGAAATTTTCGAATTCAATCAACCGTTAATAACAAACTGATCTGATGATAAGGTAAATGTTTTTAGGTATATACTTGTTTACGTGTTTCTACGAATACGAATACAGCAAAAAAAAAATAGCGCCCTCTGAACCAATTTTTATTTTTTAAATATTAAGCGCATACTTCTAAGACTAGCTCAACACTACTCGCGAAATAGGCCGAGGCAAATATGATAGTGTGGAGAAGGTACTTCGTTGCAGTAACTCATACTTCGCCTAACTTCACAAGTAGTGTGGAGCCGCCATAAGACGTGCGTTTACGCAACATTATTTCATTCCCAATTCTCGTTTAGTGTGGTTTAGTGTTTAATGTCTGTGGTTGTTGCCTTATAATGATCTGCATTTGTTACGAAACTCGATTTTCACCTTTCCTTTAAGTGAAACTTAGTCAAGATCCCGAGTTCTTGTACAAAACTAGAATTCACTAAATGAAACGAAATTGCCAGTTTTATTTCACCTTACATAGCGTAAGCTAGCTACAGTGAAATCTTGCATTAACTTTTAATGAAAGAACTTACTCGATGCTGTTTGTGCTTGGCGAAATGTTATGTTGCGTCCAGAAATGTTTCTGGGAATATTTGCCGAAGAAGAAACATTCAGTCATATAAAACAATTTAAAAATAACTATACAGGGTGCGGCCTGTAATAGCAGCAATAAATATAGATTCTAGTCTTTATACTGAACAATATTTGTTCAGCAACTTTCTAACTAGTTATCAGGTTTAATAATAGATTTAATGCACGCCGTCCAACATTGACTAAATAATATTAAATATTACGCAATGCATTACTTCATTGAATCATTTTAGATGTTATTATTATACCTGTATGTCGCTGACCATGGGACTTTTTAAGAACTAGTTTTAATTTGTTTTTTTTTTCACACAAAAGTTAGCGGGATTTTACTAAATTTCAATAAAATTATTATTACCCAAGAATGTATTTAGAAGGTAATGAAATATCGGCACATCGGCAATATTTTTCGGTAATAATAAAGAGCATTCGGTAGCGATATTCGGTTTAAAGAATATTTATTACACGAGAATGATTACAAAATATTAAATCTAATTATAACGATAGGTTAAATATTAATTTACAATATTCTGGAGACTAAAACGAATACTGAATTCAGCACAACACTACTCGGCTCCTGTTAACTGCGTTACTCGTACACGAATTTCCTTTTAATTATCTTCATAGTGACTTCGGTGCTCAAATATGAGAAAATAAATACCCGTAATGAGAAACACCCCGTAAGTAGTTAGGGATAGAGTGAATATTGCAAAAGTATGAAACTGACTTTTGGAGCTGTGGTTGCCCCGTTCACTGGAAAGGGGTTAATAATTATGTTGGCAGTTTGGTATTTTAAAATGAGCACGTGTATTATTATAGTATATAAATAACATCATAGAGGGAAAAGTTGGATAAATGAAAGGAAGCGAGGAGGAGGAAGGCAAAGAATAAGTTAGATTAAACAAATAAAAGAGAAAGTAGACCTCATTTGTCGTATAGGGAAGTCAAGGAAGTGGTTATGGACAGAGTTAGATTGAAAAAACTAAATACTTCATCAGCTACACCTAAATTAATGATGAAGTGTATTAAATCTTATTATACATTTCCGAACTTTGGGTGAGAAGTATCTTTTTTTTATTTACCGAATTCGGGTAAAAAAGTATTCTTTGACTATCTTTAGATATTCAGCTGTCAAAATTGGTTTAAATCCGTACAGCCGTTTTGGCGTGATGAAAGGACAAATAAATTGTTACCGACAGAATGTCGCTGTGCGGCTGGTGAGTGGTGATGCGCACCCATAATTATATTCTGAATCTCGCTGTTAAGAATTTTCCTAAAGTAATGATGGCTCTCAATAGAAAAAGTATTTTCATTACAGTTTTAGAATTTTATAATATACAATTTTAACTATATTGCTTTTTCTACGAATTCAAAAAGTATAATAAATGTATCATACAACAATTGTCATAAGTAGTAGATAAAAGTAGTATCTATTAGCGTAGGTTAAAATAATTTTCCAAAATTGTATTAATTTGTTAATTACTAAGTTAGACTTGTAAATATTAAGGGACAATCTTACACTTCTTATTTGCCCTGACCAAGATTCAAACACTGGACCGCCGGCTTGGTAGGCAGCTATTACTATCAGTGTCCCAACCGCATAGTTTATATATCTAGAGTCATAACCTGGTCATCAACGATGGGCGTAATCCGCTTCGGTTCTTTTGTTCAAAGGCCTTTTGTGAATACCTCTGAAAAATATTTGCCAGGTCACAGTCATCAGAAGGAAAACAATAGAATTACCTACAAAAAATATTTAGAAATACGTAAGAGATAATGGTAAATTCATGGACGTAAGCGGAGGCACCGAGTCCAACATTGAGTCTCGTATAAACAAAGCCAGAGCCGCGAGTGACTCTAAGAAAGCCAGAAACTTTCGTGGGGTGGGTTTCTATTCAGGAGATCACTGACCTAGAATCTCTGGCAAAAGGAAAAGAGGCCAACCTAGAATAACTTCGCGTCACTCATCAGAGCAGGAGATGGGCTGTGGTGGGATGGGATGTGGGAGAAGGTAGAACACACTGCTCAAAAGCGGTGTAAATGTAAGAATTCGATTCGAACCCTCTCTCCCCAGCATAAGTATTACCTTATGCTGGGGAGAGAGGGTTCGAATCGAAAAGAAAAGAAGCAGATGAAAAGATTAACCGTTAGGATGACTCCCTAGTCCATCCAGTAGTAGTATCCAGGCACTACCCTTAGTAGGGCCTGGATATACTGAAAAAAAACTAACTAATAAATAAAATTAAATCAAAAAGCTTGTGAAGTTCGAATATTTTTGCACTGTTGCACCATATAAATCTTCGATAGAGATCAAAGCCTAGCATTATTAGAGTACCTGACAGTGTTGCATTTGAAAAATGACTGTAATGATAAACGGAATTCGTCAAAAGAAATACGTCATCTAAGGTCACAACATGGGTAGAAATCCCCGCTTTTTTTATTCAAAACTCACCATCTAGTTTCTCATTAAGATTTGTTACTGATCCATTTTTTTACAATACCATACCATATATAAATAATAACCAAGGACGTGCGGTCAACGTTTGAGAACATTATTTAAAGAGAGCATTTTCATATAAGTAATACACCATGACGTTTCATGTTAGAAGCGCTGTGTCAAATCTGTTTACTGTGACATGGCTGTTGTGATTTTCAGGCTAACGGCATCGTTTCTTTTGTTTTCTTAGGATTTAATTAATTACGGGTTTCATTGTGAGAATAACAAGTAATTCGCTTCACGTTTTTTGCTAATGAAATTATTGCCATATATACTCCGGAATTGATTGTAAAATTTAAACTGAAAATGTTTAAAATTGGATTTATGAAGAAGAAATACTGAAGACATTATTACTGAAATTGACTTATGGAAGATAAATTAAACTAATGAAGAGGCAAAGAAATACTGAAGACATTATTACTGAAAATGACTAATGGAAGATAAAATGAACTAATGAAGAGGCAGTATGGCCTATGGTTCGAAGAACTATTATATTAATCTGTGCCTATGGTCTTAGCCTGTCCGGAAAGACGAATCTTAAAAAAAAAAAAAAAAAGTAGGCTTGTCGCTTGTGTCACTGTCAGTGTACCTAAGTCAAAATTAAAATAAATAATTCTAACAAAATTTTTAAGTGGAAAATGAACATTAAATACAGCTACCACAGGCGGCGGGTTACAAAAAAAAGAAGTATTGGTGAGTTAATTGAATTATTACTTGCTTGAAAAAATTGGAATGGCTGGCAGCGGCTGAAAATGAAATCCAAAATTTAGGTACTAGGCGAAAACTGCACACTTAAGAATAAAATTAAGGGCTATGAAAGTAAGGTTACTTTCATAGCCCTTAATTTTACTAAAATCAACAACGAAAAAAAACAACAAACGCGCGCGGTCAGTGAGGAAAAATAAGAGTAACCAAAGCTTCATCGAACTGAAAAGTTCAAAAAAAAGATCTTCCACAGAGTACTCAGCTGATTGAGCGTGTTGTTTCAACCTCTACTTCTCTGCAACGTGAGTGTATTCCTCCCGAATCCCCGATAAACAAACCGACACACTCGAGTACGCCCACTCACGGCAAGTCAAAGACCAAGAACACAAACTCGAGGTCTGTCATCGCGTCTTGTGGACGCCCGGGCACAGATTAATATAATAGTTCTTCGAACAGATACCCATGTCTGAATAAAAAGGCAAATACCTACCGCTTTTCATGCCTACTCAATTTAACAATGGAGCGACCTTGAACGCGCGGGTCGTTGGTCGCACGTGCCGACAAAACGAGGCTAGGGTTGACACCGCTTAGAAACGATTTTATAAAAAGTCAAGATTAATGAAAATACGATCGATTTATTTAAATTAATTAGTCAAATTTAATTATCATTAGGTACCTACTAGAAATAGGTATTCACATGCGCTGCGCTGCGGCACACCATCAAAATCGTTTAAATTTCCGAGTAGGTATATCGGAATCTTACCTATCTGAACATACCAGAAACCTGAAACAAAAACAACTCTCTGTGTAGGTACCTAAGTAACCTAAATATATCCCGATGACAGTAGGTACTTACTAAATAAAGTTTGGTAGGTGCCTATATATAATGTGTTACATATTGTATAATACTAGCATTACAAGCTTTGAAACAGTCACTAGGTACAAGTTGTTTTATAATAATCTGATCACGCGTTTTATCTTTGCGAATGCATTCCTTGCAAAAGGTCTTAAGTGTCAAGAACAACGCCGACATTTACGCCCTTTTTAGGCCGTGCAATGCACTCTCCCGCCACACTGAACTGATTTGGTAAATCTTAGTGAGTAAATTATTGTCACTTGTTGATATAGGTAGTGGATATTTTCTATGAATTTAAGTATATTAAGTAGGTAGGTTTATTTATTCAACATTACATGTATCTATTATAACAGTGTATGCAATGCGTTTCTAAGTAGGTGCTTATTAAGTTCTAAGAATTTTTAGTAACATTTCATCGTCTGTCGGCAAAGAAAAAAAGGATAAATGTCTGTTGCTTTTATGTTTTTACACCCCGCAACACTGCAGCGCGTTGGTCTCATTCGCGACGAAGCCATTTTTTTGGTGATTTTATAGCGCGACCGGCGGCGTCCGGCCGTGAGCGCGTGTGGCAACCGACTGGCTAAGCGTGTCGGCCACGACAGGCGACGTGTAGGTATCGTTCTGGGTTCCCACGGTACAGATGGGGGGCACTGCCGGGATAGCGTTGGTGATTTATATGGAGTAACAGCGATGATTAAACCACACGCGCCAGCTTCCTTAGTCCTGCAAAGTCTTCACAACATGTCGAACACTATTTCGAAGGACGACATACCTAATAGTTATTTCAGTACGAAACGATGAGACGGACCCTCATATGTTGTTAACAAATTTAGGCAACATGTT
Source organism: Apotomis betuletana (assembly GCA_932273695.1). Taxonomy (NCBI): domain Eukaryota; kingdom Metazoa; phylum Arthropoda; class Insecta; order Lepidoptera; family Tortricidae; genus Apotomis; species Apotomis betuletana. Next base: position 13,632,539 of record OW026310.1, on the reverse strand, counting down.
TGTAAAATTTAAAGACAATTGTATTATTGTATTTATTTGAGCTCTTCATAGTTTTCAGTCATTCTCTCTTAATAGTTCACGGTTAGCGGCAAATATTTTATTTTTCAAATTAATAATAATAACGTATTTGAAAATTATTTTACGATTTTCTCGATTGACACTCACATATGTTCCTAATTTAGAAATTAAAAGCAAATGATAACTTTTCGCCAAGAGACTTTCTGTAAAATAATACATTGACATTATAGTACAAAAGTAATGAAGTGAGACGAAACGGAACGTAGTAAACAAACATCGCACCTAACGTCATCTATTCACTTTTTACTGTATCACTTGGAAGTTGGAATGTCGTTGAACGCTTGACGACTGTGTTACTTCACGCTTGCGCGTACCGTACGGTAGAAATTGAAAAATGACGACTTTTGAATGAATTGATACCCTTAGCGGCATCTAGCGATGTAGAACGATAGTAACAAACGGAGTACGGTGCGTAGTATGAAGAATATCGGTCCAGGGGTATATGGTCCTTGCTATTATATTATTTTAAATTAATTGAGTGCGCTCTCATATTTGCATGCCTGCATGCAGGCCGAGTACACAGCACGTTGTATGAAACATAAGACCTGTTACTGTATACTTACTGTACTTCTGCAAATAAATAATTTTGACTTTGACTTTACTGATGATTACCGAAGTCAATTGATTTTTTATATCGGCTACAAATTCGCGCTGCATTTCTTGCATGGATTCGTTTTGTGTAGTACTGAACGACCTCAAACTTAACAAAATTTCGTTACGGAAGTCTGCCAGGTCCTGTTTGATACAACAATCGTGCTCCGGCTGCTTTCTTTTCCGAAGAGTGATATGATGTTGTAGGTCACCATCATCTCTTTTTAACTTCGAAAGGTCTGGCTGTGAGCTACCTTTGGGTGAGATGACCTTGGGTGGCGTACTGGATATGTGACTCATATTTAGGGTTCCGTAGCCAAATGGCAAAAAACGGAACCCTTATAGATTCGTCATGTCTGTCTGTCCGTCCGTATGTCACAGCCATTTTTTTCCGAAACTATTCTAAATTGTTCCATGTATTCAGCCTGCGTGCAGGCATGCAAACATTTTAAGTGCACGCACGTTACATCAAATCATAATTAAAATAAAATAAATTCTTAAAATAACAAATTAAATTTCTATTATTCTTACTTTTAAATTCAGTTTGTACGAGTAGTTAGGCATATTAAGTCCAACAAATGTATGGTATACCATAACGTCAGTTGACAACCAAAACTAAGTAACAAATACCTACTTAAAATAAAGCTCGTATCTCAGTATCAATCAACAAACTAGATACGAGGTTTTGAAAATAACTGTCTGAAAAATTGTCACCAGGCGACAAGTTTGTTTCATTTTGGACATGTTGATCCAAGTGAATGTTTTTGAAAAAAATATATATTATAGAATATTAGTTTATACATAATATAGCCAAAATTGGTGGGTGTCCCTATCTCGAAAAAAAAAAAAAAAAAATGGAAAAATTTAAAGTGAAAATTTCACTACTTATAAGGATATTTGGAAATCCATTTTTTTTTTAAATAATACATCTATATTACCTACATAATGTGTATAAGTTACAAAAAAATCTATTGAGTAGTTTAGATATAAGAAAATAAAAACCAATTTTCGTTTTTTTTAATTTTCTCAAAACCTGAAGTATTTCAGGGTCCTTTTTTTGTAAAATAGCATCTTACATCTGGGCTAATATATTAGCAAAACGGCAATCGATTTGGCTTCTGGGGCCGATGCCCCATACAAACACGGCTATACCCTTTATTGTCATGTCTCACTTTTTTCGTCGTTTGGGTGAAATACGAAATATGATCGGGTAATTCCGAAATAGTTGAAAAGTAGATCTTACTAGTCATAGACTTATGGTTTATATTTATTTTTTATTTTTAATTGCCCCTTGCTTGTAATATTGCAAATTTTGTTAATAGTTTCGCTTATACGGTCATTTCGGATTGATTACTTCGGAATTACCCCGGTAAAAGGAAGTGGTTCTCAACATTTCACACAAATACGCACTATTTTAAGTAGTAGTAAAAAAATGCATTTAACTTAGAAATAACTAAGTCAAAAACTTCATTCTGAGATCAATTCATAATTTTTAATGCTTATTTTCAGAAAATAACACAAGCAAATAAAAAGCATCCACTGTGATTTAAACGAGTGGTGGCGTTGACATTATGTCACATCTCCTTGATCCCATTAATTTGACGTGCAATTGTTAGACGTTTTAAAAGTCAGTGTGGCGAAAAAAAAAGGGTTTAGTATAAGGGTTTATACTTAGGTACATTTATGAAAATTTGATGTACAGAAATTATGCTTTTTATCTATAAAAAAAGTACACTTTAATTGAGCATGTTTGTGTGATATTCACTTATTCCAGACATAAATATATCTTAACATCATAACAATGTCTAATAGTCATAAAAAATCCATTAACTGCGTTTAAAAATATTAGAATTGCACAAAATGTAGTTGTATACATACAATCGAGTTATTTTTTTTTCCTACCGACCGTTTTTGTTCGGATTAGAAATTGAACGTGTTGACCTTTGAAATCGCTTGGTGACAACCAAAAACTTTTTATAAAATAAAACCGACTTAAAAAAAATCGTGCCAAACCACTCAATTATCATATTTATATATTATAGTTTAGTAGTGATTCAAATGTAATCTGTACTTCAACGGGTTATTTTTAGATTTTTAGTTTTTTTTTAGTCGGTTCTTTTTTTTGCTTTTTAGTGATTCATTTAAAATACTTATGGCGGAGTGATCGGGGAGGTCTTGAAGGCATGCATCTCGTTTGAGTTATCCCCTAACTCCTATCCGTTAAAGATTCATACCTTCCATCATCAGCTCAGCATAGGAGGATGAAGACTATCAGACGCAAATTAAAACGTTGTTCATTCAAGATTAGGTTGTGCAAGATTAAAAAGTTGTTGAACAACTTCATAATCGTGGACAACCATACATAATATGCGGGTCAAACTGTCAGAATTTCTTTTTTTGAAGTCGGTTAAAATACCAAAACCTTCTCCTAAGTGTAACAATTTTTTTTCCGATAACCGCATTAAAATCGGTTGAGCCAAACGCGGGAAAATCGCGGACAAACATACATAAATACATACTTACGGGTCAAACTGAGAACCTTCCTCCTCCCTTTTTTTGAATTTGGTTAAAAACTTACTAAAATATTTCTCAAAATTCTTTAAACCTCGTATCTAGCCGATACGCGATAAGAACACGCTATTTTTGTATCCTGGGAGAACAAAAATATCTCCTGGGTCACCAAGAAAAATTGACATAACAAAATAATTCTGTTCGTTTTTAAGTTCTAGTTAGATTTACTTTTTAGTTAATTCATTATACCTAACATAGATACGTGATAAATTACAAAACCGAATAGATTTGAAAGATAATATTATGATTTTTTGTTTTGTTGGGTTGGGACACAAGATGATAAAAAAGTTGATCGACCCAAATATTTTCTTTATCCTAAATACCTAGTTTGAGAAGCACTGGTCATATGTATGAAAATGTTAGGCGGGATTATTGCGAATGAAAACGAGTATCGTAATAAACCCAGAGGGGTCATTCCGAAACAAAATAATAAACAACACGAGGACTTCGTGCTCCCCTCAATCAATAGTAAAATACAATAACCTATAATACTAAAAAACAATTATTTTTATAACTAACCTGGGTTCCGGGAAAAGAGTGTTGGGGTTATTGTGAAATAACCAAAAAGGCGCGAAAATCACTTGTCTGTCGAGACGGCACGTTGCTTACACATTTACGCTAGCAGCGACGAACGGCGGCTGGAGCGTCAAAGCCGATAACAATGGCGTCTAAAGTAATGTTGCCAGTAATAAAATATCGCGGCGTTTGGTAGTTTTTATAAACTTTCGGAATATAACCAATTTCGCAATAATCCCAATGCACCCTACTGTTGAAACTTGGTAGGTAGATGTATTCTGTGAACCGCATTAAGACTACAGTATAGCTTCGCGATCCTAACGAAATAGGTATTTACGAAAACGCATGCTGTCGCTCGAGAGCGCTCACCCCCCGGCATCGCGCACAACACATACAAATCGCCTCACGCACACATCGAAGCATGACACAGCGCTCTGCTACCTGCTGCTAGGGCTAGTTTGACGATTGACAAGCAATTGCGATAAATAAAGGTGGACTGTTTTGTTTTCTTGCGTACCTACGGATAGTGAATTGTTGTGGTGTGCCTGAAATTCCGATATTATAAAGAAGTATTTTATTTATTTATGTAATTGTTAGTACCGAGTATGTACCTATATTATACAAGCTAAATTAATTTTTGATAAATCAGTTTGTTCCCGATGTACCGGTAGGATGTAAATGACTGACATTTATTATTGTAATATTATTTAGGTATTTCAAAGGTATTTAAAGGTATATAATGAGTTACTGATATTTACGAAACAAAACATTTTTTATTTGACTTTGTTATTGTGTACGAAAGAACATAATTATTATACTTACTTGTAATGTGTACATGATATCGGAGTTACTATGTCTTTCTAGGGTTCCGTAGTCAACTAGGAATACTTTTTGACACAATTTTTGTGGTATACGTTTCTAGTGCCTTAGCAATAATTGATTGTGTAGGAATGAATTGTGTGCAAGACGTGTTAAAGGTTTCCTTTTTAAAATATAAAGTTAAATTGGAAGTAAATAATACGGATATTTTTAATACCTATAATTTTTTTTGTGGTTTTTTTGGTAATTTGAAAGTCACCAAAATTGCTTGATGCCACCAGAATTTTAATTTTGTCAATCATTTCACATTTTTTATCGTCTTTTTCGCATTTCCAAAACTTTTGACTTGGTGAATTTATTTGAAGTCAAGAATAAACAAAATACATCTAATATAACTAGCTGTCGGTGAGGGTAATCTTAGCTTAGATATTATGCTGGTAGCGGATTTTATAGCTCCTATCCTTTCCTATATTACTATTTTTTCTTTCTCCTCTGGCACGTTTCCTACAATTTGGAAATGCGCCCATGTGATTCCTCTCCCTAAAACCCCTAATCCGTCGTACTTTTCGCAGTATCGTCCTATGTCGATTCTTCCCGTCTTATCTAAAATCATTGAATCCTTTGTAAATCGACGTCTCCCATCACATCTAAATAGACTTAACCTGTTTAATTCTTTAGCACAATCACCGCAATGGTTAAGTTAAGATCACCGACGACATTCGTCTTAATATAGAATATAGAAAAGTGACTATATTGGTGCTCCTTGATTTTAGTAGTGCTTTTAACACTGTTGATATACTTCTCAGTTTACTTAGTACTTTAAATATATCTTCAACTTCACTGTCCTGGTTTCGTGATTACCTCTGTTCCCAGTGGGTTCGAGTTGATGACCGATTTTCTAGCTGGTGTGAACCGTCTGCTGGTGTCCCCCAAGGGGGCATACTCTCTCCATCGGAATCACCAAGTCCCTCTCCTCCTCGTTCCATCTCTATGCAGGCGATTTGCAGCTTTATGCGGCGACCAGCATTGAGGATTTTGGCTCCTTGGTTTCGCAAATCAATTCAGACCTAGAATCAATCCGTGCTTGGGCTTGATCCTTTGGTTTGGTGAAGAATGCTAAGAAGTCGCAGGCTATTGTCGTTGGAAGCCCACATTTTATTTCCAAGCTTTCAGATCAAGCTAAGCCAGTTATTTTCTTTGATAGTACGCCTATACCTTGCTCTTCTACTGTAAACAAATTTGGCATTACCATGGATCAAACTTTGTCATGGATAGGATCTGAGATCAGTAGGAAACTTTTCGCGTCCCTTCATTAATTGAGGTGTCTGCAGAATTTCCTTCCTCTTCATACGAAGATCATGCTTGCCCGCTCACTTTTGCTTTGGTCTCCACAAATTTGATCATGTGTCTCAATACCGCGCTCAACTTAAATGGCTCCCGATCCGTCAGCGCAGATACTATGTTCTTTGTCTTTTGTACAATGTCCTTGTCATTCCTTCTTCTCCTCCTTACCTTGCAGAGAAGTTCTTTTACATGCCTGATGGTAGTGGCCATCGCCTGCGGTCAAGTGCGAATCTGGATCTATCTATCCCACTGCATAAATCTCATGTTTACGATGTGTTTTTTGCTGTGCGCGCCGTGAAATTATGGAATAAATTGTCTCCCGCCCTAAGGTAGACGCAGTTCGTAGCATCACTCAAGGGGAAGTTACAGAAATTGTGGCTGTCGAACGAATGATTACTTGATTAGGTTGCTGTTTTTGTTATAATTATGATTATATTTATGTTATATGTATTTATATAGATATTACGTAATATGTATTACATTGACTGTTTTCCTATCTCTCTCTCATTTGGTTTTTGCATGTTCATGTGTACTATTGTAAAGTTATCGTATTGTACATGTTGCTTGGTTTGTCTACCATTTACTTGTGTTTAATACTCATTCACTTGAAGGTTAATTGGAAGAAATCCCTTAGAGGGATAGGTTTGCTTTCGTACATGCTTATTTTTTTGCAATGTATTTCTTGCTATTGTGTATAATAAAGTGTTTAGATACATTACATGCAAACAATTAATCTAAATTATTACTTTTGCTATTCATAATTTATTTATTTTTAAGGATGGCTAATCGCAATAAAAAAACAATCAAGAGAAGAAGTCCTCGAAAAGAAAAAAATATATTGTTGTTACAAACGAGTTAGTGATTGTATTTTCAGATATTTTGGTATAACTAAAATGATTAATAAAACATTTAGGGTAAATCGCCAATAATTGGCCACCGTTCAATAACTGGCCACCTCAAACTAAAAATGAACTCTGTTCACCTATAAATATAATTCATTTTAGTATAAGCTGTTAATTACTGGCCGCCCTTCAATAACTGGCCACGTTATAATAAAATGAATGCAGTTTGTAGGTGAACAGAGTTCATTTTTAGTTTGAGGTGGCCAGTTATTGAACGGTGGCCAATTATTGGCGATTTACCCTACTTCCTTTTAATTTCCAGTAGGCAATTTCATCAACAATTTTTGACGACGCGTTTGAATCGGTTTGTAGACACCTGCCTACTGAGCGGGCGGTCCCGGGTTCGAATCCCGGCCAGGGCAAATATTTGTGTGATGAACTCGAATATTTGTGCTTGGGTCATGGTTGTTCTATGTATTTAAGTATATATTGATCTATATAAGTACGTATATCATCGTCTAGTACCCATAACACAAGCCTTCTTGAGCTTAATTTGGGAGTAGATCGATTTGTGTGAGGTTGTCCGATATTATTATTATTTATTATAAATATTAATTTTTAGCACAAGTAACTTATTTTGGTGTAGATGTACAATTTTGGTGGCCAAAAAATCTAATATTTGTGAGCACATGAAATTTTGGTGGCAGGCCAATTACTAAAATAATAATAACTTTATAACTATTATGTAAAACAAAGGGCCATTACTACACATTGGTTATGACTTTATTCGTATTATTGATATGTATATAATTTTGACTCTAAATTAAAAATAAAAAAAGCCACCAAAATTAGGTAATTTTTAAGCTTGTTGCAATTCACCCTGAAACTATACATTTGTAATATAATCATAAAAAATATAGTCCTTTTCAAATATCATGTTTGGTGAACCTGGTTATATTAAGTTTGCACCTCATTTAAATAAGGCGCCATACGCATCAGGTGCAAACTTAACCAGGCCAGTTAAGATGGCATAAGTGAAAATTTGTACGGAACCCTCGGTGCGTGGGTGGCTCACACTTGGCCGATTTTTTTAATTAAATTGTAATATAATGATAATCAACCGATCGATCTTTTTCTTGAAACCCAACTAGTGTTAGTAGAAGTTCCTACTCTACTCCCATCATTTTTGAAACAGATTTAGATATCGATTACGCGGGCTAGGATCCTTTTTACTTTTTCATTAACATCCTTTTAAATACGTGATACTTTACTTCCTCCCCCGACCCGCAATCGTGCGATAGAGAGCGTTGCAGCTTGCGACTGACAATAGGTACTTTTTTGATGAAATTTGCGTTACGGGAGAAAACGTTTTCCACTAACTAAATCTTAGCAAATCACTTCGATTTTGATATCGATCGCTTCAACATAATATAATCTAGGTTTATAGGTTTCGCTTTTTTTTAAAAAGTGCAATTTTTTTATAATACAAACGGTTTCATTCAACAACGTTTTAATCGCAAAAATTAGGTTTTTCAACTACCTTTAACTTAGAATCTATAGCAAATTTTGAAAAAAGGAAAACCTATAAACCTAGTTTGTCACTGTGTCAATAACATACTAAAAAATGATGGAGATTGGAAAATATTTAAAAGTGGAAAAACGTTTTCTCTTTTTGTATGGACGAGTGCGTAATGTGAAGGTTGTGCTTCACGGATGGTGGTTGGCCGTCAACTTAAGAATAAAGTAGTTTTTAGATTTAGAATAAGACGTATGACATTAGTCTTAAAAATAAAATGTATAGTTAGTTATCGTCTGGCCTCTGGGCAATAAACAGTTTTAACGAAGTACCTCTAGTGCTCTATTATTCATCATCTGAAGCTATCCCCCAGCAGTCTTCACAGTACTATACTTCCCTCTTAAGATTTTGATGCAAAAATAAAAAAAATAATAATAAATATTGGGGGGCTCCCCATACTTAGAACTAAAACTCAAAAAAAAATTATTCATCAAACACATACGTGTGGGGTATCTATGGATAGGTCTTCAAAAATGATATCGAGGTTTCTAAAATATTTTTTTTCTAACCCGAATAGTTTGCGTGACAGACGCTTCCAAAGTGGAAAAAAGTTGGTCCCCGGCCCATTAGCCTCCTCTCGTCTGTCGGGAAGCTTTTTGAGAGAATTGTACTTGCCAGATTAAAGAAATTCGCATCAGAAGAGGATATAATAATAGATGAACAATTCGGGTTCAGAAACCAACACTCTTGTGTACAACAGGTCCATAGAATTGTCGAACATGTACTGGAGGGTTTCGCCGACCGCCACGGCGTCTCCCCTCATAGCGGCTTGAAGACGGGGGCAGTCTTTCTAGACGTCGCAAAGGCGTTTGACAAGGTGTGGCACGCCGGTCTGGTATATAAATTATACCAGATGGGCGTGCCAGACCGACTCGTCCGCCTCATTAACAACTTTTTGACAAATCTCACCTATCGTTATAAGGTCGAAGGTTGCCTCTCCCGTCCTCATAAAATCACTGCAGGCGTTCCTCAAGGATCGGCATTATCGCCGACCTTGTACTCTCTTTACACCAACGACATCCCGAAACATCCTAGAGTAAAATTAGCGCTCTTTGCGGATGACACCGCGCTGTTCTCCTCCAGCATTAACCCCTCCATCATAAGGAGAGACCTCCAAGAGGCCATTGACGACCTGGGCCGTTGGTTCCGTCTATGGAGAATAGAAGTGAATGCGGAGAAGAGCGCGGCGATCATTTTCCATACATCCCCCACTCCGGTCTACAAATCCCATAAGCTCGATCAAATCACCCTTAATGACAGCCCGATACCATGGACCCCCAAGGTCAAGTACCTGGGTGTCGTGATGGATAATCGACTCAATTTTAAAGCACACCTGCAAGGTGCCCGTAACAAGGCAGCACACATTATGTTCAGGCTCGGTCAGCTAATAGGCAGCCGAAGCAAAATGCAATTTAGAAATAAATTGCTTCTGTACATCGCCTGCATACGTCCAATTCTAACTTACGCCAGCCCTTTGTTCGCCCATGTGGGCTCACAGAAGCTCCTGCCCCTGCAGGTAATACAAAATAGATTCCACAGACGTGCTACAGATGCACCATGGTACGTAACCAATTTATCCATACATCACGACGCCCAGGTACCCACAATACACGCACATCTAAGAGAGCTATCAAAGAAATTCTTTGATAGCTCCACCAATCACCCCAACAAATTAGTAAAGAAGGCGGCTGCTTACCAGCCCCCTCCCCCTCCAGTAGAAGCGGATTTTCAGGTCCCCATAAGGGATCCTGACCATCCCCTAAATGCAGACGTAATGACGGGACGTTTACGCGACATTGCCCAAGCAGAGACAGACTGGACAGGTCTGCGACTAGCTAGGCAACTTCTAGTCCGCAGACCAAGACATATACTGACAGACCCAGATGACGTCATCACGGCTACCATCAAAAGATGGTACCCCGATGACGTCATCTCAGACACAGAATCAGAGGGCGACCCTACTGTCAATCACGACGCGGACTACTACCTTGAGAGGGACGAGAGAAGACGACAGCGACATGACAGGCACACAATACAGAGACGGCGCCTCCGCCGGCGGGGGCGCCCACCGCGATGGCACACACTTTGCCTCCCACAAAATGTAAAGCCCTGCTAGATCAAAATTTACAAACTGACAGGACAAGAGACCAGTTGCTTCAGCTATGTACTCATCCGCTGTTCCGAGCGCCCGCGCGCGACAGCTTCACACACGTGGTGCCGAGGTTTATGCTGCGGCTAGCCTACCGCCACAACACAGCGACTTACGATAACAGCCTAAGGGCTAATCGAATCAGCAACAAAAAAAAAAACCTTATTTAATTATATTTATTGTTTTCAGTACTACAACTGCAGAGCGGCGATGCGGCGACCAGGTATTTATTTTACAATGCACACTGAAAAAAAAATGGTTGCTTTAACACGTTCCCTGTGTAACTAGGAACAAGAAATCGTCTCCTCGCGTGCAATTTTATTTTTTTGTAAATTACTTTTATATAGTTCATATTATTACATTTATGCTTAAAAACATCATTCATGAAGATATTTTTTCCTATTTTCCTATTTTTCCGAGTGCCCCACATGTGATGCATGCACGTATGAGCTGTCAAACTGGTGCCCACAATGTGATGCATGCACATACTAGCTCACTGCGCAGTGCATCATATGCACGTTTTTAAGGCAGTTTGACGTTTCTCTTAATCGTATATCTGTGGTTTACGTCAGTCAATGCCATATAAACGCTAAAATTTGTCAAAACTTCGTTTAGTGTTATTTTCAGACTAAGTATTTCATAATTTCAGTAATACAGACTACCTTACCCCGCCGCCATGAACTGATCAAAATTCTAGGCCGTAAAAATAAAAGTTTTCGAAACCGTTGCATTGTATGCTATAAATTAATGACCGAACAGGGTAGCACACCTACAGAAGCTCGCAAAAAGGCGAAGCAAGCAGACACTGAATGCTTGATGTGCAAAAAAACATTGTGTCTTCGATGCTACAATGCTAGCTTGCTATTAAAAAACCCCACCACTTTTTTTAACGTTTTGTTTTGCAAATTTTATTTGATTATTCTTTTGTTTTTATCATGATGTGCAGTAAGTGCAAGTAATTCGTATTGTTTTATTATTTCGAATAAAAACCTTTTGAAAAATATATATTTCTGTGTTTTATTCGTAACAGCCATAATCTGGCAACATTATATAAATGTCATCCGGACGCACGTGTTTTTTGTCAACATTTTCGTAGCCGGTATGTGCACGCAAATGAAAAAGACGTAGCTCACACGTGTCAATTTTGGCAATGCCTTAAGTTAACAAGGGGTCGTGCATCATCAGTGATGCATGCACGTATCATATATACCCTAAAATGCTACAGATATGATGCATACACAGGGAACGTGTTAATAAAGATCTTGTTTAATGTAATCAATCACACATGATTGACTGCATATGAGCCTACGAAGATCTTGTCCGCTGAAGCTAAGAATACTTAGTTAAGTTCTCATAGTAGTGTGCACTAAGTGTTGTATTGATTTAGACAAGCCTAGTTGTTTGTTTAGTACATGAACTATTGTCAAATCTACTAACTGTAATTGTTAATTCAAATCATTGTATTTGTTACACCTATAAAGTTCTTATGCACATTGACGAAGTAACTTATTTGCAATCGATATGGTTCTTATGTACACCGACTAAGTTACTTGTTTGCAGTCATTATGGTTCTTATGCACATTGACTAAGTTACTTGTTTGCAATCATTATGGTTCTTATGTACATTGACTAAGTTACTTGTTTGCAATCATTATGGTTCTTATGTACATTGACTAAGTTACTTGTTTGCAATCATTATGGTTCTTATGCACATTGACTAAGTGCCTTATTTGCAATAAGTATGCTTCTTATACACATCAAAAAAGTGACTTGTTTGCAATAGTAATGAGACAATACCTTCCTGATGAGAGTGGCGCCGCGCAGATAAGAATATGTAAACTTTTCTGCGCGGCGCCACTCTCATCAGGAAGTATTGGCTCATTACAATCAAGTCCATTACATTTGTCTTCCCAATGAAGTAATTTTGTTTTTGTGTCAAAGATTCATAAATATTGCAAACAAGTCACTTTTTTATGTGCATGAGAAGCATACTTATTGCAAACAAGTTTGTGTTTTTTACGGCTTGACCAAATTTGTCAATTAACATAAATAGTCTGTTTAGGCAGTATTATTGCAATAAAGTAATTTTTTTCATGTGCTAATGATCCATAATTTTTGCAAACAATACCTTTGCTGTTGATGTAAAAAAAGACGTAGGTAAATATAAGGAAATTCAATAAAACAATTGATTTTCAATAAATTGTATCAATTTATGACATCACACTCCACTTCTACTGCATATGGCATATAAAACAAGTCTGAAGTCACCATGGTCAACAATAATAATAAACAACACAAAACACACCTTGTCTTAAAAGTAAACTTATAGTAATATAATTTAACTTATTAATGGACTATGAATATGTCCATTAAGTCTTTAATTAGGTAGGTAACTAATTTAAATTATGTACTTAATCAGTCATAACATAACATACCTACTCGGCAATATCGAATTTAAACAATTGGAAACAACACACAATTTTGTCTTAAATAGTATTGCAGTAAGTTCGTTATTTAAATATCGTTTTTGTTTGAAACGATATTAACGGGACATATGCCAATTAAAATGTACCTATTACACAATTGCATCTGATGTGCGAATCTTCAAGTACGAAGTAATAAATCGATGCGTCTACGTGTGATACTTCCTGGCACACCACGGCGGACTTATTATTTCTGTTTCTTGATATTTCAAATCTTGCGAAGTCGTGCCAGGAAGTAACTACCCAGCACGAAACTATAAGGGTACAACTTTTTAACCAAAAGTACAAAAAGTTACATTCTTTTAATGAATTTGTACTGCAACAGAAATAAATAGTCCGCTGTGGTTGTGGCAGGAAGTATTACACGCAAACGCCTCGTTTTATTATTTAATACCTGGTGCACAAGCTTACCTCGTGCTTGAAGATTCGCACCAGATGCAGTTGTGCATGCTTGCGATTCTTTCGATTTCGTAACCACAATTAAAAACGTTTTTATGTCTTTTAATGGCTCAAAAACAGTAAATCAAATAGGGCTGTGATGTGGCATCTTAATTCCACAATTTTTTTTTATAAACGCAGATCAATATCGTGATAATAATACTCTTTATTGTGCACGATAAAATAGGAACAAAGAAATAGCAAAAAAAAAACAATAGGTAGAGTTCGATCGATCGATCATAGCGTTTGTGTAGAAAACTTTTATTGTAGGTACTATATTCTGTTTCGTGGAGTTTATTGTGTGGTGTGCTACGTACGTGACAATATTACACATGGACGAAGTGGCAGAGTTGCTTAAAACATGGGAGCTGTCCGACCTGATCCCAAAATTTGACGAGAAAAATTTTTAACAAAAAAAAGAACCGACTTCAGTAAAACTAAAAAACCAAAAATAACCCATTCAAGTACAGATTACATTTGACTCACCCTTCGAAGTCGATCCCAAACCACTCAGTTCTTATATTTATAGTTATATTATAGTTTACGCGAGGTTTGGCACCGACTTCGAAGGGTGAGTCAAATGTAATCTGTACTTGAATGGGTTATTTTTGGTTTTTTAGTTTTACTGAAGTCGGTTCTTTTTTTGTTAAAAATTTTTTTTTTTTTGCTTTTTAGTGGTTCTAGTGGCCATCTGTGGTGTTCATCATCAGTTTACTTACATCAAATCCTATTTACTGAATGTAAATTCTTGACTTTATCAATAAATTACCGAAAGCGCCGTACATGTCCCTATAACATTTGAAGAGTTCCCTCGATTTCTCCAAGATTCCACCATCAGATCCCGACTTAGTGCCAACGGGACCAACTCGGAGTTCTACCCTTTCGATTAAAAAAAAAATATTGAAAATCGGTTCACGGTTCTCGGAGATATCGAGTAACATACACACAAAAAAAAAAAATAGTTCGAATAGAGAACCCTCCTCCTTTTTTTGAAGTCGGTTAAAAAAGAGAATTATTATTAACAACTTGAATAAAACTTTAAACTTACCAGCAAAGGCCTTAAATGCGACCCTTGACAATTGCTCTAAAAATTGTTGGTAGGTAGGTACTCTTAATTGTTATCAGACAGAAATAAACATAATTACCCCTTTCAAATACTGTTTTAAATTTGTATTATTGCAATTTTTCGCAAATGTATTAAAAAACGTTGTTTGGTACACGTGTGGAAGTGTCATTTTAACTCGTCCCGAGTCTTGACCCTCGCCTTGCGGCTCAGGCCAAGACTACAGGCCAACTATCCACACTTGTATCAAAAACTACTATGTATTTTTTTGCCAGTACAACATCGCTGGCCAGGCGTGCCCGCAACGCGGAACGGGCACGCCTGCGCCGCCACAACGAATCCGCGGCGCAAAGATCGGTGCGGCTCGCAAAAATGCGACATTATAGTCAAAGGAAGCGGCGGCGGGCGGCGTTAGACATAGAACACACAAACAGTAAGTCCGTGTTTTCAGCCATTTTTAAGACTATCATTTTATTACTTTTCTGAATTCTGCTTAAAAAGATGAAGTAATCTCTGTTTTTATTTATTTTCTGAGATGATTATTTATTTTATTATTAATTTATAAAAACATACTCATTTTAAACTTGTCTATACCTTTATAAATAATGACACAAAGGTAAATTAAGAAAGAAAAATTGAATGCGATCACTACAATCGAAGCGGGGTATTTATAAAAATAAAAATGTGGTATTACCACATGAAAAATATAGAATCGATAAAAAGATTCTATACAAATATTTGTCTATACCTACTCAGCCGGCAAGCCCTTATTTCCCGGCGTCTGCAGTAATGTTGTTTATTTTCCAGCCGCCGGCGTCTCCACTGCCGACGTCCCCGCCCCCGCCGCGAGCCGCACCGCCCCCGCCGCGAGCCGCACCGCCCCCGCCGCGAGCCGCACCGCCCCCGCCGCCAGCCGCACCGCCCCCGCCACGAGCCGCGCCGCCCCCGCCGCGAGCCGCGCCGCCCCCGCCGCGGCCGACGAGGTACTGTAAAATAGTACATTACGGCAGAGACCAGTAAGTAAGCCATACTGGCCGAGTAGGAATTAGACGGACCGAGCCGTAGGCGAGGTCCGGATATAATACGAGGCCAGGATGGCTCTTACGGTCGAAGCAAGTATAGTGCTTTTCTCAAAAATTAAACAAGAAAATTAGATTAAAATTATATTTTGTAGGTGACATTTATATTCGGCCATTTTCCAATGAATATTTTTGTTATATCCCATTTTTATTATTACACATTGTGATATTCGACATCGCAGGCACCATTAACTCCCACAATAACAACCTATAACAAAAATAATTATGAGTTTCCTATACTTGGATAAAAGATATAGTTATATCGTTATCAAATAGTGGCAGCATTTATTTACCTTCATCGCCAAAATGGTTATCATCTAGAGCTTGATTTAAGAACTTTTCTATATTTTTCTGCTGAATATTTGTCATTTCTTTCCTTTGTAGCCATCCGATTGTCTCAGAAAGATTATTGAAATATTCTGACCTTATCACACATTATCTGACCAATTATTAACTTGATTTTCTTCCTTCCATTTAATGAATCTCTTGTATTTTTTTATATCTCCTTGGATTTAGTCGGAAGTAAATTATTTTAGCTTACTCCGCCTCCGCTTTTAAGTACCTATGGATGGAGGAGTGCCGTCTATTCGGAATCAGACTCGTCTGAACTCATTTTTGCTGAATTATTGTAATAGATCACACAAACAAATTTGAAATTTATGTCTTTTAATTTAAATCCCGCCTTAATTTCTTTTTTTATAAATACTGCGTGTAATGCTTGTAACAGTTTTTATTATTGTTAAACACACAATTATCGATAATACAACAAATTTGGGCACTGAAGCACAGTATATTTTGTAGAAAAGGCACACGAAAGATTGTTTACAAGACGCACGGACGATGCGCGCACGACGCACGACATTAGGTAGGACGCGACTGGCGGTCTGTGCGAGGCGCGGGCGGCGCGGTGGTGCCGGCCGCGGCGAGCGTTATCCTTACAACGTTAAACGAACGAAATCAAACACGAAACGTGTCATCAAAACAAATGGGATATGATTACAAATTGCCTAATGAAAATAATGAGCTGATTAGGGTGTGCAAGAAGTTCTTCATCAGTACTTTAGATATTAATTACGACACTTTATCTGATTGGACAAAAGCTTTAAACTTGGAACGTTTAGAGACTGAAAACGTTATTACCAGAAAAAGTAGACGACAAAATACACGTGAAATACAATTGACGAATCCAAAATCTTGTGTTGTGAAAGAATGGTTGAATTTGTTGCCAAAAGTACCAAGCCACTATTGTAGAAGCTCATCTAAACGAGTGTATGTTGAAAGTACTTTTCACAACAAATCCCATCTTTATCGAGTGTACAAAAAATGGTGCCTTGAACATGGCAAACCTCCATCTCATCGTACACTTTTTTCTTCGGTTCTCAGATCTGAAAAAATATCAATTTACAAACCGAGGAAAGATCAATGTGACACTTGTACGTCTTTCAAAGAGAACAATATTACCGAGGATGAATACAACGAACACATCAATAAGAAAGAGGAAGCCTATGCAGCCAAGAGACAGGCCTTAAGTATGTGTTCTCCTGATGTTCTTGTGATTACAATGGATGTACAAGGTGTGTTATTATGCCCCAAGCTAAAAGTTTCTGTCCAATATTATAAACAAAAACTCCAACTTCATAATTTTAGTATCTACTGCAATAACGATAGGGAAGTACAATTATATGTATGGCATGAAGGTGATGGCGAAGTAACTGCGAACGAATTTACCTCCTGTCTAATTCATTTTCTCAAATCGAAAATTCCCGAGGGCTTTAAAAAAATTATCCTCATATCAGATGGATGCTCATACCAGAATAGAAACAGAATCCTGGCTTCGGCTCTATTAAATTTGTCTTCAGAAGCAAACGTCGAGGTTGAACAACTGATCCTTGAGAAAGGTCACACAATGATGGAAGTTGACAGCGTACACTCCACATTAGGGGGTCTTTTTAAAGCTCCTATCTACACAGCTAACGATTACGTAAATATAATGAGACATGCACGCTCTGCAAAACCATATATCGTGCATCACTTAGATTATAACTTTTTTCAGAACTATGAGAAAATATGCGAATTCTCTTCAATCAGGCCAGGGAAAAAAACTGGAGATCCGGTAGTAACGGATATAAGGGGTCTTCGTTACCAAAATGGAACCATATATTACAAGTTACGACATGCAGAAGAATGGAAATCTCTCCCTCAACGTCAACGCATAAACAATAATGCACTTTCGAATTTGTACGACTCACCACGAAAAATTGACAAGTCTAAGTTTGATAGCTTGCAGTCTTTAAAAAAGTATATGCATCGAGATTACCATCATTTCTATGATAGTCTTCATCACGACTGACTTATTGGTATAATTTCAAGTTTCTTTAAGGCAGACTGTTTATATTTGTCGCCCATAAAACCAAATCCCGTTTGCTGTTTTGTTTGACGTCAAGCCGCTGGTTTACGTTTTTTTTCAAGTGTTTATATTACTCATTGCAATATTAAAAAAGAATATATTGCCGTTTTCAGAACCATATGGTTATTTTTTTAGGGGAAGATATATATTTGTTAACATTTTCCTAGCATACATAAATATTTTTGTTTAATAAAATAACTAGAAGGATCCTTTTGATCATAGGAATTTATTTCGAATAAAAGTAATTGATCCGAAGATATTATTGTTATTTAATTTTATTTCTAGAAACACATAACATTTTCTGATAACCCTTAAATCATTATGAATTTAAAACCCCTATGTGCATGACCCACACATACGTGTTTAGTAAGAGCAAAACCAATACCCATATGTGCACCGAAATTAGAAAAAACTAAATAACCTAATTTGTAATAAATGAATCCTTGTTTTGTCTGCATAGTAATAATTCTTATTTTTTTTGACATCAATTTAACATACAATTTTGCTCCATTATATCATAAATCAGTTTTTAGTCTCTCCTGAAAAGTTACTAAAATGCACATAGCGGAATTGGCAATCTCACCGACGGTTTATAGGTATGCATAGAACTACTACGGGCGCACGCGGATGGCGCGAATATATGAATGTTCGCCTTACATGCGTTTAATTATTTGCACTGTCTTACAAATCTAAGTCTTAAAGATAAAATTTAATTATTGTTATACATTGTTGTATTTTCTAACTAATTTTCATATCATAAAGCTTACCTTCAATTTTAACTCCGAGGTTTTTTCTAAACGACACAAAAAAGGAAGGAATTCCGAAATATCATTGTCATTTTACACAGCACAATTATGAACTAAACGCTGCATACAAACTTCCGCACTAAACCTTGTCGCTATTTTTTTTTTTAAATATGCATCTTGAGTTACGTTTATACTGCCAATAGTGCTAACCTCTTTTTATTTTACATTTGCTTTTAGTGTAAATTGCAAGTGTATACTGCAATGTCGTCTCTTTCTATTTAATCTATGAAAAAGGGACGCCACTTTTTAATTTCTACAATTTGCTGTCGCACTGTACTTATAATTAAAACAATTTGTGGAATTAATAAACTATGTTAATGAAAAAATATTCCACCAACGAATGCTACATTGTACCAGCATTTCCAACGGGCAGTTTTTCAAGCAGTTCATGTATGGGGTCTAATATAACCGATCCAAAATATTCCTAGTCCATCTGATTGGGGATGTACAAAAGTAGATGAGAGAAGGGAACCTACATGGACTAGCTTGCCAGTAGGTGTCGAGCCCAAAGCCTGCATGGAAATGATCAGGTGCAGCAAAAAGAAATGCGCTGCTAGATGCAGGTGTAACCAATAAAAATTAAAGTGCACCGAGTTGTGTGCATGTGATGGAACATGTTACTCATAAATATATGTACCTACCAATTAAAGTATTTATATACAGATTAACAATAATAATAAATAAAATAAAATAAAATAATATCTAATCAGATCAGTGACTTGTTAGTTTTATTTTGAACCAGTCATTTGAAGTCATCAAACGGTTATATTATTCGCAATTTAAAATATAATACACATGCTAACAAATGTAAATACACCTTTAAACTTTGTAATATACAATTAAGCTACTTACATTACATATTCCAACATTTATAACATTCGTTTTTGGGTCCTTATTTTTATAAAGTAAAATTGTAAGGAGTCCCCTAGTGATTACATACTCTTTGGAGTCCCCTGTTCAAAAAATTTTTTTTTAGTATTTGCTATTCATAACAGTTATAATAAATTATATGTTTTTGAAATCTACATAAATGTGGCTTTATAATAATATTTTTTTCATGTCCAAATCATTGCTTATTTTCACGTAATCGTACCAGAAAGAATTTTTTTTTACTAAGATTTTCTGATTTTTGCCTTTATTTCTATTTTTTTCTATAAAACATGTTATTAATGTCCCAGAAAATGATCGGCCATCCTCAATTTATCCGAAAACGATACCAAACTTGCCATAGGCGGTTGTCACACTGCCGCCGCGTCTCGTTGCGAGACGCAGAGCCACGGACTCGCATGCGGAGACAACGCACCAACGTCCGAGTTTTCTCTGCATCTCCGTCCGGAGCTGCGCTGCACGACGTCCCGCGTCCTTCGTTCGTCGTTACTTCCGTCTCACGTTCATTTCACATTCGAACTTCAGAGTGAAAACAGTTCCTATATTTGGCGATAAAATGGAAACGGACCTTATTCAGAACGCTGCGATGATACTTTCAGTTTGGTTTTTATACAATCGAGTCATAAAACGCAGAAAACACTGGGTACATCCCTATTTACAAACCAGACCTATAAATGGGTCTTTTGCTAGAGATTACCAAGATTTAAGGCAACACGAAGATTTTTTTTTAATTTCACCCGTATGTCAACCGCGTCGTTTGATTGTCTTGCTTTTTGCACACGGTCACTATATTCGTTGCATTTCATATTCCAAATAGCTGGACGACTTTCAATTTCGAAAATAAACTTATCGATGTCGATATCCATTGCGCCTACGTCCTTCTTGAACTAAAAACGGTCCGGCACTGCGGAGCTCAGTGTGACATACCCTGCGGCACGCACCGCATCTCCGTCCCAGCGCGCGAGTCGTCGTGCGTCTCGCGCTTCCGTGCGTCGAGGCGGAGCCAGTGTGTCGTACCATGCGATTTTTCTATACAAAATCAAGATTCTACATACAAAGTTAAAAAACGCATCAACGGACGACGCTGCGAGATGCGGAGCAGTGTGACAACCGCCGTCTCTATAAATACAATGATAGGAGGACCGAAAGAACGCGCGGCGGAACGTCACTTCCCCCCCTCCCCCTCCCCACCAGCGGGTCGTCCGCGCTCGTCTCCCGGGCGTTTTCAACTCTAGTCCACCTAAGTAACAAGTGTGCCAAGGCTCATGCTTTAATGACAAAAATATTGGTTCAATAAAAAAAACTTGCGACTCCAGATATTGATGTTCAAAACACGATTGAGTTGCTATTTGTCCTTCTAAATATTTAGTTATAAATATATAACGCATTACTTACCGACCACGAAAGAGATATAGTATATTGTGTCATAAGGGTAGTAAGTAGGGGATTACTAACGAAGGTCTATTAGAAGCCCGACGCCGAAGGCGGAGGGCTTTTAATGTCCTGAGTTTGTAATCCCCTTACTACCCGCTAGTGACCGACCGAAACATGATTTTTTGCCGAAACCGAAACAGAAGGTTCGGCTTTGATTATAGTTTCGGCCGAAACCGAAACCGAAACCGAACCTTTTATAAACGCGATTAAAACGTTGGATAAAATATCAGTGGGCCGTTTTTTCCATATATATATGCGTAATAAAACATCTCACTGGCCTATGCCTAATATAACAGGGTTCTAGGTTTCTCTTTTATCTAATTGAAATTTGAACATTGTTAAACATATAGTGACTAGGGTGTTTCATATTTCCAAAAGTTCTATTTTTATGTGACTTCGCTCAAATCCTTGAACGCACTTACCCAAAAGGCCGTTGTGCCAACTGAATATTATTTTGAGGTAGCGCAACATTGTCGAATTTAAAGGAAATACCTTAATTTTTGAGCATTATTCAAATATGGATTTCACCTTTCGTGGGATGTTAAATATTAAAATAAAAACTTGTTAGACATAAAAATCAATCACTTACGAGAAATTTAGCTTTAGGTAAAGCTTCTAGTAATTAATTTTTATAACAAAAAAATATATTTAAGCTAAATAAATATAGGAGCTAGGGTAGCGAAGTAGCTAGCGCGCTGGACCGGTAATCCGGAGGTACCGGGTTCGATTCCCGGTCTCTTCCACCAGGTAGCTCCTTTTTCAATTTTTCGTTAAGCTTTGATATTTGTATTAAGTTTTAATAAAAATTGTGGTGTACCCACATTAAAAAAAAAAAACCGGCCAAGAGCATGTCGGGCCATGCTCAGTGTAGGGTTCCGTACCCATCCTTCACAATAGACGGGCTTAAAACTGCTGTTTTAAGCCCAAGATTTAAATTACGAGAAAGATTTCAAGCTCTATAAGAAGGTCGTAAACGCCAAAGTAACTCTAATTACTTATTACCTTCTGGAAGTTATCGATTATACGCACCAGATTGAGCGGAATGCTTTAATGCAGTATGGCACTTAACTAATATGTGTAACGTTCGAAGTATAAGGACACCGCGCGGCACTTACGTCATTTTAAAGAAAATTATGAAATTTTGCGATAACTCAAAAACGGCTTGACCGATTTTGTTCAATATAGTTTTCATTGAAAGTACTTATAAAGCCTCATTTTCATGAATTTTTCCATATTTTTTTGACCCGTGGTTGAAAAGTTAGAGGGGGGGGGACACAATATTTATTTATTTTCGGAGCGCCTATTTACGAAACTGCTGACTTTATAAAAAAATTATGTTTGGAGACCCCTAAAAATTTTTAAAGACCTATTCAACGATACCCGACACACCGGGGTTGAAGCGAAAAAAAAATTCTCCCCCACTTTAGGTGTTCGAGAGGTAACCGAAACAAAAAATTTTTTTAGTTTTTATTTTACCGTTTTGTCGGCGTGATACATACACATACTCATACCAAATTTCAGCTTTCTAGTACTAATGATTACGGAGCTAAGCCGCGGACGGACGGACAGACGGACGGACGGACAGACGGACATGGCGAAACTATAAGGGTTCGTAGTTGACTACGGAACCCTAAAAATGAGACATTACATGTTTCATAATTTAAAAAAAATATGTATCTTGCGATTATATCTCAACATCTGCTGAGAGCATAAAGTAAGGAAGAAATGAATAATAGATTAATTATTTACAGCTACTCGTAAACTTCTCTACAGTTAACACTCTTTATGTCCAGGACGTGATTTTTATGATAAACAGCTTAAAAATATAAAATCAGTACTTGAGATGAGAACTATTACAAATTTAATTATTTTTGTAAAATTGATTACGTTGCGCAACCTCTAGACATCCTCAAATTGTTTTTTAATTCGGAACAAAAACATATAACGAGTTGGACCACGTATGACCGCAATCTTGTATCTATAAGAGCAATTTTCCCTAATAGTGACATTATATTAACCCTAATAGTGACACTGGGTCTAAACTAAAGTATTCTAAATAGTAAAAATATTACGGTAACTGTAAATACTGAGGCAGTTGTAGAATTGTAGATAGACGCCATATTGCCAGCCGTTCTAAGCGCTACCGCCGTCAGCCGAACGCGACTTGAAAGTACGACGCAATAAGTTTCGGCACGGCCGAAAGGTTCGGCTGTTTTTTGGCCGAAACCGAACCTTTGGCCGAAACATGACTTTTAGGCCGAAACTGGCCGAAACCGAAACCGAAACTTCGGTTGGACACTACTACCCGCCTTACACACAATATTTTTCATCACATTTTGGAGTAAATAACAAATAAATAAGCCAAAAATAAACATTAAACGATAACGATTGACAACCAACTTTTTTCAGTACATATTTTATCTCAAAAATTGCATGTAATGTTGCCTTACCATCGCTAGATAGACTACAGTAAGTGGAACATACCGAAGACTTTTTAGAAGTGTCCAGTAAACAGCGAGATTTTAAATTTGGAATCAATATTTATCCAGTAAGTAAGTATGTAATTCCTATTACGTATCAAGATATTTGAATATCGAAACACGATTTACATCGTCACCGACCTATAAAAAAACTAAGGATGTGAAGGCGATGAGGTCGTATATAAATGTAAAAAGGATGCATTCCACAAATTATTTTAATTAAGTATAAGTACAGTGTGACAGCAAATTGTAGAAATTAAAAAGTGGCGTTCCTTTTTCATAGATTAAATAGAAAGAGACGACATTGCAGTACACTTACAATTTACACTAAGAGTAAATGTAAAATAAAAGAGGTTAGCACTATTGGCAGTATAAACGTAATTCAAGATGCATATTCAAAAAAAAAAAAGTAGCGACAAGGTTTAGTGCGGAAGTTTGTATGCAGCGTTTAGTTCATAATTGTGCTGTGTAAAATGAGAATGATATTTCGGAATTCCTTCCTTTTTTGTGTCGTTTAGAAAAAACCTCGGAGTTAAAATGGAAGGTTAGCTTTATGATATGAAAATTAGTTAGAAAATACAACAATGTATAACAATAATTAAATTTTATCTTTAAGACTTAGATTTGTAAGACAGTGCAAATAATTAAACGCAGTATTTATAAAAAAGAAGTTAAGGCGGGATTTAAATTAAAAGACAAAAATTTCAAATTTGTTTGTGTGATCTATTACAATAATTCAGCAAAAATTTGTTGAGACGAGTCTGATTCCGAATAGACGGCACTCCTCCATACTTAAAAGCGGAGGCAGAGTTAGCTAAAATAATTTACTTCCGACAAAATCCAAAGGCGATATAAAAAAAACAAGAGATTCATTAAATGGAAGGAAGAAAATCAAGTTAAAAATTGGTCAGATATTGTGTGATAAGGTCAGAATATTTCAACAATCTTTCTGAGACAATCGGATGGCTACAAAGGAAAGAAATCACAAATATTCAGGAGAAAAATATAGAAAAGTTCTTAAATGAAGCTCTAGATGATAAACATTTTGGCGATGAAGGTAAATAAATGCTGCCACTATTTGATAAAGATATAACTATATCTTTTATCCAAGTATAAACTCATAATTCTTTTTGTTATAGGTTGTTATCATGGGAGTTAATGGTGCCTGTGACGACGAATATCACAATGTGTAATAATAAAAATGGGATATAACAAAAATATTCATTAGAAAATGGCCGAATATGAATGTCACCTACAAAATATAATTTAAATCAAATTTTCTTGTTTAATTTTTGAGAAAAGCACTATACTTGCTTCGACCGTAAGACCCATCCTGGCCTCCATTGGCGTATCTAAGATTATTTTTCAGGGGGGGCCTGGGGTGGGCCTGGGGAGGGGCCTGGCCATATCCTAAGAGATGAAGCCATGAATTTCTATCGGTAACCCAAAATCCTGGGGTGGGCACTAGACCATACTGGGGTGGGCACGGCCCACCCGGCCACCTATGCAGGTATTATATCCGGACCTCGCCTACGGCTCGGTCCGTCTAATTCCTACTCGGCCAGTATGGCTTACTTACTGGTCTCTGCCGTAATGTACTATTTTAATTTACTATAAGCACTGGCAAAACGGCCATCAGCTTAATACAGAAAACAAATATACACAGAATCTTACCATCTATTATTAAACAAATAACAATTGACAACATTTCATATTTTTAAGACTATCATTTTATTACTTTTCTGAATTCTGCTTAAAAAGATGAAGTAATCTCTGTTTTTATTTATTTTCTGAGATGATTATTTATTTTATTATTAATTTATAAAAACATACTCATTTTAAAATGTGGCAACACCAAAACCAGAACTTAATGGAACGGTTACTTTAGTCGGTTTTCTTATTAAAAAAAAACTTAATAAAACTCTACTTGGTCCATGAAAAATCCGTATACATCTGTCATCTGTCAACGTCAAATAAAAAAAAAAATTTTTTTTCGCTCTTTAGTTTAGACAACAACCCTATTCAGCCCGTATTGTCTTAGATTGCAGTTATTTGATGTATTTTCTTATATTTCTTTAAATACAGAAGAATAAATTCGAAGAATTTTTTTTAAGGTACACGACATAAAGCCCTGTCGTACTCTATATTAATTTCCACCTGTTATAAATATGAAATGTTGTCAATTAACAATATTATGCAACAATAAATTACCAGCGTAATATTATAAAACTTAAATATGAACAGTAAGTTTGTTACAAAACGAAATAGTTCCTATTAACCAATAATTTTATAACTTTTTTTCCTTTTTTTTGTGTCGTCTACCACAGATAATGCTAAGAACTGCGTTTCGTTTAGAAACTTGACAGGCTATACTGCCAGATTGTAACGATAATTCAAAATTTAATTTAATAAAATTATTGCAAAATACACATAAATAATTGTAAAACATAAATATATATGCAGTTACATACACCGTATTAATTCAATACACAATAAAATTTGCTGGTAGGCAAGTTTTGTTGATACAACAAAAAACCTTTGGCTGGATTGAAACCTCCTTAATCTGAAGTAATCTGCGAGTGCGTACTATATTTAAAAAAAAAAAGAACCGACTTCAGTAAAACTAAAAAGCCGAAAATAACCCGTTCAAGTACAGATTACATTTGACTCACCCTTTGAAATCGATCCCAAACCACTCAGTTATTATATTTATATATTAAAGTTTACGTGAGGGTTGGCACCGACTTCAAAGGGTGAGTCAAATGTAATCTGTACTTGAACGGGTTATTTTCGGCTTTTTAGTTTTACTGAAGTCGGTTCTTTTTTTTGTTAAAAATTTTTTTTTTCGCTTTTTAGTGATTCATATAAAATATGCATGCATCTCGTTTGAATTATCTCCTAACTCCTAACTGTTAAGGAGTTGTACCTTCCATCATCAGTTCAGCATGAGAAGATGATGACTACCATATGCAAATACTTAAATAGTTTTAGAAAATACATGAAAAATATTATGAGTGCCTATAAAATTTCAGGAATTCCTTCGATTCCTCATGGATCTCGTCATCCGATCTTCACCAAAATTTTATGGGACCAACCTTGAGATGTCTATTCATGAACCTAAAAAGAATTTTCCAAATCGACTCATAAATGACGGAGTTATGAGGTAACAAACATAAAAAAAAAAAAAAAAAAAAAAACATACAACCGAACTGAGAACCCCCTCCTTTTTTTGAAGTCGGTTAAAAACTAAAACCATAACTCCCGAGGGAGTTATGTCAATTTATAACTCCCGCGGGAACTATATAGGCCTTAGTCCTTCAGTACACCCGCATGTAATACCATCTTTTACGAGCAAATGTGATGAAAAATTATTAAGATCAACGTTATATTTATTAATATTCCTCCTTTCTCTCACAGGTGGGAGTGGGACCTACACCAAAAAAAAAAAAAAGGACGTCGGATGAGTAAGGACTCATTACAGTTCGACAATTAACACAGCGTTGCCAGATGGTTACATTTGTTACATTTTTCGTAACTTTTGACCCTCTCTCGTAACATGTAAGTAACTTTTGATTTCTGGGCAATTTTCGTAACTTTTCAATAAGTTTTGTTAAAAATTCTGAAATGGTAAAATTAATTTAGATTCTGAATCCAAATAACATGTACTATCGGGCAAAAATATAACATATGTACCACTGAAAAACTTAATCGTAATTTCGATAATGTGTTTCAGTTTTTTCTCAAATCAGATAGGATCCATAACACAATATGTGAAAATCCTAAACAAAAATGAATGATTTCAACTCGAACGACTGCACCACAATTTAATGGCTATCCTTCTTAAAATATTCTTAGGATTCAGAAGGCTCATCCTGCCAAAGGAGAACTTCCGATCGTCAAATCACTTCGTTGTCCATCTGTCAAGATACGAGCGCTTATGTTCCGTATATATCCGAAAACCGTAAATTTGTATTTACATAATAAAAAGCAAACACATTTTTGTAGAGGTTGGTAAATAAACCACAGATGGATGAGTAAGTTCGAGGGCCAAGATGAGGCCCTAGATAATACGAGTCCAACTATTGCACTTTCGGCCAAGACATTATAATATATGATGCTTTTAACGACTCATAAAATAAAATAATTAAAATATATTACAATATCGCAAGATTAACATTTTTTTTTTTTTTTTTATGGCAATCGTCGTGAAGACATTTTTGCCAGCATCACGTCATTAAAAAAGGAAAAAAATAGAACGAGGAAAGAAAATTTAGGTACTAGAGATAACTTTAAAAGGAAAAGAAACAAACTAGAGAAAACAAAAAAAAAACTAAAATATACCAGAAAAAAGTACAGCGTTATAAATTAATTTTATTAGAAGTCAAAAATTTAGAAATTAAGCGGAAAACTACCGGACAAGGTTGCAAAAGGGAAACAATACATGTAGGAAAGGGAATCCCTTGAAGAACCAAGCCTTCCAAGAATTCCGTATGATTAACATTACTTTTCTCCTGTCAGTTTTAATTTTTTAAATATATTTTTTAATGAGCACTCTTTTAATGTCAAACGAGTCGTGTCACTTGAAAGACGCGATAAATTTAAAAACCTAACAAATATAAATATCAACTGGCAACACAAATGGAATACAATTGACAACATTTCATATTTCTAACAGGTGGAAATTAATATAGAGATCGACAGGGCTATGTGTCGTGTACGCGCAAAAAAAATCTTTGAATTTATTCTTCTGTATTTAAAGAAATATAAGAAAATACATAAAATGACTGCAATCGAAGAAGGCCTGAATACGGTTGTTGTCTTAGAACCCATCAGCGAAAAAAAAAAAAATTTGATAATGTCGTGAACCTCAACGTCATAGCGTTTTTTTTTTTTCATTCAGATATAGTTTTGGTGTTGCCACAATTTAAAATGATTAAGTTTTTATAAATTAATAATAAAATAAATGGCTATTTCAGAAAAATAATAAAAACATTGATTACTTTATCTTTCTAAGCAGAATTCAGAAAAATAATCAAATTGTAGTCTTGTAAATATGAAAACTTGTCAATTGCTTGATAAAGTTTTTAAACTAAAAGGTATAGCCGTATTTGTACGAGGCATCGGCCCAGATGTAAGATGCTATTTTATAAAAAAAAACACCCTGATTTACTGCAGGTTTTTGAGAAAATAAAAAAAAACATACAAACACGGCTATACCCTTTTGTAATTTATCAAACGCATATTCGGTGTACAATCAGTGCAGATACCTGTAAGGGCCTGGCCACATCACCACGGCACGGTGCCGTCACCGTGAAACGGGGCGGCGCCGTGGATTTTTACGGAGTCAGCGTATATAAAACCACCGTAAAAATCCACGACGCCGCGCCGTTTCACGGTGACGGCGCCGTGCCGTGGTGATGTGGCCAGGCCCCAAGAATTTTGAATTGGCTGCTTTTATCAAGGGACACGACACACGACTCACTTAACAGACTCTATTAGCCAGTACTAATCATATTAAAACTGAGGCGTTTTTCCTTGATTTTTTAAATATAAAACTGTTTGCGTTTTGTAAAAAAATATACCTCAAAAATTATACATTTTCATTGGTCAATTTACTTTGAAATTAGTTGTGATTGGTTCAATGGTCGTTTGTAACGCGTCAACAAGATCATTGTATATATGGACAGTGTTCAACACTATGCACAGCTTCCCGTCACACCGCGTACCGGAAAACGTAGCTTGGAAAGCATCAAACCAGGTGGATCGACCTGGTTAGGTTTGCGGGAAGCAATTGGATGAGGGCGGCGCACGACCGATCGTTGTGGAGAAATTTGGGGATGCTTTTGTACAGCAGTGGATGTATATTGGCGGATATGACGATGATGACACAGTTTCCCAATGCTAAATATAGACTGTGTATGGCCACATTTTTGGGTAGTGACGGTTATATGTTTTTGGTATTACAAAGTTATTTACAGTAAATATTCCATACTTTTATAGTTTGTACCTTTGGAACCCTCGGTACGCGAATCCGATTCGCGCTTGACCGGTTTTTTTATTCATATCAAAATGTAACTTTCGCAGCAAAAATGTAACATTTCGAGGAATGAAACGTAACTTATGACACACTAGCTCTGGCAACACTGAATTAACAACCGTTTAGACGACGATGTCACCATGAATTGCTACAGATGCAAGATACTGTACATAATATTAGTCACGAATATTTAGCACGTAGTATGTCCGATTGTGGAGCTAAGCCTAGGTACTTAGGCTTAGTTCAGTTAGACGTAAATAATCAATGATGTGGTTTAAATATATAAACTAAATTAAAAAAAAATCACATTCTCGAAACAATCTGGTCATTATGAGACTCTTCAATGAGTGATAATATAGAAAATGCTACTAAAAACTGAACGTAACCACAAAATTTGGAATTCATAGCTTCAACATTGGCTGAAATCTTGTCACTTGTTCCAATTAAAGCTGAATATCTTGGAAACTACTGGTACTATTTCCACCAAATAGCTAAGAAACACCTTGACGGACAATACGGACAAATCTTTTGATTAAAAAAAAACGCACTCAAATTGGTTGCTGTTTGGGAGCTTGACGATGACACAGACAGACGGATACGCAAATACACACTCCTCTTTTTTCGTCGGGGGTAAAATATGGGCTAAAACAGTAAACAACACACTTACCAAAAAATACTTAAAAATATAATATAATTATTATTACAAATACTTATCCCATCTCAACTAATAATAACTGTCCGGTTTAAGTTAAGATTGCACCTGGTATGTATGGCGCCGGATACAAATGAGGTGCAACGTTAACGCAACCGGGTTACCCAAATATGTTTTTTATGGGATACCCCTAGTGGAAATAATAAACCCGGTCGCAGTTTTTTTTTTTTGGCCACTTGGTCGAACTTCTCATTTAATAACAAACTTTGACTGAGTAAATGATCTTCAGTTTTTATAGTAGAATCTATATTTTAATTTATTGTTCCTGTTACAAGTCACACCCGGTATGATTCGGAATTTATTGTGTATATTTCTAATATTAGCGATGTTTCGGCGCCAAATATATAGATTTCTACTTTTTCTACAACAAGCCATGAAGTTGGCTGACTATGGCGGCATTCTGGCAGTTTTCAGCCCACGTGCAATGAATATAAAAAGTTCAGTTTAAATTATTGCGCCGCATACCCATTCCCGCATTCCATATTCATACAAGAAAATGTCTTTCGTAAAGAAAGAAACCGGGTAAATTAGTTTTATGAACAAACTTAACTGCCGGAACAGTGTCGCAGTAAAACGGATGAAAACAGTACAAAAAGCGTGATAAATAAAACATAACATCAATATACGATGAGTTTAAACCGGGTGTTACCTATAATAGGAGCAATAAATTAAAACAGATTCTACGCATTAATAAATAAAAAAAAAATTATAATTATATTACGAAATAGTTGTTGAAATTATAACGTGAGCTAGGTGTGTTTTAGGGATTTAAAGATGAAAAAGCTTAAAGAGGTAACATTAATTGCCTTGCCATTGTAAGTGTTCTTTATTCTATTTATATAGTGTTGTGTTGACAATTTGACAATATTATGTATATTTTGATAATTACATTAGATCCACTAGGTAGATTTAGAGGCTTTTCGTCGCAGTTCTGAGACTCTAATTTTAAGTCATCATCATCACTGAAACTATAAATTCTAACACACCCAGACAACTACAAGCTGATTAGCTTACTTTAGCTAATAATATCTCATGTTTTATCATACTCCTATTTATGTGGGATAACCGGGATAACACGCGTACCGACTGACTTCAATCTGTGTGTTACGCGTTGAGCTATGGTCTCAATAAGCTAGTGCCAATTCGGATATAAAATGGCGGCCTCGGTTGGATCGGTGCCAATATTTCACCAGCCAAATAATGTAACAGTCATGCATGAATCGACGCCTGGATATCTCACGTATTGCTGAGTAGAGATCCACGATTCGGGGATATAAAATAAGCGAAACTTCATATGCTTTCGCCTGAAGCCACATCTCGTTATTCAATTTAGATGCCATTAGTGATGTAATGGATTGCGGTAGTGTTGTGTATTCCGCATTGCCGAAGGCAATTCAATCTGCGAGGGTTATACCGATGCCAAACGATTTTTGTGGCGGCTCCTCAATATTCTTGCGAATTAGTTTTTTTTTCTAAATTACGATTCAAGTATTTGCCTCAATTTCATCTGTGAAGCGACTATAAGGCCGAGATGAAGCATGTTTGTCTAGAAAATGCCCATTTACTCTTGACTAGAAATGTCCAACTATAATTGTCATTATAGTTGGACATTTACGAGTAGAATTGTAGATTACCCACGGTTAACATTTTCATTAATCTTCGAGAGACAGACAGAGAGATAGTCATTTAAGATCCTCATCATATGGCACCACGTTTATGAACGGTGAATTTATTTTAGCAAAGCTTCTACCCCGTCTACCGCTGAACTTCTTTCATAATTTTAAATAAGGTCTTATACCGTTTTTGGCGAGAACTTTTTTGTATTAGTTTTGTCTGTGCCGCAGCATGCAATTTTCAAAATGGTCCTATGTCCGTGAACGTGTCAAGCTACAACAACAGTGCTGTTACATGACTAATGGACTGGACAAGTGTACTGGGTAAGTGTATCTATGCGTTCCTTGGGAAGATTAATTAACTTATTACTTAAATAAAACGTGTTCTAAAAAAGGTCGTTTATAAAAAGCTTTGCATGCTTTATTCGCAGGTAGTAGGTGTGTATGCAATATGTTTTGTATGTGTGTTGTGTATTCTATTGTTTAGACAAAAATAAAACGCATCATAATATCGTTTGTGTTTCCACATTTTCTGAACAAAGTCAAACCACATTT
This sequence comes from Apotomis betuletana, assembly GCA_932273695.1. Classification (NCBI taxonomy): domain Eukaryota; kingdom Metazoa; phylum Arthropoda; class Insecta; order Lepidoptera; family Tortricidae; genus Apotomis; species Apotomis betuletana. The sequence continues at coordinate 13,600,058 of OW026310.1, read as the reverse complement.
TTTCTGTTTTATCGGCATTTCATTTCTGGTGATGATCTTTTAACGTTTTTACTTTAATCGAATGGTAGGTACTTTTTTAATGCCTCTGGGCAATCAATATAATGCCAATCTAAGCTTTTGCATAAATGTAAAATATAATACCACTTTTTTATTAAATATAAAAGGGAAATACAATCAGCAGAAATCCAATTACTTCGCCAAAATTAAAAGATCAATCTTTATGAGTCCTGCCCACTTCCATTTTAGTTGTTTTATTTTATATGTAACATCAGTTAACCCTGTCCTTTCTCTTAGGTTCTTATTACTTATCTTGTCCATTCTTCTTTTCTTTAACATGCTTCTTTCCATGGCCCTCTGAGTTATGCTTAGTCTTTTACACTGTTCTTTGGTGAGCGCCCATGTTTCGCAGCCGTATGTCAAGATTGGTAGGATGCATGTGTTAAAAAGTTTTTTCTTGATGTGTATACTTATTTGGTTATTTTTCATAATCTCTTTCAGAGACCAATATCTCTTCCAAGCATTTCCTATTCTTCTGTCTATTTCTTTTGTTGTAGAGTCATGGTTGGATATTAGTTGGCCTAAATAGATATACTCTGTTACATACTCGATATTGTTGTCATCTATTTTTATCTCCTTGGCATCTGCACCATTAGTCATGACTTTCGTTTTCTGCAGATTCATTGAGAGCCCAACTTCTTTACTAGCTGTATTTAGTTCTATAAGGATCTGTTGTAATTCTTCTGCTGTATTGGCAAAGACCACTATATCGTCTGCAAATCTCAAATGTGTTAATTTCTCGCCGTTTATGTTCAAGCCGTTCTCTGTCCAATCTAATTTCTTAAATACTTCCTCTAGAACTGCTGTGAACAGTTTGGGTGATAGGGGGTCACCCTGCCTAACCCCTCTTAGTATATTTATGTCACAGCCTTCCTTTTCCAATTTGATTTTTGCTGTAGTACCTGTGTAGATGTTCCTAATTATCCTTATGTACTTTTGCTGAATGCCTTGGTTTAGCAGCGCTTTCCAAATTTCTGAGTGGTCAAGTGAATCAAACGCCTTACAGTAGTCTACGAAGCAACAGTGGTATTTAATGTTATATTCTTTACTTTTTTCTGCTATCTGTCTAGCTGCGTGTATGTGATCCACAGTAGAATAGTTGTTTCTAAAGCCTGCTTGCTCTCTTGGTTGCTTTTCGTCTAACGTTTTGGTAATACGGCTTAAGATAATTTTCGAAAAAACTTTATACATGTTGGACATTATACTTATGGGCCTATAATTGCCAATTAGTCTTACTTGTTATGGACGGTTTTGGCCTGGACGCTGCACTTTGTGATGGAAGCAAGCCGTTTTGCACAGTGATAATATAGACCAAAATAAACGATTTCACTCGAGGCGAAATTAGTTTCACCCCTTAGGAACAGAGATGGCGCCACTTATTCAAAAAAAGTTTAAAAAATTCTAAATCCTTAACGGATACTCCGATTTTGACGTAAGAGGTGCCAATCGGCAGATAATTACCCAATTTAACATGAAAAAAATTAAAATTACGTAGAAAATAATTTTGGATACCTAAGAAATAATATTTTCTGAAAAAAATATTTAAAATTTGTGATTTTTGGAATTTTACTCGTAAAAATGTATGTACATGGTACTTTTTTTATTTATTTATATTAATACACAACTTATTTTACATTTACGAAAAAAAACCGCATATCATTAGCTCGTATAGTTCCAAAGTTATTGAAGAATACAGACATGGCGCCGCTGGGTCAAAAAATCTTACAAAAAATCTAAAACCTCAACGGATATTCCGATTTTGATAATTAAAGTTCTAATCGACAGATAATTACTTAAATTAGTTTAAAAAAATTAAATAAAAATTCAAATAGGCAAAAAGTAATAATATTTCCAAAAAAAACATACATTTTGAAAAAAAATTTTTTTTTTTGGGGCTTTTATGTAATTTCATATAAAAAAAATTATGAATATGGCTTTATTTTACTTATGTATATTATAACACTATTAGGTAATTGATCGTTTAATAAAAAACCGCATATCGAGAACTTGTACAGTTCCAACGGTATTGAAGATTTTACTATAGGGTGCCGGTGCGATGTTGCCGCCACACGTGCAACTTATGTACATGTATCTAGAAAAGTATTCTCCCGTTTCGAAGGTACTGATTACCCTGAAAATATAACCACAATTGAAAGTACAAATAATAATCATCCCAAGTTGCACACAACACACTTATATCCCTTGTACAGCTTAAATTAGAGTTTTAACGGGTGAATAGGCTCTTATACAACCAGTTTGCTAATATCACAAGTATATTCTGCCTATTTTCACTAAACTGTGCATTGTAACGTGCATGTTAGGCCGTTGCATCGGCTGCAACAACGCATTTTTCCACAGCTCGATTTGCACCCATACTAAACTGTTCTATTGTGGATCCCATCGCACCTGCAACCTACTTTCAACGCCATTCCATTCCCAAAAAGAAAGGACTTGGGACAGGATATATCCAAATTAAGACGTTTATTTCACATTTGGCTCGCTTGAAACGCTACACGCAGAACATGTTGTTCAATGGCAGCTGAAGTAGTCGGCGAAAGGCTTGTCGCCAGCTCTGTGAAAGCATCGAAGCATTCAAATTGCAGTCGTCAGTGCAACGGTCTACTAGTAGCAGTTTACAAAACAGTTATTACTTTAAGTAATGAAATGATGACTGCACTTCAAGGCTTTCACAGAGTATGACAAGACGTCGAATTTTAATACAATAAGAAAAGAGGCCTGTTTTAAAACTTGCATGTTATACCCTGAAATAACTACTGCTTTTGCAAGTCCATCGCAATCTATAGAAATTCTCTCTCGATACGTAACGGCTCATGTGAAACGATTACTTAGGGCCATTTTAGTTTCTTTTTTTTAGTGTGTGTTTACATAATTAATGTCATTCATTATTATAACAAAATGGGATTTAACCGAGTTCAAAAATGTTTATTTACCGCAATTAAGTCCCGTTTTATTATTTTAATATAATGTGTGAAAATCGTGTAAGATTCAATCACTATATTAATGTCATTCAATGGTTCTCAATTAATCGTAACGTTGTTGGTCCCAGATTCTCCAACAGAGCATATATTATTACTGTTAATGCGATTCGAAAAGATCTGTTTAAACTAAATAACACTAAACTAAACAAGCTTGTGAGATACTCGTACCTTCCATCTATTTCAGCTGCCATTGAATACCGTTTCATGCAAACTAAATGTGGGTTCACGTTTTAATTTGGAAATATCGAGTCCCAAGTCCTTCTTTTTGGGAATGAAACGGCATCAAAGGTAGGTGGGGTCCACAATAGTTGAAGGATAGTTCAATTTGGAAACTCCTTGAACATTATGGATACAAATTGGGCTGTGGCATAATGCCTTGTTGTTTTTTTATGATGCGACGGCCTAACTTGCACGTTACAATGCAAAGCCTGCAAAGACTAAAGTGAAAATAAAACGTAAAGTAAGTAAAATATTGATTCAGAAATGCTATTTAGCATCTAATATACTTGTGATATTAGCAAACAGGTTGTATAGGAGCCTATTCACCCGTTAAAACTCTAATTTAAGCTGTACAAGGGATATAAGTGTGTTGTGTGCTACTTGGGATGATTATTATTTGTACTTTCAATTGTGGTTATATTTTCAGCGTAATCAGTACCTTCGAAACGGGAGAATACTTTTCTAGATACATGTACATAAGTTGCACGTGTGGCGGCAACATCGCACCGGCACCCTATAGTAAAATCTTCAATACCGTTGGAACTGTACAAGTTCTCGATATGCGTTTTTTTTATTAAACGATCAATTACCTAATAGTGTTATAATATACATAAGTAATATAAAGCCATATTCATAATTTTTTTAGATGAAATTACATAAAAGCCCCAAAAAAAAAAATTTTTTTTCAAAATGTATGTTTTTTTTGGAAATATTATTACTTTTTGCCTATTTGAATTTTTATTTAATTTTTTTAAACTAATTTAAGTAATTATCTGTCGATTAGCACCTGAATTATCAAAATCGGAATATCCGTTGAGGCTTTAGATTTTTTGTAAGATTTTTTGACCCAGCGGCGCCATGTCTGTATTCTTCAATAACTTTGGAACTATACGAGCTAATGATATGCGGTTTTTTTTCGTAAATGTAAAATTAGTTGTGTATTAATATAAATAAATAAAAAAAGTACCATGTACATACATTTTTACGAGTAAAATTCCAAAAATCACAAATTTTAAATATTTTTTTCAGAAAATATTATTTCTTAGGTATCCAAAATTATTTTCTACGTAATTTGAATTTTTTTCATGTTAAATTGGGTAATTATCTGCCGATTGGCACCTCTTACGTCAAAATCGGAGTATCCGTTCAGGATTTATAATTTTTTAATCTTTTTTTGAATAAGTGGCGCCATCTCTGTTCCTAAGGGGTGAAACTAATTTCGCCTCGAGTGAAATCGTTTATTTTGGTCTATATTATCACTGTGCAAAACGGCTTGCTTCCATCACAGAGTGCAGCTTTTTTTCATAACAAATAGGACTAAATGTCATCTTTATTTCCTTTTTTGTGTATCAGTTTAATAGAGGATACTTTCCATGATTTTGGTATTTTTTCTGTCTCTAGGATAGTATTGAAGATTTTAGTCAGGAAAGGTATAACTGTATCTTTAATTTCAAGTAACACTTCATTTGAAATCTTATCAGGTCCTAGTGCTTTGTCCCTCTTTTGAGTGCTGATAGCTTTTCCAACTTCTCTCTGCATGATAGATGGTACTTCTTCTGAATCAAGTAATTCAATATGCTCAGTTGATGGTCTCTTTGAGTACAAGTCTCTGTAGTAATCGGTGGCAGTACTTATAATTTCTGGTCTTTTATTTTTGTCTATACCAGAGGAATCTTTTAGTTTCGGTATCCATTCCTCTTTTTCTTGTAGCAGTTTTATGGCTTTTTTAGTTCCTCCTGTTTTTTCGATTAGGTTCTCTAAAGTTGATATTCTATGATATTTCCTGTCTCTTCTCATATTCGTTCTTAGATCCTTGCTTAGTTGAGTGATGGCTTTTCTAATTTGTGCCGTTTTAGGTGAGGTTTCTAGCAATCTTGCTCTGTTTTCCATTAATTGTTTTGTCTTTTCAGATAGTATGTCTTTGCCATTACCATTTTTTTCTTTTTCCGTCCCACATTTACTAATAGTATATGCGAGTTTGTTGTAGGTCTCTAGTATGTTCAGTTCTGAAAAGTCTTCATCCATATTATTCAATTCCTCTTCTAATTGTCTGTGTGTTAATTGTGGTTCTATATTTTTAATTTTGCCGTTATGGTTCTTTGCAAATTTCCTGGTAGATTTTGTTGGTGTATATTTTAATTGGGTTCGGACCATTCTATGGTTAGTATTGAAGTTCAAATTTGCAATGACATTGCAGTCTTTGAATGATCTGGCTCGGTTGGTGAGTATGTAGTCGATTTCGTTCTTGTAGCGACCATCAGGAGACGACCATGTCCATCTTCTGCTCTGTTTTTTCTTGTATATTGAATTTAGAATTACTAAGTGTTGTTCGAAGGCTAGATCTATTAGTTTCTGTCCATTTCTTGATCTTTTGTTACCAAGGTAGTGTGGTCCCATTATACTGTCTTCTCCGTCTCTTCTTTTCCCTATCTGGGCATTGAAGTCTCCCATCAGGATTAGATGCCCCGCGGTGTTACCCGCTGTTAAAAAGTAGCCTATGTTTAATCCAGGGTGTCAGCTACATCTATACCAAATTTCATCAAAATTGGTCCAGCCCTTTGAGCGTGAAGAAGTAACAAACATACACATAAACACACTAACAAACTTTCGCTTTTATAATATTAGTGTGATTGTTCCTTTTTTTTACAGGCCAGCACAAGAAAAGCAGTGTTCCTGAAGCCATCACTTTAGCGAATAAAATAAAAAAATCTATTCGACTCTGTCAACGGCAGCTATGAAACCTTCAAGAAAAGAAGCAGAAAACCATTGCTAGGCCCAGTAACACCCGGATCAAGCCACAAAAACGTATGGATCGAAGCTAAGGAGATTTTGAGTTCAATGAATTTTACTAGTAATGATGGTAACAAAAAAACTGTGCCATCTATCACAAATTGGCTACAAACAACTGAAAATATTCAATATACATATAGTAGATATTTTAAAAAATAACTATGGTTTGACATCCCTCTGGCTTAGACATTCTAACCAGGACCCCTTGGAGAATTTTTTCGGCTCTATTCGAAGCCATGGATATAGAAATACGTCACCGTCATGTGCTGGCTTTGAAGCAGCCTTTGTATCTCTGCTCATTAATAATTTGAGCAGTGTTCATTCTCCGGGGTCCAATTGTGAAGCAGATTCCTGCAAAACTTTAAAGTCTTTAAAAACATTATTTTTTAAGGAACCTCCGTTCGCGACTTGTTCGATGGAAGTCGATTTTGATGATGTGGATAGTGACAACATCTTTGTGAAGTTAGAAGAAAAATTTAAATGTCTTAAAATAAAAGCCCAAATAGAGTATGTCACGGGATATGTGCTTAGAAAATTAAAATTTAAAAAATGCCCTTATTGCCGACAATGCTTCTACACCAATGAAAATGCAAGCACAATCACAATAAGAGAGTTTAATAAGAAAAAAAAAGATGTCATTCACATATCCCTCGACAGCCCTCATGAAATGCTTCTCTAATATACAAGTTATTGTCATTTTTATATTACATAAAGACTCGAAAAATAATAATATCCGACAATATATAAAAAAAATATTATCAGTTGTTATAGATTATAATTTTATTAAGTGCGAAATACACAAAAAATATATTATAACAAAAATGGAAGATGTGTCCATTAACTTATTTTTATATTATTGGTGCAAAGACATTAATAAATTATTAAATGGTTTATGGTATAAGAAACGATTATGATAAAAATGATAGAGTGCAATGTTTAGCCCTTAATTTGACAAAAAAAACGAAGGTCGCTAGTTCAAGCATCGTTAAGGTTGAATAGAGCAAACAATTCTCGTTCGAAAAAAATAGAAAAAGATGGTCAAAGAGTGTGTTCATCCTGGCGAACATTGTCAAATGAATGTGCTACGTTTATTAAAAAAAAATACAGAAAATAAACTGTACTCCAACTTATTGCGTTTTTTTTTTGCTTTTTCCTTTCGCTTATGCTGTGTACAGAGTGGTCCAACGAACTCAGGTTGCCTTCACGGGTTCCCATGCTAGCTCCTGGCGTTCGTTGCTCCACTCTGTACACAAAAAAATATATTTTACAATATGTGTAAAGGATCAGATCAGAAATGGTGGCTTACTCGCTAGCCTTACGGCTGTAACCGACATCGTGTTGCTAGGCTGTAGGCAGCGCACTGCCCCAGCGCCTAGCGTGTGTGTGCTGGCGTGCACGGGCACTCGAACCAGCAGACGTGTACCTAGCTTGACAACGTCGTCTTGAGATCAGTCTGGTAGTGAATGTCATCTAGAATGTGTAAAGGGAAACCGTCGTTAAGTTGACTCGCACAGATTTACAGATGGCGCTAGTAATGCAATACGACGAGTGATGACTCTATACCCTATATACAAAGGTACTCTGTTATGGCGTCGCTTATGCGGAGACTGAGTGGTAGTGGCAATTCGCTGGGTGCGAAGTAGGTGGTGGGGGAACCACGAATCGATCGCAGCGCGCGCCGTGGCCAAAAAAGGAACTTTCGTCAGGCCAACTGTCACTTTTTACTAGCGAAATTAAGGCATCTAAAAGTAAATAAATATGCGGCACGAAACCTGCAGCGTACTTAATTGCAAAAACAATGGCAAAAACAGTAATCATAAATAAATATAATTTCCACAAGCAAGTTGGAAACGAGAGCAACGAATTAAATGGATAATCGCTATCAAGAGGAAAAAGTTAGTATAACCTATAGAACAACATTTTTAATATTATATCTTGTATGTTGTAGGGTGTAGCATGTTTATGCGTTTATTTTCTTCTACATTTTGGGAATGTTGAGCAAAAACGAATTGTTTCTCATTTTATTGTAGTTTGGGATTTGAAAGCGATGTTGTGTTTGATTCAGCAGAATCCAGTTATGATAATAATTTGGCTATGTTTAACTGAAAAAACAAAATAATCTGTATTATTACGAAAATACAGTCATAAATGATCGGTTGCATTATACATGAAATGCGTTTTTCGGTTAAATTTGTTTATTTTGTAACTCACTTTTCGTGAAGACAGCCATGAAAAGGTCCGTGTGAATTACATCTGAAAGTTATTGATTTTGCCATTTTAGACGGGAAATAAAGAAGGTCAACGTTTTATCGACACTATAGATTAACAAAATCGAATAAAATGAAAGAAAATTACGATATTTCATTGAAATTATTTGTTTGTTTATTTACTATTCGTAAAGACAGTCAGCCATTTGACATTAAAAAGCCCGCCGTAATTGTAACCGCTAGTTGACGCTGTCATCGCGCACCCAGCGATGTCCTGAAAACGTTGGCTGGTAAGTTAGATGCACCATTGTTCAAGCACTGGAATAGCCTACATGTGGCAGCGACAGATTTTGACAAATGGTGCATGTAGAATACCGATAAATGCGTTTTAATTGTTACTGTGCCGATTGTTTGGTTTTTTTTAATTATTATCTGTATTGTCTATTATTATTAATAATTATTATTATGTTCAATGTATGTATGACTGTTACTAACCTTAATTTGTAATTTGTTTTTTTTTGTTTTTTTACTAACAATCTATGGATCACTGATCCGAAATCCATACTAATATTATAAATGCGAAAGTGTGTCTGTCTGTCTGTCTGTCTGTCTGTCTGTTACCTCTTCACGCTTAAACCGCTGAACCGACTTAGATGAAATTTGGTATGGAGATAGTTTGAGACCCGGGAAAGGACATAGGATACTTTTCATCCCGAATAAATTTAATGTTCCCGTGGGATGAGCGGGTAACACCGCGGGGCACAGCTAGTAAATCACAGACCATAAGAATACTATAGACTGGGTATTGGGCGGGGCACGCGTAACCGAGCTTATGCCCAAATTCCAAAAGATAAGTCAACGTGATGTCAACAGTCACTTAGTTACCGTACGAACGTGCTTGAGTAATTATGTGCCAAAAAATTAGAAATATGCCGAATTGTGCCATTATAATCGTCACAGGCGAGATCTGCATACTCAAAAAGATACCTGGTACCGTTTAATTTCACTGGAAAGTAATAAAATTCGGTATTTTGTAATATTTCGTAAAATATTGCAGTGCATTATGACAATTATACATTACTAGCTTGACATGGCAACTATTCACGCAACATCTTTAGGAGCACGCAATGTATACGTCCGTCTGACAATTTAGTGCGGGGGAACAAGTCTAAACCATAAATTGTCGATATTCTGTATGGAGGTTTTAATGTGAGCCGCTCGTGTTTCATACTAACTTGTCCATTTTAATAATATAATTTACACTTTATCACCTTGGTTTTTAGGGTTCCATACCTCTGTCGGAAAAAACGGAAATCTTATGGCATCACTTTGTTTTCCGTCCGTCCGTCCGTCTGTCTGTCTGTCTGTCAAGACCCTTTATCTCGAAAACGCGTGGAGGTATGGAGTTGAAATTAACACTATATGTATATATACTCAGGTCTAGGGTCCCTTAAAGCTGTGAAAAAAAATCAAGCTTCTACGTTAACGTGAAAAAAAGATACGGCCGTTTATGTCGCCAAAAACGCAAATTTCGTCACTCAAGGAAATCAAAGTGATAGAGTACTTCCCGATGACCTAGAACTATGAAATTTGGCTAGTACTACAAATACTTATAAAAATCTGAAATCCCCACATACTTACTACAAATACTAATAAAGATCTTAAAAAATATAGTCCTTTTCAAACATCAAGTCCACCTTTTGTACGAACGTTTTCTTTTGAGCAATAAAAATTAATTAAGTAAATAAATAGGTAAATCATATTTGGAGAACTTGGTTGCGTTAAGTTTGATTCAAATTCAAATTAGTTTATTGCAAGAACATAGTAATAAATTAGGTGATAAAGGTATATACAGTGTTGCTTATGTTCTACCAAAAAGGCATGCAAACAAAATAAAACAATACTCAAATACTTAATTGTTACATATTTCAATTTGTTACTTATGTCAAAAATAATTACTAAAACTCAGAATTTGCTGATTAAATTACATTAATTATTACATTATTTTTATAAGTATTTGCACCTCGTTTGTATGCGGCGCCATACATTTCAGATGCAAACTTAACTCAACCAGGCCAATTAAGATGGAATAAGTGAAAGTTTGTACGGAACCCTCGGTGCGCGATTCAGAATCGCACCTGGCCGGTTTTTTTTTAATTCAGACAAGTAATTTTATTACAGCGTAATCAATAGCAGTGGGTGACAAAATCATTAGATTAAAACAGTATTATTGTTTTGCTAATCCACAATGTAATACGTGCTAGTCAGTTGACGACGAGGTTGGCGCAGTTTTAATGCACCTGCCTACTGAGCCGGCGGTCCTGGGTTCGAATCTCGGCAAGGGCAAATATTTGTGTGATGAACTCGAATATTTGTTCCTGGGTCATGGATGTTATCTATATATTATATTGTTTATATCGTCGTCTACTATTGGTTAGTATAAGGCCAGGTCGAGTTGTGTACGATTGTCCCTTAAATATTTTGTTTACATTTTATATGATGAAATAAATAAATCTACTCCGTTTATAATTTACCTACTACCTGTTCCAAATGTTGTAAGGTGATGTTTTTATTATTCATATATCACTATATGTAAAGTAAACATTCTGAACGATAGAAAGATTGAGATGGACGCTTCCATTTGATTTCGTCGCCAGAAATTAAAAGGTCTGATAATTTAATTTACGACGTTTACGACCATACAAAAGAAATATTTTCAACATGCATTATACATATTATAAGCCTATACATATTATTATTTTATCGATATCAACTATTTTGATTTGATCACGCCCTTAACCTTTAGAATCATTAGATGCATACCGCTGGCAGAGCTTATATTACATTTTCTGGGTCGTTAAAATTAGACCCCGTGTTACAAGGATAGGGTTCAATTTTAAATGTTTTAAAATTGTAACATAAAACCTTGCGATATTTAGCCAACGTTAATATCAAAAGTGACACTACTGAATTGACGGAAGTAGAAATCAATTTCTTGTCAATTCGAGGCTTTGTCGTACTGAATCACAAAGTCGCATTTGCCTTTTATTTTATTTCTTTTTAAGTTATAATAAAAATAAAGACATTGTCTGATATGCATATAAGGACTAAAATTCTCGATACATTGATCGTAGTAGTGTATGACCACGTAATACGCACACATTAGCTCAGCCAATGTCAACTCACTTCTGTTTGTTTGAAAACCTTATTTTTATACGAATATAATTGTGTGCGTGTAAAAGTCGGCTACAGCGGTGCTAGAACAAACTGCGCTGAATGCCATCTCCATATACTCCGTGTAGTAAATAATAATTTGAATTTAAATTTAGAATTTTGTTACAAATGCTCGTCGCTTGGCACATGTCATGTCAAGCGAAACCAAATAGAATATAACACTATTTGCATACTATTTGCTACGTTGTATTTTTTTGATAGGAATATATAGAAGAATAGTTTATTAATATTTGCTACGTTGTATTTTTTTGATACCAATATATAGAAGAATTGGCAAAAGCGAAACGATCAAGATAATATAAAATGGATTCAAAAATTAAAAGTGTAAATTTTAAAGGGAAATCCTTAATATTGGATACCAAAAAAGATGGTAAACGTCTCTATTAACCAAATCATCATCATGCTATATTTGGTATTTATTTGTGATTGCCCTCTCCTAAGGCTTTTTTCTAGTAATGTGAAGTCTTAAATTAGTGTTATTATTGATGATGTTTACATTATAACTAGGCTTGGGACTTTTCGCTGCTCGCCGTGGTAATAATAATAATAATATATAAAAAAAAAAAAAAAAAAAAAAAAAAAAAAAAAAAAAAAAAAAAAAAAAAAAACCGCTGACTTTGACAGACGCTTTTTCATATCAATTTTTACTAAAATGTGTTTTTAATTCTTTTTGCCGCTTTATGGACTTAATTTTACAAAATAACTGTACTGTATACCATGTCACACATTTTTATAAACTTGTCAGTGCCTCAAGTCATACAAGGCATTATAACTAAATGTACAAGGAAAAGTGACAGTTCAACAAGGCAACAAGGGAATTATAAACTGATGGGAAGATGATAACGAGATCACGGCGTCAACAAGCGGAAGCAGAGAACGCACGTCCACCACCACCGCCCGCGCCGTCCAGCTCCTCGTCGTCGTCATCAGGCGACGACTTTGCTACAGCGCCCGATACCAGTGGGTCGAGCGAGGACGAGCGCGGGCCGCCGCCACCGCCGACGCGACCACCTGCTCGTCGAGGGCGGCCACCGCTGCCGGCACGCTTGGGGCCTACGGGGCAACCTGCCCCACCTTCGGCTCCCGCTACCGGTGGTATAGTGCGTCGCATGAGATGGTCTCAAGACATTAATGAGAACGTCATGCGAGCCTATTACGGGGCTACAGAGGGGGGAATTAGCCTGTCCGCGTACCGGGACAGGATGCTGCCTCTGTTTCTGACTCTTGAACCAGCCATCACCGTGACTGCGCAACGTTTATCGGATCAAGTGCGCTTCATCCAGCGGCGCAAGCTGCTGGATGACGCCACACTTGATCGACTGCGCCTGGAGGTACTGGCTGCTCGCGCGGCTTCCACGCCAGCGCGCGATCCGCCTGCTACGTCACCGGTTTCGGCGCCAGCGCCCAACCTGGTGCCGGGGGTGCCGCGGACGGATCTCGTTGCTGACGAGGAAGATTGTGCGAGTAGCGTAAGTACCCAGGCCAATGAGCAACTGAGGAGGGCTTTGGAGGAGGCGATTAGGCGCTATCGATCCGCACCTGACTCTAGGCCGCGATTACCACGCTTGCCGATGCATAAGCGCAACTTAGCGTTAATGGGAGCCCTGGATGCTTTGCTAGACCCGTACCTTCGGGCTAGCGAAGACTTAGCTGATACCCACTCGATCATGTACTGTGGGGCCATCGCGGCGTGCCGCGTTGCTCGTGTCAGATTCCCGGACACTGACCGAGCACCGCGGACCGCCGTGGGTGTTCCTGCCTGGCAAGAACGGATCGAGCGGCGTATCAGCTCGTTTAGGACTCTCATTGCCAAGCTAATCTGTTTTAGGGGGGGCAACAACCGCCCTCGTGTGATGCGCTACGTGACACAAGCCTTCGCGGGGACTGGCACCAGGCCCTGCGATTACATGGCATGTGTCACGGAGCGCATCGACTACCTAAAGCAGAAAGTTTACGCATGGGCAAGCCGTATTCGTCGCTACAGAGAGCGTGTGGATCGATTCCAGCAAAATCGTCTCTTCCAAAGTGACCAAAGGAAGGTATACCGAAAGTGGGAGGGAACCGACCAATGTGTGAGCGACGGGCAGCTACCGGATCCTACTGCCATGATTAACTTTTGGCGTAGTATCTGGTCGGTGCCAGTCGAGCACACAGAGGGCGAATGGATGAATGTTGTCAGACGTGAGTGTGAGCCAATCGAAGCCATGGGGGCTGTGACTATCAGCCCCGATGATGTAAGGTGTGCAGCCCGTACGACCCAGAACTGGAAAAGTCCTGGGCCGGACGGGTTGCACAACTTTTGGATCAAGTGGTTTCGATCCTCACACGAACGTCTGGCAACACAATTTCAAGACGCCCTCGAGCTTGGTTCCCTGCCATCTTTCATGACTACTGGTGTTACCTTCCTGCTCCATAAGTCCGGTAGTACCACGAAAGCGAAAAACTATAGACCCATCACGTGCTTGCCCACTTTATACAAGCTCCTTACATCCATTCTGAGAACAAAAATTAACACGCACATTGTTGCGAACAACGTTTTGGCCTTTTCTCAGAATGGGTGTAGGGTTGGGTCCCGTGGTACTAAGGAGCTTCTCCTCATAGACACGACCATTTGCCAACAAGTCCGGCGGAACAGGGGGTCTCTCTCGGCCACCTGGATTGACTATAAGAAGGCCTATGATTCGGTGCCTCATTCATGGCTGGAGAGGATCTTAGAGCTGTATAAAATCGATACAGCTCTAAGATCCCTCTTAAGCTCGTGTATGGGGCAGTGGACCACAGTCCTTCGTCAACCAGGTGGCGGAGATGGCCCCCCTGGCCCGCAGGACTTGATAAGGATTGAGAGAGGTATTTTCCAGGGTGACAGTTTGAGTCCTCTGTGGTTCTGCCTAGCCCTGAATCCGCTCAGCACTCTGCTGAAGGATTCAGGACTAGGTTGCCGGCTTCGAAAAGGAGGTGAGGTCATTTCTCATCTGCTGTACATGGATGATCTTAAGCTGTATGCACCAAAACGCCAGGATCTGGTGGAACTACTGGAATTAACAGAAACCTTCAGTAGCGCCATCAAAATGGAGTTTGGTGTAGACAAGTGTGCGGTCATGCATGTGCAGCGGGGGAAAGTCGTAAATTCCGCGAACTTACAACTTTCTGAGACAATGTCCCTCAGGTCTATCTCCGAAGTTGAAACCTACAAGTACCTTGGTATGTCACAGTCATTGGGTATTGCGGACGGAGACATTAGACAGGCGTTGAAGGAGCGTTTCTTTTGTCGTTTGACAAAAGTACTTAACAGTCTTTTGTCCGGTGGCAATAAGGCGCGCGCCTTCAACGCTAGGGTGATGCCTCTGCTCACTTACTCCTTTGGCATACTAAGGTGGACTCAGACTGAGCTGGACGCCCTGGATACGAGGGTCCGTCAGCTGCTCACTACACATCGCATGAGGCACCCACGCTCGTCAGTTATGAGAATGTACATCCCGCGTAAGTGTGGGGGCCGTGGCTTTTTAAACGCCAAGGACCTCCATAACCGCGAGGTGTGCAGTTATAGGGAGTATTTCCTAAACAACGAGTGTGGGATTCATCGCGATGTAGTAGCAGTTGACAAAGGCCTCACCTCTCTCTCCTTAGCAAACGAGAACTGGCGCAGACCAAAGGTGCTTAGCACCGATGACCGCAGGGCTGTATGGAAGAGCAAGGAGCTACACGGGCGGTTCTACAAGGCCCTTACGGGGCCCGATGTAGATCTGCTCGCGTCGGTGAACTGGCTACGCTTCGGGGATCTCTTCGGGGAAACCGAAGGTTTTGTCTGTGCAATTGCGGACGAAGTAATGATGACGAACAATTACCGGAGATATATCCTGAAGGACGGTACGGTCGACATTTGTCGGGCATGCCGCCGTCCCGGTGAGTCACTCAGGCATATAATCTCCGGTTGTTCTCATCTTGCTAACGGCGAGTACTTGCACAGACATAACCAAGTAGCCAGGATTATTCACCAGCAACTTGCTCTTCGATACGGTCTTGTGGGGTCTGAGGTGCCGTACTATAAGTACGCACCGATGCCAGTTCTTGAGAATGGTCGTGCCACGCTCTATTGGGATCGATCTATCATCACGGACAGGACTATTGTAGCCAATAAGCCTGATATCGTGTTGGTAGATCGATCCAAGCGCCAGGCAGTGCTCGTCGACATCACCATCCCCCATGATGAGAACCTTGTGAAGGCCGAGAAGGACAAACTCAGCAAGTACCTTGACTTGGCTCACGAGGTAACCGCCATGTGGGATGTTGATTCGACGATCATTGTCCCGATAGTCGTTTCAGCGAACGGTCTTATAGCGAAGAGTCTCGACAAACATCTTAAGAGACTCTCGCTAGATGGCTGGATCAAGGGTCAGATTCAGAAGGCGGTACTCCTGGACACGGCGCGCATCGTCAGGAGGTTCCTCTCTCTGTAGCCCTAACCACCGGTAGCCTGGGCCCTGCCCCGCTGCTGGCGGCACCCTAGGTTAGGTTTTTTATAATGTATTTATATTTTGTAATTACTTTATTGTATTTTACTTTTTATATAAATTTATTGTAAAAACCCTAGCCTAAGATACAAGAGAAATAAAGGAATAATAATATTAATTCTCATTAATAATGTTCATCATCATCATCATTATGTCAACCAATAGACGTCCACTGCTGGACGACTGTCTCCCCCAAAGTTCTCTACAACAATCTGTCTTGCGCCGCCCTCATCAACTTTCTGCCCGCGATTCTAATCAGGTCATCGGTGCACCTTGTTGGGGTTATCCGGCACTTGCCTCTTAAGAACCTTTCTGCCCCAACAGCCATCAATGATAACAACGTTATTGATGTATTTCAGCAAGCGACATAGTGGCGGAGATCACAACATGCCCCGACCTCAACGAACTGACGCTGACGGGCAACACGCTGGGCGTGGCGGCCGCCGAGGCCATCGCCAAGGCGCTGCGCCTTCACCCAGAGCTTAAGGTGGCACGCTGGTCGGACATATTCACGGGCCGGATGAAGACCGAGATACCGCCCGCGCTGGTGAGTAGGTAGCAGCTGACGCTTGAGCCTGTAGGGACGGCGGCTGATTTTCAATTGTAATTGTATAGCATACTGTTATATGAATAAAATTAGTTCAATATGTCAAGAAACAGAAAAAAAGCCATGAAATTGATATTTTTTTAAATATGTGACCTCAAAGGTACGCAAATTTTACGTTTTCTTTATAAATCCAAAAAAAAATTTTAAAAACAATTGTATGACAACTATGTCCTTACACACACTTTTTGACAGTAAAAATGGCAAATGAATTATTATCTCCATACAAATATTGGTACCCATAACTAGTGTTGGGTTACTCCCTCGTGAGGCACCTCATTTGTCCTACTCATTTCATTATTTTGTCGCAACACTTCACGTATTAGAAACAAAAATCCGTTATCTAGGGATTCAGAATGGAAATTAGTTGTACCTAACGAGTCTAAGCAGGATATACTTAAGCAATGTCATGATAGGTCGGACGCTGCACACTTAGGTATCTTTAAAACTTTAAAACGGGTAGCACAAACATATTTTTGGCCCAAGATGCTAAGCGATATTAAAAGGTATGTGAAAAACTGTCAAATCTGTTTAGCTTATAAAAGCACTAATGAGGCACCTGCTGGTCTGATGGAGAACCCCAAGAAGGTTCAACGACCTTGGCAAGTAGTATGTACTGACATTTTGGGACCTCTCCCTCGAAGCTATAAAGGCTTTAAATTTATTCTAATAGTCTGTGACTGTTTTACTAAATATACTTGTATTTTTCCCATGAGAAACTCATTGGCGAAAACTGTTGTAAGTTTGATTGAAAACAATGTTATCTTGAAGTATGGAGTCCCTCAGTGCATTATAATGGACAATGGTCCACAGTATGTGTCCAATCACATGCAGTCACTGAAGGAGAAGTACAAGATACCCAAATTCTTTTATAACTGTAGATTTACTCCGCAGAATAACCCTGCAGAACGCACGCTTAAAGTTATAGGTACAGCAATTGCTTCTTATGTCGGAACCGATCACCGCACATGGGATCGAGAAGTTAGTGCGATCGAGTTCGCTATAAACACAGCTGTTCACGAAGTTACTGGTTTTAGCCCTTATTTCCTAAATAGTGGACGAGAGGCTATTCTCTCTGGTGAATGGTACCCTTCAGGACCTCCTAGCGGGAGTGAGTTGCAATTCACTAATAGGGATTTATATTCTTCAATGTTGTCACATTTAAAACCTATCTTTGAGAAGGTCAATGACCGTTTACAGAAGTCTTATCAGCGAGGCCGAGTGTATTACAATCGGGGTAGGAGACGCTTAGAATATGACGTGGGTCAAGTGGTTTGGAAAAGAGAATTTCCTCTCTCCGACGCAAGTAAATTCTTTGCTCAAAAATTAGCTCCCAAATTTAAAAAGTGTGTCGTACTTAGAAAGATATCACCGGTAACGAACGAACTCCGCGATTTTAATACCCAAAAATCTCTAGGCATTTGGCATGTAAAAGACATCATAAAATCTCAGCCGATTTAAACGGTTATATAGTACTGTGTTATAGGGCCGGTTTATCGCAACCGTTAAGCGTCGGTTAACGTTCGACTTGTAGCCAAAGTTAATCTTTATGTTTTGTTTCCATTGTAAACAATAATAATGTACAGTTTCAAATAGTTTTACTTTCTCTTGACGTTAGGAACGGCAGAATGTTCACAACTTAATTTTTTTTATCATATGAAATTTAAACAAGTTAGGACATTTTAAATACTAAAAAAGTAATTTTCTATACTTCCAGTTTGAGATATTTATATATCAACCATACTAAACAAATCATATTGCATGTTGGTCACATTTTCTCAAAAATTAAAAGCTATTTTCTTATAACAACCTAACCGATGGTTAACCGTGGGTTAAACTTTAGTGATACCGCGCGCGATGAGAAGGAGCGGAAGCAGCATTGCAAAATTGCATATTTTTATCGTGAAGCGTAATATGTGGGTAACGAAGTAAAATAATAAGTGACACTTGATATTTTAGTGCTGATATTTTTTTGTTCTGTCAAAAATTAAAACAAAGATTAATTCCTATTGACACTTTGGATAAATGAAGCCTTTTCTTTAAAGTAAATTCTGTTTTGTGAAGGTTTAACTAGATATTTAAACTTTAACAAGATTGAGATTAATGATAATGTTGTGGCGTTTAAAAGGTTGAACCTTGTAAACATGCAGTTTCATGAATATATTCTATATATTCAATGCAAATTCAAATACTTAAATAAATCTTAGATTAACTATAAACTACGAAGCCCTTATGGCGTTAAAAAGGTTTAATTTTGAGAATTTTTTATTCCACTTAATTCTAACTATTCAAGTCATAATGCAATCATGGAAAACTTATTTCATTGCTAAAACAATATAAATACTTTGGCGTTCAAAAGGTTAAAATTTAAAATCAGTTTCTTTTGTAGTTCATCTAATCCGTGGAGAGTCAAATACCTAAAGTATCATAAATAAAATTATAGAAATATTTTGGCGTAAAAAGGGTTAAGGTTTTCAATTTTTTTTTAATTCTTTTCTATTTTAGTGTTAAAGTAACTATTCAAATCACATACTAAACTAAAAACCATATACATGTCATGGCGTTCAAAGGGTTAAAATTTTGTGAAGATGTTTTTTTTGAATTCTGTGTTGTAGTGGTCTTATAACTAAGTGAATCATCTACTATAACTAAAACTATAAAAATAAATTTCGGCGTTGAAAAGGTTAAGTTTAATTCTTTTATTTATTCTATCGGTGTAATAAAATTCATTTTAATATTCTAACGGGAAATTTTAACTGAATAGTTGTCATTTTTTTTTTACTCTCAGAATGCAGTATTTTAACATATTAATTTCCACCTGTTATAAATATGAAATGTTGTCAATTGCATCTATTCCTAATTCCAAATTAGTTTTGTTTTATAGCAACAAATAATATAATATCCTTTTTAATTGAACACCAATCTAAGAACATTTTATTATGTACATACCGAATTTTCTTTATCTGAGACATTTGCAGCATCATTTTTTAGGGTTCCGTAGTCAACTAGGAACCCTTATAGTTTCGCCATGTCCGTCTGTCCGTCCGTCCGCGGCTTAGCTCCGTGATCATTAGTACTAGAAAGCTGAAATTTGGTATGAGTATGTGTATGTATAACGCCGACAGAACGGTAAAATAAAAACTAAAAAAAAAAATTATTATCGGGTACCTCTCGAACACCTAAAGTGGGGGTAAATTTTTTTTTTCGTTTCAACACAAGTGTGTGGGGTATCGTTGAATAGGTCTTTTAAAAATAATAGGGGTATCTAAACATAATTTTTTGATCAAGTCAGCAGTTTCGTAAATAGGCGCTCCGAAAATAAAAAAAATTGTGTCCCCCCCCCCTCTAACTTTACAACCACGGGTCAAAAAAATATGGAAAAATTCATGAAAATGAGGCCTTATAAGTACCTACTTTCAATGAAAACTATATTGAACAAAATCGATCAATCCGTTTTTGAGTTATCGCAAAATTTCATAATTTTCTTTAAAATGAAAATGACGTAAGTGCCGCGCGGTGTCCTTATACTTCGAACGTTACACATATTAGTTAAGTGCCATACTGCATTAAAGCATTCCGCTCAATCTGGTGCGTATAATCGATAACTTCCAGAAGGTAATAAGTAATTACAGTTACTTTGGCGTTTACGACCTTTTTATAGAGCTTGAAATCTTTCTCGTAATTTAAACCTCGGGCTTAAAACAGCAGTTTTAAGCCCGTCTATTGTAAAGGATGGGTACGGAACCCTACACTGAGCGTGGCCCGACATGCTCTTGGCCGGTTTTTTTCATTTTCAATATTAGTATTTTGCGATTATCTAAACTTATCCCAGCGAAATTCTGAGTGATGTCCACTTCGTTACTGAAATTAAACAGACCAATCAGTTACGTTAAGTAAATTTATTTTTGTAGCACAAATTAAAATAAATAAAATTAAATTTACCACTCATTTGGATTAATATTATTAAATTTTTGGTAATCGTTGGTAACATCTGACATTGGTTTAAGTTGATGATCACCAACACCGGCGCTGGCGTTGCTGTGAAACAAAATAATTATGTACTTAATTTTGATTGTATCTTAATTTAATTTGGTATTAATTTACCCATTTTAAATCAATTAGACCCATAAATATTTGTTTCGTTAAACGTAGTAAGTAGTTATACTAATCATCTAGTTATTTTTTGCAGTAACTCATTCTTAATATAAAAAATAAACGCAACTCATCTCCTAACATAGGTATTTACGAAAAAGAATAAACAACATTAAACTTTTTAATCTGTGACAATACTTTGCTTTTTAATTTTTTAGGTCACTCATAATACTCATTTGCTCATTAAATAAGAGTCACTCAGACAAATTATTAAAACCGTTTTTGAATATTTTTAATAGATAACCCTTTGATTGATCCAATATGCTATTTAAATATTTTAAGCATAATTATAAGATATACACTTGCAATGCTGTATGACGTAATAAATAAAGTCGGAAAGTGATTGACCTTTGTTTGGATGTATGAGACATGACGTGTAAGTACAACAGAAAATTAAAAAAAATTGAAAAGTAAAAAGCACTAGTTCGAAATATCCAACTTTGCGCACGATTTGCAGCTACGAAAAGTACCACTTTTTGAGCAACTGTATCAAAAATTATTATAATTATATAAGCATTATAACTGTAATTTTCTTTGACTATTGTCGCAATAATTGATTTAAAACACTCAGAATTTTACGAGATTAAATGTAAGTAAATAGTGAACCGGGGAATATTATGTCAAACCACTGGCAACACAGAAACAAAGTTCTGAGTGTGCCCCTCAAAGAGTAGTATAATTTAACCACAGATATTGTGATATAACTGGTAAAGAGAGCTCTACTCGTGCGTTTTTGGTGCAAACAATTTTGAAGCGCCATCTACAAATATTAACTAAAACTATCGCCGATGTCTATAAAATGTACATAAGCAAACGCGTGAAGGTGGTTTTCCACCGGCGAGGCGAGACGAGACGAGGTGGGACGAGAATTGAAATCGCGCCGGCCCATTTCTACTAATAGACCGCGGGCCAGCATCAGATTTCCGTGACCAATCGTCTCCCGGGCGATAACTTGTAATATAATTAAGAAAGTTATTTCATGAAGCCTAGTGAACGTCAGCTGCGGTTCAGTGGGTGGGATGAGTCGCAGCAGCCTCCGAAACACGTAAAAAAAAAACAGTCATCGCCTCCCGGCTGGAAATTTGTCAACGTATAGATAAACCAATTTCTAAAAGATAAAAAATCGTCAGCTGGTTGTAGCGCGGTGGAAAATACGCCAGCTGGTCACTCGAACATGTAAAAAAAAATTCAGTCATCGCCTCCCGGCTGAAAATGTTATCAGATGAACGTTTATATGCTATTGATAGCAAATCAACTCGTCAGCTGGCTGTATCGCGGTTGAAAGATCGTTAGCTGGTACTCTGAAGTGTATAACGCGGAGCAGAGTTAAACCCTTCAGAGTATCAGCTACATATTTTACGAAATAAATAATTATATTAATAAAGAAAAAACTGTTGTTTAAGTTTACTATTTTTACGTTTATCAGCTTTTATTCTCCTTTATCTTGCTTGCATTTCTAAGTTACTTTGTTTTAATTGACTTGTTTCAAAATTGGCATTAATATTATCTTGACAATATTTTCTTATTTAAGTATTTACGTATTTAAAAAATGTAAGACAGCTTGCCATTTACATTTGCATTTATTATAACAAGCAAATTAGAACAAAATGGCTTGGTAGGTTAGTAATACAAAAATAGGTAACGCACGTAAAAAGGGCCTGGCGAGATTGACAGGGCTCTTTTAAGCGCGTTTGCTTACATTTTATAGACATCGACGATAGTTTTAGTTAAGATTTGTAGATGGCGCTTCAAAATTGTCTGCATCGAAAACGCACGAGAGGGCTCTCTTTACCAGACTATTCTTTATCTGTGACTCTAGTATAAATAACAGACCAAAACAGAAAATCGCTCATTTGCTACGCGCAAAATTTCGACATCACTGCTGAGTTCTCTCCTACCAAATATTTGAAATATTATTACATATTATCATAAAATTTAATATTTGTTGAAATTAACTAATCACTTTATCTATCCTTCTAAGTCCCAGAAAGTAGTTTTTGTTTGTTCAATTGTGTTTGTAGTGGTTTTTGTTTTTGTTTTGGTATTTATTATTCCTGTGGGACTCGGAAGGTTACAATGGAAAGTTATTAGTAATTTCCGTATGGATTTTGAGTGGGTTAAAAGAGACATTTATTTTTACAGGGCATCACGAAGGCGAGGCTGCACTACCAGCTACAACTGCACCGCAGCTGCATGCAGGGCGACCTTCAACGTGCGAAACGGCGTGCTGGGACCAGTTCGCGGACAACACGACCACGAAGAAGAACCCTGGATTCCTAACAGGTATAGCAGATTTGAGGCCAAGAAGAGCCGTCTGATCCACGGTGCGGATAATAAAAAGATGTGGATGCGTGACAAGGCCATGCATTCTCACAAATTAAAACAATAATATCGTATGTCCCCCTGGCCAAGATGGCCGCATACCTATAAGTTATTTTCTTTGTTATTTGGCTTTTTTAGTTGTTCAATATAGTATTTGATAGTGTATTGTGCAGTGAACTAACGATTGAGAGTAGATTGTTTGGCATGAGAAGTGAAAAAAAAACGTATTTCCAACTAAAGTAAATTCAATATTATTTTTTCAGGAACCAAATGTATCAAAACATAAAACGACGCTGTCGAGAAGAGGCTACCGCGTTAATGACGATACACTTGGAGGAAACGGCCAGGTATGCATATATTTTTATGGTACATTCGATTTAGCCAGACAATGCGTTAAAAAACCGGCCAAGTGCGAGTCTGACTCGCGCACCGAGGGTTCCATACAAACTTTTACTTATCCCATCTTAATTGGCCGGGTTGAGTTAAGTTTGAAATGTATGGCGCCGCATACAAACGAGGTGCAAACTTAACGCAACCGAGTTCTCCAAATATGACGGTTGAAAATGACTATATTTTTTATGATGTAATTACAAATGTATAGTTTTCAGATTTATTTCAGTATTTGTAGTATGTGACGATATTATTTGCCAAATTTCATAGTTCTAGGTCAACGGGAAGTACCCTATCAATTTGATTCCCTTGAGAGTGTCGAAATGTACGTTTTTTGCGACGTAAACGGCCGTATCTTTTTTTACGTAAACGTAGAAGTTTGATTTTTTCACAGCTTCAAGGGGCCGTAGACTTGAGTATATGGTTTAAATTTAAATTGATACCTCTACGCGTTCTTGAGATAAAGGGTCTTGACAGACAGACGGAAGGACGGACGGACGGACAGACGGACAACAAAGTGATCCTATAAGGGTTCCGTTTTTTCCGATTGAGGTACGGAACCCTAAAAACCAGCCAAATGCGTGTGGCGCCACGAATAGTGAAGTATTTACATAGTTACTTTTTAGGAACCTTCTAAAAAGTTCTATTTATATTTACAATAGCATTCCCAGTTACATAAAAAGTAATAAAATCCAAGTTACACTGTTGACAAAAACAATGATTTCTTTAAATCCATTGTTAAAAACGCTTCAAAAAGAACACGAACGAAATTAGAGAGAGCTTCCACACCAAGACGAGCCTCCAAGAGGAAACTTGCTACAAAACAGCAAAATGAAACTACTAAGAAATGTAAACAGTCTGAAGATTTTGATAAAAAAGGACATGAAAAAATATTAACTACAGCAGTCATACACGAAAAGGCTAGTAATGAAGATGAATCTGTGGTGCAAACAAAATAAATTAATTTTCTTCTGATTATTCCACTGATGAATCAGAATAATTTTCTTCAAGACAGTAAGTGTCAAAATCACAGCAAAATATTATTTTATAACCCATTGAGTAGTATCTGATTGTGACAAATATAGCATAACATTACATATGAATAATATTTTCTTCGGTTTCCGCGACTGTCACACATTTAAATAAAACAATTTAAACGGATTATATCGCGTATATTAATTATTTGAGCCTCCCTGACGTTAAAAAAAATAAAAAAAAATAAAAAAATATCCCAATTTCAATAGAGAAGATGGTTTGTCATTACCACCGGCTTGGGATCCTGTTGTACATCTTATCAAGGATCAAGCAAGACACAAGACTGGAAACCTTGGGCCTCGAACGGTGTAAAACAAATTAGTGTTAAAAGTAGTATATGTAGAGATTTTGTTTAAAAGTATTTTATAGTAATAAATAAGGCAATCTGGGAGTTTTCTTTGGCGGTTCTTTCTCCTCAGTAAGCCTTTAGTGAACCGCTGGTAGATATTTTAAATAAATAATAAATGCCCTTCTGGCACATGTGTAACTGTCTTTACACATTAGGCCCATCTGGCATGTATGAACACCTTTATTTTAAATTAATATTTGCAAAATGGGTAGTTTGCACAAATGTAACTTTGACAGAGAAAAATTATGTTTTTCTCAGTCAACCTTTGACAACGGTATCTGTAAAGGTACTGAAACGTCAGGGAGGCTCAAATAATTAATATACGCGATATAATCCGTTTAAATTGTTTTATTTAAATTACATATGAATGTCAGATTATATTATAGTCCAGTAAAAATAGAGTAAAATAGAAAGTCAACCTTTGGCAATTCCAATATCTTTCCATTTTGGCGTATTGATAAATTATGACATTAGAAAAATAATTTCAAAATAAAAAAACTGTGCAAAATTAAAAAAAAATCGTTACAATTGAAAAAATATCCTAATTTTTTTGCGATTTTAATGAGAAACAGATAATACGTTATTTTATTTGGTAATTATTTGCCACATAGAACTATCTAAATATGATTAATAGCAATTTCAAAATAATAGAGGTGTGAAAATATTAATAATGTAAAAAAAAAATATAACCCTACCGCGGTTGACGCAATACATGTTGCATATATATTTTTACATAAGTAACATAACACAGGTAAACCTACGGAGTTATTAGACAGAGTTAAACTGAAAACGGCTGACTACCATCTCGCCAGGCGGTAGGAGAAAAAGTAAAAAAGCATAATAGCCTTCAGGTACACGAGGTCCACTTTCCTAAATGGACCACTTTCCCAAATGGTCCACTTTACCGAATGGTCTACTTGATTTTCCCATTTGGTCCACTTTCCCATGTGGTCCACTTTCCTATTTGGTCAACTTTCCCGTATGGTCCATTTTCCCATTTGGTCCACTTTCCCATTTGGTCCGTTTTCCCATTTGGTCCACTTTCCCGCATGGTCCACTTGTCCATTTGGTCTACTATCCCGTAGGTAGTAATATACGTTTTTCAGGTGCTCTGGGGACATCCAAATAATTTTACCAGCTTCGCAACGGTATGCCAAATTTTCGTTGATGATATATTGACGAAAAAAAACGTGCAGTAAAATGTCATCCGTTAATAATATGCCATTGATCGAAAGACTGCAAGGCAGAGAAAATTTTGCGAGTTGGAAGTTTGCCGTACAAACGTACTTAGAGCATGAAGACCTTTGGGATGTCGTCACAGGCTCCGTCGCCGCCGGTACGACCGTTGACCCGAAAAAGGATATTAAGGCAAAGTCAAAAATAGTGCTTTTAGTGGATCCGATAAACTACATCCACGTGCAGGAGGCTAAAACCGCAAAAGAAGTGTGGTCCAACCTCTGTAAAGCCTTTGATGACTCCGGCCTCACCCGTCGAGTGGGATTGTTACGGGATCTTATAACAACGACACTTGACGGCTGTCAAAATATCGAAGAGTATGTAAATAAAATCTTGACTACAGCGCACAAGCTCCGAAACATCGGTTTTGAGGTCGATGACGAATGGCTAGGGACCTTGTTACTTGCCGGTCTCCCTGATCAATACAAGCCCATGCTTATGGCCATGGAAAGCTCCGGTGTCGCTATAACAGCCGATTTCGTAAAGACGAAACTGTTACAGGAAGTCAAGACTAATGACAGTAATGATACAAGTGTGTTTTATGCTAAAGCACGGTCAAAGCAGGGGCCTCCGTATAAAGGTCACCGAATTCCAAGATGTTTTTCTTGCAACAAACTTGGACATCTTAGCAAAGACTGTAATGTGAAGAGCGTTGAGAAAAATGATAACTCGTTTGTTGCCATCTTTTCTGCCACAACCAGCTATGATTCCGGATGGCTAATAGATAGTGGATCGGCTATGCATATGACGATGTGCAAGGACTGGATTTATGACAAGTCACCACCTCCAATCAAAACGATCAGAGTTGCGAACAATAAGGAACTCCGAGTTGAGTGCAGCGGCAAAGTAAACATCGACGTGCTACAGAACGGATCGAAAAGCACAATACAAGTGACTGATGTTCTTTATGTGCCTGAGCTGTCAACGAATCTTCTCTCCGTCAGTCAGATGATTAAAAACAAATGCGGTATAAAGTTTAACAGCAATGGTTGTCGAATTTTCAACAAACATAAGAAAGAAGTAGCAACAGCAAAGCTTGTGAATAATATGTATAGGCTTAATACTGCCTCCGTTCAAGCTTTTTGCTCCGGAAGTGCTCCCGATGACAGTTATCTATGGCATCAAAGACTTGGTCATCTCAACTTCTCCGACTTAAAGAAGCTTGAAGATCATACAGAAGGCGTGAAAATGTCTACGAGCACCAAGGTCACCTGCATTCCTTGTCTTAAGGGTAAACAGGCAAGGCTTCCGTTCAACAATGAAGGCTCCCGGGCAAGTCAAAGTCTAGCAGTTATTCATTCTGATATAGTCGGGCCGATGG
This sequence comes from Apotomis betuletana, assembly GCA_932273695.1. NCBI lineage: Eukaryota > Metazoa > Arthropoda > Insecta > Lepidoptera > Tortricidae > Apotomis > Apotomis betuletana. The sequence continues at coordinate 13,572,632 of OW026310.1, read as the reverse complement.
AGGTGAAATCATTTGGAGGTGCAAGGTATTTTCTCACCTTTATTGATGATTATTCTAGAAAAGTAGTAGTTTATATACTCAAGTTGAAGTCAGAATGCCTAGATAAATTTAAGGAATATAAAAGTCTTGTTGAAAATCAAATTAACGCTAAAATTAAAATTTTAAGAACTGATAATGGGACTGAGTACACCAGTAAAAACTTTACCGATTTTTTAAAGTTATAACGAGCAGTCAGACCAGGACCACACCACACGGACGAGGGCCTGACGTCACAGCGCGCGTCACCGCAGCGGGGCCGGGCGGAGCAGAGCGACGCGTCGTTCACCGTTAGCCGGCCGCCTATATAAGCCGACGCGCGCCCAGTACCAGCAACGGTGTCTTACAATCCCTCGAGGCAGTCAGGTCGTTGTGGCGGCATACACTGTGAGGGTTGTAAGGTAGCGTTCGCTCGTAGCTCGGAGTGTGTACCACGCTTCTCGAGATACCATAGGTCCTCCCGTACATTTGTAAGTGGTGTTTGGTCTCTATCCCGAAGTCTGGGCTACAGTCTTTTGTTACCTTAGCGCGGAGTGTGTACCACGCTTCTTGGCTCGCTAGTTGCAGGGACTTAAGGCTATGCTCTAGACGGGTTGCTGGGCGCAGTGTGTGTACCACGCATTTGGCTCGAACAGCTAACCCGGGGGGGGTCACTCCTAAGCGCGGTGTGTGTACCACGCATCTGCTGCCTAGGGTGGTGGCTCTCGCCAGACGGATACCGGCCAAAATCTCCCTTACCCGCGTATTAACATTCTGTCGTTTACTAACCCGACCCTGACACGTAATTGGGACACCGGGTCCCCTAGGATAACGTAGGGATACCGTAGGCATTAACGTAGGGAACGTAGGATCTAGGTTTAAGAGTTTAGTTAAATAAACAGGCATAAAGCCTCCGTTATTTAGTATTTAAAATCCCAGGTTTCATTTAACCCAATCCCTTGCCTCCCGATTTGAGCTAGTTACGGAAACCCTCAAGATCCCGTCTGGATCGAGGGATATGGACTAGTGCCTAGGCCCGTTACGTCATAGCGTACCTGGCGGGTTTAAGCACTACGTCACATTTGGCGCCCAACGTAATAACTCACACAGGAGTTGTCTAGCTCAGTACAGGCAGGGGTGACCTAGGTCTAACTCGCACCGTTAAAATCCGCCGTTTAAAAATTATCCGTTTAATAGAAGTTTATTTAATCGAGTTAGATTTAGGGATTTTACTCTAATCCGTGTAAAATATTATTTCTACGTTTCAGAATAAATAGGGGAATAAAACTTACTTTATAGGGTAACTAGGTGATGCCCACCGCCTGGATATACCGCTTAAAAAAGCCGGAATTAATGAAGGAAGCCGAAGAAAGAGGCTTACCAGTAGAGGGTTTTACCGTGGAACAGATACGAAAAGCCTTAGTAGGAGCCGAAAAAGAGACCGAAGAATTCGGGACACCGGGAAAACAGGAGCAGCCTGCTACGTCCAGGGACGAACGTACAACCATGTCCGAAGACGAACACCCAGAGGACAGGAAGATGAAAATCCTATTTAAACACATAAGAGAATGGAACCTGTCATTTAGGGTAACCGATAACGCGGTGGAGTTCCTTGAAAGGCTGGAGGAGCTTATGGAAGCCAGCAGCGTTGAGCAGGATGACATATTGCGAGCGCTTCCGAGAATACTGCAGGGGAAGGCATTGCAGTGGTACAGGAACAACGCCCAATCCTGGAAGTCATGGGACGAGTTCTTGGAACTCTTCAAACTTTATTACTTCCCTAGCAACTATGAGGAGGACCTCATAGTGAGGATAGTTGCGCGGAAGCAAAAGTTTAGAGAGAAGTTCACCAGTTATGTCACAGACCTACAGACGTTGATGAGGCGTCACGGAAGCCTGACGGGAGAACAGCAGCTGCATCGCATACACGAGAATATGCTGAAGGAATATAAACTGTATATTAAGAAACAAGACTATAAAAGTTTACCAGGATTATTAAGATTGGCCGCTGAATACGAAAATATATCCTCTCCGACATATGAAAATAGGTACCAAAATATGGTATACAAAGAAGAGACCGAGACACCACGAGAATGGAAACCACAAGTACGGGCAGGACCGAGTAATGAGCTACGAGAAAAGGGAAGAACCCCTGAAAAAACCGAGCACATCTATGCGAAAATTCACCCGAAATACAACCCGAACACATGCTGCTGGTCTTGCGGGAAACCAGGACATAGCATGAAAGAATGCCGAGGTCAACAAAAAGTGTTTTGTAGCCAATGCGGGAAGCTGGGTATCCTGAGTAAGAATTGCTGCAAAACGAAACAATGGGGGAAACATGAGTACCTGCAATCAGCAACCGAGCTGATGAGAGAAGATAACCGAATATACCTGGAAGCCAATATAATGGGGAAAACATACCGGTGCTTAGTAGATACGGGATCTTCAAACACATATATAAACGAAAAGGTATACCGCGACTTCATAAAAAGAGGAGCGATAGTATCAGAGAAACCGAGGGGCATAATCCTCGCGAATGGGATAACAACGCAAACAGATAGAAGCGTACTCGTCGATATAGAAATCAAAGGCGCTAGAGTAAAACATTGCGTAAGAGTTCTCCCGACAGCCTCATGTACCATCTTAGGGATGGATGTCCTCCGCAGAATAGGGATGCAAGTTTTGTGGAAGGGCGAAACGCAACCGCAGACATCACAAGAAAGTGGATCCGAACAAAATATCCGACCAATAAAAAGAACTCCACAACCCGCTCCAGTAATCCAAGTTCCCGAGACAACCCCGGAAGAAAACCCGCTAAAACCTGAGCCGCGAGAACGAGAACAACCGAGATGTTATAGTCAGAACCTGAAACGAAACCAGAATCCCCATAAATTATCCCGAAACCCGAAATTCGCGTCACAGTACCGGAACGGTCACAAACAGAAAGACACCGAAAAACCGAAGTCAAAAAAGGATCGCACACATAACAGAAAAACAAGTATATCCGCATATGATTCGCAGAAAAAACGTACATCGAACATACGTTCACACCGTACGAATAGAAATACGCCGGCTTTCTCATCGTATGAAGAAAGATTTCGTCCACCAGGTGATAAGGTCCGATTCCCCACACCGAAAATAAGAAGTTACCAACAAAATACACAAATGAGCGATTGTTATAATCAAAACCGGCATTGGAACTCGAAAAAGAATTATTATGGAGGAAATTATGTCCCGACTGACGTGAATCTTGGCTTTCGACACAAGAGTAAACAAAAAAAAACAGTTCGAGTTTTCAAAAAAAAAAAAAATCGTCAAACCGACGTGTCAAGCAAGCCGGAGCAGTTACGCCGTACTTAAACGGAGCGGACGGATACTTACCTATTGTGAAACGAGTATAGCGCGAGAATACAACAACGTCCAAAAATCTTCTTATTGAAGTCGGTTAAAGATTAATTATGATTTACCGAAGGAGGCAACATCATTTTTTTTTTAAGTCGGATAAAATGAAACTCCATCGCCAGAACAACAATCACCTCCATTTTGAAGTCGGTTGAAATAAAATTCACCGCCAGAATAAGAATTGAAATTCTCCGCCAAAGAAAGAATCGCTTCGTTTTGGAAGTCGGTTAAAAATAAAAACGTCGCCGAAATAAAAAAAAATATCCGTCCTTTTTGAAGGTTTGCAAATAGAACAAGAAAAGTACACCGTTTTAAAATACAAAAGAGAAAAAAGAACAATTTAATCTTATTGAACTTCCTTCTTGTTGAAGTCTGTTAACGCACGGCCGAATTGAAAACCTCCTCCTTAGGAATATCCGTCAAAAAGAAATTACAAGTTAATACACCGTTTAAATAACCAGGAAATAACAAAATATTCAATAAGGAATGTAGTTATTGGTACATTTTAACTCGGATCCGCTTGAGATACTTATGGAAAATTGTAGAAGAAATAACATTTCTAACAGCAGAATATAAACAACGGAATAAGTCTAAAATAGTACGCCGCTTTCAAGTCCAGAAAACAACGTTATTACAAAGATAAATATAAAATCCCACTTCTTAGAAAATCATTATATAAAATAAATAATATGCAGTGAAGAATATTATCATTATTTAAAGCCGTATTGCATTATAATAGTCAGAATAACATAAATTAAATATCACCGATAGTACATCGTGATAGCCGGCGCATCAAAATATCATAACGCTCGAGATAAGAGATTTTTAAACTACGCTTAGAGAGCGCACCGAGGCACAGCGCAGCGCGACGCGTTCGAGATCTACCCGCGAGCGGTGAATAAAAAGGAGTTCTCATCTACCGCGTTGGGACTTAGACGATTTTTCGAGAATATGTTGCGCATATTACGCATCGGAAACAACTGTTTGCAGGAACGGAAAGAAAATCCAAGGGATAGGATAGATTATCCCATGCATGGGAAACGTTGCAGAAAATATCATTAGATTTAATAAATAGATATTCACCGTTTTGACTATAAAATGGAAAATAGTCATCCGATTTTAATCCTGTTTTCAGAACATAGTATATAACCACAATGACCGAACAATAATGCCATAGCAGGACCATATAACCCGATTCCCACCGGATTGCATTTTAATTTTTAAGGAATAGATGTAGTATCCGTATTATCCGTAGTGCATAACTTTATGTATATTAACTATTAGAAATTCAGTAACCGTAAGAAGAGAACAAAAACTATAGTCCAGCAAGTTTTCCGGTACAAAGTTACCATTATCCGGGAATTTTATTAGTATTTTATTATTTTTAATTGATAAATGTAATCCAGTTTTTTTTGTAATATAATCAAGAAATTATAGACATAGCCCAATCGGCGCTGCTCGTTATAAGCGCATATATGCTTAACCCGACTACTCCCGACTATTCCCGACCTGTAAAACCGTCCCGGAACACCGTTTTGTTTGTAGATCTCGGCTAACATGTGATTTTTACAGGTAAAAATCTCCAGAGGAGAGAGGGGAATATAACGAGCAGCCAGACCAGGACCACACCACACGGACGAGGGCCTGACGTCACAGCGCGCGTCACCGCAGCGGGGCCGGGCGGAGCAGAGCGACGCGTCGTTCACCGTTAGCCGGCCGCCTATATAAGCCGACGCGCGCCCAGTACCAGCAACGGTGTCTTACAATCCCTCGAGGCAGTCAGGTCGTTGTGGCGGCATACACTGTGAGGGTTGTAAGGTAGCGTTCGCTCGTAGCTCGGAGTGTGTACCACGCTTCTCGAGATACCATAGGTCCTCCCGTACATTTGTAAGTGGTGTTTGGTCTCTATCCCGAAGTCTGGGCTACAGTCTTTTGTTACCTTAGCGCGGAGTGTGTACCACGCTTCTTGGCTCGCTAGTTGCAGGGACTTAAGGCTATGCTCTAGACGGGTTGCTGGGCGCAGTGTGTGTACCACGCATTTGGCTCGAACAGCTAACCCGGGGGGGGTCACTCCTAAGCGCGGTGTGTGTACCACGCATCTGCTGCCTAGGGTGGTGGCTCTCGCCAGACGGATACCGGCCAAAATCTCCCTTACCCGCGTATTAACATTCTGTCGTTTACTAACCCGACCCTGACACGTAATTGGGACACCGGGTCCCCTAGGATAACGTAGGGATACCGTAGGCATTAACGTAGGGAACGTAGGATCTAGGTTTAAGAGTTTAGTTAAATAAACAGGCATAAAGCCTCCGTTATTTAGTATTTAAAATCCCAGGTTTCATTTAACCCAATCCCTTGCCTCCCGATTTGAGCTAGTTACGGAAACCCTCAAGATCCCGTCTGGATCGAGGGATATGGACTAGTGCCTAGGCCCGTTACGTCATAGCGTACCTGGCGGGTTTAAGCACTACGTCACAAAGTTGTCAGGAATACAACATCAGACGTCAACACCATATACGCCTCAACAGAATGGTTTGTCAGAACGTATGAACCGGACTTTACTCGAAAGAGCACGGTGTATGTTAATTAATGCAAATTTACAGAAAGAGCTGTGGGCTGAGGCAGTTTTAACATCTGCATACATAGTAAACCGGTCACCGACACGCGTCCTGGACTATGAAACACCTGAGGAGAGATGGAGTGGCTGCAAACCAGACTTGAGCCACATGAGAGTCTTCGGCTGTGAGGCGATGGTGCACGTACCTAAAGAAAAAAACAAAAAATGGGATCCGAGGTCACGTGAGATGATTTTTATTGGCTATTGCGAAAATACAAAGGGGTACCGATTTTTTGACCCTAATACAAAAAAGGCAATAAAAAGTCGAGATGTAGTGTTCCTTGAAAACTCTGTTAGGAGAGATATGGTACCAGTTTCCTTATCCGGTCCTGAAAGTCATCAAGTAAGTGATGGTAGTCAATCAGATGACGATTGCAGTACGGATTTATCCACTCATACAGCAGTCGAGACTAGTGAAGCCTTAGATGACGATGAATTTATACCTCAGCAACCAATTGATCCTCCCCCGAAGCTAACTATGATACTTCGTCCTCGTAATAAGACAGATACAATGCCCGAACCTGAGATATGTCTGTGTACTAATACTGATGTATCGTCCTGCCTGGTTCCAGAGACGTATGCTGAAGCGCTGTCATCCAAAGACTCGAAGTTATGGATCGAGTCAATAAAGGAGGAGCTAAAGGCTCATGAGGATAACGGCACATGGCAGCTAGTCGAGAAACCAGATGGCGCCAGGCTCTTAGGATGTAAGTGGGTATTCCGAGTGAAGGACGAACCGACGGGCCCAAGGTATAAATCAAGGCTCTGTGCGAAAGGCTACGCTCAGAAAAATGGTATAGATTATACGGAAACTTTCGCACCAACAGTTAGATATGACTCCATCCGTCTTCTGTTATCTACGGCAGCTGAGAAACGTTTAAATATGATGCAATTTGATATAAAGACTGCTTTCTTGTACGGTGAATTACAAGAAGAAATATTTATGAAACCGCCAGAAGGGCTCAATGTTGAAGGGAATTTAGTATGCAAGCTTATAAAGTCATTGTATGGATTAAAGCAAGCGCCACGGTGTTGGAATGCAAAATTTTACTCGGTTTTAAAGAAATATGGATTTGAAAACAGTCATGCTGACAGATGTGTCTATGTGAGCAATAGTAGAGCAGCAAAAGTGTATTTATTGTTATATGTGGATGATGGATTGTTGTTCTCTACGGATCCTAATATACTGACAGAAGTATTGAGTGATTTTCAAAAAGAATTCAGCGTGAAGATTTGCAAATCATCGAACTTTATAGGAATGCAGATTGAGCAATGTGACGATTATATCTTTATACATCAGCGCAAGTATATTGAACAAATGCTTATGAGATTTGACATGTGTAATGTCAACCCGATTAGCATACCGTGTGATCCACATGCCACGTTAAAGAAAAGTAGTGTGCCTGAAAATGATAAGCGGATACCATACAGAGAAGCAGTAGGATCTCTTATATTTGCAGCTATAGTTACGAGACCAGATATAATGTATGCAGTCTGCAAAGCAAGTCGTTATCTCAACAGCTTTGACAATACGCATTGGAATGCAGTCAAGCGGATCTTCAAATACTTAAAGGAAACGATGTCATATGGACTCTGTTTCAAATCAAATCAGAGTGCTATCCTGGAGTGTTTTTCAGATGCCGACTATGCAAATGACTCCTTGACGAGACGGTCCATTACAGGGTATGTTTTCATGAAAAATGGAGCCGCAGTGACATGGAGCACTCAGCGACAACCCACGGTCGCGCTGTCGACTACTGAAGCCGAGTTCATGGCATCGTGTTGCGCCACCAAAGAGGCATTATGGGTGAGACAATTAATGCTGGACATTGGTGAGTTTCAACAAGATTCTATTGTAGTTAATATGGACAATCAAAGTGCTATATGTTTAATTAAGAACTCTGACTTTCACAAAAGATGTAAGCACATAGACATTAAGTACAATTTTGTGAAAGAGAAGTATAATGAAAAACTTATAGATCTTAAATATGTTAGTACTGATTGTCAAATAGCAGATATTTTTACGAAAGCTCTGGCTAAACCCAAATTTCAACATTTCAGGGGTAAATTGGGAGTTGTTGAAAACCCAAACGTTTTAAAGTAAATTTCGGAATAATTTTGTTTTCATTTGTACTTAATATATTGAAATGTTGAATTTTCATGTTTTTGTAGAAATGTTGCTTATGTTACGTAATGCTAATTTTGTTCCTTGGATTATGTCCATCTTCTCTGAGCTGAGGTTTAATTTCTAATTTAACAGTTTGTTTTGTATATTCTATAGGTTAATTTATTTTTTACTCATGGCGTGTAATTATTGTTGTATTGTGTTAGAAGGCTGAAATTTAGAGGGAGTGTTGGAATATAAACTCCAGCCTTATTTAGTCTATGAATGTTCTGTCAGTTGTTAATCTTGTCAACGCTGAAATGTCTCGGGTATAGGTCATGTTCTCCGTGTTTTAATACATACATATTACTAAACTGGTGTATTTTCTACATTATTCCTATGATCATTAGAAGCAATGAATAAATATTTGTTTGTATGTGAAAATATTTGGATTTTTAAGGGAAACTGGATATATTTCAAAAATCCAAGTCTAATGTTGTGTCAAAATCATTGTTTTCTTTGACAAATGGTGGACGTTCCGAATACACCAGAAATGCTGGGTCCATCGTCACGCCAGCCGTTGACCACCTATAATGGAAAGTGGAGGAAGAATACACTGGTTAACGTGTTTTCTTCCGGGATCGAAATTATTTTTCTTAAAATATATCCGCGTCTGCAACCCCGCGGTCTATGCTACTACCTTTCGATCCTGATACTTCAGATACCGATATAGGATAATCAACATATAATAATCCTAATAATATTATTAAAAAAATATTAGGTATGTAAAAAGAATTGCTTCAATCTATGTCGTGGGTTTGAAGAGATCGTTCGCTACAGAAAAATGTTTAGTTATATGGCGCTGAGAGTGTATGCAGCTAGCAAAGTAGGCCTAAAGTATCTGAGGATGCTAACTGTGAAAGGAGATAATTTGGGAAAGTGGGTACTTTGAAAAAGTGGTAATTTCAGGACAAAACTTAATGTACCTGAAGAGACTGATTTTGAAAGTAGACAATTTGGGAAAGTGGACAGTTTGGGAAAGTAGACTATTTGGCAAAGTGGACTATTTGGGAAAGTGGTCAATTCGGGAAAGTGGACCGAATGTACCTGAAGAGTCTGATTGTGAAAGTAGACAATTTGGGAAAGTGGACAGTTTGGGAAAGTAGACTATTCGGTAAAGTGGACCATTTGGGAAAGTGGTCCATTTAGGAAAGTGGACCTCGTGTACCTGAAGGCATAATAGTACCTCTTCTTCGCTGAAGTTCCGTTAAATATTAATAATGCACTCAAACAAAAATCAAAGACTTTAAAATTTGCAAAGGTTAAAACGCTATTTTTACTGCACTATTATCTAGGTGTCAGAGGATGTTAATAAAAATAACAAAACATTTTTTTTATTACTGTTTAACTTAATGTTTGTTAGAATCTCGCATTGTTTATTGTTTTTAAGTTTTTGTATAATTATAAGAAAAATATAATAATTGTAGCTAAATACAAGATGTAGGTAAGAGAAGTTACGTGACTATAAGACTGACTTAAGATTTTTTTATAAGTCATATAAATAATTATGTACCATGGGCACATTATAGTACTGAATTAAGTTAGTTGTAAGACAATAACATATACAGGGTGTCCATTGTTCAATAACGAACATTCGAGCGCTTACTTGCATTGTTGATTGTTTTTAAGTTTTTGTATAATTATAAGAAAAATATAATAATTGTAGCTAAATACAAGATGTAGGTAAGAGAAGTTACGTGACTATAAGACTGACTTAAGATTTTTTTATAAGTCATATAAATAATTATGTACCATGGGCACATTATAGTACTGAATTAAGTTAGTTGTAAGACAATAACATATACAGGGTGTTGAATAACGAACATTCGAGCGCTTACTCGCATTGTTGATTGTTTTTAAGTTGTTGTATACTTAATCATTAGAACCACCTCATTAGATAGCTCAGCTAAAGACAATATGTAGGTCAGAGAAGTTATTGGTGGATTGCAAAAAAATTGTACATTAACAAAAAATCAAATAAGTTAACAAAAAATCACGATCGCTTCCTTTGTGTGACGAAAGTTAGTCATACAAAATGTATGGGTAACTTTCGTCACACAAAGGAATCAATTAAGTTTTGTACCCCCCGGCTATATACATATGTACATTTTTTTTGCAATTGACCCTAATGTGATTGTACGACTGACCTAGTCACATTTAGATTTTTTATAAGTCATCATATAAATGAGGAGGGTCTTTTCAAAAGGGCTTATTTTTGTATGAGAAATAAGCCCATTTGAAAAGAGACTCCTCAAATAATTATGTACCATGAGTACTTACATTATATAGTACTGAATCAAGTTAGGTGTAAAACAATAACATATACAGGCTGTCTAATAACGAACATTCGAGCGCTTAAGGGGTTAATAAGTACCCGGTTCTGACAACGAAAAAGTTACTTTTTTGTGATCAGTATCGAGTACCTATTAAACCCTTAAGCGGTCGAATGTTCGTTATTGGACATTCTGTATAGTGACAATTATGATACTGGATTTCTGTGATTGCCATTGCGCTGAATTTTAATAGTACGTACTTGATGAATGTTGAGAGATATTTAAAAATAAAACTCATGTTGATTATAAATGTTGTTTGTTTTATTTGGAAACTTCTAATAAGTTTTACTTAGCTATAAAATAATCAAACTGTGTGAAGCAAGGGTAATAAATACATTTCGGTTTTGTGTTCAATTGCTACTAATTTACATTTTATATCCTTGGGAAAACATATAGATTCGGTAACAGTATTTGTGCTAAATTTATATTTAAAAAATTTGAGATACGAAGATAGAATAGGATACTCAAAAACATTTTCTTTGTTAGTAATTAAATTACAAATAAGTTTAATCTTGTTATCCTGATCTTTAATAGATATTACCTCCATCATCTCCTCTTTTGAAGTCATAAAAAAACGGTCCTTTTTTTTCTGATATAATAAAATCTTTGCAATATAATACTAGCTTATGACTTTTACAATTTTTTTTCACATATGGATAGTCCCTAGAGCTCTCTACAGTACTATTTACGTCCAAGCTATCGCATTCTCCGAGCCTTTTGGCTATTTGAGACAATGGTTTATTACCAGTTCGTAGCATATTTTTAACAAGGTATAGTTTGTTCTCGAATGGATAGGCATTAAAACTTTGTAAAATATCAAAATGCTGCACTTCATCAACAACATGACTTAAATTATGGACGTTACTGGTTATGTAGTCTAAACCGTAAAACGATTTATATTCTTTCACAAAATAATTTAGCAGGGATTTAGCCAGTGGTAGGAAATTGAAATATTCTGCATTTGAACATATTGTGATCGCACAGAAAAATGTCAGAAAATGTTTCATAGCGTTACTGTTTAAGACATCTGGCAATATAATGAGACTAAGGTATAACAGAAACATTCTAAATTCGGAGGCTTTCCAATGACCTAAATTACTGAGATTCCTAACAGATCTGTGGAATTCAGAAGGTACTTTACAGTTATCCAGAAAACTATTTACTTCAGATATATCACTTGCTCGCCATTTCGTTTCTTTTTTACCGAAATTTCCGTCACGCCAGCCAATAAGAAGGCGTTTCATAATCCCTAGGTCAATCAAATGCATGGAATCTGCAACAGGGAATGTTTTAATCATATCTATTGGAAGATTCAGTAACGGTGAATCCTTTGTGTGATGATTACCGTAGACTTTATTACGAAAGTCTTTGTCGTTTCGAGCAGGACAATCTACCTCGGGAAATATTACTGTGTGAGATACATGTGAATAATCACCTACAATAGTACATTTGTTACACCCGTGTTTGCCATTAAAGTTACAAACTCCTTTTACCATTGCTCTTGCAGGTGAATCGCAAACGAAACATCTTATTGTAACAGTAACTTTAACGTTTCCAATTTGTATACCGTTTTGAAGTAATGTTTCCATGTCCTGGACAAAGGGTTGCAGATATGCATTTAAATCATTAGGTTTCCCTTGACCCGCATAGATTCCAACAATAAAGGGTTTGATTTTAGGTAATTCCATAATCTTACATAATATGGGCCAAAACTGCTGTTTAGAACTGTTAGATACTGGCAGACCATCTATGTTGAAAAAAAGAGAAACATCATAAGTGTCATCGAGTAGTTCTAAGTTATTTTTTAGAATGGTTGTAAGAGGTTCAGTAACACCGTTATGCCAATATTCACCAGGATCAACAATAATTGTATCAATCTTCCTTGGAGTCTTCATGAGCGTCCTTGGGTCTACCGGCAGCGAATTTGGTATCATAGTATTTATTAGGGTCGCTAATGTCTTCAACGCAAAAAGGCTTATGTTATTTTGTATAGCCCACGCCCTGATTTCATCCCGAAATTGAAGGATATGTTGGTATTCACAATATCTTTCATTTAAGTTGTTATCAGCATCTTTACTTTCACTAGAAATTCCAGTCGAATTGTCGTCGTTAGTGGGTGTGTTAGAATTTATATTTCCAGAATCAAGGCTGTCATCATTTTCATCAACGTTACTTTCACTAGAAATTCTAGTCGAATTGTCTTCGTTAGTGTGGGTATTAGAATTTATATTTCCAGGATCAAGACTGCAAAAAAAAGGAAATATATAACTAATAAATGCTTTATCTATATAGCAAGTTTGATTATACAGTATACCCCTACCATTGCGACGATTAATCTAATTCTGTCAGTAGAGAGAAGTCAGAAACTATAAGAGAAAGGGACGTCGGTTCTTAGGAACCATGGTATCGATTATAGATTTTGTTAAAAATTGCATTAATTTTTACTATATCTCATACATAGCCGAGGATCGAACCCGGTCAAAATTGGAAAGAAGAAAATAAAATTTATAAGATGTCAATAGATCCTATTTTTTATTGGCAACAAATGTCTGTTAGCGAGTAAATAGTGTGAGTGCTCTAAGAGTCAGAAATTGCTGTTAACCCATTCATTGCCGAGGACGCGAATTCGCGTCCCATGTATGTGCAATCGTAATGCCGAGGACGCGATTTCGCGTCCTCGAGTTATTTGTTTTTTTTTTGCTAGAAAACAAGTGTACTTAAATGCTGATACCAAAATGTTACTTTATTTATGAAGGATAATATTATACTGTAGCTGGTTTTTGGATTCCGTGCATTTGTAATTTTCATAATTCTTATCTCGGATGCCGAAGACGTGAATTCGCGTCCCACGTATGTGTAATCGTTATGCCGAAAACGCGAAATTGCGTCCTTGACAACGTAATGCCGCGGACGCGAATTCGCGTCCTTGACAACGTAATGCCGCGGACGCGAATTCGCGTCCTGGAAATGGGTTAACCTAATGCCGCGGACGCGAATTCGCGTCGTCGCTTGGAAGGCGGCACTGCGTGATGAGTAAAAATATGAGGCGTCGGCAATGAATGGGAACCCATTCAATGCCGAGGACGCGATTTCGCGTCCTCGAGTTATTTGTTTTTTTTTTTGCTAGAAAACAACTGTACTTAAATGCTGATACCAAAATGTTACTTTATTTATGAAGGATAATATTATACTGTTGCTGGTTTTTGGATTCCGTGCATTTGTAATTTTCATAATTCTTATCTCGGATGCCGAAGACGTGAATTCGCGTCCCATGTATGTGTAATCGTAATGCCGAAAACGCGAAATTGCGTCCTTGACAACGTAATGCCGCGGACGCGAATTCGCGTCCTTGACAACGTAATGCCGAGGACGCGAATTCGCGTCCTTGAAATGGGTTAACCTAATGCCGCGGACGCAAATTCGCGTCGTCGCTTGGAAGGCGGCACTGCGTGATGAGTAAAAATATGAGGCGTCGGCAATGAATGGGAACCCATTCAATGCCGAGGACGCGATTTCGCGTCCTCGAGTTATTTGTTTTTTTTTTGCTAGAAAACAACTGTACTTAAATGCTGATACCAAAATGTTACTTTATTTATGAAGGATAATATTATACTGTTGCTGGTTTTTGGATTCCGTGCATTTGTAATTTTCATAATTCTTATCTCGGATGCCGAAGACGTGAATTCGCGTCCCATGTATGTGTAATCGTAATGCCGAAAACGCGAAATTGCGTCCTTGACAACGTAATGCCGCGGACGCGAATTCGCGTCCTTGACAACGTAATGCCGAGGACGCGAATTCGCGTCCTTGAAATGGGTTAACCTAATGCCGCGGACGCAAATTCGCGTCGTCGCTTGGAAGGCGGCACTGCGTGATGAGTAAAAATATGAGGCGTCGGCAATGAATGGGTTAACAGCAATTTCTGACCCTTAGAGCACTCTAAATGTATGTAGCCCTAACCAGACATTTGTTCTCAATAAAAAATTGAATCGATTGACATCTTAATTTTTTTTATTTTTCTATACCAAATTTCGGCCGGGTTCGATTCCCGGTTATGTTATGAGATTTGCAAAAAAAATTGAATGCCGTTTTTAATACATCTATAATCGACGCCATGGTTCCTAAGAACAGATTTCCCTATCTCTTATAGGTTCTGACTTCTTCCTACTGACTGATTTAGATTGATCACGCTGTATACTCGATAGTCGTAGCACATATTTGAAATTTTTTGATCTTCCTTCCTAAGTAGCGCCATAAGATTCAGGTGCAAACTTAACTCAATCGAGTGTAGTGGCTACCCCCCTTTCAGAGGTAAAATTTTTAGGGTTCCGTCCCAAAGGGACCCTATTACTAAGACTCCGCTGTCTGTCCGTTCGTCCGTCTATATGTCACCAGGCTATATCTCATGAAAAGTGATAGCTAGACAGTTGAAATTTTCACAACACGATGTATTTCTGTTGCCTCTATAATAACAAATACAAAAAAAAATAGAATAAAATAAATATTTGAGTGGGGCTCCCAAAAAAAATGATTTTTAAGGTAGGGTAAGGTTGCGATCATTGGACCGGCTCTTTCATTGGACCGCGTTGGTTTCTCGGAAACGAACAAATTTAAAAATCCACGATGGCGTCTAAACGCTACCTATTTGGGGTTCCCTACGCCATTTCGAAAGATTTTTTCGAAAGAAATTTGTTTGTTTCCGAGAAACCAACGCGGTCCAATGAAAGAGCCGGTCCAATGATCGCAACCTTACCCTATATGTCTGTCACCAGGCTGTACCTTATGTACCGTGATAGCTAGACATTTGAAATTTTCACATATGATGTATTTCTGTTGCCGCTAGATGAACAAATACTAAAAACACAATAAAATAAATATTTAAGCAGGGCTCCCATACAGCAAACGTGCGCGAAACCCTCGGTGCGTCAGTCCGACTCGCACTTGACCAGTTTTTATAGCCTAAAACCTGATCGGGGATTTTCTCGACAGATTAGTAAAGTTTGCATCAAAATCCGTTCAGCCGTTTTCAGGTGATGCGGCGACAAATACACAGACAAACAGATAAACAGACAAAAATTCTAAAAACTGTTGGAACGTGTTCTGTTATAGATTCTAAGTATCTCAAGCCAACTTTTTTTCGAATATCTTTCATGTATAGACTTTCGACCCTGTTCAGCTTTATTATATGTATAGATATTTATTGTATGTACCTATATAGATGATCCCTCCTGGCGCCTAACAACATACCTAGTTCATCATAAGTTATTCATAAGTAAGTTATTTCATCATTAGATCCGAACTTGTACATATTTTGTACTAATAACTTTTATTACTTACTTGTTGAGCAAAATTGAAAATTCAAAAGTTTATTCTGTAAGTAGGCCACAAGGGCACTTTACAAGTCTGAATCTGAATCTACCGACATTTCACAAGAGGAGACCGCTGTTGAGAAGATAAGGTTTATACTTAAAAACTATTACAAGTGTGTTATTCGCTGGGTGCGCGATGACAGCGTCAACTAGCGGTTACAATTACGGCGGGCTTTTTAATGTCAAATGGCTGACTGTCTTTACTAATAGTAAGTAAACAAACAAATAATTTCAATTTAATATCGTAATTTTCTTTCATTATATTCGATTATGTTAATCTATAGTGTCGATAAAACGTTGACCTTCTTTATTTCCCGTCTAAAATGGCAAAATCAATAACTTTCAGATGTAATTCACACGGACCTTTTCATGGCTGTCTTCACGAGAAGTAAGTTACAAAATAAACAAATTTAACCGAAAAACGCATTTCATGCATAATGCAACCGATCATTTATGACTGTATTTTCGTAATAATACAGATTATTTTGTTTTTTTCAGTTAAACATGGCCAAATTAGTTATCATAACTGGATTCTGCTCAATCAAACACAAAATCGCTTTCAAATCCCAAACTACAATAAAATGAGAAACAATTCGTTTTTGCTCAACATTCCCAAAATGTAAAAGAAAATAAACGCATAAACATGCTACTCCCTACAACATACAAGATATAATATTAAAAATGTTGTTCTATAGGTTATACTAACTTTTTCCTCTTGATAGCGATTATCATTTAATTCGTTGCTCTCGTTTCCAACTTGCTTGTGGAAATTTATTTATTTATGGTTACTGTTTTTGCCATTGTTTTTGCAATTAACTACGCTGCAGGTTTCGTGCCGCATATTTATTTATTTTTAGATGCCTTAATTTCGCTAGTAAAAAGTGACAGTTGGCCTGACGAAAGTTCCTTTTTTGGCCACGGCGCGCGCTGCGATCGATTCGTGGTTCCCCCACCACCTACTTCGCACCCAGCGAATACTTAACATTGGTACACGTAAAGATGTGATGGATTCTCAAAATCATTAACCCTAGAGTGCTCGCGCTATGAGCATTTTGCCGCTCTGCGCAAGAAAAGTTCATTATTTTGTAAACTATGCATTTGGTAAGGTTAAGCGTCTCTGTAGCTGCCCTCTAGAACCTTAGGGTCGGTTCGCCAACAGTGGCTCGGATTTTTTCGAACGCTCAAATTGTGAAGAAAAAGTCGTGGTAGCGGGCTGAAATTCACACTCAACGTGCTTTGGTTATTCTTTTTCCCAGAATTATCAGTTTTTCAATCAAGGCAACAATAGTAGTCAATGTTTTTAAAAAAATGGGAAATGAGCCACTGTGTACGGGTACTGGGCTATTGTGACTCGCCCCTGTAGTACACAGAGACTCTAACAGTATACAGTGGCTCAAGTATATAATATTTAACTAAAACTATAATTTACATTCAGTTTCATTTATTTGTTTGAGTAGAAATATACTCTAAGCCTCATATCTATCAATATCAGACACATAAAAATTATAAAATCAAATCTCTTAGGATATTTGAGATCAACCTCTTTTCTGACTTTGTTTCTTTGTCGTTAGAGATCTAAAAATTAAAAACGAGTTTAATTTTTATTCTTAGTCCAAGCAAATAACATAACAGTTATCAAGATACATTAAAAGGATAAAAAAATCCAGAAAAATAACCAAAAAAAAGTAGGTTCGGATGTAACCTATCCTAGTGTACTAGGATAGGTTACACTCGAGTGCAAAAGTGTTTCATGCATATAGGTTTATTCTTATAAAAAAAAATACAGTTTTGTTTTTATGTTTATTTTATTTTATTAATTAGTTCGCATTAAACAGTAGCATAACATAACATTATCCAATAGAAATAATATAAGTGTTGAATATTTATGCATGGTATCCCTATAATGTTTTTAGGTGTTTTATAAATGTATATAGCAACTCTCATTCTGTTCTGTCAAAGCCTCTACCCAACCCGGTACGCCATTTCTTCTTGTAAATTATCAATGATATCGAAAGTAAAGATACGTGTGTCCGAACAATTCGCTTGACATCTGTTCATAATGGAAAAGAGTGGCGCCATCTGTTGTACGGACTGCGTACCACACGTTTGGGTGGCCGGAGTAACCTTGTAATGGCGACTTTTCTCAATATTAATGAAGTGGCTGACAGTGGTTGATACAGACTGATGTTTACATAGAGATAGTGGTACCTATGTAATAAATAAGTAATTATAATTACCTAAAGGTTGTCTGGAAGAGATCGCTATTTAACGATAAGACCACCTGTTGTTTACCTCTGCCTGTTATTTTAATGTATCTCATGTTGTGTTGTATATTCCTTGATGTTTGAGGTGTGCAATAAAGAGTATTTGTATTTGTATAAATGTGAAAGTGTTTGTATATTTATTTTCTTTTACGGCTCAGCTACTGAACGGTTCCTCACGAAATTTTGTCAGGGATGCGGTAGAGGATTTTTCCGTAACGAATGTAAGATTTTAATACACAACACTTTACAATGTAGCAAATGATAGAATAAGCGCCAAATAACATGACATTATGTGTCTCTTTACTCTACCTCCATCTGTCATCTGTTCGACGACGCGGTTGGCGCAGTTTGCAGACACCTTCCTACTGAGCCGGCGGTCCCGGGTTCGAATCCCGGCCGGGGCAAATATTTGTGTGATGAACTCGAATATTTTTTCTTGGGTCATGGATGTTATCTATACAACGTGGGCCCTGCAACATAAGCAAAAAATTAAAACATCCATTTTACTCGTTAAACTGAACAACATTTATTCAGCAACTTTAAAAAAAAAACCAGTTTTCAAAATTTTATTATTTCAAACAAAGTAAATAGTATTTTCAATGTATGTCGTCCAACGTTGACATTCCCTGAGCATTGACATAGCTGTCACTCTACTAATATCGGACATTTCGCAATACATTGCTTCTTTGTCTAAACTTTATTCTACAAAATGTCATTTAATACACGTTATTTTCAGAAGTTGCTTAACAAATGTTGTTTAGTTTCAAGGGACGAATCTATGTTTTAATTTATTGCTCCTGTTACAGGGCCCACCCTTTATATGTATTTATATATTATGTATATCGTCGTCTAGTACCCATAGTACAAGCTTTGCTTTGTTTGGGACTAGGTCGATTTGTGTATGATTGTCTCATAATATTTATTTATTTATCTTCTAGCTCCATCGTTAACAGCAGGGTATCGTCGTCAGGGTATCGTAATAATCCGAAGTCACCAAACATACATAATATACTATACATACTTAAGTATTTAACAATTGATGTCGGTTAACTAAAGATAACTAGTTCAATATTTAATTGCATGATTGGACCCACACAAGTTAGTAAAAAAACATAGCTATTCCAAACCAAAGTACTTTTCTAAAGGTAATTATTATTATAATAAAATATAAGAAACATAAATAATCAAATGTATAGTTATATATTATCAAACAATGTCCATAGTCATTGGTTCATAGTTCATACACCAGTATAAAAATTACGCCCTTACAAGGTTACTTCTGATTGACTAGCGGCTGCGAACTGACAAAACGCAATGGCGCTAGGTAACAAAATAAATATTTCGAAAATGTGTTACTAAGCGATAAAAAAAAACGGACGATACTTTCCGATGATACGATATCCCATGTTTTTATATATATATAATTTTAGCAGCCTTTTACTGCGCAACTGGGCATTTTGAGACAGTCGGCTCTGGCACACTGACAACTGAACGGTACGGCGTCCTGTCACAGACTAAGGGCACGGTGGTGCTAAATTGCCATTTTAGGACCACCGCATTGGACGAATTACTCTTGAGCGTTGGGCCTATCTTTACGAAGTAATATATATATCTATGTAAATTATATTTAAATTTATTAACGCCATCCACGATCCGTTCTTCATTGTGAAAGTGAATTCTCATATACTGAAGACAAATAAATCAGGAGCTTCCGTTATTTCATTGGTTTGTTTTATTCCTCTAAACCCTCATCAATATCTAGTTAGGTTATTCCACTGCAGTCTTTATTTCAATAATAAGTAGGTACACAGTGGCTCAAGAAAGTACATAGTGACTCACGAGTCACTGTGTACTTCTTAAATTTGAGCCACTGACCACGCCGCAGCCATTTTGAATTCACCGGCGCATAACTATCACGTGGCTTGCCGAAGGACATGCGAATCTATGTCATTGCCTAGCATAATAACGTCACTTTGCATCAAAACAACAATACTTGTCTTAATGCTCAAATTTCTCTACATAAAAACAAGTGTAACGTCCCTTAAAATGTAATTTTGCACCCTCGGCCACACGAAACACTTTCCTACACATGTAAACTGCGCGGGAGCGGGCGAATAACTGGTTTGTACGTGTTTGGGTGTCGAACGCTCTCGGCTAATGAAGGAGACAGATAGATATATTATTGTTGCTCTATCTAGGAAATATAGCCGCGAGTCAGTGTACCCGACCGAGTCACTGTTGGCAACCCGACCCTACATATATACCTAGTCGGTCCCTAAGTTCTGTCACAAAGGTTTTGACTGATAATAGTTATGGGTATAATATAGTTAGATCTCTTATTATTCATGTACCTATATGGGTTAAAAGCTTATTTAATGCTGAATTACTTATGATGTGTTTTAACGTAATTTGCTGTCTTAGTTTTGCGTAACTTTATGTAATATTCAGAAAAAAGTTATAAATAAACATGCGAAAAATACGCGGCCTGTTCAAGGTGATTTTGATTCCTATTAATTTCTTTTACATTTTTACATGGTTGTATCCTACATAAAACAAAAGCTGGGTCTTTTATCTTTCTTTACATATATAATTCATGTGTATTAGACAGCCAAACTTGCAACTGTTCATGATTTACCAAACCTACTCGTTACATGGTAGTAAAAATAAGCATGTTGCTGAAAAGTACCCTAAGTTTGAAGAGTATTAGCTGAAGTACAGACTTGTCGGAGAACTAAATGCTGGTGATAAAATAACGTTCTTAGTTCATGTGATGCAAAAAAGTGACAAGAAAATAAAATATCTTTGTACAGTTGATGACAACTTTTATTGAAAACAGTTCCTATTTGAAGAAGAGAAGAGCTATTTGATAGACATCAAAACTAGTTGGACCTATGTATGCATATATAATAGGTGATGTTGTCGCCATGAAACGGCAACACTGGCTGACGTCACATCCGAGCTGGTGCGCTAGTGGGGACCCTGCAGCGAAGGCATGGAGGGAGGAACGCGCCTGACAGCCATCACTTTTGTACTGGACTTCGAGCGAGAATGTAGACTATGAATTGATTAATAGATAGATATATATTAACTACTTGTACAATATAATACCTTGAGTTGATTATACTGTTGTTCATCCATATCGGCCTTTCATTCCTAAAATCAGAAGTGTCCGAACCGCCCAATGGCCAAATGAAAACACAGTGTTCTTAAAAGTAGAAACAAAATAGATGAGAAACAGAATAAATGTTGACATAAGTAAATAAAATTCGAGCTCGGAGTCAAGTGCGTCTTCCAGAAGCAGGTCGTCATCATCCAGTACGGGCAGAGTCGCGGGCAGCAGCCGCAGAAGAAGGCATCGGTGGAAGCATAAACGAGTTGGTAACCGCTCGTTGACAGTGAGTCAAAATGTTTTATTGTCCTCCTCACGCAACACGTTAGCTGATGACGTATACATGGGGCTAACTAAACGTTGTTAGCGGGTCTGTTTTTAGAAAACAGTAAATTAGTAAAAACTTCATATTTAGAGGCCACATGTAGATTTAAAGCATAGACGAGAAGTCGGTTGAAGTAAAATTTAGTGTAAACATAAATAATACCTCAATGGTAAACATCAAAATGCGATTGCTCGTCAATTTTAATAATAATAATAATAATTCTTTATTATTTTCAGAGTTACACAAAACACGTAATACAACCAAAGATAGGACAAGATTTAGCTTGCCGCCAGCATAAACGCTGTAGACAAATTTTGTCTTGTGATATAAGAGAGAAACCACTACGCTGCTGGAGGCTAGCTTTATAAATTTATGACAATTGAGAAATGTACTGCAGTAGTACAGTACATTTCTCAATTGCTTCAAAAAAGTGTATTGTAGGACGAAATAACAGAGGCCCCCAAACTAGGCTATGCCTGTATCTTGGGGTGCCATTGTGTGTAATACTTTGCATTAAACTTATTAAAGTATGTAACTTTGTATTTATCATATAGAAATTTGTACTTATAACACGGTGAATAGAGACTAAAGTACTATGTGTGACCTTACAAACGGTCCGGTAGTTTTGAATTTTTGATATGTTGTATAGGATGTTAAGTCAGTTTTAAAATGCAAAATGCACAATTCCCCCCCCTCCGCGCCCGCCGCCATATTGAAAAAACCGGCACTTTCTTCATATTTTTGCTCATATCTTCCTTTAGGAGCATTTTAGCTAGAAAAAAGCTTGCACAATGTTATAGAGAGTTAAATTTACTACATTCTCCATGTTATATTTTTTTTCTAGGACAGATAGTTACGGAGATATCCACATTTAAAAAAACGTAAAAAATCGCAATTTCCTACTGAAAAACAAACTTCTGGATTATATCTTCGTTTAGGAGCATTTTAGCTACAACAAAGCTTGGGCAATGTTGTAGAGAATTAAATTTACTATAATTTACATTTCAAATTTTGTTTCAAGGACGGTTAGTTACGGAGATATGCACATTTAAAAAACAGGAAAAGTCGAATTTTCCGAAAATTTCTCAATATTCTTGGTTTAGAACGCTGTCATTCAGTTACGGACTAGTCTAGGACAAATTAAAACATGTAGGAAATATAATTGGTTATAAAAATCATGTCCATTTTTACATACATTTTCGGAAAATGTGACTTTATTTTTTACATATCTCCGTAATTATCTGTCCTAGAAACAAAATTTTAAATGTAAATTATAGTAAATTTAATTCTCTACAAAATTACCCAAGCACTGTTCTAGCTAAAATGCTCCTAAACGAAGATATAATTCAGAAGTTTGTTTTTGAGTTGGAAATTGCAATTTCTTAAGTTTTTTTAAATGTGCATATCTCCGTAACTATCTGTCCTAGAAACAAAATATAAAATGGAAAATGTAGTAAATTTAACTCTCTATAACATTGTCGAAACTTTCTTCTAGCTGAAATGCTCCTAAAGGAAGATATGAGCAAAAATATGAAGAGAGTGCTGGTTTTTTCAATATGGCGGCGGGCGCGGAGGGGGGGGAATTGTGCATTTTGCATTTTAAACACTGACTAACCATCCTAGACAACATATCAAAAATTCAAAACTACCGGACCGTTTGTAAGGTCAAAATCCTTTATTCACTGAATTATTATACAATTAACCATAAATCTATTTGTGTATCGGCATGTAACATTTTCACTTAACACTAGATTGCACCAGTAAATTGTTTCAAGTTTGATTGGAAAGATGAACATGGCTCCGCGACATTTAGATACACCGGTCAGGCTAAACAGGGTATGCAATTGGTACTTGAATGGATTTAACTGAGGACGTGTCCGTAAAACTCAAATGAGGGAGAACGATTCATAGCTTAAGCTCTCTCGATGTATATCACTCATATCGGTCAATTCCTCCATGTCGTTGTGTGGTCCATTTGAATGACGTGTCGCAAGAAGAATTGCAAAAGTAGGTATACGAAATTAATAGTAATGACGTAGCCATCGGGAAAAAGTGACTCGTCTCAAAATAGTCACAAATTAAAATGTTTGAAGTCGTTAATTCCTTCTATAAGTAAGAGTATAACCACAAATTGTCAAATAGTATCATTCAGTTCTATACATTTTGATTTGTAGATCTATATGTAATTGACTGAGCGAGCGAAGCGTGTGAAACGGCTCTGTGTAGTTTCGCTAGATTTTCGGCGTTCTCGCCTATAGGACGCTGTTCTCAACCGATTCTCATGACTTTTTTGAGTATCTTCGATAAGTACATCAGTTTTTTTTTGTCGATTCAGTTTTTCGATGCGGGTAGAAAATGTAAAAGAAAAAAATACTAAATTAAGTAATATGGAAACAAACTCGCGAGGTGTTAGAGAACTCTCGGGTGTGACATTGATTGGTAGAAGCTTACTATACGTGTAACTCTCTAATTTCCAACCTATAATTAAGGACCATGATGTTTGATTGTGGCATCAATGTTTAATACAGACAGTGCTGTGAATGTGGAAATTCTAAGCAATTTATTTTCTAATATTAGTGGATAAACTCAATGAACAAAAGCGATTATGTGTCGACAGTTGTGTATGTGTATAGACAGTTTAACAAAATAACTATAAAAGGAAGATACCCGAGGCCTATTTGTAGATCTGATACATAGATTAAGCGGTTGTAAGTGTTTTTGAAATTGGGTAGGTACTTATTGGATAAAAATCGATGAAGATTGTATTCCTAGGACAAATCCGTGGAAACCCGGACGGTCTGACAAATCCGTGGAAACCCGGACGGTCTGACAAATCTGTGGAAACCCGGACGGTCTGACAAATCCGTGGAAACCCGGACGGTCTGACAAATCCGTGGAAACCCGGACGGTCTGACAAATCTGTGGAAACCCGGACGGTCTGACAAATCCGTGGAAACCCGGACGGTCTGACAAATCTGTGGAAACCCGGACGGTCTGACAAATCCGTGGAAACCCGGACGGTCTGCAAAGTAGGACAAATCCGGGGAAACCCGGACGGATAGCCGCCCTCAATGTACTGTACTTGTTGGCTACTTCTGCCGGTCGCACTAACAACATCGACAGACGACAGGTGAAATGGTTGATTCTATAAGGCATACCAAGTGTAAAATTTACCTTTAATCCAACGAATTAAGGTATTTAAATTATTTGTAAAGTCAAAGTTATTTGTAAGCCAAAGTAAATTTCTTACCTCTGCCGATGTTGTTAGCGAAGCGAATCTGTACTTCACAGGTGATTTTAGAAGTACCTATAACTTATAAATATTGAGACAGGTAAATTATGAAAAGATAAATGTAATGTGATCCACTGCAATGTAAGCAGGACTTGAACCTGCGACCCTACGTTTATTCCAGCGTAGTTCTCTCCCAAGACCAGAGAGAATGTGCATCTGGTCAGACAATTCCTCGGCTCAGTAAATTATATTCGGAAATTTGTGAGAAATTGTGCGATTTTGCGTAGTCGGTTAACAAAATTGTTAAGTGGTGAAAAAAGAGAGGTGTTTATAGGGCTTATAACAAAACGAAGGAGTAAGGAAATTTAAAAATTAACTATTTACAAACGCATTACTTAACTAATTGCAATAAGGTACATTATCACGAAACAAGAAATAAACTTTCATATATGTAGGTAGATGGGTGTTAAAAACGCAAGAATTTAACTTTGATATCGTGCATAGACCGGGAGCTCAGAAGATTAAGCAGAAATTCTGTCGGATACTCCGCGACCAGTAGGTAGTAATAATAGGTAGTAACGAAAACGTGATGTCAATTTCAATTGCGGAAACTGATTGACTCTTATGTGTGCAGTTGCATGAC
Source organism: Apotomis betuletana (assembly GCA_932273695.1). Taxonomy (NCBI): domain Eukaryota; kingdom Metazoa; phylum Arthropoda; class Insecta; order Lepidoptera; family Tortricidae; genus Apotomis; species Apotomis betuletana. The sequence goes on along the minus strand of OW026310.1, from coordinate 13,547,156 downwards.
CCGAGTATCGGATCAATGACAGATATTTTAGCATCAGGAGAGGCCGAATTGCATAAACAGATTTAACAAGTATGAATTGGTAGAAAATAAAATATATCCTAAAACTGCGCTGCTATCCTTAAATGGTAACATCACATACATAGTGTAAAACAACTGTATAAAGTGCATTTATTTCAATACGTTAATAATAATGAAAAGGAAGAAATTTATAATAAATAAAGTGCGTAATAAATGAGTTGAACAAACTTTGTAAGTTTTGGCAATCCTGACGCTGGTGCTTTTACGCTGCTTATGTGCTGGTGCTGTGATTTTATGTCCAAGTTGTTTTGCGATTTCTGTATTAAAAGCAAGTTTTCCGTTCCGAATGTTTTGAAGCGTTAAGTACGGAGGTAGTAAATGTACATTAACAATGGGACATTCATATTACTGACATTCAATAAAGTATTATTAATTTTAGCATAAATAAATTACTATCGCTGTGTAGTATTTTGGCAACCGATCCCGAATAGTTCGCGAATGAAGATTAAACTCGTAGGGTAACTGTCATAAGGAAGATAGGAGTGGACAAGTATACCTATGTAGTGAGAGGATACTATGCGATATAAAGTAGCGAATTAGTTGTTCTTAAAGTATCAAGTCAAAACAAGGACTGCCAGACTACCAAATTATTGCCAGTGTTTAATCCCTTATTTCCGAGTTACAGCAGCGCTGGGACACGACCGCTACAAGATGGCAGACATTAGAGGCGCTGAGCGGTCCACGAGGCGATACGAGGGAGTCACATGTGTAAAGAAATTGAAACCGCATTAAACTCTCATCACGGACATACAGGTAGAGGACGAGACATTCAGTTTGATCCGGATGTTGTCAGGTATTTACAATGGTAGCTGTATCGTCCTAATTTGTCTTGGTGTTTAAATGTTAAGATGTGTAAATGAAAGGATATCTTAATCGTGATTATAAATGATAGAGATAATAGTGTCTAATGCATATAATGCTACGAATGTGAGTGTATTACATCCGTGGAGTGGCGATACACACTGACCGTCGATGGAACAGTTAAGCCAAATTGGGTTGGCGATACACACTGACCGTCGATGGAACAGTTAAGCCAAATTGAATGTGAATGCACCATAGTCGTACATGATGCTTATTGCTTACAGGAATTATTTATATGTACACTTAAGTGGACTGGCCGTCGATGGGATAGAATACTTTGTTGTACATATAAACCACCCTACACCCGACACCTCGCGTGTAAATGAGTGGATACGAGTATGTCTATCTGTCAAGGCTTACCGTAGATGGAATAGCCAATACCTACACACAGTGGCATATGAACTTATTTATAGGGGAGGTGCCTCGTGAATTATGTATAAGTGAATTGAATAAAATTTCAAGTGCTACGTAAAAACAAAATTTCAAGTGTTACTTTAAAATAAAATCATGTTCAACATAAAAATTTGTAATTCTGAAAATCATACCCATAGTAAGTATTTATTTATTTATCGTAGGTAGGGTAGGTACAATTAATTAAATTAAATTTAAAGGTTGAAGTTAGCCTTCTCCAAGTAATCTCTGGCAATTTCAGTGAGGTTATTTCCATCCAATTTATATGGGGCGCTATACATACCAGGTGCAAACTTAACCACTTAGGGATGGAAAGTGTTTGTACGGAACCCTCGGTGCGCGAGTCCGACTCGCACATGGCCGGTTTTTCTGTTCTTGTACCTACTCCTATTTTGACGACGCTTTTGGCTCGGTTTGTAGACACCTGCCTACTGAGCCGGCGGTCCCGGGTTCGAATCCCGGCCGGGGCAAATATTTGTGTGATGAACTCGAATATTTGTGCTTGGGTCATGGTTGTTCTATGTATTCAAGTATATATTTATCTATGTAAGTATGTATATCGTCGTCTAGTACCCATAACACAAGCCTTCTTGAGCTTAATTTGGGACTAGATCGATTTGTGTTTTGTATTTTCTCCATTGACATCAGTAAAACACCTTAGTACTACACCTTATTAATTAATTGTAGTGGTACCTAAATGTATATTAATTATTGTTTTCAGTTGTGAACTCCGCGCCAGCCTGCAAAGATGCAACAACAGGGTAAGAAACAGTGTTGCCAGTACCTAATGTTGATTTTACCCGATCACTAGGCCATTCGAGTCACCGAGTTACGGAAATTTTTTCAATAGATGGCGCCTTTTTAGGGTTCCGTACCTCAAAAGGAAAAAACGGAACCCTTATAGGATCACTTTGTTGTCCGTCTGTCCGTCTGTCAAGACCCTTTTTCTCAGGAACGCGTTTATTTATGTAACACAATAGTACAATAAACTTTTTAAATATCTGCCAAACTGCACAGCACAAGTTTAAACTAATTTTATTACTTAATTTTTCACCAACAACTAATATAATATCGATTCAGAATTTAATCTATACCTACAAGATTCCCACCGGTTTGCCCACTTAGGACGGATGATGAATCGAAATCTACCTCGGCATGTCCTGCGTTTTTTGTTTGCCATTGCTGGATACATCCGTTCAGACATTCTGATCGAATCTATCCAGCAATGCCTTCTTTAGCCTCTTCTTATAAACAATTTTTGACACATTGTGGCAAGATCTAATTGAGTCTGGTACACTATTTAATATCGTGGGTGTGAGATACTTTCGGGTACGCTTCCCATAGTAATTATATACTTTAGGTACTAACAGTCTTCACTTACATAATTCTTTAGCAACGCTCCTTGTTCGATAAGAGTGGTTCAATGGTTTTTTATAATCATTGCGCCTATACTGCTCCAACGCTATGAGCAGTGACCGTTTTTCCTGTACAGGGAGTATATTGCAATTCGAAAAAAGTTTGTCATAGTTTTGCCTGTGGTCGGCACCTAAAATTTACCCCAATTTTTCATGGAAAATTATAATTTTCTCAATAACCTGAACACCATTCCGTTCAAAATTTCATTTGCGCAAATGGGAACTAACGCTTTATTTTTTAATATATAATTCATATGTTATAATTCTTTTTTTTTTTCAGCATGCCGAGGCCATCCAAGGAGCCGCTGCGTCTGACAAAGTCGGAAGAGCGGCTCCTTCAAATGGCCCTTAACGACAGAAAGCGGCGCGAACGCGAGACGCCGGCGGAGAAAAAAGCGCGGCTGGGCCGGATGCGGCGGCGGAAACGGCAGAAAGACGCGTCAAAAGGTAAGGGGATCGATACCGTTATCCGAATACTGGTTAATATAGTTCGATAACTGTTAAAAATTTCGTTCGTTGAAATAACGTTTCCTTAGAGTAACGTTTAAAACAGTAACGAAATAATTTCGATTATCGTTATTCAAGAAAAACGAAATGTATAACGTTACGCTGAACAGTATTAACCGGTATTACTCAGTTTCGCCGCGCGTTTTCCTTTGTAGGCGCCGACGCATCGCTATCTTGTTTACGCATAAGGATATTTTGTATATTTGTCTCTGTTTGACTCGTGCCGGCCGGCTTCAAGGATTGTTTGTTTATTATTATTGTGGTAGAGACTTTTGCATTACGATAATTCCGGCGCGATCACTTAAGGCGCTATTTCCCAGTAGACGCCGAACTCGCTCATTTTTTAATGAATCGTAAACATATTAAACAGTGGTTGAAGATTATGAAAAAAATATATGTCATATTCAAGCATCTTGCGATTACAAAATCGCTTTCGACAACATGACTAGTAAAACTTCGAACGATCGAAAAAAAACCAAAGTTACCTCTATTTGTAATATTTTTTTAATGTTGGTATGGACTTTTTTCCCGTTTTTTTTGCGTCAATCTATAATTATCTAGATAAATTCGGTGGGTTCGTCAGTGCCATACCACAGTCTAAGAAACAATACAGTCGGTCGACGAAGGCGTCTAGACAGGGCAATCGTGCGGGGTGACAGACGCGTCTTGCAACTTGCAATACACAATTAAAATAGTGCATACGTCATGTGCTGTGCGAAGTTTAAGTTATAAGTATGAAGTAGGTAGTAAATGAGATAGCATAATTATACTTAGGCCCATATAAAGTATTGAAAGATCTTTCACCTAATGTAGAAATAGAAATTAATGGTAAGCCAACGTTAAGCTAGCTGGAACTACACAGCTGAATTCCCCACACTGGTTGTCAGTAGGTCATGTACCTACAATGTCATATAGATGCTTATCATGGACAAACTCAAGGGGCCAGGTATAATCTGTAAATCATTTTATATCTCATAGGTCTTCATACGGGCTCGGAGTATGTTAATATACCACACAGACAGGTGATACATTTGGACATAAATTAGGTAATAACACATCTATATTAAAACACTTAGCTTTCAGATGGTCAGCTCACGTGACCACCATCTTTGTATGGAGCCAGCAGTGACTCCCAAGGGGTTCAGCGTAGACACAATGCACAACTTAATTCACCACGTTTCAAACCCAGAATAACGTGTAATGCCCCGCCGCGTGGATATTGAATTTTCAACCTTATTCCTTGTTGAATAAGTTTAAAATGGTTGATGATGAGAGTTCATAGTCCTTTTTCAAGAGAATACGTTCTTGTGTGTTCCGTCCGGGTTGTAAAATTCCAAAAAGTTATGATCACCATTATTCTGTTAGTGCATTTTGTAGTCTAATGTCCAAGGAAATAGAGTCGATAATCTATATTAACCTTCCAAGGTGGTTACAATCTGCTTTTACTACGAGCTCGTTATCTTAATTTGCGGTTTACCAGTTGTGGTTTGTTCAATGGTATTCAGTTCTTAAGTGGATTAGCTCAGCTTGCATTACTTCAACTATATATCTCATAATTATGCTTTAAATATTTAAATTGCATATTGGATCAATCAAAGGGCTATCTATTAAAAAAACTCAAAAACGGTGTTAATAATTTGTTTGTTTGACTATTATTTAATGAGCGAATGAGTATTATGCGTGACCTAAAAAAATTAAAAAGAAAAGTATTGTCACAGATTAGAAAATACAGTATTAAGCGTGACCCACGCGCTGCTTTATAAATTCTTAGAATAATCGCTATTTTTGTGTATTAAATAATATATTTATTTACAATTATATGAAGTGTAAAGAACTAAAAACAGATTCACGATGTTTCTTGTTTGGAATCAATTAAATTACTGTGTAACATTATCATATCTCTTCTAAAATATTAAAACTATTTCTTTTGATTTGGCTGAATGATGACAGCCGACACAATCGTGAAAAAAAAATATTACAATTAAAAGTAAAACTTTCTTTTTCATTCAAGATTGTTTGAATTATGTGTAAATTACACGTAAGATTTATAAAATAAGAGTTTTTGATAGAAAATGATGGATTCTGATGTTACCAGAATAGATTTAACACCGCCCTATATACGAGCCAAGGCAAAAATTGCAAATGAGAGTATATTACCCGCAAAATCGAAAGAAAAATTACATAGCCGTCTATGAACATTTTATTGGCTGGAAACGAGAAAAAGAGAATTATTATTAACAACTTGAATAAAACTTTAAACTTACCAGCAAAGGCCTTAAATGCGACCCTTGACAATTGCTCTAAAAATTGTTGGTAGGTAGGTACTCTTAATTGTTATCAGACAGAAATAAACATAATTACCCCTTTCAAATACTGTTAAATTTGTATTATTGCAATTTTTCGCAAATGTATTAAAAAACGTTGTTTGGTACACGTGTGGAAGTGTCATTTTAACTCGTCCCGAGTCTTGACCCTCGCCTTGCGGCTCAGGCCAAGACTACAGGCCAACTATCCACACTTGTATCAAAAACTACTATGTATTTTTTTGCCAGTACAACATCGCTCGCCAGGCGTGCCCGGAACGCCGAACGGACACGCCTGCGCCGCCACAACGAATCCGCGGCGCAGAGATCGGTGCGGCTCGCAAAAATGCGACATTATAGTCAAAGGAAGCGGCGGCGGGCGGCGTTAGACATAGAACACACAAACAGTAAGTCCGTGTTTTCAGCCATTTTTAAGACTATCATTTTATTACTTTTCTGAATTCTGCTTAAAAAGATGAAGTAATCTCTGTTTTTATTTATTTTCTGAGATGATTATTTATTTTATTATTAATTTATAAAAACATACTCATTTTAAACTTGTCTATACCTTTATAAATAATGACACAAAGGTAAATTAAGAAAGAAAAATTGAATGCGATCACTACAATCGAAGCGGGGTATTTATAAAAATAAAAATGTGGTATTACCACATGAAAAATATAGAATCGATAAAAAGATTCTATACAAATATTTGTCTATACCTACTCAGCCGGCAAGCCCTTATTTCCCGGCGTCTGCAGTAATGTTGTTTATTTTCCAGCCGCCGGCGTCTCCGCTGCCGACGTCCCCGCCCCCGCCGCGAGCCGCACCGCCCCCGCCGCGAGCCGCACCGCCCCCGCCGCGAGCCGCACCGCCCCCACCGCGAGCCGCACCGCCCCCGCCGCCAGCCGCACCGCCCCCGCCACGAGCCGCGCCGCCCCCGCCGCGAGCCGCGCCGCCCCCGCCGCGGCCGACGAGGTACTGTAAAATAGTACATTACGGCAGAGACCAGTAAGTAAGCCATACTGGCCGAGTAGGAATTAGACGGACCGAGCCGTAGGCGAGGTCCGGATATAATACGAGGCCAGGATGGCTCTTACGGTCGAAGCAAGTATAGTGCTTTTCTCAAAAATTAAACAAGAAAATTATAATTATTTGTAGCCATCCGATTGTCTCAGAAAGATTATTGAAATATTCTGACCTTATCACACATTATCTGACCAATTATTAACTTGATTTTCTTCCTTCCATTTAATGAATCTCTTGTATTTTTTTATATCTCCTTGGATTTAGTCGGAAGTAAATTATTTTAGCTTACTCCGCCTCCGCTTTTAAGTATGGATGGAGGAGTGCCGTCTATTCGGAATCAGACTCGTCTGAACTCATTTTTGCTGAATTATTGTAATAGATCACACAAACAAATTTGAAATTTTTGTCTTTTAATTTAAATCCCGCCTTAATTTCTTTTTTTATAAATACTGCGTGTAATGCTTGTAACAGTTTTTATTATTGTTAAACACACAATTATCGATAATACAACAAATTTGGGCACTGAAGCACAGTATATTTTGTAGAAAAGGCGTGGAACACGAAAGATTGTTTACAAGACGCACGGACGATGCGCGCACGACGCACGACATTAGGTAGGACGCGACTGGCGGTCTGTGCGAGGCGCGGGCGGCGCGGTGGTGCCGGCCGCGGCGAGCGTTATCCTTACAACGTTAAACGAACGAAATCAAACACGAAACGTGTCATCAAAACAAATGGGATATGATTACAAATTGCCTAATGAAAATAATGAGCTGATTAGGGTGTGCAAGAAGTTCTTCATCAGTACTTTAGATATTAATTACGACACTTTATCTGATTGGACAAAAGCTTTAAACTTGGAACGTTTAGAGACTGAAAACGTTATTACCAGAAAAAGTAGACGACAAAATACACGTGAAATACAATTGACGAATCCAAAATCTTGTGTTATGAAAGAATGGTTGAATTTGTTGCCAAAAGTACCAAGCCACTATTGTAGAAGCTCATCTAAACGAGTGTATGTTGAAAGTACTTTTCACAACAAATCCCATCTTTATCGAGTGTACAAAAAATGGTGCCTTGAACATGGCAAACCTCCATCTCATCGTACACTTTTTTCTTCGGTTCTCAGATCTGAAAAAATATCAATTTACAAACCGAGGAAAGATCAATGTGACACTTGTACGTCTTTCAAAGAGAACAATATTACCGAGGATGCATACAACGAACACATCAATAAGAAAGAGGAAGCCTATGCAGCCAAGAGACAGGCCTTAAGTATGTGTTCTCCTGATGTTCTTGTGATTACAATGGATGTACAAGGTGTGTTATTATGCCCCAAGCTAAAAGTTTCTGTCCAATATTATAAACAAAAACTCCAACTTCATAATTTTAGTATCTACTGCAATAACGATAGGGAAGTACAATTATATGTATGGCATGAAGGTGATGGCGAAGTAACTGCGAACGAATTTACCTCCTGTCTAATTCATTTTCTCAAATCGAAAATTCCCGAGGGCTTTAAAAATATTATCCTCATATCAGATGGATGCTCATACCAGAATAGAAACAGAATCCTGGCTTCGGCTCTATTAAATTTGTCTTCAGAAGCAAACGTCGAGGTTGAACAACTGATCCTTGAGAAAGGTCACACAATGATGGAAGTTGACAGCGTACACTCCACATTAGAGGGTCTTTTTAAAGCTCCTATCTACACAGCTAACGATTACGTAAATATAATGAGACATGCACGCTCTGCAAAACCATATATCGTGCATCACTTAGATTATAACTTTTTTCAGAACTATGAGAAAATATGCGAATTCTCTTCAATCAGGCCAGGGAAAAAAACTGGAGATCCGGTAGTAACGGATATAAGGGGTCTTCGTTACCAAAATGGAACCATATATTACAAGTTACGACATGCAGAAGAATGGAAATCTCTCCCTCAACGTCAACGCATAAACAATAATGCACTTTCGAATTTGTACGACTCACCACGAAAAATTGACAAGTCTAAGTTTGATAGCTTGCAGTCTTTAAAAAAGTATATGCATCGAGATTACCATCATTTCTATGATAGTCTTCATCACGACTGACTTATTGGTATAATTTCAAGTTTCTTTAAGGCAGACTGTTTATATTTGTCGCCCATAAAACCAAATCCCGTTTGCTGTTTTGTTTGACGTCAAGCCGCTGGTTTACGTTTTTTTTCAAGTGTTTATATTACTCATTGCAATATTAAAAAAGAATATATTGCCGTTTTCAGAACCATATGGTTATTTTTTTAGGGGAAGATATATATTTGTTAACATTTTCCTAGCATACATAAATATTTTTGTTTAGGTAATAAAATAACTAGAAGGATCCTTTTGATCATAGGAATTTATTTCGAATAAAAGTAATTGATCCGAAGATATTATTGTTATTTAATTTTATTTCTAGAAACACATAACATTTTCTGATAACCCTTAAATCATTATGAATTTAAAACCCCTATGTGCATGACCCACACATACGTGTTTAGTAAGAGCAAAACCAATACCCATATGTGCACCGAAATTAGAAAAAACTAAATAACCTAATTTGTAATAAATGAATCCTTGTTTTGTCTGCATAGTAATAATTCTTATTTTTTTTGACATCAATTTAACATACAATTTTGCTCCATTATATCATAAATCAGTTTTTAGTCTCTCCTGAAAAGTTACTAAAATGCACATAGCGGAATTGGCAATCTCACCGACGGTTTATAGGTATGCATAGAACTACTACGGGCGCACGCGGATGGCGCGAATATATGAATGTTCGCCTTACATGCGTTTAATTATTTGCACTGTCTTACAAATCTAAGTCTAGTAGTACATAGCCGTCTATGAACATTTTATTGGCTGGAAACGAGAAAAAGAGAATTATTATTAACAACTTGAATAAAACTTTAAACTTACCAGCAAAGGCCTTAAATGCGACCCTTGACAATTGCTCTAAAAATTGTTGGTAGGTACTCTTAATTTTTATCAGACAGAAATTAATATAATTACCCCTTTCAATTACTGTTTTGTATTATTGCAATTTTTCGCAAATGTATTAAAAAACGTTGTTTGGTACACGTGTGGAAGTGTCATTTTAACTCGTCCCGAGTCTTGACCCTCGCCTTGCGGCTCAGGCCAAGACTCCTCGGGACTCGTTCAAAATGACAAACTATCCACACTTGTATCAAAAACTACTGTTTCTTTTGCCAGCACCACCGATCTACAAAAACGGGCCCAAAAGGCAGAAGGGGCGAGCCGGCGCCGCGCCGAAGAGACGCCCGCCGAGCGAAAGACGCGGCTATTGAAAATGAAAATATATGTAAACAAGCGGCGCGCGGGTAAGTCTCTTGTAGCCATTTTTAAGACTATCATTTTATTACTTTTCTGAATTCTGCTTAAAAAGATGAAGTAATCTCTGTTTTTATTTATTTTCTGAGATGATAATTTATTTTATTATTAATTTATAAAAACATACTCATTTTAAAATGTGGCAACACCAAAACCAGAACTTAATGGAACGGTTACTTTAGTCGGTTTTCATATTTAAAAAAAAAACTTAATAAAACTCGGTATGCATCTGTCATCTGTCAACGTCAAATAAAAAAAAAAAAAAAATTTTCGCTCTTTGCTTTAGACAACAACCCTATTCAGCCCGTATTGTCTTAGATTGCAGTTATTTGATGTATTTTCTTATATTTCTTTAAATACAGAAGAATAAATTCAAAGATTTTTTTTTAAGGTACACGACATAAAGCCCTGTCGATCTCTATATTAATTTCCACCTGTTATTAATATGAAATGTTGTCAATTTAAACGCTCACCAAAATGGCTTTTATACCCTAAAACTAAATTCCAAATAAAATGAATTGCCTCCATATAAATTAAACCCACTCTATACAGTGCTCACCAAATTAAATCATTTTGTATTCCAAAATCGATATACATTACACCAGAATAATTTTACGTTGAGTCCGTATATCTTTTTGCTACCAAAAATGGATTTTTTGCTCACCAAATATTGTTTTCATAAAACATCAAAATTATTACCAAAAATTGCAGTCTATTTTGCTTTAGTGTAATCAAATTATCTAACCTTTAGTCAAAATATATTACTGTCTATCTAAAATAACAATTGCTTCCCTTTATATCTTAACCCCGCAATCCGCCCCCCACCCGCGTTTCATTTTTTGAAAAAAATTAGTGTTTCAGCCAGGTAACCATCTAATCCTGATTACCTCTCAGAGCAGATCCGACTCGGCCGGGTTAGGTTAGGTTAGTTTTTTTTTATATCCCTAAAAACCGCTCCATAATGTGCGGTAGTCATTGTTAGCTATGCTATGTACTATACTTAAATATGCATAATTTACCTTTCAGATTTTGTTTCTAGGACAGATAATTACGGAGATATGTAAAAACTTTCTCCCATTTTTCCATGAAAAATATATCGCGTTTGGTTCTATTTCATAAATTCATGAACTATATAATATTGTTTTTTTTTGCCAGCAACACAGAAATCGAAGCGCGCCGCAGGGCGGAGGCTGCGCGCCGCCGAGACGCCCGCCCAGCGAGAGACGCGGCTCGTCAAGATGCGGCGCCACAGGCGGCGGACCTTGGCGGCGATGGCCGCCGCGCGCCGCCTTTAACGGTAAGTCTCTTGTAGTCAGCCATGTTTGTTTAATAATGGGAACAATTTAAACGCTCACCAAAATGGCTTTTATACCCTAAAACTAAATATACTAGCGGACATATGAAATATTTTGTGGCCAAGCTGAAACAGAGACACCTTCGCTCGCTCGCTCTATCAACTTTCTCCCATTTTTCCATGAAAAATATATCGCGTTTGGTTCTATTTCATAAATTCATGAACTATATAATATTGTTTTTTTTTGCCAGCGTATCCGTCCAGGCGGGTGGAGCAAGGCGAAGAAAGAGGCGCGGCGGCGCGGCGCAGAGACGCCTGGCAAGCGGAAGAAGCGGCCGCGCCTGGCGAGGCGCCGCATGCGGATGCATAGATGATAATATAATTATTCATATATACTGACCGTACAGTGCGAATTAACTAAATATATTGAAGCATATCCATTGATTTCAAAGAAAAGTGAGGAAGTTGCTAGAGTACTATTTGTCAACATTTTTTTACTTAGGTACGGCATTCCAAAAGGAATAGCGACCGACAGAGGAACGGAGTTTCTGTCGACAACCTTCAAAGAGGTAAGTAAAGGTAGACCAACTGAACTCTACAGCCTACCACCAAGAGAGCATAGGTGCGCTGGAAAATACACACAAGCATTTGGCTGCTTTCTTACGCATACAATCAGAAAATCATTCACAAACATGCAGTATGTGGCTGCCTTTTTGGAGTTTTTCCTTTAACACTTCAGTGCACACTGAAACTAAATACACCCCCCCATTTGAACTTGTATACGGTAGGAATTGCTTACTTCCCAGTAACTTGACAGGTGACACCGTAGATCCTTTGTATAATCACGAAAGTTACCCTAAAGAGTTTAAAATACAGACTCCAGGTATCTCAAGAGAGGCTAGGGATAACTTGATAAAGTCAAAAATTAAAAGGAAAGAAAAATAAGATTGTAATAAGAAACCTATCATGTACAAGCCCGATGATTTAATTTTATTAAGAAATGAGATAGCATAATTATACTTAGGCCCATATAAAGTATTGAAAGATCTTTCACCTAATGTAGAAATAGAAATTAATGGTAAGCCAACGTTAGTTCATAAAAATAGAACTAAGTTTTATTTTACGCCAATGTAAAAAAAAAAAATGAAATTTCATTTTTTTTTATATTTCCCGTGGGAGATGTAAGGGGGTTAGTTCATAAGTAAGTAATAATGCAACCTTGCTGTTTTGTATAATTATAAATGAAGTGTTCTTATTGAATAAAGTAGTCTATATTCAGCATTCGTATTGTTTAATTGCTCCTCCAAGTTCCCGCACCACACTTTGAACTTAAATTTTGACGCAAAATAAACAAACATTTTTTTAGTTTATTTTGGTTCGTCGTTGCACTTGAGTGTAATTTAAGTACTTTCTTTTCAAATTTAATTTTAATTAACGTTTAAAAGTTACGTTGCTTTGTTATTGTGTAAATATACTTTATTTAGTGTGGTGTGGACTGTAAATATAAATAAGTACTTGCCTAAATAAGTTTTGTGTAAATATAGTGAAGTGTAAATAAAAAACTTGTAAAAATGTCTAAATCGAATTCTAGTGGCTTGTGGGAGTTTTTCCAAAACGTAAATAATGAAAAAAAAAGCAAAATTTATCAGCTGTGGAGAAATGTATAGCTTCAAAACTTCAACAGCAAATTTACAATTGTCCCTACTTCTAGGCTCCTAATTGGCCGTATAGGATCATCCTAAAGAAGGTAATAAACAGATAGAAAAGAAATACTAACATGCAGTACATACATAACAGTCACAATAAGTGCAAGGCAACATGGACCCTCATCAATAAAATAACAAACGACCACAGTAACTTGAAAGGAATGGAGGAGGTAACATGTGGTGACACTTAACTAGGGACCCTTTTGAAATTGCGACCGTATTTAATAATTTGTATGGACAAATTAATTTGAATGACCATTTTGATTCCAAAATCTACAAACATGCTACAGAAAAGGTAACTTCGTCTATGTTTTTATCACCAGTTACTGAAAATGAAGTCTTTAAAATCATAAGTACACTGAAAAATAAACATAGTACAGGATACGATGAAATACAACACATATAATAAAACGGTGCGCTCCCTTAAACTAACAGAACACAACCTATCAATACTCTGCATATATCGCATTCCCAAATATGACAACTCTGCTTTTGCAATATTCACAAGAAAATTAAATGTTATCCTAAGTGATATGTTTCGTTCGTTTATGGAACGATCTCCCTCTCTCCATTAGGAAAGCTCAGAGCAAATTCTCCTTCAAGCGCATGGTGCGCAAACATCTGTCCAAAGAATTTCAGGATTGATTGTCTATATGATGTTTTACAGGGGTACACATATATATATATATTTTGTATTTATGTATGTGTATTGCAATGCATATGTGTGTATGTATATTGTTAATTTATATATCAAACTTATTGACTTTTGTCTCGTTTTATGTTTTTAGACACGGCTTTTTATGATCCTGCACCAACTGCTAGTTTCTGTTTGGCCCTATGGTTGACTGGTAGAGATTGCCTTATGGCATTGAGTCCGCCATTTGTACTTTTACTTTTGTATTTTGTGCAATAAAGTTTAAATAAATAAATAAATAAATATGCGGTGACTTTAATATTGATATCTTGAAAAGAACAAGACACTCAGTGTATATATTTATTACAATGGAAAATAAATTAAAAATATACATACTAAAACTTAAAAATAATAATAACTCAGTAGAATTTAAAAATATAATATCCGGTTTTAATTTTAAATTTGGTATCTCGGTGGCGACCAGACCGCAAAGCAACACATGTATAGATAATATTATACATAATGTGCGAGGCGGCAAGTCGGAGGTTATTGAACTTGCCATTTCTGACCACACTGCACAGATCCTAAACTGTCCAATAAAACCTACATGTTTGCTTTCACACTGGTTCATCACCAACACAGACCTGAGCAATGTCAATATTCAAAAATTTTCAGAATGTATACAAGAACTCACTTTTAATGATGTGTTTATTGTGTATGTAGCCAACAATCCGAACGACGCATTTAACCGTTTCAGTGACGATTTTGAACTGTTTTATAATCTGTGTTTTCCGTTCGTCAAAGTAAAAATATCAGCTATCAAAAAGCCTAGGTGGATCTGGATTACCAAAGAAATCAGAAAATGTAGCAAGCGGAAGAGAAGGTTATTGTGGAACCTGCGACTAAATCCGACTACTAATAACAAGACATATTTTAAGCAATACTCCCATCGATTAAAAAAAGTCATTCAGTTAACTCAAAAAGCTCAAAACGATTATTATATTAATAATGCATCAAATAAATCGAAAGCTACTTGAACTATTATACATCGTACAGCAAAAGCAAGTCAATTAAAAGATAATATCTCGGAGATTATTAAACAAACAAATAAATACAAATATTTAATGCCTGCTGACATTATGCTGCTGACACTTGTCAACCATCGACCAGTTATATTATTGGATTTTGAAGGCAGATAAATGGTAAACTGTCATGTCAAACTATTTAAAAACTGATTTTGGAAAATCCAGTGTGAGAAGAAATTAAAAAGCTGCAGTTTGTAGGGTCTTATAGTAAAGACTATCAGAAAAAAAAATGCACAGCGATCTTGCAAGCTCAAAAAACTGCTCAGAGTGGATGCATTCAGAAAAACGCATAAGAAACAAAGATGTTGCCAAGTAAAAATAAAATAAATTCATCTAGTTTTTCTGTAGAATAAGTGCTTTTGCATTACTGAATTCAAGACGATTCATTTACTACTTTTATTCAATATTTTTATTTATTTAATTTTTAATTTCTTCGGGTTTCGTCACTAAAATAAAACAATTCAAACGGATTTTATCACATTTATTCATAATTTGAGCCTTTCTGACGTTTTTAGCACAGAAAATTTGTGTTTTTCTCAGTCAAAGACAGTTGCCGAAACGTCAGGAGGCTCAAACAACGAACACACGCGATATAATCCATTTAAATCGTCTTATTGAAACAAAATAATTGTTTAGAAGCGATAGAATTGTTCAATTGATACCCTATTCTATGGTGAATAAGTTGAAAAGTCGATGGGCACTATGTTGATAAGTCTAATATCTCACAAAATACAATGATTCCACCAAAATAAGTAAAATAATTGAAATGTTTGCATATACTCGTAATTATCCTTAAATCAATTGAGAGATTTCAATTTTATAGAAAAACTGATTTTTAGGGTTTAAATTAAAAAAACATTTTCACCAATTTGGGCACTAATGTATTGGGAATAACTTGATAAGTCGTTGGGCAGTATGTTGATAAGTCTTATAGCTCACAAAAAACAATAATTCTACCAAAATAAGTAAAATAATTGAAAAGATTGCATAAAATTACCCTTAAATCAAGCTATAAGTACGAGTTTTAGATGAAAACAGATTTTGGAGAAAATATCAAACTTTAAAATCGCCGCCCTGTAAAATTGCCATTTTGGACTTATGAAGTTCTTCACGCCATGCACGGATATATTAGTTCGCTTTACTCTCGCGTGTTGTTACGTTTGTGATGTTTGCTTAGTTTGCAATAGCATGCTATAATAACATGTTCCATAGTTTCCGTATAAATTATCCAAACATTTCCAATCGTGATATTATTATTGTTAGTCAAACTAAAAGGCATACGGAACTTCCTCCTAGCGGAAGCGATTTTATTGTTTTCCGTAGTTCCGACTACACTTAAACAACCATAGTTAAAAGCGACCGAATGATGCTCAACCAAACCATTTAGGAATTCCTGAGAAAAGTTAGTTTCTAGTTAATTTTGTATTGTTGCTGATGTTCACATTAATACTACCTACATACAATGCTTTGAGCGATGATAATCAGCCCTTTTCATTCAAGAAGGAGAGCCATCTTCATTTTGAAAGCAGGATGGCTCATGACGTCATCAATTTCTGTTGGATTTCTACTTTCGAATACGTCCTTAACCAACGAAACAAAATTAAAACAAGAAATTTAAAACGGAAACGTACGCAAAAAGTAAAACTCGTCCAAACATAATGGGCATCCAGATTCCAGCTATATTCTTAAATGAGGCTTCGACACCACCGACGAATACAAATGCTGCGAAAAGCATTCCAACGAATACAAAACGGACACGAATAGATACAAATGGACCTGATTTATAGAGGGCGCCACTCTTCAGCAACACCCGAAAGAATCAGGTAACATTTACCTACGAATTCCATAGGTAGTTGTTACCTTTGTCGATTGGGTTGGGCCGGAAATTCGGAAGATTGGAACAATCTGCGTAATGGGTTTTTGGCCTTTTCATATTTGCTGCATAACTCTCGAGTTCGGTGTTCGATTAGGAGGAACGGTATTTCATCGGGTGTTCGACATGTGCAAGTGATTCCATTTTATTGTTAATCAACTGAAGTATCGCACTACAACAATCGATATCGACAGAAATGAAAAATGTCAATTTGCGCAAAAGGGTCTACCCAAATTAACACATGGAGAGAAAATATTAATTATTCGACATAAATATCACACGTTATCGACCGGAACGAAATTGAACCGACACCCTCTTGAAATACCGGGACGAATCTTTGCCAGTTTGCCACATATCAAATTATATCGTTGAGTTTAAACTGTTCAACAGTCGCTACCCAGACCAAGTAGGATAAGGTGTAATCACGCCATTTACCGTTTATTTTGAGACACTATTAACCCTTTGTATGCGATTTCAAAACTTTGCTTGATTGAAAAATTTAAATTAACTACTATTTTACAGTAAGGCTCAAACGTCCGGCACGTACGTGCCTGAGCATACGACGGGTTGATTCAACTAAAATCACTCGCTAATATAATTATACAGCAAAAACGAATGATTTAAAAGCAGCATGATGCGAGCGTACATTATACGAAATACTGAAATCAAAATTAACCTATAACGACTTAAGTTCTCCCAAATCCTAAACAACATACGACTTTACATGACGGTGCCATTTACAACGTTTTTCCTTCTTACAATAAAAAAAGATAAATAACAGAGTACAAAGCCGTCAAAATAACATTAATAACAAAATAAACGAGGAATTATTCGCTCTTAAAGCAATCGCGGGTGCAACAATGAATAATTTGTAGTTTTTGTCTTTTACCTTAAATTGGTAGTTTTCAAGAACGCCAACAGCTCTTATATAAAATTGAATCCATAACAATTAATTTAAGGCCTGATCCTTTACATTACCATCAAAATAGTACTTAACAAATATAGCGACATAAAAATTATGTTAATAAGTCGTCTTTAGCGGAATCGCCCAGAATTTACTTAGAAAAAACACATACAAATCGCTCCAATGAAAATTTTTGACAACCAAAAACTGAACTGACATATATAATAAAAAGAACATAAATCTTAGCGGCCAGCTTGCACCAAAGAGGCCGTCGTCTACACTAGTGAAGTTATATGAAACGTTGTTACGTCAATCATTACACACACGATGAGCATTCTGCAGCGGAACAGCCTAATTAGATTGAAATGTATGCATGTCAATATTGTATTATAAGGACAAGGACTTAGGACAGAGGGGCTTAGTCTTCATGTGTTCTTCATGGACTACATGACAATAAATATATACACATGCATAACCTTACTAAATTCTATTTACAACATACATATTTACAGTGTTATTTACAATTTTGTAAATTTAATGTTCCCGTGGGATGAGCGGGTAACACCGCGGGGCACAGCTAGTAAATCACAGACCATAAGAATACTATAGACTGGGTATTGGGCGGGGCACGCGTAACCGAGCTTATGCCCAAATTCCAAAAGATAAGTCAACGTGATGTCAACAGTCACTTAGTTACCGTACGAACGTGCTTGAGTAATTATGTGCCAAAAAATTAGAAATATGCCGAATTGTGCCATTATAATCGTCACAGGCGAGATCTGCATACTCAAAAAGATACCTGGTACCGTTTAATTTCACTGGAAAGTAATAAAATTCGGTATTTTGTAATATTTCGTAAAATATTGCAGTGCATTATGACAATTATACATTACTAGCTTGACATGGCAACTATTCACGCAACATCTTTAGGAGCACGCAATGTAGGTATACGTCCGTCTGACAATTTAGTGCGGGGGAACAAGTCTAAACCATAAATTGTCGATATTCTGTATGGAGGTTTTAATGTGAGCCGCTCGTGTTTCATACTAACTTGTCCATTTTAATAATATAATTTACACTTTATCACCTTGTTTTTTAGGGTTCCATACCTCTGTCGGAAAAAACGGAAATCTTATGGCATCACTTTGTTTTCCGTCCGTCCGTCCGTCTGTCTGTCTGTCTGTCAAGACCCTTTATCTCGAAAACGCGTGGAGGTATGGAGTTGAAATTAACACTATATGTATATATACTCAGGTCTAGGGTCCCTTAAAGCTGTGAAAAAAAATCAAGCTTCTACGTTAACGTGAAAAAAAGATACGGCCGTTTATGTCGCCAAAAACGCAAATTTCGTCACTCAAGGAAATCAAAGTGATAGAGTACTTCCCGATGACCTAGAACTATGAAATTTGGCTAGTACTACAAATACTTATAAAAATCTGAAATCCCCACATACTTACTACAAATACTAATAAAGATCTTAAAAAATATAGTCCTTTTCAAACATCAAGTCCACCTTTTGTACGAACGTTTTCTTTTGAGCAATAAAAATTAATTAAGTAAATAAATAGGTAAATCATATTTGGAGAACTTGGTTGCGTTAAGTTTGATTCAAATTCAAATTAGTTTATTGCAAGAACATAGTAATAAATTAGGTGATAAAGGTATATACAGTGTTGCTTATGTTCTACCAAAAAGGCATGCAAACAAAATAAAACAATACTCAAATACTTAATTGTTACATATTTCAATTTGTTACTTATGTCAAAAATAATTACTAAAACTCAGAATTTGCTGATTAAATTACATTAATTATTACATTATTTTTATAAGTATTTGCACCTCGTTTGTATGCGGCGCCATACATTTCAGATGCAAACTTAACTCAACCAGGCCAATTAAGATGGAATAAGTGAAAGTTTGTACGGAACCCTCGGTGCGCGATTCAGAATCGCACCTGGCCGGTTTTTTTTTAATTCAGACAAGTAATTTTATTACAGCGTAATCAATAGCAGTGGGTGACAAAATCATTAGATTAAAACAGTATTATTGTTTTGCTAATCCACAATGTAATACGTGCTAGTCAGTTGACGACGAGGTTGGCGCAGTTTTAATGCACCTGCCTACTGAGCCGGCGGTCCTGGGTTCGAATCTCGGCAAGGGCAAATATTTGTGTGATGAACTCGAATATTTGTTCCTGGGTCATGGATGTTATCTATATATTATATTGTTTATATCGTCGTCTACTATTGGTTAGTATAAGGCCAGGTCGAGTTGTGTACGATTGTCCCTTAAATATTTTGTTTACATTTTATATGATGAAATAAATAAATCTACTCCGTTTATAATTTACCTACTACCTGTTCCAAATGTTGTAAGGTGATGTTTTTATTATTCATATATCACTATATGTAAAGTAAACATTCTGAACGATAGAAAGATTGAGATGGACGCTTCCATTTGATTTCGTCGCCAGAAATTAAAAGGTCTGATAATTTAATTTACGACGTTTACGACCATACAAAAGAAATATTTTCAACATGCATTATACATATTATAAGCCTATACATATTATTATTTTATCGATATCAACTATTTTGATTTGATCACGCCCTTAACCTTTAGAATCATTAGATGCATACCGCTGGCAGAGCTTATATTACATTTTCTGGGTCGTTAAAATTAGACCCCGTGTTACAGGGATAGGGTTCAATTTTAAATGTTTTAAAATTGTAACATAAAACCTTGCGATATTTAGCCAACGTTAATATCAAAAGTGACACTACTGAATTGACGGAAGTAGAAATCAATTTCTTGTCAATTCGAGGCTTTGTCGTACTGAATCACAAAGTCGCATTTGCCTTTTATTTTATTTCTTTTTAAGTTATAATAAAAATAAAGACATTGTCTGATATGCATATAAGGACTAAAATTCTCGATACATTGATCGTAGTAGTGTATGACCACGTAATACGCACACATTAGCTCAGCCAATGTCAACTCACTTCTGTTTGTTTGAAAACCTTATTTTTATACGAATATAATTGTGTGCGTGTAAAAGTCGGCTACAGCGGTGCTAGAACAAACTGCGCTGAATGCCATCTCCATATACTCCGTGTAGTAAATAATAATTTGAATTTAAATTTAGAATTTTGTTACAAATGCTCGTCGCTTGGCACATGTCATGTCAAGCGAAACCAAATAGAATATAACACTATTTGCATACTATTTGCTACGTTGTATTTTTTTGATAGGAATATATAGAAGAATAGTTTATTAATATTTGCTACGTTGTATTTTTTTGATACCAATATATAGAAGAATTGGCAAAAGCGAAACGATCAAGATAATATAAAATGGATTCAAAAATTAAAAGTGTAAATTTTAAAGGGAAATCCTTAATATTGGATACCAAAAAAGATGGTAAGCGTCTCTATTAACCAAATCATCATCATGCTATATTTGGTATTTATTGGTGATTGCCCTCTCCTAAGGCTTTTTTCTAGTAATGTGAAGTCTTAAATTAGTGTTATTATTGATGATGTTTACATTATAACTAGGCTTGGGACTTTTCGCTGCTCGCCGTGGTAATAATAATAATAATATTAATTCTCATTAATAATGTTCATCATCATCATCATTATGTCAACCAATAGACGTCCACTGCTGGACGACAGTCTCCCCCAAAGTTCTCTACAACAATCTGTCTTGCGCCGCCCTCATCAACTTTCTGCCCGCGATTCTAATCAGGTCATCGGTGCACCTTGTTGGGGTTATCCGGCACTTGCCACTTAAGAACCTTTCTGCCCCAACAGCCATCAATGATAACAACGTTATTGATGTATTTCAGCAAGGGACATAGTAGCGGCGATAACAACATGCCCCGACCTCTACGACCTGACGCTGACGGCAGCGTTGCCAGATGGTTACATTTGTTACATTTTTCGTAACTTTTGACCCTCTCTCGTAACATGTAAGTAACTTTTGATTTCTGGGGAATTTTCGTAACTTTTCAATAGGTTTTGTTAAAAATACTAAAGTGGGAACATTAATTTAGATTCTGAATCCAAATAACATGTACTATCGGGCAAAAATATAACATGTGTACCACTGAAAAAAAAAACTTAATGAAAATTTCGATAATGTGTTTCAATTTTTTCTCAAATAAGTACCATTAATGTAATAATCCAGTATATATTCGGAATCAGCTTACGAAGCCCTTTCATTAGATACGCCACAATGTCAATTTGTTAATCCGTAAATTTGTATTTATATAGCAAAAAGAAGCAAACAAATCTTTGTAGAGGTTGGAAAGTAAACAACGGATGGATGAGTAAGTTCGAGGGCAAAGATGAGGCCCTAGGCAATACTAGTCCAACTATTGCACTTTCGGCCAAGACACTATAATATTTAATAGTATGTATATGATGCTTTTAACAACTAATAAAATAAATATTTACACAATATCGCAAGATTAACATTATGTTTCTCCCGTCAGTTTTAATTTTTTAAATATTTTTTTAAATCATCACCAAGTTTGTCTAACGAGTCGTGTCCCTTGAAAGGGGTGCCTATCGTATCGCATACCGTTTTTTGTCCTAAAAATGTTTGGCCGAGAATGTTTGGCATACTGTTGAATGGCATACTACTCGTTTGTCCTAATAATTTTTGCGCATACTCATTTAAAGTCCTAAAGCAAGTTGGTCCTAATATTGATCTCTAAAATCTAATTGCCTAAAGCATAATATTCCTAACATTAATTGCCCTAAGAATTATTTTGCCTATTATTAAATTGGCTAAAATTACAGCACCTAAACTAAACTATTGTAGGCGTGAAGTCAGAATCGTTACGTATTCTACCTTCAGGCAGGTCAGATTTTGGTTAGGTTAGGTACGACGACGAGCGAAGCGAGTAGGAGTGTTAGGTAGAACTGTGACCCTAACGAGCGAGCCAAACGCTAGAACCAACAAGGTTGACAAGGTTAGGTTTGTAAATAAAACTAAAACATTTTTTTTTATACATATAATTATAATCAGAATTATTACTGCGTTTGCTATTGTGATTTTGCTAGGCGTTAACTTTTAAGGTTTGAAAGCTCTGCTTGCTAAAAATCATCAAGATTTATGCTTAATGACATGTAGTCAAAACACATAACACACTATTCTAATATTCTAAGACCGAAAACTGTAGGTTAGGTTAGGTTTGTTTTATGACCATGGATGCCAGAATGCTTGCTTGCATGGAGGTATATTAAAATTTAGCGAGTTAGTAGGTTAGATTAAAGACCGAAAACTGTAGGTTAGGTTAGGTTTGTTTTATGACCATGGATAGCGGAGCGAGCGAAGCGAGCGGAGCGTCAGAATGCTTGCTTGCATGGAGGAATATTAAAATTTAGCGAGTTAGTAGGTTAGATGAAAGACCGAAAACTGTAGGTTAGGTTAGGTTTGTTTTATGACCATAGATAGCGGAGCGAGCGAAGCGAGCGGAGCGTCAGAATGCTTGCTTAAAAATCTTCGAGATTTAGGTATAATGAAATGTAGCCAAAAAAAATTTAGCACATTAAATATTAGGAACATTACAATTATGCACATCAATCATTCGATGGTTGAATCTTAGCCACATCAAACGATAGGACAAATAATATTTAGGACAAACGATAATAGGAGCAACAATTTCGGACAATCAAAAATATGCGGAACAAAGAGTATGCCATACGTTAGTAGGACAAAAGACGTTATGCGACACGACGATAGGACTAAAAATTGTATGCCATCCGATATAGACCCACAAAACTTGCCTATCACCAAACTTTAATAAATTCGGAGAAAAAAATTACCCGTGGTCCCCCGTGGTACAAAAGCCGTGGTACCACGGTTAAAACAGGGAGATGTTGATGTACCGTCATCGTGGACGTGAAGGATGCGGAAAGAGAAAAGTAAAAGGTTATGCCAGTCTTCGATGCCATTATCCTCAACACATTTGTTTATTAAGTGTGATAAATGTGTCGCAGCAGTGATTCTCGCACCACGTGGAACTCGTTTTATCACCGGGGTGTTGTTCTTAAGATGACTGAGGTGAAGATGAAATGGTGTGGTTGGTTGGGTGGCGGAAGGAAGGGCGTACAGGGGAGAAGAGCATAGATTATTAGTTGAAGGTACGGCGTTTTGGCTGAGACAGCGACGATGGGTTTTACTTGTATGAATGTTCAGGCCTTTGGTGGATTTGAATGATTTGTTGCATATATGGCAAGTGTGTAAGCTAGTCGACGTGCTGTCAGAGGGCTGCGTCACAGATTGCATTCACGCAAGATACAAAAATACAGAATACAAAACTTATAAATAAGCAAACAGTGTAAACGATATATATATATATAAAAAAACATGTGCAAAAAAGGATGTGCCGGGGTTGTCTATATCCCGTGCTTATAATAGGGACGCTCGCAAGAGTAAAAATCGATAGTAAATTAATTTAAATTAACGAAATGTTACAGAGCTTAATAGATTTCGTTGTTGACCCGTTGCTAGGCAATTCTCAAAATCAACTTGCCTTGCGGCTCAGGCCAAGACTCCTCGGGACTCGTTCAAAATGACAAACTATCCACACTTGTATTAATAACTACCTACTGTTTCTTTTGCCAGCGCCACTGATCTGGTGGAAAGGGCCAAAAGGGCCGAAGGGGCGGGCCGGCGCCGCGCGGGGGAGACGCCGAGGGAACGCAAGGCGCGGCTGGAAAAAATGAAAAATTATACCAACAAGCGGCGCGCGGGTAAGTCTCTTGTATTTTAAGACTATCATTTTATTACTTCGGCTCTATACCTACTCAGCCGGCAAGCCCTTATTTCCCGGCGTCTGCAGTAATGTACTATTTCATCACATTTGCTCGTAAAAGATGGTATTACATGCGGGTGTACTGAAGGACTAAGGCCTATATAGTTCCCGCTGGAGTTATAAATTGACATAACTCCCTCGGGAGTTATGGTTTTAGTTTTAAAAATATAGTACGCACTCGCAGATTACTTCAGACTAAGGAGGTTTCAATCCAGCCAAGGTTTTTGTTGTATCAACAAAACTTGCCTATCAGCAAACTTTATTGTGTATTGAATTAATACGGTATATGTAACTGCATTAATATTTATGTTTTACATTTATTTATGTGTATTTTGCAATAATTTTATTCAATTAAATTTTGAATTATCGTTACAATCTGGCAGTATAGCCTGTCAAGTTTCTAAACGAAACGCAGTTCTTAGCATTATCTGTGGTAGACGACACAAAAAAAGGAAAAAAGTTATAAAATTATTGGGTAGGAACTATTTCGTTTTGTAACAAACTTACTGTTCATATTTAAGTTTTATAATATTACGCTGTTAATTATTGTTGCATAATATTGTTAATTGTTATTTGTTTAATAATAGATGGTAAGATTCTGTGTATATTTGTTTTCTTTTTTAAGCTGATGGCCGTTTTGCCAGTGCTTATAGTAAATTAAAAAAATATATACAGAAAGTTGATTGTCAATCGTTATCGTTTAATGTTTATTTTTGGCTTATTTATTTGTTATTTACTCCAAAATGTGATGAAAAATATTGTGTGTAAGGCGCCTTCGGCGTCGGGCTTCTAATAGACCTTCGTTAGTAATCCCCTACTTACTACCCTTATGACACAATATACTATTCTTTGTTTATTATCCAGCCCCCGGCCCCAGCCGCGCCGCCGACGACCCCGCCCCCGGCCCCACTGTGCAAAAATCAATTCTCTAACATTGGTAATTTCGGCTGTGCGTTGATGAGTCAGTCAGGACTTCTTCTTTTATATATATAGATAGATAACGCATTACTGACCGACCTCGAAAGAGATAAATTATTAAGATCAACGTTGTATTTATTAATATTCCTCCTTTCTCTCACAGGTGGGATCCCCGCAAAAAAAAAAGAAAACTTGAATAATCCAAAATTTTATACATAATTACAATGTATCCGAAGTGTAACATGTCATGTGTGTACTAAGTTGTACCAGGTTCCTAAGGGTACCTACTATAGGTCCAATAGGTACAGCTATTGGACGTACTTGGGTGAATCAACTTTTAAGTGCACCTTGTTGCTATGGTTACGCAAAATTTTTCCCTCGGACAACCTAATACGGTGAATAGAGACTAAAGTACTATGTGTGACCTTACAAACGGTCCGGTAGTTTTGAATTTTTGATATGTTGTCTAGGATGGTTAGTCAGTGTTTAAATAAAAAATGCACAATTCCCCCCCCTCCGCGCCCGCCGCCATATTGAAAAAACCGGCACTTTCTTCATATTTTTGCTCATATCTTCCTTTAGGAGCATTTTAGCTAAAAGAAAGCTTCGACAATGTTATAGAGAGTTAAATTTACTACATTCTCCATTTTATTTTATTTTTCTAGGACAGATAGTTACGGAGATATCCACATTTAAAAAACGTAAAAAAATCGCAATTTCCTACTGAAAAACAAACTTCTGGATTATATCTTCGTTTAGGAGCATTTTAGCTACAACAAAGCTTGGGCAATGTTGTAGAGAATTAAATTTACTATAATTTACACTTCAAATTTTGTTTCAAGGACGGTCAGTTACGGAGATATGCACATTTAAAAAACAGGAAAAGTCGAATTTTCCGAAAATTTCTCAAAATTCTTGGTTTAGAACGCTGTCATTCAGTTACGGACTAGTCTAGGACAAATTAAAACATGTAAGAAATATAATTGCTTATAAAACTCATGTCCATTTTTACATACATTTTCGGAAAATGTGACTTTATTTTTTACATATCTCCGTAATTATCTGTCCTAGAAACAAAATTTGAAATGTTTATTATAGTAAATTTAATTCTCTACAAAATTGCCGAAGCACTGTTCTGGCTTAAATGCTCCTAAACGAAGATATAATCCAGAAGTTTGTTTTTGAGTTGGAAATTGCAATTTCTTAAGTTTTTTTAAATGTGCATATCTCCGTAACTATCTGTCCTAGAAACAAAATATAAAATGGAAAATGTAGTAAATTTAACTCTCTATAACATTGTCGAAGCTTTCTTCTAGCTAAAATGCTCCTAAAGGAAGATATGAGCAAAAATATGAAGAGAGTGCCGGTTTTTTCAATATGGCGGCGGGCGCGGAGGGGGGGGAATTGTGCATTTTGCATTTTAAACACTGACTAACCATCCTAGACAACATATCAAAAATTCAAAACTACCGGACCGTTTGTAAGGTCAAAATCCTTTATTCACTTAATTAACCTAAGCATTTTGTATGAAGATGTCACTTGATCATTGAAATTTGGACGGCTGTGGTTGACGTTGGCGTCAGTGGAGCAATTACCGCTACGCGCCCCAGCCGTCTTAGGCGTTTAAAAAGTTAAAATAAATTAAATTTGCCCCTAGTGTACAGTACAGCAAAAGGTTCTGCGTAAGTGCGCTATTAAGCGCATTTTGCTCTGATCGCGATTTTTGTTACCTTCCATACCACATATTCACTGAGAGCTTTAAGCTTAATGAATTAATCTTATTATATTATAGAATAGGTATTGATTATACCAAATATTGCAATAAAATGAGATACAATAACTGTTTGTGTTTATATCAACATCAACCTGGCGCATTCAGATAAATTACTTGTAATACCTTGTGTGTGTACCAAGAAAGATTAAATAGTGACAAACTACAATGAATGAGAGTGGACAGAGGAACATGCCCTAGTTAATTTATAAAAACATACTCATTTTAAAATGTGGCAACACGAAAACCAGAACTTAATGGAACGGTTACTGTAGCCGGTTTTCATATTTAAAAAAAAAACTTAATAAAACTCGGTATGCATCTGTCAACGTCAAATAAAAAAAAAAATTTTTTTTCGCTCTTTAGCTAGGCAACTTCTAGTCCGCAGACCAAGACATATACTGACAGACCCAGATGACGTCATCACGGCTACCATCAAAAGATGGTACCCCGATGACGTCATCTCAGACACAGAATCAGAGGGCGACCCTACTGTCAATCACGACGCGGACTACTACCTTGAGAGGGACGAGAGAAGACGACAGCGACATGACAGGCACACAATACAGAGACGGCGCCTCCGCCGGCGGGGGCGCCCACCGCGATAGCACACACTTTGCCTCCCACAAAATGTAAAGCCCTGCTAGATCAAAATTTACAAACTGACAGGACAAGAGACCAGTTGCTTCAGCTAGGTACTCATCCGCTGTTCCGAGCGCCCGCGCGCGACAGCTTCACACACGTGGTGCCGAGGTTTATGTTGCGGCTAGCCTACCGCCACAACACAGCGACTTACGATAACAGCCTAAGGGCTAATCAAATCAGCAACAAAAAAAAAAAACCTTATTTAATTGTATTTATTGTTTTCAGTACAAGCAGGCGGCAGCAGCAGCAAGACGAGCGCGCAAACCAGGTATTTATTTTACAATGCATGTGCTCGAAAAGAGCGTATTCTAGGCATTCAAACTGTGCGGAAAGTACTACTTTTCCGCACTAGTGCTTTTTACTTTTCAATTTTTTTTTATTTCTATAGTCGTATCTGACAGCCTGGCGCAAAGAGGTTTTATTATTTACAAAAAGTTTGATAAATAAGTCAAATACCGATTATTATCACGTATAAAAGTACAATAAAACCAATATTTCATTAATTAATTCATTTAACACGTCATTAATTACATTAGATATAAAATTTGATAAATAAACGAACTTTAAATCATTATTCATTAGGTAAATAAATTTGGCTGAATGTACACGCGCTTGTGCCATTTTGACATAAGACGAATATTAAAAAAAATACTTTTGCACATGCGCAGTAGTAGATATGTCGAGCGCGCTTTACAAATAACTCCGCCATTTTTTATTGATGTCTAGTTTATTTTGAAGTTGTTTTGTGCAAATCTGCTGAAATAATGGCGAGATAAAGGGACGAATCATGAATTTAAACCCGTAAAATGTTATTGAAGAAGTAAAAAATGTGAACGACGGCTTCTTGTTGGATAAATCAAATCAAAACACTTTTTTTCCAATGTAAACAGTCTTTGTGAGTATTAAAGTATTTTCTATTTTCTCGTACATGCATAGTAAAGTTTTGTACGGAACTCGCGTGTAAGATGATTTCCGACTCGTGTTTGTTTAATCACTCGCTCGTACCTCGCTCGTGACTAAAAATCACACTCTTCTGAAATCACCTACCTTCCACACTTGTATCGTAAATAACTATTTTAATACAGTTGCTCAAAAAGTGGTACTTTTCGTAGCTGCAAATCGTGCGAAAAGTTGGTTATTTCGAACTAGTGCTTTTTACTTTTAAATTTTTTTTAATTTTCTGTTGTACTAACACGTCATACCTCATACATCCAAACAAAGGTCAATCATTTTCTGACTTTATTTATTACGTCATGCAGCATTGCAGGTGTATATCTCATAATTATGCTTTAAATATTTAAATTGCATATTGGATCAATCAAAGGGCTATCTATTAAAAAAACTCAAAAACGGTGTTAATAATTTGTTTGTTTGACTATTATTTATTGAGCGAATGAGTATTATGCGTGACCTAAAAAAATTAAAAAGAAAAGTATTGTCACAGATTAGAAAATACAGTATTAAGCGTGACCCACGCGCTGCTTTATAAATTCTTAGAATAATCGCTATTTTTGTGTATTAAATAATATATTTATTTACAATTATATGAAGTGTAAAGAACTAAAAACAGATTCACGATGTTTCTTGTTTGGAATCAATTAAATTACTGTGTAACATTATCATATCTCTTCTAAAATATTAAAACTATTTCTTTTGATTTGGCTGAATGATGACAGCCGACGCCATCGTGAAAAAAAATATTACAATTAAAAGTAAAACTTTCTTTTTCATTCAAGATTGTTTGAATTATGTGTAAATTACACGTAAGATTTATAAAATAAGAGTTTTTGATAGAAAATGATGGATTCCGATGTTACCAGAATAGATTTAACACCGCCCTATATACGAGCCAAGGCAAAAATTGCAAATGAGAGTATATTACCCGCAAAATCGAAAGAAAAATTACATAGCCGTCTATGAACATTTTATTGGCTGGAAACGAGAAAAAGAGAATTATTATTAACAACTTGAATAAAACTTTAAACTTACCAGCAAAGGCCTTAAATGACGTTTGAATTTCTACCACAGATAGACTGTTCCTTGGTGATTATTTTCAGATGTGGAGGGAAGTCAGATTCATCCCCTGTGAGGCGTGAGAGCGAAATGAATAGGACCAAGTATACCTATTTTCTTTCTTTATTGCTGGTCAGTTAAGTCTACTAGGACTTGGCTGGTATCGTTTCCGTGTAAAACGGATATCAGAAATTCATTTTTTATGTTATTTTTGTAAAGTTCTTTATAAAAATATGGGTGTATGGCCGAAAAGGTAAAAATCACAACAAGTTTTTTTTATTCAGTGAGGTAAATTAGTTAAATTTCGTTAACATTTTAAAATTTTAATTATTATTTTAAAAAGTTCATTTAATTTTGTTTCTAAAAATATATGCATGTTGGGCACTTCTCATACAAACAGTAGCTTAAAATATATCTTTAAGTCGGCATAACCAACGTAAATCTCCGAACGCATCCTATTTCGTTTCATTAAATACATTAAATAATGATTATGAACATGCTTTTATATGCATATAATATTTATTATATAGGTACGTCCTAGAAAAACACAATATTTTTTTGCTTATGTATCACGAGCACACGGGCTAATCTCAACATCAACAATTTATTTAAGTTACTGTTTGTATGAAGAGTGCCAATATGTATATATTTTTAGAAACTAGATTAAATTTGCTATTTTGATATATTTTTGTTAGTTTTAAATATTCAGGAAATATAACGAATTTATCTCCCTGAATGAAAAAAACCTTGTTGTGATTTTTACCATTTCGGAAATACACCCATATTTTTATATGGAACTATGAATAAATAACATAAAAGATAAATTTCTGATATCTGTTTTACACGAAAACGATGCCACACAAGCCCTAATAGCCTTAACTGATCAGTAATAAAAAAAAGAAAAGGAGCAGTACTTGGTCCTCTTGACCCCGCTCTCCCGCCACGAAGGGGACGAATCTGACTTCCCTCCACATTTGAAAATAATCACCGCGGAACGCTCTATGTGTGGTAGAAATTTCATGCTTGTAACCCGATGCGCACAATTTCGCGGCTTGGCAACTCTACTACTAACCCTTATTGAGTTTAATTTGGGACTAGGTCTTAGACCATATAACAATGGACATGGCATGACATGACATTAGCGAACAAATTTTTCAGCTATTTTAGCGGGGGGCGAGGAAACATGTATACACACTACGGAAATATTCCTATTCGTACAAACGCAAACAATTAAAAAAAATCACCTACAAAAAAAACACACACAAACTAACAAGTTATTGTATACAATAACTATACGATTTTCTATCTGATTTTCGCGGCAGAGGGGAAAGCAATCTTATGGCAAGTCCATAGTTATATGGTCTAAGGACTAGGTTGATTTGTGTAAGGTTGTCCTCAGGTGCATGCAACCACCTCCTTATTTAAAAACTAATCTCACCCCGGGGTGTAGAGCCGGACTACACTACTAGGAAAGAGAAAGACATGGTGATATCGCCATACGTGTCTCACGTATAGCTGCATCCCTTAACCGCGGCCAACTTTCCTAGTAGTGTAGAGCTGGGGTAACAGCGTAATTTGACGGAGACTATCGATCGGCAATTTTTTTGACATTAATTTTTGGTTTAAGTTCATACTTCAAACTAGTTCAATTTAAGTTCAAACGTCATTTCAGTCAATTTATTGTGAAAGCATTACAGCTGTGAGAAATGTGATAAAAGAAAATTAAGAACTGTGTCTACAGGTAAACCATACGCGTAGGGATAATACGCATTAGGTGACAAAATGCATGCGAAAAAATACGTCTAGCAATAAAATCGAATAGAAATTAATGCGTCCAAAGAAATAAACTAATGGTAACACAGCTGCATAGGAAATTTATAAAGTGGGGAAAAAAGCGAATGGAAAATAAAATATTGAGGAATAAAAATTTTGGGTAGCTATACTATACACTCCTTTTTGCTACCCAAAATGGAATTTTTGCTCACCAAATATTGTTTTCATAAAACATCAAAATTATTACCAAAAATTGCAGTCTATTTTGCTTTAGTGTTATCAAATTATCTAACCTTTAGTCAAAATATATTACTGTCTATCAAAAATTACAATATTGCTTCCCTTTATTTCTTAACCCCGAAATCCGCCCCCCGCCCCGCGTTTCATTTTTTGAAAAAAATTAGTGTTTCAGCTAGGTAACCATCTAATCCTGATTACCTCTCAGAGCAGATCCGACTCGGCCGGGTTAGGTTAGGTTAGTTTTTTTTTATATCCCTAAAAAACGCTCCATAATGTGCGGTAGTCATTATTAGCTATGCTATATACTATACTTAAATATGCATAATTTACCTTTCAGATTTTGTTTCTAGGACAGATAATTATGGAGATATGTAAAAACTTTCTCCCATTTTTCCATGAAAAATATATCGCGTTTGGTTCTATTTCATAAATTCATGAACTATATAATATTGTTTTTTTTTTGCCAGCAACACAGAAATCGAAGCGCGCCGCAGGGCGGAGGCTGCGCGCCGCCGAGACGCCCGCCCAGCGAGAGACGCGGCTCGTCAAGATGCGGCGCCACAGGCGGCGGACCTTGGCGGCGATGGCCGCCGCGCGCCGCCTTTAACGGTAAGTCTCTTGTAGTCAGCCATGTTTGTTTAATAATGGGAACAATTTAAACGCTCACCAAAATGGCTTTTATACCCTAAAACTAAATATACTTGCGGACATATGAAATATTTTTTGGCCAAGCTGAAACAGAGACACCTTCGCTCGCTCGCTCAATCAACTTTCTCCCATTTTTCCATGAAAAATATATCGCGTTTGGTTCTATTTCATAAATTCATGAACTATATAATATTGTTTTTTTTTGCCAGCGTATCCGTCCAGGCGGGGAGCAAGGCGAAGAAAGAGGCGCGGCGGCGCGCCGCAGAGACGCCTGGCAAGCGGAAGAAGCGGCTGCGCCTGGCGAGGCGCCGCATGCGGATGCATAGATGATAATATAATTATTCATATATACTGACCGTACAGTGCGAATTAACTAAATATATTGAAGCATATCCATTGATTTCAAAGAAAAGTGAGGAAGTTGCTAGAGTACTATTTGTCAACATTTTTTTACTTAGGTACGGCATTCCAAAAGGAATAGCGACCGACAGAGGAACGGAGTTTCTGTCGACAACCTTCAAAGAGGTAAGTAAAGGTAGACCAACTGAACTCTACAGCCTACCACCAAGAGAGCATAGGTGCGCTGGAAAATACACACAAGCATTTGGCTGCTTTCTTACGCATACAATCAGAAAATCATTCACAAACATGCAGTATGTGGCTGCCTTTTTGGAGTTTTTCCTTTAACACTTCAGTGCACACTGAAACTAAATACACCCCATTTGAACTTGTATACGGTAGGAATTGCTTACTTCCCAGTAACTTGACAGGTGACACCGTAGATCCTTTGTATAATCACGAAAGTTACCCTAAAGAGTTTAAAATACAGACTCCAGGTATCTCAAGAGAGGCTAGGGATAACTTGATAAAGTCAAAAATTAAAAGGAAAGAAAAATAAGATTGTAATAAGAAACCTATCATGTACAAGCCCGATGATTTAATTTTATTAAGAAATGAGATAGCATAATTATACTTAGGCCCATATAAAGTATTGAAAGATCTTTCACCTAATGTAGAAATAGAAATTAATGGTAAGCCAACGTTAGTTCATAAAAATAGAACTAAGTTTTATTTTACGCCAATGTAAAAAAAAAAAATGAAATTTCATTTTTTTTTATATTTCCCGTGGGAGATGTAAGGGGGTTAGTTCATAAGTAAGTAATAATGCAACCTTGCTGTTTTGTATAATTATAAATGAAGTGTTCTTATTGAATAAAGTAGTCTATATTCAGCATTCGTATTGTTTAATTGCTCCTCCAAGTTCCCGCACCACACTTTGAACTTAAATTTTGACGCAAAATAAACAAACATTTTTTTAGTTTATTTTGGTTCGTCGTTGCACTTGAGTGTAATTTAAGTACTTTCTTTTCAAATTTAATTTTAATTAACGTTTAAAAGTTACGTTGCTTTGTTATTGTGTAAATATACTTTATTTAGTGTGGTGTGGACTGTAAATATAAATAAGTACTTGCCTAAATAAGTTTTGTGTAAATATAGTGAAGTGTAAATAAAAAACTTGTAAAAATGTCTAAATCGAATTCTAGTGGCTTGTGGGAGTTTTTCCAAAACGTAAATAATGAAAAAAAAAGCAAAATTTATCAGCTGTGGAGAAATGTATAGCTTCAAAACTTCAACAGCAAATTTACAATTGTCCCTACTTCTAGGCTCCTAATTGGCCGTATAGGATCATCCTAAAGAAGGTAATAAACAGATAGAAAAGAAATACTAACATGCAGTACATACATAACAGTCACAATAAGTGCAAGGCAACATGGACCCTCATCAATAAAATAACAAACGACCACAGTAACTTGAAAGGAATGGAGGAGGTAACATGTGGTGACACTTAACTAGGGACCCTTTTGAAATTGCGACCGTATTTAATAATTTGTATGGACAAATTAATTTGAATGACCATTTTGATTCCAAAATCTACAAACATGCTACAGAAAAGGTAACTTCGTCTATGTTTTTATCACCAGTTACTGAAAATGAAGTCTTTAAAATCATAAGTACACTGAAAAATAAACATAGTACAGGATACGATGAAATACAACACATATAATAAAACGGTGCGCTCCCTTAAACTAACAGAACACAACCTATCAATACTCTGCATATATCGCATTCCCAAATATGACAACTCTGCTTTTGCAATATTCACAAGAAAATTAAATGTTATCCTAAGTGATATGTTTCGTTCGTTTATGGAACGATCTCCCTCTCTCCATTAGGAAAGCTCAGAGCAAATTCTCCTTCAAGCGCATGGTGCGCAAACATCTGTCCAAAGAATTTCAGGATTGATTGTCTATATGATGTTTTACAGGGGTACACATATATATATATATTTTGTATTTATGTATGTGTATTGCAATGCATATGTGTGTATGTATATTGTTAATTTATATATCAAACTTATTGACTTTTGTCTCGTTTTATGTTTTTAGACACGGCTTTTTATGATCCTGCACCAACTGCTAGTTTCTGTTTGGCCCTATGGTTGACTGGTAGAGATTGCCTTATGGCATTGAGTCCGCCATTTGTACTTTTACTTTTGTATTTTGTGCAATAAAGTTTAAATAAATAAATAAATAAATATGCGGTGACTTTAATATTGATATCTTGAAAAGAACAAGACACTCAGTGTATATATTTATTACAATGGAAAATAAATTAAAAATATACATACTAAAACTTAAAAATAATAATAACTCAGTAGAATTTAAAAATATAATATCCGGTTTTAATTTTAAATTTGGTATCTCGGTGGCGACCAGACCGCAAAGCAACACATGTATAGATAATATTATACATAATGTGCGAGGCGGCAAGTCGGAGGTTATTGAACTTGCCATTTCTGACCACACTGCACAGATCCTAAACTGTCCAATAAAACCTACATGTTTGCTTTCACACTGGTTCATCACCAACACAGACCTGAGCAATGTCAATATTCAAAAATTTTCAGAATGTATACAAGAACTCACTTTTAATGATGTGTTTATTGTGTATGTAGCCAACAATCCGAACGACGCATTTAACCGTTTCAGTGACGATTTTGAACTGTTTTATAATCTGTGTTTTCCGTTCGTCAAAGTAAAAATATCAGCTATCAAAAAGCCTAGGTGGATCTGGATTACCAAAGAAATCAGAAAATGTAGCAAGCGGAAGAGAAGGTTATTGTGGAACCTGCGACTAAATCCGACTACTAATAACAAGACATATTTTAAGCAATACT
Source organism: Apotomis betuletana (assembly GCA_932273695.1). Lineage (NCBI taxonomy): Eukaryota > Metazoa > Arthropoda > Insecta > Lepidoptera > Tortricidae > Apotomis > Apotomis betuletana. The sequence goes on along the minus strand of OW026310.1, from coordinate 13,511,604 downwards.
CCCATCGATTAAAAAAAGTCATTCAGTTAACTCAAAAAGCTCAAAACGATTATTATATTAATAATGCATCAAATAAATCGAAAGCTACTTGAACTATTATACATCGTACAGCAAAAGCAAGTCAATTAAAAGATAATATCTCGGAGATTATTAAACAAACAAATAAATACAAATATTTAATGCCTGCTGACATTATGCTGCTGACACTTGTCAACCATCGACCAGTTATATTATTGGATTTTGAAGGCAGATAAATGGTAAACTGTCATGTCAAACTATTTAAAAACTGATTTTGGAAAATCCAGTGTGAGAAGAAATTAAAAAGCTGCAGTTTGTAGGGTCTTATAGTAAAGACTATCAGAAAAAAAAATGCACAGCGATCTTGCAAGCTCAAAAAACTGCTCAGAGTGGATGCATTCAGAAAAACGCATAAGAAACAAAGATGTTGCCAAGTAAAAATAAAATAAATTCATCTAGTTTTTCTGTAGAATAAGTGCTTTTGCATTACTGAATTCAAGACGATTCATTTACTACTTTTATTCAATATTTTTATTTATTTAATTTTTAATTTCTTCGGGTTTCGTCACTAAAATAAAACAATTCAAACGGATTTTATCACATTTATTCATAATTTGAGCCTTTCTGACGTTTTTAGCACAGAAAATTTGTGTTTTTCTCAGTCAAAGACAGTTGCCGAAACGTCAGGAGGCTCAAACAACGAACACACGCGATATAATCCATTGAAATCGTCTTATTGAAACAAAATAATTGTTTAGAAGCGATAGAATTGTTCAATTGATACCCTATTCTATGGTGAATAAGTTGAAAAGTCGATGGGCACTATGTTGATAAGTCTAATATCTCACAAAATACAATGATTCCACCAAAATAAGTAAAATAATTGAAATGTTTGCATATACTCGTAATTATCCTTAAATCAATTGAGAGATTTCAATTTTATAGAAAAACTGATTTTTAGGGTTTAAATTAAAAAAACATTTTCACCAATTTGGGCACTAATGTATTGGGAATAACTTGATAAGTCGTTGGGCAGTATGTTGATAAGTCTTATAGCTCACAAAAAACAATAATTCTACCAAAATAAGTAAAATAATTGAAAAGATTGCATAAAATTACCCTTAAATCAAGCTATAAGTACGAGTTTTAGATGAAAACAGATTTTGGAGAAAATATCAAACTTTAAAATCGCCGCCCTGTAAAATTGCCATTTTGGACTTATGAAGTTCTTCACGCCATGCACGGATATATTAGTTCGCTTTACTCTCGCGTGTTGTTACGTTTGTGATGTTTGCTTAGTTTGCAATAGCATGCTATAATAACATGTTCCATAGTTTCCGTATAAATTATCCAAACATTTCCAATCGTGATATTATTATTGTTAGTCAAACTAAAAGGCATACGGAACTTCCTCCTAGCGGAAGCGATTTTATTGTTTTCCGTAGTTCCGACTACACTTAAACAACCATAGTTAAAAGCGACCGAATGATGCTCAACCAAACCATTTAGGAATTCCTGAGAAAAAGCTGACTTTTCTAGTTAATTTTGTATTGTTGCTGATGTTCACATTAATACTACCTACATACAATGCTTTGAGCGATGATAATCAGCCCTTTTCATTCAAGAAGGAGAGCCATCTTCATTTTGAAAGCAGGATGGCTCATGACGTCATCAATTTCTGTTGGATTTCTACTTTCGAATACGTCCTTAACCAACGAAACAAAATTAAAACAAGAAATTTAAAACGGAAACGTACGCAAAAAGTAAAACTCGTCCAAACATAATGGGCATCCAGATTCCAGCTATATTCTTAAATGAGGCTTCGACACCACCGACGAATACAAATGCTGCGAAAAGCATTCCAACGAATACAAAACGGACACGAATAGATACAAATGGACCTGATTTATAGAGGGCGCCACTCTTCAGCAACACCCGAAAGAATCAGGTAACATTTACCTACGAATTCCATAGGTAGTTGTTACCTTTGTCGATTGGGTTGGGCCGGAAATTCGGAAGATTGGAACAATCTGCGTAATGGGTTTTTGGCCTTTTCATATTTGCTGCATAACTCTCGAGTTCGGTGTTCGATTAGGAGGAACGGTATTTCATCGGGTGTTCGACATGTGCAAGTGATTCCATTTTATTGTTAATCAACTGAAGTATCGCACTACAACAATCGATATCGACAGAAATGAAAAATGTCAATTTGCGCAAAAGGGTCTACCCAAATTAACACATGGAGAGAAAATATTAATTATTCGACATAAATATCACACGTTATCGACCGGAACGAAATTGAACCGACACCCTCTTGAAATACCGGGACGAATCTTTGCCAGTTTGCCACATATCAAATTATATCGTTGAGTTTAAACTGTTCAACAGTCGCTACCCAGACCAAGTAGGATAAGGTGTAATCACGCCATTTACCGTTTATTTTGAGACACTATTAACCCTTTGTATGCGATTTCAAAACTTTGCTTGATTGAAAAATTTAAATTAACTACTATTTTACAGTAAGGCTCAAACGTCCGGCACGTACGTGCCTGAGCATACGACGGGTTGATTCAACTAAAATCACTCGCTAATATAATTATACAGCAAAAACGAATGATTTAAAAGCAGCATGATGCGAGCGTACATTATACGAAATACTGAAATCAAAATTAACCTATAACGACTTAAGTTCTCCCAAATCCTAAACAACATACGACTTTACATGACCGTGCCATTTACAACGTTTTTCCTTCTTACAATAAAAAAAGATAAATAACAGAGTACAAAGCCGTCAAAATAACATTAATAACAAAATAAACGAGGAATTATTCGCTCTTAAAGCAATCGCGGGTGCAACAATGAATAATTTGTAGTTTTTGTCTTTTACCTTAAATTGGTAGTTTTCAAGAACGCCAACAGCTCTTATATAAAATTGAATCCATAACAATTAATTTAAGGCCTGATCCTTTACATTACCATCAAAATAGTACTTAACAAATATAGCGACATAAAAATTATGTTAATAAGTCGTCTTTAGCGGAATCGCCCAGAATTTACTTAGAAAAAACACATACAAATCGCTCCAATGAAAATTTTTGACAACCAAAAACTGAACTGACATATATAATAAAAAGAACATAAATCTTAGCGGCCAGCTTGCACCAAAGAGGCCGTCGTCTACACTAGTGAAGTTATATGAAACGTTGTTACGTCAATCATTACACACACGATGAGCATTCTGCAGCGGAACAGCCTAATTAGATTGAAATGTATGCATGTCAATATTGTATTATAAGGACAAGGACTTAGGACAGAGGGGCTTAGTCTTCATGTGTTCTTCATGGACTACATGACAATAAATATATACACATGCATAACCTTACTAAATTCTATTTACAACATACATATTTACAGTGTTATTTACAATTTTGTAAATTTAATGTTCCCGTGGGATGAGCGGGTAACACCGCGGGGCACAGCTAGTAAATCACAGACCATAAGAATACTATAGACTGGGTATTGGGCGGGGCACGCGTAACCGAGCTTATGCCCAAATTCCAAAAGATAAGTCAACGTGATGTCAACAGTCACTTAGTTACCGTACGAACGTGCTTGAGTAATTATGTGCCAAAAAATTAGAAATATGCCGAATTGTGCCATTATAATCGTCACAGGCGAGATCTGCATACTCAAAAAGATACCTGGTACCGTTTAATTTCACTGGAAAGTAATAAAATTCGGTATTTTGTAATATTTCGTAAAATATTGCAGTGCATTATGACAATTATACATTACTAGCTTGACATGGCAACTATTCACGCAACATCTTTAGGAGCACGCAATGTAGGTATACGTCCGTCTGACAATTTAGTGCGGGGGAACAAGTCTAAACCATAAATTGTCGATATTCTGTATGGAGGTTTTAATGTGAGCCGCTCGTGTTTCATACTAACTTGTCCATTTTAATAATATAATTTACACTTTATCACCTTGTTTTTTAGGGTTCCATACCTCTGTCGGAAAAAACGGAAATCTTATGGCATCACTTTGTTTTCCGTCCGTCCGTCCGTCTGTCTGTCTGTCTGTCAAGACCCTTTATCTCGAAAACGCGTGGAGGTATGGAGTTGAAATTAACACTATATGTATATATACTCAGGTCTAGGGTCCCTTAAAGCTGTGAAAAAAAATCAAGCTTCTACGTTAACGTGAAAAAAAGATACGGCCGTTTATGTCGCCAAAAACGCAAATTTCGTCACTCAAGGAAATCAAAGTGATAGAGTACTTCCCGATGACCTAGAACTATGAAATTTGGCTAGTACTACAAATACTTATAAAAATCTGAAATCCCCACATACTTACTACAAATACTAATAAAGATCTTAAAAAATATAGTCCTTTTCAAACATCAAGTCCACCTTTTGTACGAACGTTTTCTTTTGAGCAATAAAAATTAATTAAGTAAATAAATAGGTAAATCATATTTGGAGAACTTGGTTGCGTTAAGTTTGATTCAAATTCAAATTAGTTTATTGCAAGAACATAGTAATAAATTAGGTGATAAAGGTATATACAGTGTTGCTTATGTTCTACCAAAAAGGCATGCAAACAAAATAAAACAATACTCAAATACTTAATTGTTACATATTTCAATTTGTTACTTATGTCAAAAATAATTACTAAAACTCAGAATTTGCTGATTAAATTACATTAATTATTACATTATTTTTATAAGTATTTGCACCTCGTTTGTATGCGGCGCCATACATTTCAGATGCAAACTTAACTCAACCAGGCCAATTAAGATGGAATAAGTGAAAGTTTGTACGGAACCCTCGGTGCGCGATTCAGAATCGCACCTGGCCGGTTTTTTTTTAATTCAGACAAGTAATTTTATTACAGCGTAATCAATAGCAGTGGGTGACAAAATCATTAGATTAAAACAGTATTATTGTTTTGCTAATCCACAATGTAATACGTGCTAGTCAGTTGACGACGAGGTTGGCGCAGTTTTAATGCACCTGCCTACTGAGCCGGCGGTCCTGGGTTCGAATCTCGGCAAGGGCAAATATTTGTGTGATGAACTCGAATATTTGTTCCTGGGTCATGGATGTTATCTATATATTATATTGTTTATATCGTCGTCTACTATTGGTTAGTATAAGGCCAGGTCGAGTTGTGTACGATTGTCCCTTAAATATTTTGTTTACATTTTATATGATGAAATAAATAAATCTACTCCGTTTATAATTTACCTACTACCTGTTCCAAATGTTGTAAGGTGATGTTTTTATTATTCATATATCACTATATGTAAAGTAAACATTCTGAACGATAGAAAGATTGAGATGGACGCTTCCATTTGATTTCGTCGCCAGAAATTAAAAGGTCTGATAATTTAATTTACGACGTTTACGACCATACAAAAGAAATATTTTCAACATGCATTATACATATTATAAGCCTATACATATTATTATTTTATCGATATCAACTATTTTGATTTGATCACGCCCTTAACCTTTAGAATCATTAGATGCATACCGCTGGCAGAGCTTATATTACATTTTCTGGGTCGTTAAAATTAGACCCCGTGTTACAAGGATAGGGTTCAATTTTAAATGTTTTAAAATTGTAACATAAAACCTTGCGATATTTAGCCAACGTTAATATCAAAAGTGACACTACTGAATTGACGGAAGTAGAAATCAATTTCTTGTCAATTCGAGGCTTTGTCGTACTGAATCACAAAGTCGCATTTGCCTTTTATTTTATTTCTTTTTAAGTTATAATAAAAATAAAGACATTGTCTGATATGCATATAAGGACTAAAATTCTCGATACATTGATCGTAGTAGTGTATGACCACGTAATACGCACACATTAGCTCAGCCAATGTCAACTCACTTCTGTTTGTTTGAAAACCTTATTTTTATACGAATATAATTGTGTGCGTGTAAAAGTCGGCTACAGTGCAGCGGTGCTAGAACAAACTGCGCTGAATGCCATCTCCATATACTCCGTGTAGTAAATAATAATTTGAATTTAAATTTAGAATTTTGTTACAAATGCTCGTCGCTTGGCACATGTCATGTCAAGCGAAACCAAATAGAATATAACACTATTTGCATACTATTTGCTACGTTGTATTTTTTTGATAGGAATATATAGAAGAATAGTTTATTAATATTTGCTACGTTGTATTTTTTTGATACCAATATATAGAAGAATTGGCAAAAGCGAAACGATCAAGATAATATAAAATGGATTCAAAATTTAAAGTGTAAATTTTAAAGGGAAATCCTTAATATTGGATACCAAAAAAGATGGTAAGCGTCTCTATTAACCAAATCATCATCATGCTATATTTGGTATTTATTGGTGATTGCCCTCTCCTAAGGCTTTTTTCTAGTAATGTGAAGTCTTAAATTAGTGTTATTATTGATGATGTTTACATTATAACTAGGCTTGGGACTTTTCGCTGCTCGCCGTGGTAATAATAATAATAATATTAATTCTCATTAATAATGTTCATCATCATCATCATTATGTCAACCAATAGACGTCCACTGCTGGACGACAGTCTCCCCCAAAGTTCTCTACAACAATCTGTCTTGCGCCGCCCTCATCAACTTTCTGCCCGCGATTCTAATCAGGTCATCGGTGCACCTTGTTGGGGTTATCCGGCACTTGCCACTTAAGAACCTTTCTGCCCCAACAGCCATCAATGATAACAACGTTATTGATGTATTTCAGCAAGGGACATAGTAGCGGCGATAACAACATGCCCCGACCTCTACGACCTGACGCTGACGGCAGCGTTGCCAGATGGTTACATTTGTTACATTTTTCGTAACTTTTGACCCTCTCTCGTAACATGTAAGTAACTTTTGATTTCTGGGGAATTTTCGTAACTTTTCAATAGGTTTTGTTAAAAATACTAAAGTGGGAACATTAATTTAGATTCTGAATCCAAATAACATGTACTATCGGGCAAAAATATAACATGTGTACCACTGAAAAAAAAAACTTAATGAAAATTTCGATAATGTGTTTCAATTTTTTCTCAAATAAGTACCATTAATGTAATAATCCAGTATATATTCGGAATCAGCTTACGAAGCCCTTTCATTAGATACGCCACAATGTCAATTTGTTAATCCGTAAATTTGTATTTATATAGCAAAAAGAAGCAAACAAATTTTTGTAGAGGTTGGAAAGTAAACAACGGATGGATGAGTAAGTTCGAGGGCAAAGATGAGGCCCTAGGTAATACTAGTCCAACTATTGCACTTTCGGCCAAGACACTATAATATTTAATAGTATGTATATGATGCTTTTAACAACTAATAAAATAAATATTTACACAATATCGCAAGATTAACATTATGTTTCTCCCGTCAGTTTTAATTTTTTAAATATTTTTTTAAATCATCACCAAGTTTGTCTAACGAGTCGTGTCCCTTGAAAGGGGTGCCTATCGTATCGCATACCGTTTTTTGTCCTAAAAATGTTTGGCCGAGAATGTTTGGCATACTGTTGAATGGCATACTACTCGTTTGTCCTAATAATTTTTGCGCATACTCATTTAAAGTCCTAAAGCAAGTTGGTCCTAATATTGATAACTCTAAAATCTAATTGCCTAAAGCATAATATTCCTAACATTAATTGCCCTAAGAATTATTTTGCCTATTATTAAATTGGCTAAAATTACAGCACCTAAACTAAACTATTGTAGGCGTGAAGTCAGAATCGTTACGTATTCTACCTTCAGGCAGGTCAGATTTTGGTTAGGTTAGGTACGACGACGAGCGAAGCGAGTAGGAGTGTTAGGTAGAACTGTGACCCTAACGAGCGAGCCAAACGCTAGAACCAACAAGGTTGACAAGGTTAGGTTTGTAAATAAAACATTTTTTTTTATACATATAATTATAATCAGAATTATTACTGCGTTTGCTATTGTGATTTTGCTAGGCGTTAACTTTTAAGGTTTGAAAGCTCTGCTTGCTAAAAATCATCAAGATTTATGCTTAATGACATGTAGTCAAAACACATAACACACTATTCTAATATTCTAAGACCGAAAACTGTAGGTTAGGTTAGGTTTGTTTTATGACCATGGATGCCAGAATGCTTGCTTGCATGGAGGTATATTAAAATTTAGCGAGTTAGTAGGTTAGATTAAAGACCGAAAACTGTAGGTTAGGTTAGGTTTGTTTTATGACCATGGATAGCGGAGCGAGCGAAGCGAGCGGAGCGTCAGAATGCTTGCTTGCATGGAGGAATATTAAAATTTAGCGAGTTAGTAGGTTAGATGAAAGACCGAAAACTGTAGGTTAGGTTAGGTTTGTTTTATGACCATAGATAGCGGAGCGAGCGAAGCGAGCGGAGCGTCAGAATGCTTGCTTAAAAATCTTCGAGATTTAGGTATAATGAAATGTAGCCAAAAAAAATTTAGCACATTAAATATTAGGAACATTACAATTATGCACATCAATCATTCGATGGTTGAATCTTAGCCACATCAAACGATAGGACAAATAATATTTAGGACAAACGATAATAGGAGCAACAATTTCGGACAATCAAAAATATGCGGAACAAAGAGTATGCCATACGTTAGTAGGACAAAAGACGTTATGCGACACGACGATAGGACTAAAAATTGTATGCCATCCGATATAGACCCACAAAACTTGCCTATCACCAAACTTTAATAAATTCGGAGAAAAAAATTACCCGTGGTCCCCCGTGGTACAAAAGCCGTGGTACCACGGTTAAAACAGGGAGATGTTGATGTACCGTCATCGTGGACGTGAAGGATGCGGAAAGAGAAAAGTAAAAGGTTATGCCAGTCTTCGATGCCATTATCCTCAACACATTTGTTTATTAAGTGTGATAAATGTGTCGCAGCAGTGATTCTCGCACCACGTGGAACTCGTTTTATCACCGGGGTGTTGTTCTTAAGATGACTGAGGTGAAGATGAAATGGTGTGGTTGGTTGGGTGGCGGAAGGAAGGGCGTACAGGGGAGAAGAGCATAGATTATTAGTTGAAGGTACGGCGTTTTGGCTGAGACAGCGACGATGGGTTTTACTTGTATGAATGTTCAGGCCTTTGGTGGATTTGAATGATTTGTTGCATATATGGCAAGTGTGTAAGCTAGTCGACGTGCTGTCAGAGGGCTGCGTCACAGATTGCATTCACGCAAGATACAAAAATACAGAATACAAAACTTATAAATAAGCAAACAGTGTAAACGATATATATATATATAAAAAAACATGTGCAAAAAAGGATGTGCCGGGGTTGTCTATATCCCGTGCTTATAATAGGGACGCTCGCAAGAGTAAAAATCGATAGTAAATTAATTTAAATTAACGAAATGTTACAGAGCTTAATAGATTTCGTTGTTGACCCGTTGCTAGGCAATTCTCAAAATCAACTTGCCTTGCGGCTCAGGCCAAGACTCCTCGGGACTCGTTCAAAATGACAAACTATCCACACTTGTATTAATAACTACCTACTGTTTCTTTTGCCAGCGCCACTGATCTGGTGGAAAGGGCCAAAAGGGCCGAAGGGGCGGGCCGGCGCCGCGCGGGGGAGACGCCGAGGGAACGCAAGGCGCGGCTGGAAAAAATGAAAAATTATACCAACAAGCGGCGCGCGGGTAAGTCTCTTGTATTTTAAGACTATCATTTTATTACTTCGGCTCTATACCTACTCAGCCGGCAAGCCCTTATTTCCCGGCGTCTGCAGTAATGTACTATTTCATCACATTTGCTCGTAAAAGATGGTATTACATGCGGGTGTACTGAAGGACTAAGGCCTATATAGTTCCCGCTGGAGTTATAAATTGACATAACTCCCTCGGGAGTTATGGTTTTAGTTTTAAAAATATAGTACGCACTCGCAGATTACTTCAGACTAAGGAGGTTTCAATCCAGCCAAGGTTTTTGTTGTATCAACAAAACTTGCCTATCAGCAAACTTTATTGTGTATTGAATTAATACGGTATATGTAACTGCATTAATATTTATGTTTTACATTTATTTATGTGTATTTTGCAATAATTTTATTCAATTAAATTTTGAATTATCGTTACAATCTGGCAGTATAGCCTGTCAAGTTTCTAAACGAAACGCAGTTCTTAGCATTATCTGTGGTAGACGACACAAAAAAAGGAAAAAAGTTATAAAATTATTGGGTAGGAACTATTTCGTTTTGTAACAAACTTACTGTTCATATTTAAGTTTTATAATATTACGCTGTTAATTATTGTTGCATAATATTGTTAATTGTTATTTGTTTAATAATAGATGGTAAGATTCTGTGTATATTTGTTTTCTTTTTTAAGCTGATGGCCGTTTTGCCAGTGCTTATAGTAAATTAAAAAAATATATACAGAAAGTTGATTGTCAATCGTTATCGTTTAATGTTTATTTTTGGCTTATTTATTTGTTATTTACTCCAAAATGTGATGAAAAATATTGTGTGTAAGGCGCCTTCGGCGTCGGGCTTCTAATAGACCTTCGTTAGTAATCCCCTACTTACTACCCTTATGACACAATATACTATTCTTTGTTTATTATCCAGCCCCCGGCCCCAGCCGCGCCGCCGACGACCCCGCCCCCGGCCCCACTGTGCAAAAATCAATTCTCTAACATTGGTAATTTCGGCTGTGCGTTGATGAGTCAGTCAGGACTTCTTCTTTTATATATATAGATAGATAACGCATTACTGACCGACCTCGAAAGAGATAAATTATTAAGATTCAACGTTGTATTTATTAATATTCCTCCTTTTCTCTCACAGGTGGGATCCCCGCAAAAAAAAAGAAAACTTGAATAATCCAAAATTTTATACATAATTACAATGTATCCGAAGTGTAACATGTCATGTGTGTACTAAGTTGTACAGGTTCCTAAGGGTACCTACTATAGGTCCAATAGGTACAGCTATTGGACGTACTTGGTGAATCAACTTTTAAGTGCACCTTGTTGCTATGGTTACGCAAAATTTTTCCCTCGGACAACCTATACCGGTGAATAGAGACTAAAGTACTATGTGTGACCTTACAAACGGTCCGGTAGTTTTGAATTTTTGATATGTTGTCTAGGATGGTTAGTCAGTGTTTAAATAAAAAATGCACAATTCCCCCCCCTCCGCGCCCGCCGCCATATTGAAAAAACCGGCACTTTCTTCATATTTTTGCTCATATCTTCCTTTAGGAGCATTTTAGCTAAAAGAAAGCTTCGACAATGTTATAGAGAGTTAAATTTACTACATTCTCCATTTTATTTTATTTTTCTAGGACAGATAGTTACGGAGATATCCACATTTAAAAAACGTAAAAAATCGCAATTTCCTACTGAAAAACAAACTTCTGGATTATATCTTCGTTTAGGAGCATTTTAGCTACAACAAAGCTTGGGCAATGTTGTAGAGAATTAAATTTACTATAATATTACACTTCAATTTTGTTTCAAGGACGGTCAGTTACGGAGATATGCACATTTAAAAAACAGGAAAAGTCGAATTTTCCGAAAATTTCTCAAAATTCTTGGTTTAGAACGCTGTCATTCAGTTACGGACTAGTCTAGGACAAATTAAAACATGTAAGAAATATAATTGCTTATAAAACTCATGTCCAATTTTACATACATTTCGGAAATGTGACTTTATTTTTTACATATCTCCGTAATTATCTGTCCTAGAAACAAAATTTGAAATGTTTATTATAGTAAATTTAATTCTCTACAAAATTGCGAAGCACTGTTCTGGCTTAAAATGCTCCTAAACGAAGATATAATCCAGAAGTTTGTTTTTGAGTTGGAAATTGCAATTCTTAAGTTTTTTTAAATGTGCAAATCTCCGTAACTATCTGTCCTAGAAACAAAATATAAAATGGAAAATGTAGTAAATTTAACTCTCTATAACATTGTCGAAGCTTTCTTCTAGCTAAAATGCTCCTAAAGGAAGATATGAGCAAAAATATGAAGAGAGTGCCGGTTTTTTCAATATGGCGGCGGGCGCGGAGGGGGGGAATTTGTGCATTTTGCATTTTAAACACTGACTAACCATCCTAGACAACATATCAAAAATTCAAAACTACCGGACCGTTTGTAAGGTCAAATCCTTTATTCACTTAATTAACCTAAGCATTTTGTATGAAGATGTCACTTGATCATTGAAATTTGGACGGCTGTGGTTGACGTTGGCGTCAGTGGAGCAATTACCGCTACGCGCCCCAGCCGTCTTAGGCGTTTAAAATGTTAAAATAAATTAAATTTGCCCCTAGTGTACAGTACAGCAAAAGGTTCTGCGTAAGTGCGCTATTAAGCGCATTTTGCTCTGAACGCGATTTTTGTTACCTTCCATACCACATATTCACTGAGAGCTTTAAGCTTAATGAATTAATCTTATTATATTATAGATTAGGTATTGATTATACCAAATATTGCAATAAAATGAGATACAATAACTGTTTGTGTTTATATCAACATCAACCTGGCGCATTCAGATAAAATACTTGTAATACCTTGTGTGTGTACCAAGAAAGATTAAATAGTGACAAACTACAATGAATGAGAGTGGACAGAGGAACATGCCCTAGTTAATTTATAAAAACATACTCATTTTAAAATGTGGCAACACGAAAACCAAAACTTATTGGAACGGTTACTGTAGCCGGTTTTCATATTTAAAAAAAAACTTAATAAAACTCGGTATGCATCTGTCAACGTCAAATAAAAAAAAAAATTTTTTTTCGCTCTTAGCTAGGCAACTTCTAGTCCGCAGACCAAGACATATACTGACAGACCCAGATGACGTCATCACGGCTACCATCAAAAGATGGTAAAAGATGGTACCCCGATGACGTCATCTCAGACACAGAATCAGAGGGCGACCCTACTGTCAATCACGACGCGGACTACTACCTTGAGAGGGACGAGAGAAGACGACAGCGACATGACAGGCACACAATACAGAGACGGCGCCTCCGCCGGCGGGGGCGCCCACCGCGATAGCACACACTTTGCCTCCCACAAAATGTAAAGCCCTGCTAGATCAAAATTTACAAACTGACAGGACAAGAGACCAGTTGCTTCAGCTAGGTACTCATCCGCTGTTCCGAGCGCCCGCGCGCGACAGCTTCACACACGTGGTGCCGAGGTTTATGTTGCGGCTAGCCTACCGCCACAACACAGCGACTTACGATAACAGCCTAAGGGCTAATCAAATCAGCAACAAAAAAAAAAAACCTTATTTAATTGTATTTATTGTTTTCAGTACAAGCAGGCGGCAGCAGCAGCAAGACGAGCGCGCAAACCAGGTATTTATTTTACAATGCATGTGCTCGAAAAGAGCGTATTCTAGGCATTCAAACTGTGCGGAAAGTACTACTTTTCCGCACTAGTGCTTTTTACTTTTCAATTTTTTTTTATTTCTATAGTCGTATCTGATAGCCTGGCGCAAAGAGGTTTTATTATTTACAAAAAGTTTGATAAATAAGTCAAATACCGATTATTATCACGTATAAAAGTACAATAAAACCAATATTTCATTAATTAATTCATTTAACACGTCATTAATTACATTAGATATAAAATTTGATAAATAAACGAACTTTAAATCATTATTCATTAGGTAAATAAATTTGGCTGAATGTACACGCGCTTGTGCCATTTTGACATAAGACGAATATTAAAAAAAATACTTTTGCACATGCGCAGTAGTAGATATGTCGAGCGCGCTTTACAAATAACTCCGCCATTTTTTATTGATGTCTAGTTTATTTTGAAGTTGTTTTGTGCAAATCTGCTGAAATAATGGCGAGATAAAGGGACGAATCATGAATTTAAACCCGTAAAATGTTATTGAAGAAGTAAAAAATGTGAACGACGGCTTCTTGTTGGATAAATCAAATCAAAACACTTTTTTTCCAATGTAAACAGTCTTTGTGAGTATTAAAGTATTTTCTATTTTCTCGTACATGCATAGTAAAGTTTTGTACGGAACTCGCGTGTAAGATGATTTCCGACTCGTGTTTGTTTAATCACTCGCTCGTACCTCGCTCGTGACTAAAAATCACACTCTTCTGAAATCACCTACCTTCCACACTTGTATCGTAAATAACTATTTTAATACAGTTGCTCAAAAAGTGGTACTTTTCGTAGCTGCAAATCGTGCGAAAAGTTGGTTATTTCGAACTAGTGCTTTTTACTTTTAAATTTTTTTTAATTTTCTGTTGTACTAACACGTCATACCTCATACATCCAAACAAAGGTCAATCATTTTCTGACTTTATTTATTACGTCATGCAGCATTGCAGGTGTATATCTCATAATTATGCTTTAAATATTTAAATTGCATATTGGATCAATCAAAGGGCTATCTATTAAAAAAACTCAAAAACGGTGTTAATAATTTGTTTGTTTGACTATTATTTATTGAGCGAATGAGTATTATGCGTGACCTAAAAAAATTAAAAAGAAAAGTATTGTCACAGATTAGAAAATACAGTATTAAGCGTGACCCACGCGCTGCTTTATAAATTCTTAGAATAATCGCTATTTTTGTGTATTAAATAATATATTTATTTACAATTATATGAAGTGTAAAGAACTAAAAACAGATTCACGATGTTTCTTGTTTGGAATCAATTAAATTACTGTGTAACATTATCATATCTCTTCTAAAATATTAAAACTATTTCTTTTGATTTGGCTGAATGATGACAGCCGACGCCATCGTGAAAAAAAATATTACAATTAAAAGTAAAACTTTCTTTTTCATTCAAGATTGTTTGAATTATGTGTAAATTACACGTAAGATTTATAAAATAAGAGTTTTTGATAGAAAATGATGGATTCCGATGTTACCAGAATAGATTTAACACCGCCCTATATACGAGCCAAGGCAAAAATTGCAAATGAGAGTATATTACCCGCAAAATCGAAAGAAAAATTACATAGCCGTCTATGAACATTTTATTGGCTGGAAACGAGAAAAAGAGAATTATTATTAACAACTTGAATAAAACTTTAAACTTACCAGCAAAGGCCTTAAATGACGTTTGAATTTCTACCACAGATAGACTGTTCCTTGGTGATTATTTTCAGATGTGGAGGGAAGTCAGATTCATCCCCTGTGAGGCGTGAGAGCGAAATGAATAGGACCAAGTATACCTATTTTCTTTCTTTATTGCTGGTCAGTTAAGTCTACTAGGACTTGGCTGGTATCGTTTCCGTGTAAAACGGATATCAGAAATTCATTTTTTATGTTATTTTTGTAAAGTTCTTTATAAAAATATGGGTGTATGGCCGAAAAGGTAAAAATCACAACAAGTTTTTTTTATTCAGTGAGGTAAATTAGTTAAATTTCGTTAACATTTTAAAATTTTAATTATTATTTTAAAAAGTTCATTTAATTTTGTTTCTAAAAATATATGCATGTTGGGCACTTCTCATACAAACAGTAGCTTAAAATATATCTTTAAGTCGGCATAACCAACGTAAATCTCCGAACGCATCCTATTTCGTTTCATTAAATACATTAAATAATGATTATGAACATGCTTTTATATGCATATAATATTTATTATATAGGTACGTCCTAGAAAAACACAATATTTTTTTGCTTATGTATCACGAGCACACGGGCTAATCTCAACATCAACAATTTATTTAAGTTACTGTTTGTATGAAGAGTGCCAATATGTATATATTTTTAGAAACTAGATTAAATTTGCTATTTTGATATATTTTTGTTAGTTTTAAATATTCAGGAAATATAACGAATTTATCTCCCTGAATGAAAAAAACCTTGTTGTGATTTTTACCATTTCGGAAATACACCCATATTTTTATATGGAACTATGAATAAATAACATAAAAGATAAATTTCTGATATCTGTTTTACACGAAAACGATGCCACACAAGCCCTAATAGCCTTAACTGATCAGTAATAAAAAAAAGAAAAGGAGCAGTACTTGGTCCTCTTGACCCCGCTCTCCCGCCACGAAGGGGACGAATCTGACTTCCCTCCACATTTGAAAATAATCACCGCGGAACGCTCTATGTGTGGTAGAAATTTCATGCTTGTAACCCGATGCGCACAATTTCGCGGCTTGGCAACTCTACTACTAACCCTTATTGAGTTTAATTTGGGACTAGGTCTTAGACCATATAACAATGGACATGGCATGACATGACATTAGCGAACAAATTTTTCAGCTATTTTAGCGGGGGGCGAGGAAACATGTATACACACTACGGAAATATTCCTATTCGTACAAACGCAAACAATTAAAAAAAATCACCTACAAAAAAAACACACACAAACTAACAAGTTATTGTATACAATAACTATACGATTTTCTATCTGATTTTCGCGGCAGAGGGGAAAGCAATCTTATGGCAAGTCCATAGTTATATGGTCTAAGGACTAGGTTGATTTGTGTAAGGTTGTCCTCAGGTGCATGCAACCACCTCCTTATTTAAAAACTAATCTCACCCCGGGGTGTAGAGCCGGACTACACTACTAGGAAAGAGAAAGACATGGTGATATCGCCATACGTGTCTCACGTATAGCTGCATCCCTTAACCGCGGCCAACTTTCCTAGTAGTGTAGAGCTGGGGTAACAGCGTAATTTGACGGAGACTATCGATCGGCAATTTTTTTGACATTAATTTTTGGTTTAAGTTCATACTTCAAACTAGTTCAATTTAAGTTCAAACGTCATTTCAGTCAATTTATTGTGAAAGCATTACAGCTGTGAGAAATGTGATAAAAGAAAATTAAGAACTGTGTCTACAGGTAAACCATACGCGTAGGGATAATACGCATTAGGTGACAAAATGCATGCGAAAAAATACGTCTAGCAATAAAATCGAATAGAAATTAATGCGTCCAAAGAAATAAACTAATGGTAACACAGCTGCATAGGAAATTTATAAAGTGGGGAAAAAAGCGAATGGAAAATAAAATATTGAGGAATAAAAATTTTGGGTAGCTATACTATACACTCCTTTTTGCTACCCAAAATGGAATTTTTGCTCACCAAATATTGTTTTCATAAAACATCAAAATTATTACCAAAAATTGCAGTCTATTTTGCTTTAGTGTTATCAAATTATCTAACCTTTAGTCAAAATATATTACTGTCTATCAAAAATTACAATATTGCTTCCCTTTATTTCTTAACCCCGAAATCCGCCCCCCGCCCCGCGTTTCATTTTTTGAAAAAAATTAGTGTTTCAGCTAGGTAACCATCTAATCCTGATTACCTCTCAGAGCAGATCCGACTCGGCCGGGTTAGGTTAGGTTAGTTTTTTTTTATATCCCTAAAAAACGCTCCATAATGTGCGGTAGTCATTATTAGCTATGCTATATACTATACTTAAATATGCATAATTTACCTTTCAGATTTTGTTTCTAGGACAGATAATTATGGAGATATGTAAAAACTTTCTCCCATTTTTCCATGAAAAATATATCGCGTTTGGTTCTATTTCATAAATTCATGAACTATATAATATTGTTTTTTTTTGCCAGCAACACAGAAATCGAAGCGCGCCGCAGGGCGGAGGCTGCGCGCCGCCGAGACGCCCGCCCAGCGAGAGACGCGGCTCGTCAAGATGCGGCGCCACAGGCGGCGGACCTTGGCGGCGATGGCCGCCGCGCGCCGCCTTTAACGGTAAGTCTCTTGTAGTCAGCCATGTTTGTTTAATAATGGGAACAATTTAAACGCTCACCAAAATGGCTTTTATACCCTAAAACTAAATATACTTGCGGACATATGAAATATTTTTTGGCCAAGCTGAAACAGAGACACCTTCGCTCGCTCGCTCAATCAACTTTCTCCCATTTTTCCATGAAAAATATATCGCGTTTGGTTCTATTTCATAAATTCATGAACTATATAATATTGTTTTTTTTTGCCAGCGTATCCGTCCAGGCGGGGAGCAAGGCGAAGAAAGAGGCGCGGCGGCGCGCCGCAGAGACGCCTGGCAAGCGGAAGAAGCGGCTGCGCCTGGCGAGGCGCCGCATGCGGATGCATAGATGATAATATAATTATTCATATATACTGACCGTACAGTGCGAATTAACTAAATATATTGAAGCATATCCATTGATTTCAAAGAAAAGTGAGGAAGTTGCTAGAGTACTATTTGTCAACATTTTTTTACTTAGGTACGGCATTCCAAAAGGAATAGCGACCGACAGAGGAACGGAGTTTCTGTCGACAACCTTCAAAGAGGTAAGTAAAGGTAGACCAACTGAACTCTACAGCCTACCACCAAGAGAGCATAGGTGCGCTGGAAAATACACACAAGCATTTGGCTGCTTTCTTACGCATACAATCAGAAAATCATTCACAAACATGCAGTATGTGGCTGCCTTTTTGGAGTTTTTCCTTTAACACTTCAGTGCACACTGAAACTAAATACACCCCATTTGAACTTGTATACGGTAGGAATTGCTTACTTCCCAGTAACTTGACAGGTGACACCGTAGATCCTTTGTATAATCACGAAAGTTACCCTAAAGAGTTTAAAATACAGACTCCAGGTATCTCAAGAGAGGCTAGGGATAACTTGATAAAGTCAAAAATTAAAAGGAAAGAAAAATAAGATTGTAATAAGAAACCTATCATGTACAAGCCCGATGATTTAATTTTATTAAGAAATGAGATAGCATAATTATACTTAGGCCCATATAAAGTATTGAAAGATCTTTCACCTAATGTAGAAATAGAAATTAATGGTAAGCCAACGTTAGTTCATAAAAATAGAACTAAGTTTTATTTTACGCCAATGTAAAAAAAAAAAATGAAATTTCATTTTTTTTTATATTTCCCGTGGGAGATGTAAGGGGGTTAGTTCATAAGTAAGTAATAATGCAACCTTGCTGTTTTGTATAATTATAAATGAAGTGTTCTTATTGAATAAAGTAGTCTATATTCAGCATTCGTATTGTTTAATTGCTCCTCCAAGTTCCCGCACCACACTTTGAACTTAAATTTTGACGCAAAATAAACAAACATTTTTTTAGTTTATTTTGGTTCGTCGTTGCACTTGAGTGTAATTTAAGTACTTTCTTTTCAAATTTAATTTTAATTAACGTTTAAAAGTTACGTTGCTTTGTTATTGTGTAAATATACTTTATTTAGTGTGGTGTGGACTGTAAATATAAATAAGTACTTGCCTAAATAAGTTTTGTGTAAATATAGTGAAGTGTAAATAAAAAACTTGTAAAAATGTCTAAATCGAATTCTAGTGGCTTGTGGGAGTTTTTCCAAAACGTAAATAATGAAAAAAAAAGCAAAATTTATCAGCTGTGGAGAAATGTATAGCTTCAAAACTTCAACAGCAAATTTACAATTGTCCCTACTTCTAGGCTCCTAATTGGCCGTATAGGATCATCCTAAAGAAGGTAATAAACAGATAGAAAAGAAATACTAACATGCAGTACATACATAACAGTCACAATAAGTGCAAGGCAACATGGACCCTCATCAATAAAATAACAAACGACCACAGTAACTTGAAAGGAATGGAGGAGGTAACATGTGGTGACACTTAACTAGGGACCCTTTTGAAATTGCGACCGTATTTAATAATTTGTATGGACAAATTAATTTGAATGACCATTTTGATTCCAAAATCTACAAACATGCTACAGAAAAGGTAACTTCGTCTATGTTTTTATCACCAGTTACTGAAAATGAAGTCTTTAAAATCATAAGTACACTGAAAAATAAACATAGTACAGGATACGATGAAATACAACACATATAATAAAACGGTGCGCTCCCTTAAACTAACAGAACACAACCTATCAATACTCTGCATATATCGCATTCCCAAATATGACAACTCTGCTTTTGCAATATTCACAAGAAAATTAAATGTTATCCTAAGTGATATGTTTCGTTCGTTTATGGAACGATCTCCCTCTCTCCATTAGGAAAGCTCAGAGCAAATTCTCCTTCAAGCGCATGGTGCGCAAACATCTGTCCAAAGAATTTCAGGATTGATTGTCTATATGATGTTTTACAGGGGTACACATATATATATATATTTTGTATTTATGTATGTGTATTGCAATGCATATGTGTGTATGTATATTGTTAATTTATATATCAAACTTATTGACTTTTGTCTCGTTTTATGTTTTTAGATACGGCTTTTTATGATCCTGCACCAACTGCTAGTTTCTGTTTGGCCCTATGGTTGACTGGTAGAGATTGCCTTATGGCATTGAGTCCGCCATTTGTACTTTTACTTTTGTATTTTGTGCAATAAAGTTTAAATAAATAAATAAATAAATATGCGGTGACTTTAATATTGATATCTTGAAAAGAACAAGACACTCAGTGTATATATTTATTACAATGGAAAATAAATTAAAAATATACATACTAAAACTTAAAAATAATAATAACTCAGTAGAATTTAAAAATATAATATCCGGTTTTAATTTTAAATTTGGTATCTCTGTGGCGACCAGACCGCAAAGCAACACATGTATAGATAATATTATACATAATGTGCGAGGCGGCAAGTCGGAGGTTATTGAACTTGCCATTTCTGACCACACTGCACAGATCCTAAACTGTCCAATAAAACCTACATGTTTGCTTTCACACTGGTTCATCACCAACACAGACCTGAGCAATGTCAATATTCAAAAATTTTCAGAATGTATACAAGAACTCACTTTTAATGATGTGTTTATTGTGTATGTAGCCAACAATCCGAACGACGCATTTAACCGTTTCAGTGACGATTTTGAACTGTTTTATAATCTGTGTTTTCCGTTCGTCAAAGTAAAAATATCAGCTATCAAAAAGCCTAGGTGGATCTGGATTACCAAAGAAATCAGAAAATGTAGCAAGCGGAAGAGAAGGTTATTGTGGAACCTGCGACTAAATCCGACTACTAATAACAAGACATATTTTAAGCAATACTCCCATCGATTAAAAAAAGTCATTCAGTTAACTCAAAAAGCTCAAAACGATTATTATATTAATAATGCATCAAATAAATCGAAAGCTACTTGAACTATTATACATCGTACAGCAAAAGCAAGTCAATTAAAAGATAATATCTCGGAGATTATTAAACAAACAAATAAATACAAATATTTAATGCCTGCTGACATTATGCTGCTGACACTTGTCAACCATCGACCAGTTATATTATTGGATTTTGAAGGCAGATAAATGGTAAACTGTCATGTCAAACTATTTAAAAACTGATTTTGGAAAATCCAGTGTGAGAAGAAATTAAAAAGCTGCAGTTTGTAGGGTCTTATAGTAAAGACTATCAGAAAAAAAAATGCACAGCGATCTTGCAAGCTCAAAAAACTGCTCAGAGTGGATGCATTCAGAAAAACGCATAAGAAACAAAGATGTTGCCAAGTAAAAATAAAATAAATTCATCTAGTTTTTCTGTAGAATAAGTGCTTTTGCATTACTGAATTCAAGACGATTCATTTACTACTTTTATTCAATATTTTTATTTATTTAATTTTTAATTTCTTCGGGTTTCGTCACTAAAATAAAACAATTCAAACGGATTTTATCACATTTATTCATAATTTGAGCCTTTCTGACGTTTTTAGCACAGAAAATTTGTGTTTTTCTCAGTCAAAGACAGTTGCCGAAACGTCAGGAGGCTCAAACAACGAACACACGCGATATAATCCATTTAAATCGTCTTATTGAAACAAAATAATTGTTTAGAAGCGATAGAATTGTTCAATTGATACCCTATTCTATGGTGAATAAGTTGAAAAGTCGATGGGCACTATGTTGATAAGTCTAATATCTCACAAAATACAATGATTCCACCAAAATAAGTAAAATAATTGAAATGTTTGCATATACTCGTAATTATCCTTAAATCAATTGAGAGATTTCAATTTTATAGAAAAACTGATTTTTAGGGTTTAAATTAAAAAAACATTTTCACCAATTTGGGCACTAATGTATTGGGAATAACTTGATAAGTCGTTGGGCAGTATGTTGATAAGTCTTATAGCTCACAAAAAACAATAATTCTACCAAAATAAGTAAAATAATTGAAAAGATTGCATAAAATTACCCTTAAATCAAGCTATAAGTACGAGTTTTAGATGAAAACAGATTTTGGAGAAAATATCAAACTTTAAAATCGCCGCCCTGTAAAATTGCCATTTTGGACTTATGAAGTTCTTCACGCCATGCACGGATATATTAGTTCGCTTTACTCTCGCGTGTTGTTACGTTTGTGATGTTTGCTTAGTTTGCAATAGCATGCTATAATAACATGTTCCATAGTTTCCGTATAAATTATCCAAACATTTCCAATCGTGATATTATTATTGTTAGTCAAACTAAAAGGCATACGGAACTTCCTCCTAGCGGAAGCGATTTTATTGTTTTCCGTAGTTCCGACTACACTTAAACAACCATAGTTAAAAGCGACCGAATGATGCTCAACCAAACCATTTAGGAATTCCTGAGAAAAAGCTGACTTTTCTAGTTAATTTTGTATTGTTGCTGATGTTCACATTAATACTACCTACATACAATGCTTTGAGCGATGATAATCAGCCCTTTTCATTCAAGAAGGAGAGCCATCTTCATTTTGAAAGCAGGATGGCTCATGACGTCATCAATTTCTGTTGGATTTCTACTTTCGAATACGTCCTTAACCAACGAAACAAAATTAAAACAAGAAATTTAAAACGGAAACGTACGCAAAAAGTAAAACTCGTCCAAACATAATGGGCATCCAGATTCCAGCTATATTCTTAAATGAGGCTTCGACACCACCGACGAATACAAATGCTGCGAAAAGCATTCCAACGAATACAAAACGGACACGAATAGATACAAATGGACCTGATTTATAGAGGGCGCCACTCTTCAGCAACACCCGAAAGAATCAGGTAACATTTACCTACGAATTCCATAGGTAGTTGTTACCTTTGTCGATTGGGTTGGGCCGGAAATTCGGAAGATTGGAACAATCTGCGTAATGGGTTTTTGGCCTTTTCATATTTGCTGCATAACTCTCGAGTTCGGTGTTCGATTAGGAGGAACGGTATTTCATCGGGTGTTCGACATGTGCAAGTGATTCCATTTTATTGTTAATCAACTGAAGTATCGCACTACAACAATCGATATCGACAGAAATGAAAAATGTCAATTTGCGCAAAAGGGTCTACCCAAATTAACACATGGAGAGAAAATATTAATTATTCGACATAAATATCACACGTTATCGACCGGAACGAAATTGAACCGACACCCTCTTGAAATACCGGGACGAATCTTTGCCAGTTTGCCACATATCAAATTATATCGTTGAGTTTAAACTGTTCAACAGTCGCTACCCAGACCAAGTAGGATAAGGTGTAATCACGCCATTTACCGTTTATTTTGAGACACTATTAACCCTTTGTATGCGATTTCAAAACTTTGCTTGATTGAAAAATTTAAATTAACTACTATTTTACAGTAAGGCTCAAACGTCCGGCACGTACGTGCCTGAGCATACGACGGGTTGATTCAACTAAAATCACTCGCTAATATAATTATACAGCAAAAACGAATGATTTAAAAGCAGCATGATGCGAGCGTACATTATACGAAATACTGAAATCAAAATTAACCTATAACGACTTAAGTTCTCCCAAATCCTAAACAACATACGACTTTACATGACCGTGCCATTTACAACGTTTTTCCTTCTTACAATAAAAAAAGATAAATAACAGAGTACAAAGCCGTCAAAATAACATTAATAACAAAATAAACGAGGAATTATTCGCTCTTAAAGCAATCGCGGGTGCAACAATGAATAATTTGTAGTTTTTGTCTTTTACCTTAAATTGGTAGTTTTCAAGAACGCCAACAGCTCTTATATAAAATTGAATCCATAACAATTAATTTAAGGCCTGATCCTTTACATTACCATCAAAATAGTACTTAACAAATATAGCGACATAAAAATTATGTTAATAAGTCGTCTTTAGCGGAATCGCCCAGAATTTACTTAGAAAAAACACATACAAATCGCTCCAATGAAAATTTTTGACAACCAAAAACTGAACTGACATATATAATAAAAAGAACATAAATCTTAGCGGCCAGCTTGCACCAAAGAGGCCGTCGTCTACACTAGTGAAGTTATATGAAACGTTGTTACGTCAATCATTACACACACGATGAGCATTCTGCAGCGGAACAGCCTAATTAGATTGAAATGTATGCATGTCAATATTGTATTATAAGGACAAGGACTTAGGACAGAGGGGCTTAGTCTTCATGTGTTCTTCATGGACTACATGACAATAAATATATACACATGCATAACCTTACTAAATTCTATTTACAACATACATATTTACAGTGTTATTTACAATTTTGTATACAGACAGATATGTTGAGGAGTTCTTTAATAAATCCGTTACGGACAGCGGGATCAAATTTGGTTCACAGAAGATGTTAAGTAACTCATCCATCAGCACAAGGCGCTGAATGCCAAAAGATGAGCAATCAAATAAGATGTGGTCCATGGATTGAACCTCTCCCATCCCACACTGATCGCAATAAGGAGAATCGATAATATTTTTCCAATGTAGATGGAAATTTAGGCGACAGTGACCAATGCGCATTCGTGTGAGTGTAGTGTAAAACTTCCTATTAACGTAAATTAATCTTGCAAAACCAGGGTATATCATTAACTTGAGTGTCTTAGCAACGAATTCTGATGTGCTTTATTTTCAATCTCCGTACAGTGATACCAATGCCTACCCCAATGGACAAGCATTCGTTTTTTTAAGATATTTACGATACCCGTGTATGGTAAAGCCACACTAAGGTCCCTACAGTCGGGATGTAAGGACGAAACTGTATTGACAATAGTTCGAGCTAAAAAATCAGCTCTTTCATTACCTAAGACTCCTGTGTGAGATGGAACCCAGACAAAATTTACTTTTATATCCATCAAAAATAATTGCAGCCACAATTTCTTAATATCAAAAATTAAATAATTGGTATCTGTTTTAATTTTATTATTCATTCATTACAATTTTGATTGTGCTCCTTAATATGTTTCAATGCAAAAAGGATAGCGACAGCTTTAGCTGTAAAGATACTTAGCATGTGTACTAATCTTAAAACCAATTCCCTTATCAACATCAGGCTGGTAAATTGCAAAAGAAGTTGCATTGTAATTTTTTGAACCATCTGTATAAACAAATTTACAATTCGACCATTCTGATAATAAGAGATATACCTCATCCTTAGAGATTAATTTATGATCTATGTCTATGACAATATTCATTGCAGGATATTTACTATAAAAGGAGTCTTTAAAGCATGGAAGCACAAGATTGCTTTGATGTATTTTAAGCACATCTAAAAGCTGAAGAAATGAAGAAAGCTCCTGAAGAATGTATACTGATTTTCCGAAAGGGACTGTTCGGCAAGCAATCAAGTTACGGAGAAGATCATTATTAGTTAAGCTGTACAGCTTTAAAATAAACCTTTCCTTCAAATAAATAAACCTAACACTAAGAGGGGGAAGTTGACTTTCAATTTGCATTGCTGCAATTTGACTAGTTTTAAAAGCACCAAGTATTATACGCATACACTTGTTTTGTATTTTGTCTAATCTTTCCACAAGTTTAATATCCCCGGCAAAACAGAGAAAGCCATATTCAAAGTGACTACGGACAAAGGATTTATACATATTCAATAGAACTTTGGGGTCTGCCCCCCAGGAAGTTGCACACAAAGATTTTAAAACATTACAAGCTTTATTGACTTTAGTGATAATATTCTCAACATATGGTATCCAAGAAAGCTTTGAAGTAAAAGTTACACCCAAAACTTGATGCTACTTCATATAGGCAATGGAATAATAAATATAAATAATAAATATCGGACAACCTCACACAAATCGATCAAGTCCCAAATTAAGCTCAAGAAAGGCTTGTGTTATGGGTACTAGACGACGATATAGATAAATATATACTTAAATACATAGCACAACCATGACCCAAGCACAAATATTCGAGTTCATCACACAAATATTTGCCCTGGCCGGGATTCGAACCCGGGACCGCCGGCTCAGTAGGCAGGTGTCTACAAACCGAGCCAAACACGTCGTCAAAATGCTGTTGTATGAGACAGTAGGCAAGACAGTACATTTGCGTCCGAATATGAGTACTTTGAATTTATCTGAATTCACCTCAAGACCAAGATAACTAGAATACTGATTTAAATCTACTAACGCCTTGTTAATGATAGTTGATAATAGGTTCATATCAGTTCCTGGTGTATAAACAACCAGATCATCAGCCAATTGTAAGTTTTTGATGTTAGGTCCCAGAATTATATTTAGCCTTTTAATGTACACAATAAAAAATAATGGGGATAGTATTCCACCTTGACAAACTCCTGTGGAAGACAGCCTAGGTCCATATAAATGATTATTGTATTTTGCAAATACTTTTCTATTTGTTAGGAACATTTCAATCCAGTTTATTATTTTTCCAGGTATCCCAATACTGAATAATTCCTTACACAAAATGGAAATATTCACACTTGGCATATACTTTCACGAGAAGACCTAGCTCTTCGAAAACCAAACTGATTTTGTGGTAAGAGATTTTGCTCTACATAAAATTCCAAACGTTGTTTTAAAAGTTGTTCAAATACCTTACCAACACACGATGTAAGAGCTATGGGCCGATAAGAATATGGTAATAATTTATTTTAATTAGGTTTTGATATTGGAACTAAGCAATCCGTTTTCCATTCATCAGGTATATTATTCTCCTTCCAAAGTCAATTTAATATGTGTAAAAAGGTATTTAATCCGCCTATATTTAGTTTTTTAAATAGAATGTATGGAATGGAATACCATCCAAACCAAAGGTTGTGTCTCGTCTAGAAAAAACAGCAGACTTAAGCTCCTCTGATGAAAAGGGTTCAATGAGACAATGATTATTGGAATCAATCTGTGCATAATTTGAGGGCTTATTTAACTTAGACGCTGATAACCTGGAACTAAGAAAATTACTGAGACAAAAGCTTCAAGAAGCGAGACAAACGGGAAAAAGAGCAGTCATTCGGGACAACAGACTTATCATTAACGGAAGAGACATTACCGAGCAGATTACCCAACAACGAACAGCGATTAATATACGTGATGATGTCAACAGGGACACACCCTCAAGCCCGTCGGCTGCGACCACTCAAGACAAACGGCGCCGGCGCCGAGCCTCGTACGCGCACGCGCAGCACCCGAACTACGTAACATCACAACACAATCTCCCGCGAGGGCATCAATAATTCGCGTGCCTGATCCAGGCTGTTTACAAATACTTTTCCAAAGTATGTGTAGTATTAATAATAAGACCCATTGTGAGAGTCAGAATGGCGGGTGTACCATCACGGATTAGTAAAACAATTATACCAAAAAAATGTACTCAAAATTTACTATTTTGTACCTACTTTAAAAAAAATTGTACCTCTCCGTACAACAAGTTATTACAATGTTTAGGTACACCCGCCATTCTGACTGTCAGGATGGCGGGCGTATCGCAGTTTACCATGAAGCCCTTCATTATTGAGAAATGGTATTGCTCTAAAAAAATGTACCAAAATTGTACTCTAACATACAGTTAAAATATTAGCAATCTGATCTTATACACACATTAAATTTTGTTCGTAGTTAGTGAAGGGCCAAGGGGGAGAACTGGGTAAGTCACGTTCGCAAAATTTTACAGTAGGTACAGAAAATTGAGGTTGTCTAATCCTTTGATGGCTTTATGGCTTTACTAAAAATATAGCAAAAAACCGGCCAAGTGCGAGCCTGACTCGCGCACCGAGGGTTCCGTACAAACACTTATCTTAAATAGCCGGGTAAAGTTTGCAATTAGTATGTACATTATATTACAAATTGTACACCGAAGATTCATTTTTTAGCTCTATCCGACCACGAAACAGGACAAACACATGCCATTTAAAAATTAACAAAGCATTTAAAATATATCACAGTTTTGGTATGAAACAGTAAGAGATTACAGCCAAGAAAACATAAAAAAGTTTGCTGAATGTATGACTGCGTTATCCTTTAACCAGGTTTCTCATGAAACGGACACAAATAGATACCGCGTTTCAAGAATTTCATGATTTAGTTGTTTTGTTTTATAATTTATGTTTTCCTTTAATTAAAATAAAAAAGAATAATAAGCCGATTAAGAACAAATGGCTTACACGTGGTATAAAACGATGCTGTAATAATAAAACGAACTTGTACAAAGTAGCAATTAGGAATAAAGAAAATACTGAACATTTGCGAAAGTATAAGACGTACACGCGGCTCCTGAAAAATTGTCTCAATAAAGCTAGACAGATAACAAATGCCAGGTTTATTAAAAATGCTAAAAACACATGTCGAGCATCATGGCAAATCATTAGGCAAAACTGCCTTTCAGTAATGAAATTGATAAAATTGTAATTGGTACTAAGGAAATAAGTGATCCTAAGATTATACCTGAAATATTCAATAATTATTTTATAGAAAATACAAATAAAAAAATAACCCGAAATACAAACTATACCCATAATATAGAACAACTGAAACGTAGTATATTCTTATCTCCAGTCAGCTCCGAAGACGTTTTAAAGGCAATCAAAGGGTTAAATAATACGAATGCCACTGGTTACGATGGCATTAGCACTAAAGTTTTGAAACAATGTGCTACTGCATTGTCAATACCATTAAGTTATATAATAAATTTATCATTCGTGCAAGGTATATTTCCGGAACGCCTAAAATACGCCATAATCAAGTCATTACATAAAAAGGACCCAAATCAGACTTAAAAAACTACCGTCCTATCACTCTTATACCTGTCATCTCGAAATTTTTTGAAAAATTAATGCGCTACAATTTAAACGCTCACCAAAATGGCGTTTATACCCTAAAACTAAATTCCAAATAAAATGAATTACCTCCATATAAATTAAACCCACTCTATACAGAGCTCCCTAAACTAAATCATTTTGTATTCCAAAATTAATATACATTACACCAGAATAATTTTACGTTGAGTCCGTATATGTTTTTGCTTCCCAAAATGGATGTTTTGCTCACCAAATATTGTTTTCATAAAACATCAAAACTATTACCAAAAATTGCAGTCTATTTTGCTTTAGTGTAATCAAATTATCTAACCTTTAGTCAAAATATATTACTGTCAATCATTATTGCACATCAAATAAAATAAATGCCTAGCAAAAATTGTACTGCTGATAATTAGAAAATACACATCAGCACGACATTACTTTCATCTTTTTAAAGAACCCAGTAGGTTAGGTTAGGTTTGTTTCTGCTGATAATTAGAAAATACACATCAGCACGACATTACTTTCATCTTTTTAAAGAACCCAGTAGGTTAGGTTAGGTTTGTTTCATAATTATTCTGAAAAATAAACAGTTTTTGAAAAAAAATAGTGTTTCAGCTAGGTAACCATCTAATCCTGATCACCATACAGAAACAAACTGATTCTGCCCAAAACAAATCTTTCACTTATCCAAAGGAATGTGCATGGAATGGCTGTACAAATATTTAACGCACTGACAGATTCATTTAAAGAACTGACACTTAAATTATTTCAGAAACAATTATTTGAGTACTTAATAGAACATTATTATTATTCAATTGTATCTAGTTGTAAATTATGACATGCACCAAATTGCAATATTATTAAATACCTATTTAGAATAAGTTGAACTGTCTTAAGTATTATTAGTTCATTTATATTTATATCGACTGAATATTTAGAATTTAAGTTCCTGACATTGTGCACTATTTGTTTATCTTTTAATTTTCATAAATTCGTAATTATTGTAAATTTTTCTAAGTTTTTGCACGCCATTTTATGGTACAAACAAGTAATGGGATTATATTATGATGTAACATCAATTGTATTTGTAACCTTTGTTTAATGCAAATAAATAATTCTGATTCTGATTCTGAACAATCCCGAGTAAATCACGTTGTCGTTAGACATTGAAAAAGAAGCTCAAACACAATTCGTGTCGTGTATGTCAAGCGGCCCAGAAGAGCATGTTATACACATGCTTATCTGGGCCGCTTATTATCTGGGCCGATAATTACTTCGGATCCAGTATAACAATGCGTTCCGGGTGTTGATGGGACTGCCTCGTTTCTGTAGCGCATCGGGGATGTTCGCGGAGGCGCGCGTGGATTGTTTCTATACGACCATGCGCGCTCGCGCTGCATCCCTGGTGCGCCGGGTGCGCTGCAGTCCCAACAGCATTCTTCGAATGATAGCGGACAGGGTTGACTGTCCCTACATGCTGCACTGCGAGGGATTACACTCCCCGGTCAGTGTTGTTGTTTTAGTTGTAATTACTTACTAACCCTAGTTTGTAAGGTCTACTAATAAAATATGTGTCCTGTTACATGAAATAAATATATTCATTAATTCATTCATATACAGTATGTAACAGAACAAAAGGCAAAGAAAGAGACCCATTAATGTATAGACCATAAATAGGACTATGGGTTCCTGGCATATGGAAAAAAAAATAGCATCTCTTTGCAGTAGTGAAAAAATAAACCATTATTTCATAACCTCCTGTATTATTTATTTACAATCTTATCAATCACAGTCATAAATGTCATTTCCGGTGAAGGGCAAATAAAAATAGTCATTGACAACAATTTCCGACACCAAAATTGTTTTCCACATTTGTCAGTTGAACAGTAATTATCGCGCGCAGGTAACATTGTACGGATTCTGGTATATACCTGTAATAAGGTTGGCGAGTTTCGAATATTTAAAAGAAAACATTCACATAAGTTGATCTGAGCACGGGAAAGAAAAAATTGTACCTCGACATCAACGAAATGTACCTATGCCAAGCTTGGCGAACAGTTATCGCGGTCGCTTGCTGTATGCCACATTTTTACGGGTAACGACTACAACCCGGCTTTCTACCGGAAAGGAAAAAGAAAAGACCTTTTGATATGCTAAAAAAAAATACGAAGTTTCAAGAGGCTTTTAGACAACTGCACAACGAGCGTGCCGAAGTAACAACATCGAGTGACGTATTCCGCGTTCTTGAAGAGAACGTGTATACATTAATAAAAAAAATGGGCAAGTGCGGGTCCGACTCGCGCATGAAGGGTTCCGTGCCTATTTATATATATATATATATAATCTATAACAAGTTTGTTGTATGGGAGCCCCCCTTAAATATTTATTTTATCTGTGAAAATTTCAACTGTCTAGCTATTACCGTTCTTGAGATACAGCCTGGTGACAGACGGACGGACGGACGGACGGACAGCGAAGTCTCAGTAATAGGGTCCCGTTTGTACCCTTTGGGTACGGAACCCTAAAAAGCAAAAACGACGTAAATAAAGGACGGTACGAGTTTGAAAAAGCTACAAATGCAACAAACAATCAAGACGAGACGATTGTAAAAAAAAAATAGTTGGATACGACCCCTCAGTTCTACCGACAACCAAACAAGAGCTACTGCAGCAGATTAAACGAACATCATACATGTGCAGTATAATATATGGTGTAATGCACGCATGCGCAGCCCCACGCCACGGGAAAGAGTCCACAACATTGCGGATGGGCATTCATTGATGACCAGTACATACCATTATTATTGGTTTGATGGCCCCCACAGTCCATCTCTTGGAGAATTGTCTGCTGATCTTCAAGGTAGGTACTCTTCTTATTTTTCTTACCTATTAATAATTATACTCCAAAATGTTAATTTGCCTAATTATTTTGTTACAGAATCAGATGACATTTATTCTGACGATTGCGACGAAGATGAAGACGTTATTCAAGGCGAAACTGATGAAACGACGACGACGAAGATTAAGATTGTATTTAATTATATTTATAATTGTATTTTTTTGTTTCACTTTGGCAGATCATATATAACTAACAGTTCATACAACTACAGTTATACTATTTAAAAACAAATATTGATTACAAATATATGTGTCCCAAGTTACCAAAACTACAACTACGAATTTTTTTTATTTTCAATATTCCTGTAGGACTAGCGATAGATACCCATTTTTTGGTAGGAAACGGCAAAGAATGCACTAACTGGACATGTGTTTTTTTGTCCTACGGTTATTAATGAAAAAAATGTTACCGTGGAATCGATAACTTCCAAGCGTAGGACTAGGAAAACCATGGAAGAAAGAACCAATGGAATTGGCATGTAGGTTAAATCGTACGAACCGCTGTCGGCCTGTCGCCAAACTCATACAAATAAAGGTAAATCGTTACACTTCACACTATTACAACTCTTTTTTCATTGGTTTTAAGTAACAGCAATATCAACAACAAAATGTCACTTAAGTTACGTCAGTTCTAGACTGAAAGCAACTTTACCTCGCTTCATTTGCGATGTAAATTACAATGTTCAAAAATTGTAACATAACTTTGTTTTAAAGTCACCAAAGGCTAACATGAAGTCACCAAAATTCTGCTACTCGACAGATGCCTTTGTTGCCCATGGTCCCTGTGATGGGTCGTTCTCGCGAGTCGTTCAAATCACTGTTCCAGGCGGAAAATAGGTATAAATAACATTCTGATTTATAATTGTTGTATACAGTAAGTTTGGTCTCAAAAAGTACTAGAGGAGTATTTTGACTCATATGCCTATACCTATTAATAAACACTTGAGATCAAAAAAAATATGCAAAGTCTCATTACCCTCTCGTTCCAAATTACGAACTAAAACATTGGTTGATGTATATAAACACTCCTATAAAATAATCTTCAAATTTTTAAAAGCGATATGATTAAGCAGCTATTTAGGCATAAAAATATAAATTCACCAAATTTTTTAAACTATTACATATTAGAAAGAACGAGCATTAAAATTTTGTCACACGAAAATTAACATTACCTTCCGCGAAGCTAAAACTTTAAATTGTGAATAGGTCCTTCATTGAGTCGTGGCAGTAAGGGCATTATTCCAGCGCCGCACCTACCGCTACGTATCTGGTAGAGTGACGCCGTGCGCACCATTTACGAGAAATTTCCAATTTACGTTCACGAAACATAGTTTGTCACAGTTCTGTGCTCATTACCTTCGGCCGTTTTATACAGTCAGTACTTATTTTAATTTTCTGTTTTATGTCTCATTTATTGCTTCTTTGTAGAAGATTTAATGATATAAATATCACATTTTCAATTACGCTCGGGATTTAAATTTACATAGACAAACCGTCAAAATCTCATTCATCTCCATATCATTACCATCCTTACCCTCCAATTTTTTGCCGGAAGGTAAAGATCGTGTTTGGATGGTAGTGATTTAAAAAAGGTTTTAGCAGTCATGAATAGCATAATTCATGATTTTTACTAAACAGCACAAGAATTCTTTTACTAAACCACAAAAATGCATTTTACCCAGTAGTTTTTTGTGCCATAAGCACGTGCTTACTTTATCTCTTCTTAATAACTCCGGGAAATAAATGGCGTTGGCAAACTAATTGATACTAAGTTTCTCCTTCATATATTGTGACTATGGGGTATTGTAATAATGACATTTGTCAAATTTTAATACCCTGTTTTTGAAATTGATTAAAAAGCAGTACTTATTTATTTTATAGGTCAGTACAAGGAAATAAAAATGCCGATAGGGCAAGAAAAATTTGCAAAATAAAAATTAGACTAAGCAAAAAACAAGAATACTTAAGTATAAAAAATATCCCATATAATATAAAAATAAAAGAAGGTTTCTCTTAAGAAAGGAAGAAAATAAAACTTATAAAAAAGGATAACGACAAATTCAAAACATTTTAGTGGAAATTTGGCCTCCAATGACACCACCTGTTAGTGACAGGCAATAAATCTGGGAGCATCAGCACTTGTTTTAGACATATCAATCCTTTAGCTATAAATAATACAAAAACTCTTGGTGGCATATACGCAAAAAAAGCATTACTCAGAATAAATCGGGATCAATACATGAAATTAATCAATTGTATCAAGCGTTGCTTTGCAGAAATCGCATTAAATGCATGAAAAAATACGCAAATAAGTATAACGAGTTAGCACTAATTGACTGGCACGTCGTTATATCGCGGATTAGCAAAGCAATATTATTATTTTTATTTAAATAATCAAATATGTTAAGAAACAAATCAGAAAATTGCATAAAGAGAAAACTGCGTTTAGAAAGCGAAGAAAAACACTAGAGGAGCAAGAAAAGCAAGTACAAAAACAATTGAAGTTAGCGTGGAAAAAAAACGATTTCCTAAAAGATATACTGAAAGAAAAAGTTCAATGAGCTATTATTTAATGAAACTATTTGTAAACGCTGAACAAAAATTACAATTTCTGAAAGATATTTTGCAAAATAGGAAGTCTAGATACTCTAGATTGAAAAAATCTAAAATATAGTATGATAAGAAGCATAGTTTTTGTTGATCTCATACGAGGGGCACACCGAAATGATCGGGAATAGAGTACTTTAAACTGAGTTACATTAAATCCTTTTTTGTCACATGCATACTGGCGACTTACAATCACGATGCCGTTTTTACAATTTAAAAAAAGAACGATATATTTTTTTAATTCCATTTTTAAATTGACAACTCGATGAACAAAATGGAGCTGACGCGTGAAAATTTTCGTGCAATTATTTACCATAACTTTCGTCGTGGCTTATCTCCAGATGAATGTCGCAATGAGCTTGTTACTATATACGACATTGAAGCACCTAGTCAGACGACAATATATCGGTGGTATGCTGAGTTTCGACGGGGTCGTGCCTCTCTTGGCACCGTACCTTCATCAGGTCGGCCGAAAACGGCGGTTTCGCCTGAAAACATCGCGGCTGTGGAAAAACTACTAAAAGAAGATAGACATGTGACATACGAGCAGATTCGGGCAACCATAGGCATTGGAATGACTGCAATTCACACTATTTTGCATGGTGAATTGGGTGTCAGAAAATTGATTTCCCGATGGGTACCCCATAATTTGTCTGAAGAGCAAAAGGCGGCTCGTGTTGATTGGTGCCGATCTATTCTGAAATGCTACAATGGAGGAAAGTCAAAAGCCGTTTATAATATGGTCTCGGGTGACGAATCCTGGATTTATTCTTATGAGCCTGAAAGAAAGCACCAGTCGGCAGTATGGGTCTTCGATGACGAGGTCAAACCAACGAAAGTTGTGCGTTCTCGAAGCGTGTCGAAGAAGATGGTGGCTTCGTTCGTCTCAAAAAAGGGGCATGTTGCCACAATTCCTCTAGAAGAACAAAGAACCGTTACCGCTGATTGGTATATCACAGTTTGTTTGCCGGAGGTGCTGGCCGAACTTCGCCAAGGGAACCCGAGACGCCGCGTCATCTTACACCACGACAATGCGAGCTCCCACACCGCCCACAAAACAACTAAATTTTTGAACGACGAAAACGTTGAGTTGATGTCCCATCCTCCATACAGCCCTGACCTGAGTCCAAATGATTTTTTTACGTTCCCT
Organism: Apotomis betuletana; assembly: GCA_932273695.1. Taxonomy (NCBI): domain Eukaryota; kingdom Metazoa; phylum Arthropoda; class Insecta; order Lepidoptera; family Tortricidae; genus Apotomis; species Apotomis betuletana. Next base: position 13,476,011 of record OW026310.1, on the reverse strand, counting down.
AGAATTAAAGATTTATTGCGTGGTCAGCGGTTTGAGAACCCAGAAGCCGCTGTGGAAGCCTATAAATCGGCCATTTTGGCAATGCCTACTTCAAACTGGAATTATTGTTTTAATGACTGGTTTAAAAGAATGCAAAAGTGCATTGAATGTAACGGAGAATACTTCGAAAAACAATAAAATATAATTTATGTATATAGTGCACATAGTTTTTTAAATTCCCGATCATTTCGGTTTGCCCCTCGTATATATATATATATGTATTTTTTTTTGTGAAATGCTTAATGTTAGATTGATCTTTTACGTTTTAATATATACAGGGTGTCCCAGATGTACCACGTCATAGTGACACTGGAGGTAGATCAGCTCAAGAGGAACCCAACCAACCTAACATGACCTCAGTAAAAGTTGCACGGTTTTCGAGTTATTACCGAAATAAAAACTTTTGAGAATTTTCCCCTTTGTTTTACATTTTTAGTACCAGCATCGACACGGAAAGCTCTTAATGGCAGTTTTTTGTGTGTATCAAATCATGAATAGCTAATTCAAAAGTGTTAAGTGTTATTTTGTCAGTAACTATTGTAAAATGCTGAAGAAAACTTGATTAATCTTGATTTAATTTGTCACAAAAATACGAATTTCAACTTTGACCATCTGCCATGTTCTTTTTTTATTTGAAACGAAACAAACAAATAACGTCAATAAATTAGGCATGTTATGCAGATTCAAAAATGGTATAACACATGTATCTTACTGTGATAACATTGGGTATTCATCACTTAAGCGAGGCCCTATCGAGCCAACTTAAAACTTGAACTCCGAAAGCAGTCACTGTTATGTGCTACAAAGATGCTGGTACAGCGATGACTCTTCTGTTATCTGATCCGATTATTTTGCCAAATGCACGAGGGCTAAAAACCAATGTTTGGAGGCTAGCTTATTCTAAAGGACCGGATAAAATCATACCAGATTAATGGCTTTAGTTAGATTAGAATTGCGACCACAACAGCGCGCGAACCGAGCGAGCGAAGCGAGCGTGCCGCAGTAGCGGTCAGTGACGCACCAGGACCGGACTGCTACCAGTACTCGTAAAGTAGATTAATGGGCTAGGTCAGGTTAGATTAGAACTGAGACCACAACAGCGTGGGAGCCGAGCGAGCGAAGCGAAAAGAGAAACGGTAGCGTTTAGGTCAGCGTCATCATCCCTACCACATCCAACGCGTCTAATCACTTCTTCCAGCCGACTACGCACATCGTGTTTAATTTTTCCAAAAAATGATACAGATGTGGAGACAAAACCCGAATACCTTCAATTAAGTATTGTGGACTGACGAATCGGCTTGCAAAGGGGATGGATGTCTCAATTTACATAACGTCCATAGCTGGGAGACAGAAAACTCACATGAAGAACGAGAAAATCGGTTCCAACACCAATTCAAAATTAATTTGTGGAGTGAAATTCTTAATGGAATTGCGAGACCGGTCGAGTTGCCTCCAATTCTTGATGGTAGAAATTATTTTCAATTTTTGCAAAACGTGCCTGCCTGGTTTATTAGATGTGCCGTTGGCACAGAGACGAAGGATGTGGTACCAACAAGATGGTTGCCCAGCCCACTACGCCCGGCTAGTCCGTGAGCACCTCAACGAAACATTCCCCGAGAGATGGATTGGTCAATTGGGACAAATTTTATGACCATCGCGTTTCCCAGATCTAAACCCACTAGATTTTTTTATTGGGGATATTTAAAAGACTAAGTTTACGCGAAACCCGTACCATATCGGAAGTCAGTTTAAGAAAATTGAGCCGAAATTTTATTGAACGATGTTTTTTGTGCATTAGTCCACGGGAGAAAATTCGAACATTTATTGTGACCTAAATTTATTCCAATAAATGAATCAAAAATAACCTGTTTTTTATTGTCATTGACATTTTATGATTTTATCCAGTCCTTTAGAATAAGCTAGCCTCCAAAAGGGAGAAAAAACATTAGTGGGGTGGGGAAAAAAAAGAAAAAAAATGTGGGCTCAGCGACTTTAATTTTTTTTTCAAACAGTTGCTCTGTACTCCCTTTGCACCCAAAAAAAAAATTAAATCGATCGGGTGGTGGGAAGGGGTTGCCAGCGTTAATTAAAAGTACCAAAATAATAATAATTTTCGTGTGGGCTCAGCTGTATTGGCTTTTTTTCTGACGCGAGATTAATCAATAAGTAAGCCCCAAAAAAATAGCCATGCAAAAATATCATATAGTACATAGTACATAAAATGCGAATACATGGTAGTAAGATTATATCTGCTGTAGTGCTGTCTATTGGAACGTTGACAGAAGCGCGCAACAAGAATTATCGGCAATACAGATAATACCACGCCAGAAAATACGCATGGGAAAATACCAACGAAAACGTCATCACATTTTATTGACCTCATCTGATCCCCTTTTGTATAGTTTAAAAAAAACATGTACCCTTACATGAGGATGCAAACTGCAAAGCCACTTTTTAGTGTTCACTTCTATTATAATAAATTATATGCCATATTTATGTCGTTAGTTAATTATAATAAACAATATTACGTATTTTTACGCCTTTTTCATTTCAAATTGTAATTACCTTATAAAATCCATGATTATATTATAGTGATTCCATAATACATTACATTACATAAATGCATCATACATTTATGAGAAATTATATTTAGTACACAATCTTATCTTATATTAGCAAAAAGGTGATTAATATCAATAATAAACGGCTGCACGTAATATTTTCCGCGCGCCCATACATAGTCTATCACTGTGCGCCGCATGAAAATCGACATCGGTACAAAACTGGGTCCGGTCCTAATGTAATCAATTGGTTACAGACAAAATTAAAAGTCTTGACGAATCTGGAAAGTACTGCATTATGTGTGCTGATGAAATTTCTTTAAAACGTAATTTGTACTACCAGATAAATAAAGACAAAATTGTAGGGTTTCATGAAATTGACGGCGTACAAACAAACAGCAGAACCGGCGACACAGGCTTATGTTATTATGGCGACAGGAATATTTAATAACTGGAAACAGCCTCTGGGATATTGTTTTTTAGCCAAAAGAAAAAATTATAAGGAGCTCAAGCCATGGCTAAACAACATTATTTCAAAGCTTTTCAATGTTGGATTTAATGTAGTGGCTTTTGTATAGGACCAGGGTTCAAAATTTCTAAATCTAGCCAACGAGCGAAACGTTTCTGCAGACCAGCCCTACTTTTATATCGACGACAAAAAAAAATATAACCTTTTCGACGTCCCGCACCTCATCAAATCGTTGCGAAATAATTTATTAAAACATGACTTCGATTTTTAAACCAGGATGGAGAAAAAATTACAGCGAAATGGGAAGATATCAAATCGTTTTATGAGCAAGATAGCAAAAGAGCATATCGTTTGGCACCAAAATTGACTCAATCACATATCAACCCAAATAATTTTGAAAAAATGAAGGTAAAATACGCCACACAAATATTCAGTGGCACTGTTGCTGCAGCAATGAATTGCCCAATAGAATCTAACCATTTGAATCCAACTGCCATAGGAACTGTCAAATAAATTGAGCTCATTGACAAAACATTTGATGTGCTCAATTCATCTGGCATACAGGATCCTTACAAATATAAACGTGCGTTCGGATTTCAGCCCCACCAAACTGAAATATTGGGCCAGTTTAATAATTTCTTGTCCAACGTCACCGTTCTAAGCATAGAAAAAAAATTATTACTAATTCAATTAAATGCCTGAAAGGGTTGAAAATTACCTTGAACGGCATTCAAAGCCTAGCTAAAGATTTGAAGTCTGATGGGTTCAATTTTCTGTTTACACGAAGGTTGAATCAAGATGCCCTAGAGAATTTTTTCGGGTCAGTTAGGCAGCAAAGCGGAAATTGCCGAGAGCCAACACCAGTCCAATTTGGTCGAGCTTTTAATAAGCTGTACGTAATGAACATGTTTAAACACTCCAATCGTACGAATTGCTCCGACGACTTGGATCAATTGTTCATGAACACAGATGGGTCAGAAATAAATATTGGATCTGAAGGCGAAAATTTGCAGACAGAGCAGAACACGACTAAATCAACTATAGAAGTGGGAACAACAGGTTATAGATTGGATGTACCTGAAAACAATGCTTTTCTGTATGTTTGCGATGATGTAACTTTGTTCAAAAATTATGTACAAAAATGGTGTTAATGGAATATATTTCCTTAATAAACATAGTATCCAATATGCACTGTAACTTTTCCTCCAAATACTTGAGCATAAAATACCGTGTCACTAAAAATCATTAAAAATTGGCTCATTTTCGTGGTATTCGGATAAAAATCCTGACTTTTGTATTAGACCTAGGATTTTATTTTATATCTCAGCTTCAGTAACAGTTAAATTCTAACTATTAACATTGATTTTAGAATAGTACTAGCTGTGTTGCCCGCCACTTCGTCCGCGTGGAATTTTATCTTGTACATTTTACATCTTTATTATTTTCAGATCCAAGCCATGTTGAAATTACTTTTCTTTTTTATAAGTTGTACGATATTTAAGTCAAGTGGATTTTGATGTTGGTTGCTGTAATTCAACAAATAATACACTACCGTCAAAAAGTTTAAGACCAAACACAATGTTCAGTGTCATTGTTATAAACCCTTCTAAAAATCATCAAACTAAATTTGTAATCAATAGAAAAAAAGTAATCTTATTATTTTTGCCTTTGGTCCTGTAGCAAAGACTATTTTCAATACATATGATATGTACAGAAAATGTATTTGATTGAGAAGACACTAAAAAGTGATGTTTCTAAATTTGATATTTAAACGATATTGTTTGTTCTAAGAACTTCAAAACTGAAAACTAAATGACTACTCAATTCTTCACATGTCATCCTAGTTCATATAAAAGGACCCAGGTGCTGGTATAATTCACATTTTACAAAAAGTCTAGAGTGACTCGGTTTCCTAGGACACTTAGTGAAAAAAATAAAAATAATGGGTCGTAAGCCTCGAACATCTGTGGCACAACGTAGTGCTATCATCACACTTAGTCAGGAAGGCAAGACAGAGCGATATATAGCCAGTAAATTGAATATTTCTAAGACAGCTGTCCATAACACTATCTCCAGGAAGAGGAAAACTGGGAGTTTATTGGATCAAGCACGTTCAGGGAGACCCAAAGTAACCAGCAAGGTCGAGGATCGAAGAATAGTGACGATGAGCAAGATAAATCGACGCTTGACAGCTACAGAAATCTGTGCGGAAATAAACAGCAGCCGTGAAAAGCCCGTGTGCGTCTCTACTATAAAACACCGACTACTTCAACACAATCTCCGGGGTTGTGTAGCTGTTAAAAAACCATTACTACGCAAACAAAACAAGACAAAAAGATTGCAATGGGCTATTTCCCACAAGGATTGGACTTTTGCAGACAGTTCAAAAGTATTATGGACAGATGAATTAAAGTTCGAAATTTTCGGGTCAAAACGTCGAACGTTCGTTCGCCGCACACCGCAAGAAAAAATGCTGAAGCAATGTGTTGTACCAACTGTGAAGCATGGTGGAGGGTCTGTCATGGTGTGGGGCTAGTTCAGTGCAAATGGTGTTGGAGACATCGTAAAAATCGATGGTATTCTTAGAAAAGAGCAGTACAAGAACATTTTAATAAGACACGCGGTGCCGTCAGGAACACGTTTGATCGGCAACCCCTTTGTTCTGCAAGAAGACAACGATCCCAAACACTCAGCAAAGATCTGTAGAAGCTACACAGCCAATAAAGAACGCCAAGGTGTGTTAAAAATATGATTTGGCCACCGCAATCCCCAGACCTTAACCCGATCGAACTTTTATGGGATGAACTCGACCGTAGAGTCCGAAGACAACGCCCGACATCTGTAACTGCTCTCTGGGAGATACTGCAATACGAGTGGAAATCCATTAGCCAAGAAACGCTACACAAACTTATAGCAAGAATGCCAAGAATCTGCTCCGAAGTGAAAAAGCGTCGAGGAGGATTTTTCGATGAGAAAAACGTTTAGCTTTTTTTTTCTTATTATGATCCCTTTTTAAATAAAATTACTGTGGAATAAATTGTTATACGCTTTATTTTGTCGGTTGTAGGTACTGAAAAGTAATATTCTCATAGGAACTTCATGAAATGTTGATTATTTGCATATATCGTGTTTGGTCTTAAACTTTTTGACGGTTTGACCAACTTATAAATTTTTGATCTTCATACAAACTTTAAACCCCTTTTTCACCACCTTTAGGGCTGAATTTTCAAAAACGCTGAAATAACTTCTTGTATTTTAATAATATGCTTTTATATAAAACTTCAAGTCCCCGCACTCAAAAAATTTTTTGATCTTCATACAAACTTTCAACCCCTTTTTAACCCTTTTAGGGGATGAAGTTTCAAAAACGCTGAAATTAGTTTTCTTCCACTGTATTTTCATACCTTTTTACGAAGTTTCAAGTTCCTAGCTTAAAATTAAATTTGAACCCCAAGACAAACTTTCATCCCTCTTTTAACCCCCTTAGAGGTTGAATTTCTAATAATGTTCAAATAATGTTATTTTGTTATTCTTATACCTATATGCCTTTATAAGAAGTTTCCAAGAATATGTAATGGATTCAAACTTTCAATCCCATTTTAACCATCTTAGGGGATGAATTTTTGAAAACGCTGAAATTACTTTTCTTGTATTCTAATAGTATGCCTTTACACAAAGATTCAAGTCCCGCGCTCAAAAAAATACTTGATCTCCATACAAACCTTTAACCCCTTTTATACCACCTTAGGGGATGAATTTTCAAAAACGCTGCAATTAGTTTTCTTCCATTTTATTTTAAATACCTTTTTACAAAGTTTCAAGTTACTTGCTTTAAAAAAAAACTTGTATCCCATACAACCTTTCATCCCCTTTTTAACCCCCTTAGGGGATGAATTTTTCAAAATCGCTTCTTATCCCTTGTACACTTTATAAATGCAACCTACTGTGCAAATTTCAACTCTCTAGCATTTTTAGATTCGGCTCTGCGTTGATGAGTCAGTCAGTCAGTCAGTCAGTCAGTCAGTCAGTCAGTCAGTCAGTCAGTCAGGACACTTGCATTTATATATATAGATTAAAAAACACTTACTGTTTTTTTTTTATAGAAACGTGTTCACTTTGGATGAAATAAAATCGTGGTTTCAGTGTAAATAAAAATTTGAATTTACCACAAAACGATAATTCATATGCATAACATCGCAAGTATCGCAACTTGATTTTATAGTGTTATTTTTGCTACGTTATGAGATACGATTTTTTGAAAATCGGAAAATATGCAAATCTCAGATAGTTAATAAAAGTGTCTTAAACACATAAAACTGCACTTAAATATTATTTATTTTTTAACTAAATTAAAAGCATCACTAATAATAAAGAAATACTTATATACAAAATTAATTTAATTCTTACTTCTACGTTTCGATAACTGCCTCCTAACTAGGGTTACCATACGTCCGGATTTGTCCGGACATGTCCGGACTTTTCGACTCTTGTCCGGACTTTGTCCGGCCCTTTAATTTGTCCGGCTTTTTTCAAATAAGTTGGAATAATAAGTAATAAAACCGCCCCGCACCTACCCCCTCGCAAATCTCGCAATGCGAGCATCTACCTACTACCATGCCTACCTATTTTGGTGACTAAAAAGTCCGGACTTTTTTCGATTCGTCCGGCTTTTTGCCAGGACTTTTCAAATTCCTAAATGGTAACCCTGCTCCTAACTGTCACAACTTCTAAAGTTTTTTAATGTTGAATATGTATTTACGAGCTTTTAAGGGGCTCCCCGCTCTCAATGACCTTCGATCTGTTGCGATAGATTTTCCCATATTATAAATAGCTAATCATAATAACATAATTTTTCCACAACAAAATACCGTATCAAGTACCTTTCACATGTCACTGACTTTGAGATACAGGCCGTCAAAGTTTACGATTTTTTCGGGGAAAAAGTTGTGGAAACGGTTTTTTGCGTTTTTCTCGAAAAGTATTGAGAAAAATAGAAAAAACTTCAGAACAAATTTTGTGGAATATGGTTTAGAACAATAAAATGTAAGATATTTTCTACATTTACACCGGGGATAAAAGTAGAAACGAGATTAGTGTATTTTTGGTCCTTCACCGAATATTTTTTTATAAAATACACAGTCGTTAAATCAAAATTCGGGTCAATACAAAGTGTTAAGCATAGACCATACTACAATATATATTAAATAGGACATTATAACTCTATAATCCACAAACTAGATACGATGTAAAAATCATCAAATTGGCTGATTTCTGTAGGGAGCCCCTTAAAGTGTCGAACGACAGACGTTCGAAATGATGGTAATTCTCGTATTCTCTCTATTAAGCTTGATTCTGAAGCTTCGACATCTCTGCTTTTGACACGAAATGATTGCACTTCATCTTGAATAATAAACGTACGTAGTTTTCTGAAAAGTCCACTAGTACTATACATTCAGTATCATCAATCAAAATTTAACCCTTCCTTTTATCACAGAACTTAATAAAACTCCTTTATGATAAGAAAACCATTATTTATTGGCAGATAACCATAAAAAAACGACTTTGTCGTACTAATAGTGTTCTGCAATATTTACGATTTTCAAAAAATCATATCTTCTTACCTTTTATTAAATTCAAATTTTTATTCACACTGAAACCTAGATTTTATAGCGGCTAAAGTGGACCCGTTTTGTTTTTTTTTTTAATTTCAATTTTCTCTAAACCAAAAATACATTTTGATAACTTTAAACTCACACCAGTTGCTTAAATTGTCATGTTCTAAAGACCAGAAAAAAAGCTAAGTCTTCAGTCTTATAGGCACGTCAGAATTCTAGTCTGAAAACTCCAAAAATTAGCATATTTATACAAATTTTCAGTGCCTCAGAATCCAGTTCTGAAGCATACTAATTAGATATTATATTATAACTCATTGTGGAATCGGTGATTAGTAAGCTACAATTTAAAATAAACATCATTGTTAGCAAAAGCCCATAAGCAGAGTTCGAACCAAGTTTATGAGAGTAAGAAAATGACAACTTTTCAAACTTCAAATGAGTGCCAATAGAAAAAGAAATATCAGAAAAAAAATCTCAAGGATTTAGTGATTTCATGCCTCAAAGTACATTCCTGATTTTTTTCAAGTAAATTCAAAATTAGTCAGCACACCCCTTCAGCTGTTTTCATATGGAATGACTCGCCCCTATTATTTTTAAAAGACCTATTCAACGACACCCCATAGGTACACTAGTGTTGAAACGAAAAAAAAAAAAAAACCGGCCAAGTGCGAGTCGGACTCGCGCACCGAGGGTTCCGTACAAACACTTTCCATCCCTAAGTGGTTAAGTTAAGTTTGCACCTGGTATGTATAGCGCCCCATATAAATTAAGTGCAAAGTTAGGTATTAAAAAAAACTACTTACTAGATCTCGTTCAAAACAATTTTCGTTGGTAGTTTTTATAGTAATGTACATCATGTTTTTTGTAGATTTTTCATTTTCTTATTTTAGAAGTTAGAGGGGGGGCAACTTTTTTCCACTTTGGAAGCGTCTGTCACGCAAACTATTCGGTTTAGAAAAAAAATATTTTAGAAACCTCGATATCATTTTTGAAGACCTATCCATAGATACCCCACACGTATGTATTTGATGAAAAAAAAAATAGTTCTAAGTATGGGGAGCCCCCAATATTTATTATTATTTTTTTAATTTTGCATCAAAATCTTAATGCGGTTCACAGAATACATCTACCTACCAAGTTTCAACAGAATAGCTCTTATATTTTCGGAAAAAAATGGCTGTGACATACGGACGGACAGACGGACGGACAGACAGACATGACGAATCTATAAGGGTTCCGTTTTTTGCCATTTGACTACGGAACCCTAAAAACCACCCCCACTTTAGGTGTTCGAGGTACCCGAAAAAAAAAAAAATTTAGTTTTTCTTTTACCGTTTTGTCGGCGTGATACATACACATACTCATACCAAATTTCAGCTTTCTAGTACTAATGATCACGGAGCTAAGCCGCGGACGGAGACGGAGAGACGGACAGACGGACATGGCGAAACTATAAGGGCTCCTAGTTGACTACGGAACCCTAAAAAACGTATCTTACTATGAAATCCATACAAAGTTACGAGCTCTTTACCGTAGTATTGCAGGAGCATACCATGAAAAACGGTAACTATCTCGTCTCATTTATTATTCCAAATTCCAATATTTCGGCAATGCCAAATTACGGTCAAGAGTATTATCTATTGATATCTATAAACATTATAATTATAATATTACAAACTTTTAAACAATAGCCATGTTTAAGCAGCACAATTTCATTGTCGTGTAAAGTCTGAAAATGACCCCGATTTCTATTGGATAATAAGATTTTTTTGTACTATAAATGTGAACTGCCGGCTTTACAAAAAAACTAGCCCCCTATTTTTTCATTTGCAACATAAAATAATGTTATATGTCCCTTTTCAAAAATGTTTTTAGCAATAATCTAACCGCACCTGAACAGCGTCGATTACGACATGAAGGAACATAATTTGTAGTTTATGACCTGAACTTGGTGGTAGATGTCTTTCAAAGACTATAATCTAAACAGTGTTCGTCACGGGTCACCTTATGGAGCGGAGTAACTTTAGTTATTTGCGTGTTAATTAAGTTTTATCCCTTTCAAAGGTAACGGTCGCTTACGATATGTGTTTATGAAAGTCGTTAAACTAAACGTTATTTTTACTTTAATACGAGCCTGATTTGTCCAATTTTCTAATGGATGAATCACATCTTAGCTCTAACGCACTTAGATTGAGAAAATCACGTCTGGAAAAATCCTCTCCACCTCTTCCAATTTGTATTTAATAATTAATATTTTTATAACAATTTGTATTTTAAATTTAATAGTAATAGAAATTATTTTTTTATAATGTACCTATTGACTTGTAAAATGTTGTCATTTTATCAATAAATGAGTATGAGTATCTATGTCTAATGCTGGATAGTACATCTATTTATACCTAAGACTAAGACTTGGTACTGCTGTGGTACAATTTATAATGTTGATTCATTAGTTATTCTATTAATAAGAGAAAAAATTTGACAAGAGTTCCTTACTATAATTTAGTTTTGTATAACCTTAAGTTAAGGCACTCCAGGTCTTTTAGCATACTATTGTTAACCGTAATATGTTTTGTATTATGACTGTTTGTTGCCTTAATAATAAAAAATAAAAAGATTTAAGTTACTACGAATAAATAGTTTTTGTACTCAAGTACTTATAAACAGTAAGTGTTAATTATTAACTACATAAAGGATGATTCTTACTTAACTTTGATCTCAATAAATTATTGTATATGTTCATGATTATTTCAGTTAAGGTTAGTAAGTTAGACCTTTTAATGCCTGAAACACAGGAGATCCTAGTTCAGGCGCAAGTCACATTTTGTCAATTAGAATGTCTTAGTTTACAGTTATTATTACTGTAAAATAAGTTATTCCATAACCACTCAATTGCTTCGAATTTGAGTTGGACTCTATTTATATAATAAAATAAGAGCGGTGACAGGTAGCCGTAGTTACCAAAAGCAATCTAGTGGTTAATAAAGATATTTCATCTTTTTATTAAATTATGAAGGCACTCTCGACATCTCACTCAATAGTAAAGATAGTTTTATGGAGCAAACTGATTAGTGACCTCCGCTGTTAATGTGATATTCATCAAGCAGCAAAAACAATGCTTTTATGAAGAATTATTGAAAAACAAATAAACATATAATTCCTTAGTATCATAATGTCCTTAATTTATTAAGCCTACAACAAATACCCACCTAAAACAATATAACACTATACCAAATAACAGATAATATTGACAATCCTGACTTCCACACAGCACTGACAAGACTTCCCTTTGAGACTCGGGCTATCCGTCTAGTCCAGGAACGACTGTCTCACCAGAACGATCAAATCTAAACAATAAAAAATCTATAAATATTGTATTTAAACAAAAACATAATGCCAATGGTAGGCCTCAAATCATTAGTGCCCCAAAAACCTAGGGGTAGGTTATCAGACATGACAATCAAAAAACCAAACTGGCATAAGTTTCCATGTTGTAATTAAAGAAATTTGGGGAAAAACATTAAATGACACCTAGCAAATCCATCCGATCCAAAATATCTTTATGGCCTACTTAGAATTAATAAAAATTTAATTATCTATTATGAAAAATATCAAATATTGTATTACTTAGATTTTACTAGGGTTTGCAGTCTCGGAATTCCTTGCACTGCCACACAAAAATTTCTAGGAACCTAGATAGCTCAACCTAGATCATTTAGAACAAAGTCTTTCATACTATAATTTCCCAGGGCTGTAGCTGCTAAAAAGCACTTTATTAAAAGAAATTAATTACAGACATTTAAATTAAGAGCAAGAACCTGAAGCCCCCGAGCCAACAATACTGCTTTTAGGCAACCTTTTTATGTACAAAAAGGTCGCTTTTTACCTTAGCACAGCAGAATATGAAGTTATTAAGGATTTACATTTGACACACTATAAAAAATTTAGTATTGTATGATAACAAGAACTCATTTTACCTTTTGATATACCAGACAAGTTAAAGTAGACATTATACAAGGTTATTTTAAAATAAAAGGACAAACAAACCACAACCAAGGCCAAATCTAGGCTAATGGTGAAAAATTGCTTAAAAACTGTCGGGTTGAATGTACTCTATGTGTAAGTGACTCAAATAAAACAATGCCATCACAATAATATTATACTATTACTTCAATACCGATGGTGACAGGCAGTTGACAAGCTGAAGCAGTCACGATCCTCAGCAATGAGGGAGCGATGGAGAAGAAGATTACTTCAATAGTTTTGCTGAAGCAGCAACTTGATTAACATTCGAACTTGACACCAAAAACAATGTACAATTAGGAACGACCCAGAAGACATTAACCATCTAACAACGCCTACAATACAGACACTATTTTGAATTTAAATAAATACACATACACAACGCAAATGAGAAACGGCTCATTCCACTATTTCAGCCAGTGATGCAAACTGCCACATTGCTGCCACAACAGACTTAAAACTTGGCTCGGTGGACAGAGATTTTCAAGTAACGAAGAGATCATTGCCAGCGTGAACGTGAACGTCGTTTTGAAGAGCAAATTTTTTAAGATTTTATAAAAAATATGGAAAATTTTCTATTGACAGCTCTAGAACGTTCGTTTGTAATTTTAAATTTCGATTCCTGCCCTAAATTTCCCAAAGAAGTCCGTCTTCAAAAAAGTTTATCAAAAGAAAAAAAACGTTACAGGGGGCAAATAACACTGGGTTACCAGGTTCTAAATAATTCTCCCGTTTTTCCAGTGCTAATTGAGGCATTCGTTTTAAATGCATGTTATATTGTATGGGACCAATAATAAAATAACTTCAGTAAAACTTTAATGGGACAAATAATAAAATAACTACAATAAAACTATACGAAAAAAAAACTGACAAAATGTAATAAAAAAATACATTTACTTATTTGCGGTAACAAAATATGTACACACTTTGTCTTTACTTTACATAATTACGATTCAGCTCTTTTAATACGAACACATAGTAAATAGCAATATTACCAATATTCATAAAATAAAACAAAATCGCTAAATAATCATGCCATTTAAAAAAAAATATTATTCATTTTACTTCATTCTTGGCCCTGCCCACTCATCCTGTTGCACGTATCCATAAATTGATGTACTGCAGATCTTGTTTTGGCACTCTAAAACAAAAAATCTATTATTACCATAACTCCCTGAGTTAAGGGTAATTTACCAATTATTGTGCTGGTACCCCTTACAATCGTATAAAGCAGCCAAATTAAAAAGTAGTAAAGACTACTCACACTGACAAGAAGTAAAGCGACTACTGAATTTGGAGGGGTCGGCGGCAGCGGAGCTCTGTACATTTGACAATCATCTCCGCTAATCGAAAAAAAGTGGAACTGATAAGGACAAAACATCTTGTTTATGTCTCTGTCGCTCTTAACGGTTTCTTTAAATAGTTGTCCCGTTCCTTTAAATAGTTGTCCCGTTCAAACTTTATATTTTATACTACAACTGGTGGCAGCACTGGCCGCTCAAACCAAAGGCTCTTTGTCAAACCCGTTCTAGACCTTCCGATACGATCCGATTTTCGGATGAAATTGGATTATGCTTAAACCCGCTCACGGGGTTCATGACGACAGCAGCGACGGTGACGGTTCAGCTCCACGGTGTTGCCAATGCCAACGCATCCTTCTTATGTCCTTCCACACGTGCCCAATTTCATTAGCCCTGAACTGAACTGCAGGGCGAAAATCTGCTTACATTCCATAGATAACAATCTAATTGCCCATTGGCTGAATAATCAACAAAATTTGAACGATTCGGTCGTCCCGCTTAGTCAAAGTTGTTTAACTGAACTGGAAGTTGGAACTGGAGAGAAAGGCGAAAGAGATAGCACGATACAAATTTCGATTTAGGAAGTAGCCTTGTAGCCTCTCAGATTTTACTTGTAATAATTATTTAAAAATATGTGTCTAGTGTACAGTGCAACATAAAAGAGTAGAAAATAAATGAGGGCACCACTTCCTTCGCAACTGCCACATTTTTGACGTAAAGTGCTTGAATATGGTAACAATGTTGTATGAAAAATTGTAGTTCCTTTATCATCCGTTTTCTACTCTTTTGTGTCGCACTGTAGTAGTCAAAGAGAATAAACACTACGTTTGTAGAGTAGTTGGGCTTTATTATTTTTTTCTGATAATATTTCAATTCAAGTCCCGCACATCCGCGTCAATTCTTACTATTTCCACCGAAGATGCGCGAGGCGGGGATTGAAAATTTACCATACTAATTTCAATTCTCGCCCCACCACGCCCCACCTCGCCCCGCCAGTGGAAAACCACCTTTACACTTTGTATTCAGGTCTTTTTACAAATTTTCCTTAAGAAAAAAACCTTTTGACTTTAAATAAGGGCTTGTGCACAAATCACGTGAGGTTTTTTCGGCTACTTTTTGACCCCCCCTCCCCCCTGGTGATATTTGGTGAGGTTCTTTGCTAACCCTCCCTCCCCCTCACTACCTCACGTGTATTCTTTTCCGCCAAAATTTCGTAAAATAGACTCGCTATTTTGAGGTATTTAACAAGTCAAGACTTATTTTTAACAAAACCGAGAAAAAATATAGACTTTTTCTTAGTTCGTTCACTGTAGAAAAAATACACGTGAGGTCTCTTTATACCCCCCCCTCCCCCAACGTGATATTTCGTGATTTTTTCGTGACCCCCCCCTCCCCCCTATGGAACCTCACGTGATTTGTGCACAAGCCCTAAGGAATAGGTCCCAATGGACGACACCGACCGAGTGGATGACATGTTCGTCGTTTATTTGAAATAATAAGGAAACTGATATCAATATAACCCATAAATCATACTTAGCATACTACATATTTCATCTGTAATTTATGTTTAAAAGTTTTATTCGATACATTTTAAGTTTTTAAATACGGCGACAGTTTTTACCAATAGGTGATCCGCATTAGTGGTGTGTCCTTAAGTATTTGCATTATAACCGCGGCTTTATGATTTCGTTACCATCTTTTTCGTTACTCGTTACTGTCTGATTTTATAATACAATGTAATATTTTATTTTTTATCTCAACACAAATTAAGAAATGTTCTTATTTTATTTGTGTAGTACTTAATTTATTAGTTAGGGTTAGTGGGTAAAAAAAAATATGCTAATAAACTTCGTAGTTTTAACTTAGTAAAGAAAATTGTGACGTTTTTGCCCTATGGTAACGGAATGGATCAAATATACATCTGTTTTTGTAAATTGGTAAATATTGTCATATAAATGTCAATAATTATGATAATTTACTATATCTGTAAGAAAACATTATATTAATTTATTTCTCATATACCTTCGTAACATTTAATATCAAGAAAAGTTAAAGGTAACGAAAGGGAGCTTAGTTCGAGGCCACCCCATATTACAATATTTATCAAATTCCTGCATATTTGACAAAACCATTGCTCAGTACAGGTACAGTGCAACATAAAAGAGTAGAAAATAAATGAGGGCGCCACTTCCTTCGCAACTGCCACATTTTTGACGTAAAGTGCTTGAATATGGTAACAATCTTGTATGAAAAATTGTAGTTCCTTTATCATCCGTTTTCTACTCTTTTGTGTCGCACTGTACGTAAGACTACTAAAAATAGTTTACCTCCCTAAAAGTCACTGATTTGAAAAAATGCACATTTACAAAACGTTCCTATGGAATAAAAAGGTTTCCTTACTCTCAGTAAAAAGGGAATAAATGAATATTGGTTCAGCCTCCAATGGAATCGGCCCAACTTAAATTCACGATAAAATTGGCCGATCAAATCGAACTAGGTTGGATTCGCTTTGGAATTGGCCGACTAAATTGCTGCGTCTGATATACATTTAGTCCTATTTGTTATGAAAAAAAGCTGCACTCTGTGATGGAAGCAAGCCGTTTTGCACAGTGATAATATAGACCAAAATAAACGATTTCACTCGAGGCGAAATTAGTTTCACCCCTTAGGGACAGAGATGGCGCCACTTATTCAAAAAAAGTTTAAAAAATTCTAAATCCTGAACGGATACTCCGATTTTGACGTAAGAGGTGCCAATCGGCAGATAATAACCCAATTTAACAAGAAAAATATTAAAATCACGTAGAAAATAATTTTGGATACTTACCTAAGAAATAATGTTTTCTGAAAAAAATATTTAATATTTGTGATTTTTGGAATTTTACTCGTAAAAATGTATATACATGGTACTTTTTTTATTTATTTATATTACTGCACAACTAATTTTACATTTACGAAAAAAACCGCATATCATTAGCTCGTATAGTTCCAAAGTTATTGAAGAATACAGATATGGCGCCGCTGGGTCAAAAAATCTTACAAAAAATCTAAAACCTCAACGGATTTTCCGATTTTGATAATTAAGGTGCTAATCAACAGATAATTACTTAAATTAGTTTAAAAAAATAAAATAAAAATTCAAATAGGCAAAAAGTAATAATATTTCCAAAAAAACATACATTTTGATAAAATATATGTAATTTCATATAAAAAAACTATGAATATGGCTTTATTTTACTTATGTATATTATAACACTATTAGGTAATTGATCGTTTAATAAAAAACCGCATATCGAGAACTTGTACAGTTCCAAAGGTATTGAAGATTTTACTATAGGGTGCCGGTGCGATGTTGCCGCCGCACGTGCAACTTATGTAGGTACATGTATCTAGAAAGTATTCTCCCGTTTCGAAGGTACTGATTACCCTGAAAATATAACCACAATTGAAAGTACAAATAATAATCATCCCAAGTAGCACACAACACACTTATATCCCTTGTACAGCTTAAATTAGTTTTTTGTTTATTGATAGGCCCGAGCCTTTCGGCTGTACTGGGGCGAACTTGACTGTGCGGGTGGGGTCACAAAATGGGACCTCCGGAAGCTTAAATTAGAGTTTTAACGGGTGAATAGGCTCCTATACAACCTGTTTGCTCTCAAACTTGGTAGCTTAGTTTGGACGCTATCCGTATCGTAGCACCGTATCACCGCCCCGATCATTTTGGCATTTCGTTTTCGCCGAACATTTCATTTCGTTTGTGATCGTTGTTCTGTGCGGAGTTGCGTCCCATTTAAAAATGTCGCCCGCTGAGATCGCTCACTGAACCTTGGGACAGAAATATTCTTGAGTGGGGGCCGTGTACCGGAAGTCGCAGCGAGGAGGCCTTCATTTTTGTCATCTGCTCATGGAGATTTAGCACATGACTGTGCTCGTTTTATAATACATAATGCGGCAGAAAGATTCTTGAGTGGAAACCGCGTGCTGGAAGACGCCGCGTGGAGGGGCCTTCGATTAAGGCACCCGCTCACGGAGACATGGCCTTCGTATGACTGTGTTTGTTTTATGGCATGCGGCAGAAAGGTTCTCGAGTGGAAACCGCGTGCCGGAAGACGCCGCATGGAAAGGCCTAACAAAGTAGACAGTCCATCAGTGGTATGGTATTTTTTAATTATCGTAAAGATTAAGGATTAAGAACCAATGACCGCAGCGTGGATCGATGACTCAAATAGCGCCTTTGATGATCGGGCAAAAACCCACTCGAGATGGATCACGGCCGATCCTCACCCCGTATCCTCACCGCGTATCATGAACGAAAGTGTGGACGTCACGCCGTCGCGATCATGCAATGCTTTCGTGATCGCGAGTGTGCGGGGTACTGAAGATACGCGTATCAACATGGATTTCGCGCGAGCGTTGCATGATCGCGACGGCGCGACGTCCACACTTAGGGTGCGTCCACACTTGTATCATTTCGCCGATCCGATCCCCGTCGCGTATTATAGGCCGTGCTTTTTATTTAATAAAACCCGTTCCAGACCTTCCGATCCTACCCGATCCGATCCTACTTATCGGATAATGTGTAGCGTAATTGTTAGGAAATCGGATAATGTGTAGTGCAATAGTTAGGACCTAAAACACTACACATTACCCGATTTCTTCCGATAAATCGGATCGGATCGGAAGGTCTGGAGCGGGTTTAAATCACATCACACACAGATTATATTATATTGCAAGCGTTAAAAATTAATGGCTTTTTCTGCTTAAAACATTATTCTATTCGTTTCTTAATCAATATTATATTAGTTTTCTTAAAGTTATTTTATTTAGGGTCCGTTAAGTAATATCTAACCAAAAATTACTTGTTTGAATTTCACACACCCGACGATCGTTTAATTTTTGAGTTATTTACTAAATTTAATGTGGCAGGGCAGCCCTATTTTTGACAGTAGATCCACAATAGATTGTGGTAACTGGACGAGATTAGATTAGAGCAAAAAAACATTATTCCGTTATTGTACCCGTTTGCTATTTATGAATCAAAATATAACTGACTTTTATAAAATTAATTAGTCAAATTCGATAGTGACTTCAGGGATCTAAGCAGTCCTTATTTAGGTAAGTCATGTTGCTACAGTTGTCAGTGAGTCAGCATCGAAGAAAAGCTAAAATTAGTATTTATTTTTGAACATTGCATAAACTTTTATAGATTAAATTGGCGCATATCAGGTGAAATAATTTTTAACTAGAATGGGACTATATATTACGAATTTATGATAATGATCCTTTTTACGTCACGGATCTCATTCATAACTTGTAAACAAATCATTTAAAGACTTTTCTTTTCTTTTTAAGGTTTAAAGCATCTAACTGCATGTTTAAACTTACACGAACTGCAGCTGTTCTACCAAAGATACACTCAAGATTGTTATATCTGAACATTGCCAGTTTTAACCCAGAGATACCCTTATACGAGAGTGCAAAGATGGATGCATGTAAAGCCAAGGAAGAGATACCCTTATACGAGAGTGCAAAGATGGATGCATGTAAAGCCAAGGAATGCATAAACAAACAGCAAGATCTCAGTTACATGTCGAAGAAGTATTATCGACGTGCTGAACATAGGTAAGTACCAGTAAACATTTTTCATGTTGTATTTATAACATACATTTATATAAGCGGTGACTAAAATAATGACAAACAGCAAACAAATACAAATAAATATCAACGGCAACAAGATAGATTATGTAGACCAATATATATATCTAGGAAAGCAACTGTCATTCACAAAAACAAACAACGAAGAAGAGGTAGAAAGAAGAGCTAACATAACCTGGAGGAAATTCTGGTCACTGCAGGAAATCCTAAAAGGCAAATACAGCCTAAACCTAAAAAAGATAGTGGCGGATACATGCCTTCTACCGAGCCTGCTCTATGGGTGCCAAACATGGACTTTTACAGATAAGATAAAGAGAAAGATAAGAACCACCCAAAGAGCCATGGAAAGGAGCATGCTCAACATAAAAAAGATACAAAAAATAAAGAGTATGTCTATAAGAGAAAAAACAAACCTACAAGACGCACTAACTCAAGCCCTCAAATTAAAATGGCGATGGGCAGGACATATCGCACGATATAAAGATAAAAGATGGACGATATTAGCAACAAAATGGAGAGGCCCTATTGGCAAAAGGAAAGTGGGAAAGCCATATAAACGATGGCTAGATGATATTAAAGAAATTGCAGGAAAAGACTGGCTAAACAAAGCGGAAGACAGGCAAAAATGGAGAGATTTGGAGGAGGCCTACACCCGAAGAGGGGTCCAAATTAAATAAATAAATAGTACATAACAAACATAAATTTAACACTAACAAATAACTATAAGAAACTCACTAACCGAAAAACTTCTAATGTAAAAAAATGGGAAATTTGGAAATAAAGGCTTTTTATTTTATTTATTTATTTATTATATAAGCGGTGACAAATCTGTTTATAAAGCTTTTTGGATCAACTGTTCTATTCTACATTCAATTGAAAATTCACACAATTATGTATAGTCTGTCCGGCAGCTTAAGAGTAAAAAAACAATAAAACTTGCTTTTTTATTTCAAAAGGTGATAGGTTGTAATACTAAGAAATGAATTTCGATCTTAACACATTTCTATTGAAGCTAATCCTTTCTATGTGTCTCAAAGAATAGATACCTTTACACCTGCAAAGGGTTGTCAAAACTGTAGTAAGCAAGCAAATAAATACAACATAATAATTTAATGATAAATTACATTAAAAGTCATAATTTTATATTATTTTAAATAAATTGATTTATTATAGATTAAAATTTCCTGCATGGAACAAAATCAAAAAATATACATAGCTTTATATCTGCAGGAACTATCACAATTTTCTAGAACAATTATAAATTTGTAATGTTCTTATGGAGATATTCAAATAAAATACTTATATTTAGTTACTACATGTGATTTGCGATTTTGTGAGCCCGAAAAAAAGTGGTGACGCAAGTAATTCCACAGAAATAATACATTTTGAAATCAATACAACTGAACGTTTAGAATGTCATACTTCACAAGAGATTTTGTAAAATAATACATTTCTGGACACTTTTACACCCTCATTCAGTTCAAACGGATTACTAATTTGCAATACACAATTGTCGCAACCCTAGCTTCCAATTATTGATATTTCATTTTCAATTTTAGTGATGTCATTTGAAATTAAACTTAAGTTCATACTACTACGTTAGCTTGTTGTATATGGGCGAATATACAAAAGTTGGGTAACTTTTCGGGATATTTTGTTTATGATAGTTTTTTAATCAAAATGCTACAAATTCGGGTATATAAGATAGGTAATGTAATGAATATATTGCTCGAGATTGGGCCAGTCACTTTTTTAAGTAGAACCGGAGAAATTTCGATTTTTCTGAATTTGACTGCCAGGGGACTGACGAGGCTGACAAAGTACTGACAAAATACACAACTTCATAACATATGCTTGATATTTATTAAAAATTTAGAAATAAATCTCTTAGGAACTAATCTATCTATTAGCCACAGACGTCCACTGCTGAACATAGGCCTCCCTCATGACTCGATACAAAGTGCGATCCCGTGCAGACCGCATCTATTGATTCCCCGCTACCCTCAGGAGGTCATCCGTCCATCTAGTCGGGGCCTTCCCACGCTGCGCTTTCCTATACGTGGTCGCCACTCTACGACTTAGCTGCTCCAACTGCCGTTCATTTACCGGGCTACATGGCCTGCGCATTGCCATTTCAACCGTGCAATCCTGTGAGCTGTGTCGGTTACCCTGGTTCTACTGCGGATATCCTTATTTCTGATTCTTTCGCGCTCAGAAACTTTGAGCATAGCCTTTATTGAAGAACTACAGGACCATCTCACTGCTGAGCCATGTTCATCAGCTGTTCTTCAGAGTCATTACCAATCGTCTCGCGCACAGTCGATTTCCAACCTCCCGAACAATCCGTATTCCGAAAAGCTTTAGCACCATATACCAAATTCATACACTGCGGCAGGTTGTACAGAATAGAAAGGAGTATAACCGGCCACTATGTTTGTGAACTATGAAAAAGCCTTTGATTCGATCGAGACATGGGCTGTGCTTCAATCTCTCCAGCGCAGCGGTGCCGTATCGACTGTCGATACATCGAAGTGCTGAAGTGTTTGTACTGAAACACCACCATGTCAGTCCGAATTCAAGACCAGAGCCTATCCAACTGCAGCGAGGAGTAAGACAGGGAGACGTTATTTCTCCAAAACTGTTTACTGCTACACTGGAATATGCCTTCAAGCTACTGGATTGGAACGGACTTGGCATCAACATTAACGGCGAGTACCTCACTCACCTTCGATTTTCAGACGATAGAAACAATTTTTAGTCTTATTCTTATGTTTTTATTCTTATTCTTAGTCTTCATTCACTGAAGTAATAATTGAAAAAACTGTTTAACGTGTAATACTGTGAGAAAGAGCTATCTCCACCATTCAAACAGCTTTTTAATTGGCTTTACTACTTTGAGGTAGTTTAACAGTATACATTTTCTAAGTAAGCATCCCTGTTTTTCTATAAGTCACTGCTATTTTTGGTATTCTCTATAATTTTGTATTTGTTGTAGCTTGTTCGAACTTTTTTTATCTCTTTATGTAGTTTCTTTTAATTTAATTTAAATAACACTTCCGCAAAGGCCCTTCTTCACTGTTTCCTTCTTTTCCTTTTAGTAATATCTTCACTCATTTCTCCAATTTCTGGTTTATGGTGTTTCTTCCATAGATTTGACAACTTACTTAAACTGCTTTTTGACTCTCCTATATGTTGGTCGATGATTTTTCAGTCTAGTTTTCAGTTTTGAGACCATTGCTTGGTTCAATATTTTTTAATTGCCTATTTCTGGACTTTTTCTGTCTTTCGCTTCATTTGCTATTTGGTCGTCGTTTATAATAGGTCATTTGTTCACCATCTATTGATTATGCTTCGTGGTCAGTAGTTCTGGCGAACAAAGATATAAGTAGTATGATTCAGAAGTTGTTTTTTTTTTGCGTGTACAGATGATTTTTTTTTGTGGCTAATCGTTGCTCCCAAGGTGTTATTTCCTTAACAAATGTCTTTACCCCTGTTCCTTCTTTTTTTAAGAAGCGGCACGATGATTTAAACTGAAATAAGTAAAAATATACAGCTTCAACACGCTACAAATGTCAGTACCCTGGAAACCCGTCAGTCCTTTGGCGCAATATAACACAAAGGACTGACGCCAACGGACTGATGAAAAAGACATGAATTTGGGGTTATCTTTAGAATCAACATTTAATTTGATATTTTCGAACATCAACTAGCTACATTTTAACAAAACAAAGTTGACTGTGTATAAATTCAAGTATAACACAGATTAACAAGGAAATAACGACTTACCATAGGACTGATTTTTTGACTGGATCGGCACGTGTTCACATGACAACCACAACTCTGGTACAGGCTCAGTAATAGTGGCCGTAAAATGGGTCGACCTGCAGCTAACTTTACTATCAACTTTGAAATTTAACGCGGATTTGAATTTGAGTCGCCAATATTTAGCGCGAAATTCCAATTCGAACAACAGACAGCGGACTGACGAATAAAACTGAACACAAAGTTTCTTATATTTTTTACAACAACAGTGAGAATATTATATTATGAAAGTAGTGTTATACATTATTAAATATATCATAGATTGTATTGAAACAGTAAGTTTTCTTACATTAGAGGTAATATTTAATACACAGCCATTTGATTGCCCACTTTTGAGGTTGTGACATGCCAAAGTACTGACGTTTTAAGGATAAATTGTGGAGTTTCACAAATTTGTATTTAAAATGAATAGCTGAAATTGGGTGACCAAATAAAAGGCTTTTAGTAGTATTCAAATAAAATTGAAAATATAAACAAAATATAACAAAACATTATTTTATTGCCCTATGACATCGAGTTACCCATTTTTTGTAGAATCACCCATATGTAAGAAATCATTTACACTCTATTACTGTATCATTGTATATATTATTTTAATGGCTTTTTATTCTAACGCTGCCAGACAAACTATAACTTCGACTAAGATTATTATGAGACTTATGGTGCCACTACAGAATACAATATTGTTAAAATGTTTTAAGAATATAAAAATTGTGTTGCTAAGTGAAACCGCCATTATAAGATAGCACTATCATATTATCTATTTGTCCAGATATTTTTTTATCTTGACATTGAATTGAGTATTCAAAGAAACAAAGGTCAGTCAAGAGATTTTTCATCGAGATAACCTACTCGATTTATAATTGCAGTAGATACCTATGTATGCAACAACTGCACTGATGATTAAACTGATGGCAAAATTGGGCTAGAAGCGTATGGTTTTTTCATAGGATATACAGTGTGGACAAAATGTATGGGCTCTGGAGAAAAACTGCCCTAACTCCTAGGTAATTTTTCTTAACAAAATCATTATTTTATGTTTAAAATTAAACAAAACTGCATTCAAAGATTTTTTGCTAGGTAATAATTTTCTTTCAAGGCTTTTCTTTCAGGCAGTTACCCTCCAGGGCCCATATTTTCCACACTGTATAATGTAGAAGAGCATTAAGAGGCCTTATTCCTTTTAAAACGCTGACTGTTTAGACATTTTTCTTTATGATCAAACATGTTTCTTAACATATTATTGATGTAACTACCTAGAACAGGGCTATTGGGATTTATTGGTTTAAATTTGAAACCTACAGTTTGAATATTTCATTGATAATTTTTGTTTCGAAAACTACTCGAATTTGACAAAATTCACGCGGAAAATTAGTATTTTTAACTGCACGCAATGCATGAAATAGCTATATTACTACCTAGAAAAGTATTATTCACTTCAAAAAGTCGGTTGAATCAATATAAATTTGTCATAATATGAAAAATAAACTTTTATAAAGGAAAAATTTTAAGAGCATGTTTTAGAATATTGGGATGAACATTAATTAAGGAATTTTACCTATGACAGTTAATGCCACAAAATATATGTAAAAACAATAAAACATTTCGAGTGTGTCATCGTTATATTGTCGGTATCTACGTCAAGTGGTTTAGTTTTGATAGAAACAGTAGTAAAAAAATACTGCATTTTGAACATAATTATGTATAACATCAACTTCACACAATTATGATTTATACCTATTCTATTGTTTAGCGGCTTGAGAATTCTCAAGCAGAAATAATTAGGAATTATGTAACTACTCATGAAAGGTGAAGACAAGGTTATCAATGACGCTACAAGAAGCTGCTGTGGGTCACATACATACATATATACTCATATTACTATTAAATGTTACTATTGCCAGCACATATTGTGGATGTGATGCAAACTAGTCTAAATTGCGCCCAAAAAAACGAACCGCGCTAGTAATAAATAATAAATAAATAAATAATAAGGGACAATATACACAAATCGACCTAGTCCCAAACTAAGCAAAGCTTGTACTATGGGTACTAGACGACGATATAAATAATATGTGTATATAAATACATAATATATATATATATATATATCCGCCGGCTCAGTAGGCAGGTGTCTACAAACCGATGAACCCATGAACCGTGTCTACAAAGTAGGCTATTACATTGGCGTATCTAAGATTATTTTGCAGACGGGGGTGGGGCCTAGCCATGCCCTATGAGATAAAACCATGAATTTCTATGGGTAAACCAACATTCTGGGGTGGGCACTGGACCATAAATCCGTCTATGGTAGGCTACTAGCGCACACCCGGGAGCGTGGTTCCGCCTTTCGCCTTTGTTCTGAAAAAATCGGTGCGTGTTGGTTAGTGATGGGCCGTTCCCGGGAATATTCCCCAGGCGGGAATATTCCCGGGAATGTTCCCGGGAACATTCCCCATGAGGTGAATATAGGGGAATTTAGGTTTTGTATATAAATGACATATATTTTATGACATTAATTAAAATATTCTCTATATAAGTAAATGTTTATCTATTTAATAGGTTAACATTTCAATAGAAAAAAATATAAAAAGTCAGCTTAAAATGTAAATTTCCTTTGCTACCGGGAATATTCCCATTGTTCCCCGGGAATATTCCCATTGTTCCCCGGGAATATTCCCAATGTTCCCGGGAATATTCTCATTCTTCCCGAGGAATATTCCGCAAGTTTTTAAATTGCTCTCGGGAATAAAATGTTAAAATACCAGTGAGACGAGCAAGTTAATTTCTGATAGAGAAGGAATAGAGACAACACACGTGTGTTGTGAAAAAAATAATCATAACATAAAGCCCAAGTTGCAACGCAATTAGCAAAATAATTGTATTTTGTTTAGTTTTTATCGTTTTTATGTATCTATTTATTTCATTATTTCTATAGTATTTTAAATAGGTAGTGCCAACTACCATAGTAGTACCAAAGACAGGCATGCCATCATAATTCATTAATTAATTACCCCGCCAGAAACATAAAATTTAAAAAAAATTTATATCAGCATTTAATCTTTTGCAATATTTGATAAAATTATTTTTCTTTAGTCAGTTAGATCCTAGCCAATGTTGATGCTCCAGGCAGGGTTCCATAGCCGTTATCACAAATATATTACAAGATCAAGAATAGAAGTCTTGTTTTGGTGCGGGGGCTCATCCCCCCCGAGCCCTCCGCTTCGTAAATCTACTCGTGACTTGAAAGTTCAAAGTTGTGTTTATTATCTAAATACGGGGGCTCTGCCTCCTAGAGTGTCTCTTGTAGTCATCGTCTCATCACTTTGGATTTTAACTATCATGTTTTTGTTCTTGTTAGCTGCTTTGATCTTAGTGCCGCCGCCGCTTGTCATAGCTCCACTTTGTGACTTCAAAGTTATATCTTATAGTCATCGTTTCCAAAGTTGACTTAAAATAATCAAAAGAATAACTAATATCTTGTTTCCCTTCCTTTCGGTTTCTCCCCTAGGCCCCCCGTATTTTATAGTGTTCGACTCCTCAGTAGATTTTACAGAATCAGAAGACTAATAGAACTATCTTGTCATTTTCGGATTCAACCGTAACTTTTTGCTGGAAAAGTTATTCGCCCCATCAATGAGGCGCATATTTGGCGCACTTTCAGTGGATTATTTCTGCCATGTCTCTGTAGCGGAAAATCATGCTGACTGTCTTTCGCGCGGCTTGACGTCTTTAAAGATTCCAGGCCAACTTCTGGTTTCAAAGATCTTCTTAAATGCAGCGAGATCCTACCGACTGGTCGGTAACCTCGTTTGATCCGTCAGTAGTTTCAAAACCAGCCCAAGAGAAAAAACATGCATTGATTTAAAATCCATTAATTGAATTACCGCTCTTCCTTGTAATAGCTGAACGGATATCATCTTGGTCGAAGTTGTTGCGCTGTGTTGTACACGTCTTCGATTTGGAAAACTGCTTCCTCAACGTCACGTCATATGTGTTTGCTTAAGATTTAGATTTTGCGCAGTCTATGATAGCACACACATATGCTACAACAGTGTCATTTCTCAAATGAGTTTGCGGGAAGATAAGCTGTGTTCAAGAGATTTTCAGCTCTTAGAATTATTTCTGCAGCATGGTGTTGTTGGAGTAGGAGGTAGCTAGGCAAGAAGCTTCTGAATTAACCTACCAACAAAAACACTAGATCATACTACCGCAAAATGGACACGCACACGTAACCAAGAGTTGAGATTCATATAATATACTGTAATGCTGGGCCAGATGAATTGTTTTGTGGCAGCGCGTCAGTGTTAATGAACTTTTTTCTGCTAAGAAAGTCATACAAGCAATATTCAATTGAAGTTTTACTTCTCTAAGTACTCTTTATGAGTTGATTGACTATTATTACTCGTAAACTTGTTAAGCCTACCTTAGCAGTGATTATTTATATAATTTCCATTTAATTTTGGTGGCTATACCTAACACTACAGTGAATTCTTTTATACAGCCAATACCCAAGTACTCCCAAAATTTGCAATTTTAAGTTTGATATTTCACAAACGGATCTTTAAATCGGAATATTGTTGCAACAAACCTACAACATTTTGAAAGGCCTATCCAACGACATATCACACCATGGGATAGACTAGAAAAAAAGACATCCCCACTTTAGAATGGGGGGAGGTACAGTAAAAGTATTTTTCCAAGAATTTGTTCTACTAATTTGTCAAAATGACTAATATGTATCACCATGCCAAATTATAACTTTCTGGTACTAAAAGTTTCTCTGGTACTAAGAAATGTTCAATGTTCCCCACTTTGGGGAATATTCCCGGGAACAAAGGAAATTCCCGGGAATATTCTCCAGGGGAATATTCCTGGGAACGGCAATATTCCCGCGACCCATCACTAGTGTTGGTGCATGCGCAGGTCGCCCGTGTCGTCACGCTCCGAGACCAATCGCGCCGTGAAAACAACAAACAATCAATAAAATATACTTCTCCGGCGGCTTTAGCGAAGATCAAAAGAGAACCTTCTGTAATCTTTAATTCTGTGCTAATATTAAGGGTATGTGGTATAGTATCGAATCCTTATCTCCTCTCTTTCTTGTGTCTCACGAAATATTATGACAAAATACATCCACTTCTTTCAGTTCTCGTTACAAATCCGTTGGTAATTAACGGTATTCAAAGATAACTAATATAAGAATACAACATAACGTATTATATCCTCAGTTTTGAAGTCGGTAGAAATGAAATAAAACGGGATTGTATAACGTGTTAATCAACATCGGTATTTATGGTCTAATACAACGGTGTATTGTATATATATTACAAAAGAAACAAGCTGAATATTATTGAAAATATTCCACCTGGCTGATAAGAGCAGTACTTCAAATTGATTATTCAAATACATGCCAAATAGATAGAGATCGAACTAACAAAGGTTAGGCGTGCGTATCTAATATTATCTATGTCACAGTGTTTCGGGCTTAGTTAAATACGGCTACATGTACCACAGAATAAAACAATACATCTACAAACCAATGAGGAATTTATGAAATTAGAAAAAAGCCTGTCTTGCAATGCCAAAATGAGACAGTATGTGTGTTACAGAACGAACAGGATTATGGGGAATTGATGAAATTTAAAATAATCTTGAAATTGCCTCCTTCATTCCTAGAAAAAAAAAACAGATTTACTTGTAGTTTCAAAAAAATAAATATATAAAATTGTTTTTTCCCGCCTTGTACGGGCATCGTACGGTAACCTAACCAAGGTGATATTTTTTTTTTGACTTGGCAGTTTCAGTTCTGCCGTGCTCCTAGATAATATAAATTGGAATGACTAAGCTAATTTTACTATTCTTATATATTTCCTTAATTATACTACCTACATAGGTATCTTAGGAACATAGCAGCACACCTGCCAAGTCGGTAAAATTATCACCTCGGTTAGGTTACCGTATGATGCCCGTACAAAGTGGGAAAAAACATTTTCATCTTTTTTATTTCCTTTAGCCAAAGAAAAGTCTGTATTATTTTTTCTAGTCATGATGGGGGTTATTCCTACCTATAAAGTATAAACAAAAATTCAAGATTAAAAAAAAAGTGTCTCCATTCCTCATTAACTCATTATCCTGTCCGTTCTGTAACATCTGTCTCATTTGGCGTTGCAAAACAGGCGCGGATCTAGCTCTCTAAGGCGCAAGGCACACAGATGAAATGTAGGGCGAGGATGTGCCGGGTCAACATAGAAAGGGTTAACTTAAAAGTTTTTCACAGCTTCGAGGACTGTGTTTTAATTTCAACTTGATATCTCCATGCGTTCTCGAGATAAAGGGTCTTGACAGAGAGACGGACGGAAAACAAAGTGATCTTATAAGGGTTCCGTTTTTTCCTTTTGAGGTACGGAACCCTAAAAATCGGTCAAATCCTGTTCCAAAAGAAGAGCTTGGCTCCGCCTTAAACCTTTGTTCGGCCAAAAACGAAGCGCGTTCTTAGTCGTAGCGACATACGCGTCGGTCGGTAGCTTCGCCACCAACCAAATTAATGAATTCATTGAAGACTACTACGTCTACAAAGCAAAAATCATGTTTGTTCTGACTAGTGATGTGCCGTTACCGTAAATTACGGTAACAGAGAGAAAGTTCGGGTAAAGTTCTCCGTAACGTTCTCCGTAGCGGTAATTATCGAGAAAGTAGTTTAAATTTTATTAATTTTTTTCTTTAATTTGTACAAAGCTATTTCAAATGACCATAATAAACTGCAGTAAAGTTTTCACAATTATTAGATAAAAGGATCACATACTTTTCCATACTTTACCAACTTTCTCGTAAAGTTACCGAAAATTACGGGTGGAAATTACCGAGAAAGTTGTTTGATATATTTTTATTGGCTTTTTTTTTGCGTATTTGAAGTCCTTTATTAGTGATTTAATTAAGTAAACTACTATTTAGTATGTATTCAATTGGTTGATATGCTTTAAAATAACCTTGGGTTTAAAAAAATAACATCGGCATGATAAAGCAATAATACCAGAATGTATATGACTGGGATACTTTTGGCAACTTTTTACCAGATGTTGGGCAAACCGAGTGACATTTTTTGCCATATACACATGATCACAAAACAAACAAACGTACTTGGTTCGTCCGTTTACGGTTTCTATTACATTCAAATATTGCAGAACTTTGGAGTTGAACGGTGAAGTTGGGCTTCATTATGTCAATTAATAACAGTCACTTGTTTTAAACACATTATACAGTTTGAGTAGTTTGCACCAGACTATTTAAATTATAACCTTTATAGCTATTACTCTTCCCACTTCGACCCAATACCATAAAAAAACTGAGTACCGATCAGGAAACCTAGGTTTATGAAACTTGGTCTCTGATTCGCTAATTAAATACCACATGTACATACTTGTGGTTTACCTGTATAGCTGGGAAGGGAACCTGCAAAGAACTAGTGCACTTAGATTACAAAGCTCGTTTATCTCGTTTTTTTACCTGCTACTCGTGAACACTATCTTTTCAAATAATTCTAATAAACAATCACCACGTTGCAAATCAGTTTATCAATTAAAACGATCACTAGAAATAATCCAAAAACTTTACTTAATCTTCAAAATTTCTAAAAATGTTACTTACTGGTAAAGTTGTCGAGAATTACGGAAAAGTTACGGTAATTTCCGATGGTAAGAATTCCCGAGAACGTGAAATTTCCTGACGGCACATCACTAGTTCTGACAGAGTGATGCCCTTTGACAGTCTTTTCGGAGGTCGTTCGTTTCAGTGTTTCGACGTTTCGTTTTTGTTTTAGGCTTTTTAAGGAACTAGTGATAGACCAAAGTTACCATACTGTAGCTGTCACTTCGTGTTTGTAATATAGTATATCCCTTTATTTGTGGTAGATGTAAACGTAGATATGCTACGTAATTCTGATGGAGTAACTGCACGTATCTTATTCGTCAATTTCTACCGGATACTTATTTAAATAAATAAAAAATACCGTTGTCCGTCACAGCCAGTATGCAATGTGTACAGGTTTCAGGTACAGCCATCGTGCAATAAACAATTTACGGTACTAACAATCAAATTTACGGGATTAGGAAAACCTATCCATATTTAAATTAGCTATAAGCACACAGTTATTCCTATTTGTTTGTAAGTACTGCAGTGCAAACACTTTTCCATTTCAAGGTATAGAAAGTAAACGAATTAATCCGAGTTTAAATATTATTAACATTGACGTTTCATTTGTTACCAACAAACGTGCGATCAAAAATAAATCAATGATGACGTATTTGCTGAAAGGTCCGCTATCAGCGGTCAAGAGTTTATCACCTGCGGGGGTCAGTTTACTCAGCCACTGCGCCAGAGTTGGATCGCAGGCAGTAGTAAATCGAAATCTATTCGAAGCACACGTCATTTGATATTTGAATTTTAAATCAAACATGCCTGACGCGTTCGAGAGTGCGTATCCGCTGTCGCCGTCCGTGAATCCTCAAGATCTTCGCGCACGCGCAAACTCGTCTTCCAATAAGAAGCGGCCGTCGGTCACGTTCTACGCTGGAGATGAAGCCGTAGAAGTACCAGACAAATCCATTGCTGGCATCGACAAGCCACTGAGAAAGACGTCCGCGGATAAGAGCGAATTGGAAATAGACAGTTTCGCGGAATCTCTCACCAGTATGCATAACAGTTGGTTCGACAAGCGCGTGGCGGGACACAGGTATTTGCATATAGATTACACGTGTTATTTATGGACGGTGGAGTTAATACACGCGCCGTGTGTATTGATGGCCCTGATGCTAGCATTATTCAAATTATGTCAACTCGTTTTAACCTCGTAATAAATAATCGACAGGTCGCTAGATGATTCTAATGAATCAGATGTATTCTTTATCCTCATATAGACAGGTAAAATGCTTAAGTAATGTCCCTCTTGTAGTTATAGAATACTAAATAGATTAGTTTAGTATAGATAAGTATAGTCACGTCTCCGTTTAGATAGAAATTGTAATTGTAACTTATTTTATTAAAATGGCATAAGTTCCATGACAATTTCGTACATGCTACAAGCGCAACTGTACGTACCAAGGCAAGGTAGACAATAACTTTTCATTCCGAAAGAAAAATAAGCAAAATATCCCTGCCGTGCGAGCGAGATCGCATAAAAATCTAATTCTTGAATAAATAACAAAATGTTTCGTTAAAACGCACTTATTTAACTTCTGTAGTACAATGTCTGCAAATACACATGTCATTGTTAGAACTTCTACAATAGAGTCCAGTGTACCGTAAAGCAATGCCGAGAGGTTTGTAAAGGAAACGTAAGTTCCACTTTCATTCCTTTCAGACATCGGCTTTTGTGTCGTATTACAAGGACAGACCGTGTTACAATCTCAAGACGGACAATACCTACCGTAAACGGACAATGCCAACTTTAAGCTAAACGCCAAATTCCAATATTAGTATTAACACTTTCGTAAAACACCAACTCCGTCAATGCTATTATGCGTTTAGTTAGATTATTTTGGTTTGGTATTTTGCGTAAATTAATCGACAATCATATTTAAACTTTCGTGAGACATATTTCAGCGCTCCGGTTTCATGTCCAATTCTTTCACGGTTCAGGCAATACGCCTCTGGAACGCTCTTCCACTCAACATTAGGCAAGCTCAGAGTAAATTCACCTCCAAGCGCATGTTGCGCAAGCATCTTTCGGACAGTCTCTCTTCTTAACTTTCTTCATAATATTTTACTTTGGGTATTTTGTACTTCTTGTATAGTGAAATAAAGTTTAAATAATTAAATAAATATAAATATCTAATTACTGTATTAAGCGGTTACTGCACTCAAGTGAAATTGTCAGGAACGGCCCGACATGCTACTTCATAACTTCCACACATTATTTAATATAAAAAGTACCAATTTCGTAGTTGGCATTTACCGTTTTACTTTATAGTATTGTCCGTCGAAAGGAGTTTGAACTATGTAGAGCTGTAGAGTGCTCTAAATCCATGTTTCAATCAGTTTTCTACTGCGGAAATCCGGGAATTTCTGACTTAAGATTTTCCCCAAACACTCGAGTCGCTTGAGTGATTTGGATCACTGAGCGACGTTTGCATGTTGCCTGTCTTATGTTCTCGGACGATTAAACAACGGGAACAAGGAAAGTTACACCAAATTTTTGACTAGAATACACTATAGTATAGTGATCATACGATACTAACATGAAACTCATGAAAGTAGAGTCAAGTATAAATAAGATATAAAATTATACCTAATTAATAAAATCTGTTTAGTAAGTAGAGTCTGTATACGTTTTGATAAGACGCACCTCTACATCTGTTTTCGATATGATAGAACGCGAGAACATTCTTATAAGAGTCTTATTGATGTGATATTTGTTTAGCATGGTTTTACGATTCTAAAAACTTCTGGAGCACAATGTTGTTTTGAATTCTTAATAGAATACGACAAAACGATACCTTCGCCTTACGTCGTAATGTAATGATAAATAGATTGTTTTCACTATAGGTTCACCTATCTTTAAAAAAAGACACTCCTGCTTCTATAATTAACTTGCCTACCTAACCCTTGTATTCGTGCACGCTACATGACATTCCATCTTTCACTTTTCGACCTTTCAGTAAATCGACGCTTAAGAATCAATACCGGCTAACTAACATTTTGACGTTTTTCACTTTTTAATACAGTTAGGTTCAGAAAAAAAAGACGAATAGCATGCCAAAATCGTCTAAATTTTATTTTATGAAATGGATGAGCAATCCGCTATGGAAATATCATCTAACTATTTAACGCGTTTACTTTTCTGCCAATACCATCTATGTGCCCTGACGAACGTCTATACTCCGCTGTTGCTTGCCCGCGATTGCAGTGCGCGACTGGCACCGCGAGTCCGCGAGTGGTGCCGAAAGTGCCGAAACATTGGCGCTGCGGTCAGCAGGTACTGTGCGCGTGTGAAAGAGACCAATAGAGCGCGGCTCAGCTATCCCGTGACGACGCCAGTGTTATTAGTATTTCAAGTTTCTGCAAGTGCGTAACGTTAATTTTCTAGTGAAAAAATAGTAAAATGTGATAAATTCATAATTTTTTGTGACTACTTAAGCCGTATAAGGTATGTTTTGGTGTATTTTATAATTAACGCATGATTATATTTCTTAATTTCGTGTATTTCTACAAAAAAGTAGCCGTTAGGTATATTTGAAAATTGAGATAGACAATCTTTCCAGAAGAACCGTGATAAACACTTAGTGAAATTCTGTCAATATTACATACAATTTGTAATCAAACGGCTTAATTTAGTTATATTTTTGGTAATTTTGTTGCAGTAGAAATGTTGAACTGTTTGTACCAAGGCCTGAGGTCTATATTTATATTTCATTCAATTGTTTGATTTAATCCAGGTTATCTTTACATTAAAAATAAAATACATACAAGTACAAATATTGAAGCCAATACTGTCTACTTACAAAAACTTTGTTTAGGGCAATGCTACACCTATGTGCCATTAACGGTATTTCAAAATATTTTGCAAAGACTTGTTATTTGTATAAATACTTTTTTTATAAGTTAAATTAAGCCAAGAATTTATAATTTCGTTACAGCCACTTATCTTACCAACTAAATAAAAACAGTCCTATATTTATACCAATACCACCAAACTTACACAAACTTTTTGTACGGTTATATACTACAGCAGTGATATTTTCAATTTGGTATAAAAGTATTTTTATCAAGGTTTTCTTATAATTAATATTGTGAAGCGTTAATAAAAACATGTTTTTGATTTTTTTTACTCTAACCACTCCTCTTACAAATTATAAAAAATATAAGTTTACTTTGAAGCAATACCACCTAACTTACAAATATCTTTGTTCAGGGCAATGTTACAGAGGTGCCTCGTATAACAATAGTTTTAGTACATTTTTATCATTTTAATCGTTTTTAAATATTTTCAATAATATTAAAATTAAATTTTTAAAACGTTTTTTACGCTTCCTGTAAAATTGTATTTTTGTTGCTTAGACAATATTGATTCTTAAGCGTCGAAATGATGCAATTCAAACTAGAGTAAAGGTCACTGATCATATTCTTGAAAACTGTTATATTTTACACAACAAAAGATAACGGACATTGAATTGTCCATGGTAGTTAATTGGGTACAACAGCCGTGGAATATTATCTCATATTGCATCATAAGTTTCTTATCGGCGTTCAGTGACGCCAACAAGTTTGAATAGCGTTAATTGTTTAGCGGAATTTAACGTATTTCTTTCCACGATCAAGTTTGGTCACGCTATCGGTTGTTTCCGGATGTTTAATCACAATCGATGCATAATACAGATTTATATAGCTTTGATAAGATGTTTGAGTAATTAAACGCCGCTAATCGAAAAGAATTGGTGGATCAATGGTAACTAAACAGTTTCGAATAACTTCATTATCGTTTCTTAACTACTGTTGCAAATGCTACAATTAGATTAGGTTAGATAAGATTAATTTATTTCATGATAAAATAATAATATAAATTTGCTCTATGTGAAAATTATGTGTATTTAAGAGGCCTTATTCTTTTTGAAATTTATTTTTTTCATATTATGACAAATATATTGATAATTTCAACCAAATTTTTGGAGTGAACAATACTTTTCCCCGAGTTCTAGGTAGTAACATAGCTATTTCATGCGTTCATTGCGTGCAGCCGAAAATAAGTTGAAAAAACGAATTTGACGCGTGAATATTGTCAATTTCGAGTAGTTTTGTTTCAAAAAAATTATCAATGAAAAATTCAAACTGTGAAATGAAATGAAATGAAATATGAAATGAAATGAAATAATTTATTCAGTAAGTAGGCCACAAGGGCACTTTTACAAGTCAGATTGTGAATCTACCGGCATTTCGCAAGAGGAGACCGCTGTTGAGAAGAAAGCCGAAAGAAACTCAACAGTAAGTCATTTTTTCGTAAATAATACTTAGAACAATTACATTACATTAGTGTTATAACTAATTATTACATGCGTACACGTATAGGAGATATATAGATACTCCAAATCAATGTTAGGTAGGAATATTAAAATAACACTAACTATCAATTTAAAATATTAAATATACCCAGAGATGTATAAAGTCTCTAGGTGTCACAAATGCAATAAAATACAATTACTTAATTAATTTAATTCCAAAGAGATGTATAAGGTCTCTAGGCGTCAACGTGAATAATCTACAATAGAGAATAATTATTAAACCTAAATTTCTTAGAGATGTATAAGGTCTCTAGGCGTCACAATATACAAAAAAGAAAAATAATAATGATAATAATAAATATGATAATAGTTAAATTTCATTCCTCAGAGATGTATAAGGTCTCTGAGCGTCATTGTACAGTACACTAAGTTTATTAGAGATGTATACAGTCTCTAAGTAAAAAATAATAATAATAATAACTTCAATCGAGTACAGGATGAAGTCTCTCACGTCAATTCAATAAACACTGGTAAGCAGTTACTACACGACTAATTTGGCCCTTGCTAGTATGAACAGACCGGACCCCACAAACGGCACCCGTTCACGAGCATGACGCATATCTCAGCCATCGCCTCCCTCAACCATATTATAGGGAAGGTTTTGACCCGATCAACGACGCCACCGTAAGCAAAGACCTTTAAGCGAGCATGACATGCTCACACTGCCGGGCATTCATCACTATAGCTATTTGCCAGGTGAGAAACAACATAATGTGCTCTCATGTTACATTAAAAACAAACTAATATTACCGATTAAAATAATGCTTATTTTACGTTCACATGACTAAACCACTGGCTTAAAGACATCTCTATCATCTAAAAAGTCATTCACAGTATAATACGCCTTATTTATTAGATGACGTTTTATGTGAGACTTGAATTTGCTGGAAGGTAAACTCACTACCTCGGTAGGTATTTTGTTATAGAAACGTACACAGTTCCCCACGAACGAAGAGCTAACTTTACGGAGACGATGGGCAGGCATAACAAGCTTATTCTTCCTTCTTGTATTATACTGGTGAATGTCACTGTTGAGCTTGAATGCATGTAGATTTTTCCGGACATACATAATATTCTCAAGGATATATTGAGACGCTACGGTGAGAATTTTGGCTTCCTTGAACTTTTCTCTTAGCGATGCACGAGCTCCTAGTTCATAAATAGAGCGTACGGCTCGTTTTTGTAGCACGAAGATGGTTTGAATGTCCGCCGCTTTCCCCCACAACAGAATT
This sequence comes from Apotomis betuletana, assembly GCA_932273695.1. Taxonomy (NCBI): domain Eukaryota; kingdom Metazoa; phylum Arthropoda; class Insecta; order Lepidoptera; family Tortricidae; genus Apotomis; species Apotomis betuletana. The sequence goes on along the minus strand of OW026310.1, from coordinate 13,438,239 downwards.
CCATATGACATTACACTATGAAAATAACTGAAATACACAAGCCTTGCCGTCTCGACGTTTGTTAACTGTCTGATTCGCCTCACTGCATAGGCTGCGGAACTAAGCTTACCTGCAAGAGTGGCTATATGCGCATTCCATTGCAGTTTTGAGTCCAAAGTAACACCCAGAAACACTGTTTTGTCTTCAAATTCTAGTACATCACCTTTCAATGTCACCTTGGCACAATCTACTTGTTTCACATTCGGTAATGTGAATTTAATGCACTTGGTTTTCTTGGCATTTAGAAGTAGGTTATTTGCAGTAAACCAATCCACAATAGTAGACAGCGCGTCGTTAATAATAACAAGGTTATTTTCTTGTCTTTTCACTTTGAAAAGGAGAGAAGTGTCGTCTGCAAATAAGACAATCTCATGTTTATCTTGCACAAGGTTTGGTAGATCATTAATATACACTAGAAACAGAAAGGGGCCTAGAATTGAGCCCTGAGGTACACCCATAGCAACAGCTGATCCAGTTGATTGCATTCCGTTGATGACTACGCGTTGCGTTCTGCCTGAAAGATATGATGTGACAAGGTCAAGTGCACCGTTCCTTACTCCGTAGTGTTTCAATTTACGTATTAAATTATTATGATCAACGCAATCAAATGCCTTAGATAGGTCGCAAAAAATGCCAACAACATCTTGAGCCTTTTCCCAGGCATCAAAGATGTGTTTAACCAGCACCACCCCTGCATCAGTAGTGGAGCGACCTTTAGTGAATCCAAATTGACTGCTATGTAATAGGTTATGTCGATTAAAATGAGAAGTAAGTTGATTAAGAATGAGTTTCTCAAAAACTTTACTTAATGCGGGTAGTATTGATATTGGTCTAAAATTTGTGGGGTCTGATTTAGTTCCCGATTTGAATAAAGGTATGATCTTGCTGTGCTTCATCAAATCAGGAAATACTCCTTTATCAATACATTTGTTGAAAATATCGGCCAAATATGGTGCAATTGCCTCTACAATTGAATGTAACACTTTCACAGAAAGGCCCCACAAATCTTCGGTCTTCTTCAAATTTAAAGACCTGAAGGTTTTAATAACAGTGTTAGGGGTAACATGAGTAAATTTGAAGATGTCTATACATTCTGTTACATTCGTTTTTAATATTGATTCAGCAACATCTGGCAATGAATTTAATGACTGCGTCGTCTCTACAGGTATATTAGAAAAGAACCGCTCAAAGTGATGCGCTACTTCACTGTAGGTTTCAAATATATCCCAATAAATCCCAATAGCCCTGTTCAAGGTAGTAACATCAATAATATGTTACGAAACATGTTTGATCATAGAGAAAAATGTGTATACAATCTGCCTTTTAAAAGGAATAAGGCCTCTTAATTAAATACATCGCTACGATTTTATGATGATAATCAGTTAACGGTGGTACCTATATCTGAATATACGTAGATATTGAATGGATTATAAGTATTCGACTCAATATTCTTTAGAATGCATTTGGACAACGCGTGGCGCTGTTTGTAGACACCCGCCTACTGAGCCCGGGTTTGAATCCCTGCCAGGGCAAATATTTGTGTGATGAAGTCATGGTTGTTCTATGTATTTAAGTATATATTTATCTATATAATTACGTTATCGTCGTAAAGTAACTATAACACAAGCCTTCTTGAGCTTAAATTGGGACTAGATCGATTTGTGTGAGGTTGTACGATATTTATTTATTTATTTATTTATTACGATGAAAAGTCTAGCAGACGCTAAGACTCGTAATTTTCCATTATTATGGAAAAATATTGTTTCGTACAAAAATAGAACAGTCAATTTTACAACAATATTTTCATATATTGATTATTGATTTAAAATATTTTGGATATGATAACATTCGTCTATTTCCTAAAATAGGTACTATCGAGCAAAATCAAGTTGGAAAATTGGGCCATTATCGCTTCTTTAATTTTATTGATACGCGAACTATCTGCCAGTATTTTAATAATTAGAAATGTTATGATTCATTGTTGGGAGTAACACACGATCATGATGGTCATGCAACTTGCAAGCGCGTCTGATCTCAACTCTCAAGTGCAGTGGGATTTGATAAATGATAAGATGATTCATCTACTTATTATAAAAATATAGATAACGCTTTTCATCAGCCTACGTCATTCACACATCCTTTTCATCGGGCGTTAACGCTAATAAACTCTACGGGCATTGGAGTACTTAGATGTTGGTGCTGCGAATGAATCAGCTGAGCGGTAAGGCGAGGGGGGCTGTCGTGCACCAAGCGTCACAACCCACGGCGTCAGCGTCAGTAAACGCGCATTCGCCCGTCGAAACACCACGCGATAGCTCCGCGAATTACGATACGATACCTTGATTAGTGACGCGAAGTGAATTTTTCAATGTACGTTTTGTTGCAACTCGAATGCGTTTGCGTTGCTCTGTTTCTTTTTACAGTGATGACGCATGTTTTGTTTGCTTCGTATGAATTTTCGTACATATTTGAAATGCATTTGCATTGAGTTACAGCTCCGACCAAGCCAATGATTTTAGTTCACTTGTGGTCTGGTCAAAAAAGGTATAGGTATACTTTAACCGAGATCTTTGTTGACACAGTTAACAGTTACCCAAAAACGTATAAATATAATTATACCTACTTTTCATGCTATACATAAATTGCACAATGTTGAATTGTTGACGTTGACTTTGTGATACATTCTACTAAGTATATCCTTGTGTTTCGTCATAACGAGTGCTAGCCTAGCACTACGTAATTTTGTTAGTCATTATCAGTTTGAAATTCTCATTAGATTCTGTAGTACTTTGGTTGAAGTGCATCTCAAGAAATTCACTTAAAACGCTTGACCTGTTCGAAGTTTCGCCTCGTATCATTTCGTATAAGTAACTGTGAACAGTGAGGACCAATCGGTTATGTTACGATATTTTAATCTATCGAATTTCGCTCGAGTCAGCTATAAATATTAATTCTTTGTTCGATTCAGTGCATTGTGTAACGCGGTGTTAATGACTCGGTATTGAAACAAAACAAAGCTCGAGTTACAAATGACTCCTGTAATGTATTGTTGACATAGTTTCTGTCGACATTGAATTACGTAGCGAATAACAGAGTCGGATAAACACAACCGTAATTTATATTATAAGGATAAGGAAGTTATTTCCTTTAGGGAATTAACGTAAATATTAATTATAAAAGTTTTGTAGTCGTATGTCCAATGAAATTTCCATCCGAACTTTAATCAAATGATAATTAGCTTTAGGACTTTCCCCTGGACAGATTTTCAAAAAACTTTGAGATCTGGTCTGCTGTACACCAAACTCCTGTGCATGCATAGATTCATGTTTATAGAGTCACCCGTTTAACTTTTACATCCAGTTACATTGTATTTAAGTAGATGAAGAGATTTTTACTCCTTTGCTTACCAAAATCTATCGTGGACACCTATGTCTACCACATTTCATATTTTCTTTCACAATAAGTAGTTCATAAGTTAGCGATACCTATAGATAGAGTTTTGTTACTTATACCAGCTGTGTATCCGAAAAGATTTTTTACCTTGCTAATGTTACCCAAAAAACTTTTCTTGGATGCATATGTTAAAATATACAGTGTGAAAAAAAATCATGAACCCTGGAAGGAAACTGCCTTAAATCCTTAAAATAGCTAATTTAACTAAAATATTCTTTTATTGTTAAAAGGAAACAAGCATTTGCCTATGGATCCCCAGATATAAATATTATAATTATATATAATATTTATTTAAAGTACAATAAAATAACTAATGTTTATGTATTTAATTTTTAGCGGGTTCGATTCCCGGGTGAGATAATCGAATTTTAGAAAATCTTTGAATGCTGTTTTGTTTCTTTCTCAAAATGAATTAATGTTTCCTTTAAATAAAATGAGCTCACTTTAGGATTTAAAGCAGTTTCCCTCCAAAGCCTATAATTTTTTCCACCCTGTATAAGGATAGAATAGCAAAATTTTATCTTTATACAGTTAGTGCTAGAGTTTATTTAGTATGTAGTTAAATTCTCCTATTAATATTGATTAGTGGTCCTGGCAGCCGTCCCCCCATGCGCCCTGCAGCCGGGCCGGGTCCCCACTGGGGAGAGCTTGTTCTTGGAATTGATACCTATACCTATCGCCTATCATATCATACAACATGTACTTATGTACTATGTATGTGCCTTTACCCGGGTGCAAACTGGTGGGCGGCGCTATTCATATCTATTTCTATAGAATTCCTTTCTAAGCATTGTAATTATGCTTTAATTATGTCTACGGCCAGAGATACTATTTCAGTATTCAAGTAATTTGTTTTGAATTATAGCATTGATTTTGAAGTGAGAATAAATCGCCCGAGTAGTTAGAATAGGGTAAAGATGACCTGAAAAGTCGCCCTCTAGAAAGTATCATTCTTCCTAAATTTATTTTTTCTACTCCAGTACTTTTATCTGTCATTTATATAGTTACTAACTCTAATATAAAGACATAAATTTTGAAAGTCTGTAAAAGTCTATACCTACTCTATTGCCCAAAAAAACACTGCTAAACGATGTAACAATGTCGCCAAAAAAGTACCACAGATTACAAGATAAACAGCTGCATTCACACAATTTGCAATTTAAAAAAAAAGCTTTATTGCACTAAGGCATTGCTGCCAACTTAAAAAAAAGTTTTATCTTCAGTGCATGGATGTTTAGTATAGTGAACGAATACCTTTATGTATAAGTTCATATTTTTTTGACAGATGGACGTCAATAAAAAAAAAGTTTATCAGACTATTTTTTTTTTATTTTGTTGATTCCGAGGGGGAACATGTAATTATTTTCTTTGTTGTTTATTTACATTTTATTTATGAAATGTCGAGTCGTAGAAAAAGTATTGTATGCAACGTTGTATAAGTAGGTCAAAAAACGCTCGTGGCATCTTTCTTACGATGTTCGCTACGCTCACATCGTAACCCATGCCACTCGCGTTTCTTGCCCCCTCTTATACAACGGTTGCATACAATACTATTCCGCTGCAGGAAAAGTGGGGCTAGAACTTTTCGAAATAAATTGAATAAATCTATTATGAAATAGGGTTTTTACTACGGAACATGCTTTCACGGGAAGAAGGCCGATTTTTGCGAGTGACTGCACCTGCACAGTGAAGCATTCGAAATGTCAGAATCTAAAAATTATTTTTTTAAAATAGCAATCATTTAAATAATCGGTTCATCCAAATGACGGCACTAAAACATTTTTTAGACTCGTACAGCCATATTAGTAAATGTTAATTCTATTCAAATCGCCCAAGTTAGGACGTGAGCCGTTAGGTCACAGTATCGAATTCAGTCAGACTGGTTGTAACCTTGCCGTTGTCAAGGATAGCCACTCAACGCTTCCTGCGTGTACACGTACACGGCATAAACAGAGCAACGCAAACGCACGTCTATCGCATTAGCTGAAATTACAGTATAATTTTAATTGCATATACACTCGAGAGCAAAAAAAACGGGTGCACGTTGCAAAGAATTTCTATACAAAGTATACCTATTTTATTTGCTCTTGACAGTTCAACAGTTTCTTATAAATAAAACCTAAAACGGATAGTGTAGTCGAGCGTAGCTTTGAAAGTGTAATGCCGTGAAAGTTCAAGAAATGGCGAACGGAAACTGTGAAGTGTTCTTTGAAAATGCGAAAACAAATGGATCGTCTTATGGGAAAGGCGACAGAACAACGGCAGCCCCTAATGAGTAAGTTCATCGTGCTAAAATAAAATAAAAATTGGGCAAGTGCGAGTCCGACTCGCGCATGAAGGGTTCCGTACCATAATCTATAACAAGTTTGTTGTATGGGAGCCCCCCTTAAATATTTATTTTATTTTTAGTATTTGTTGTTATAGCGGTAATAGAAATACATCATCTGTGAAAATTTCAACTGTCTAGCTATCACCGTTCTTGAGATACAGCCTGGTGACAGACGGACGGACGGACGAACAGCGAAGTCTCAGTAATAGGGTCCCGTTTTTACCCTTTGGGTGCGGAACCCTAAAAAGTATTTATTGGATGTTCCACAAATGTTAGCGTAGTACGCTTAATCTATTTCGGAGAATTTTTATGCATTCGAAACAAAGAATGTATATGATAATTCATGACTAAACCGTCATTCACAGTATCTCAATCTTTCCATCCACAAATTTTCTGTCCCTACGTCCTCCGGGAACTGTCATCATTCATAATCTTATTTACAGATAAGTCAAAGCCATGATCGAGGCCTAAAGCAATCATTGAGTTAGTGTCCGATTAGATTAGATCGTAGATATGGTAGACATGCCGTTATGAGATGACGCAAGATTTTGTTTGATCATCAGAACTTGGACTAATCATCGCAATACCAAGAAAATAAAGACCCCAATTTTTATTTAATCGTTAAATATGGGCCAATTTAAGATACCTAGTAATTTCACCAGCCACCACCATAGTTTTACTCCCAAGTAGGTGACGTCACTAGTCTACATGACGTGTCCCGCAAAATGACAAAAACTAATGAAAGTCGAAAAAAAAATGTGTAAATAACTTTTCATGTTATATTGGCACAGTCTAATTGTTTATTACGAACCGTATTCCTTAAATGGTTTCTGAATTTATACAAAAAAGAAATATCCTAATTTAGAAAAAAAATTATGGTCAATTTAAGGTTGCGGTTATATACGGTTGTATATGTAACTAAGAACCCAATGGTACATGGGCCACGGGGCCCATTTTTAGACATAGTTTAGTTTAGTAATATGTACAATATATATATATTAGAGAGACGTTATTTTAACAGGTAATTGTTAATCTGTTGTTGTATTAATAAAAAAAATGTATATAGATAACAGAATTCAAGCACATAAAATAATACGGCTCAATGCATTTCCTAGTTTTTTTGCGATGTAAGATTTTAGCATACGCACTAATAGCTGGATAGCGTTGTCACCATGTGCCTCCATGACATTATTTATGTGGACTGGACACGTCGCCCACTGGCGCCAACGTTAAATCCGGACGCACCTGACTTCGGACACTCTGATGTAGTGATGACGCTCGTTGCAGTTCATACAGCTCGTTGACAAATTATCGTGTCGGCAAACTTTACGAACGATCTTTTAGTCAGCAATTAGTCATTCATCCAGCGAAATCTATTCTTACAAATTCAATGCTTCAGAAATTTAAGCAGTTGGGATTATTATACTTGGTTATCAAGTTATCATAACATTTTTTAATTTTGATAAAAACACTATGGCATAAAGATTAGATCACCTAGGTACTTAGAAACCTATAGGACTGTATACAAGTAGGATGCTTGTTCTCAATTATATCGAACACGTAATGCGTATTCTGATGGGGTATCAGAAGTCTGAACATATCTCTGACACTACGTGCTTAGCAACATGATTTAATCTATATACACCAAAATAAAAGGGCAGTTTTGCTATCGCGGACGAAAATTCAGGTTTACAGGTTATTTGCCGAATAAATGTGCCTTACATTCCCTATTGAGGACCATCATTTAGCCTCTTATCGCAGACTTTTTCCCCGAGTCGGGTGACGTAACCCTACAAAGCCTTAGATAGGTTAGTTTGCGTGTCTGTAAATAGTTAACTGTTCAGTTTATTTCCCCGTCTACGATATGCAGCGATCTAACCACTCCGACCGACTCAATCAAAGTTTTCATACGATTGCTTCTTAAAATAACATTTTCGTTTCTGTAGTGTTTATAAAAACACCTTTTTATTTGGATACTTACGTCTGTTCTGTAGCTGTTTATCTTTGTAAAGATTTCGTAGTGGCACGTACGCTCACAAAACTGTTTCAGATCAATATTAGTTTATCGGGCTGCGAACCTGTTTAGAATTGGAAATTAGGAGAACTGCGCGTCCAGTTTGTAGGTCGAATCATTTCAACTTTCGCCCGGCGTCGTCCGGAGCGTGGTGGTGCGTGCGAGGAAGCATGCTCGACGTCACGTGAACTGCTTAATTAACTTTCCATTAACATAAGGCAACATATTATGTCACATACAGTATCTTTTTTGATATGGGTTAAGGTTTTTGGCTCCATAATATTTACCTATCTCGTTCTTGATCCGAATCTTGCAAAAAATGTTGATATAACCAAATCACATTCCTATTTAAAGAAATGAAGTATATGGTGCGTTTCATGCTGAACTGTGAATAGATAGGATACATTTTTATCAAGTTTGTCAAGGCCGGTGGGATATTTAATGGCTATTTTGCTAATTTTAGCTATGCTTACACAAATGTTAATTATTATACCTATACATACATTTATTTACTTAGTTATGATTAATGTATCGAAGTATTCTTCGTAGCAATGTTTATAAAGAGATAATGCAGTATCATGTCGTTGGCCTGCTGCCATCAACACGTTTCAACCAAAGTTCCTAAGTGGCTTTTTGTGGTGTCCACAGGCAGGAAGGTGAGCGATTCCACCCGAATTTCAATCAGGATAAACCAAAAAATATAAATATCACGGTATTCTATTTAAAAGGAGGATTAGAAGATTTGGATTGTAAATATAGAGTGAAAGGGTCAATCAAAAGTGACAATCATTGGCATTTATCACTGAATGTCCTAAAATATGGTTAAAAAAAATACATATGTTGGTTATTTGGTGATGTTACTGTTTATTATTTTTGTACTTCAAAAACAAGGATATTTAAAGGTAGCCAAGGTAACAATAAAATCCGAATGTCTTTTTTATTACAATTAAAAATATATAAACCCAGTTTCATACGAAATAAAAATTCTATTCCTCGAAATGACGAGTACCTATGTATTTCCTATCCTAATTGCGTGGCAACTATCTGTATATCCAATCACGGCAGTCAAATTATAATTGCAAAGGAAAATATCATCTGCCTTGTGTAGACATGGGCCGATGATTTAGCACTTGCGTCATTGTTCAACATTTAAACATGAATTATTTTGTTACAGAATCTTCGTAAACAGATCCCTGCATTTGGAGAATATTAAGTTTTATGGATTTGACATGGATTACACACTGGCCGGTAAGTTTTGAAACATATTAATTTAACTTTCTTTCGCTACTTTAGATCAAATCTTTGATGGAAAGTACTTTTTACTCTGAACACAATTTTAGACAGAAGGATGAAATAGCATATGAGGCGAAAAACTGATTTTCTGAACGACATATCGCTAAAGGTTTCATTGTAGTTTGCAATGACTTGTCGATGTGATTATAAAGTTATCATGCGTATATCGTTCAATAACAATCAATCATATGTATGATTAATGATTATTGATTATTCATACTAAACGCTATTTATTTTCTTTGCAGAATACAAATCGCCACAATACGAGACTTTAGGATTCAATTTAACAAAAGAAAGATTAGTGACCAAAGGCTATCCCAAAGATATCTTAGAATTCGAATATGATCCTTCATTTCCAGTCAGGTAAGAACTAGTTGATAATAATGATAATACTCTTTATTGTGCACTACGTGGAAAAGAATACAACAAAGAATTCTAGTTGGCGGTCTTATCGCCAAAGAGCAATCTCTTCCAGACACACCGCTCACGTCACGAAATATTGTGATTACCATTTCTCATATTTCACATGAATTTGTTTTGGCTAAATTATTTACTTTAGTAGTAGTCCATCGTGATCGTGAGTTAAAAAAAAAAGATGAATTTGAATGACTGTATATATTTTCTACGCCAATTATATTTAAATTGAGCATAATTTTAGATATGGATTATTTTATTTTCATGTGTATTGAATTAAATGTGCAATGGAGTATTTTTGATTTTCGTTTTTTTTTTTAAATAGGTACAATTAAGCAAAGTTTTCATTAGTTCGATTCTAGAAAGTATAAGTAATATTTTTGAACTTTGTTGCAATTTCAACATTTCATATTCAAATCGATCTTTGAAAGGCGGTGTACTTGAATGAGTTGGCTGACATTTTGTTCGTAAGTCGTAACCGGACGCCATATTGAGTTGGCAGCAGAAGTAGCCACACAAACCAAGTTCTCAAAATGATCTGCACATGCACCAAGATAATAGCTTTTCCCCAAAAAATAACCGACTTCAACGAGGAGACATTGAATTTCAGAGAACAACTGAATTAATTATCATAAAAAACACAGAGATCCTCATAGATGTGTGTGTATTTTAGGGCGTTCTCTCGATTCCCCATGGATCTCATCATGAAATCTTTACCAAATATTTATTTGACCATTTTGGAGATATCTACTCTCGAACATAAAAATAATTTTCGAAATCGGGTCATAAATTACGTAACTTAGGTAAGCAATAAAAAATAAAGTTAGGAATCCTTTTTGTAGTCGGTTGAAAATACGACTTTTCTTGATAATTGTAAGTGTTCCTGCCTAGCTATAGGTACCTACTTTCATTGGTGACTTTTCGTGAATCTCACAACTGCCACAAGCAGTCGCGATTAAAATGAGTTGTAATGCATTAATTTATTTTCAGAGGCCTGTGGTTCGACACACTATACGGTAACTTGCTAAAGGTAGACGCCTATGGTAACATTCTCGTGTGCGTGCATGGATTTGAGTTTCTTAAACAGTAAGTCTCCTCAACAATAACAAAACAAAATAACATTCAATTTCGCATTAAGTCTTCCAATCTTGGGATTTATTAGCTTTGGGGAGTCCCGAAACCCGGGACTGGAAGCCCTATTTCACATTCACGCCCTAATATGTTGACTTCTCTTTCAGTTCGCAAGTGTACGAATTGTATCCAAATAAATTTTTGACATTAGACGAGTCAAGAGTTTATGTATTAAACACGTTGTTCAATTTGCCCGAGACGTATTTAATCGCGTGTTTGATTGATTACTTCACTAACTCGAAGCTCTACTCAAGGTAAGCATTAAAACATTTATGTATTTGTGTTTCATTTGGTTTGATTTAAAAAAGTTAATGTACCTATTTATTTAGTAACTCATACACATCATGATGCTAAGATATTCAAAAGAATCTGTTATTTGGGTATGGACTGACTCTTACGCCGTTGAGAAATTTCAACAATTATTCCACTCCGTTAAGATGTACCTACTCTCGCCTTGCTTTCAATTCACCCGCAAATCGCCAGTGTGCTCAAGCCCTTACTCTATATCGTGACTATTCTAGTTTAGGCCTTAGAAATTTACACGATTAGGCAACGGATAAAGGTAATCCACATTGCTCGACACGTTCCAGCTAAGTACCAGCCTAGCAGCATAATTGGGAAGTGCGTGGTTGGGCCAGCTCTCATTGTTGATTAACTTCGACATGCTAACTAATGCTGTTGCTCAACTTCCGTCCTACAGTGTAGCGCTGAGTTGCCGGGCAGGACTTGAAGTATGCGGAGTATTGAATATACTTAACTAAAAAATAAAAAAGCCCTAAAAAAATAAGCACACTCAACATTTTAATTCTTTACTTTCTCCTGATTATGGGTTATTTTTTCGTCGTAGTCCTTATTCAACAAGAAGTTTTCTAAGTTACAATTTTGGTAGGTACATAATAGTCTAATTTTGTGTTGATATTTCTAAATTTCAAGCTAATAAGTTTAGGTAGTCAAAACTAGAGATGTGCCGTTCTCGAGGCCGTTTCCCGATTTGAATGGGAAATATTCTCGAGAACGTTCTTTCCCCATACAGATCGGGAAACGTTGCATAGGTATACTGCTTCATCCATTCGCTGCCTCGTCGATTAGCCACGATCCCGTGTGATACGAATTAAGTCAACGCAACGGCACCACGCTACAATTTTCTGGGCAGTTTCCATACATGTCTAAGTTTTCCCTTCCCGAATAAGCACTCTCTGATAAATAGGTGCATCACAAGAATTGGGTCAAACGTGACACGCCATGCAAATTGATGTTCCTAGATTGTAATGATTTTGAAATTACCATACTCGATTTTAAATTTTTTTGAACAAAGGTTCTTTAAATTTTTTCTTTTATAATTAACCTTTGTGTCAATATTCTTGACTGTATTTAGTTGTTTAACGTTTATTATCGCGAAGTACCGAAGTACTCTATATTTTAGTAGTCGTACCTACCTTGGACGCAGGTATGCCTTGTTATGAAGTTGTCCTAACGAGTGGGAGTTCTCGCAACTTGATAATAAATGCAGTTGATATATTTCGCGGTACGAACGCCTGGGTTCAAAACCTACTTAACTAATATAGTGGTTCAGTGAGCTGCAGATCTCGCGACTCTGTTTCAAAATTTCCGACATATGATATTTTGTTACGTTCTCAACGGGAAACTGACTCGACAATATTTTTTTTATATAAGTACCGAACAAAAGTTTCAATGCGACCTGTAGGCGAGAACTTTTGGAAATCTGTACAGCCGGACAAACGGACATACGAAACGGAGACACTCCACTCGTTCGGTCAACATGCCTAAGTTCAACCATATCAGTGTGTTGATTAGGAAAATTATTAAGTTTGCTGAGTATCATTAGTACTATTTTATAGCACAATAATATGCTAATATAGTTTTTATTTTATATGGATGACTTACAGATTCATATTTATCTAGGTACTAAATCGTACATGCGGAACGAATTTGATCAATGAGATCTATCACAATTGTCTTTGCTGTGTCTATTGTTCTCACAAAGTTAATATAAGATGCTACTATTAATTTATTATAGCTTCAACCTACAGATGTGGTATGAGTATTTTAGGAACATGATGTTTAAATCAAACTTATGAGCTCAACCCATGTTGACTTTCATAAGAACGTGTCTGATTTTAAGCCGTTAATTCATGTTTCCGTCCGATGAATCAAGCTTATAAATACATTTTTGTAGAGAGAAGACTGGAGTCCGAGCAGGAGACCTGGCTATGTCCTACAAATCTATATTCCAAGATGTGAGAAACGCCGTCGACTACGTCCACATTCACGGAAACCTCAAACGGAAGACTACAGAAAACCTGGAGTTGTACCTGAAGCGTGATGAGCGGCTGCCGATGTTCCTATCAAGAATAAAAGACAGCGGGGCGAAACTGTTCATCCTCACCAACAGCGACTACAATTTCACCAACAAGATCATGAACTATCTGTTCGATTTCCCGCACGGCGCTAAGGTAAATAACCGGTTGATATTATTGTTTACTGTGGTGCGACAGCCTCGACCGAAAATAACTTGTTTACGCTTTATTTCATATAAATACGCGTAACATACTTTTAATAATAATAATGTTCATTCATCTTAGATACTTTGTAACACAGATTCTGCATACAAAATAAGTAATTGGTGGTGAGACTAGCAGTCGACTGAAACAAACTTGATGCATGTGTATAGGTACAAATGTTTTTTTCCAGATCAAAAAACACATTAAGGCTATATCAAGCAATTTGTTGTTTATCTCTCGTCGGTTTCGTATCCGTTCTTTGTTGAAGTGTTTTTGTTCCCCGTTATTATTTGTCACTGTATGCGAGCAATTCAAGTTAGTTTGAAACTATGTATAAGAAATAGGAAATTATTGTTATAAGAAACTTGTTTAATTTTAAACTGTAAAAAGAAAGTTCATTGCGATGTTGTAGACATCTCCATTCTGATCCGTTTGGATTGTTTCACCTTTCAAACGCTAAGATGTCACAAATTGAAGTGAAGTATAAACGGTTGTACAGTCAACATTAAATATAAAGAGAGCGGCCAATGTGTTCGAATGTATCGAGCTACGATCTGCGCCTTTGATAATAAACACGTTGTTCCAATAAAGGCAGCTTGTCTATCCCTTATATTTGACGCTAACTGTATTTTTCACTCTTCAGCCGGGTGAACCTCACAGGAATTGGAGGACATACTTCGACTTCATTGTAGTAGACGCCAAGAAGCCGCTGTTCTTCGGCGAGGGCACCACCCTCCGTCAGGTCGACACCAAGACTGGCGCTTTGAAGATGGGTCACCACGTGGGGCCTTTGCACGAAGGACTCGTCTATTCCGGAGGTACTGTTCCATTAACAATGCTAGGTTGACACGCTATTATTAACCTCGGTAAACCATACTAGAAACTTTGGTAGTTAAACACATTCACTGCCAGGGCATTCGTGGCCTAGGAAGAAACTTGTATGACAGTGAACGCATATATGCGTCGGTGGCAGTGAATGCGTTAACTTCATCGTGATGGCCGTGGACGAATAAGACAAATGGGTTACTATGTGATGCATACATTACATACATCGTATCATACTGAAGGCTAGGTTGAACCTCTCAAAGCTTCAAGTGGCTCTGTTGGTTCCGGCTGGTCTTCGATGGGGCACGCTTAACTAGCCTTAAAAAATACGGACGCTAAAGATAACTTCTTGCAATGGTTAATTTTCAGAGGAGACTTATGTTCAACAGAGGAAATTTACCAGTTTAAAAGACGACGATAACATCAGTGCAGCAAAGGGCAACCCTATACTTTACCCGTCACGATTTTGACGGCCCACGGTCTATCTACAGTAAAATACTTGTTTACTGACCTAATTTTCTTCTTCTCATTAGTGGTCTCCTCTTGTGAACTGCCGTTAGACTCAGACATGTAAAAGTACCCTTGTGAGTTGTGGCCTACTTACAGAATAAAGTTCATTATTCCGATGTAACTTCAGTGTGCTAATCTTATATGGTATAGGTTACGACTGCAATTATTTCTCGTATCACCTCATTACGAGAAGTACACTTCTTAAACACGATCACATTGTCATTCGTTTAAGTACAATTTTATGATGAACGCATGCGTTGTTTATTGCCAATAAACTCGAAAGATAAAATAAAAATGTAACCGCTGTTCATTATCTACAACTTTTATATTGTAGCGTGAAAAAGGTTATACAAGTGACAGGAAATTAATGTAGTCATAAATATCCAGTTAAGATCGATTCTCAGAATGATGTGTTACTAGTGTTATAGGTGTGTGTGAGCATTTATCTGTCGCCACACAAGCAGAAGCATTCATTCACTCCGGTTTATCTTAATGTGGTGTTAGCCTTACGATACATTTGCACAGAATAAGCACGTGATTAGGATAAGGTCAGTCGGGACAAGCATGCCACACGGGATAAGCGCACCTGCCATAAAAATTAAAATGCAACTGTCGTACTGACTTTATTTTTAAGGTGCCCCGACCCTGACTGACTTTACAGCTATATAGTCATGCCTGTTAAATTAGCTCTTAAATGCCTTTCGTAACCGGGCAATTTTGTGTGATGGTAAATCAATAACCCCATGTAAAGTTGTAAGCAGTATTGATTCGCCATTATGGTGTTCGACATGTTTGTTAATTTCAGTCAGCCGTCAGCCCATTACCTAACTGCAACAAAATGTTGTCTATTGCCGGGCGGTACGTAGTAGTTACACCGTGTGTACTTTTAGAACAACCGTTGGATTCGGACGCTTTTGGGTGGTTGAACAAGTGAGGTTCAAATCTCAACCGTATAAGCGCCAGTGAGATGTGATTATACATAATATATAGACCTTATACTTACTTACTAATTTCGCTTAGTAACCCAAAAAAGATCTTGGCCGCTGACACGAGGGAACGCTATTCTTCTGTTTTGCGCCAATTCCCGCCAATAGGCGTGTAGACAATTTTTTTTGAGGATGTCAATCGAATCTATTGTTTATTGACATCAAATGTCGATGTGGGACTAACTACACTGAGACGTAGTGCGTTTAAGTTCATGGTTGTTGTATAGTTGGGTTAAATTATGAGGGTTCTGAAAATAATTTCAAAATTTGTTTGTATAAAAAAATAGATTCTGGTTTTTTTTCTTTGTGTCATACATATTGAGCTAATTTTATTCATATAACAGTATGTTGTAACATTCAACATCAGTCTACACCCCTATTGAGGGCGCACAGATCTGTCTGCACCTCGTCTTTCCAGCAACCCGCACGTTTTTCACTCGGTCGCCCCTCATACGTTCTCTTTACGGCACAATCATCTAGCATCTTCTCGAGGTGGCCCAGCCAGAAGAGTCGTGTGGCTTTAATCTCGCCAATTATTTGAAGTATGGCCACCAGTCCTTCCAACTCCTTATTTTTCCTTCGCCAATAGACCTTGTATAATAAAAAATCGTTTTGCTTTATCCAGGTTCCTGTGACGTATTCACATTGCTCATCGACGCCAAGGGCAAGGACGTGTTGTACATCGGCGACCACATCTTCGGCGACATCCTCAAGTCGAAGAAGATCGGTGGCTGGCGCACGTTCCTGATCGTGCCGGAGCTGGTGCAAGAGCTGCACGTGTGGACCGACAAGTGCCAGCTGTTCGCGCAGCTGCAGAACCTGGACGTGCAGCTCGGGGACATGTACAAGTGAGTATAGAAACAGAAGAAGATCGGTGGCTGGCGCACGTTCCTTATCGTGCCGGAGCTGGTACAAGAGCTGCACGTGTGGACCGACAAGTGCCAGCTGTTCGCGCAGCTGCAGAACCTGGACGTGCAGCTCGGGGACATGTACAAGTGAGTATAGAAACAGAAGAAGATCGGCGGCTGGCGCACGTTCCTTATCGTGCCGGAGCTGGTACAAGAGCTGCACGTGTGGACCGACAAGTGCCAGCTGTTCGCGCAGCTGCAGAACCTGGACGTGCAGCTCGGGGACATGTACAAGTGAGTATAGAAATAGAAGAAGATCGGCGGCTGGCGCACGTTCCTGGTCGTGCCGGAGCTGGTGCAAGAGCTGCACGTGTGGACCGACAAGTTCCAACAGCATAGAAACGACCGGTTGACGTTCCTGATTTTGTCAAAGTTATACAATACACCTTTGTCATATCATATTTCTAACAGGTGGAAATTAATATAAAGATCGAGAGAGCTTTACGTCGTGTGCACCCTAAAAATAAAATATTTTTCTGTAATATCTACTACACCTATCTATCTACGACAACTATGCCTGCATAGAGTTGTAGTCTTGAACCTATCCGAGAAAAAGAATAAGCTGTCAATTATGTATTATGTCAAGCTCAACGTCATTCTTTTTTTTTTATTATACACCAGACTAAAGTAACCTTTCCATTGTTGTGTCATAGTTTTGGAGTAACTACATTTTACAATGACTAAATTTTAGGAAATAAATAATAAAATAGTTAGTGATCCCAGGAAAATATAAAAACAGTGATTACGTCCTCTTTCGTCTTTCGAAGCGGAATACAGAAAATCATCAAACAATTTAGTGTTAAAAATATGACATATTGTCAATCAGTAACATAAACAAAAAAAAAGCTTCTGGTCCATGAAGGCTTTATTGAAGGGCGACCTTCCTCTGTGTCTTAAGCGCAAACTCGTCGACATGTGCATACTGCCCATACTAACGTATGGTGCTCAAACCTGGTCATTGACTGAGGCTTTAAGACTGCACCGAGCGAAATGTGAAAAAATAGGCAGTTGCTGTTAAGTAGATAACGTCAACACTAGTTGTTAAATCCATTTCTAAACTATATATTTAGCACTTCGAAGAATGTGTTAACAACTTCTCCGTGGAAAAATTATAAGATTTTTAATATTTTACCCTAGATATCTAAGTAAAGTTGGACGAAAATTGTAAAATCGTAAGCAGGCGTTGAGTGTTTTTTTATACTTTAACAATGGAAATCTATTCTGATTTTCAGTTAAAAAAAAGATGAATGTTTACATTACAATTTGTCCGCATCAAGTATTTCAATTATAGTTTGGTATTAAAGGTCCAGATTTATCAAAAAGTGCTTTTAATTCTCCATACATTTTTACTATGGCGGCCGCGCGCCGATGTAAATACGCATTCCCCGCGCTCTATGGTTCAGTCGCTAACGCTCGGCGCCCTCTTAAAGTCTAAACTGAAAGTTTGCCAAAGAGCGATGGAGCGCAGTATACTAGGTGTTCGGAGGACTGATCGAATCAGAAACACGGAACTGCGCTCCAAAACTGGTATAGTAGATGTGGGTGTCAAGACCGCAAAACTGAAATGGGACTGGGCTGGACATGTCTGTCGCATGCATCCGGAAAGGTGGGCCACAATAGCAACCCAATGGATCCCACGAGATGGATATCGGAACCGAGGCAGGCCGAAAAGGAGATGGCGGGACGATCTGGACGCATTCTGCAAAGAATGGCAGAACCGCACTGGCAATAGGATCGAATGGAGAAAAGAAGGGGAGGCCTTTGCCCAGCAGTGGGACACCTAAACGGCTAAGAAAAAAAAAAAAAAAAAAAAAACATATATTATTTCACGAATGACTACTTTACACGAAATCCCGTTCAGAAGACAATACATGTTTCTCACGTTTTACAGGGACTTGGATTCGAGCACCAAAGAGAAGCCGGATATATCAAAGGTTCGCGGCGCAATTCGTGACGTCACACACAAAATGGACCTCGCCTACGGCATGCTGGGATCGCTGTTCCGGTCCGGATCAAGGCAGACCTTCTTCTCGTCACAGGTGGGGTTCTTAACATCTTCGTTGATTAGTGGTAGACATTCATCATCCTCCTAGCCTTTTTAAAGTCCCATTTTTCGAACATGAATTCTCAATCGGGGTCGGCTACCTAAATCCCAAGATGTGGCGTAGGCACTAGTTTTTACGCAAACGACTGCCATCTGACCTTCCAACCCAGAGGGGAAACTAGGCCTTATTGGGCTTAGGTGGTTTCCTCACGATGTTTTCCTTCACCGAAAAGCGAGTGGTAAATATCAAATGACATTGACATTAGTAGTAGACATTATGGGTCATTATTTTACGGGTAGCTAAAATAATAACTTGGAATTTTATTGCTTGTCATTCAAAATAATTAACGTGGCAACTAAAATCATTACTTTGCAAGATATGCCCGGGAATATCCCCGCACCACAGGAGTGATGATTTCAGATGGGACGCTTTTTTCTTGGACGTTTGAAAGACGTATCGGTCCATAAGCCATAAATAATCTTTACTTATCAAAGATTTGTTGGCAGAATAAGTTTATCTCTACAATAAAGAGTGTAAAATCTCTGTTGGATTATGTGAATCCTTATTTTTAAAGTTGTTTGTATTTGTCTATTCAATGTAAATTTTGTTTTGTCCTACATAACATGCATGACAAAACAAAATTTACATTCTCAATATTCTCATTCAATTGTCTACAACACGCTACAATGAAAGATAACAATAATATTTGTCGGATATTATACGGGCAGCCAATCAGAAGTTTGGTGTATCTAATGATGCTGTTTAAAAGGAGTTAACTTAATATTTTTTTCTCTTTAATTTATTCAAGCAATAACGCTTGCTAAACAAATGCTATTTTAAGGCATATACAAAATGAAGCAAATGTGTCAATTAATTCAGTGGCTCTTGCATAGGACTAGGTAGCTTACGGAGATGACACGACTTTGCGCGACAGCGGCAGCGGTGCGCGATACGTGTGTCTCGCTCACTCGTATGGCCGCCGCGCACGGATCTTTCGTTCAGCCGCTCGCCGCGCCGCTGGTCGCGCCAAGTCGTGGCAAGAGCGCCCGTGTTGGCCCGGAAAGCCGTTGAAGGTGTTGCGTCGTATCTCACTCAAGGAAGAGAAAAATTGAGAAATGCAATGATTTTTAATTTTTTCCCTTCAATATGAACATTAATTAATTATTTTAATATTTATGAGTTGTGGGACAGTTACAGCCAAAACTCACTGATCCAATGCTCTTCAAATGCTCGTACTGCATCGATATAGTGACATATATGAGACTTGTTGTAAGCAGGGTTTGTTACTTAGTAAGTTTCGAAGAAAGAGGATGCAGACTTCGTCACCCGTCTCGCTCGCACAGTATTGTGGGTATAAAGGCAGACAATATTTATCGTGGTACGCTACAATAAATAAATAAATACCAGACAACCTCACACAAATCAACCTAGTCCCAAATTAAGCTCAAGAAGAATGAATGAAAAATGAATCGCGCGTTACAGTCGTGCCCGTAGGTGGTTGCTGAGTTAAAGCCTAACCAGAATTATATGAGGATTGTCAAGAGGGCGCTATTTATAAGATTTATATGGCAACAATTTTGCAACCTATCGCAACCGCACTTGATATTAGTTTAAATACCTGTCAGTTCCTATGGCAACCTCGTAATATCATTTAATGTAATGCACTCGTTTCCTGACTGTTTTTCGTGTAGTAAACACGTGTACACTTTATTTATAACATTACGTTCACGACTGTGAATTGTTTTCAGCATTTTCTTTGGATATATTAAAATATTTGACTTTTAACACTTTCGCTACCAGGAACCCGCCTGGTAGGCACTCGTAATCATTGCTCAGATGCCGGTCACGTATTTTTGCTTAAAAAGCTACCCACCTAGCGGGCTCTCGGTTTCTGGGGTAGGGTTAAATTTTATATCTGGTTGCGAAAGTGTTAAAGAAAGAACCACGAATGACATTGACATTGTCGACAAACCATCTAAAATCATTGCATAAATGCAGTGTAAGAAGTTAGTTCCAGTAAAATCCGCAATATGGCGCATCGTCATATATGGACAGGCTTTATAAAGGCAAAGGCAGACAATATAATGTATAATTATATTTATCATGTGTACGCTAATGAATCGCGCGTTACTGAGGTTTTGCTGAGTTAAAACTGTTTATCGGCAGGTGGTGAGATACGCGGACCTGTACGCGGCGTCGTTCGTGAACCTGATGTACTACCCGTTCTGCTACATGTTCCGCGCGCCGGCGATGCTCATGCCGCACGAGTCCACCGTCGCGCACGAGCAGCGGTTCACGCTTGACGCGCCCACCATCGACAGGTACTAACTTAAATACTTTTTTAAGAGGCCTTATTCCTTTTAAAATTCATTTTTTTCATATTACGACAAATATATTGATAATTTTAACCAACTTTTTGAACTGAATAATACTTTTCCCCGAGTTCCAGGTAGTAACATAGCTATTTCATGCTTTCATTGCGTGCAGTCGAAAATAAGTTGAAAAAACAAATTTTCCGCGTGAATTTTGTCAATTTCGAGTAGTTTTTGAATATATACCAATAAATCACAATAGCCCTGTTCTAGGTAGTTACATCAATAATATGTTACGAAACATGTTTGATCATAGAGAAAAATGTGTAAACAATCAGCATTTTAAAAGGAATAAGGCCTCTATTTTTATTCATATTGACACAAAGG
The DNA here is from genome assembly GCA_932273695.1 of Apotomis betuletana. Taxonomy (NCBI): domain Eukaryota; kingdom Metazoa; phylum Arthropoda; class Insecta; order Lepidoptera; family Tortricidae; genus Apotomis; species Apotomis betuletana. The sequence goes on along the minus strand of OW026310.1, from coordinate 13,417,071 downwards.
TATGGTATGAAAGAAAAATTTAATGTGATCCACTGCAATGTAAGCAGAAATCGAACCAGCGACCCTACGTTTCCGGCGTAGTGCTCTCCCAACTGAGATCGTTACATCAAACATACGAAATCTATGATTCCATAATTCTACGCTACAGGAGCGCCCTCTGCGTCGTATGTGTTTAAAATGCGTTTGCGCATTAGCCATACCCTAGGATGCGCGTGTTGCATCTGTTATCGCAATACATTGTATAACCTAAATTCGATTTAAATGAACTGAGATGACAGATGTCACACGCACAAAGCTTTTTGAAATAGACTACAGTATATACTATTCCGGCCCCGGCCTACGCAAGCCCCACACGGTCTCAGAGTCTAATGCTTACCACGAGCCAGGCACGATTAGTCTTAGGTCCCTAATGCTGTGAGCCACCCGGACCCTTCTAACTCACTCCAACCCAGCTCTCACACATGGCCTTGATTAACGACCAAAGTACCTACTTTAAAATTTTTCCACTTTCTACATTTCATCATCACAAAATTGACATGATGGAATTGGCAAAGTGATATGAGTGATTCTCGAGGCGTTCCAAGCGCAGCCAGTCAGCTGTTAATAATATTGAAAGAATGAGTTACAACCAGCTGCAAACTTTCATGCAACTAAATAATATGTATATAACCGTACATCTTACCATAACTGATCGAATTTAAAGCATATTATGACCCATTGCTCTGATATTTTTGACAGCGGTTGAAACGCCTGACCACCTGTAGCCACTCGTATCCAAAATTGGTTTAGGTATATTTATCAAAATCACAATAGAATAGCCAGCAGATTTGTTGCTTGTATTTAAATTTAGTAAACTTACTTTAAATTTGTTATTTTTAACTTTGTGCTACACCATGATAGCAAACTTGAAGTGGTTTCTACAACTTATGAATGATGTTTTCTATAGATCTCGGCAGACGAGCGCGCAGCGCGCTCTCAGCGTGCTGTCCATCGGCGAAGACACCGATGATCACGACTCTGCCCTCGACTCGGATTCTAAGGTACATTCATATATGATATGATATTCTATAAAAATGTCGAGGTAAAATCACGATTACTACGAGGTAGGGGTTACCGGTCGACGACCAATTGGGCCCTGGTATCGCTAAGGAGACCTGGACAAGCCTGAAAAGACTTCCAATAACTTATTTAAGAGACCTTATTCCTTTTAAAATGCTGATTGTTTAGAAATTTTTCTCTATGATCAAACATGTTTCTTAACATATTATTGATGTTACTACCTAGAACAGGGCTATTGCAATTTATTGGTATATATTTGAAACCTACAGTTTGAACTTTTCATTGATAATTTTTGTTCGAAAAACTACTCGAAAATGACAAAATTCACGTGGAAAATTCGTTTTTTCCACTTATTTTCGACTGCACGCAATGACAGCATGAAATAGCTACGTTACTACCTAGAACTCGGGAAAAAGTATTATTCACTTCTAAAAGTTGGTTGAAATTATCAATATATTCGTCATAATATGAAAAAAATAAATTTTAAAAGGAATAAGGCCTCTTAATGGCTTAGTTTCATTGGTCGATAGGGCCCGCATGCGGTGTGCGGTACATCGCCATAGTGAGTATGCCATTATGAGTTTCACTGGTCGTTATACCGTATGCGGGGAGTCCCGCACGCGGTATATCGACCGAGTTATCGACTTGTGAGTTTCACTAGTTATCGACCAATGAAACTGAGCCATGACTGAAATCTCTTATAAAGTATATCTTACTGGGTTATCTGAAATCTGTTGTTATGCTAAATTAATTAAAATGTTCAAACAACACTGCAGTGAAGAATACTTCTGTGCCGAAGACATCGCTCCCATCACAACAGAGGAAGTAGAAAAGGCCCTTTCTACAATGAAATTTGACAGAAGCCCGGGAGTCGATGGAATAAGCACGGAAGCACTTGTATTCGGAAAACCAAATCTGCTTCCTCCAGTCACAAAATTATTTAAGGCCGTTCCCTGAGCCAGATTTGCAAAAATACCCCAAAAATTATCCTATTTTTCTACGAAACGTTGATATTAGTAAACGAGGGAAAAATATATATCATTCTTGATTATATTATCTTTAATAACACAGCATTCGATACACGATTCATAACACTTCGCTCGATACAATTAATTCCCAAAGTAACCTCCAATTCGAATTTTTACTCCAACTTTACTTGTTTTTTTTCTACGTGACACTATGAAACAAAAAAAGGAGAAAAATCAATCATAACTAAAATAGTAATTTTACAGCTTCCGAATTTCAATAATTGAAGCCAATATTTTTAAAATAAATAATCATCGACAAATTCTTACGAAAAAAGATATCGCCTTACGACCCGCAAGCTCTGTCTCCGTCACTCTTTTGAAATGTGACTGTGATGTGACAGGGACGGGTGGCCTGAGGAGGGGCTCGGGGTTCTGGCTCAGGGAACGGCCTTAACGACATATTAAAATCCGGTAATATTCCACCCAAACTACTACACTCAAATATAGTATTTTTACATAAAAAAGGCGACAAGAGCGATATCGCTAACTATCGCCCAATTAGCCTCGTTTCTCACCTCTACAAGACCTTCATCAAAGTCATCGAAGGTCGCATTGCTGGGCAACTCGACCAACACCAACCTCCTGAACAAGCCGGTTTCCGTCCCGGGTTTTCCACAACTGACCACCTCCACACTATCAACCAAATTGTCGAAAAGTGCAACGAATTTCAACGTCCTCTGTATATAGCGTTTGTAGATTGTTCTAAGGCATTCGACAGTATAAGCCATCTTGCAATAGAGACAGCACTGAGAAACCAAAATGTTGAGCCTACTTAGTACTTACATCATCCTAATTAGAAATATCTACCAAAATAGTACAGCAGATATAAAACTCCAGCTCTCCGGTCAGTCGTTCCCAATTCAAAAATGTGTGAAACAAGACGATCCGCTGTCTCCGAAGTTATTCACCAGCACTCTGGAAGAAGTTTTCAGGTCCTTAGACGTTGCTTGGCGTGCGAGGGGGATAGTCGTGGGAGATAGGAGATTGTCAAATCTTCGCTTCGTCGACGACATTCTCCTCTTTTCTTCAATTGCAATAGAACTCCAGCAGATGCTCCAAGATTTAAGTATCGCAAGCCTTCAAGTTGGACTTCAAATGAACCGCCTAAAGACTCAAATTATGACCAACAGCACAAAGCGTAGGGTCGAGGTAGATGGGCAGACTATGCAATGCATTACGTCGACGAGTATATTTACTTGGGCCAGATAGTCTCTTTCAGCAACAGACAAGATAAGGAAGTCGAAAGACGAGTCTCAAACGCCTGGAAGAGCTACTGGTCCATGAAAGCTATGATGAAGGGAACCCTCCCGTTAACACTTAAGCGCAAACTCGTCGACATGTGCATTCTGTCCTAACCTACGGTGCTCAGACATGGTCACTCACGGAGAATCAGAAGTCCAAGTTGAAGGTTTGCCAACGCGCAATGGAGCGCAGCATCCTAGGTGTTAAAAGGATGGATCGCATCCGGAACACCACACTGCGCTCCAAAACACGTATAGCTGATGTTGGAGCAAAAACCGCTAAACTCAAGTGGGACTGGGCTGGTCACGTTAGCCGCATGCACCCAGACAGGTGGGCTTATATAGTCACAAAGTGGGTGCCGCAAGATGGGCGGCGACGTCAAGGCAGACCGAGACGGAGATGGAGGGACGATCTAGACGCATTCCTGGTCGACTGGTCGGAAGCAACATCTAACAGGGAGTTGTGGAGATCAAATAGAGAGGCCTTTGCCCAGCAGTGGGACACTCTAACAGGCTAATAAAAAAAAAAAATGTTTAATATTTCAGACACGCCCAGGCACTTTATGACTCTGTTTTTGTATGAATGTCATTGCTAACTTATCCTCCTAAGGCCCAACGTCCTACCTATAGGAATAAACATTGTTATTTTATACTCTAGACTAGTAGGACTATGTTATGCAGTGACTTTTTAAATGACTTATGACTTCTTCGGGCCTTTAGAGGATACAGTAAAAGCACCGACACTAACTTAACAAACTATAAATTTTAATTATTATTATATATTCATTTTTTATTGTTGATTTTTAATAAGCTAACTTGTAATCTTGCAGAACCGGGCCAGCACCGCGAACGTGCCGCACACGCGCCCCGAGACGCCGCGCCGCCTCACGCACACACACGACGAGGACTGCTCCGACGAGGAAGACGTCAGCAGGGCCCAGACCAAGTAGATTCAGATTCAGATTCAGAGACCTATACCTATACCCGTACATCACCAACCCGGCTGCTCAGCAACCAGACGTTCCTTCATTGTCTAATGACTGAAGATCATGGTTAACGAAAATCTTGTTTACGGCTGGCTTCAGGTAACTTGATATTGTTGTTGCTCCGACGATGAAGACGCCAGCAGGGCCCAGACCAAGTAGACTCGACCCGTACATCACCAACCCGGCTGCTCAGTAACCAGAAGTTCCTTCATTGTCTAATGACTAATGACTGAAGATCATGGTTAACGAAAATCTTGTTTTTAGAAACGACGGCTTCAGGTAACTTGATATTGTTGTTGCTCCGACGATGATGACGTCGGTAGGATCCCGCCCAAGTAGACCCGACATGTATAGCACAAAACAAACCCGGCTGTGTACAATATAAAATTAAGCGTGTAAAACGCTTCTCTTAATCACCGAAGAAGTTAGCCCATTAGCTATGTTAACTTTACTAACAGCTTAGTTTTTATAAAAAGTAAGCTATAGTATATATATATTCTGCCGTCATTCACTTAAAGGCAGTCTTCTACATAGACATTGTATGCAGAAGGCCGCCTTTAAAAAAATCACGGCAGTATTTAACCATTGAAGAGGCCTTATTCCTTTGAAAAGGCTGATTGTTTTTGACATTTTTCTCTATGATCAAACATTTTATTTAACATATTATTGGTGTTACTACCTAGAACAGGGCTAATGGGATTTATTGGTATATATTTCAAACCTACAGTTTGAATTTTTCATTGATAATTTTTGTTTCAAAAACTACTCGAAATTGACAAAATTCACGCGGAAATTTAGTTTTTTCAACTTATTTTCCACTGCTCGCAATAAAAGCATGAAATAGCTACGTTACTACCTAGAACTCAGGGGAATGTATTATTCACTTCAAAAAGTTGGTTGAAATTATCAATATATGTGTCATAATATGAAAAAAATAAATTTTAAAAGGAATAAGGCCTCTTAACATTGTTAATCGTCTATGCGCTTAGCTCAATACCGATGGTCTGATTAGACTAAAGTATTTATTGCAAGTTTGTCTCTCGAATACACAAACGTCACTATTTAATCATCATGAAGCATGAGCTAAGATTTTAGTACGTATATTAAAATAGGAAGGTTACAATTTATTATCCTTTCTATTATAATGTATATACTAAGTAGCGTTTGGCAATTCGACCATATTTTGTCGTTTAACTTGTTGGTAGGAGTTTACCTCGCGACAAATGTAAGAGTTTTTGATTGAAATTGTAGTTTGTGTGGCACCTTTTCTCTTTAGCCGATCGATCTAAATATGTGTGACCTAGAAATGCGTCAAAATAACGCGAACTTATATTTGTCTTCTAGATAGATAAAGAACAAAACATAAAACTCATACATTTGTGCTGAAGTACTCGTCGATGTAATGTTGAAATTGTAAATCTTTTTTCCTGCAATGGAGAAGTCTGAAACCGGTGATGTTATGTATTGTGATTTGTAATAAGTACCCAGTTGTAGTTATACTGTAAGCTTGTGGGTGCTATTACGTTATTAATTGTATATGGTAGGTATATCCGATCGCCGGTCATATTAGCGCGGTCGCGGTTTAGTTGTAGGGGCCATTTTGTGTGAAAGGACTAGTCTTGTTCTAATGGATCGTGCAATCTCTTCAATCCGAACAAGTTGTGGAAATTATAATATTAATATGTACATATGAGATTTCTTTAATTACTTTATAGCGTCTGGAATGCATTATTTCTTAATATAGCATCATCATTTAGCGAAGAATCGCTTCACATTGTTACCTCACAGAACTGTGTTCCTTTTTTTCTCTAAGAGTTAGACATAGTGGGTTGTTTCTTGATCGTGTTCGTTTGTTCAGTTCGATGTGCGCTTTCGATACATACAGCTAACATAGTGTATATAATATAATATAATATAATATCTACACACACATAATTATATATATTGTTTTAACTTAGTCTACCCGGAATTCTAAGATCAAATTATGTCAAACTGGCACAAGTGAAAAACGACTTTAAATTGACTTGTATACGGTTATTTGTACCCTGTGTCAAAGTGAGTTCTTTTGATCTTAGAGATCGGACAGACTACTTTTTATTATGATTTTCTTTTAAGTACACTCTTACATATTAAAACCTTTTTAGCGTCACGATTTTCGGTTATCGTATGCGACCTTCAATAACAGTGAGTGATTGTACGATCCTTTTTTTGTCAAATTATTAGTTGTTGGATTATAAAATAATTACTGTACAGTCAGAAGTAAATATATATCTAAAAATACGAATAGATAATACGACAGATTTTTGTTAAGTATTTTTTTGTGGATACATTTGCTAAGGACTGTACAAGATTTGCCTGTAGGGAGTATGGTTACAAAATTTGAACAGGGAATCAATATGTTGTTGATTATGATTATAGCAGAAAATAGAAGTTGGTAGACACTATGAGGCTATCATTTTACCGGAGAGATAATTATACCTAATCTTACTCGCATTTCTTATATTGTTGTTGTTAAATTGTCTTATACATTTTGTAAGAATTATTGTAATTATGTTAGGCCATTTTATGTAAGTTTAGATTTTGTTACGGAATTGAGATTTTACTTGTGTTGACATTGTGTTTACTTGATGTATATTTAATTTAGATTTCTCTAAGGTGTACGTAGGAACAAATATTATTTGAATGTTGCCTATTACTTATTTTTAACAAGATGGATGTTTTTGTATCTATAGTAATTCCACTTTTTACTAATCACACAAATGTAGAAATTGTAATAGAACGCAATTAAAATAAACTATTAAAGAAAACAAGTTGTTTATTTATACTTATTAATGTAGATTAACATTACTGATCCCTCGGGACATGGGGAATGGCAAAGCTGCCGACACACACTTGTGTGTGAAGTGAGCTATAGTAATAAATCTTCTAAATATTCTGCGAATTCGTCTTCGCGAGACTTCTCTTCAACTTCTGGTGCACCTGAAAGAATGTCAAATTACATCTACGAATATGTAAAAATGCCTAAAAATTCACTGGATTACTTTAAAGAGGTATACATTATAATAGGGTAGGTAACGTTTTTTAAGAGTAGTCAATTAAGTGTATTATTTTCCTCCTCGTTATAAGGTCGGTACTGTAATAACATTACAGTACAGATTTTACCTACTACCACAGACAAAAAAATCCCATAGTAAAATTGGTTGTTTTAATGCTGGTCATTTCCTACGATTTCTGAAGGCATTTTAGAGCACTAAATAATATGTGCGTGGATAAAATATATTTTTTTATTTTCAATATGACAGTTTACCAGTACAAGCAGATTACAAAAACGTTGCCACAAGCAAGAAGTCTAAGCTACAAGGAAAAAAAAAAAGGTGCTTGACACTGTCCCCATAGATAGCGCCTTCAACCTTATTCATAGTAATCATTGTCTTGCTCTGACCCCATTTGTTTGGGGTCGGCACACCATGCTTTTATCTTCTATTCTTCCCTATAGATAATTTATTTATTCTTAGTTAGCGTTTTTTTTCTTACAATTAGGTAGCATAACGTATTTTTTTTAAAACCTCTACACGTAATAGTCACGCTACTTACTTATGTAAATTTTCTTGGGATAACGCTATTTTATCTTCGTTGCATGCCAAGCCTCATGGAAATATCCTCAACGGTATCTTCTTCCATATGAAAATTATGATGTCATATTAAGTAATTGTAAATGAATAGTTACCTTTCTTCCATAACGATTCATCTGGCGCAGTTTTCTCTGTCGCGGCACTCGCGGAAGCCGTCGGCTCTTCGGGAACGCTCGCCTCAGCCTCGTCGCTACTCCCCTTCTCAGAGGAAGACCCCTTGCTTTTCCTCTTTTTCTTCCCCTTCTTTAGCCTTTTTACTTCGCGCTTCTTTGATCGGTAGTTGAGTTTATCGGAACATTCTGGACACAAACCTAGGTAAAATAATTAACATAAAGTAGGTAGCTATTTTCGCACATTGCTGCAACTGTATACTTAGCTGCATCAGCAGGTTTACGTATGGAGACCATGAACCGGAAAGGTGAGCTGGCAGTGTAGTGAGAAATGTTGGAATGGATGAAAGTTTTAGGATGTATTTTTTTCTGAGAATGGAGGTTATATCTAAGTACTTATAAAAAAAAATGTTTAAATTTTTTTTTTTTTAAAGTGTTTAAAGCACTAATGTGTTACAAGAGCTAGTTCAAAAGTCTATCGAGCAGAACTTCTGTGTTTAAGTAATATACTTTTGAATGGACGGAATGAGGACCAAAAAGTCAAAAAGCTTACAAACAAACACGACTAAAGGTGCAGGAGATTGCCATAAAGAATATACCATAGGGTCCGAATTTAAGTTACACTAGTCTCTATACCGACGCGGGAGTCACCACATATCGACCAATGAAACTGGACCATAACTAGCTCTCATCTACACCAGGCAAAATACATCAAACCTTTGCGTGGCTCCAAATAAGTATTTCAGTAAAATAGGTACCTACAAGAAGGTTATGAATAAACACCGGCGACCTACGTCCCACGGCTGGCTATATTATAAAATACCTCGCACCCGATTAAGCTGAAACTTGCCTTATTCCTTCGTAAATAAGGCGTTACTAGCGGTCTTTCAGAGCTCAAGAATTGGACGAATGCCAAATGGCAAGCTAAGTTGTGGTAAGTCCTTCCTTCGGGCGGCGGGATATATTTATAGCCTTTGGCAACAGCCGTCGATTGCGGAACAGGCTTCTGGAATATACCTTTGGGAATCATTTCGTTGCTTTGACGATGTTGTGTAAATTTTAATGTTGTGCCCTTCTATGTTATTAGGGTACATAGAGTCAGTCAATGAACCTTATAGAGACAGCCAATGTAATCCAAATAAGTAATCAGATAGAGCAGTTATCTTTTCAGGCACAGGTATCCACATCCGTATTCAATAAATAGGTAGATAATTGTTAATCGACTGCAGAATGCACAGAAGCAAAAAATATGGTTACGACTTTGCTCCACTCGGACGCAATTGCTAGTTTAAGCAATTCAAACATATGACTAATAAAAAGCGCCCAGTGTGCTTAAGGTCGCTATCATATCGATAAACGAAAACGATATTTAGATAAGTCTAAGTGTTGTAAGCAACATACTCGTAGTTTTCGATAGGCCTACACAAAATAGCATGAAATCCTATATCATTGCTTGCAGCACAAAAGATGTAGGTATTTTTTGTAAGACTATCTAAAAACCACAGATTTCGCGAATGTCGCAGACCGATTGTCGAGGATGTCTTTTTGAAGCCCGTTAAGAACGTACATGCACTCAACCGCAACGCAAACTACACGCCTTATTAAACTCCCTCGTACAGTTTTCCAATAAAAACAACGGGACTAGAAAAATCAGGCTTGAAAAGAGGCTTACAATTAGAGCAATTAATTCATCTTCGCTCCGCATAGGAACGCCTCTGCATTAGTGCATTGTTGTGTTCCGGTTTGAAGAGTAAGAGAACCAGCGCAATTATCGTATAACGTGCACGTGAGGCGTTACACTGCTCATCTTAAGCCTCAAGGTACCTGTGCATTGAGACTTTGCGTGTTTATAATAGATGCAGTTTCTGTTTTAACTCTATTTATATAAAAAATAGCTTACAACACTTTTGGAGATGTCTACCTACTCATGAACGGAAAAAGAGTTTTCTAAATCAACTTATGACAGAGTTTTGAGGTAATAAACATAAAAAGAAATATAGGTACAGCCGAATTAAGAACCCCTCCTTTTTTGAAGTCGGTTAAAAATGGTATTAGCCTAAACTACTAAAGACAGGAACTAGAAAGGTGATCCCTTGAGGAATGTACATTCTATAAGCACGTTTTTCAAAACTCAAATTCTAAAGTAGGTATAAGGTGAACTTTGTATGAAAATGTTGAAAATGCTATATAGTATATTATTTGGCTATAAGAGTCGGATGTTACCTATAATACAAAGGGGCCCTCATAGGCTTTGAAGATTTCGAATCAGCTCCTAGAACTGAATATAAGATAAGGTAGGGTAGGTAGGTACATACGTAGTTTGACAAGCGCGTTTTTCTTCTCCCCGTCCTCGATGTACGCGAAGTTGACCTCCCAGGAGCGCAGCCCACTAGCACTACTGCAGTGCTTGTTGCCGCATTGGAACTGACCCTTTCCTTGGACGACTTCGTGTTCCACACGCCACCGTAGAGCGACCTAGATGAACAAGCATCAAAGGTTTTACATTTCCATTTCCTTGGTAGTGTGTAGTCGATTTTTAGGGTTCCGTACCCAAAGGGTAAAAATCGGGACCCTATACTAAGACTCCGCTGTCCGTCTGTCTATCACCAGGCTGTATCTCATAAAACGTATTAGTCAGACAATTGAAAATTTCACAGATGATGTATTCTGTTGCCGCTATAACAACAAATACTAAAAAGCAGAATAAAATAAATATTTAAGGGGACTCTCTCATACAACAAACGTGGTCGGTTGCGTTAACTTAGCACCTCATTTGTATACGGCGCCATACATACCAGGTGAAAACTTAACCCGGCCAGTTATGATGGGATACCTAAGTGTTTGTACGGACGGAATCCTCGGTGCGCGAGTCCGACTTGCACTTGGCCGGTTTTTTATTTCTTTAGATCTATAAAATTCAATGCTTTTGGGTTCTTTAGTCCTAACAAGGAATCTTTATAGTTTCGCCATGTCTGTCCCTCCAAGCGCGGCTTAGTTTAGAGACGGATAGTAATAGAAAGCTGTTCAATATTTTGCATATATTATACAAAGTAGTCAAATTCAGTTTAAACAATCGCGGGGGTTGGGTACCGTTGGCTTGTTTTGTCAAATCATATTTGCTATTTGGACCACTATATTTTGACCCTTGATCTGGAACGCGTACCACTACCGCAGGTGCCTAACTAGTTCATGGACGAACTTGGCGCGGTTTAACGCGGTTTTTAGAATGACATTCCTCTCCGAGTGTAAGCTTAGGTATTCACCGCAAGAGGCCTATTATTCCTTTTAAAAATATTTTTTCCATAAATTATGGCAAATATATTAAACATAAAAAAGTACCTACCTATTACTACTACGTGTATATTTTTTACGTCACCCTAAGCCGTAAGTGAAATTTTCTGCCCGCTGCGGGGAGAAAATCTCACTTCCTGGTCAAGGCAAGACGTAAATCGTTAGACAAATCGCATATTTATGGCGTATTGCATTACGCAAACTCCTGCGATCTGGGACATTCACGAATACACCGCCCTAGGGATGTATAATGTACTTATTTATTGCAGTCGACTGTCTTCGAGACATACTCGCTCTTGGCCAGTTTAAAAAAAGTTAATTTACGGAACACGTGAGCGCGATTTGAGGAACACGTGTTAATTCGGCTGAATGCGAATATTTGTTGCCTTTCTAATCCCAGTGTACAGTCGCCATCAGATATATCGCAGCATATAAGGCGTTCATAAATATCTACTGTAACTCCCAGTCAATAAGAGTCGTGTTCAGATATTTATGAACGCCTTATATGCTGCGATATATCTGATGGCGAATGTACTAGGGTTCTGCATAATCAACAGATTAAATTATGCACCCCATAGTAAGAGAAAAGTTTTTAAAGGTGAGGCACCTTCAGAAATCAAGATACCCTTTTGTAATAACGCTCTAAAATTGTGTACATTACCGAAAGTATACCACATTAGCAACGAAAAAGTTAGGTAGGTAAATATTAATTGCATACGAAATGTTTTCATTGCTCGTGTGTGTATGTTGTTGTAAGTGAACTATGCGGCTTCGCAAACGTCCTCATAGGAAATAAACCGGACAAGTGCGAGACGGACTCGCCCACCGAGGGTATACCGTTGCTTAACCTCGATGTACTTTAAATAAAGACGACTATATTTTTTATGATTATAAGTATGATTTAATTACAAATGTATAGTTTTCCGATTTTACCCTATACTTGTAGTATAAGACGGTATTTACTTGCTAAATTTCATAGTTCTAGGTCTTGGAAAATACCCTAAGATACATTTTGAATTCCTTGAGTGTCGAAATATACGTTTTTTGCGGCACAAACGGCCGTTTTTTTTTTTACGTTAACTTAGAAGTTTTATTTTTTCACAGCTTCAAAGTACTGTAGGCCTGAGTATGGTTTTAATTTCAACTCGATTCCTCCACGCATTCCCGAAATAAGGGGTCTTGACTAGGGTTGCCAGGTCCGATCGGATTAAAATCGGGACAGATGGTTTCACAAATCGGGATTTTGGTTTTTAAATCGGGACAAATAAAATATTTTTTACTTTCTTATAAATGCTTCATTTATTGTTTTTCGGAACTAATATTACTTGCCAGTAAATCCTATTTTAATCGACAAAATCGGTTTTTAATAAGTTAATCGATTTATCGCAAGGGCGTCGCCAGCCGAAGGTCCAGGCGGGAGGCAGGGCAAGTTGATATAAATGCTAGAGGGTTTGAAGCTTTACCAAGCACGTAAATATAAAAGTGTAGTGCGGATCAAACGCAAGCGTAGCAAGCGCGATATTTTTTGGAAGGGGAAGGTTAATAATACTTGTATTTCGCTGCACAGTCTCTTTATGATAACTCAAGTAGTATACGCAGTTATACAACCTTTTGACCACAAAGTTCAGAGCCCAGGAGTTTAAGCTTTCGATTCAAAAAACGCGCCAAACTTCCGAACGCAGCCATGATTCCCGCGCTCTGACTTGTCAACTTCATTATCGTTTTTGTGCGACCTACGACCATGTTACGATTTTTCGTGTTAATTATAATAATGTAATATTGTGTTGTGAAAGGTGTTTAATACTATTTGTTTTTATAAAGACAATGTTGAGACATCGTCGAAGCGGTTTGTTAGATAAAGTGCGACAGGAATTCCGTTTTTTTTAAGGACTCAGGGCGAGGTCCATATCGACGCGTAGGTGCCCTCGACTCTGTTGGCAAGCCAAAGTTCCTAAGGGGATTCGCGGCGAGCGACATCCCGGGCATAATGGTCATCTTGAATGCGTTCTCGATCACCAATTGTCATCATCGAGCAGGCGCCATTCGAAGCGCGATTCTGGTGGCGAAGCCACTTCATGCCACACACAGCATGAGAGATGACAGAAACGGAAAAACATTAAGCTAAGAGGATCCTAACAAACAAGGTAAGACAAGAATGGTACAAGTTTGGATCGTTACCTTGCCCGTTTCCCAGAATGCCGCAACATGCATAATCTTAGCAGCGTGTGCTGCTGGCGCATTAAAATATATTCTTGCGAAGCAATGTGGAGTGCTAACTATTGAGCTGGTTGGGTACTCTCGTTGCTCATTTAGTATTGTGGTGCGCCATTAGTGGGTACTTTTGTAGCTTTTAACAAGTTATATTTTGTACTACGTGGGTCCACTCTATGCTTATTATCTTAGCAAACGTGGTGAGTTATTCTGGATTCACTTCCTGCCGGCTCTGCTGAGCAGAATGGTGTATCAGTTGGATTCACTCGTTGCTTTCTATGCGCTGCAACTAAATATGGTTTCGGGTGCTCATGTCACACTAGTCCAGTTCATGCTAAGATCAGCATTCTGGTGCACCATATTGGGCTCACATTCTACTGTTTTGTGCCACAAATAACAGTCTGATATATGTCTTACTACAGAAAGCTCTTTAAACAGTCCTTTATACGCGCTTGTCCTTACTCCAGCGGATGAATAAGGATCACATCAGTGCAGAGACTGGCCTTACCGGTTGAAGCTCTAGAAGTCGAGTCACTTGGCCTGGACCCAGTGAGTCAGATCTGCTCTTGCGGAGAATATAAGAATAATTCCCATTATAATCAAGAATGTAATTGAAAGAGGGGAAAAATTCAAAGGTACACCGTTCCGGACTATTACAAATTGGAGGATTCGTCAAGATTGAATGGAGGCCGAAGTGGATAGTGGATATAAAGTGAAAAATATAAGACAAATAAATGCCAAGTATGACTAGGTCATATGTCTGTGTCTTATAGACATTGAGGAGACCAGCGCGAAATATACATACACTTTGTAAATCACCTGGGAATTCTGATTCCCATGATCACTCTGCTGAGCGATAGTGCTTTAAGTACTGCTTAGTAAAATGGCAATTTGTGACTTAATAACTAGATAGTTATAAAATCTCTTTTACAGCAATGATGCAACAGGGAGTAATTAAAAAATAATAATTCTGAATTAGATATTTTTCAATTGGAAAAATTGTAAATGAGATAAGATCTATTACTAGGCAAGCAGTTATTATTAAATGCTTACCTTGCAGAGTCCAACATTTACCTATGATAATTTCTTTCATAAGATCTAGAGTCTTAGTACAATTGAAGGGAATTACATAACCATATTGCAAAGCAACAAGCAAGAGGTGACTAGAACAGCCATAATGCTTATGCATCCCAACCGCTATATTGGTACTTAAGATTTAAAATTAAAATCTTTATTCTGCAAATATGCCTCGAGGGCATTTTTACAAGTCTGATTCTATGTCATTGAATAACAATAATGAATATGAAATTACAATTATAATTACATCACAACAATATAATAGTAAATTTATGCGACAGGTAAATCACTGGGCACACTTTACCCGGAGAGGTATATTTTCTCCGGGTCTATTAATAGAATACTCTTAATTTAACTATCAGAGATATAAAGGGTATATTTTCTAGGATTAAACATGTCATATAACGTTTACACAGAGTTGCTTAAACCTGTGATGCAGTTCTCTGATTGATATTAGGGTTGGATTGATATGTGTAGTTTTTATTTGGTTGGGGGAACTACATATATAACGTTAGTATTAGGTACTACCTACATTATGTTTGTTCTGTACAAATATGTACTCACACTCTCACTTGTTTTGTGCAGTAAAGCTAATAAACAAATAAAAATAAATGAATGCTTTAATAGCATACAAATAACTCTAAAGTTGTTAGAGAATCTAGGTTTTCAGTGTAATTTTGGAAATAAATCAATAAAAATAATGAATGCTGTAATAGCAGACAGAAAAATTTAGTTGTGACAGAATCTAGGTTTCATGGTAAACCATAAGATGTTTTTTTTTGTCCAAATTTTTTGGGTTGTGTGTTAGATTCTGACAATTATAAACTTTCTTGTGAACTAAAAACCTCTAAAGCTTTTTAGTTTATTGAGATTATATTTTCTTATCCAGATTTACTAAATTATCAACGTATTAAACCAGACATTTTGCCTATTTGACTGTTTGATGCTTGAGGTTCACAGAGGTAGAAAGGCATAAATACATATTTCCTAAAGAAATATCAAAACAATTATGACAACTCCATGCCAATTAATTAATGGTAAAGAATGAGCTATTTTGGTGGATATTATTAATTTACTATAGTACTACCTATAGCCTAAAGTCTTGGCAGCTTTTTTAGGTTAAAATCTTTCTGCTCCAACTTAAAATAACTGTGAGATCTTTTAGAGGATTGCTTAAACCACAGATTATCTCATACAAAAACTGAATTCAGTTTCAATATGAAAATTATTTTAAAATTCCTACACCCACATTCTATTGTAACACAAATCTGGCAAGGGTGTGAAAAAGTAATGTTACTTTTTTTTTCTTCATATATAAAATCTAAACCAAATAATATAGCTGACTAAGAATCTAGAATAGTAGAAGGAATCAGTCAGAAATTGAATGTGTTAGCTACATAATCAATATTTTAAAATATTAAGTTGACTTGCATTAAGAATGTGTGTGTTATATGTCATGGAAAAAGTAACCATAATTGATTTCTCAGACTCCTTCACATGTTGAACTATTGATACAGACATCCTTCACATAAATATATGTATTTATTATACACATAGGTATATTATAATTTTTTATAGCAATCTGAAGGCACTTTGGTGGCTCCTTACTGGTGTTTTTAAAGTTACCTAGTAAGCTCTACATGTAGGTATAACAATTGGTTCTAACTCAGATTTTATCAAGTTACTGTGGGTTGACGGTAGCAGTTCTTGGAACGCTGTACCCTGGTTGTGGTGCTGTGCAGGATGTGTTATAACCAAGAGGAATGTCCATCAGTCTCAGCTCAGCGGACATGATGCTGGCTTGCTGCGCGGTAAGACACATACCGTAAAATGCTGGTATCTTTTTTGTTTATTTCAAAACATTAATAATTATTTAGATGCATCAGTCCTTCAGCATAAATGTTTTAAACTATTTTTATTATTATTATTATTTGTATCTCGCTATCGAGACTCGGGCTCATACGTCCCGGTCTTTTGGAAGACTTGCGTGGGGATATGGATCCTACACGTAGAGGCCCCTTGGAGAAATTTACCCACTATTATTATTAATATCTTTTGTTTAAAGCGAGTTGATATAGAAGTGGCAACTGCTATAAATCTGCTCTCTCTCTTCATTATGTACAAGAATCTTGTGTGATAACAGAATTAAAAGCCTTGTGAAGGCTGCGTTTATCCATTATAATATATTAACCAAAATATAGTACAACTTGGGACCCACAATTAGTGGTTTTAAATTACTTGCCATCATTGTCTTCAAAATAGTATCTAGTTTCTCCTTAGAGGAACTAAGCAAGAAATAATTACCTTGCTAATAAGTATCACTGTACAGTGAGTAAAAACACTGTCTATTATCTTAATTATCTAATATTTTCCAATATCTGGATTAAGTTTTGAATTAAATTCTGGGTCTAATGAAGACATCTAGGCAGGTTTCGAAAAGCCTTTACTCTCGCTGCCTTTCTTTAGATACAAACCTGAAGTTGGTCTAATAAAAGCCCTGCTGTCATATGAATAAGGATATGCATCATTATGTAATTTTATTTTTATTATTGTTTAAATAATAAGTTAAAAAGAGATAACTTCTCAAACGCTTAGCTAGCGCATTGACAAGACAATTACAACACAAGTCACATAAACAAGAGCGGTAGTACCTATAGATACTCTTATATTCACCGCCCACTCGACTCGGCCTGTCCGGGTCTTTGCGGTGGCTCTGCTATGTGTTAATATTGATGTTATAGGGTAGACTGCAGGCACCTGCAGGTTTGAATGAAACTTAAAGATAATTTTCTCTGGTTTATGAGAGGCCTCTCGTGCCGCCTGAAGTTTTCCTAATACCTCTAAGATATTATAAATTAGTCAATTAGGTGATGTTATGATGAGTAACACTTATGAGTTACTTGCAAAGCTAAAAATAAACTTTGATTTGACTCTGAACATCTACTTGAGTTATCATAAAGAGACTGTGCAGCGAAATACAATTAGAAATTAAACGAACTTACCTGAAGTGAAGTTCTATTTTAATTGTATGAGCTGCACAGTCTCGAAATGATAATCCCTCCCACCCTATACCCGTTACAAAGTTTCTTTTCCAGGTCATTTCCAAAGTTCCTGTTTTCTCAGGCGTCACGCCAGGAAGGGGAAGTTGCTGTAAGCTACCGAACTCTAAACTAAATGAAGTTGACAAGTCAGAGCGCGGGAATCATGGCTGCGTTCGGAAGTTTGGCGCGTTTTTTGAATCGAAAGCTTAAACTCCTGGGCTCTGAACTTTGTGGTCAAAAGGTTGTATAACTGCGTATACTACTTGAGTTATCATTTCGAGACTGTGCAGCTCATACAATTAAAATAGAACTTCACTTCAGGTAAGTTCGTTTAATTTCTAATTATAGTCAGATCAAACGCGAGCGCAGCGAGCGCGACATTTTTTGGAAGGGACAGTTAAAAATACTTATAGCCAGATCGAACGCGAGCGTAGCAAGCGCGACATTTTTTGGAAGGGGACGGTTAATAATAATTATACTAATCGCGAGCGCAGCGAGCGCGACATTTTTTGGAAGGGACAGTTAAAAATACTTATAGCCAGATCAAACGCGAGCGTAGCAAGCGCGACATATTTTGGAAGGGGACGGTTAATAATACTCATACTAATCGCGAGCGCAGCGAGCGCGACATTTTTTGGAAGGGACGGTTAACAATACTTATAGCCAGATCAAACGCGAGCGTAGCGACCGCGATTTTTTTTGGAAGGGGACGGTTATTAATACCTACTTATAGTCAGATCAAACGCGAGCGTAGAGAGTACGACATTCTTTGGAAGGAGACGGTTAATAATACTTAGTCAGATCCAACGCGAGCGTAACGAGTCAGACATTTTACGCGAGGAAGGATAAAAAAAAATCCAAATGAAAACGCGAGCGCGTCGAGCGCGAAAATTTTCGTTAGCAATAACGTAAATTGAAAGACAATCATTCAATGTATTTGATGCAAGTGCGGATAATCACGAGTCACGGCACCGAAAGATCTTGCCACGAGCCGAAGATCCACTGGACGCGACGAGAAAGGCTTGAGGTTGCCCAATAGACCTACGTTAAAATCACATAGCATCATCAACCAAGCGAGAGAAGCATCTCTGTTACAACTTCTATGTGCAATCAAGAAAAGTCAAGTGACTGGACATATTTTTGAATCTCTAGAGGGGCAGCTGCCCCCCCTGCCCCCCTTGGCGACGCCCATGATTTATCGGGACATATAACGTCCCGATCAGATGCAAATCGGGACGCGTCCCTAGACCCCTGAAATCGGGACATCCCGCGCAAATCGGGACACCTGGCAACCCTAGTCTTGACAGACAGACGGACGGACAACAAAGTGCAGGTCCTATAAAGGGTTCCGTTTTTGCCTTTTGAGTTACGGAAATTTAAAAATTACTTCATGTTCGGATATTTTATACTTACATATTTTTTTCCTTCCTTTTTTAGAGTAGCATAACTGTTAATAAGTTGGTCAAAATGCATGAACAAGCCGGGCTAAGATTAAATTGTTTATAGCTTAGCTTAGGTAGATATGCCAACGGGAATTCGATTTTAATTCCGACGTCTTCTAATATTAGCAGTAGGTATACCTTTAAGTCTTAGCATACTAATTACTTCTGACCTGTTCCAAAGCTCGGAATTAGTGTCCGACCGAAAATGAGTTTTCAACCGAAAACGGAACCGAAACATGAAGTAATTTCGAAATATTAATATTTCCGGTGTACCTACGTTGACATCTCGTCTGTTTTTAGGGTTCCGTACCTCAGTCCGAAAATCCGGAGGCCCTATAGGATCACTTTGCTGGCCATCTGTCTGTCTGTCAAGACTTTTTCTCAGGAATGCGTGGAGATAGGTTCTTAGATGCACTCAAACATCCTTGGAGCCGGACTTCCCTTTGACCTAGAATCATGAAATTTGGCAAGAAAGCAATTCCATGTAGCACAACAAAAGAAAATCATCCGAAAACCATAAATTTGTAGTTACAATTTACATCACAAATAATTACCTTTTTGCTACGCTAGCCGCGGCCTATGTCGATGTATGGGAAAAACAGTTTTCCGACGGCAAAATCAAGTTTGTCTTTCAGTACATTTTAACATTTTTAACTTTTCGTTAGAGCTATATTCTGTGCTTCCATAGTTAGTACTTTTATGGAAGTCTCAGTGCACGTGTCGGACACCCACTTGATAGGCTTTTTAGGGTTCCGTAGTCAACTAGGAACCCTTATAGTTTCGCCATGTCCGTCCGTCTGTCTGTCTGTCCGTCCGCGGCTTAGCTCCGTGATCATTAGTACTAGAAAGCTGAAATTTGGTATGAGTATGTGTATGTATCACGCGGACAAAACGGTAAAATAAAAACTAAAAAAGAATTTTTTTTTCGGGTACACTTAAAGTTGGGGTGTTTTTTTTTCGTTCCAACACTAGTGTATGGGGTGCCCTTGAATAGGTCTTTTAAAAATAATAGGGGGTCTCCCAGCATTATTTTTTGATAAAGTCAGCAGTTTTGTAAATATTTGCTCCGAAAATAAAAAAAAATTGTGTCCCCCCCCCTCTAACTTTTCAACCACGGGTCGAAAAATTACTTTCAATGAAAACTATATTGAATAAAATCGGTCAAGCCGTTTGTGAGTTATCGCAAAAATTCATAATTTTCTTTAAAATGACGTAAGCGCCGCGCGGTGTCCCTACACTTCGAACGTTACACATATTGGTTAAGTGCCATACTATATTAAAACATTTCGCTCAATCTGGCGCGAATAATCGATAAGTTCCAGAAGGTAATAAGTAATTACAGCTACTTTGGCGTTTACGACCTTTTTATAGAGCTTGAAATCTTTCTCGTAATTTTCGTCTATTGTGAAGGATGGGCAACTACGGAACCCTACACTGAGCGTGGCCCGACATATGCTCTTGGCCGGTTTTTTTTTAAACCTTTGATTAACATAATGAAACCCGTTGTAGATAGATACCAATATTAATATTACTTCTCGTCATTTAATAACAATGTAATCATTTAAGTAATTGTTACATGTAATTTCCCAAACTAAATAAATGATCCATTGAGTTAACAACAACACCCATACCTACTCAGCTAATGAACAGAAAAATATCCCATTTATCGTACCTCCCAGCGATAAACAGTTTATAAATAGAAACCAAAGGAGGCTGTAAGTTTCCGTTAGCGCTGGCTAATAATAACGCGCGAGGGTTCGAGTTGAAGCAATTCAGGTTACGCCATTGATTCGAAACATCCTTTATTCCAGAACCGACCGACAGATGTGCGCTACTGTTTAACTTCGGTGCACGCGTTCTATATTTAGCTCTAAAGGCACTACGGCCATTCATTGTTGCACTCCCCAGTAAATCACACAAAGGAAGGTCTCTCGGGCAAAAAAGGCATAGAGTCATAGGGGTGCGGCCCTATCCCAGCCTTAATGTTAGGGGAGATTCGAACCGTATGGAAACATTATTTCAATGTTGCCTTTTATGTGCTTACTGGTTTTGTCTGGGTCATAAAAACGGTTAACATTAACCGTTGCATAGTCAGCGTACGGCTAGCTCAAATAGGATGTAAATAATCTTTACCTACTTATCTGTTTGTATCCTAATGATACAAACAAATCAGCTAATGAGATACTTAAATAAAAATAAACCCGAACTCCTATCGTATTAATTAATAACTATTGGCTCCGTGAGCTTTAGGTAGACCTCGCGAGTTTTTTTGAAATTGCTGTAATAAACAGCGCCATTTTGAAATTAAAAGAAAAAATTGATAAAAATCTATAGATACTTATCGAGCCTACTCACAAAATTTCATGAGTATCGGTAGAGAAATGCAGTCTACATAGACGAGAACAGCCGGAAATCCAATCATCTGGACATACCAACGAGATTAATTTTGGCGAAGCTGAAAAAGAAACGCTTCGCTCGCTCGGGCAATTATTACAGCAAAGACGAGAGAAACTTCGTACTTATCGGAGTTATCAACATTATACAAATCATATACAATAAAAAAAAACAATCTCCTCTGTTCTCATGTCAATTGTTTATCTCGCATCGTTGCCTTTGGTTTATGAATGCCTCTTCTATACGGAGGATAGAGGAAATTCATTTCTCGGAATCAATGTGCCTTTTGGAATGCATTGAAACAGGGCTTGGGCGGAAACTACAGGATGTAGCGGCCACAAACGTCACAATAGGTCGACCACACTCGCAACGATACCTACTAGAAACTAGAAGTCAATAGGGAAATGTCTAACACATTTGTAAGTAAGCCGGAGCATTTAAGTAGGTACTTATATTTCAAGAGTGCTAACAATGAGATGTAGCAATGTAAAAGGCATCGGGAATCGGTTGACTTAACGCCATTTATTGAACGCTGAAAACTGAAATAGGGGAATAAATAATAGCTACGTGTTGGAGCCTGTGATATGAAAAGTACTTACTCTATTCTCTTTATATCTGGTCAAATCACAAATGCAGTACTCTTTGAAGAGTTTATCATAATATTTCTTAGCCAACTGTTTCTCCCAAGTGTCTGCAACATCATCCTCTTCCCACAGAAACTTGTGGTTCTCCCTGATCACATCGAGGTCGGTCCGGTCTCGGGACGAGTCCCGAGACAACGCCGTCGTAGAGCCTTTCTTATTAAGACAATAAACGTTAACTAGGTACTTATGTAGCTCATACGGATTGAGATTACGCAATCTCCCAGACATCGTAACCTAGAACAAAGGGAAAACGCTGTTAAGAAAGAAAAGATCCTTTGAAACAAACAACTCTTTAATAAAATCGAAGATTATTACAATTTTTAATAAAACATTTTATAATTCATATCAAACGGCTCTTAATTCTAATTGTCATGTTGAGTCTACAACAAGGTGCGGGCTACAAAGTAGCGCATTGGTGTCATATCAATAAATAAGGTTTTGTGCACAGTTAATATCTACTCTGAATATTATCGTCAGTCTTGTAGATTTTGTGTGTTTTCCACTTGGCTCAATTTCAAATTATTCTTATAACAAGTCATGCAGTTAAACATCTAAATATTTAAATACAATAAATATATTAAAATATAATAAATCCATAATCTTAATTAAACCTATATATAAACGTTCTAAGATATTGACAACCAGTTATTAATTGAAAAAGTGGCACAAATACATAAAGCTTTGGTTTTATAGCCAATTGTAAAAATAATTACATTCCTAATAATCTTTGGGATTTCTATTTGGCGCCTGAAGGCAAGTTGTAGTAGTAGAAAGATGTGAATGTAAAACACTCGAAAAATTTACCATATTATAGCTATGTTAAACGGTAAGCCTTGCCTGCCTACAAATACAGTTTCCCAGCCAGTGGAAAATAGTTTTTTAGGCGATTCTTTTGTGATGCTTATTTCCATACAGATTTAATTTAATTCACCAACCAGTAAACAACTGCCAACTCTTAGACTTCTACTTGTTCACTTGGCTTACATTAATCTGGGGGCACGGTAGTGCCCCCGCCAAGACGAAAATACATATTATTTGAGACCATAACGACGAGAAGGGATAACATATTCATTAATTTTTATATAACAGTCAATTAGCAAAATATCCCTCTTAATACATTGGTTAAAAACTAATGAATTAACACTTTTCTCTGGTAAATATTTTTATCCATTAATATATAAATATATTCTAAGAAATTATTTGGTATTGTCCTTACAAAATGTATTTGTATGCATAGAATAGGCACATTAAAAATATTATTGCTTTGGTTACAACACAGACACAAGTCACTTATAAAAAACGCTTATCTAAATTTTGGCATGGGTGTCCTTTACAAAGTACAACTGGTATTTTTAGAACCTTGTAGGAAAAGTGTACAAAATACATAGTTTTAAAGCTCTTTCAGAGAAGCAGGAACAATTATTAGTGCTGTCTACCTCATTTTGCATTAGGCTTGGGCTATCTAAAGCAAACATTAGTTTGTCAGCTATCGGAATCTTTGGACATTTGACCTATATTACCCACAAGTTAAAATATCACTTTATCATATCTAAAAGGCAACTTGGATTGAGATATGTGTGACCTTATCATAAAGCACCTGTAAAGGCATTTTCCTACTATACTAAAGTATCCCAAACATGCATATATAAATCGCATAAATAATGAAATTCTTAACCTAATGAAAGCAACTACAGCAGCACACCTGAGTGCGGACACTCGCATAAACACACATAATGACTAAATTATGAACTAGATCATGATTTTTTGATTTGGTATAAAACAATGCAAATTTTTAAATAAACAAACATACTTGACTAAGTTTTTGGCAATTAGAGAATCGGAAATGAATTTCCTGTGAAAAGCATCCTTCATGGCATTTCAACTTAGAGGTATATAGGCCTGAAAATATATTAGAAAATATGGAAGTTTCAAGCCTTGTGTGATGCTTATCACAGTCCAAGCCCATAGACATAGTTTTCCATCACCCATGAGTTTTCTCATGTTTTTTCATGTTGTCGGAACGAGTAAAGGCTTTGTCACAGACACCACAATAGTAAGACTTCTGTTTTGTATGTACAGTCATGTGTCGAGAAAGTTCACTCTTAGTTACAAACTTCTTTTCGCAAACTGTGCAAGCATGTTTGCGTACATTAAGATGGAACTTCATGTGTATAGAGAGTGAGCTGGACTGTGAGAATGCTTTGTGACAGAGTTCACAGACAAATGGTCTCTCACCCGTATGCTTGCGGAGATGGTTCATAAAACCTGTCTTCGTGTAATCCTTCTGGCACAGATGACAGAAACTAGATTTTGAGTCTAACATTCCAGGGAAATGACTGTTGATATGTTTTCTTAGCTCCCAATAACTGGGGAATTTCTCTGCACACACATGACATGGATATTTCTTCTCTTCGGTGGGTTTGGCACTACAGTGGTGCGCCGACAGCAACTGTTCACTGGCAAACATTTGGTTGCATTGGCTACACACATGACTAGCCTCAGAGTCAGTTGACAAAGTGACCTCTAAGTAGTTCTCTATTGACATCACATTCCCATTGGAATTATCTGCGTCGTCGTTTTGAACCTGGGACGCTTGATCACCGTCGGAAACGTCTTTGGTATCCATTTTTTCTAAAAAGTTTCTAAAATCTAATGAGTCTTTGGTCAAATTGTTATTGTCGGGCTCTACGAGATGTAGAACCGGCGACTCGCTCGGTGCCCGCTCCGGGGACGTCGTCTTCTCGTTGTCCGAGTGCTCGGGCCGCGAAGACGCGTTGTTGTCGGACTCCCAGTCATTTTCGACAATTTCCACATCGGAGTCTGAGTCTTCGGCACTAGAAACCGAATTTTTGACCAGATGGAAACCAATGTCATCGAATCGCAGCACGTTAGGAGGAAGTTTCACCCCCACGATAGCCTGAATCGCCTGCCATGAAAGCTCCTGGGGGTTGTTCTGCATATTACTCGCACTACTATAACCTACAAACGAGTATTCACTGATTACCAGATTTAGAAACCTTAATAAATAAGCCAATATGTAAAAATATTAAAATTGTAATTTACCTTTTATAAGTACGCGTTTTAAGAATAATAAATAAGCAGATGACACTATGATCTACATCTAAAAATATTATGCACTGCACTACACTACTCTTGCTCTGGATGCGTCTTTGACTCTTTGTCATTTCATTTACATGGGCATAGCTAAAAGCGGTTTCAGCGCTTCATAAAAAACAGTAGCGTTTATTTCACTGCAGTAATGAAAAACATAATAAATTGAAATCTTTAATAAAACTTTCATATGAGAGAATCGTAATGTATTAATAAGGGGCATTAATAAAATCTGTTTTATTATATGTTCATGCTCAATTTATTGAAGATGAATAAGGAAGTACTTTAGTCAATCCTCATGTTAAAAGAAAAATGTCAACCCACGACACGACCATAGACAGATGTTGCCATTACATAAAAAAGACTCTAAATAGGTGTTAATTTAGTTTTGTAAATTTACTGTTAATATTGTAAATAGTAAATTAACTGATATCTCAACACGCTATTTTCAGGACATAATTTTGTGTTCCAGCAGGATTTTGCGCCAGCACACAAAGCCAAGACCACTCAAGCCTGGGTTGACCGTCAAAAAATCGACTTTATAAGACACGAAGATTGGCCTTCCTCCAGTCCGGATCTTAATCCTTCGGACTATAAAATTTGGCAGGTCTTAGAGGGGAAGGTCTGTGCTAAACCCCGTAAAAATTTGGAGAGCCTGAAGTCATCTTAAAGAAAAGCAGTCGCTGAAATAGACATGAAAATGATGTGCGTGCTGCGATAAACGACTGGCCGCGCCAAGGGATGTCATTTTGAATAATTTTAATTAATTTTAATTCTTTATTAAATGTAATATATAATTTATTAAAAACTGATTGGTACTTTTGTTTTTATCATGATTTTCATTTATGACAGAACTTTGGGACCGACTACGTAGGTAGTTGATCAGTTTCCTGATATGATGTTGATTGTTGATGGTGTCAGTCCGGAAAAACGGCCCTCTTAAAACTTGTCCCAAATCACCTGTGACACTAAAACTAGTTTTTTGACTAGGTAATCTTGTTTCGACTACTGACACATGTTAACCACACTTTGGTATGAAAAAAAAAAATTGTCGATTCAAATTGTCAACACGCGGTATTAGCGTCTATTTTAACACCGCATTTTATTAAGCAAAATCGAAAACAAATTTAGCAATAGTAGCTTACACTTACTTTTTTTTCGCATCGGTTGATTTTGTGGGAATTTTGCTATATGTCGTGGCAATCCTAATTTTCCTGTCAATGTCAAATACAGTAAATTGTCAATACTGTCAATGTCTATTGGATTGGATTGGATTGGAGCGTATGCTTGACAAAACAGTTTATAGCGGGAAATGTTTGTTAGTATTTACTTTAAAATAAAATAATTAATTTGAAAGCTATGGATTCATTACAAGCACTACAGGATTTCATAAAAACTAAGGACAACTTCAAGAATTTTGTAAACGCTTCTGAGGTTCCTTCTGTATGTAAAACAGAACCATGCATGCTGGGAGTAGACGAGGCGGGTCGTGGCCCGGTGCTAGGTAATGAGACCATGTGAAGTAAAATAAAACAAAATGTAGTAAAGACATGTACTCTTTTGTCTATAATAAGTTTCTTTAATTCAGGTCCCATGGTGTATGGAGTGGCATATTGTCCAGTCAGTCAAATGGAAGTTTTAAAGAGTTTAGGCTGCGCCGATTCGAAGGCACTTACAGAAGAGAAACGAGACGACATATTTACAAAGATGCTCACTCAAGAGTCTTCATTAAATAATGTGGGCTGGGCTGCAGAGATCATATCTCCGAATTATATTTCTAATTCTATGTACAGGAGGGCTAAACACTCACTAAATGAGGTACTTATGACTAATCGCTTCTTACTTTGATCTCTTATGGTTCTAGCAGATTTTATGCTGATAGCAGGTTTTTTTAAAGTTGACATTAGATGCAGCAATAAAGTAAACTTAATAGACCCTGTGCCGCACCTAATGTGTTACACTTCAGTGATAATACAGATTTATTTTTGTCTGTTAAAGAAAGACTATCTCTAACACCAAGCAATAAATCAAATGGACAACACTCTGTGGTTTACTATGACTATTTTGGTGTTGGGGGAACAATTTTAAATTTCCATGGATGCTTCATAAATCTTGTTTCTCATTATATATGTATAAATAGTACATAACTAGAGCTCTTAAAACAACTTTGGTCTATTATGATGCCACCTCTATGTCCGTTTGCATCATTGCTGCAACAAAAAATCAAATCAAATCTTAAACTATTTCTAATTGTTTTACACTTGTAAAAATAAAATAAAATAAAATTTACACTTTTACAAGAACATATACATGTATATGCAATATGTGTAGTTCACATGACAAAACAATATTATGGTATCTTGGAGCTGACCTGATGATGGGGGCAGAATGCGAACACAGGAAATCTCAAACTGCACAAGATAAAATCTTTGCATTTAGGCTTATTTTATTGCTCTTGATGAGCAATTAAAGTTCATATAAGAAAGTACATTTGGCAATAAAGAAGGGTTTATAAAAGAAAATCGGGATGAATATGGTTTTCAACTTCCCGTTTTTTTGTATGTATGTATGTATGTAAACTCTTTATTGTACATTAAAATATAATTATAAGGACATTAAACTAATGATATGTACAAAGGCGAACTTATCCCTGTAAGGGATTTCTTCCAGTTAACCTTTGAGCAATTTTTTGACTAGCAATACTTATCTAAATGTTTCAGGTTTCAATGAACTCCGCAATAGATTTAATAAAAAATGTAGCAGCAGCGGGAGCCAACATCACGGAGGTGTATGTGGACACAGTGGGGCCTCCAGAGAAGTATCAGGCCAAATTGAGTGAGATATTTCCAAATTACAAAATAACTGTAAGTGGATTTCCTTATTTTTATTCAGTCCCCCTGGATTGCTTATTACTTTTTCTTTATAAATAACTAGCTGTGCCCCGCTCATCCCAAGGGAACACTAAATTTAATGGGGAAGAAAAGTATTCTATGACCTTCCCCAGGACTCAAACTATCTCTATACCAAATGTCATCTAAACGGGTTCACCGGTTTAAATGTGAAGAGGTAACAGACAGACAGACACACTTTCGCATTTATAATATTAGTATGGATTTAAAATTGATTATGCAATGCAACATATTGGAAATTAACTTTAATCTACTTTAATTCAATATTATGTATGTATATTTACTATTGGTTATAATGAAAACAAATAAAGAAAATATGGATATGAAACACTACACACTAGAAACTCAACAAAAAAAACGTATTAAAATACGATATTTAATTGTTTTCTTGAAATAAGTTTGTTGTATTTTTTTTCTTGATAATTTTATTACCATTTAGTACATTCTTGCAGTTTTGTTACAAAAAGCTATCTGAACTCCTGGCAAAGGCGTTGATATATGTATAATCCACCTAAATGACACCTTATTTATGAAGCATGTTTGTCATTTATGATTGACGATAATGAGGTACAGAAACACACAACAGTGCTGTTTTCTTTAATGAGATTGTACTAAACATCAACTGGACTATACTTCAATACAATATACATACTTCAATACATAGGTTAGTTAGTGTATAGACACAAAAACTTGGAAGATCAAGATTTCCTGATACTGGTTTCAATAAACTTAATAGATGGGCTAAACTACACTTGTACCACAGAATAGATAACAGCTTGTACTTACCACCTAAGGTGAAAAGGAAATAAATTATTATTATCGTATTATAATACATAGAATTCAAGACCCAGCAACAAATAGTTTGAAGACTCAAGCCGAGAACTGCCGCTAGGATTCTGTTGTGCATTCAACTTAGCTGAACATGTTATCCAAAATGTCCTTTTATTGTTTCATTTCAGGTAGCAAAAAAGGCTGATTCCATCTATCCCATAGTATCAGCGGCCAGTATAGTGGCCAAAGTGACGAGGGACCACGCACTGAAGGTGTGGCGGTTTAAGGAGGGACTTGAGATGACTCACAGTGAATTTGGCAGTGGATATCCCGGAGGTAAATTTAGTAACTAATTCTCATCTCATTGGTTATCTCATGTGGTAGAAACTGCCCCAGAGGTGTAAGTGAATAGTTCTTCTGGATAAGCAATCTCTACCTTAGATCTTGTCTTTAATTTGCAACGGTAACATGACCAACAAACAATAAATATTCAGCGGTTTAAGCGTGAAGAGGTAACAGACAGACAGACAGACACACTTTCGCATTTATAATATTAGTATGGATTTATACAAAAATAGAAATTATCAAAATATACACTATCCCATAAGAAGAGAAAAGGAATTTGCTGAAAATTGTAGAGAATAGGAAAGGGAAAATGTCAGGCCACCTTATACAACATGATGCTGTTATAAATAACATCAGAAGGTAGACATCATGTTGTATAGAGAAGTCAAGGAAGTGGCTATGGATAGAGTTAGATGGAAAAAACTACATACTTTTTCAGATACACCGACGTGAGTTTGACTCTTAAAATTTATGATGACACTATCCTTGCTTCAATATCTTGTTTCAAATATCTTCTATAGTAGGTGCTAAATAAATTAGACTCACAAGAATAGACTCATAGTTCCTTCAAATTACTGAAGGAAATATTTTTGAGCTCCTTTTAATTACCGAAATGGGTATTGTTTAATACTACTTGGTTTTTAAATTAAACATGTTGTAATGTCCATTTTCAGATCCCTTGACAAAGAAGTTCATCAGAGAGCAGATAGACTACGTCTTCGGGTACCCGATGCTGGTGAGATTCAGCTGGTCCACTGCCGAGCTGATGCTGCAAGACAAAGCCGCCACCTGCACCTTCGAGGAGATTGACGACGATCTCCCCAAAAAAAAGGTCAAATCCATCAGTTCCTTCTTTTCTGTAAAATCGGAAGATGGCGAGAAGAAAAGGAAACGGCATAAGTTCTTCGCAGAAAGGTATTTGTCTATTGATAATGCGTTTGAATAAGTTTATATTAGTTAGGTTAGGTAATATCTACTGACTTTTAAACAGAAAGGCCGTAACTACTTTTGTTCTTATTTTAAATTTTTGGCTTTTTGTTTAGAACGAATGGCAGCATCTGTAATATCGTGTAAGTATAATGTATTTTGAAATCATTTGATTTGAAATAAATTAATATTTACTAGATTTGTATTTTTATACTTATATAATATAATAGGTAGTGCCAAAAATTACTTAATCAGGCTGGGAAGTAGAAATGCATAGATACAGCCATAAGTACCTAACTTTATTATTTTGTACTATGTACTATAAAAAAATACGTGGAGACTTCATGGACACATTCAATTTGGGCCTACAATAGATAGAGATAACATTTTATTCATATAACTGGACGTAGTTATGCAAAAACGTTCCAACCCATAAGTCGCTGAAAATTTAATATAAAATTACTACCTATATGTCAATAAGTTCATAATTAAATTTTGAGTGACGTGTGGGTTGGATCGATAGTTAGATGTAGACTATGAATAATAATATAGGAATTACGTTCATTCTATGCTTCATACTTAATGTAAGTAGACCTAAGTACTGACACGTGCGCTGCATTATACTTACTTCCTAATGAGATCATATAAATTCCAAAGGAAATAAAATTACTAGCTTAGCTACGTATTTAGTTTTCCCACCGTACAACGTCACTGCATCGTTACTACGTTACACTAAAGGCAACATTCTGGTTTATGAATATATACTTTAGCTAGAAAGAGAGAAAATACATCAGGTAATGGGTAAAATTTTCTTCAGATGGCTAATAACTTCTATTGTACTTTCAATGTAGGCTAGACAAATTTTAACCAATTTTGGTATAGGGATAGCTGGACACCCAAAGACGGTTATAGGATAATTTTTACCCGACTAGGTTAAAGAAAAAGAAATACGCGGACGAAGTTGCGGGAATCTACTAGTAATTATATATATAAAACGAAGGTCGAATTTAGACATCAGAAGTTCAAAAGTACATGTCCGACTACCCGGTTTAAGAAATTGGCACGAGGATAAGTGTAATTGGTAAGGACGTCAGGACTAATGTTAATTTATCTTTGCAAGTGAAAACTCGTGTTATTGCATTGCTGATCAGTAGAAATCGTCGTCAATTTAAATACATTTTATGTAAGCCTTTCTTTACCGAAGTCAAACAATGTAGTATTGTCTGCGTGTTTAGGTATTTTATACGGCAAATACATTTTGGCTGGGATCCAATATTGCACTTTTGGATCTGAACGCGCGTGCGAGCGTAAATAACATATTTTGGTGCCGGATTGATTAATGTTATACTTGTATTTGTTGCCTTGCAGATTGCACTGAATTAGGATTTTTATATCAGACCTTGCTATGTCTATGCTATTTTAAAATTGTATTTAAAATCAGTACCTATTCTAGAGAGTGCTGATTATTTCAGGAAAAGTCTTAACAACGCGATGCAGGATTTGTATGGTCACTAGCTGTAGGTAAAGTCGCCATCAGATATATCGCAGCATATAAGGCGTTCATAAATATCTGAACACGACTCTTATTGACTGGGCGTTACAGTACATGTTCAGATATTTATGGAAGCCTTATATGCTGCAATATATCTGATGGCGACTGTACATACGGCGCGCCTGTTTATAGATTTTTTTTCCTCACGTTATGCAGAAACGGCTAGACGGATTGTAACCAATTTTGTTGCAGAGATAGCTGCACATCCAAAGATAGTTATGGGATACTTTCTACCTTGGTTCTTTTTTACAAGCTTTTATTTATTCACCTGTCCCGTTGTAATGGAATTTTGTAATTTAAATTTGACCCACTTTCCGGTTTCCGATTGAGCTAAAAATTTGCACGAATATGCAAATCGCGTGACAATGCAATATTATGATGACGTGGAGCTGATCTGATGATGGAGCTGGAAGGTGGCCATAAGAACTCCGTAATAAAACCACATAACCCCATCGAGTTTGGGCTCGTTTGATTCGTCTTGATGAGTACTTTGTCTTCAGATAGGGTCAAAAGTACAACTGCAGCTATAAAAGCTTGTCACAAAAATGTAATTTTTTACAAAAACATTTAAGAGTCCGCAGCAAGGTCCGCTCAACTCCGCGTTGAGATCGCGCGCTTACGCTTTAAAATGTTGTTGTTTCACCTAGAGGAAGACAGGGCGCTAGCAGTAAAGCGAGAGCGCGCTAGGAGCAAAGAGTATGTAATCACTACGTTTTAAGAGACGGGAGTGCCATACAAAAAGCAAACTCATGACATAATGCCAACATCAAGAACAAAATAGGGATGTCACATGTTACACAAATTACCGAATTATCGATATCGATATCGGTATTAAAAAAAAATGGTTCAGGCGGGGTTCGCATTCGCACCCGCGTCTCCAACGGCTTTCCGGTTATTTAAATCATTAAATATTTCGCTTCAATGTAAACATTTGGTTTACTTTAGGTTACTGTCTTCATAAAAAAAAACAATAGTGTGCAAATAATTTTATTTCGTTCAAACTTTGCTTGGCTTGCTGATAAACATAGACGAAAAAAGCCGTTTCATCACTCCAGTCTGTGCTCCAGGTTGGAAGTTCTGCAACACAAATAATACAGGGTAAACAGAAAATTACAGAGTAAAAATGAATCTGTTTGTCCAGATGAAACCGTACCATTCATAGTCCATTGAAGATTTTTCGTAAAATATTTCTGTGACCATAATCTAACTCAAACTGGCATAAAAAGTAGTGATAATAATGTCTTATCCTCTCATCTGAGACGGCTTTAACAGCTGTATTCAAGTGCACACTTTTGTATAAGTACACATACCAATAGGCTTTTGCTTGAAGAAAGATATTCCGTGTTTACCCAGGTATTTTTCACTTCAAATGAAAATTATCGATAAAACTTACATACAGCACTATTGTTTACATACGTATAAGGGTATGTATTATTTTACCCGAAATACCAAGTTTTCAATGAAACTTACGATTAACATGGTTATAACACGCAGTAATTAATTATATTTTTTACTTACCGATCTTCGTCCGGTGGAAATCTTGCCATGAATAGTCTTTTTAGACCGTCCATTCGACACGTTTTCATTCTGCATATTTCGCACTTTTTCCTTTTCAATCCACTCATTTTTGCAATTGTGATTGTCTTGTGTACCTTCTAGACGACCACTACACCCAAAGAATGCAAATTATTAGATTATTTGTGAAATTTGAATTATTTGAAAAGATCGCAGAACCTTGACAGAAGTGACAGACTACACAACAAAATAGAAACGTCATCTAACATGGCATGGCGGACAAAAATGGCGGCTGAAGTACAACCCGCCTAAATTCGATTGTCGCCATTTATCTAATGCTTTGTAGGTTTCAACGTTCTTTCAAACTTAGGTAAAAAATTCACCTCCGTTTCATACAGCCGTTGTCGATCGTTTTTTACTTTGAGAGTTGCGCGAGGCTGGCTAGGAGTAGCTATGATAAGGGCGGTGCTTACCGCCGCCCCCCCGGACCGTTCCCCGCGCTAGAGTAATTCGCTGCAGTTTCGCAACAATTTTTTGTAATTTATTTTAAGGTTTTCGTAGTTACGCTCTCATTTTAAAACTACGAGATCAATTTTGATAAATCTTTTTTCTTATCAAACTGCATAGTTTAATCGACACCGGAAATAGGTTTTGACTTCAATCTAAACTATATTTTGGTCGTAGTATGCCGCCAAACTGAACAACTTTCTGGGGTCTAAAAATGCAAAACTTGTACTCGCTCTATTTTCTTTCTATTAACATTTCAAGAGTCATAAACTAGTTTTAGCCCTAGATATATCTTATCTCATTATATTTAGAGAATTTCATGATAATGTGACATGTTATATTAAAATAAGGACGTAACTACGTTTGTATGAAGAATCGAGCTTGGTGCGGACTCTTAATACGGTAGGCAGAAAAAAAAATTATGCGAAGGTAATTGCGGGCCTTCTAATGCGGGGAATGTACTGATGATAAGCAGACTATAAATACATATGATCGTTGGAAACTACTGACTGGAGGATAAATAAATTGTATGTATGTATGTAAACACTTTATTGTACATAAAAACAAGAAAAACACATTACAAAAGAATAAGTATGTACAAAGGCGAACTTATCCCTTTAAGTACTTTTCTTTTTTTTTTTTTTTAATTGTCTTCCATTTTAAATCTGGATACGTGATTTCTATGCTGTTTTTTAAGTCAAAAAGTCATATTCACACGCAAAAGCTAGTTAAGAAATAAACGGCCCTTTAAACTTAAATTTTTGAGCTTTCTAGATCAAATCAGGATAAATTAGTCAATTTAAACCACTAATAGAACTTTCACGCGCAAATGGCTGTCTATTATTTCTTTATGCGACGAAAGGTAGGGGCGGCTCATCCAACAAGGTTATGAGGCTCCATCTCTACCCGAATTAGCATGCGTGCCACGCGCCGCGCGCATGCTTACCATGAGCAATGCGGAACACAGGTCACTTGGAGAATTTAATTGTGTTCCATTATCATATTTAACTTCTTTTACGGTAAGTCAAAAGTGAAAACTGAATGAGCGACGGCGCTCTTCGTCATTCGTCAACCGCGATCGATGGAGGCAAGGTCTTTCGGAAGGAAGCTCAAGATATTGTACCCTCACAATGGAATTGTCCGCGCGTTTCGTAGCAGTATTATCGTTTTGCGTGTGTGTTTCTGCGATCGTCGGACCGGTCGGAAATGGAACTAAATCCATCAAAACTGATACCTATTTAGATGCTTACTCAAAATCGCGAATCGAAGCCGAAAAAGCCAAGAAGGGTGTCATTATAGTAACTGCTAAGGATGGCGAGAAGAAGATTTCGAACCGCGACGACAGTTACTCTAATTACGACTACTCACCGTCTTACTCGAGCGATGACAGCAGCTATCATTCTTCAGGTTCAGGATTTTCAGGTCCCCCGTCGAACAATTACTTACCATCTTCAAACCCTGTGAAATTCGAATCAGATATCACATATACCGCCCCGGCGAACAGCTACGGACCACCTAAGCAGACGTACGGGCCTCCGTCACACAATCATGGGCCACCAGCGCAGAGTTATGGACCTCCCGCGCAGACTTACGGCCCCCCTGCGCAGTCATACGGACCCCCCGCACCCGCGTACGGTCCTCCGAAGCCCCCGCCGCCAGTGTACGGCCCTCCACCCCAGCCATCCTTTGGTGTACCTTACACCGCTCCAGGACTTGGCTTCCTCGATAAATTATCTCTTAAATTGGACATTTTGACCATTGCAAAACTGCTGCTTAAATTACTGATCTTCAAGAAGATAGTGACGATGATCGCTGTTGTGTGCATGCTGCTGGTGATCCCCAAGCTGATATCGTTCAAGAGGGACGGTGGTGCTAGCAACGATGAGGATGAGAGGAATTTTGGACCTAGAACTCGTAAGTTTCTACTTATTATTTTTGCCTTTTTTTTACAATTTGAAGTAAAGAAATTTTGTGGACATGTTTAATGTCTTGGCTTAGAGTATTGCCCTATTGAGAATAACGGACAAGGTGATTCTAAGCTTTACCTGCCAATGTCAAATATTGAAGATACATACATATTACATATATCGCAGATAAAATCTCACTCTCATATATGTTAATTTCCTTTTTTTTTGAACGCAGCTTGCCTTGCAGTAAACAGTAATTTTATAAAAAAATCGCAGTTCACAGTTGACACTTAATAAACTGACGTTTTTATCATGGTCACATGAAAATGATTATTGCCCGGGACATGTTTCGTTTTACTGAATTTGTTTGTTTATTTAACTAATCAAATAAAGGACGCGGGTTCCGACGCAATTGGTATTCCCGGGTTCGGTCCCCGGCAAGATCTAATATCTGTCTGATCAAGTTCATCAACATGACAACGTGTTCCTGTAACTTGAATATTTTCTATGTATTTAGGGTAAGGCAAGGCGAGACAAAAATAGTTGGGTGCTATCGCTCTTTTCTGAAATACAACTGTCTGTCAATACGTGTGTCCGTTCGATCACTATCACGATACTTCCATCTTCCCGAACTAATAATAGGTATGTTATATTGGTTGTTTGTTTGTCTAGTGGTGGAGCTAACGTCAGCACAGCAGGTGCTAGAGCGCGCGATCTCGGTATATGGACGTCAAGAACCAGCCTGCGGCGTCATGTGCCGGCTTCGAAGAGTCATCGATGATATCTACGAGTTTGAACCCTATGTCAGGTGAATACCATATCGCCTAATTTTGGTCTTTGGGTATTTAAAAACTGCAGAAGAATCTCTCTTTCGGTCTTCCTAAAAACCGCTGGAGAAATTAGCGTACACTGTATTTTATCAGTTTTTTGTGTTGTGGAAAACGCGACTATTGGTCGTGGGGCGGGGCGTGGCGATGCGTGCTCAAAGTCGCTAGTCAGGAGGCGGGACAAGCACACTGCAGCCCATCTAGCACAACTATATTTCGCGTTTCTTGTCGCTAGATACCGTCACCCGTCACTCTTACAGTACTGCCCAGAATGAGATAGGTGATATATCTCGAGCGAGAAAGGGTGCAGGTGCGTACGCTATAAACTGCGCGCGACGCATTGTGAGCCCGTTTGTACCGTATAATCCTTCGGTTGGGGTTGTGTACGATCTCATTAGAGAAAACAATACTGTTGTATGGTTTTGTACCTCATTATCGTCCGTCATAAAAATGAAGCGTGCTTCATAGATAAGGTGTCATTTTGGATTTAGGTAGATTATTATCTCTAAGGCCTTTGCCAAGAGTTAAAATTGCTTTAATAGAAATGACGATTATCTGATTACCTGATGAGAATCGACAAATGCCAGGCAGATGCCTTAGGGTTGATAATCCACCAATATGACACCGTATCTATGAAACGTGCTTCGCTTTTTTGACCGACGATTTTTTGACTGACGATAATGAGGTACAAAACCATACAACAGTATTGATTTCTTTAATGAGATCGTAATAAAATGGCAACCGAAGGAATATCTTGAAACTGTGAAATGAGAGTTTATGGCGCAACAATGATTGTCATTATTTTTCATTTGCAAAGTCTTGGCCAGTTGTGCTAGCTGTATTAACTATTGCTGACCGATCTTGACGGGGCTATCGCTTGCCGTATGCAGATGGGTCATAGGTAATTGAACCGTCTTAGGCAAATTTATGGCACATATTGCCTTGCGCTCTTTTCTTTGATAATATGATTGTGTTATATAAATATTGAAATGAGCAATACGATTGATGCAATGTTTGAAACGAGTTATTCTTTTTCAGGAGCAGCTCGTGAGAGTAATTATAATGGGTAAGACGTAATATAGGTGCCATTTAATACAAAAAGTCATAAATTATATTAGTTTAAGTATTTATTGTATTTATAAAATGTTTTAGTCAAATAAACCAATTTGTTTATTTTTGTAATTTCAATATTAAATCCTTTCTCATGCTCCCTTCTACTCCAAAATTCTTCCACTTAGATTAATAATTAATAATTTATGAGCGTGGGGGGCCTGAAAACGAACGATTGGGAAAAGACAAAAAGCTTTTGCCCAAATTTTTTTTGCAATCAGCACTTTATTTAGCCGTTTGTGTAAACAATAATAATTCACCTCAACTCTCGTGGCAATACCTACACCTAATCGGTATTCTTGTTTATAATACCGTATTTGACTATATAGTGAAAATGAATTATCTCATTGAAACCATTAAACATACGTTTATTTATTTAAACTTTATTGCACAAAATACAAAAGTAAAAGTACAAATGGCGGACTTAATGCCATAAGGCTTCTATACCAGTCAACCATAGATACATTCAAAACATACATTCAAAATACACGGAACCAAATTATGAACTAGGTACCGCTAACTTTTAGACATTTTACCATTTTTAATTGGACAAAAACTAAAAAGAAGACGTGTTTTGCTTTTGACTACTGTTTTTTATGACGTCAGCAGCCAGTATCTTCATAGAAACTTCATACTAACAAATCGTTTTTGACATTTCATAAAGTGTAGCTGATTTGAGCTGTCATTTAATACCGTA
This sequence comes from Apotomis betuletana, assembly GCA_932273695.1. Classification (NCBI taxonomy): domain Eukaryota; kingdom Metazoa; phylum Arthropoda; class Insecta; order Lepidoptera; family Tortricidae; genus Apotomis; species Apotomis betuletana. The sequence continues at coordinate 13,378,737 of OW026310.1, read as the reverse complement.
TTATTAATTATTTTTTGTGGCATAGCACAATACAGTTACTTTCTTGTGACGGGAAACGAATCAAGCTTTTCTACATAGGCTGGTTTTCTACATATAAAAAAACAGTTTCACCTTTTTCGGTGAAATCTACTTTCCCCGTATCACTTTAGGGATCGCAGGCCACGCACGATGCCCCAGCGGTGAACTGCATACTAATGCATACGTCAATTGTTATTGTCCTTGTCAATTTAGAAAATTGGGTGAACTCAGGCGCTTTGTTATGCGCGGGCGCGCATGGGAGGTATTTAGGTGTCGGATGTGTATTAGATTCGGATGTTTATTTAATTAGGTAGGTATGTATTATGTTAACACTTAGTGTTTCTCTTTTTAGTTCATAGTAGGGATTTCATGAATAAAGGGAGAGTTTGACTAGAAAGGGAGACCAAATCAAGGAAACGTAAATAACTTGTCGTAACAGAATGTCTGAAACAACTTCATCAAGTACATTCAAGTTATTGGGCATTGAAAGAACGCCCTAACCCTACTAAAAATTGCAGTTATATTATGTTATGTTATGACCGAAGTTGATATTTCGCTGGCATCATGAAAACAGGGTTTTGTTTTGATGTTACATGGATTGGCACTTCATCCTACCACCTAATATAATTTCGACGGTCTATGTATCCCTACTTAACGTTACACAGGGTGATCAATCAAAACGGGTCAGTAGGGAGAAAACGAAAACTATAAGAGAATAGGAAAATCTGTTTTTATAGGAACCATGGCGTCGATTTTAGATTTAATATAAACTGCATTGTTATTTTTTTATAAATCTCATACATAACCGGGAATTGAACCTGCATACAATTCTGTAAGTTATCGCATGTCGTATTGTAATTTTTTTTACGGCGGGTTTGACCGGGTTATTAGTGAAATGATGTATGAGATTTATAAAAAAAGAATGCAGTGTTTATTTAATCTAATATCGACGCCTTTGTTCCTAGGAATAGCATTTCCCTATCTCTTATAGATTGTGACTTCTCCCTACTGAACCATTTGGATTGATCACCCGGTATAACGTTTAAACGAATCTAAAGAGTGTTTTTTTATTTATTAAGGCAACAAACAGTCACAATACAAAGCATATTACGGTTAACACTAGTATGCTAAAATACCTGGAGTGCCATAACTTAAGGTTATACAAAATTTAATTATAGTATGGGAACTATTGCCTATTTATTATAACTCCTAAACTTCAGTTCTGATGTCTTTAGAACATGAGGAAGTTGTGGAAGTCGTTGTTATGGTACGTTAATTTTTCGACAGCTTGATTAATTTCTCAGAATCCTCACACAGTACATTACAACTGTTAAGTCTATTCTTACTTCAATTGAGTTCCATGTAAGCTCAACAGACCAAAGTTAATTCAATCCAATTTAAGCAATTGTCGCTCACTCCGGATACAACAGACAGTGTATCCTTATATGCATATGTATGTTTGTTTGTCACATAAGTAACTTTATCTCTGTATTTCAATTGATCTTGGAAGACAAGGTGTCATAAGAATTGTGATTAATTGTACTAGAACTGGAACGTGGATGGGCTAAAAATATGTACTAGCGTAGGAAAATCTGCTAGGAGTTTTCCTCTTTAACTGCGTCTTTTTTAAGGCGCATAGTTAATGTGGCATGGATGTTTTTTTTGTTAAATAACCCTACTCATTCCTAGAAAATAGTTACAGACTTTTCTGTTACGTTAAATGTATAAAACAAAAAAAACGAAATTGTTTTTCCGCCTTGTAAATATGGGCCTTATACGGTAACGTCGGTAACCTAACCGCTGCCAACAGAGCAGACGGCCAGGTATATTTTTTATTTTCTTAAAGCAACAAAAATATTCTATATATTTTCTAGCAATTAGATATGGAGGTTATTCTTTCTTATAAAAAAAACAGCTTTTTGAAACATTTCCTCCATTTCCCATTTAGCCGGCATTTGTTGCAAGTTTGTTGATCATCTTCATTATTTCGGAAACAGAGTAATGTTTTTCAAAACCCTATTGGCAATTCCGTATTTTTAAACCAATCGAAACATGGCGGACTAGCTTTTTCATATAGTAATTATTAATTATACGTTGGGTGAAAAAAATATCTACGTAAAATTCCAAATGTTTTCACTAAATTAATCAATCTTTAGTTTTCTATTATTTGTTCCGTTTTCGAGATATACAGAACGACGCAAAACAATAGGAAATACGGAGTTGTATGCTCGCTTCTAACTATGCGCCTTAATAGGATCGTCACAGGAATACAACTGATTAGGAATCAGTGCAGCAAGTGGGAAGCCCGTCTATCGTGATCGTGACAATTGCTAGATGTAGTGTATAAAGATAAGTGCGGGAAAACGGTTTTTTTTTCTGGACCGTTACGGCATCTAGGAATAATAATAAATAAATAAATATCGGACAACCTCACACAGATCGATCTAGTCCCAAATTAAGCTCAAGAAGGAAGGAATAGCGTTTATAGTTGGATTTTTTTTAAAGACATTTGACACATGACAGGACCCATATATAACGTAAATCTGCACGACCTGCTGAATTTCATAAAAAAAGCAACGATATTGTGGTTTTTCAAGTATCTATAAACGTTTTTTACCTTCTATTTGATACAATTGAGTTCATGTTTTATTTTTTCTTATCACGGTGTTGAAGTATTTAACGATAATAAATGATTACATGAACAGTTACGGTGTACTACGCGCGCTTTTTTTTAAAGCTGCGTTGTGACCAAATCTTGCGTGTCGATTCATGTGCTATTTCTGTAGATTGGTAGAAATCGAATAAATTGATAAATTTATAACCTGAAGAAAGAAAAATAAATAAATTACTATTTTACATAGAAAGCTCCAGTGAGTCCAGCTCAATCCGACGGCTCGTAGCTGAAAAAAAAAATGATTTACACAAAAAAAAGAACAAAAACATATGCATGTTCGAAAAAAAATCGCCGGTAAAATCGATTCGATCAACCATTCATAATCGTTAGATTTGGCATACAATATGTCTTTGCTACTCACTACAAACATCAACAGACAAGTGTCAAATATGTGTTTAAAAAAAACCCAACTGTAAGTAAGGTCAGTCGGGGCAAACGCACCTATCATATAAATATCGAGAAGAGCAGAATGCAGATGTTAATACTTAATACTACTACTACTAAACTACTATGTGATACAACTAACTTAAGATGTAAGATGGCACAAGATGGCATTAGTAACCTAGAACTAAAATCTGTGCTTTTCGATATTTTGATGTTTTTTATTCAGTTGTTCTTGGGAATATGATTTCTTCTCGTTGAAGTCGGTTATTTTTTATAAAAAGGTGCATTGTTTGAAAGAGATGTTTTTTTTTTTTTTAAATATCAGACAGGCTGGCTTATGTTTAGATTTCTTCAAGATTGATATGAAAAAGGGCAACATGGTACTAAAATAGGTTGGTTAGAGCGAGTTTTCATGGAAAGATCAGCACAGCAGCCATGCGAGTTGAGTGCAGTCGGTGCCTGAGGTATGTCACCTCGCCGAATGCATACAACAAAAATACTGCAGCAGTAATCTTGTTAATCTTATCAAAACTTTTGTGAGACATCTCTAATAATTATTATAAACAATTTAAAAGTCACGTGAAATTTTCTAGAGTTTTAAACCGTTTATTACATAAATACTGCCTCGCTAGTCTGGAGGTGTTATTTTGTGCCTGTAGTATAGGTAGTGTATGTAATTCGTATACCGATTATGCCACAGCTAAAGCTGCTCTGAACTCGAATAACGGACCCCATATCTGAGTATTTTCCCAAAAGCACTGTATATTTTTTTATTGACCGAAAATTACCTACCTAAATAGAAAGGAGTTCAAAAGATTTTCGGAGTGGTATGGGAATTCCCATGCGAAACGATGCGAATCAAACAGAACAGGTTCATCGACAAACAAATAAACAGGTTGGTTGGCTTTCGTATACTTACATATATAGGTACTCATATACATCTAACTAACGAAGAAAAAAACCATACGTTCGTATCTTGATGGCTTTGGATTTCCCCGTACTGTCTAATAATAAAACACTTTAAATACCTATAGTCATGTAAAGGGCAAGATCGTGCGACTCTTCGCCTAGATGGGCAAATTTTTTTATGTTGTCGATTTTTTTTTTCTCAGATTTCAATAAAATTTGGTGAGTTGGTAAAGTTGCTTCTTCTGACCATGTTAAGCCCAATTTCACAATATGTGCTACAAATTTCTTTCCATTGAGTTACACAAAATGTACTACAGAAATTGGCCCATGGGCCAATTTTTGTCACGTTGTCGAATTATTTATTTTTCATTTCGAGCTACTCATTTTGTACTAAATTTTAGTACAAAATATGAAATTTTGTTAAAAATCATCCATACATTTTTTGTAACTCAACGGAAAATTTTGTAGGACATATCGTGAAATTTGGCTGACCTTGTACAGACTTCAGAATAAGCAACTTTACCAACTCACCAAATTTTATGGAAATCTAAGAAAAAAAACAAAATCGACAACAAAATAAAAATTTGCCCAGATACCCGTATTTTTATGCAGATCATTAACATTTGTACAAGCATGCATTATATAGTTTTCATAAAAACTAACTTACTTTTGCTTTTTAGGGTTCCGTACCCAAAGGGTAAAAAACGGGACCCTATTACTAAGACTTCGCTGTCCATCGGTCTGCCTGTCTGTCCGTCTGTCACCAGGCTGTATCGTATCTCATGAACCGTGACAGTTGAAATGATTTCGTAGATGAGGTATCTCTATTGCCGCTATAACAACAAATTCCTATTTAAAACAGAATAAAATTAATATTGCGGGGCTCCCATAGAACAAACGTGATCGGTTGCGTTAACTTTGCACCAGATTTGTATGCGGCATGGCATCATATATACCACTTGTCCGGTTTTTAATTGTACGAGGCATATCGACGGCAAATATCGGAACGTTGTATACGCCATTGAATGCCCTTCGCGTTTACTACGTTTTTTATTTTTTCAGTCGAATGGATGCTTTGTACATTTTATAGTTAAAGTGGAGCATAATGTATGCAAATTAATAACATATGAAAATAGAAGCCTCATAGGTACCTACTTATTAGCATTTTAGAATCTAGTTCTTTTATAATCGTATTAATCGTAAATAAAGATTTTATATTGTAAGTGTTGATTGCGTTGGTTTTCAAATATGTAGTTTGTGATGGGCTTTCACGCGGTAATTAAACTAACGGATCACCCAGATTTTAAGACAGATATACCTATGGATTATACAGACGCAGTAACATATGTTTACATAGTTTGTTGACAACTTAGGTAACAAATAAGTAGTTGAAACAATTCGTATCTCAATGTCAATCTACTAACTAGATCCGAGGTTATGAGGAGCAGTGACAGATATTTTAGTGAGTTTTGGCTGTCATCAGGCGATATGCTACTATGCATAAGACGTTTGCCTCGAGAACGAACTGGATTCGTCTATCTAAGTTTATCTACCTCTCAAGATTTTCTCTCTATATCTATTATCCATCCGGATGGCCAATGTCAAGATAGGATAGCCGAATGGTTCGGTAGCTCCCTCTTGCGTTCATTTTGGCAAATTTCCTGGCTTCCCCTATTGTCTTTGCAATTTTATCGGCTGCCCGTAGGTCGTTTCAATTTATCCCAGCCGTCATTTCGTCCGTGTGGTATCAAAATATGACCATAGAGTTTAAGAATTTTATTCCTCCAAAAAATAGGTATATCAAATCAATTACACTAAACACTTAGGGCAGCTCATAACGCCTCAGAGCGGCTCATGCCAATGCCACATTCTGTAACAACCCATGTGTTGGTGTTGGTACTCGTATTTATTTTTCAAGGGTGTGATATACCTAAACTTCAACAAATAAAAAAGTCTTAGCCAAAACATAAGACGCACTTAGCATACCTAACGTATATACATGTTTCTTATACAAAACTTAATACTACTATCCATTTCTGTAGTTGTTGAAAATAGTTAATTGTTTTCTCTTCAAGCATCTCAAGGTATTTGCGTTTCTTCGGTCAGTGAAGGAAGGATAATCATATAATACCTCTAATTACACGTCATGGCATATGGGCTCACGGCCTTACTTCTAATAACTACTTTCTAGTAGGTACATCACCATTATAGAGATCGTTATTTTAATAGGTCAGGTACAGACCAGACTTGGAAGCGTCGGCCTTGCAATTATAACAGTGTTGATAGAAAATGCGATGATATTGATGTATCTTTAGCTCTTGACCTGATTTTACACGCTTTCCAAAAACTATTATAGTTTAGTCTCTGTCCACTCCATTATAGTGAAATTTTCAATTGCGCCGTGAGAAGGATTGGACAATAGTACTTTGTACTTTGTAAGCCTGCAGATGATTGGGTAGAAATGTTTTTATCACGTAAGCAATTAATTTGGGGACCAAATACAGTATTGCTATTATGTAGATAAGAACTAATCACCGAGTAGGTACATACCTACCTATACTGGAATATACATGATCTCTTTTAAAAAGAAAATGATCAGAATATTTCGTCAGATATTTTTATTTAATACTATCAATAATGAATGGTTGTTTAGTTTTAAGAGACTATGAAAACTGTTAGATTTATCCCACGTTATTTAAGTTGAAAGAGGTAAAGTAGAGAGGCAAGTACACTGGAGTCGTAGCCTGATGTAGTGTTACTCAATCCCTCTTTAGCGTTCTCAAGTGGACTTAACAAAAGGGATAAAATCCGAATAAAGCTAAGCTACCATCATATTCATATACCCACAGTGTACCATCGTAGATAGTGTAGCCACTCAATTGCTTCGCATTTTGAGTTGGACTCTATTTATATAATAAAATAAGAGCGGTGACAGGTAGCCGTAGTTACCAAAAGCAATTAAGTGAGTAGTACTCGTACGTAGCATGTCCCATTTAGCAAGGGCTGACACGACAATGAACTTGGCGGAAACCATTGTCACGCCCGCAGCTCCGAACAATGCCCCCGCCGATAGTGACAATTAGCTATTCCAATACCAACACCGATCGTATTTGGGACAGTCTAGAGGGCTGCGGTTGTCATACAACGACTTGAGCACGACTTGTCAAATAGATGTTGTCGAGCAGTCAGTGGTGCAGTAACTAGGTATATTCTGAATTTTAAGATAAAACATTGTTCTTCGTTATTTTTCGAGGCTGAGAATTGTGTCTTGTGGTCAAATATAATGTGTTTCCATATTAGGCAATCAAGGGTTAAGTGGGCATCTCAAATGAAAGCCCAAACGCTGTCTGACCACCTTGTAGGGATTCATTCATCTTCTTGTACGTTCACCCTCATTTTGGCCCAGTACCTATTGCTTTTTCGAAGTGGTCGAAATACTCGTATGATCAAAAAACATTATAGCTGTCGACAAGAGATCAACAGAAGACTTTCTTGCAACAGAACATTTGCCTGACGAACCAACGCAACACAAGATCACATGACTTGGTGCAAAAAAGTGACAAGATTTGACCCCCTAGTAAGTAAGAGAGTTGTTGAGACTTAAGACCACTTTCTTCAACTGGCTAGGGCTAGCAATGGCTGATGTTGACTGTAGGTACAAATTATTAGAAGAACCTAACCTAAACTAACAGTGGGTAAACGGTAGTGATGATTATCATCAGTCTATAATATTAGAGATAGTATACGTGTAACAATTAAACTGATCCCACCCAGGACCAACTTTATGATTAGAATTAGGCAACTTCCGAACAAGCAAACAGTGGTGACGTTTCCTTAACCTGGTTACGGGAAATGTGACCAAAATCTCATTGCGTATTACTTCGAAGAATATCGTAACTATCCTTTTGTTTTTTGGCCTTCCTCTCTAAATGACAAATCTGTGCCAATCAATCAACTAATACCTAAGACTATGAGTCAAACAAATCTGCGGCTGCGAACTAGTAGATGTAAATATTCTAATTACTACGAAACTCTGTAAGGACACAAGTGGAATTCTTAAGATCAAGCTATGCACATATTACAATCATTGATCGTGTAAAAACCGCAACAAAGCTGTTCAAATCCACCTGTGACGTAATCGCGTAAAGATGGCGTGCAGGCGAGTATTCCCCATTGTTACAATTCCAACAAGTATAGTTGAAGTACAATGTAGATGTTATGGTGGGTAAGCCTGTTATGTAGCCAGGATGGGCAGGGCACAGTCAAGTGCAGAGTCGGCCGCTCGGAACGGAGCTCACTGTGGAGCCCGCACGTGACGTCGCCACACGTGCGTCTGACGCACCAAAACATTCCCGGCGAGACTTCACGCCATCGTGTGGAGCAGTGTGTTCGAGGCCGTTGGCTGTGCAAGGATATTTACTGTGAAATCTAGTGTTTGGTGTATGAAAGTTTATACTGTGTTCTCCGGTACGATTCGGTAAGTATATTTTTCGTTATGTTGCCAACTTTATTTTTGTATTTTTTTTATCTAACAAGGAAAAATCAATCTTTAATTTAACGCGCCCCTAAAATTTATGTACATTGAATTAATCTTTGCTATTTAAATAAAACAATTTATTTATTTTAATTTATTTAATTTCAAATAATTAATATACGCGATATAATTCGTTTAAATTGTTTTATTTAAATGTGTGACAGTCGCGAAAACCGAAGAAAATATTATAATCTTTGCTAATCATGTAATCAAGTTTATTTTGTAAAGGTCAGTTTAATATTGGGTTTACTCCACAGCTATTAAGGAGTGATTAGTAACAACAAAGCTGACAATTATTGATACATGATGTTGCATAATAAAATGCATAGTTTGGATATTATTATTTAGCTACTTATAACATAACTTAAGTTAGGCTTACATAGGTACAACTTAAAATTGAGACCTAGATAATTCCTAATAGCATGATTAAAAGAAAGGTACGAAAACTGTGTATGGCCGAAGAGAAAGGTTTAGCTTAACGTAATGGTGACTCAAAAACAATAGGATCTGAAATGTACACATTACACCTAGTTAGCCATCCAACCATAGGTTACGAGAGAATTATACATGGAGGAAACACATCAATCCTTTGTTTTCATCATTGCATTGATTCACTCTTGTTGACCCATCTGTTTTGCTTTTCTTACTACTAATGGTCGTATTCTCATCGTTAAATGTAACTTAATTTAAATGTATAAATTTTCTAAACGATATCTGAAAGTTAAGGAAATGTAAGTGTATTTCAAACTTGATACATTGGTTAACTCTTTCGTGAGTGTTAAAATAGATAAAACAAAGAATTAGACCTATAGGCTTTCGGTGTTTCCTTGTTTTTGTTTTGGCACTGGACTTATAAGTCCAGTGCCATGCCGGCACGGTGAAGGACCAATTAAGAAAAAGTTTTTACCCATAAGACCTCGATATCTAATGATAAAGTTTAAAGTGAATATTATCTAGTTACTGTACGTTGAAAGTGATAATTCTGTTGACTTACTTGATGTCCCACGATGAAGGACTAACGTCTATAGAATTTTATCAGTTTTCATCTGATATAACTTATCAGTTATCTCGGTGTTATTTACGTTTGCAACAAACATTGTACATACAAATACCAGTCTCAAACGACGTTGGCAGCGTGTGTAGTAAAGTAAACAATTAGTGAAGTGCCTGATTCAATTTTGAAACTATATTCATCAGGTCAGTGTTACGGTGACTAAGTAATTGTAGGGATTGGAGTTAAGTAATTGATAGTGATGTGATAAGATAGAATCATACATATAAAAAGTATAATTATTAGGCAAGCCTTTATTTATTTAATGTAGGTATATACTATACAACAGAATTAGTAGGTACTCGATCAAACCCATTAGATTTAGGTAATTGTTTTGACAGGTCTCATATAACTCAGGCCAATAACTTCATTAGCCTTGTTTTCGGGAACAGGACCCGTATCCATTTGGGTGAAGACCAAAAAGTTAGCTGCCTTAACTCATTTAATTAAAATTTGTATAAATTTTTCCATTGTACGACGACAAATAATTAACCATTGAATAATGCACCTTAAGGTACTGTATTGAGGTTCATTATTGTGTCGTTAATTTTTGTCACACAACGGAACTTTTTAGTTAGCCTTAGAAAAAAAGCGATCGGAAAAAGAAAAACGCCATGCCACTGAAGTATTACTTATAGTCTAATTTAACATATCTATTTTTGCATTTGACATCTGTCATCTCAGTACATTTTAATCGAATTTAGGTTATAAATGTACTGAGATGTCAAATGTCACACCCACAGAGCTATATGAAATAGACTATAATCGTATCTGACCGTTCAGTCCTTACATTTCTTATAAATGGCAACCCACTAATTTGCAGAAGTTCCTTAGATTGTGTGCAAGGATAGGACGCAATCCTATCGTTGAGTTTGCAGTTTGCGTGTATTGCTCGATATATAGTTACGCAATTACAAGTAATAAGTCTCGTTTATATATATATATCTTTACACCTCATTAGAAGTGAAATCACTAATGTGTATAAAATCCTTTATGAAGACGGGAAACGCAAACAATTTTCGGAAGATTCATATCGTATTTCGATACTTCCTATGAGTTTTAGGTGCGTTAGTCGGTGGCAAAAGCAAGGTAATTGTTATCGACCGGAGATGTTCGCCGGTATTCACCTAACTGCAGTTAGGAGGTAGGAAGGACGAAGCTATTATAGAAATCGTGCCGCATCCTATATGTCATGAGAGAACTCGGAAACGGCCAATAGTCATTGATTACTGGTTGATTTTCGACGTCGTACGAACGTCGCGTTTTAACCATGGTTTTTACCAGCTGCTGTCCTTGTCATCTTTGCTAATTTTGCTACGAGAGATAAACGTAACAAGATCAAACCGCGCTAGTAACCAGTCGTAGCGCCACTCACGGTTCGTTCATTTACTCAAACAACCAATAAAATACAGTTCTCACGGGTTTTTTGAGAAGATTATTAAAAGAGGATTTTTTGTGTCTAGTCTATTCTATATTACTACGTATTAGGTTCCAATAGATAGTGAATAGATTATTGTTTGCCTTCAGTCCATTAAAAAAAATCATATAAGTAGATGATTGACTGATTATTATTATTACCTAAAGCAGTAACGTCTGCTAACGTAAACCAAATGGTTACAACGAAGCGTAAAATTGAAGAAAATTAATGGTTCAGGCCGGGTTCGAACCTCCGTTTCCAACGGCTTTCCGGGTCAATACGGGCGTCCTATACCTATTGGACCACCGAACCTGATGCTAGAGCCATTGAACTTTCCAACCAGTGGCTTCTGCATGCCTTAGGGTGACATCGTAGCGCCATCTACCGTAAAGATTTAGACTTTATGATCGGCACCATTGTCTCAAATTATGTTGAGAATCGATAGTAATGATATATTACACCCAAATTAATTATTTTTATTAAAGCAGTAACATCTGCTTTAATAAAAATAATTGCTGAGACGCAGGTTCGAGCCCTGCCTGAACCCTTAAATTTTTAATTGTTTCGCTTCATTGTTAACATAATTGACTTGACTTATATAAGCGGTATCAAAAACTTAAGGAATGCCCTTGATCATACAAGTCGTTTGCACAGGGACCTCCTCTCGATAACTAAATTGCCTCTGTCCCGTTTATATATTCGCAATTTTTTCATTTATTATCTAAAAGTAGTTAAAAAGATAAGTGTCTTGCGCCAAATGTATAACCAAGTATTATCAGAGAAGTTTGTGTAATTTTCACGTGAATCGAAGTAGTTATAAACTGGTTATATAGTTATTTCTTTTTCTTTTTTCCTAAATGAACGTAGATGTAATCTTGTACCCAAGGGCCTCGCACCGTTAATTCGCCGCAAAGGCAATTAAATGAACACCGAGCGATGACCTCCTATTAGGTATACTTAACTGATATTAGCAAATCCTTCATTATCGTGTCTTATTCGTATATTGCGTCGATTAATTTATAAACTAACATTCGGTTTAACATACTATTCAAAAGTGTGACAGTCGCGGAAGCCGAAGAAAATACTATAGTTGTCATTTTCTATTTTACAGGTCCGAGAAGGATACAAAGCTACAAACGTGGAACAGTTTTATCATGAGAATATTAATACCAAAGAAATTACCAAAATATAGTTAAATATATTTCGAAATAATCTGAAATCAAAATGCCCGAGCTAGGACCTGTAATGCGGGCGTTAGAACTGCAGAGATTGCTCGAAGACAAAGTGTCTGAATGGCGAGAGAGGTCAGCGCGGGTCGCCGGGGCGAGCGTGGCCGAGTCTTATCAACAACCGCTCAACTTCAAGCGACACACAAACAGACGCAAAAACAGCGCTGAAATATACAGAATTATCGCAAAGTACTCCAAGCCCAACAGGCGGCCGGTAGAGACAGTCGCTGCATCGATAAATAATGTACCAGCGCCTCCCCAACGACCCGCCAGACACAAAAAGATTCAATCCAATTTAAAATTATCCAAGAGCGAAGATAACCTTGTGCAAGCGACCATTATGGATCACCCTGACCCCTCGGCGGAAGACAAATCGCGGTTCAACTTCAGCAAGTACAGTGCCAAGAGTTGTGAAGACCTCACCGCGTTTGTCGACATCGACCGCAATAAGAAAAGTAAACTTTTTGAAGAAAACAGCATCCTAAACGCAAGAGTTGTAACACAGGATATACATACACCAAAAATATTACAAAGTATCAGTGAAGACGGATTGGACGCGTCGGCTCTCAGAGACAGTGGTATAGAAGTGAGGACATCGAATTTTGCTACCTCGACTCCTGTTTCTAGGAGAAGAGTCGTGAGTGAAAATGTGCCTGGTTTCGAGAAGTGTTCTAAGTACAATATTGCATTAAGGAGAGGCAGTTCAGAGCCTGACATTTTGAGTGTGAGTCCAAGTTTAGAATCAGTGAGAACTGAAGGTTCTACGAGTAAAAAGACTTTAAAGAATCGGTGGAAGATACTGAAACCAACGTTTCGTAAAGGAACATTGGATTGTTTGCTTCGTTGGCCAAGGAAGAAGCAGCGGCCCCAGGAAACGAGGTGAGTCATGATTTATTTTAGGCCCTGACGATACTATCGTCTCTTACCGTTGCCATTTTTTATCAGCATGCCATAAATTGCTCCAGTTTTGAACTAAACCACAACCGATCTGAGTGGATGTTTCCAAACGTAAACTTCCTTAACGATTTAATTACTAGTTTATCTGTCGGGTGATCTTATCATCTTGTGTAATGGAAACTCATTGGTCAATACAAGCTACTTATTGCGTTTGTGCATTCACATGTAAGCAGTTGCTAAGATGGCTAAATATAGCAGTTACAATTGGTAAGAGGCTACCTTAATCAATTTATATTGTCATAAATATTTACTAGATTCCCATACGTACACAACTGGAAATCTTCATATTTTTAAATATGATCATGCCATTAATTGCTCCTAAGCTCTTAACCACGATCGGGTAAACTACGAAGTGAATATTTCCTAACGTTATATTTAATGATGTGGTCATCTATGCTGGATGAGTTGGTACACGCAAGTATTTTTTTTATTATAGTTGGTAGATTGATAATAATTGTACACAGTTAATCTCAGTAAGAGCTACTCATACTCAATGACGTAGCGCACATGATACTGATAACTAAGTAGATCACGTTTTATAGGTGCTACTATTGACCTGAAATTATGTACCCGTTTGCTAGGTTATGAGTTAAAAAATGAATTTTTAGGGTTTCGTACCTCTAACGGATAAAAGGAACCCTTATACGATTAATTTGTTGTCCATGTGTCTGTCAAGACAAAACCTTAATTCATGTATCAGTTGAAATTAATATTAAATACTTACGAAGCTGCGGAGAAATCAAACTTCTATTCTAAGTCAACGCAATCAAAAGATGCGCACGTTTATGCCGCATTTGTTGTCGATGGCAAGGGAATCGAAACTTGTAGGGTATATTATATATATCCCGTTGACTTAAAACCATGCAATTTGCCAAAAGGTTCATGTAAGACTAGTAAATAAAAACGTGCGCTAGCAGTAAATTTGTAGTTACATTACAATAAATATATCTTTTAGTGATTACTTACTTATTTGCAGTTGGTAAACTATCCCCAGCTTATGTCGATGTATCGGGAAAATTGTTTTCCAACGGCAAACTTAAATTTGCCGCTTGGTACAGCTTTCTTTTCGTTAGAGCAATGTGCAGACCTTTCATAACACTAAAACATAAAGACACAAACAAGTCCGACTCGCACTTGGCCGACATTTTTACTTAAATTAGACAAGATCTGCTTTTCCTTGTGAGTCATCTTAGTTGTGACGCAAACATAAATTTAAATAAGATAAAAATATCTCGTATATTTAGATATTCGCAAATATTTTGTCGCGTATACTATCTATTCGAATTAACTTAAAATAAGAACAGAGGTTTCATACTTCCATATCTGGTATGGGAAATATAAAGAACCAGTAGCGTGGCATCTAACATATTATTCATTTAAACTTTATAGCACAATCCAGAAAAACAAGCCCAAATGGCGGACTTAACTACCAGTCAACCATTGGGTTAAACATAAATATGTAGTTGGTGCAGGATAATATCCTCCTATATTTAACATATTCTTGGTGAAAAGTGAGCAGATTTGTATTACTTTCTCTGCAAGAACGGTCGAATATGGTACTAAACTATCCTAACGTGAGGCAGGCCGAGCCGAAGGTTCTACTATACTATATACATTTTTTCTACTCCAGTACTTTTTTCTGTCATTTATATAGTTACTAACTCTAATATAAAGACATAAATAATGAAAGTCTGTAAAAATCTATATACTCTACTGCCCCAAAAAACACTGCTAAACGATGTTATTATGTCGCCAAAAAAGCATTACTTAAACAGCTGCATTCACACAATTTCCAATTTAAAAAAAACTTATTGTACTAATGCATTGCTGCCAACTTAAAAAATACTTTTTCTACGACTCGAGATTTTAATACATAAAATGCTGCTGTTAAGAACCGATTGCAATATGGGCAAATTATAACATCCGTATATGCATCCGTATCACTTCAATGCAACTCATAGGTATTAGAATGCTAAATGTTGTTTACAGTGTAATAAGTTCATAGCATAACAGTACAAACATGCAGGATAGGTAGTGAACTATGAACTGTTTGCAATCGTTGGTCTACTTATTGTTGTAATGAGCGCAGCTGTAGTGTGGTAGGTATCGACCAAAGGATTCCACACATTCCTGCTCTATTTAACGAGAACCTAAAGGTTTTGTAAAGGACTTTACAGACAAGATCGATAACTAGTAGTGTAGTAATATGTAGTTAGTATTTATGTTTATATTAGAAAAACAATATCATTAACATATTGCCATTGATTGCATCGATTAGTAGAATTGAACAGTGTTTTTCCAAGTCGTGACAGAGAGTACGAAATTTATACCTACTCTCACTGTTTAAGAAGGCTTGTTTGGTGTTATCAATTATCATATCGGCCACTCATTTCACTACTTTGAACTTTCGCTTTGTCGAGAACGACCAACGATAGTCCATGCTATCTAGTTGGATAACTATTTTTAAGTGTTCAATTAAACTGGCTAAGCTATATCATTACATCATTAGTTCGTCATTATTGGAATATGCAACTCAAGCGAATCACTTGCTTGCATGTTGGTCCCTGAAAAAGTTAAAGGTCCTTTGAGCTTGCCGTTACTCATGCAATAGTAATCTGCATATTAAACTAGAGTTTGAATATTGGAAATAATTTCTTTTATTTTATAACCAGTTTTTGGCGGACGGGAAATGACGTTAGTCTAGTAGTGATGACGCGTTTTGATTGACGCAATAACTGATCGATCGTTTTTATTGCCGGACTCGATTAATTTTGATATTTATTTTATAAACTTGTATTATAATAATGCTAAGGACTTTGATGACGTTAGAGATCCATGGAGCTTACGTATAAAAAGAAGCTTTAATTGATAGTCATACTCATTAATTTATTTAATTTTCAAGTGCCTTTACGGTTATTGGAGCTAGCATTCCCAATTATTAAATTACTTAGTATAATTACGAAAGAAAATAAAATTTCTATAGTATTACAAACTCGTATATCTGTTTTATATTACATAGAAATCTCCCGTGAGTCTCAGATATATTAACATACATACAACGGGTTTACTCATGTCGTAGAAGTCGAATATCGCGACATGTTTCGAATTGGTTAGTGATTCATCATCAGGAGAGCCGATCAGTCGCGTTAGTGTATAATTTACTCTATGGCGGCCAATCGGACACTGCGGGCCATCGCCGTCTGCTAGATGAGGGCGGGCGTCGCCGTAGGAGGCGAAAATCTACCCTCCTTATCACACACAATGGCTATTGTCGGATAGCACTCACTACGTCAATCAATTGCTAAGGTCTCGTCCACACTAACCACCGATGTAATCAGTATCCAAAACCCTCCCCCAGCAGGGAAGCACCGACCATCCAAAATGTCGGTTAAAAATTCGGAAACCGACTTACTTCGATAGGGAGCTATCTTGGAGGAGTACTTTCCGCGGAAATTAAAAACTTTTCTATCGAAATATGTCGAGCAATACTTATTCGACATCTACGTTCAGTTACTAACAATGCCTGTATATCTGAAAGTCTCATTGGTTCAGAAAGTACAAACGAAACAGGATAAGTCAGGGATAAGTGGATAATTAATATTTCCAAGCATTCGATTTTTATTCGCATTAGAATCTAATTCTAAGGAGTTCATTAAATCACGCGGTGTCAAACTCGTTGCACTAAGACGACTACAGCGCAGAGATGGGCATTAATCGATAAATTTTTTAATCGATTAAAAAATGTATTGTTAATTAATCGATAAAAACCGGCCAAGAACATGTCGGGCCACGCTCAGTGTAGGGTTCCGTAGTTGCCCATCCTCCACAATAGACCCGAGGTTTAAATTTCGAAAAAGATTTCAAGCTCTATAAAAAAGGTCGTAAACGCCAAAGTAACTGTAATTACTTATTACCTTCTGGAAGTTATCGATTATACTTGCCAGATTGAGCGACATGTTTTAATACAGTATGGCACTTAACTAATATGTATAACGTTCGAAGTATAAGGAAACCGCGCGGCACTTACGTCATTTTAAAGAAAATTATGAAATTTTGCGATAACTCAAAAACGCCTCAACTGATTTTATTCAATATAGTTTTTATTGAAAGTACTTACAAGGTTTTATTTTCATGAATTTTTTCATAATTTTTTGAATCGTGGTTGAAAAGTTAGAGGGCGGGGGGACGCTATTTTTTTATTTTCAGAGCGAATATTTACAAAACTGCTGAAATGATGTTTTGAAGACCCCTATTATTTTTAAAAGACCTATTCAACGATACCCCACACACTAATGTTGAAACGAGAAAAAAAACACCCCCACTAGGTGTTCGAGAGGTACCCGAAAAAAAAAAAACTTTTTTAGTTTTTATTTTACCGTTCTGTCGGCGTGATACATACACATACTGATACCAAATTTCAGCTTTCTAGTACTAATGATCACGGAGCTAAGCCGCGGACGGACAGACATACATACAGACAGACAGACACAGACAGACAGACAGACAGACAGACAGACAGACAGACAGACAGACAGACAGACAGACGGACAGACGGACAGACGGACGGACGGACGGACGGACAGACGGACAGACGGACAGACAGACAGACAGACAGACAGACAGACAGACAGACAGACAGACGGACATGGCGAAACTATAAGGGTTCCTAGTTGACTACGGAACCCTAAAAAATTAATCGTTGAAATTCATGATTAAATTAATCGAGAGAGTCTTCGATTAACGATTAACTAATCGTCATTTTAATCGATTAAATTTCACGATTAATTCTCGATTAAAAGTTGGAACACGCTCATTTGTGCATTTTACAAAAATACAATATGTCTTGTCATGTGTAAACTAAAAAAAACATTCTAGTGAGCTTTGTGAAATAAACTTGTTACAGTAATACAAGGTGGTTTTTATAGTGCAATACTCTAAGGTCGGCAGGGACTTAGACTTACAAAAAATATCTTATCTCTTCCTAATATTAATCGAAAAAAAAAATCTAGTATTCGATCGATTATAAATTTAATCGCTGGAACTTAATGGAGCTGAATGGAACTTAATCGGGATTAAATTAATCGGAACTCGTACGATTAGATTAACTAATTTTTAATCGTTAATCTCGATTAAGTAGGTTAATCTTAATCGATTAACTTTTGCCCATCTCTCCTACAGCGCAATGATTTTGATACCGTTCTTTTTCCTTGAGATAGAATAGGCAAATTATAGCTAAAATAGGTTCTATTTGTATTTCTTAGTCGACGTTTACGTTGAAATTATCGGAGCGCAACAGCTCACGTAAATCCCCTAATTGCAGTTAAACCTGTGTCAGGTTTTTTGGCGGAAAAAGTTAGATGTCCATAAACTCGCTGTGATTCATAGAATAGTTGTCTGTAGGGAACGTCGAACGAGCTCGACGAAGGTACTGCCAGCTGGTGCCATCATTCTGAACCTTTATTAATGTTATCAACAGTTGAATTTGACAATTATAGTGCCGCCCCATATAGTTTGTGCTCGTTCCCTATAGCTTAGTAGAGGCGTTAGTTACGCAGCAAATACGAAGTCCATACTCTCTGGTTACAGCGGTAAGATTATCTACGTATCTTAGGATTTCAGCGCCTCATTTTACCTTTAGCTTAAATTAATCGGTGGTGGAAATGGCTAGGGTCTAATGTTGAAAGTTGCTAATAATTTTTTTTTGCAGGAAAAAGGTAAAAGTCCAATGAACCCACAGTGATTCATGGAATAGCAATATGCATCTAGGAGTAGTTCCTACCCATCCGTTGCGGTCCAGCGCCGCTAGCGCCCCCAACAACATAACATTAGATGACTCACAGACGCAGTATCGTTCCAACTGGTTACCCCGTAATGCCCGGACATAGGTCAGTTTAGTCAGTCACGCTGCGCTGACGTTCGGCACTTTGTCGGTAGATGGCGTTGGGGGTACTGTATTTAGTGACATTTCTATCGATTTATTTATTGATGGTTGTTATTACAGTTTGTGGATGGAGTTAAATTCAGCAACGTTAAGTAAGCGAATTTAGAAGTCAGTTCTTCCTCGTTGGTCACTCTAGTTACCTTGTAAGATACACGGCTACGTGGCCTCGATTATTCCTGCTCCGCCCCCTTATGTTTGAGTCTGACCGATGACCACACTAAGGCCTAAGGGCCAAAACACAATTACAAGACACGACATCGCATTGTCATACGATGCGACATCGTGCCACGATGCGACGTCGTGTCGTGGAAATGCATTAATCCAAAATGTACTTGATCTTCATGTGACAAGATGCAAAATTAAAATTCATTTTACAAGCTCACGACGTCGCGTCGTACGACGATGCTATGTCGTGTCTTGTAATTGTGTCTGGCCCTAAGTAATCAGTTTTAAAAGAGATCCGTTACATTGCACTGAAGCTGAACGGAGAATATGAAGCAATTTAAAAGGTCAAACAAAGTGTATTTTAATTTGAGGAATGCGATGGTCCTTTTTAAACAGCTCTAGTTCAATGTACAGGCAGCTTATTTTACCTTTACCTCTGTGAGAGAGAAAGTCTTTCCCGGGAATATAACAGCTGTGAAGTTTCCAAATTGGAGGATCATAATGGATAAACGGAATTATTATAATATAGGTAGGTAGTAGATAGGTACCTAATATATGAGGAAGTGATGTACAAGTTACGGAGTTAGACATGTTTAATGACAAAGATATACTGAGTATGGACTTGAAGAGCGTTCTAATTAGTTTAAATGCAATATAATTATCTGCTTAATGTTAATAGCTCATTAACGAATAAAAAAGGTGACCTCGAGTTGACCATCTCTATACAATAGGTAGTACGTGTACACATAGGTAAAGATAAGATCGTCACTATGGAAAATACTTGTATCTTATTTTGCTCGAACATAAAGCGTCGTACCTATACATATTGCCACGAGAGTTCAGGTGTTTGCAAATAGTAGGGAATTAATGGAAATGGATCAAATGAGTGAATGTAAATGTATTTATATTATCACTCAATGTTCTTTCATTCTTAATGAATTTATTAGGTACAGTCGCCATCAGATATATCGCAGCATATAAGGCGTTCATAAATATTTGAACACGACTCTTATTGACTGGGTGTTAAAACACATGTTCTGATATTTATGAACGCCTTATATGCTGCGATATATCTGATGGTGACTGTACAAAGTTGTGGTTGACGAAGAACTCATCAATATTATCGCAAATATAAAATGACATAATATTATCTATTTTATATATTAATCATCCATAACGGAATACTTTGAAGAAACTTTTAGTGAATCTTGCAGTTCGGTGTTGAACTTGCTATCGGTACGAAAAAAGAACATTAATTTCAAAATGTCGCTATCACTCACTTACCTGTTGTATGCGTGACTTCAACTCTCGTGGCATATTACTATTACTCTATATGTCACCAGTATACAATACACCTATATTGCCAAGCTCGTGGTTGGTTTCAAACGTAAGTAAGCTTTTTTCGAAGTAATGACGAAAAAACCGCGAGTTCATGCCTACTTACATGGAAAAACAAAGGCGAATCATGACTGACTCCTAAGATGTTATATTTTATCAGTGACTGATTTTGACAGTGCTCTGGATAAGTTTGGGTATTTTTAGAACGAAACTGCAACAGATGTCGGGTAAAAGAACAGAAGTCCATGTTTTTGTTTCGTTAATTCTTTTCATTCACAATGAAATCCACATCCAATCAACCGCGATTTATAAAAATATACTTACATACATCCTCTATTATTCAAATACTGAATAAACATCAACGTTGAGACTACTACAGAACACAAAAATAAAATGATTGTGTTCATTTAGAGTACACATTGAGATTCAGATTCAGACCCGGATAAGGTTATGGTATGGTACCGCTGGGTAAACTACCGCTCTAGTATCTCGCCTGCGTGTAGTCGTGTTTGTCACGCGAGAGTGACGAAGGACCTGTCACTTTCTGACAACCGACGAGAGTGATGAATGAACATGTAGGAATATTTACCCATTCCGCTGCCCGCCGACGATAGTTGCAGTTATTTCATGCGCTTATAATTTGCTCCACTTCGCCTGATGGTAAGCAAAAAGGGGAGCCCAAGTCGCAACTGACTAGAAACCGACGGTGCCATGTCAGTTGACACTGCCATGCTGTCCTGCTGAGAGATGCTTCTTCACGCTTCGTTTGAAGGGTTCCATCCATGTTATAAGAAGGAGACACATGAGCCGGCAGAGAGTTCCATTTCATAATAGTTCGGCATGTGAAGTAATTGTCAAACTTCTTGGTACGTGTGGGAATATTTTCCACACGGTGAAACGATGACATCGCATAACGGCACGTGTGGTTCTATGAGTGACAGGGTAAAAATTCCCTTTTTACTTTTAATTTGGTATCTATTCTCTGTCTGTGTTACTATTATTGAGCGAGCGAGCGAAGCGTCTCCGTTTCTTCTTGGCCCAACTTTCTTTCGTATTTCCGGGTGTTTGAATGTTTGGTTTGGATGTCCAGATGCTGTCCGGCTGTTCCCGCCTAGAGGTCGCATTTCTTAACCGATTCTCGTGAAATTTTGTGAGTATTATTGATTGATTCACTTTTCGATTTCTTTTAAACTGGTAGGGATGTATGTAAAACGTAAAAAGAAACATCTTTTTCGAAACAAACACAAGATCTACAGCTCACAGAGCCACTAATATTATAGTCTCAAATTGAGTTTTCACATATAGTACGGTACCACATACGTAGGCTACCATATTACCTACGTATAGTTCAAAATTAAAATGTCTGAGTAACCTGCTGTTGTGTTGGAAACTCGCGGCCTCCCGATTCTAGGCCTACGCGACGCGCTTGGCTGCCCGCACTACGTTTTTGTGTTATCCTTTGTACATACATTGAACGTAGCGTTTATCACGATGCCTTGACGATAACCGGCTTGTTTGCAGCGGATTATTGCGTGACATGCGGGAGATGTTTACAGCCATTCAGCCTCGTTATGACTCTGGACGCTAATAAAAGCCTTTAATGGTATCGTGACGTACTTTGGGAATGTCTGCCTCGTATCGTACCTCACCTACTAGAAATTTACTGCTTGATAATTATTTGTCTACAAGTCATAGACGATAAGGTTCTACATAAGCTTCTGAAACCAATTAAATTAATAAATATAAACCTACCTAACTGGTTAACTCCTACACTCTACAGTTACCTACATAAAACGTTCTTCTAAATAGTACAAAATGCATTAAATCAATAGGTGTGGTCGTGTGGTCGAAGAAATTCTTAGGAAATTTGCACGTATTTTCCCAGAAACACCTCTGTCAATATTTAGTAGTCTATGAACGAATAATTTAATCCATCACGTCTACGTCTAGCACAACCAGTGTTGCCAGATGACATTTATGAAAATCCGTAGGGTGAGACATAAAAGTCTGTAGAATTCCGTAGATTGTCGCTTGAAAAATCCGTAGTTCTACAGATTTTTTTTCAATGCTTTATTGGACCATATTAAAGCTTAAAATGTTATTAAAAATTGGTAACTTTTGCAAAAACGTACGTGGAAAAACAAAAATCTAATATTTTTGAACACCATGTCCATAGTTTATTCATAGTTTTGAGTTGGTAAGAAAATGAAATTTAAAAAACAGACCACTGAGTGAAAGTGCATGATTAGTCCGCGAGTGTTTCAGCCAGAATTACAATTAATTCGCAGAAAAAGTACATGTTTTGGTGATAAATAAAAGTAGTCTGAAATTCCGTAGGTTCCCTAATAATTTCCGTAGGTCTGGGCACAAGGCCTAAATTCCGTAGATCTACGGATTTTTCCGTAGTTCTGGCAACGCTGAGCACAACTATGCTCCGCGACTTTTGTCGCGCGACATAGCGTCGCGCTACCCGTCACTCTCACATTACTGCACAGAAAGAGACCATGAAATTACGAGTATCTCGCTCGAGAAATAGCCGCTTATGACAGTTGTGCTAGAGGTGCTGGAAGGGAAGTTTGCGTTAAACTGTGACCAAGTAAAATTTCGGGCACGCTCGCGGCTTCGAGGTCATGTTTTTTCTTGAAATCCACTTGAAAGGCCCGGAAGGAGGCGGCATTGCTAACAGATCGAGTTATTAGTATTGTCCAAAAGTCTTTAAAAACATAACAATCGAATAAAGCATTTTACGAAAAAAATAAATTGGTTCTGCAAGACTGCAACTGAATTGTGGATATTACGTAAAATCTAAAACACCCAACAAAAATACTGGGTCTTTTAAGACAAGCGAGTCTTGTTGTCATAAAATGCTCTATATCTATCTAATATGCTGATAATAGTGATAATACTGACATATGCAGTATGTATGCAGTATATTTATGTATAATACGAGTATATCGACGACGATGTGGTCAAGATTACGTGCGGCTACTAGATGAAGGCAGCGCAAGATCGGTCGTTGTTTTGAAGGAGGCCTGCGTTCAGCAGTAGACGTCTGTCGGTTTTATCTCAAACTTACATTTACACTCTACTAAGTACAGACAATATAGAAACGCCAAATCGGTCTCTTTTTGTTTTTTACTACTGAGAATCACTGAGTATGAGTACATGATGTTTTTCTCTCGGTCACACATAATAAGAACTAAGTAGTTCTATTCTAGCGCGTTACGAGATGAAACATTGCTCGCGTTTCAACATTATGAGTGCGTTGTCATTCTTCAAACAACATCGCTAAAGTTTTTGTTATGCTAATGAGTTGCTATCAAGATGCATACTGAGTCACGATTTGAGGAGACTGTCGGTTCTCTATCTTGAAGTACTTACCTGGGTCTGGTCATACATAATTACATATTTTTCTATATAGCAAGTTTACTTTTGTATACTACAGGGTAGGAAAATCGAATGCCACATGAAAGGTTTTAAATAGTGGAAAGAATCAATTATACGAATATACTTATTTATATTTTAATATTCGGATGTGTAGTATAGGCTGAGTAGGTAAGGTAGTAGGGTAGGGTGTGTACATAATTGAGAATTGAAACGTTTTGATAAGTAAAGAATTAAATACAGGCTTCTCTATCCCCGCGACCTCTGAGTCAGAACAATAAAACAGTTCTGTTTGTCTTCTCTATTGACAGTCTGCTATAGGTATCATACAATTTAATAGGGTAAATACGAAACTAACTAATCTATATTTTTAACCTCTAGAGAATAGTGTTGCGGGGCGTGATGGACATATTTATTTTATAAAGGGTATTCCTTGTGGAAACTAACTAAATGGCTCGTTTGAAATGCTCTTTAATGACTTCGCAGTTGCTTTGTCTTTGTCAATCCCAAAATTTGCGGTTGTATTGAACGCATTTAGCCAACTAAAAAACCAGCTACGAGCCAGGTACGAGCTGGACTTGCGTATGAAGGTTTCCGTAGGTACCGTGCATACCTATGTATAGACACACTTTACAAAAGTGGTTCTAAAAATATATCCGGCGTCAAATAAGACAGGCCTTCTCCATAGCTGTACGAATTCTCTGTCTGCGCCTGCTACTTGGAGAGCTGTTAAGCAGAGAAATTAAATTGGGTATAAGTATAAATACATAGGTGATACAGTAAATTTAGGTCAACCATAACCTCCTTGAATTAGCATGCAAATATCACATAATTTTCTTGAATACATACCAAGAAATCAGACGTGGGAATCATGATATTAACTACTTACATAATCACAAATTATATAAATACATTTCAAATCTGTCGACGTCATTACATAGGATGCGTAGGGAATAAGTGAAAGGCGCGTGTGTTTCTATTAAAAATGTGCGAGGATGATGCTGCCTACCACTGGAGCTGTTTCAAATAGACCAATCACATTCCTCTGATTTGAATGCACTTCTTTAGGGCTAGGTACACAGAAAAAAAAAGTTTTTTGATACAAGAGCCAGATATGTCTCAACTGATGTATCTTGATCCAAGATATATATACTTGGACTAAGACATTTTCACTAACGATTCAAGAATGTTAATTTTTCAAAATTCAAGATTGAAAGTCTTGCGTCAAGAATTTTATTCCTAGGTTCAAGATATAAATCTTGAATTAAAACTCGCCTGTTTCTCATATTAAGAATTATACTTGCGGTTTTGTTGTAAGAGTTAACTCTTGTGTCAAAATAGGGACATATTTAGCTAGAGAATTAGTTTAGCTCTTAAGTGGAAAATGTAAAAATATTGAATCAAGTAACATTATTCTTGGCGGGAGATATGTATTGCTGCATCCAAGAAATAGTTAAATCTGTAATGAAGAACTAAGACAATATTGAATCAAGTAACACGATTCTTGGCGGGAGGTATTTATTGCTGCATCCAAGAACTAGTTAAATCTGTAGTGAAGATCTAAGACAATATTGAATCAAGTAACATGATTCTTGGCGGGAGATATTTATTGCTGCATCCAAGAAATAGTTAAATCTGTAGTGAAGATCTAAGACAATATTGAATCAAGTAACATGATTCTTGGCGGGAGATATGTATTGCTGCAACCAAGAAATAGTTAAATCTGTAGTGAATATTTAAGACAAAATTGAATCAAGTAACATGATTCTTGGCGGGAGATATTTATTGCTGCATCCTAGAAATAGTTAAATCTGAGGTGAAGATCTAAGACAATATTGAATCAATTAACATGATTCTTGGCGGGAGATATGTATTGCTGCAACCAAGAAATAGTTAAATCTGTAGTGAAGATCTAAGACAATATTGAATCAAGTAACATGATTCTTGGCGGGAGATACTTATTGCTAAATCCAAGAAATAGTTAAATCTGTAGGTAGTGAAGAACTAAGACAATATTGAATCAAGTACTAACATGATTCTTGGCGGGAGATACGAGGGCGGAGTGATAAAAACAGTTTTCCAATGGCAAAATTAAGTTTGGCAATTTAACTTTTCGTTAGAGGAATGTGAAATCAAAAAAAACAAATACAAATAAATTTGTTGAATAACTTCTTGTACAAATGTTACAACACTTACAACTATAGACTAAAATTTACAATTAGATACGTATAAAAAGGTGCCTGAGCTAGGGATTCCCTGTGGTTCAGGCAAAAAGGTACAGATATATGTCTATTAATATTCATCTAAATATTAAAAATAGGTACATTATTACTTGGTAACTAGCATACAAGTACAATATTTTATTGAAGTAAACTATGTAAATTAACTGACTAATAAAACAGTATAGGTAAAGATACAATTATACATCAATTTACAGCTTGATTACTTTTAGTTCAACACTGACATTTGGTATTAATTCACTTGATATTCTACCTTAACGCCACCGTAATTAAGTCTTTATTACAACCATTATATAACATTATATTACAATTTGCGACACTAAGCGGATATAGGCTAAGCTATACATATGGGCTAAGGTAAATATGATTCAAACTCTTCCTAATAGTCACCTCCTAAAGTTCCTACATTGTTATACCAAACACCCTGTATATGTGTTTGCTTTATTGTTGTAATGATCAGGGTTCGTAGGAGGGTTAAGCTATACTGTGGCCTGTCCGTTTCATACATTTTTGCATGTCGTAACATTGAAGACCTGTGACATAATTTCCTACCATAATCCATCGGACCGTCTGGCCGGTATGGTTAGGAATTAAGATTAATAATATCACATATTGCAAACATAAACTTATCAATGAAACTGCCAAGCCGTACTTTATAAACCAAGCTCTTCACTATGCAGAAGAAATTGTTAGCTCGCCTCTCATCACATTTCGTCTTCCTCACTCCTTTTTCATTAGTGTCTTTGCTCTCGCTCTTCTCCCTTGGGCTCTCATTGCTGCATATTGTGACCACATTTGCTCTCCACATCGGTACATGCACATTTGATTCTGCATAAAAAACAAAACAATTTATAATAACAATATAAACAATATATTAAAACCAAATCACTCAAATACTAAGTAATATATTCTATTCGGACTTATTGCACAGAACTATACTTATTAATCGCTCATCCGATAATATTAATATGCATTAAGAAATACAACAATTAGTCATTCAATAATTGTAATATTAATAGAAATATATCGGAAACTAACACAACATATAAGTTAGAATAATAAGCACTAACCTGGGTAATTGACTCGGTATCCTTTTTCTTAGTGAAATTCTTAAAAGAGTTTTTTCTCGCGCCAAAACATATTTAATTCTACAATCTTACGCCAAGATATCATTTTCTTGCTCGATTTTGGACCAAGAACCTTGAAGCTTGTTGAGTCTTGGCTCTAGACAGTCAAGTTTAATTTTTACTAGTGTTGCTATATAAATAATTTTACCCCGATCGTCTTGGAAACTATTCGTGTAAGGTTAATCACTATTATGTTGGACGACCGATGTTAAATTCTACAGCATACTGTAGTTATGAATAAAATTATACTCTATCCGGATAGGGCTTTAACTAAATGTAAACAAACATGCGCTGTCAAAGTTGACATAATCAGGTGTACTCAACATTTTAACAATTGTTAAATTTTAATTCTTACTTTCGATTATTCTTTTGGTAGTCAGACACTGATCAAGGTTCGGCAGAGCAGAAAAAAAATTAAATGGCCTTTGCCAAGTCATATACGCAGCAGAAAAACAATAACTAACACAATAATAACAACTAATTGAAAACACTAATAATGAACAGAACAAATGAAATAACAATATGACCAATAACAAAACAAACTAACAAGAAAACTAATGCAAGCGAAAATTCCGACTAGTATATAGTATGGGAAAACGACTACATGAGAAGTGTCAAGTGTCATGTTATTTGAAAAAGAGGTTGCAGATTCCTAGGTTTTTAGGTTCTTTATTGTGCACAATTTGTAGAATATTTGGCGGCATAATGAAATTATTATTAAGTAAATGTACTTAGGGAATAATTATATAGTCCTGATTGGGTATCGTATGGTTTATTCTATGACCTGATATTATTAAAGCAAAATAAATATCATATTTTTTATTAAAGTAATATTATTAAATACAAAATTTACCAACCAATATCAGCCTGATAAAGCACCTAATTTATGGTTTGTTTACATTTAGTTAAATACCTATCCGGATGGAGTATAGCTCAATATGTCATGAAACGAGCAAAAAAAAAACTTTTTTGAAATATGTAACTTCAAAGGTGCAGTTAGTATCAAAAATATGTATACGAATTTGAGTCTTATTCCACAAACATCAGTGCCGAAATGTAAACACATTTTTTGATGTTGGTACAGTCAGCATCAAAAATATGTTTACACTTCGGCACGACTACGCAAATTTTGTTTTTATTTTAAAATCCAACAAAATTTTTGTAATTGTTTTCAGAATGCTTATATCTATTTTAAGAAACCAATAATTTTATGACAACCATGAACTTAAACGCACTTTTCCTCGGTGAAAATAATAAATTACGTATTTTCTCCATGAAAGTGAGTGAAGCGAAAGCGGTTTGTCAGGATCGTAGCAAATGGAGATCCGTGATCTCTGCCTACCCCTCCGGGAAAGAGGCGTGATTATATGTATGTATGTATGTATGTATCTATGTACACATATAGGACAACCCTTATAGGATAACTTTGTTGGCCGTCCGTCTGTCAAGACCCTTTTTCTCAGAAACGCGTGGAGGTATCAAGCTGAAATTTATATCAAATACTCAAGTCTACTGTCCCTTGGAGCTGTGAAAAAATCAAACTTCTAAGCCAGCGCAATCAAAAGATACAGCCATTTATGCCGCAAATTTCCGCAAATTTTCGAAACTCGCAAGGGAATCAAAACCTACAGGGTACTTTCCGTGATCTCAGAATCTTGAAATTTGGTACGAAGCAACGTCTCATAGCACAGATTATATTATAATAAAATAAATGATATGTGTTAATATAAAATAAAGGATTACTGAAACGATAAAGAGACTTGTCTTTAATTTATGCTCCTCCAGCTTTCCATATTGTAATGTTATGGATTTCATTTTTCAATAAAAGCACCATAACTATGATTCGATTGTCGTGATGGTTGAACTTTTACTTATATACCTACCTACAGGTTTGTACGGAACCCTCGGTGCGCGAGTCTGACTCGCACTTGGCCTGTTTTTAAATAACTAATTTGTAAAATTAAGGAGGCCAACTGACCATATTTAATTGTGACTTAAACGTAACACAATAATGGGGAATGGATGAAAATTTTGAAAACGCTTGAAACGCTGCTGAAACTTTTTTTATAAATTGGTATAACCTTCATTATTCTCAGAATAAAGTTACAGATTAATCTGTAGCTTTAAATAATTTAAATTCCTCCTCCTCCTAGCCTTTGTCCCATTTTTTTTTTGAGAATGAATTCTCAATCGGGGTCGGCTACCTAAATCCCAAGATGTGGCGTAGGCACTAGTTTTTACGAAAGCGACTGCCATCTCTGACCTTCCAACCCAGAGGGGAAACTAGGCCTTATTGGGCTTAGGTGGTTTCCTCACGATGTTTTCCTTCACCGAAAAGCGAGTGGTAAATATCAAATGACATTCCGTACATAAGTTCCGAGAAACTCATTGGTACGGGCCGGGTTCGAACCCGCGACCTCCGGATTGAAAGTCGCATGCCCTAACCACTAGGCTACCACCGCTTCTCTTTAAATAATTTAAATTAACACATTAATTTATTAACACTATATTATTCCATTTACTCCTCAAAATACCCTATTGTCACGTGATCGCGACATGAGCCCGGACTAGAATGACATATATTCCGCCCTATGTCAAAATGTGTACTACTATACTATTAATCGCAAGAATCGTTAAAATCGTTATACCATCAGTGAAAAGTCTCCCAAGATCTGAATGTACATATATTCTTAGCATAAAATCAACTTCCAGGCTTCTAAAATAACAGGGAACTTCACGTGTATACAACATTTATTAAAAATTACCGTTCATAACAATATGCCGTTTAATTGTTTTTGTTTGATAATTTTATTATTGGGAAATCGAAATCGATGGCTGGCAACACTGGTTAGCTTCAAAGAGTATGGAATTTCCGGCTAGTTCGTTCATTTCAAAAGTCGTTCCGCGTCGTGCGACGTGCAGCTTCGTCATAATTATCGTCATTCTACCTATTCAGTGCGTGAAGTGTTTTCCCAACAGAAAGTATATACACTTATTATATGAAAGCGGTGCCAACTTTTAAATCTCCTTCGAGGAAATATGTGCCTGCTAAAGGAAAATTAACAGACAAGGTCCGTAATCTGCTGCACATGTCAGGAACAAAGAGAAGAAGCATTAAAATTACCGATTCAACAGACCCTGATTCCGAAACAGATTCTATGAAAAAAATCGAAGGTAAAATAGTGTTTATTTATAATTTTTAACCGACTTCCAAAAAGGAGGAGGTTCTATGTTCGACTGTAAGTAGGTATTTTTTTTATGTATGTTCATGTTCACCGATTACTCCACCAATTGTGGATTGATTTTCAAAATTCTTTTTTTATTGGAGAAAGTATACTCGGAATCTGATGATGGGATCCTGGGGAAATCGAGGGCGACCCTCATATATTTGCGTCTGAAAGTCAACATCTCGTCATGCTGAACTGATGATGGAAGGTATAACTCAATGATTAGGAGTTAGGGGATAATTCTTTAAATATTATAGGTACGTTAAGACCCTTAGTCGTATTCTTTTCAGTGTACTCCTGAGGTGATACTGTTGTCACCAAGTAAATCGAAGGGAACACCAGGAAAATCAAAGGCATCTCTCAAACATTCCGGGCACTGAACTTGTTTTTCATGTATTTTCTAAAGTTCCATCATCGTCTCATGGTGATGAGCTGATAATGGCAACTATAACTCCTTAACGGTTAGGAGTTAGGGGATAATTGTTTAAATATTATATATAAGTTAACAATATTTCAGAGACGGTCCCAAATGGTGATGATGTGATTTGGCTTCAACACAATAACGAGCCTTGGGAAAGAGTCGTGGAAAAATGGACCAACACTTTCAACATAAGAGCTAAGGGAAATTTCACAACAGTGCACGAGTTTATCGAAACATGGAGTATCTTAAAAGATACTAAAGCAGACACACTGGTAAGATTTTTTTTTATTTTCTCTACAACATTCCACGCAAAATAGGCGCGCATAGGTATGTCGTTGAGTTGCGGAAAATAGCCCGCGTACAACTATATTTCTACAACAAAAAAAATAACAATTATATGTACTTGATCTCGGAAAAGTGGGACAGGTCTGTTAGAATTTTGTTTCCAGTTCCAGTATAGGAACTTATAATAGTTACAATGTAAGACGAGTAGGTATAGCTGAATATGATAAATATAACTTATAATTTCTATTTCGTTCCAGATACTTTTGGATTTTGAAAGACTATTTAAAGAGAAATCGCTGAACTTCTTCAAGAACTGGGAACCATTCTTCTCAAAACTCTTAGTACTCAGGGGAGATATTGTGTCCAATGATGATGCTAAATCATTAATTGAAAGTTTAGGAGATATTGCTGACAATGGTACGTCGCATTGATGCTTATTTACAGTTTACTAACGATAGACTTAAAAGGGGTGATGGGTGAAACCCATATTTTTCTCGACACTGCTCGAAAATGTGGCCATAGATAACCTAAATCCAGTACACAAAACTGCTTGTATTGGTACATTTGACAGCTGTTACATTTATGGCTCGCAATTACATCGACAATATAGCACGTTACGGTAACAGGTCGTATCTAGTATGCATGGATTTCATAGTAAGATACGACTTTTCAAAAAACCAATCATGTGCTGCATGTCTATTCAAAGGACTTTTCAGACTCAACAACAATGTACTATTACGTCACACCTGGCCATAATGTGAGTTTTGCCGCACGCTGCGCGTACGGTAAAACTCGCATTGTGTCCAGGTGTAGACGTAAAATTGTGTACTCACCACGGGCAATAAAAGAGAAAGCCCTCTATCGCATATTTACAACCCTCGCCTGCGGCTCGGGTCACAATTTACTATTAATTGCTAAGCACCCGAACACACATTTACCTTCCAACCGTCAGTCTCAATCTCTTCGATCTACACTCTCTCACTCGCACACGTCAGTCACGCCAGAGGTTTCTCTCACTCACTCCTTCATTCGTTCCTTTCTTGTTCGTTCCCATTCTACCTCTAGCATTCAATCATCTAGCACTCAGCGACAGCATCCATTCCTACATTTATAATTACTCAATTGTATTATTTGTTTCAGACAAAAAAATACCGGTCCAAATGTACCTGTTAGGTTATTTAGTACCACCTAAAGGCCGAAAATCACGCAAAATAAAATTTTCGACGACTGAGTCTATCCAAGGATTAATGATTCAAACAAATGTAAGTATTGCACCCACATCCTTGTATTATTTTAGGTATTTGTTGCTTTTTAGGGTTGCGTACCTCAATCGGAAAAAACGGAACCCTTATAGGATCACTGTTGTCCATCTGTCTGTCTGTCAAGAGCCTTTATCTCAGGAACGCGTGGAGGTATCGAGTTGAAATTAAAACCATATACAGATGTAGTTGCATAAATGTTTTCCTTCGTATTTTGTCGGAAACGTTCGTATTTTACATGCTACTTCAGTCAGCCTCATTGACGGGTACCGAGACTGACAGAAGTAGCATGACAAATACGAACGTTTCCGACAAAATACGAAGGAAAACATTTATGCACTACATCTGTACTCAAGTCTATGATCCCTTGAAGCCGTGAAAAATTAAATATCTAAGTTAACCCTCGGTGCGCGAGTCAGACTCGCACTTGGCCGGTTTTTTTCTATCAAGTTAGACGAGCATACTTTAGCCGATTCTGCGAGTAGGTAGTAATGTTTTTAGGATACTGTATGTAGGTATATTTCCTTGGTATTTATTCTGGAGCGTAAGTGGGATCTTTGTTTCCCCAGTGGGGACTATTGGGTGGGAATAGACGGGAATAGGCCTTCATTTTCGACGCCCGCGTTAGCCTAGTTGGTAGTGACCCTGCCTACGAAGCTGGAGGTCCTGGGTTCGAAGCCCGGTAAGGGCAATTATTTGTGTGGTGAGCACGAATATTTGTCCCCGAGTCATGGATGTTTTCTACATGTATATCGTTGCCTAGTACCCATAGTACAAGCTTTGCTTAGTTTGGGACTAGGTCGATTTGTGTAAGATTGTCCCCAAAATATTTACTTATTTGAAATTCATCAAGCACAGCCAGACATATGACTAACAAGATCTATTTTAACATGAATACAAAATATAATTTTTTACCAACTTAAAAAAATGTTGTTTTTTAACCTAATTACATTTGATTGAATTTTTTTATTTAAAAGCATTGTGAATGTGTGTTAATTAAATTGTGGGTAGCAATGTGTGTGTGTGTGTGTGTGTGTGTTTTAAGTACTTTTGTTGTTATTCCAGGACCCTGGAGATATCGACGATGTGATAAAGAAGCAAAAACAAAAAGCTGCAGAGCGAAGTGACACCGTGCAACCCTATGTGCTGATACAAGGACCGCTGCAGAACTTTTCACAGATATACATTATCATCGATGACGTTAAGTATCACGTGCAGTCGGCTGCAAAGGCGTTTGACTTGCTATTCAAAATTTATCATGTCTTCCACGCCAAATATCCACAAACGGCAGAGCACCTCCATTTAATTATACAGAAGAAAGTGTATCAAATTCACACGGCTTACGATTTAGTCCCACCGTACATAGTAGATGTTTTAAATTTAGAAATTTATTAAATTTGTAAAATGCAGTGTCCTGAGTGCAAAATTGATCTTAGTAATTTTAAACAATATATTTTACATTTAGAACTAATTCACAAGATAAAAAACTGTTTCCACTGTCCGGTCGAAAATTGTCAGAGAATTTATGGCACAAAATATTCTTTAAAAGATCATTTGACTTTTTTCCACAAATTGTTTGAGAAGCGCCGACTTGACAGTAAGCAAATTGAAGGAACTCATGTTCTTAATACTCCAAACTGTAATACTACAACTATCACTGAAACGCAAACGAGCAGCGAGTCTTTGAAGTTAAGCAGTTCCACTAAGCCTAAGTTTAACATCGAGGATCATATTAAAGACAGTAAAGATGCAATAATGCAGTTTAAAGAGGATCTTAACTTATCGGTCATACTTGTATCAAAGTTATACAGCTATTTAAACATGCCAAGAAGTCAAATACAGAGCGTAATAGATATTTTCAAAACATTCCTTGCAGATTCAGTAAATCACATAGAAAGACAAATTCCAGTGTCTAATAATGATCATTGTAATGACAAAGCCCATTTTGAAAACTTAAGTATGTTTTTAGATATATATAAGAATTGCTTTCAACCAATTGACACTGAACATAAACTCATAAACTTTTTTAATGCAAGTGGGAAGTTAGTTAAACCAATTAAGAAAAAAATCGGTGTCTCTAAAGAGCCGAAAAGAGTAAATTCTGCGGTTATTATGTCTTTAAAGGATGAATATGTTTATTTGGTACCTTTGAGAAACAGTTTAAAGTTGTTTTTAGAGTTGCCACATGTCTTGAACGACATATTAGACTATCAAAAAGATCTTGATAACACTGAAGGTGTATTTCGAAATATTATTAATGGAGCGTTATGGAAATTAAGAAATACACATGGTTCAGATATTACAATTCCTATATATATCTACTATGATGATTTTGAAAATGGGAATCCATTAGGTAGTCATGCTGGTAAGCACAAAATTGGCGCTGTCTATTGCAGTATTGCGAGCATTCCACCACAGTACGCTAGTCGACTGGAAAATATTTTCTTGGCTCTGCTTTTTTATTCTAGACAAAGAGTTAAATTTGGTAATAAAGCTGTTTTTGAACCATTGCTCAGTGAATTGAAATTCTTAGAAAATAATGGTATACACATTATTTCAAATAATAAGAAACTAAATGTAAAATTTTATTTAATTGCCTTATCGGGAGATAATCTGGGACTTAATTCTATTTTGGGTTATGTGGAAAGTTTTTCTGCCAATATTTATTGTAGAATTTGCACTATGGACAAACAAGAATGTCAGACTGCCATTGTAGAAAATGAAAACAAATTACGATTACGAGATGATTATGAGGATTGTATCATTAATAATATTGGCGTAAAAGAAGATTGTGTATGGAATAGTCTCGATAGCTTCCACGTATTCGAAAATACCAGTGTTGACGTTATGCACGACCTGTGTGAAGGTGTTCACAGATATAGTATGGCTTCAATTATACAGTCATTCGTTAACAGAAAGGTTTTTACGTTAGATCAATTAAATTCCAGGATAAAATACTTTGCATATACTAGATCCGAGCATAATCACCCCCCACCTGTAACTAAGCAACATTTGTGTAACGGGGTCATAATGTTTTCGGCGTCGGAGATGTTATGTTTTGTGAGAAACTTTCGTTATATTATCGGTGACTTGATTGAAGAAACTGACGAAGTGTGGAACTATTACTTGCTTTTATTAGAGTTAACAGAGCTACTTACCGAACAAACTATTTCGACCGAACATCTAGCCTATTTGAAGCAATTAATTAAAGAACACCATCAAGTTTACCTAGAGCTATTCAAAACCTCTTTAAAGCCAAAATACCATTTCTTAATACATTACTCGGGTGTGATTAAGAAAATTGGACCGCCTATATTTTACTCTGCTTTCAAATTTGAAGCTAAACATAAGGAACTAAAAAAGGTATCACGATCTATTACGAGTCGGACAAACTTGTGTTACTCTATCGCAATACGCTGTCAAGTAAAAGACTGTAGCAGGTTTTTATCCAGCGGAGGCTTCGAAAACAAATATAAATGTGGACGTTTACAGAAATGTGTAAATATTCCTGATCATTTGATTAGTGATTATGACTATTATTCAATTCCAACGTTTCAAACAAATGGATATATTTATGATTCTATGTCCGTTCTTTTGTTTGAATGTAAAGATGACAATCCACTTTCTTTTAGTTGATAATATGCTAGTTAGAGAAAAAGATTTGAATGCTGTAATCCTTTTCTGTACTGTGTTACAAATAAATAACTACAGTACTCATCTCAAAGCTTATCGAGTAAGCAAAACAAATGAATCCAAATATGTGTCTCTGATTGAATGTTGTGATCAGACGCCAATGCCTCTCCGCTCAGTGCGTGGTGAATTATACGTGTCATTTTATAAATAAGTTAAGTTTAATTTTAATAGAAAATTACTATTGTGTTCCACGGTTCTTACTCGTATTTTAAAACGCCGTGCTGGATTTATATGTATCTTTATAGTTCACAATGGGTGAAGTCATACTATCGCCCACACTTACAAAATAGTACAAATTATTTCTTGAATTTGTACTGCGCTAGAAATAAAAAACCTTAATATTACAGCGATAAAGTCGGAAATATAGTAAGTTGACAGCTTCTCATACACCACCCAAAAATTCCAAATGTACAGTCAAGGGCACCATTATGTATTCACTCAAAGTTTCAAAAATATGTATACTACAACCTTGTTGTTGCAGAAATAAGGTCTGTCTACATATTTTTGAGACGTTGTGGTGTATACATAGTGTGCCCTTGACTGTACTACTCGCTCTTTTTGTCTACACTCGAAAAGCTAAAGTTTCGGGTACACGTTGTATAGAAATTCCATACAACGTGTCCCCGAAACTTGTGCTCTTGACAATATTTCAAGTTGAACAACAAAAACCTGACCTAGGTACCTACTATCGCCCACAATGTTAACTGTCCATCGGTAGGAATGTATATCTTTTCGAAATAAGGCCTTGTTTACGGAGACGCAGCGCGTCGCGCGTTGCGTCGGGCGGCGCGGCCCGCGCTTAATTCAAACATATTATGGCGTTGTATAAGTGCGTTCACGGAGAAGCGTGAGCGGTTTCCATAGTCGCCTGGCACCACGCGTGTCACCGCCCACCGCAACGCGCGACGCGCCGCGTCTCCATGAACAAGGCCTAACAAGTGTGAGTGATAGTAGTAGGTCAGGTAATATTATTTGTATGGAAAGTCGAGCTTCCAGTTCGTCTAAAATATGTTAATTATTTTTTTATTGCAATCTACTGAACTAAATAAAATATAAAAACAATTTCTTTTTTTCATTATTCGCACAAGCTTTATGTACTTACCTACCTACCTAATTAGGTATAAATGTGTTTCAAATACCTTACTTCTTTTTCATTCTTCTTTTTGAGTATAATAAAAAAAAATTGGTATAGTTACATTATCTATTTTTTAAATAGCAATACACTGTTTAATTTCCACTCACTAGATTCTTATATGTACAATAGGCGTATTGTAAAGTAGTTTAGTATAAGTGTCGCAAGTTATGCTATTGATATTGGCCCTTATTCTTTCTTTCATGCCTATTAGATTCGACTTGTCTTTGCGAATCGGCCAGTTGAAACATTGCGATGGTGATATGCCAACGCTAACCAATGGCGTTGGTCATATCATCGTGTTAAATTTCAATCGGCCGAATCGCAAAACCGAGTCCAATATAGCGAACCTGGTTTGAATATTTTGCCGTTCATTTTAACATATATTTATATTATACAGACAGCGCTACTACCGAAACACATTTATGCTGGAAACAAGACTTTTTGAAGTGTATTTAAAAATGGCTTGTCCTTGTATGAAGACATTTCCGAGTTTTCAATGAAGTGTCATAACTTCAATGAAAGCTCAAAAATGTCTTCATACAAAGACAATCCATTTTTAATTACACTTCAAAAATGTCTTTTTATGCTATTTGCAACAAGATACTTTAGTTCTTGGGTCAAAACATTAAACTTTAAAAAAAAGAGCTTTACATGATTTGAATGAAGTACGTGCCGTTTTACAACAAGAACTAAACGATGTTGAGTAAATTAGTGCTGCTACTTGCAACAAGATACTTTAGTTCTTGGGTCAAAACATTAAGCTTTTAAAAAAAAGCTTTACATGATTTGAATGAAATATGTGCCGTTTTACAACAAGAACTAAAGTATCTTGTTCCAAATAGCAGTGGTAATTTACTCAAACTCGTTTAGTTTTTGTTGTAAAACGGCACATATTGCATTCAACTTATGTAAAGCTCTTTTTTTAAAAGCTCAATGTTTTGACCCAAGAACTAATGTATCTTGTGCCAAATAACAGTACTTATTTATTCAAAATCGTTAAGCTCTTGTTGTAAAACAGCACATACATCATTCCAATCATGTAAAGCTCTTTTTTTTTAAAAGCTTAATGTTTTGACCCAAGAACTAAAGTATCTTGTTGCAAATAGCAGTGTTAATTTACTCAACATCGTTTAGTTCTTGGGTCAAAACATTAAGCTTTTAAAAAAAGAGCTTTACATGATTTGAATGGAATATGTGCCGTTTTACAACAAGAACTAAACGATGTTGAGTTAATTAGTATTGCTACTGGGAACAAGATACTTTAGTTCTTGGGTCAACATTTTCAATCTTAGTAGAAGAAAGACAAATACTTAAATTAAAATTGTTTCTATCTTAAGCTTAGAGTTTTTAGCTTTCAATACAAAATATAATTTGTTATTTAATACAAGAAATTAGTTCTTGGTCCAAGATCTATAATACGAGACATTTTATTTCTCGGAAGAAGACATTTTAGTGTTTCCTTATATCGAAATTCCAAAAGATCTTGAAACAAATAATATTATTTGGTTCAAGATTTTTTTTTTTTCTGTGTATGTTTTCTATTACGAATTGCTTTTACTATGCCTATGATGGTTGCTTTTATCACGCGATGAATAAGTGACAAAGTCACATTGTCACAAAATGAGAGCGTGAGTGACAGATGCTTTGTCACATATTTATCATGTGATTTATCGCAACCATCATAGGCTCTGAGCAGCAAAAAACCGTGACGCTAAGGCATTTATCCGCAAATGCCAGCCTAATCTAGTGCAAGAGTTTGAGTCTAAAATACAAACAATGTGGGCTTGCAAATTCGTCCATCTATTAGAATTACTCAGCCAAATTCAGTCTAACTCCATGTTCATACCACGGAATATTTCTGTTCTGTGGTACAAAACAACTTACGAGTAGCTGCCAAATTTGCTAGTGGTGGCTTATTATATTGCCGCACGATCCCTAATGGTTAAGGCGGGTAAACCTCGTGCAAACAATACTGAGAACCGTCAGTCAGTCTGTTACCATCGGTGCTATGTGAAGCCTGAAAATTTTCATGGAGCCGAAAGCCTCCTTTGAATAAATCAGTACTTTGTTGAGTGGTGTAATCTTTGTGCATGGTCTACATAGGTCTCTATTAATTCTAGAGATTAGGTGTTAGTGAGTGCGTTATTCATTTTATACTTTACATAGTGCAGTTTAGTAAATATGAGTTTAGCCGAGAAGTTACATAAGACGAAGCATCACGATGATCCTTGGAAGTTTGTGCTCAGGAAGTTACGTGAGGCAGACATTGTTAGCAAAAGAAAGTAAGTGACTAAGCAAACAATATGTCCTTTTTATGAAATATTCAACTCAAATTGAGTACTTAATTGAATTAAAGGGTACATGGAAAGAATACAAATACGAATACTCTTTATTGCACACCTCAAACATCAAGGACTATACAACACAACATGAGATACATTGAAATAACAGGTAGAGGTAAACAACAGGCGGTCTTATCGCTAGCGGAGTAGTTGAAAATTAATGTTTGAAATTAATAGTATGTGGTGCAGAATAATAATAGGACTAAATAAACGACTACCATAAAAAACAAAAGTGATAAACCTACATGAATAAGAATATACAGATATACTTACATAAATACTAAGACATAATAAATAAAATATATCGTAAAGTAATAAATACGGTTCCCCTCCGTTAGCCCGAAAAACTTTCATCCTAATTTCATTGGCCCTAATTTTGGTAACCCTAAAATCACTAACCCGAATTTTCATTCATCCTAATTAATGAATAGCCCTAATTTCAGGATTCCGAATTTTCATAATACCTAATCACTTCATACCGAATTCTCACTAGCCCTAATTTGCACTTAGCCGATTTTTTTAGACTACTAATATTATAATACCTAATAATGCTAAAACCTAAATTTTATTAAACCTATTTATCTATAAACTTAAGGCGAGGGCTGCTCTCCCTCCGCGCCTCAGGTTTTGGAATAACACTAGGGTAGGACAGGCAAGACCACGTGGAGTCGGAATTGCCATAGACTCAGGACGTACATGGGAATCTTTTGACGCTCCGCTCGCTTCGCTCGCTCCGCTATACATTGTCACAATAGAAACCTAACCTAACCTACAGTTTTCGGGGTTCAGCCAATTCGATATTTGTCCAAATCCGTATTTTCTGTTTTAACGTAAAAATAGGTTTAATAATCTTTAGTACCTACTCTTGACATTTAGTGTCAGTAATGATTAGGTCTAATAATCATTAGGTGTGGTAGTTATTAGGTTATTTCATATTAGTATTGTTGTCAATTAGTACAAATCATTATTAGAGTATTGGATTATTAGGTCTAACAACTAATTAGGGTATAAAAATTAGGTAAAACGACATTAGGGCTAATGAAAATTAGAGCTAACGTTGATAGGTGTAATAATATTAGCACTTGCGTTATTAGGTCAAGTAGGGGGGTACCAATAAATACCTATATTGTAAATAATTATTGTACTTCTAGATATCTCTAGCCTTTTCAGCGATCCAAGTATCTATATATTAATGACATATACACCGTGACCGTTAATAACCCGAAAGATTTAAGCTAACGATACTAGAGCCTAATTAGAGTATATAAACTTATGTAACATATAGTCCAAAAACTCATAATTAAGGACATATAAATTATTTAAAACAAATCAAAAGTTAAAAAATCTCCAGTCTAACACACCCTAATTCATGTCATATGCCAATGTTCAATAACATTATTTACTCGTATTGTCGTCAAAAATACGTGATTTAAATCTTTCGGGTTATTAACGGCCACGGTGTATATACCTATCGCTATAATGCACCTACATTTTTTTTATTCTTCTTTCTTTAGGGCATATTGCTAAAGTAGACATATAGTGGTAATTGTACCTAATATTTCAGACAGTTGTCATTTGAAACATTGAGTCTAATTTAGACCTTAATTGCCAAAAGTCCACTCATAAAAAAAAATCCAATATTCATCCAAAAAATGTATACCGAAATACTAACATGAACTACTTCAACACAAGTTTCGCATTTCATTTCTATAAATACATTGATATCTATAGAAACAAACAAAACTGAACAAACTGTGCTGAAAACTGAAATCAAGATAGGTACTACCTACGCAGAGACATTTAGGTATATGAATTCCGTCCATTTTGGTTTATTTATTAGGGCCTTATATCGTAATGTTTTGTGCTTTATAAGTACTTAGGTATAATAATGCCTTATTAAGTAATGTGTATGTAGCAAAGTAAATATTAGGGTCAGGACCAAAAAGTTGGATGAAATTAAGTCGTAGTTAGCGAGGAATTAAAAACAATTGAGAAAATTCCGTTGTGCGACAAAAAATAACGATACAATAAGGAACCTTAAAATAGAACATTAAAGTACGTTATTGAAAGGTTAACTGTCGTCGTACAATGGAGACTTTGACACAAATATTATTGAGTTATTATTGAGTGAGTTAAGGGTGAGTTAACGTTGCAAACTTTTTGGTCTTCACCCATTAATTGAAAACTTATGAAATAGTAATTACTTATTGAAAAAGTTTTGTCGTCGTATTTCAGACAGGTATTCTAAATTGCCATAATAATAACACAGACTTAGGTTTATACAGCCTTGAAATATTGTGTGACAAACGTTTAACCTTGGCAATAAACTTTTTACTTGCATGTTATATTTACATAAGTTGCCACAGCATAGCGTGCAAAGAAAAGCATTTAGGCGATACACTTTGATTTCTGACTTTGCCATAGTTATAATTATAATCAAAATTAATTTGCGATGCAGTGTATAGAGTGTACTAAAATACATTTCACAAGCCAAAAAGATCTAGCCAAAACACGTAGCAATGAAATTGTCTTGTTATATATGAGCTCCTTGACTTTGACAGACATTAATAGTGCATACCTACCTACTTAATCAAACTTAACCACAATAATTAATTATGTAAATTCTTTGCCACATAGCTGCATGTAAGATATGAGAAAAAATAGACGATAATAATTAGAATACGAAATATATATACGGCCAAGTTAATAACAAAATATAAAAAAAATTGTGCAAGTGCGAGTCCGACTCGCGCATGAAGGGTTCCGTACCATAATCTTTAACAAGTTTGTTGTATGGGAGCCCCCCTTACATATGTATTTTATTTTATTTTTAGTATTTGTTATTATAGCGGCAATAGAAATACATCATCTGTGAAAATTTCAACTGTCTAGCTATCACCGTTCTTGAGATACAGCCTGGTGACAGACGGACGGACGGACGGACGGACAGCGAAGTCTCAGTAATAGGGTCCCGTTTTTACCCTTTGGGTATGGAACCCTAAAAATCAGCAAGCATAACCGACTTATAGGGAAACCGATCACAGTGTCGAGTCGAAAAAAGTCTCTTTTAACTAGAAGAGATGAGGTTTTCAGTTTTCTGTAGTTATCATTATCACGACCCGTTACTTTTTCAATAAAAGGCATAAGATTATTACTTGAAATTTTCCAAATACTTATATTTTTTTTCATTTGTTCTCTTATGTCAAATTATCGACCATCCATTTTTTATGCAAATATTTTTTTATATTTTTACATTCACTGAACTCCCGATGACTACTGGGCCTCCTGAGCCCATAACCAAATACTTAACCTACGCAGTTTTAAACGGGAAAATTAATTATTTACTGAGACGAAAATATTACAACAGGAAACTGAACGGTGTCACCTGATGTAATTATTTTGATGTGTCAAAAACTAACATGAATACTGATACATAAACATAAGAAGATTGGATACCTAGCTAATTTATACAATACTGTTTTTAGCCCACGTCATATTGCGTACTAATTTATTTTCCCGGTGACGGTTTTTGGTAATTGACGTTAAACGAAGTGGGAAACAGGTCTAAATCTTTCGCAAATTTCAGGTAATTTTCGCATACTAAAACTATCCACAGCGATATGAAGGTCAAGTTTTTACAATACGATTCAATATGCTGCCTGTGTGATGAGCACATTGCCAAAAGGGCCATGCTTTTATAATAATATCTAATAGTTTTAGCCACCTTTTAGTATAAGTTTATTGGTTTTTATAATGTTTTCTTGTAAATAAACTTTGTGATTCAATATTTATTTCAGAAGAAGAACGGAGGATTGAGCAGCATTCCGGTAAATAATGTTTTGAGTTTGGTTGATGACAAATCGCTACTGAAATTTTATAATACGAATATTTATGGCCATATAAAAGCTTTTTGTAGCGCCACTATCCCTGGGCAAAACCGCAACTGGTTAGGCTATACTTAACCTTTTGACCGCCACAGTCGGCTGTGGCCGTCAACAAAAA
This sequence comes from Apotomis betuletana, assembly GCA_932273695.1. NCBI lineage: Eukaryota > Metazoa > Arthropoda > Insecta > Lepidoptera > Tortricidae > Apotomis > Apotomis betuletana. The sequence goes on along the minus strand of OW026310.1, from coordinate 13,335,005 downwards.
ATCGTGCCCCTGACGCCACGTCGGCCACAGCCGTCCAAATTTCAATGATCAAAAACTTTGTAATTCTAACCGCTACAAGTATTTTTCAATCCCTGTTGATTTTCGGGCACATCTTTTTTTTTTACTCTGGCGTCAGTGGCACGGTAAATTGCTAGACCCCTTGGCGGTCAATAGGTTAAGACCTCCGTCGTTAATAATCTGACTTAGGGAATAATTTCTTTGTTTGAGAGGAGGATCTCCAGATTGGTACCATAAGTTTTTGTGAAGATCTGATGAAGATCCGATGAGGAATTGGCGGAACTCCACAAATATTATATCTATAGCGTTTTCGATATAGTAACGAATGCGTGCTCTTGATTTAACAATGACGCATATTATGGTGAAATATTTGGTTCTTTTCTTGTTGTTCAAGATGAAATCTGATATATGTGTCTTACAAATTAAGTGACTTGTACTAAAATGCACTGCGACTTCACTGAACTGATCGACAGACGGACAAAGGGTCGAATGGCCTACATTTTATGCAAAAGGATGGGTATTGAATGACAAAATAAAGAATATAGTTTAAATACGTTTCATGAAAATATTTCCATTTACTGTAATAAATAATTACGTTAAAGAGGTTTTAAGTTATAGAAGGGTCAAAAGTGGCACCAAGTGGTTCGTGTAATATTACACTCGGCGCTGGCTAAGCCAGTTCCTTTGCTTGAACTTGGCTTGACACGATGCCCCGTGTCTACATCGTAAACATAATGCTCAGATTTTTTTTTATAAATATGTAACGGTGTTACTTTGTCTTTTAAGACAAGTAATATATAACTATGAAGTATGAAGGTAATTTACTTACATCAATAAAAGCTGCTGAGAAATTGCTTTAACGAGCTCTACTTTTTGATAATAACACGATCCGGTATAACGATATGATAATATAATAATGACACCGGCCAAGGGCGAGTCGAAACCCTTACTTCGCACGCGAGTTCAACAAACATTTGTGTAAAATTATGAAATAAAACAAAACAAAACTTTAATTTGTAACTTTTGTAATTTTAGCACGTATTTGTTAATTCATACTCTACGAAAGTTCACTCACTCAAATACCAATATTACCATACAACATCAGTTAAAACAAAAATTTTAATTAAAAAATAAACACATTTCATTTGTAACTTTTTTATTTTTAGTTGTTTTTGTTATAGCGGCCATACTTTATGCGCAAATTTCATTTCATGACCACGGTTCCATAGAGAGCCCTGTGACAAACAGACGGACAGATCGACAGCTAGTTAGACCATGCTAACTGTTCCAGGCAAATGATCTGTCACACTATACAAAGTGAGTCAGTTTGTATGGTTTGACGAAGCAAATGAACTTTGCTTGGAACAGTTAGCGTGGTCTGACTCTAGCACTCCCACGGACCCCTAAAACAGAACATAGACGTAGTACTTTCCTGTTCCAAAAGGTTCAATAAACTGAGTCACGTAAACAAGCGAAACTATCCTAAAAACGTGAAAAGTACGTAATAGCCAAATATATTAGCCTTGAATGGAGTTAATAGTACGTCCGGCCAGCCTTGACGTTCAACTCTTTGCATCATACCGGTAACACCATAGCACACAGCGGCGGCACTCGCTGAATCACATCTTAGATAAAAAACCGGCCAAGTGTGAGTCTGACTCGCGCACCGAGGGTTCCGTACAAACTTTCACTTATCCCATCTTAATTGGCCTGGTTGAGATAAGTTTGCACCTGAAATGTATGGCGTTTAAAAAGGACTATAATTATTTTTTATGATTTTATTACAAATGTATATTTTTCAGATTTTTATAAGTATTTGTAGTATGTGACAATATTACTTGCCAAATTTCATAGTTCTAGGTCATCGGGACGTACCCTATCATTTTGATTCCCTTGAGAATGTCGAAATGTACGTTTTTTGCGATATAGAAGTTTGATTTTTTTACAGCTTCAAGGGACCGTAGACCTGAGTATATGGTGTTAATTTCAACTCGATACCTCTACGCGTTCTTGAGATAAAGGGTCTTGACAGACGGACGGACAACAAAGTGGTCCTATAAGGGTTCCGTTTTTTTCCGATTGAGGTACGGAACCCTAAAAAAAACAATTGTCCAATTGATCTGAACTCTATTGTGTTACAAGATAGGTTTTGTGTTTTTCACTAAAAATGTTAATGCATTTTTGTATAGCCCTGAGGGCTGCTTCATTCATAAATGGGACATCCAAATCTGCAGCTCATTGAACATAACTTAAATAAAACTCGTATCCATGAATGAATAAATGATGTACTTAGCCAATATTGAAGCTAAGAATTCCAAATTTTGTAATTATGTTCAGTTTTAGTAGAATTTTCTATGTCACTCATTGTATCGGGGGTCTTTTAAATCGTTATTAATATAAATTCTTAAGTAAATAACTGCTTGTGCACAGATAGTACCTACGGGAGATACATTCAACCTGTATAATAATATAAATATAACCAATAAAAAATAAAGTGGTAGAAAACATTTAATATAGTCGTGGTCAGCAACTGATACCAGGTCAATAAAATTATAGGGCCGCGGCCGCCTACTTATCCTATATCTGTGTAGGGTAAGTACAGAGTAACCCTACATAAAAATGTGACTATCGTTGTAGTTACTATACCTCCGCCAAGTCACAATTTGCACACAATGCTAGTTGACATGCAAATACTTGCTAATTGATTAGTGCCAGTCATATTGGCTCAATTATTTTATTACTAACAATAAAATGTGCGGTCGAAGTTGTCTTTTTATATGTATATTTAACATAAAAATCTGTAGATCGGACCTCCAGCCATATTCAAGTGTATCAGTGTATCTACCAAAAATGGTCAAAACAATTGAAAACAGTCTGACAGCCATTGGTGCGATGAGGCCGCAGTGAAATAAAACGTAGATACAAAATTTTCATATCAAAAAAGCTAATCGCAGTGACCTCTAAGTAGTCTACCACTTTTAAGTTTTTATTAAATTTTACTATATTATAAACTAGTAGCGAGGTGTTAAATTGAATTTAGGTACAACTTATTGCAAAATACAGGAACCCTATAACAAGAAAGGCATATGCATTCATATGAAAGGGATATGTCTGATGCATGTGCGTGCCTTAGAAATCTCATGTGTATTGCTAACCAGCCCTTAATGTGTTTACCGTCCTATTGTCCGTTAATTAGGACTCATTAACCGATAACTGTCCCATTATTAGCGTTGACCATTACATACTTCACAATGGCATTTATGGCGTGGGTAAATAGCGTATAGCACTCAATTATGGAATAGCAAATATTACTACCTCTTTTATTAAAAGTACCTACCGGCTTATACCTATGTCTAATAGATTTTTGATTTTATGCAGAAGCGGGTGATGAATTTCCGACGAACAATTTGTCATTAGATCATAAAAAGATTATGGCAAAACTAAACCGAGTAGGATGCATAAGGCGCGTTGATGAATTGTTTGCATAGTGATTGTATGACATTATAAGCACGTGAGTTATTGCAGAGAGCATAGTTGGTTAGCTGGCGCGACCGACGCAGAACGCCCCGCCAGCTGACTCCTTGGATTACGTCAGAATACGCGGAGCCAGCCAGTCAGAATCGCACGACTGCCAAACAAAGCATAAACAAACGAGTTATTTCTTTCTTTTTCACTGTGCCTGACTTAGAGTGTACCGCAAACTGCAACGCCTACATACGTCGCATATCTGTAGATGTCTTAAAGTCAGTGACCTCAGGTTTAAAGACGAGATCGCTTGATTTTTGATTCAGTATTTAGTTAACGCGTGACGTGAGACCGTGTTTCCGCTTCGGTTAGAATCCCGTGAAGTTAGTGCTGTTTACGTCATTGACTGGAAGAATCTATGACTCGATCTTATTTTAGTGACTCAGATATCTGCATAATGTTATGGTAACACAGAGTGCCGGCTGTATGTGGATCAAATCGAAAATATACACTGTATCGTGTTATTACTAAGTCTTGAATAAAATATTGAACGAAAATGGATGAAGAATCAATGTGGAAAGGTTTCTATGAAAAATTGCAGCAGCAAAAATCGGTACAAGAACAAGTGCACGAAAGCAAGTGAGTTAATTTTATTTTGAGGGTAATCATAAGTTTGTCACGGGTGATTGTGATTTTTTATTGTAACATTCCCGGCAAATCTGCGGAAGAAATTTTTAGTGATCTCTTTCAGCATAATGTGAGACTTTTAAATTACACACAACATACATATTACTGATTGAATGTAAAATTGTAACTAATTATTGAGCCGGTGCTGTGCATACCTAAATTAACATTTCCTTTCTCGAGCAAGTGCGTCGTACGTACCTTTGTGCGTTTACAGCTTTCCTTATCAATAACAGCGCACCAAATGGCAGTAGGTATATGTAGGCACAAGCACCTGCCTAAATAAAATCATCTCAACCGTATCTACAAGTTATATAAATAAATTCGGATCATAAAGTATTAAAATAGTTAAATGATTTGTTTAAGAACTTACTAGTAGGTACTTATTGAAGAATTATGGTTGGACTATCTAACGAAAGTTATAAATACGGTCAACTTGTTTTCAAACCAATAGAGTAGTTGAACTAGTTGAATTGAAGGTTGAACTGGTTGAAGAATGAACCAAAATCACCAAAAATCCAGAATGATAATGTTCAGTAGTGACGCCTAGCGGAAAAACGCTAAATCAAAACGCCTCGTGGTGTGCTTGCAGCCGTGCAGCGAATCGTAGTACTATAAAATTGAAAATGCACGTTTCTTATAATTTTGTATTATTTTTAATATGCCTACCGATATTACGATTTTTAATAAAAAGTAAGCACATCTGCCTAGTTGCGAAGTAGTTGCGCGATAATCTTGCGATAATAATATTGACAATGACACAAACAGGGATAGAACTGTCAGTGTCAAACAGTGTCAAACTTTAGCTCTTCTCCCGAGTATCACAGCTGATGATAATATGAAAGATTCCATTGAGATACCTACAGAGATAAATTATATCTAAATTGTTCTCGATTGGGCCTCGTATTTATTAACCATTCAAAGCGGCAGCGACGCGGGGTTCGCTCGTGTTGCGCTATATATATCATCGTTATCAGTACAAGGCAGCGATTATGGATCTGTTACGTTTCAGTGCGGCTCGCCACTTGCAGTTGTTTACAACGAGTTATAGAAAAATGCATCTCTTAAAAAAGCAAGCTTATGTCAACGGAGAATGGGTGGTTGCGGGCAATAATGCTGTATATCCTGTGACCAATCCGGCGGACGACAGTGTGATTGCCGAGGTCCCGGATATGAACGCTAAAGATGCTAAGATTGCCGTTGACGTTGCTGCCCATACCTTCAAAACTTGGAGAGATACTACGGCGAGGGAACGGGCGAGTATCCTTCGAAAATGGAATGACCTTTGCCTACAAAATATCGACCATCTCGCAGAGGTATTGACAGCCGAATCTGGAAAGCCTTTGGCTGAAGCGAAAGGCGAGATTGCGTATGGTACGTCTTTTCTCGAGTGGTTTGCTGATACTGCGCGCCACATTAATGGTGAAATTATTCCAAGCCCGTGGCGCAATAAACAGGTTCTTGTGACAAGGCATCCACTTGGTGTAGTATCAGTTATTACACCCTGGAATTTTCCGTTTGCCATGATAACTCGTAAAGTAGGAGCTTTGATGGCTGCAGGCTGTACTTGTGTAATCAAACCATCAGAAGACACGCCGCTGACGGCACTGGCAGCTGTTGAGTTGGCTATCCAGGCAGGTGTGCCGAAAGGTGTTATTAATGTGATTACGTCAAGCAGAAATAATGCGGCTGGTGTTGGTAAAGTTATGTGTGAGGATCCTGCTGTGGGCTGTATTTCATTTACAGGCTCAACTCACGTTGGAAGAATTTTGTATGAAATGGCAGCTAAGGGTATCAAAAGGGTATCTTTAGAGCTAGGAGGCAATGCTCCATTTATTGTGTTTCCCAGTGCTGACATAGAGAATGCTCTCGACCAGGCTATGCTGGCTAAGTTTAGAAACAACGGACAAGCTTGTGTTGGAGCCAACCGATTCTTGATACACGAGAGTGTGTTTGGCCAGTTCGTCAAAGGTTTCAAGAGTCGCATGAGCAGCAAATGCATCCTGGGGCCTGGGACCAGGAAAGGAGTGACATGTGGGCCCCTTATTAACAAAATGCAAGCTGATAAAGTATCAGGTCTGGTTGAGGATGCAGTGTCAAAAGGAGCAAAGGTTTTACATGGTGGGAAATTTGCTAAAGAAATAGGCGATAAGTTTTATGAATCCACATTGATGATAGATGTGAATCCTCAGATGGCAATATATCATGAGGAAGTGTTTGGGCCTGTGGCCGTGTGCTATAAATTTAAAGATGAGGCTGAGGCTCTAGAGGTTGCTAACAGCACTAGGAGCGGCTTAGCTAGCTATGTATTTACAAAAGACCTGGGCCAAGCATTCAGAATGTCTCAGAAATTGGAGTTTGGAATGGTAGGAATCAATGACGGAATATTGTCTGCTGCGGAACCACCATTTGGAGGCATCAAGGAATCTGGTATTGGCAGGGAGGGGAGCAAGCATGGCGTTGAAGAATATACAGACATCAAGTATACTTTGATGTCCGGCTTGGATAAATAGATTACTATGTGTTAAGTCTATATGCCATATTATTTAACCAAGTCAAGTAATTATAGTTTTGAACTAGTTAGTTGTGCTGGGCATTTTCTGCAAGTCGACATCCAACGTGCCTATTTTGCGTAAAAAGGGGGTTGAAACGATAAAATAAGTAATTATAGTTTTTAACTAGTACTTGTTGGGAAGTTTGTTATATTTATTAAATTATGTATGCAATAATACTGGAAAAAAATAAATTTACAACATGTTTATATGTATCACAGTTATTTATCTCTTAAATTGCAGAATAAAGTTCATTATTTCATTAATTTTAGGCTGTAATGTATGTTAAAGTATGTAATAAATAAGCTGGCATATAGGATATTATGAACCATTCCAGTCTTCCAGTACATTGTGATTTAGACATAAAATGTGTATAGATTATGTGAAAATTAATATTAAACTTGAAATACCCAATCATTAACATATGAAGTACTTTCAATATAATATTTACTGTCTAAACAACATTTTTTATGATTTGATTCTCAAATTTTATAAAACCAATCAATCATTTTTTCATGTTAGTTTAATTGAAGTAAAAATTAATGTTTTTTTCTTGCATTTATGATTTTCATTATACATAAGTGTTGATCTATATCTGTTGATATTGTGTGATTTATTCTGTAAAGTTTGTTCAAATATATTCTTAGCTCGATGATATACTTTCATTTATCTCTAAACATCATGTAATACAATCGTTAAGAAACTACTCCTGAAAAAAAAATGGTAATAGTCTTTTTCTATCATTTGTGTTTTAGGTAAATCCATTTTTACAAATAATAAATAAATGATTTTTTTCACAGAATACAAGAGGTGGACGACAGTTTCTTCGAGAAATTCGGATCGATATTGAAACAGGCGTCTCAAAAGGCCGCCATAGAAGAGGCTACACCTTTGGCCCCTTTGAAAGAAGTGGAGGAACAAGATGGGGAGAAAGCCGAGGCTGATCTCCAAGGGGAGAGTAGGAGTCTCGCGAGGGACTCTGACAGTGGCAATGAGACACTCTTGGACACTGACTCTGAACCAGAAGACCCTGACAAGATTGATCGACTCGTCGAGGCTATTGGCTGGAATGTGAGTACTCACATTATTTAGTTAATTGGCGAAATGGAACTCTGAAGCACCTATGGAGCCTTGTCAGTTGGAACATTAGGAGTGAAATTATAAGACTTTCTGACTTAGGTAATTCAAATCATCACTTCACATAGTTTCATGGTGGGTTGTCAGGATTCTGTTTTGTCTAGTGTTAGAAACATCACTGAAGGAAAGCATAACTAGATAGTAGTAGAAAGACTGCAGCTACTTATTTTTATGATTTCTTCTTTCATTATACATTATACAGTAAAAGCCGCTCAATACGTTTCTGAAGGTATCAGGTAAAAAACGCAGCGCAGCGTATTCAGCGTAGGGACTGCAATCGGTTATTTTGAGTAAGTATGAAAAAAAAAACACGGTTTTAACCGAAACAGCGATTATTTTCATACAAATCGGTTAACCGCTGTATTTCCTGATTCAGCGACATCCTACTACGAATAACTTGTAGGCCGGTCCCTATACCTATAGTAAAATGGTGTATTGCACAAACGTATTAAACGTGATCGTATTAAGCGGGTTCTTACTGTATATGAGAATGTGTGATTATTCGCTGTGATGATTAGAAGAGGGATAGGCAAAATCTTATCCCCGGGGAATCCGAAAGATAAGCAAACACGTTTAAAACACAGGCCAAACCGCGGGAAGAGCTTTCTTAGCTTTAGTATCAATATAAAATGCATTGCAACAAATAATGCATTGCAAATGCGTGGTTCGTTTCCATTCGGTCGAGTAATCAATTATGGTTATGGCAAATGGGTTACCAGGGTGCCCCTAATGGCTTTGCAATAATATTTAATGCCCTTTGTTTATGTACCTACATACTTTACTTATGTGCCAGTTTTATTATCAATCAATCACCTGACAATAAGGGGGCGTCAACGTAGCTATATTTTATACCTTTACACCCTTTCACCCGTAATAGACATACTACATTATTGGAGCGGAGCGAGCGAAGCGAGCGAAGCTCCCATGGATCGACTCGAATGGACTTTGTAACAATGCGCAGATCTCAGCGAGTTCTCAACCGATTTTAGAAATTTTTAATTTAAAATGCACAAATTAAATTTCGCTAGGTCGTGACGAAGAGAAAATTTAAAAAAAAAAAAAAAAAACTCCGCTCCAATCTATGGTGCAAGCTTAGCCGGTGGCTGACTCTGCATCGACCTAGTAATTGGAGCGGAGCGAGCGAAGCTCCCATGGATCGACTCGAATGGACTTTGTAACAATGCGCAGATCTCAGGGAGTTCTCAACCGATTTTAGAAATTTTTGTTTTAAAATGCACAATTCAAATTTCGCTATGTACGGGCAACACCGTTGGCACTGTCCTAATTTAGGGCACTAGTCTTCTGAAGTTTTAACAGGAATGAAGCTTAAACGTGAAGTCCCTATGATGGTTGCGTTTCTCACGTGATCACGTTTTGACCAAATGCGAGTGTGAGTGAGAGATGCTTTGTCATTTATTTATCGCGTGATAAAAGCAACCATCATAGGCCCGCTGAAGTCTATAAAATTCTTGACATTTCATCGAAAGCATGCAGTGACGTAGCAAAGGGCAACACTGTATATTTAGCAGTTTATAAGCGGATATCTCGGTCAGTTTTGTTTTTATCCGTTTGAACTAGACATTGAATTAGGATACGAACGGCGTAAGTGGGACACCTACGTGCACGGCGTTCCTAATGGGTAGGTATTATGTAAACGTGCTATGCTGTTTGAGCTTTGTTCCGCCTATTTATAAATGCGCAGTTAGCGTCATTAACGGACTTCAAAACAGAGGATCTCATATACAATGTACGTTTTATGTTTGGCTATAGGTATAACCGGAAATGTTGGTCCGATCTTTATTCATTGCAAATCTTATGTTATACATTTCAATATAATGGAATTGGTGTATACGAACTTTACAGATTGTTCCATACAAATCGAAAAGAAAATTTTCACGCCTAGTAGTAAGTAAAAGATTAGGGAGGATTTTTCCGCATACTCGGGAAGTTTGTTTAAAGTCAGTGGTGTAATTTCATAGTTGCGCAATATTTTATCGCTCGCACAGTTATTAAAACAAAATATATATCATTGTGAAATGTAACTTATTTGCAACTTTAAGTATAAACTGTTTTGATAACCAACACCTCTGACTCTTACAGTGCTATAGTTTCTGTTTTATGTGTTAACATTATTATTTATCCTTGAATTTTTGCAAGTCATAATCTGACGAGATTTTTTAGGTTTATCATATTTAGTTCTACTTCTTGCCACTAAACTTGTTTAAATGAGGCATTTCATAAACTGACTCGATCCCGATTTGAGTTCCTAAATTATTATCGATTGCAAATCAGTTGTTTACCTTTGAGAATAATTAAAATGAGTAGCTATTTATCTATAAAACATTTATAGAAGAGTTACACAATGTCACAGCATCGACATTTATAATAGGTATCCTTAACACTAAACCGTCAAACTTTCAATTATTTCGTCCAATAATACCTAATCTAGTGTCACTCAAATGTATAAAGATTCATGGACCTATTGGTATCTTTGGCTCATGCTACTTTTTAGAACTGCGCTGCAGAATCGACAGAAGACTCGGTTTACAATAGTTACGTGCATCTTCGTTGAGTTAAGTCTACATCTCGTTTGTATGCGTCGTAATGGACATGAGGTGCAAACTCATTTCAACCGGGTAGCATGGCCCGTTGCCAGTTCTTACTTTCCTCTGGCTATTTTGTCAACTTCCCGCCCAGGCACGCTGAATGACCCGCGTCATTAGAGAATGCGCTCTCGTTTCCAATGTCATTCCCCTTTAGTTACCTAGTTTTCGCTGTAAATCTCGTCTGAATTTCGTCGAAACACTAGGCAACATTTTATGATTCATTTAACACTGCGGTGCCAAGGTTTCTAATTCGCTTTGACTTTCGGGTTTGTGGCTGTGAAAACGTTGATATGAAAATGTATGTATCATATTCGGGAGCGATTTGTAGCTATAAGTTTCTCCTATCTATCTTTGTCAAACTACTCAAAGCACGTATACGTATTCGTTACTTTGTTCTATCACCTCGGCTAGTCCTACAATCTGTGCAAATTGTAGTAAGTGCAATATCTTTCTAAGTTGTAAGTGGATATTAATATTGCATTTAATCCCTTTGATAACTATGAAATGTATCCCAACTACTTAAGAATCTGTTTGTTTTCAAGTCAGCAGACCTATTTTAGTGCAATGTCTAGATTACGCATCTGGTAGATCTGCGTAGGCTCAAGAGTTGCATTAGGTACTTTACGATCCAACGCCATTTGGAAATCAAGGGCTAAAATTCTACATCTATAATCACAAATGTCCGAGATACTTCTACTGTTGCGATAGGCTCTATTGACCTTTAAATCGAAACAATATCAATCATATCACGAGGACATGTCCACGATATGACCACGAAACTTCGCTCAAATGGCGACGTCATGGAATGATCTATAATATTATGACTGTAGTAATAGATCGGCCTGGAATACTAAATTGGTGCGATTAATTGAATAAATATTGAGCAAACTATACTAATTTGTTGATGCGCCTTAACAAATCTGTAATACGCGACACGCGACTGACCGTTTGTCGCCCGACAAACATACCCTCCAATAACGTGCGATCAAGACAGGTGAACTGAGCACTGAGTGGCTTGATAGGGGATTTTGCGACAAATGACGAGTATGCTATCCTGGCTGGTGTTAGTGATATTAGGTTTACTATTTAAATCCCTTCATGAATAAAGGTGTTTGTCACCATTATTATATCGTTGTATCTGTCTGCACACCGGAAGCATGGAGCAATTGATGTCTTGTGCGTTTATTGAATGCAATGCACACACTTAAAAGCTGCTCTTGCCTATTGTCGATGAGTAGGATTTTACCCTGGATTCTATATCTCTTTGATTTTACTCTTCTACACTGTTTTGTTTGTATATATGGTTGTTGTAATCGTCTTTTTCGAGGTATGGTGTCCATTAGATATGTGACTATGATCTCCATTTCGATTCTTTTCCAACTCAGCGTATCTTGGCATCTGAATCCCTTTGCCTTGTTGCATCATTATTTTAAGATCATTGCAAGTTTTTGAGGTTTATTAAATCTAACCTACTACGTATACGTTAACGCCACTGTATTGCGTAATTAAAGGACGGACAGTTGTCGTCAATTACTTCTAGCCCTCTTGTTAAATAACTTGTACTTTCAAGAGGTTGTTATTGTTATAACAACTATGCCACTGTAGATAAAATGTACGATCTTATCGAGTAGCAGGACTCTCCAGAAACCTGAGGAGTTAGTAAATAATCGAGTTATTGTTATTGCTAGCCTGAGCAGCTCCCGTAGTGTAAACGAAGTGCCGAATAAAATAAATAAATCGGTCGACACGTGTGGTGGAAACAGGAACCTTGGCCGGAGTTATAACACTAAAATAGTTTTTTTTGTAAGACTAAGCGGTTGTGAAGTGGACTGTATTCAGTTTGATGAGCTTGGTTTAGTATGCAGATATTCAAACATCAGGTGACTTTACTATTACAAGTTTTACCTATTAAGAGGCTGACAAGACCTAATTTTGTTGAAATTTTAAGAAAAATTATTTGTTCTAGTACATTCAAAAAATATATGTAATATTCATCATAATTCAAAGGCCGTGAACGGACTCGATACATAATTGAACGAAATAGGTTTGATAGAAAATAATTGCAAAGATTGGTCTTAGAATCATCATTAAACGGTTCTAAGTCTTTATTTTTTTGACGTGCGCATTTGCAGCAGTGTCAGTGGCGTAGTACGGTAGGCAACGACAACGAGCGAGGGCACCTGTGTCCTGGGGGCCCCATATGATTGATACGGCTGATGCGGCGATGTTGTTACGCCCCTGAGAAATGCATATTGCTAGAAGTCCCTACAATTGACGACTATAAAAATACGACGACTATTTCCTTTGTTTTCGCCACGAGTTGTGCGATAGTTCCTGATGTTTGACTGTGTAATAAAACTAATAAAGCATGTATAAACTTTCAGCAGAAAAATCCACCTGCCCCAAGCCAGTCGTTTATTTTAACCTTAAACTTTACCTAAGTAGTAAGAATGAACAAAATTTTTTTTACTTATCGATTACTTACCTTGATTTATCGAAACGTACATTGCAATATCTGTGGGTAGGTATTATTCCCACATAACACTTATGAAAGACAGACAGTGTAATAAAATATAGTTTAGCTTATAGACTTTCAGCTCGAGTGCCTAAATAGTTTTTTTATGATCTACATTACCTACTTGTGTGGAATGTTTTAAATCAATTGCGTTCATAAAATTCTCATATAATGTTTTATAGGCGCATCCGTGTAATTGAAATGGTACATAAATCGATATATATCCATTAGCGAATACATTAGAGAAGTTTTACGTGAACGATTATATCCTGTTAAATAACTGTAAACATTAGACAAATTTATTACCTATATCTATAACGTAAAAAAGATGTTTAGATTTTGAGTAAAGTACCAGTTGCTATGTTTTTATCGAAGACCTATTTTATCGAAAGATGTGTTTTCCTCTATTATATACACAAAGCATTCATTTTGTTGTTTATTACATTTAAATTGCCGATTAAAAACAACGCATACAATTTGTAATATTTTTAATGGAGCGACAAGTCTCAGGATGAATGATCCGCTTCAAATTCATACAATTTCGGGAAAATATCTAAAGTTGCATATTTTATCGACTGCGTATAAGTAAGCGCGCTGTAACCTGCAAGCGTACTTTACATTACATTCCAGCTATACTTGGGAGATCGCCCCAATTAGTTCATAATGAAGTCGCCTGCTTAACATTCGAAGAGTGAATTAAAACATTTCTTATTATTTCGTTGAGTTCACATACGTCGGCGGCGTCTTGCAAAAATAGAATTTGGCGGTAGTGTGGTGCGATCCAGAGTCCCGGGCGGTCTTGGCCGCAGTGCATTGGGGACTCCCACCTGCGTGATAACGTGCTTATTCACTCCCTAGGGACTTACTGAAAACAAGTTATTGGACTCTTCTTTACTTGTGGTCAGCTTTTGAGGTTTCAGAAATGTGTAGTGTTTAGTGTGGTGCAGTGTCCAACTGCACGATAACGTATTTTTCGCTTCCTAGGGACTGATTTAAAACAAGTTATCATACTATACTTACTTGTGACAGTCAGCTTTCAGTGATGTGAAGTGTCTAAGGGACTTACAGAAAACAAGTTGATATACTTACTTTACTTGCGTCCGCCAGTTTTCAGTGATGTCTAGTGTGGTGTAGTGTAGAGTAGTATAGTGAAAATGAACGGCACAGCGACGTTACGGACCAAGTTTAGGGGCGTGAAGAGGGAGCTCCTGGAGCGACAGACTAGTCTGCTTATCCAGTCTATGACCGTGTGTATCTGATGTGTAAAATATGAGAATGTTTTATTAACTATAACTTATTAATTAGCCACATGTTACTTTGATAGCAATATCTGTACGCACACATAATAAACGAAATTCCTCGGCTGTTTGTTTGCTACAATGTAAGATACAGATTCAATTTTTATGCGGAATTTGGTAAAATAACTACAGTAGCTGGATTTTTTTTTAATGAAAATTTACGTACATTCTGTGACTGATAAGCGTCCGAAGTTCGTGACGGCTCTTTCGTAAAAAGTAAACTTATAGGGGTAGTACTTTTTAAATTCTCTTTATATTTATCAGTCAGTATAAAAAAAGAAAATACTTTATGCAAAAAAGGCGCAGGTATATAGTAATTATAACTTTGGTTCATTCATCATTACCTCAAATTTAGAAAAAGTTAAGAACGTTTTGTTTAATATTGCCAGAGAAGATACTCGCAATTTTTGCAGAACTCTACATTTTGTGACATCTTCATACTTGGGTATATACCCGATCCACATGTATTACATGTCCAATAGATGACTTCCCGAAAAAAAACGGCGCATCTATCCCCCAAAACATTTATCGCATTTTTTTTTTTTGTGCCATAGCACGGTCAAAATGGTCAAGTTGGAGAAAAACGCGATAGATAAATACAGTAATATAATATATTCATAACGGAACTGGAGTAATTAAAATCGGGGCATCTATCCCACTGCGACATCTATACCGGTTTTGCCCTATGCCTTTGCTGCGGCTGGACGTTGTCCTATTTAATATCTCGTGATCGTGATGCATTATAATGCACGGCTACAGATACAATACGGCTTACCTTTGTTATATCGTTTCATTAAAAGCTTTTTTCAGAAACTCTTATTTTTTTTTGGATTCGTTATAAAGCAGTGGTTATCCGAGCCTTTCCATGGACCACTTTTATTTCTTTGTTGGTTACAGGCGCTACAAAAACCACTGGTTGGGTACCACTGTTATAGAGCAAACAGCAAACTTAACATAAATCAACGCAATCGCTTCAACTAAGGTATTGGTTTCAAAGAAGTTGTCGACTAAGTAAAAATTATATGAATAAAGCATTCTACGAAACTTGTGTCGGAGAAACGGAACCTGTACAATGCACTACTTAGGTAGCGATCTGTTACTCGGAATGATGAGCCAAACTGATTGGGGTCAGTATCCAATCAATCAATGGGCACGGTAGTACCTACACCAAGACAAACGAAAAAGAAGTCAGGGCATTACCTTGATCTCAAATCATCTCGTCTCATTTTAAAACCCTCATAGCTTCGTCCCAGACAACATCAAAGAGCCCCAATTCACATGATAAGATGTTATTAGGGGACATATAAAATATACAATACAATACAATACAACAAAACTTTATTGCACTCCAACCAGAAAAATATTATATGAGAAATCTTAAATTAAACAATGGTAGATAATAGGCGGTCTTAATCGCCATACTGGGACCAAGTGACTTTGGTCTAGACCAATGTCATACGTTCATACTTTTCTTTTTATTGATGCCTAAAATAATTAAAATCTTTAGGAAGCCCCTATAAACGGGGATGCAAGTCTGTATACAGATCTATTAAAACTTAAATATTATATCGAGCCTAGTATTTACATACAAAAAGCAGATAACGATCGACGTTCACTTGCCATTGCCGTGTTGCAGTTCAAGCACGTAAAGTTAATTTTAATAGTGATGTCGATGTCACTACTAAGGAGAAAAAATATTAAACGTATCTAATTGGCAAATGGATGAAATTATTATTTGTTATCTTAAATTGGCCTATATTTTACGATTTTAATAGAAAAATTAGGTTTAATTTTTTTTTATATATCCCAATTGTTTCGTTGAAGTTCGGCAATAGGTACCTAATCTATATATATAAATGCAAGTGTCCTGACTGACTGACTGACTGACTCATCAACGCAGAGCCGAAACTACAAATGATAGAGAGTTGAAATTTGCACAGTAGGTTGCATTTATAAAGTGTACAAGAGATAAGAAGCGATTTTGAAAAATTCAAAGGGTTAAAAAGGGGATGAAAGGTTGTATGGGGTACAAGTTTTTTTTTAAGCTAGGAACTTGAAACTTCGTATAAAGGTATCAAAATAAAATGGAAGAAAAGTAATTTCAGCGTTTTTGAAAATTCATCCCCCAAAGTGGTAAAATAGGGGTTGAAAGTTTGTATGGAGATCAAATATTTTTTTGAGTGCGGGACTTGAATTTTTGTATAAAGGCATACTAATAGAATACAAGAAAAGTAATTTCAGCGTTTTCAAAAATTCATCCCCTAAAAGGGTTAAAAAGGGGTTGAAAGTTTAAATCCATTACAAATTTTTTGAAACTTCTTATAAAGGCATATATAAGGATAAAAAAAATATATTAATTGATTGCTATTAAAAATTCAACCTCTAAGGGGGTTAAAAAGGGGATGAAAGTTTGTCTTGGGATTCAAATTTAATTTTAAGCTAGGAACTTGAAACTACGTATAAAGGTATTAAAATAAAATAAAAGAAAACTAATTTCAGCGTTTTTGAAAATTCATCCCCTAAAAGGGTTAAAAAGGGGTTGAAAGTATGTATGACGATCAAAAACTTTTATGAGTGCGGGACTTGAAACTTTACATAAAAGCATATTATAAAAATACAAGAATAATAATTTCAGCATTTTTGAAAATTCAGCCCCGAAGGTGGTGAAAAAGGGGTTGAAAATTTGTATGAAGATCGATTTTTTTTTTATTGCGGGTTTTTAAACTTTGTATACAGGCATATAATTAAAATACAACAAAAGTAATTTAAGCGTTTTTGAAAATTCTACCCCTAAGGGGGTTAAAAAGGGGTTGAAAGTTTGTATGAAGATCAAAAACTTTTTTGAGTGCGGGATTTGAAACTTTATATAAAAGCATATTATAAAAATACAAGAAAAGTAATTTCAGCGTTTTTGAAAATTCAGCCCAGAAAGTGGTGAAAAAGGGGTTGAAAAGTAGTATGAAGATCAACATTTTTTTTTATTGCGGGTTTTTAAACTTTGTTTACAGGCATTTAATTAAAATACAAGAAAAGGAATTTAAGCGTTTTCGAAAATTCTACCCCTGAGGGGGTTAAAAAGGGGTTGAAAGTTTGTATAAAGATCAAAAATTTTTTTGAGTGCGGGATTTGAAACTTTATATAAAAGCATATTAATAAAATACAAGAAAAGTCATTTCAGCGTTTTTGAAAATTCAGCCCTGAAGGTGGTGAAAAAGGGGTTGAAAGTTTGTATGAAGATCAAACATTTTTTTGAGTGCGGGACTTGAAACTTTATATAAAAGCATATTATAAAAATACAAGAAAAGTAATTTCAGCGTTTTTGAAAATTCAGCCCAGAACGTGGTGAAAAAGGGGTTGAAAATTAGTATGAAGATCTAATTTTTTTTTTATTGCGGGTTTTTAAACTTTGTTTACAGGCATTTAATTAAAATACAAGAAAAGGAATTTAAGCGTTTTCGAAAATTCTACCCCTGAGGGGGTTAAAAAGGGGTTGAAAGTTTGTATAAAGATCAATTTTTTTTTGAGTGCGGGATTTGAAACTTTGTATAAAGGCATATAATTAGAATACAAGAAAAAATATATCAGCGTTTTTGAAAATTCTACCCCTAAGGGCGTTAAAAAGAGGATGAAAGGTTGTATCGGGTATAAATTGTATTTTAAGTTAGGAATAAGAAACTTTGTAAAAAGGTAATTTTATTAAAAGATAAGAAAACTCATTACAGCGTTTTTGAAAACTAAGCCCTGAAGGTGGTGAAAAAGGGGTTGAAAATTTGTATGTAGATCAAACATTTTTTTGAGTGCAGTACTTGAAACTTTGTGTAAAGGCATTATTATTTGAATCAAAGAATTTATAAACGTCGTTCTTATACTCATCGAATTTAGTAAAGCTATTCGTTCGTAGATGTACCTGATTTTATAATGATACCGCGTAATAAGAGCAAATTAGCCGAATAAAAAGGCCAAGAGCGAGTCGGACTCGCGTACGAAGGGTTCGTTACCATTTCGTAAACAATTGCAAAAAAAAGCACGTTAAGCAATTTCAACATTACTTAGATCTGAAAATAATAAAGATGTAAAATTTTCAAGATAAAGGTTCCACGCGGACGAAGTCGCGGGCAACAGCTAGTTAAATATACGGGATTCAGGGAAAAATATCACATCTAAAATTATACAGTCATATAAGGATTATCCTGTTTATTTATGGAAAGGGAGGCCTTTGCCCAGCAAATAATTATTTATTTATTATTCAAATAAGTTCCACAGCATTACAGTGACAACCAAGGCACTGTGAACTACAAAAATACATGTAAACAAAGACTTAAAACTAATAATGATTTATGAATAGAATTTGTTATTGTGGTCAGATTTAAACTCTTGGTTAGTCATTTAGTTGATTTGGACGCAATTCCCTTGTGGTGTATCGTGGTATTTTTCTTTGTGCTTAGTTCTTTATATCAATGGTTCAATACTTATGCCTACTTCATTTTATAGTCCGGTTTAATACATATTCTGTAGGCTAAAACAGACGGACATCATTTGAATTGCAATGTGCAACCAAGCTACAAAATTGCAGTTCAGTTACGCCGACTGCATCAGAACTTTCGGCCCTATAATTTAGCCGTGTGCTGAATAGAGTTCGATAATGCTTATTACAATTACTTTGGGCTCGTCCTAAAGTTTGTATTCAATATCTATGACCGAATAGAGGTGTTGACTGATGTTGAATTATACAACATACTGTAGTCATGAGTAAAATTTGCTCCATATGTCATGATCATGAAACAAGGAAAAAAATATTTATTTGAAATATGTGACTTCAAAGCTACGCAAATTTTATGTTTTTTTTAATCCAACTGAAATTTTGACAGCCTTGAACTTAAACGGAATTACTTATTGTCTCCATAAAAATATTGGTACCCAACCCACAGAATGACGTCACAATGTAGGTGGCCATTTGTATGGAGCGTTTTTAGCGCTCTGTAGGAATGTTGAACTTTGACGGTAATTTTTGACTTTTAGAGCAGTCTAATTGCAGTTTGGTGTATCGCAACGTCCGAAACCTCGAGTAGAATTACATAAATAAATCATATATATATATATATATTTATTTATTATATTCATATTTATATTTAAGAACGTCACATTTTCTTGTCATACAGTTTAATTTCTAAGATGCCGGCATTTCTGTGAAGTTTGCTAAGTGTTAATTTATCCATGTAACAATGAACTTAATTGAACACTTCGACAAAGGACCGATTATCACGCCGCGAGAAATCCTCTCACATTTATTTACTTAGGAACTGTGGTTTATTCACGGTCCAGATGCATTTTACAGTGCCAGACAGTCCGTAGTGATTCAAGCGCCTAACAGAAAGCAGCACTCGCTTAGATCAATAGCTTCCCACGATCGCCGAGTAAGCCCATCGGTTTAGGGAGGTCCCGGCAATGTCCACATTTTACTCTAGTCCGGGGACATTTGAAATTGTACGTGTTGTGTTGGTTTGTTCTTCTGGTATCGTAGTAACACTACCCTTTCAATAACGAGGGAGCAAAGGTGCGGTGTAGAGTGGAGTGTGAGGAACGTGTTGAAGGAGCTGTCTATGAAATTACGATATTATTACGACTCTTCGGTATGTCATACATGTTTATTATTTATATTTTTTTGTAAAATTATTATACCTAAGGTGACTCGGGGCTATTGTAGCTATGGGGTTATTGTATCTAATTAACATTATAACGGCCTGTGACCATTATAATGGTCTGTGTATATAAAGGATACACAAGACAATACAATGGTCTGTGTATCCTATATATACGCAGACCATTATAATGGTCACAGGCCGTTATAATGGTAATTAGATACAATAACCCCATAGCTACAATAGCCCCGAGTCACCTTACTGTTATTTTTTTAATAATTTTAAAATTAGGAACCAATAAATGTTTATTATGTTAGTATATTTTTTACAGCGTAATTATTTCTTAAAGTTGTTGCCCAATTTCACCATGCTCTGTTAGTTCACAACGGCTGACTTGGTTCGTTCGTACCTAATTTGGTTGCTATTGGCAGGTGTAGGTAACTATTAACTTTTAATATTTTACAGGGCCTTATAAAAGGCCCGATTACAGTGTAAATAGAGTATACCTATGATACAATTTGTTGGTATTTCTTACATACGAGTATGTAGGAGAACCGAGGATATTGTAAAGTATATAAAATAAACTGTTAATGATGAACTGGTGATTTGATTAATGACTACACTTTGTCATTGTTTTCAAAATAATTTCGGTCTCGCATTTAAAATGGATAGACTGTGACTAATACCCAATAATAGAGGTTTGCGTGTAGCAGGCTTGTTGTGATATATGGTGCTAAAGTTATCTATATAATAGACTTGATCTCTAGCTACAGCTTATCGCGTAACTGTGCCTACTATCGTTTAAATTACGTTCAATTTGGTAGGTGATTTTCCTGTGCCACATAAAGGGGTGATCTAATATTTCCATGCCCGTGATAACAACATGAAATATATAGTAGATACAAGTAAAAATATTAAAAACAAAGATATAAAACTCAACCAAGACATAAAATTATAAAAAATATATAAATAAACAGCGAAAAGTCGGCACCGTAATTTAACATAATGTTCTAACTTTTGCTCGAAATATCGGTTTCGTGACGATCATAATTTGCTTATGCTTAGGTATATTTGGGGAACTCGTATTTTTATGGGATAAGAAATCAATGTGGCTAATTAGACAAAGACGTATTTATTTCCTTATCCTTCGGAACCTCCTATTTCTTACCCTATGTCACTATTGTCACTCTCGGGCTTATTGCGAGTCTAGCTTACTTTTCCGAAAAAAAAATGTTCGTCTGTTTGTCCGTTTGTCGGATGTGTTAGAGATATTTTCATAACCAGTTTTAGTTGTCTCTAAGTCAGTTGTTGCCCAACCATTACTCGCGAAGTTGACCGAAGTTGGCCGAGGCGAAGTTGGTCGAAGTATGGGTTTCCGCAGCGATGTGCCCCTCTACACTATCATCATGTTCGCCCAACCTCGGCCAGCTTCGCGAGTAGTGTGGAGCCTAGGGTCGGGTTTCTGATTTGGGTAGATTTGTTTTTAAGTAGATATTAGGCAGAAGTTAGGCACATGGCATTCGTAATGTATTTGTTTAGTAAATTTTACTGTTGTCGAATACCAAATGGATATTTGTTGAGTTACGAGGCTTTCCCCGCGTGTTTATTTTCGTCGTGCTCTTGAAAATCCCCTAGTTGCATTATTGTTACAAAGTGTACATTGACTTTTCTTCTCATATTTTTATGCTTTCTAGCCTAAATATGAAAAATATACAGTCCAAATTTTCGGTATCGAATAGTCACAATTTGTATGTGACAAAACAAAACTTTGATGCTTTTTTCTTAAATTCGAATGTTCGAAACTACGACTACTGTTTTTTTTCACATAAAGTATAATTAATAATCTTGCGGCGGTATAAACCAAGTGACTGACAACACGTTTTTTCCAGATTGATGAACTTTACCTGGAAATTCTGTACGAGATTCTTCACAATGTCGGCGGATGTGACGTAGGATGCGAGGCGGGGCAGCTAGCCATGCTGTCATACATCCAAGACGCCTTCAAGATCTCCAACGACAAGCACACAGAACTCCTCACGCAGGCTGAAGCCAAGGAGCCCCCGGAACTGATGCTGAACGTGGAACTAGTAGAGGCTAAGGACTTAGTGCCAAAAGACCCTAATGGTCTGAGCGACCCGTTCGTGACCATCTATTTGATGTCCAATTCCTCCCATAGATACAATACTTCAGTGAAGTCCGGCACGCTAAATCCTGTTTGGGAAGAGTATTTCTCGTTGTAAGTATATGTTTTAGTAATGTAAATATTCTAAATGGCTTACCTGTTAGCAGCGCTTCACATTATTCTTTCACGGATTCCATTAATTCTGTAACCTTATTTTAAACATACAAAACATCTTACTATTTATCAGAAAGAAGTGCCTATGCAAATTTATGCGTTTTATAAAGCATCGGCCATGCTTTAGATCAGATCAGTGCAGTCGAGGTTAACTTCAATTGTGGTATTTATTTAAGCTGCATTCGACATTTACAACGATAGTGATCTTGCATTAGTATTTTAACCCTTAACTTGACAAAAAACATTTGTTGTATATGGCAAACAATTCTCGTTCGAAAAAAAAAGGAAATGCTGGTTAAAGAGTTTGTAGGTACATCCTGGTGTACATTGCCAATTTAATGGTTAAAAGTACTCCCGTTATCACTTTTAGCGGTATTTAGTTTAGACAGCATTCAAATAGCCGTAGTTTAAGTTAATCTTTACTGGCTTGTCATGAAAGTACCGAAATAATACTGTAAAGTATTAAAGTCCGGTTCATATTTAGATCACTGCAAATGTAGGTATCAAAGACGTAATTTTACGATTGCACGCTGAACGCGCCCGTAGCCTTGCTCTTGCCAAAAATTAAACAATAGGCGACTTTGAAACATTTCCGTTATTTCTATATTATATACGAGTTAATTATACGAGTTAATTAATTGTTTTTTTTTTTATTTGTGGTTTCGTCGGTTGCAGGCCTATGCGGGAAAACCTTCACGAAGACTCCCTTTGTTTGGAAGTCTGGTAAGTTCACATCCGTTAGCTAGTTTTTTTAGGGTTACGTACCCAAAGGGTAAAAACGGTACCCTATTACTGAGACTTCGCTGTCCGTCCGTCCGTCCGTCTGTCACCAGGCTGTATCTCAAGAATGGTGATAGCTAGACAGTTGACATTTTCACAGATGATGTAAGTATTTCTATTGCCGCTATAACAACAAATACTAAAAATAAAATAAAATAAATATTTAAGGAGGGCTCCCATACAACAAACTTGTTATAGATTATGGTACGGAACCCTTCATGCGCTAGTCGGACTCGCACTTGCCCAATTTTTTACACTGACTTGCGGCATTTGAAACAAAAAAAAGGTTTTCAACAGACTCCAAAAAAGGAGGCGGTTCTCAATTCAACTGTATGTTACGCGATTATTCAGCCAATTATGAATCGATTTTGATAATTCTTTTTTGTTTGGTAGATAGAGAGATAATCAACTAGATAATTCCTTTTCACAGGGACTTCGACCCCGCCGAGACGGTAAAGGAGAAAATGACGAAAATCTTCGACGTGAAGGGAGTAAAAGGTTTTCGTAAGCTGATGAAGGAGATTGCCATCACCGCGTCGTACGGGAAACACGACAACGAGCTGATTGGCACAGCTAATATCCCGCTCAAGGTAAAATTCTATAATGACATTTATGAAGCACACTGTTGTACAAGTCCATAAGTAACTGTAGGCATATTATATTTATTTATAATAGAATATCGCACTTAAATACTTATCCGTGACAAATACTACATTCGCCAAAACGCAACCATCATCATAGGCCAGTTAAACTCATATCTTTAAAGTTATTATTGTAATTGGTCGTGTTTCTAACTCACATCCAGTTCCTTATCAAATTTTGATTTGTACTGTTACGCACTCTACAGCTACATCTCCAGTATCTCGAGTCCCCGGACCTATACTCGTTGGTGGGTTGATACAGATTGAAATCAACTATTTAGTATTTAGTCTCGAGACTTACAAATAATTTTCCCTTACAGTCAATCCCAGCCAGCGGCATGACGATGTGGTTCAACCTGAGCAAGAAGAGTAAGCTACGCCGGCAGGGCGTGGTCAAAGTCCGACTCAACTTCTCTTCGGAAAAGAACTCGCAGGTCGCAGCTCAAGAGCATCGACATCTGCTGAGGATACTACTACTACATGAATTGGAGAATTCCAAGGTGCGTTTTACACTGATAATGGGACGAATTTCAACGGGGCTAGTCTTGATCTTCCTAGATTCTTTTCGTCCTACTTTAGGGCAAACGTCCTGGTGATTCCTTGTCAAAGTTTAACAATACATTCTTCCATGTATGAGAGTCTGAGAATGATTATGGATGGTTTATTGCTGGTATTAAAACTGTCCCTCATACGCCTTTTGATTTATAATCTTCAATTACAAAGAACTCACAACACTTCGGTGACATGACATTGATTGTTTAATGATGATTCAGTAAGCACATGTTTAGCAAAACCACAGATTAATAAGCTGCTTATAGCATTTCTTCTCGTTAGACGCCAGGCTTTACGTATCACTAATTCTCACTTCGAGGTAGACCTGTAAAAGAAACCCTATTTAGTAGGACTCCTAATATAAGCTTTAAGAAGCTTACTTACCTTTTTTTTTTTAATAACTCCCTGTTTTTCCGCGAAGGTGGCGCCATATTGGTGGTGTGGAAACTTCAGTGGGCCCGCGGAAGCCATCCTGACTCAACACGTGGCGCAGAGCGGCCTGACGAGCACAGACAACACTCTCGCGCAGTGGAGCGTGTACTGCGCGCTCACCGTCGACCACCCGCTCAGCTTCGCCCTCTTCAGCACGCTGTTGGAGAAGATCGCTAAACCACTCCAATCTGGTAAATATTATATTGGTTGCTTGTGTAAAATGTGACACTATCGCAGCGCCGCTTTGAGTGGCTACGCCTGACGAGCACAGACAACACTCTGGCGCAGTGGAGCGTGTACTGCGCGCTCACCGTCGACCACCCGCTCAGCTTCGCCCTCTTCAGCACGCTGTTGGAGAAGATCAATAAACCACTCCAATCTGGTAAATATTATATTGGTTGCTTGTGTAAAATGTGACACTATCGCAGCGCCGCTTTGAGTGGCTACGCCTGACGAGCACAGACAACACTCTGGCGCAGTGGAGCGTGTACTGCGCGCTCACCGTCGACCACCCGCTCAGCTTCGCCCTCTTCAGCACGCTGTTGGAGAAGATCACTAAACCACTCCAATCTGGTAAATATTATATTGGTTGCTTGTGTAAAATGTGACACTATCGCAGCGCCGCTTTGAGTGGCTACGCCTGACGAGCACAGACAACACTCTGGCGCAGTGGAGCGTGTACTGCGCGCTCACCGTCGACCACCCGCTCAGCTTCGCCCTCTTCAGCACGCTGTTGGAGAAGATCACTAAACCACTCCAATCTGGTAAATATTATATTGGTTGCTTGTGTAAAATGTGACACTATCGCAGCGCCGCTTTGAGTGGCTACGATTGCGGTCTGGTCCTGCCAGAAGTTGCCGAATTATGACGTTGGACGAATCCGTACATACTTTAACGTAATAAATAAGTTATAAATCAATATCGGACAACCTCACAAATCGACGTAGTTCAAGCTCAATTAATGCTCATTTATATGGAGCGTGAACTTGCCAGTTTCATTACATTACGGGCTAGCGACGGATGACGAGATCAACCGGTGGATCTAACCCCGTAATATTATGAAATTCGTGTGAGAGTTCGCATCCCGTCTGAAAGGACTTAGTTTTGTGGTGATATGACTGCATTGATATGAAGTCATCAATTTGGTACAGTTCGTGACGCAGAGCGACCTTTAGAGCACAGCAAACATTGATATTGTATAATCTGGCTTTAAGTCGAGGTAATTTGATAAAGACAGATGGTTGAATGCTTTGAAGCAACGATATTTCTGCCGCAATCAGTTGTGCTCGCGGCTCCGCCTGCCACCAATCATCCCTTCATCATTCATCCCTTGACTCATCCCGTCAAATGGGGTAAATAAAATAAAAAAATTGTGCATTGTTTTAGGTTTTTTCATTTACACGTCAAACATATCGAAATGGGCCAGTAGTTAATAGTTAATTTCGCATTTAAAATATTGTATTGGATTTGGCGAATACGTACAGTTCTACTCCATTTACCTAGTTAGTTCAACTTGATGAATTCTCCCGTATAGTAAGTAAGGCAGCAAAAAAGTGGTTAAAACAAAAATTTTGTAACATAAGTAACGTATCTACTGACCAGCACTGGAAATATGTAGCTTCCTGCTGACTAATAATGACAATATTGGCAAAGCATTTAACAGATAAGCAACCTGTTTGCCGAGACGATGGCAACTAATATTACTCGTGACAAACATCATTAATTATAAGCCATTGTTTTTTACAGGTCTTGTAAAAGAAGAGGACGTCAAGCTATTCTGGGATGGTGCCAGAAAACTGCTACCGACATGCTTCGGACAAATCAGAAAGCTGAGGAAAAAGACGGCTGGCGACAAAACCGCCATGAAAACACTAAGAGAAGTCATGAAAATCCTGTACAGACTATCGATGCTGGATGTTCCCGACTCCGTCGACCTGTTCCCAACGAATTTGTATGGTTGGTTGAGGAAGAGTGAGGAAGAGAAGTTGACGATTCATGAGGTTTTGAACCAGGCGGCGATCCAGGGCGCTTCCGATTGGTTCGTGCATATCCTGGACAATAATGAGTGCCAGGACAAGACTGAGGAGTCACGGTTGCAGCATCTCATCAAGGTTATTCAGCTCGTGCGGTCTGATCTGCAGCGGGCTATTGAATACCACGACAGAGTGTTTATAGAGTAAGTGCCTCAAAATTATATACATTTAATTTTCAAGTAAAATATTGTTTGTTTGAGCGTAGGCACCTCCAAGTTGTTCCTATAAAAATTTGATGAAGATATTGCCCATGAGATCTATGAGGAATCGAGGGAATTCTTTCTGGGATCTATATCAGTTTCGGCGTTTTTTATAGTAACACATTGTTCAGTTGTTCTCGGAAATACAATTTATCCTCGTTGATGTCGGTTATGTTTTGTCAAAAATTTAAATTATTGTACAACATTATGCAAATTTTGGGTATTAGTACCGTCTAGGAGAGTCTAGGAGAGCCTGATTCCCAGTACAAAGATAAACAGTAATTGCTAAACTGAGCAAATAGTAAAGAATAAATGTAACTTATTGCGACAGTTTTTAAAACTAAAGTATAATATTTACTTTAATCTTTCTTTGCATGTGTTATTGTTATATTAAAAGCAGGTATTTAATTTTTTTAGAGTTATGAATTTCCCCTACTCCAAGGCGCTCTACGGCTTGTACGAAAGCAAAATCGCTTCACTAGTGGAGCCCGACGTCATAGAAGTGTGCAAGCGTCTAAAGAGGCTGAACTACAACGAAGGGTCCACGAACAGCGTCCATTTAGCTGGCGGGATCAATGGAGAAACGGGGCTCGGAGCTCCGAAGGTCGAGGACGAGCCTTTGGCAATGGGGACTACATTGTTCGAGCTGTATCTGGCGTTGCAGAGGTTTTTGACGTAAGTGACATACTTTAACTAGTGGTTGCGTGAGCTGTGGAACATAGATATGTGCAAGCGTCTAAAGAGGCTGAACTACAACGAAGGGTCCACGAACAGCGTCCATTTAGCTGGCGGGATCAATGGAGAGACCGGGCTCGGAGCTCCGAAGGTCGAGGACGAGCCTTTGGCAATGGGGACTACATTGTTCGAGCTGTATCTGGCGTTGCAGAGGTTTTTGACGTAAGTAACGTACTTTAACTACCATACAACCCCATAACTTCGCAAGCTTTTTATAAAAGTTGTGATTTCTCGTGTACTTTTTAGATTACCTACTAAAAACTAAATGTGCTAAATAGAAAGTGTTTTTTCATGCATGGCGATATTCTCGTATTAACTGTGGCTAAATGGCGGGAAAAGGCGGGAATTTCAACTTTTGTAAAAATGCTGGAGAACATAGACATTTACAAGCGCCTCAAGCAGTTGAAGTAGGTACAACGAAGGTACTACTACTACTGCTACTACCAGCTGCTAAGCTGTATTTGGCGTTGCAGATTTTTTTGACGAAGATAACATATAATTTTATGTCATTCTTAAAAAAAGTAACTAGAATTTGATTTCGTCGGTACATACAAGTCTGCATTGATATTATATCAATAATGCCTGTTTGGTCTAGTGGTTCAGAATGCTTTATAGTAGGTATTAAGTGCGCTATTTTTTTTATGCATCTCCATTTACTTTGAAACAATATCAGATACGACATCAAATATTTGCACACATCACTAATATCAATATTTATTCTATTCATTGCTCGTTAGGAGCGTACATATAATATGATTTTCAAACATAGAAATCGACCGTTTTATCTTTAACGTAGTTTAAGACATGGTATAAGAAACAAGGTATGACTTCGGAATGACAGGCGAGACTCGCGCTATGATTGGTTGATCGGTTCTGTCAATCCGTTTCTGTGTTGCCAGTGGTGTATCATAATACTCCCCGATTCCCTTGTTACGTGTATAAATGTCATAAAATCGTGAGTGCTTAAAATCAATTGTTACGACAAATAACATTTATTCAAAGAACATGACAATTGTAAATGCAATTTTTTGTTTCTACGACTGGCGGCGAACATTTTTTTCCTTATAATTATTTTGTTACCATAAAGCGGCAACTAATCAGTGACGTAGAAAGACTGACTTGCTGGAGTGCCATACCTTTTTTTCTTTGACCATGGCTTAAGAAACTATTAAAAAACAGGTCAAGTGCGAATCGGACTCGCGCACCGAGGGTTCCGTACAAGCACTTTCCATCCTTAAGTGGTTAAGTTAAGTTTGCACCTGGTATGTATAGCGCTCCATACAAATGAGGTGCAAAGTTAACACAACCAATCCCGTTTATTGTATGGGAGCCCCCCTTAAATATTTCTTTTATTTTATTTTTAGTATTTGTTGTTATAGCGGCAATAGAAATACATCATCTGTGAAAATTTCAACTGTCTAGCTATTACCGTTCTTGAGATACAGTCCGGTGACAGACGGACGGACGGACGGACAGCGAAGTCTCAGTAATAAGGTCCCGTTTTTACCCTTTCGGTACGGAACCCTAAAAAAGAAGTTATTCAAACATGTTACACAATAGACCAATAATATATTCATACGAGTCTTTCGTCTGATAATCACACCACATTTTATAATTTTACAAGCTTTTATTTAACTTGCATTGTATGTTTAAAGTATGTTTGTTCGGGTGAAATCTTGCAACTCAATTTTGAAGCAGATATCGTCAACCGATTGAGCTGAAATTTTGCATACTTACTTAACTTTGATGACAATACAATATTATGGTACCATGGGGCTGATCTGATGATGGAGCCGGAAGGTGGCCATAGGAACTCTATAATAAAAAAAGCAATTCTACCGAGCTTGGGCTTTTTAGAATCGTCTCAGTGAGCATTTGATGGATATCCAAAGAAAAGTACAGTTGGCTATAAAAGCTTGCCACTAAAATGTCATTTTTGACAGAAACTTTTTTATCTATATCTTCCAGGCTCGGACAAGGACTAAACGAGACCGACTGGAGCTCGTACGCCATATCCAAGTTCCATTGGTGGTTCTTCGGCGGCGTGGCGCAGTGGCTCGACATCGCCGCCTACAAGGTAAGTTCGCCTTTGTACATGCTTATTCTTTTTAACCGACTTCAAAAAAGGAGGAGGTTCTCAATTCGAACTATTTTTTTTTTTTTTCTATGTATGTTACTCGATATCTCCGAGAATCGTGAACCGATTTTCAATTTTTTTTTTATCAAAAGGGTATAACTTCGAGTTGGTCCCATTGGCACTAAGTCGGGATCTGATGATGGAATCTTGGAGAAATCGAGGGAACTCTTCAAATGTTATAGGGACATGTACGGCGCTTTCGGTAATTTATTGATAAAGTCAAGAATTTACATTCAGTAAATAGGATTTGGTGTAAGGAAACTGATGATGAACACATACGAATCACTAAAAAGCAAAAAAAAAAAATTTTTAACAAAACAAAGAACCGACTTCAGTAAAACTAAAAAGCCAACAATAACCCGTTCAAGTACAGATTACATTTGACTCACCCTTCGAAGTCGGTGCCAAACCTCGCGTAAACTATAATATATAAATATAAGAACTGAGTGGTTTGGGATCGACTTCGAAGGGTGAGTCAAATGTAATCTGTACTTGAACGGGTTATTGTTGGCTTTTTAGTTTTACTGAAGTCGGTTCTTTTTTTGTTAAAAAATTTTGTAATGTGTTTTTCTTGTTTTTATGTACAATAAAGTGTTTACATACATACATACAAGGCGCTGACTCGCATCGAGAAAGCCGTGGACCTGGACTCGCTGCAAGTCATCGACGGGAACGTGAAATACAGCAGCTCGGCGGTGGACACGCTGCAGATATTCTACCAGATCAAGATATTCTGGACGCAGCTCGCGTGGCCCGATGTGGAGGGGAGCTATACGTTCGTGGCGAAGATTATTGATGTAAGTTAAACTGTCTTGTATTCTGTTCTTTAGCCCTTCATTTGGCGTGTAAGGCAGGATGAACAAATTCTTTGACTTATTTTTTTTCCATTTTTTTTCGAACCAGAATCTTTTGCTCTATTTTACCATAACGAGGCTTGAACTAGCGACCTTGTCTCCCGGAGCGGGAATGTGCCACACGAAGGGTTAGGGAGATGCATTGTTAAATTACTCTAGTTTGATGGGACTTACCTACACCACCCTAAGACATATATTCTGAATTTTTGCATAGTATTATTACGACGACGCGGTTGGCACAGTTTGTAGAGACCTGCCTACTGAGCCAGCGGTCCCGGGTTCGAATCCCGGCCAGGGCAAATATTTGTGTGATGAACTCGAATATTTGTGCTTGGGTCATGTTGTTCTATGTATATATTTATCTATATAAGAGAGCTTAATTTGGGACTTGATCGATTTTTGTGAGGTCTGATATTTATTTATTTATTATTATCGTTTAAAGTCTTAGATTTAACTATCTCTACAAATTTTATTTCTTACTGTACGTCACCAAAATTTGTGAAGCCTTAACCTAGGCTAATATTAACGAGCCTTAAACTAATGCTCACTGCGCTTCTGAAGTTTGTTTTGTTAATTTTGTTATGCCCGTGGGCGTCAAACAAAACAAATGAGCGTGACGGACGCGGTCATCTGTATCCAAGTGATCGCGCCGTAGAAATACGTGCTTAGTTTGTAAAAGCGTCTCGTCATTTCTTGGACTTATGGCCTTATACTGCACATCTTAATTGTGCGAACGGCTGGGATGTAGCCTGGGACGACTGGCTCACCTGGACCAGAGAACACAATCAAATTATTAGTTATCTTTATGACCACATCTTAATGAATACTTAAGCTCTGGTTTCCTAGGATAGCGGTACCGTTATATAGCGGCCGTCACCATACTTCGTACTAGTACGAAGTAAGTACGAAGTATGGAGATGACCGCTATGTGACGGCACCGCTATCTTAGGAAACCAGAGCTTTAGGGATACATACCGTGCTGCCAAAGTTACATATACGATTACTTTAAAATCTTGGTATTGATTATTGGTTGTTTCTCCAAACGATAGTAATACTTATGTAGCTGTCAGCGTCATTCTCAACGTTTATTGGCTGGTTAAAGTTGATGCTAAGTATTCATCCTTTATGTTCCATCTACAGGTGGCATTTAAGAGCCTCAATATAATGAAATGCTTAAGAATCTATTGTATTTTTACAGGATATCTGCCGCTGCTGCGTGTTTTACTCCGACCGTATGTCCGGCCGCGTGGACAACGCTGGCCAAGTGACCACGGTGTACGAGGAGCGGTTCGAAGTGACCAACGAGTGGTGCGTCGCGATCAACAACATCGACTATGTACGGCAAAGTCTCGAGCCGTTTGTCGAAGAATTGGGCATGGACGATATTATTCAGAAGTTGTGCGAATGCAAGTCGCCGGTTGAAGCTCAAAGGTGAGAATCTTGCAGTCCTGTTTGTTCGATTCTGACTCTGTTACCACTTGGACATTCGAAGGTTGCATGGTTACTTGGACTTATTGTAAATTTCTTGATGACCTCCTGTTCCGAAAACGTAAAAAATACGGACATAAGTATAGATGACGGTATTGAATCATAACTTGACCCTTTAACCTAATTACTATTTTAGATTTAGATCGTGACAATGTCGGTAGTACTAGATGCATCTACGATACGATACATCCATTCGGAAGGTAAGGTCAAAATTATAATAAGGTTTATTTATTGTTGCAGATGCAAGGACACCCTGCAGTGTGTTATTGCGAACGCTATAGACACTGTTAAGAATAAAATTGTGGAGATCCTAGAAGTAATGGTCAAAAAGGTGAGTAAACTATTGAATACAAATGAGATATTGAGGGGCATTCATCATAGACATTCTGGTGGAACACCCCTAGTGATTAGACGTAGCTTTAAGTTCAAATTTTGTAAAAGAAAGAAACTATGTATGTCACTATGAACAGTTGTACCTATCCTGTCATGTCAATTATTTTGTTGTATCTTGCCTTTCATTTAGATCTTATCGGAAGTTTAAGAGGCCTTATTCCTTTTAAAATGCTGATAGTTTAGACCTTTTTCTCTATGATCAAACATGTTTCTTAACATATTATTGATGTTACTACCTAGAACAGGGCTATTAGGATTTATTGGTATATATTTGAAACCTACAGTTTGAATTTTTCATTGATAATTCTTGTTCGAAAAACTACTCGAAATTGACAAAATTCACGTGCAAAATTCGTTTTTTCAACTTATTTTCGACTGCACGCAATGAAAGTATGAAATAGCTACGTTACTACCTAGAACTCGGGAAAAAGTATTATTCACTTCATAAAGTTGGTTGAAATTCTCAATATATTCGTCATAATATGAAAAAAAATTTTTTTAAAAGGAATAAGGCCTCTAAATCCAAGTACGTTAAAAATAATTTGGTTATTTTCAGATGATGCCGTCCATCACACGGTTCCTAATGGAGGGCGCGGAACTCTTGCACCAGGACTGCTCGAGCATGGACCGCGTTATGCGCTACTTAGAGGCCAATCTAGACACATTGTTCCAACACCTCAACTACGACAACTTCTCCAGAACCCTCGACATCGTGTGGGAACAGCTGGGGGAGGTGCTCTACGAGCTGATCCAGGCCAATTTGGAGGTTAGAAATGCTTCGCTTTGTTTTCGTTTGTATTAATACTGCTAATTGTAATATTGCATACATTTGTTAGATACAAATTAACTTATCTTTTATAATTTTTATCTTTTTACTAATTTTATTGTTGTTTGAGGATCTGGTAGAAAATTTACCCACCTTCACTTTTAGAACGTGGTCGTGTTAAAAAAAAACAAAAAGAATTTCAGTATAATGTTACATAATGTCATGATTTTGTTGTGTAACTGACCATTGAAATCATTGACATCTTGAAATACACCAGAAGCCGTTAACAGAAAATATATGTATAGATATTAGATTTTGACAGTAAGGCCTACTTCAGTTTACACTGATTGTAGAGTTGTAAGATTGTAGAAACATAAGCACAAAGAAAAGAAATACGATTAACTGCAATAGAGTCTTTTTTTCACCAGATCCTTGTTGTAATTAATATTTCTGTCATCCGTAACACTAACTCAACATTAATTTTGTATTGTAGAAAGAGAAACTCGCCACCCGTATCCGCTTGATTAGGCGTAGGTATTTCGACAAAAACAAAATAGCCCCCCACAGCTACACTCTGTTCCGGGTAAATATTGCATTATACCACGCACTGCAATATTTGAGAACGCACAGAGTGTTTATTATTTATATTTACTTTTATTTATTATTTCAAAATGTTTATTCTACATTATTTTGTTTATATAGCACCGAAAGGCAAAGATAACTCGGTATATCGACCCAAGGCGGCTGAACAAATCGGCTGCTGCCAATTTAGACGCGGTAATCATAGTTCATAGAAAGCACCTTGTTTATGTACCTACCTTATATTATGTTACTTGTGTTGTATGTATAGATCTTCAGCAGAGTTGGGGGTTAATGGAGTTTCCATCTAAGAAAAACTTGTGTCTTGTAGTAACGTGGCGTCACAGAATACCTTAGACAATAGGCTAGCTGACCCATTTCCTGAAATAAATTTGAAGTGGTGGAATAATGATCATAATAACTCTAAAAAAATATAGTATTTTTGTGAGAGGTAGAAAACTAAATTTGTTTAATTGAAAATAGAAATTTCATTAACACACAAAATGGCCGTCCGTCATTTTTGCATTTTGCTTATCTGTTGCCTGACGTAGAATACCGAGTAAATAAACAGAAGCACTACACCGATGTTCGAAATTCGACCGTCGTATAGTGTCATCCCGCTCACTCAAATATACTTTGACAGGAGATCTCCCTCTCGATCTCGGCACTATTCGGAGTCGGCAGTTTTCTTTACGGGACCGTTGACGTCACTGTCATGAGCGAAAATGGTGGACAGCGTTTTAAGCATTTCAAAGTACAGAATAACCATATTTTCAAAATCAATTTTTTCAGCCATATTATACTTTTATGAACTGATAAATATATATTTATGGTTCCTAATACGATTTCAGAGTCAACTAGCCTATTACAGAATTGTCATCTTTCTTCTCTAATGGAATTCCAACCGGCATGATTAAAATATTAGAGTACGCATCTCTACGTGCTCCAATATAGTCGCCGCCGGTTGGAATTGGGTTCTATGGACGCCATGGTACTGGTGCTTTTGGAAAAAAATGACAATCTCAATACTTTGGTTTGTTAAGAATGGCAACGATTGTAACGCGATCTATTCTATCGATACAGCTTTAGCCACACGAATCTTTCTTAGACTCGGTCAGTTTATTAACTCCATACTCGCTGTCTTCATACAATGTTGGCTTGTTATGTTTCTGGCCCCACTAGGTCGCAGTCCATTTCCACATGGGCTTTGTGAATATGTTTTGTTCCGATGAATGTTGCTTTTAGTACGTGATCTAGTCTCGA
The DNA here is from genome assembly GCA_932273695.1 of Apotomis betuletana. Taxonomy (NCBI): domain Eukaryota; kingdom Metazoa; phylum Arthropoda; class Insecta; order Lepidoptera; family Tortricidae; genus Apotomis; species Apotomis betuletana. The sequence continues at coordinate 13,299,942 of OW026310.1, read as the reverse complement.
ATGTGTTGTGAATTTAGCAAACGCAGGCCTTATGTAATTATGTCCTATTCTCAGTCGTGAAGCCACATGCGATAGATAGTTTTTGTGAATGTCATCCCCGTTTCTGCGAGTTCTTCCGCCGAGATAATAAAAAAATCTAATGCTGTCTATCTTGACAGTTTTCGAATACCATTGCATGCTTTTTTATACTTATGCATGCCCTTTTTATATGCATGAGTTGTATGACGTACTTCTTTACGTATTTATTGTTAAATTTGCAATTTGCATGATCGATTTAAATGGTATGGTGATGGTAGGTATATACTTATTTTAATATAGTATGCTTTTAATATCCACTATTTAACTTACTGCAGAATATCTACTAATCCTTTTATATTTTTATAACGATCGCCAATAACATATAACATAACCTAATATTCAGTCAATCTTAAATTTTATTTGGAAGCTGTTAAAATAACTTAGCAAAAGAGAAGAAGTCTCTTAACTAATTACCGACTAAGTAAATAATAACAACTTTGTAACCCATTTCAATAACTTGTGTCCTGTACTTTCCAGAATAACTAGTACCAGCAATTAATTATGATAAGTTACTAAAAGGCTCTTAAAATTTTCAGAAACGCAGACCACCCAGTTTCTTTTCGAATCTCCACGAATGCCTCAAAATAATGATCCGATCCTTCCACCATGACAACAAAGAGATTTACTCATCAGATACCCTCAAACGCGTGGAGTACTTACTTAAACTCCACGGCATGGAAACCAGGGAACTGATACACCAGTACCACTTGGAGAGGCTACAGGAACAGCAAGCTATTACTGAGCCTAAGATGGGAATACTGACCGTCAGAGCTCAGTTCATTGAGGATACTTTGAAGTTGGAAATTTTGAATGCTAGGAATTTGGTGGCGACGGATTCGAATGGTGAGTTCTTATTGTTTTTATAAGATACTAGCTGTGCCCCGCGGTGTTACCCGCTCATCCCACGGGAACACTAAATTTATTCGGGATGAAAAGTATCCTATGTCCTTTCCCGGGTCTTAAACTATCTCCATACCAAATTTCATCTAAGTCTGTTCAGCGGTTTAAGCGTGAAGAGGTAACAGACAGACAGACAGACACACTTTCGCATTTATAATATTAGTATGGAAGTATGGATTTCTTTATTTATCGCATAAACCGGGCCAGGCTACAAACACGGTATAGGATTGCCGAAAGAAATAGTACATTATTGCAGACGCCGGGAAATAAGGGCTTGCCGGCTGAGTAGGTCTAGACGGCCGACCGTAAGGGAGGCCGTCTAGACCTACTCAGCCGGCAAGCCCTTTTCACGGCTAAGGCATGTATAGTGCTTTTCTCAAACATATGCAATGAAATAAAAAAATTACCACTCAAAAAAACATAATTCAGCTGTTCAGCCAGTTCATGAACACAGACGCCATGTTTAAAAAAATGTATTTTTAATTTTCCCTCCAATCCCTCTATATTTTTTTTCTTTAATAAGTTGTCCACGTGTGTAGTGTTCGAATATTAGGGCCATTATACAGAACCTGATAATAAGAATCTTAATTTCTATAATAAATAAAATAACGGCAGAGGATTTTAAATATTGTCTATGGTCTCTGGTGACTTACGTATAGACAGTATTTTAAATTTATTCATCAACACATTGAATCATACTTTGTATTCTTAATATCAGTTCGTGTGTACTAGGCATTAACGCGGATATTGTTGGTCCGATGGCTGAATGGGTAGCCACAAGAAAAAATATAATCAGCTGTTCATAAACACGGACGTTACCATTTTTACATTAAGATTAAAAACAAATTACTTCCCGGCCTAGGCCTTCAATTTTGTATGAAATTCCTTTACAGTTCTCTCGAATCATTCCGCCCGAAACTTGACACTTCGAAGCCTGTTTTAACGCACGTCATGACGATATTTCATTGCATGTTTGAGAAAATACAATTGTCGCTTGATTCGGCCATCAAACGTTCAAGAAAGGAGCGTACTCTCACCTGAAAGGCCGGCAACGCACTTGTGACTCCTCTGGTGTTGCAGGTGTCTATGGGTGACGGTAATTGCTTTCCATCAGGCGACCCCTTTGCTCGTTTGACCTATGACATAAAAAATACAATTCATAATAAAAACTGGATAGGTTACAGGTTAAATGTAACGAGTCATATATGTTCCAGGTCTATGCGATTCGTACGTGCGCGTGGCGTTACTCCCAGAGGACACGTTCGCGACCGTGACCAAGCCTAAAACCCAGACGCACAACAAGAATCTCTTCCCACTCTATGACGAAATGTTCCTTATGTGAGTTAACTTTACTTGTGTACTATTTAGTTCTTAACCTTTAGAGCGCCAAGCGGCAAAGCAATTCACCGTGCCACTAACGCCAAACCAAAAAAAAAAAGTGCTCCAAAATCAACAGGGATTGAAAAACACAGATAGTGGTTTGAATTAACATGTTTTTGACCATTGAAATTTTTGACGTCAGTAGGCGTGTTTGGCGTCAGTGGCACGAATTCCCGATGACGTGATTTGCCGTCTTTGGCGGTCAAAGGGTTAAGGAAGACTGCGAATGCCTGTGCAAAGTCGCGTTTCATTGACATAACTAACAGTCCTACGGCGGTTGAACCTTACTTCAAACTATCATCTAGGTACATCTACCGATCCACTTAGCAACATTTAATGTCGGTACTGTATTAACAAAGGTCGAAGTGTCATATAAATAAATAAATAACATAATTATAGACAAAGGATTCGCTAATTTGGTGCAATAGAGAACAGATGTTTGGAACGCCACTTTGTCTTAACAATTGGTTGTCTTCTTGAGTGATTAGTTTATGGCGATATTGATACATTTCCTTACGACCGTATGAATAACACGGTATTTGGTCTAAGTTACAACTGCACCTCTAGCACAACTTTGACGCGCGACTCTTTCTCGCGCGAGATAAACTACCAATCCCTTTCTATACTGTATCGTAAGAGAGTGATGGGTGATGCTATGTCGCGCGACATGAGTCGCGAACCATAGTTGTGCTAGACGGGCTGGTTAAAACTGCTTTTTTTCTCCAGTCCCTTGACGAGCGAGCAAAAAGGCGTGTCCGACGGCCTCATCCACTTCGTGATCAAAGACAAGGACATGTTCAGTGTCAGCAACGCGTTCGTGGGCGAGGCGTACCTCAGCTTCGGCGACGTGCCGGCCACGCCCGCGCCCATCGGCAGCCTGCCGCAGCAGCACCTGGCGCTCTCCCGCCCCAGCGCTATAGGTACTTAATGTCTCAACATGTTCATTCTTGTTTAAGGCGATATTGTCCGGCCGTGGTCGCGCGGAACTAAATTGACGCTCTTCAAGCGCTGACGCGCGACGATTTCTAGCAGGTTTTTAGTTCTAGTGATTAAATAAATAATTGTATCGAGACAATCCTAGCGAATTTACCTAGATGATGTTAGTATCCATACATTTAAGCAAAAAACGGGTAAAAAAACTTCGTATTTTAGCCTTGCCACTGAAAAAATATTGCAAATAGAGGTAATTTTGGGATTCTTTTCTATCGAGCGAAATTTATCCAATCATGTTGTTGAAAACGATTTTATAATCGCAAGATCCTTAAGTATGATATATATGTTTTTCATAATCTTCAAACACTGCTTAATATGTTTACGACTCAATCGAAAATGAGTGAGTTGTGAGTGAGGAAAAGAGCGCCTTAATGTCTCAACATGTTCATTCTTGTTTAAATAGTATTGAGTCTCAGCGACGTGTTACTTTTAGATACTCCTCGGTTTTCGGTGCACGAATGGTTTGACGCCTACTGTTGGCGTAGTAGGCGGGTATGGTACTTAATATCTCAACATGTTACTTCTTACTTAAATAGTATAGTGTCGTGAAAAACACTATATGTTCTGTCTGGGCCGATAGAGGGAAATAGATGAACTCATAATTACCAAGGGTCCTCCTTTCAGGTGGGCTCTCCTAATTATTTCAATTGAAATGGCGGTGTAAATTAGTATTTGATTCGTTTTCTGCATTTCATTTTTTTACTGTACTAAATATATCAAAAATATTTTTTTACTATAGTTTCTCAGCTAGCTCTTAAAATTGCCACCGCTATGTGTCTTGAGTTTGTATCAAATAAACAAGAGAACTAACTTATTGTTTTATTTAACTAACAGATGGAGATGCGATAAAGGCCCTCGAGTCGCGGCAGGGTGACAAACAAGCACGGGAGTTCCTCAAGAAGCAGCGGCAGAAGATGCCAGGGAAACAGTTCTTCTCCCTCAGTTGAACGCCATAGCTTCCTTGTAAATATAAATATACGGCGGATGTTGCATAAACGCGCGATAGAAGTATGGTGAATGCGCTTAGCATTTAAATAACAAAAAGTGGTACAGCGGTAGCTCAGAGGTCAGAGCACTACTCCGGACAAGTAGGTCGTGGGTTCGATCACTTCGACCTGTTTAATGTAGTGGCGGAAAATTTTCTACTTATATTTAAAGAAAAACATACATAATATTTTCTTCGGTTTCCGCGACTGTCACACATTTAAATAAAACAATTTAAACGGATTATATCGCGTATATTAATTATTTGAGCCTCCCTGACGTTTCAAGGCAAGTCAGGGAGGCTCAAATAATTAATACACGCGATATAATCCGTTTAAATTGTTTTATTTAAATGAAAAACATACATGTGAACCCCGCAGATTCATGCGCTGTTAGAGACAGGAAGTCAGGCGTCTTGGAATGCACAGGAGTGATGTTCCCCGTAAAGTACAATGATTAGTTGTACACAAAGGTGCTACGCAGAAAGTGGAAATTAAAACTTTTTATTGTTACGTCAAATATTGGTGAAATGGAGAGCAAAGAGGAGAATTTAATACGAACTCTACTCCAGAATAGCTCCTCAGATCTCTCCTTGTGCCTTGTGTAAATTAATTTGTAAAGCTCATCACTATCTTGTCACTATACAGGGTGAGTACGGAAGTACGGAGAATCCTGGATTTTAACTCGAAATAATTTACTACAACCATGTATATGATAATATTATTGTAGACACAGAATGAATGTGCAGCTGAAATCGAGGTCAAAAAAGTTGTTCTCTATAAGCAGATTCGGCGGTGTCCTATGAAGTAGACGTTCAATGAACTCTTTCATACAGACAAAAGGTCCAATTTTGCGTAGTATGAAGAAAAAGAGGGCTTATTAGCGTCAATTTTGTAAGTGACATTTACCTCGGAGTTAAATCATAAAAGCGGTGAAATAACGAATATTTTTTAATGGCCGACTTAATGTGGCTATTATGACAAGTATAGCTGTTGCCGCATAGCGACGAGGGCTATAATTTATTAAATTTGGTCTGAATGCTGTTCTATACTTATCTGAAGCTGTATAATTTATGACAATATACAATTTGAAAAAGAAAGCAATATTGTTCTGCCGGATTGTTGTACTCAATATTATGAGATTTTCATTCGTTTTGCAATCAGATTTGTTTGCTTGGTGTAGTTTGTTGTGTAATTAGGTAAATAAGCAATATAAGTACACGTGTGTTATATAGACTGATAGTTTGCCTGTTTATATGTGTGATAAAATGTCGGTAAGTTTGTATAGATGCATTTATATAATTTTGGCTCGGAATCTCGTTCTGAATAGTAGACTCCATATCTCCTATTATATCCAACTTGGCTATGCTGTATTTACTTAATTAATCTTCTCTCTCTGGTTGGTTATGTGCCCATAAATTAAAGAATAAACTCAACCCATATAAATAAATAAAGTGTAACCTAATATGGTATTTGATGAAAACTATTAAACAATCTTTATTAAACTAGGAGAATATACAATTATGATTGTAAGTGTTACTAAAAGGTTCCCGAACATTCCATAGAGACATATTTTGTTTGCATCTTTGTACCGATAACCAGTCAATGCGTCCTTATGGAAACCCGAATAATGGGACCTTTTACTAAACACTGTCACATAGGTATACTTTTCTTAAATATGTAGTGAGTAAAATTTTACCTATATTATTAACGATTCAATAAATACTACTGTTGTGGTTCTCAAATGTGTTTGTACAACAAATTTTAACTCATTATTGAGCATTTGTAAAGGCAATTTACTCAATTTTAAAAGCGCTCGTAACATTTGGCAGGCACAACGGTATTTTATTATGATATAATTCAGTCGGACGGAAACTACAGATCGACTGCAGACCGTTTACAGCGTTTACGCATTTTGCCGTCGACATGTTATACTACAAACGCCATCTTACTTTTGCCAACTGACTTAATGCGTGCATGGTGAAAATGGCTTTAGTAGCATAACATCTGTACTTTTCTATACTTCGATATGGTGGGTGCGCTTGGCCCGCTGGTGCATGTATACCGACTGACATTATGTCTATAATCGGTAAGAATGCGACAGAATTGTATTTGTCTATAGATTTCAAAGTGGGCTTTCACTTTCGAGCGATGGAATGTAGAAAGTTTTATACTAAATAATTTTTATTTTTATATAGAGTAGGTAATAAACTAATTTTAGTAGCTGCTATGTTCTGTGATAAAGAGATGTGCCTTACCTTATTTCTGTCTACTCGTCTCTGAAAAGGTATATTTTTTTCTATTAAGAGTTTTTGTTCCATTTCGCCATATATTCTAAATATTTATTGTTTTTTTTTTACTCTCTTTATTTTGATATTAAATGCCAATAAACGTTGTATTTACTTATGACCTGATTTTACTGTAGCACTCAATGTGCGTGCTACTATTGACCCATTCAAACTTTTCACCCTGTATATTTATCGCATCTCTTGATAGCGATCTTCATAGATATGCGTGGATATAATACACACATGTAATTTGACACACGAATCAGATGCCCGATGTAACGTGCCTATATTCCGGCATTATTAGATCTGCAGGGGAAATATTCATAGTATTCTTGATGGTTACAGTGGAGTTTTAGACTTCTATAGACTCTGCTTTGTTAGACTATATCGGCAGATATTATATCCTTGTCTAATAGAAATAGATGGACGATGACACACGGTACTGGTGAATCTTGTTTGGCCTTGTTGTCGCACATTCCGTTGATACTCTAAAATCACTAGATATTGATCTTTACATAAATTGTCAAATTATGTGCTCGGGCAAAAGTAATAGTATACAAGTATAAAAGTCTCGATATTAACAAAAAAGTGCACAAGCGACAGAGCGAACTACGAGCGAACGAGAGAACGATATTGATTCCACACTCCACGCCGCTCAAAAAGTGGACGTTGGTCTTAAACTATCAAAAATGGCTTCTTGGCTGAGACAGATGGTAGGTACTTTTAGCTGTGTGACATAATCACGGGCTGTGTCATAATTGTTTGTAAATTGTTTGTACAAATTTCCTTACACCAACAGGTGCCTTTATACATAGGTAGGTACAATGTGTCCATTGCTATATGTCTTGTATTGTATGTAATTGTAGGTACTTACCTAAATATTTAAAAGTATGTTTTTCATCCAGACTCGTTTAAATACATGACACGGCTAATTTTATTTAACCTTCGGAAATGGATAGTACATTTATTCAGTAGACGTAAGTATACTTGACGAGGCAGCTTGAAGCAAACGACCAAGAACGTTCAAAAAGCGATTTCATAAAATGTTAAATCGAATATTAATAGGCGTCTGGGAGAGCGGATCTGAAGGGGGTTGATCTCCCGTCTTCCTCCGCCTATTCATCTTAAGTCAATAAGTTGATTTTGAACGAGCAAGAATCTTCAGCCCGGAGCTACTTAGGTACCACTACTATGTAAAATGTTATTTTTCCTATTCAATTCGATCCATATTCTTATTTTTTTACAGCTAGGCTATCTCATTGGCCTCCCACAACAAACTTTTGCACATTTTTTGCAACCACCGCAATCCGGTGACCTTTATTAGGCCGTCGGCTCTTCTTGTGAGAGGTCGACCTCCGTTCCTCCTTGGTCTTCCACTTCCTAGTGAATTCGACATTCTTCCACAGCCATCGGTACTTTAAGTTATACGCTCCTCCCACTTTAGCTCGCGTAGCGTATTGCGCCTGGTGACATTCAAAACTCACTAAAATTTCTGTCACTACTCTTTACATCTCGTATCTAGTTTGTACACTGATACTGAGATACGAGCTTTGTTTTAAGTAGGTATTCGTTACTTAGTGAGTTTTGGCTGTCAACAGACGATATGCTATTAGTTAGTACTTAAGCAATTAGGTATTTACATGGTTGCAAATATTTTGCAATAAACTGGAGAATAGAGGTACATTAAAGAAGATAGCCTTGTTCCACTGATCGCCGGCGATAAGCGATGCCACTTATTAATATTAATACAAATGTATTTATATGCAAATAGATACTCGGTATTTAAAGAGCTATCAAAATGTATTATTAATTTACATTAACTAGCTTTAAACTACATGGATCGTAAATATATATTTAATATCCAAAAATAAAGTCGCGGTAGGCGATCCAGTAGGTACATGACTGCAACAAGAAGAGAATTAATAGGGAAAAACCGCACTGAGGGTTCCGTACGAACTATGAAAGCTTATCTTTTTATTAGAGCATATTGCTCAAACGAATTGAATGAATAACGATGAATGATAAACTGTACTGAGGGACAAACTCAACTTTACCGTTGGAAAACTGTTCTACTTAGGTACTTACTTCAAATAAACGTTAACGCAACCGATCACGTTTGTTGTATGAAAGGCCCCTTAAATATTTATATTATTCTGTTTTATAGTATTTGATGTTATAGTAGCAACAGAAATACATCATCTGTGAAAATTTCTACTATCTAGCTATCACGGTTTATGAGATACAGCCAGGTGACAGACGGACAGACAGATAGAAAGACAGACAGACGGACAGCGGAGGCTTAGTAATAGGGTCCCGTTTCTACCCTTTGTGTACGGAACCCTAAAAACTATATTTTTATGACTTAACTACAAATGTAATGTTTTAATATTTTCCCATATATTTGTTATAAGACGGTATTACTTGCCATATTTCAAAGAGGTCAAAGGAAAATAGCCTATAAATTTTGATTTCGAAAATGAATGAAGTCGAAATATACGTTTTTTTCGGCATAAATAAACGCTCGTATCTTTTATTCACGCTTAAAAAAAATTGCTTGTAAAAATTTAGAAGTGTGAGTTGTTTACAGCTTCAAGGGACTGTAAACCTTATGGTTTTAATTTAGATAAAGGGTCTTGACAGACAGACGGACGGACGAGCGGACGGACTGCTGCACGTTGGAAGTACAAAAGTAGGTAAGATTTTGAGGAAGGATATTTCTAAAAGTAAGTAGGTTTATCAATACGATACTCAATCAAAATTAAAAAATTTAACCAAATATTTTTTTCATATTACGAAAGTTTTTCATTAAATCAGACTGCAACTTACTGTCCAGACTTGTTTGTACAACTGTGTTTTCACTACGTTGAGCTTCATGTAAATAAATATAATTAATGCATTTAAGTCCGTAGTTTATGGAAAATTAATTAAGTACGGCGGCATTGGACCAAGGTATACCACTAAGGGATATTGCCTCATGCATATAAAGTGAGCAATAAGCCACTGGGGGCGCACTCTCGAGTCCATTACTATGTACGGTGCGAACTCTGGGAATGATAAACTTGCTGCGTAGTTCTTAAGGTTCTGTAACTTTAAAGGCTAATGGTACGGATTCAGAGACATTAGTTTTGTCTGTCTTACCTTTATGACTTGACTTTCCCTCATCGTCCTATTTAAAAGGCTTAGAAATTTAGGCTCTTGTCCTCTCCTTTCAATAGCGCATGACAAAGACGGGAGATACTATTTCGCAAGGTAAGCAGAACCCTAAGAAATTATGATTTCTTATAATATAATATCTCTAGCAATTATGAAAGTTCTCAATATTTTTATAGAATCTTTTTTTATCGATTCTATGTTTTTTTATGTGGAAATACCACATTTTTATTTATATAAATAATGACACAAAGGTAAATTAAGAAAGAACAATTGAATGCGATCCACTACAATCTAAGCAGTACTCGAACCTGCGACCTCTGCGTTTCCGGGATCGTGCGTGTAAAGCGCACATCCTAGGGTATGGCTAATGCGCATAAGCATTTCAAACACATATGACGCAGAGGGCGCTGCAGTAGCGTAAGGAATTATGAAATGAAAGATTTGGTGTGATTGACGTAGCGATCTAATAGCTCAGTTGGGAGAGCAGTGCGCCAGAAACGCAGAGGTCGCAGGTTCGAGTCCTGCTTAGATTGTAGTGGATCGCATTCAATTATTCTTTCTGAATTTACCTTTGTGTCATTATTTATAATTATAAAAGTTATTTAATTTAATTTTGTTAGAATCAGTACGGATAGCCAACGTAGGTACTTACACCACCACCTTTACCACCAAATACCAAACACCTTAAATACTAACTTAATTGTTTACATTGGGACTCACAATCCGTACCCTGCATATTCTCCTCTAATTAAAATTATTATTTATCTATTTATTTTTTAGCTTTATCTTAGGTATCCTACTTCAAATACCTACGAGAAACGAAGATGTACTAGTAGGTACTTAATAAGTTAGATTTTGCTGTATGTTTATCTTAATATACCATGTTAGTACAAGCGTATATATAGCTTCCAGAATTCCTATACGGTAAAATCCAGGCCTTTGATCTTCGCTAACTCAAATCAAAGGGCACTCTCAAATTATAAAGAGATTAAAAACGAAGCTTATAAATACCCTTTTCAATATTCCGATTTGTCACTCGCGTCACGCGCAGTTTAAATGAAATTAATTAAAATGTCATCTTACAAAGGGCGAGCGGTGGAAACTGAATCAAATGAACCATCTCTGCCGGCGGCTTCTTTCATGTGCCTCCCCCTTTTGATCGGCCGCCGACAATCCGCCCGCTACTTATCGGTTCAGATTTATTGTGATGCGAAGGCTGGGCCGCGGGGACTGTACTCCCTTCATCTAAAAAGGCGAAAGTATATAGGCATATCAATGGTAGATACGTCATTTTCACACGGAATGGACTACTGTATTCCCTTGCTCTAAAACACCGCAATTTATTGGGCTATCAATGGCGGATAAGTCTTTTCTACACGGAATAGTCTATTCGCCCATTCGGGCTTCGCTTACGACGTTTATATGTTGCGGCCATTGGCAAAAGTGTTTCGATATCCGATTGGATATGTCGTATTGTTATAAAGAATGTCTTGTAAAAGCTAGAGATGGACTGCGGACCTGGGCTATATTTTCCCTTTTAGTTGTTTTTTGTAGAGGTTTTTCCTTTTATACCTCGGAGGATTTTTTTCATTTACACATCAAAACAGAAAAAACAAACAATTTGATCATTGATCATTACTGACGATGACGATTAGGTAAGTTGCCATATGACTTATTGTATAAATTGATTAACTATAAATATGAGCAAGAAAAACATTAAAAGATAAAACGAAATTAGCAAGGACCCGGGTTCTCGGACTGAAAAAGCTCATAATGGAGAAGCCTCCAGCAGAGATCACAGCTTAACACGCTGCGATATCATCATCATGTGTATTCCAATCTGCAACCCAATAGCATATGTGTTGAAGGAGATCAGATGACCCTGCACTGCCAGTAATTGCGATGATGCGGGTCGTAGGCTCGAAATGAGGTATCAGGGCCATCATTTTGGGCATGGAGGAGGTCGGCTTCTTCTTGCCACTGTATGAAAAATACAGTATCAGCGACAGCGTCGCTAGAGGTCAGCATCTTATTGCCGTCGCCAGCGAGGGAGTCTTTAGCAGTAGTAGCGTCTTCGTGGTCTTCCTGGGATCTTCATGGTGTGGAATAGCTCCCTGGGAAGTGTAACTGATTGATTAAGTCACGATCCTCGGAAGTGAGGGAGCAGTCACGAAGTACTTCTTCGGTACCAAGCTGCAGCAGCAGGCAAGATAATTCTCCCCTATACTCGTGCTTCAAGAAATCATTTACTATATACGAGAAATCAATGGCACGCTGGTAAATTAAATGTAAAAATGGCTGTAAATTTTAGGTAAACTGGGCTTCAATAGCCAAATAAGTAGCACTAAGTAAAGGAGTTAATTACGTTGCTACGTGCTCTAAGGGGTATACGATATGCTTAGGATAGTTTTGAGCACTTTAGAGCTTCATCATAACTAAGCAAAGACAACAAAACAACTCAATAGAAGCAAAAACTCGATTAACTACTTACTAAATGTTAAGGTTCTGTTCTTTTCTTAGTGTCCTTCTTTATTTTCATGAACAGAATGTAATGTAAGTACTTACCAAGTATTTTCGTTTTACAATGCGGCTGCGATAGACCGATGTGAAGCACGGTAGTTCGAAGCATTAATTGTGGCGTCAAAAAAAAGCAGGTCAAGTGCGAGTCGGACTCACGCACCGAAGGTTCTGAACAAACTACGAAAGCACTGAATATTACCTATTGCTCTTACGAAAACATTAAATTAATTGTAATCAAAGAGAATATAACACTACGTTAAGATTGTAATGACGAAACTTTGCCGTTGAACAACTGTTGTCTCCAATGTCTCCATGCATCATATCATGTCATACCTCCGAAGGCAAAATACAATTATTTTTATAATTTCGTGTCTTTCTCATAAATATAGAGTGATCTATATCGGGAAATTGAAGGGTATTTTTACCGGTTTAGATGGAATTTTTATTGACTGTATGTTTTTCCTAAGTCACTACTTAGATGATTCTGTACATACCCTACCCGTATGTAGCTTTTCCTTCAGAAACCACGAACTTAAATAAAAACGTAGGTACATTATTTTGAGACTCGCATAAAACAAGTCGAACGTTCGCGATTCCATGTTTATCATTATGTACTAGCAGTACCTATATATTTAAGTTTAAATTTCATGCCCTTATTGTATGCATGAAAATTAATTGAAGGTGTGTAATAAATGGTAGGTAAGGTACACTCTGTAAGTGAAGATTTGTCGCAATATGAAGCGAAAGTTAGTTGTTTACTAGGTATTTTGTTTCAATAAGTGCTTCTCAGTTGGCACTAGTACCTACTACTAATGACGTTCAATAAATCGAAAGAAACTCCAATCAGAATAAAAGCCATAAGCGGTAGCTTATTTCACCATCTAAAGAAAACGACCAACAAATAAAACTACATAACAGAACAACAGACCCACATTTATATTATTAGTAAAGACATGATTTAACGAATCTGATAAAAACTATATTGTATTCTTTGTTAAGTAAAATGAACCGTATAATAGTCTTTTATATTAAAACGCTTTTAAAAAGGCCGTCCTACTAAATCTTAATGGAATTGAATAATAAGGTATAAAGGTTTAATGGTTTAAAAGGTTCTTTGAATCGGCAGTGGGTACTAGGAGGTCAGGAAGGGATAGGAGTGTTGATTTACTATTCGGTTAGCTAAAACGGGGTACCGACGTCGATAAAACGTTTAATGAGAGCGGCATCATAAGGCTGTAACTGTGAGCTGGTGTTGTCATCTCTAAAAGTCAGATTAGAGCTAATTTTGGTAAGACGCGTGCTAACCCATTCTGTATTTATTATTGTGACTATTATTTTCATTCATTAAGACGATCTAGATCTAATTTATTTACATCTTGAGATTAGGTTGTATTGTATGTATTACAAAACTTAAATTACAACACATTATAAAAATAAACTAACCTAGGGTGCCATTTGCAGCGAGGCAGGTCAAACAGGGCCTAAGCTACCAGTAGTTTTAGACAACAGAAAGAGGAATCTACTGACACCTTAGCATTGCTTGGCGAGGTATTTATATTTCTGCTCTACGGTAACTAACACAGAACATTATATAATGTCTTACGTTTATTTTTATAAGACATATCGGATCTCTTTTGTAACTTTTGTACTCAAGATACTTAAATAACAAAATTCCGTCTATTTTTGAAGGATTTGATGTCTGATATTTTAGCGAGATTTATGATTTGCTAAAATTGTGTTAAGTACCTAAATACAATTTTAGGTTGCTTGGTTGAATGTAATTTAGCTTAATTTGGCCCTACACGTGCTAAGCTGGCAATACCGGTGGACTCCTTGTGGCGGCTCGGCTTTATGATGGCATTTTTAGAGGCAGGTACAGGCTTTGAGCGCCTGCCGTGCCGCCTGCCAATTATATTCTACTTAACTTGGTGTCCACACGTGGGGCGCATGCCGGATGACTCCCGGGAAACATACTTTTTGTGATAGTAAGAGTGAAGAGACAGGAAGAAATGTGTTAGATAGTTGAATTGGAAATAGAGCGAGTATCCTAAGAGAAACAGATGGGACCTTGAAACTATCGAAACGTATCCACATTGAGAGACGACTTTTAAAACATCTCCCTTTGGTAGGTCTTAGGTTGGCTCTTCAGTTGAAAAATTAGCATCTATTTTATTGATTTCTATATTAAACGAAAGGGAGATCTGGCAAGCTCACGACTGAAGGGCTATCATTGGGTTGACCTGTTAATGCACCTAGAAAGCTAACATTTTGAACTCGCGGGATGCTTATGTTCAGGTTGATAAACCAAAATGTCCATCTTGTTCCGACAATTTAAAGATACTGAAGAATATGTATTTAGTTTTGAAGTACTAGAAACGTAGTATGCTGAACATGGAATATCTCAAAGAGCGCTTCCATGTTAGTTTTAAGAACAAGACGAAGAATACAGAAATTGTAACTCCACCGGAAAATGGGGCAGGCTAGAGGAGACATTGGTCTTCGCGGTGTGATATCTTGAAACCTTTTTTATTTGATTAAAAAGTTGAATGGGTTCCGCAGCTGCCATCTGCGGACCTATACGATTTTCATCGTGCGATAGACGAACCAAGCTTTTCACATTATTTTAGTTGTTAATTCTACTCAAGAGAAACCTGGCTACTCTACTCCCTACGAATAAAACTCTCAGATGCGGAAATGAGTCCAGAAACGACTTACAATTGCTCGGGTACATGCGAGGTAACATCTTCGCCGCTCGTGGTATTATTTTTGACAACCTTGAGAATTTGCACTTATCGAGCCAAGGTGTGGGAAGTAACCTAGGTTTTTTTTTTATTATAACGGCACAACATAGTGGCTCCACTTCGCCTGATGGTAAGCAAAAAGGGGAGCCCAAGTTACAATGGCAACTGACGAGAAACCAACGGGCACAACTGTCAAGTTTTAGTCAGAATATATGAGACATTTAGATACTTAGAATTTTCAGCCGTTGGTAAAACTCATGAGGCTTTAAAAGGGCTAAGGTAGAGCTATGAGACAACAACATTTTCATATCCTTCTCTTCATCAAACACGGTTAACCAACAAAATATACACCAATCACATGGAAGGCTTCTGTGCTGTGCTGTGTACATTTACAAGAACTTTCATAGGAGTGCAGAAATGTCGCATTAAGTACCTACCTACCTACTAAATCAAGTAAAATAAACTGGAAACAAGCTTTTCACCTTATTTTAAATTCTTCGCTAGAGAAACCTGGCTACTCTACTCCCTACGACTAAAACTCTGAGAAGCGAAAATGAGTCCAGAAACGACTTACAATTGCTCGGATACATGCGAGGTAACATCTCCGCCGCTCGTGGTATTATTTTGTTATTCCACAGCAAGTGTCGGCGCTTCGGGAGCTCAACCTTGTGGATTCGCACTTATCGAGCCTTGTTAAAAATTGTACCCTAGAAACGAGTAGCGAGAATATTGGGGAGAATATTATGCATATATTACATCGAAGGCTTTGAAGTTTTAGCCGTAGTTAGGTTGATTAGGGTTTAAAGGTAGTTTTGTGACATACGTAACTCCAAAGTACTTTTGTCGGTGACACGTTTAGCTAAGCTCGGTGATAATCGGCTCGCCAAGCTGATGGTGCTGGTCCTGGGTTTGAATCCCAGCAAGGGCATTTATACTTGAATATGCCCTATATTTGAATGATAGTTCGTTTTTGAATACTTCGATACGTAAGTATTACATTTAATTATATTTCATTGTGTATATGTATAAGTGGTACTTACACAGACCTATAACATAATCGAGCTACTCGTAGAGCTTAATTTGGGACTAGATTGTTTTGAGTAAAATAGGAAAGATAGGTTTTATTCTCGTATCTTATTTCTTGATCCAGTACATTGACATTTACTACTGTTAGGATGTTTTGCTTAGAACGTGCTAATTAATCCTGTCTACAAATCCAGGTGCGAACATTTAGCAAAAGGTGGTTAATATTTTTTTCTCTCCGATCATTAAGATCAGAATAAGAATATAAAATGTAAACACCGCAGCTCCGGTAGCGATTTTAGCGCGCTCGCCAAACAAAGTTATAAAATTTAATGAGGTGCCAAAAATGTTCAAAAGGAACATGTGTGTAATGCGTGGCTAATCAGAGGATGCGCGGGCGCTCCCGAGGGCTTTAACGAGCCGTTCGTTATTCGGCGGAGTTTAACATTTCGGGGATCGAGCCCTTAGCGGGGTTGGTGACCGTCAAAGTGGCCGGTGGATAAAGAATGTCATATTTTATTAAGTCGGGATGCCGTTGACAGGTGGAGTGGTGGGGAGGGGCAGCAGCCGGCGCGGCGCCCGCTCGCGTGGCCCTCTCGCTTGAGTCACGCGCGCCTCGTAATGCTTGCATAATAATAATGACGGATGCCGATCGCGCAGCGGCGCCTTTGATCTGCGGCGCGTTTGATCTCGCCGCGGAGCCGGTCCCGCTGCCGCTGCGCACAAACGAGCCGCCGCTTGCCTTACCTTTATTCGGTTCGTCGCCGCGCAGCGAGAAGTTCGGCCCTTCGCTCTAAATAGAGGCTTTATTTAGTAAACAGCGGGAGAGCTACTGTGCGTGTGCAGGGTCTGTAGTGCGCCGCGACTGGCGGTGAGGCGCGCGCGTCAGTATGGGGTGTGCTCCGTGTTCGCCTGCCTACGCTGCCCAACCTGCCCAGAGTACCCTGCTCACCAGATCCCTGCCTGTGCGCGGGCGCCAGTGATGAGTCCGCGCCGCGGCGGACGCGGCCGCGCCTGCCTCCCGACCCTCTGGATCACATGGATACTCTGTGTACGCATTCATTTATTATTTTGATAACAGTGTTTGTTTATATTGTGACGTTATATTGGTATTATCGGTGGCTGCATCGAATCGAAGTGGAATTGATGTTCGGATTATTTCGGTTAATTTTGCTAAATATTTAGGTACTTACTGCTAGTTGGTAAATTAAAGACTAAGAAATTTTAATTCTTCACACGAATAAGAAGAATTACCGGTAATAAAATTATATAATGGATTATAATGTTTTAAACTTTCTTCTCTTTATTCCATGAAAATAGCGAGGGTTGTAAGAAAATCTCGGAAGTAGTTTCCGCATGGAGGATTTCTTTGAAAATATGTACATCTGATAAATTAAAATACAGTCTTATAGCATTATGTATGCACGACTACTTGCTAATTTAAAAATACACGCCGTGATGATCTGATGAATTTTAGGCGACACATAATACAATGTTTCTAAATAAATATAATAGTTATGTGGATCATGATCAAAGCGATACGTTGTAATTGCTAATTAGCTTGACATTACACGTAGAACCGACATAACATACCTACGAGTAGAATACAATATTGCAAATATTTAAAAGGCACCGGCATTTAACAGATAAAGGTCATAATAATTAGCAAGGATTTAATCCCCTTCGTTATCGCGGCATTGAATTCTCAGGAGGGTATAAAATTTAACAGAAATTTTCTCTTCAAGAGCTCTTCGGTAATTATAACGAATGGTAATTCAGAATCAGTCAGTATAAATTAATGCCCTGATTCTACAGAGTGGCCCTGGCAGGACTTAAGCGAACGGAAATACTTCATTTAATTACGTTATTTCGTGAATTTATTTTATTATAACAGTATCCGTACTAATTTCACGTCTAAGCTGCTGAACAGATTTAGTTGAAATTTTGCACGTAGGAATCTTACCCCAATGGACATAGGCTAACTTAGGTAGTTTCGCCTAAGAAGGGGATGAAATATCGGATGAAAGATAGAAGATAGATTATTTTTAGGCATGTATTTAACGCGGCGACAAATTAATCTGATTTAGGGATTTATAAAAAATTCAAGGGGGTAGCAAAAATAATAAGTTGGCGACTAATTGCGGAGACTAGTATAAAGTAAAAAGTAGCAGCTAAGTAATCAATTTTCGGCTTTGTTTCAATATAAACTAGCATCGAGTTATTGTTTTGGCGACTGAATTAACTAATAAAGCGGAAACATGACAGCGGATAAAAAGTTGAAAATGGCTACTCTAATTGTGCAATGGAGATTGCATATAAAATAAATCAAGGTCATAAAAAAAATACTTTGTGCGACACTTTAAGAGCTTTAATCAAAGTTGAAAATTGCATGTATAAGTAATAATTTTGGTCTATAGTTTTATTTAGTGGCTCTGATTTTGGTCAATGTGTACGAAAAACGTCAGACTCTGTCTTAGCTCCGGCGCTGCGGGAAGTGCAGCCCTTCCGCCCTTGCGTGGCAGAGCACGGTCGCCCGTACTCCGCTCCGTAGCTTCGGCTTGTTGGTCGCCTTCGGCGACCAGCCTCAGCCGCTCCGCTCCGCACGGCTCCCGAGCTTTGTCACGGCGGGCGAGGGCTGCTCTCCCTCCGCGCCTCCGGCTTTTTATATACACTCTAGGGGTAGGGCAGACAAGACCACGTGGAATCGGGGTTGACAGCTTCGGTTCTGAGGCAAGTCTTATGATAATGCAATGCTTATTTTCAAACTTAACGCCGCGCGACGACCCGCACTCCACTTCAAACGAACGCGCTTATCGCCGTTTTCATTAAATTATGGTTTCGAAAACTAAAAAAATAACTCCCCATTACTTTTATATATCGAGGGCTTCATACTATAGGGGCGTATGCGCAAAAATGCGATTTTTCGTTTTTAACGGCATCGTATTCATCTAATAACGATACATCGGGTCAATTTTTTTCATAATTTTATCGTAATTATAAGTTATTTAAAATAAATAAAATATGTTTTGGCGTATCATTGTAGGTCATAATTTTTTATCGATCCAAAGAGGCGTACAGTAGGCGTAAGCGCAATAATGTAATGGAATCTCATAATATGATCGGAGTATAAAGGCGTATATGTTCATACGTCTATTACTCGATTGTGTGATTTACCAAAAACATTCGCACAATAGCGGCGTATGTACATACGACCATATTTACCATACTTTTTAGTGATAGTATCAGTCTTCGGCCTCATATACTGACGCACCATATGGGCGCAAAGTCCTTGAACGTCACACCTTTCACCGAAAAACATCTCTAACTGGTAGGTTTCTAAGGAACCATCCTGCTCGTATCCCAGGTGGGTTCGATTCAATATCCAAATCATAAATGCTCGATGTCATCCAAAGGACGAACCCACTTAGCATAAATCGCACTATCGCACATAATATGCGAGCCGACTAGGTCCAACTTTGTTGAAAACAGAGGTTCCCAAGAAATATGCGGCAGGGGGGCGCTGAAGAAATAGATAAACAGGCGTCCTTACATGGAAACCATTATGGATTGCTACCATCATGCATAATTATCCATCTCAGACAGCTGCGGGGACAAAGCTAACTAGTCAAGCTGGAGAAGTTTAGGATAAGCAGAAAAAAGACGAGGAAACTCATTACAACAATGAACATTTGAGCACGGGCACAAATTAGTCAACTCCAAACTAAGTCTCCTCTACAAACAGGTAACTGCAGTTTTAGGATCCCTACACAAGCCAGATAATACCTTCACCAGCTCAGCGGCGGAAGAAACAACCCTCGTACAGACACTTCTCGGGTTATAACTAACGGTTAGTGAGCTGGGTGGATGAGGAGAATACTCCAACGGAGAGAGAATGGCGACAAAAAATACAGAGGGCTTTCAACTGCTTGACTCATACAAATCACCAGAACCGAACGGAATAGAAGGGAAGAGAGATAATTATCAAGATATTTACTATTGTTTTGGCTGCCTGCGTACTGCGTAGACAAGTCAAAGTAATTGTCATACAAAGCTAGGTAGAAACCTTCTACTCAGGCGTTAGATTCTTCAGTGAAAATTAATCAGTTTTTTGCTTAAGCACCTGCAACATAAAGTATTCTGCAAAATACTAAAAAGAAGTCTGTGCCTTATGCTTAGGAACATTCATAGACATTGAGGGACGTCGACGGGAACGATAGGATAAAATTCACCAGCATAAAAGCGGCACTGGTAGGAGCCGGAATGAAAGAGATTCATCGGCATCGAAACTGGTGAAGCCAAAACTGGTGCACTCAAAAAGGCAATGGTAGCTAAATAAGAACCCTCGAAGCTACGTCCGCTCACCACATTTGTGGAATCATCGCCACACTAAACTAACATCACTATTACACAGAGTCATCATATCCTGCGACATAGTAATACTAACGAGCGGTAATCACAAGGGTATGTGAATGTGACTTCACCCGCTCTACACTGGCTGTCTAACAACAAACTGACAGTTTATTCGAAAACACTTAACTGGTAATGTTCGCTAACAGATGCTTTGTGGTATCTAACCCAAAATGATCAATACAGAGCTCTAAATTGTCCGCGCAAGTTATATAAAAAAAACGTAGCATGCCCAGCATAATAAGTTTTAATTAAGAAAAAAACTATTCACCGTTGAAGCTAAACTACAATCACTTCAGAGGTTGATTTGCTTGACAGCCACGGGAAAACAGAACCTCAGGAGAGCAGCTAAGGTGTCCTCGAGTGAACAAATAGTGGGCACAACATCAACCGATTTCCGTAGTCTTATAACTCGTCAGCAACATCAAGGGTCTCCTAGAATTAGGCTTTCTGATGGAGTTGGGTTGGCAAAAGTAGTGTCATCAACTCGCCACGGCGTATGGTTAATGCTTCGTTTTTGTAGAAGACTGTCATGTTATCACATTACAAACTAGTTACTAGAACCTATTAAGATTTCGTAAAATCCGATTTCTGCAGAGAGTGGGCACCTCAACTGCTTGGAGTTCGAAGAAGAAGTCACCTTTAACAACTTTATGACTGATGTTCTAGGCAAAGACCGACGGGTAGACAGAGATACTTTATTTAGCACTGAAGTGCTCAGTTAATAATCGTTCGAGATGGTCAGCCGACTGGAGATCGACATCTGCCGTCACCGATTCAAGAGCGGCGCTGGGTCATAAGTTCTTCTAGAAATATATAATCAAGGAAACGAATAATTTAATCAGTGAAATGTATATTCTTTCTTTTCTAAATGCTTGAATTTGCCTTAGGTCACCACTATACGACCACACTCAAAAGCCACTAGCACTGTTTTTTTGTCGGGCGAAACAGGCGTAAAAAAAATCAGAAAAAATTTAAGGAGATTCGTAACAATGTGAAAATTACTGTAAAAAGAAAGTATTTCGATGTAAAAACAGAACTCAGACCAATTGTCATTGAATAATTGAATAGGAAAAGATTTAATTTATACGCCCCTCAATTTCAAGTAGGTATTTTTCAAGGAAAATCGACAGTCATTTCGAATATTTGCGCCGCAGTAAAGAGGCGTAAGTGCATAATTACTAGTTTTTAGAATACTTTACGTAAAATTTATCATACTAGATAAAAACAGTGACAATATGAATACTCCATGCAAATTTGCAAAAAAATCCGTCGAAGGGACAAAAAGTTATTAAGTTTTTTGCCTCTCCTGAAAAGTAGGGGTTTTGCGCATACGCCCCTATAGCATGAAGCCCTCGATATGTAGTACCCATTTTAATATTTAAGCTGCCAGCAAATCAAAGCCCAAAATGCTTTTTTAGATGGAGACCTGTAGTTGCCACTAATATAAAGTTTGTTATCCTTCTGCTAATATTAGTCGCCAAGTCATTATTTATAGTACCTCGCCTATGATTTCAGTAATCTTGTTTATTATTTCTGCTACCTTAAAGTAGCTGCCATTATTTGAATTTTAAAATATCCTTAGTTTAAAGCTCATTTAATATAAATGATTGCCAAAATATTTAATCGCTGACAAGTTATTATTTTAGTTGCAATTAGTTTGCTGCTCTTTAATTTTTCTGTCGCCTCGAAAATAATAAGCCTTATTTTTATAATATGACCTCCGCAATGGGTGAAGCCGCAGGCACATTGAGTTTTATTACATACCAATAATTGCCCGTAACTTCGGCCGCATAAAGCTTTTTTCCTTACCATAGTCGGGTAAAAAGTAGTAAAAACTCTCCTTTAACTATCTTTGGATGTCCAGCACCTCTAGCACAACTGTCACACGCGACTATTTCTCGCGTGAGATAATTACCTGTCTTGTCTCTTTCTGTGCAGTAATGTGAAAGAGTAACGGGTAGCGCTTTGTCGGGCGACAAGAGTCGCGAAATTGTGTTGTATCAAAATTTACTGTACCATTATTTTGTTATGTCTAAAGTTGTATCTGAATGTGTTCGACGCCTTTTTGGGTTACAAACATGCAAACGTCTTCACAAACTTTCGTTTCGCATTAACAACATTATCGACGCAATTCACACGAGATAGACTGAAGATCTGTTTGAGGTACCTATGCAGAGATGAGTAGGTACAGAAAGCTTACACATGGAAGCCATTAAAAATACATAAGTATACTGGACGCATTAATCGATTGAACTTTTAATCAATTAATTAATCTATTTTTAAACAATTAATGTTAAGTTAATCTTAATCTCTGCAATAAAGTCATTAGCGATAAACTGATTTTATAATTAACAATTTATTTACAGAATTTTGAACAAACATGTTGTTACTATTAAAGGCAAAAATTATTAGTTATATAATTGACTTGTAATGTAGGTAGTATCATTCATTATTATTATTACCAAATCGTTACTAAACAAACTTACATTATGTAGAATTAAGTTTTCAGGAGTAAGTATAGATTTAAACTACGATTTGTTAGAACGGTATAACGTGTAATAGAAGTATGTACAGAGTAAGGACAAAAGTGACAGTGCAATATTTTATAAGCGCCTTGCAAAGTCTGTGAGCAATAGCTGCATTTCATGATAAATGTAATTATTATTAGGCGCAGACATTATTTGATATATTAATAAACATGCCCCCGGGGTTGAAAGAGCAAGTCTTTCAAGAGGACTCGCTGACCACAGGAAGCGGACAAATCTTGCTGAAGGCTCTTCGGATTACTCCAGTCGCAGTCTTCACATCGGCTACCCGAGAGATCCCATCAGACCCTGCTGGGTGAACAGCGACGATTCTGCTAAGTCTCCACTTCAGCGGAGGGAGATTATCCTCCTTCAGGACTACGAGGGTGTTTATGGTGAGAGTGTCTTGATTGGTGCGCCACTTGACCCGGTGCTGGAGCTCTGCAACATATTCCTTACTCCATCGAGCCCAGAAGTGTTGCCGAAGCTGCTCGATCCGCTTGAATCGAGGTAAATGCTGGTAGGTGTGGTCCTTCAAATCTGGTGCAGGCAAAGTCTGTGAGCAATAGCTGCATTTCATGATAAATGTAATTATTATTAGGCGCAGACATTATTTGATATATTAATAAACACATTATTTGTTTTAACGTTCGTAAACAATAAACATTATAGTAGGCGTGAACATTTGGTGTAACTAATATTTGTGATCAGTGTTGTGTTATGATTATTTGACTAATGTTGTACTTATAGTAAAGGAATGTAAAATGCGTACCTTTTTGGCCCTTATTGTAATTTTTGTGAAGAGTGAAAAAGGTATGTGTTTCAATTTCCTTGAAAACTAGTTCACTCACTCACTTCACTCTAGTTTTAAGGATACTTATGTCTACAAAGTGAACGGTTACGGGTTTGAATCCCGGTAGGAGTATTATTATAGTGAGCTCGGATACTTTTTTTTAGGTCTTGGACGTATTTCAATATAAGCCATAAAAGTCCATATTGCGGTCACAGCAACTTTAATAGTTTGGTTGAGGTTGATTGTCGTAAAAAGTATTTCAGTATTATTTAGATAATATACTTCTTATTATTATTACATAATATGTAGGTATATATGTGTTATATTTGTTCTTACTTTTTATTCTGTAGTCGCGTTATTCACATTCTTATTGTTAACTGCACTTTTACTTTGTTGTTTTGCACTTTTGCTTCAATAAAATGTTTTGATTCGGACTGGGGAGTCCATAAAAGTTTTGCTTTAAATTAAACTGAATGGATTACATTACAAATTGTTGATTATTTTCTAATTGCAACATTACAACAAAATATGTATAAAGCAGTTCGCTTTATTTGCTGAATGAGTTCTGTCTGATCGAGTTCGTAAATTGTTCCACAGTTTAACGAGCTTAGTAAGTTACCTATCTGATTATTTAAATCAGATGAAAATCATGCAAAATATGCTTACTCTATTCTATTCCCCTGAGGTCCTCCATTGGACTTCCTAAGTCCATTTAGTTAACTAGTAGAATTTCAGATTTCTGTAGGAGGGCATCCCAAATTAGACAGCTTCTAAGTTTCTAGACTAGGTTAACTAATGTCTCTACGTTTCGAGCCCGTTTTGGATTTAAAATAGCAAGGTACAGTCAACCAATTTGATTCCTAGACCATTTCGTACCATGTCACAGTGAACGTCAATATGAAAGCCGCTTGAAATCTCATATCATTGTCATTGTGACGGTTTTATAGCGGCCTAGAAATCAAATTGGTTGACTGTACTTACGCTAAAGCATAACATAATTTTGTAGAAATTGCATATGCGTTAACTTATCACGTGTCCCCGTTCCCGTCACTCCCCTTCTCACATGCTTTCCATAGTTGCAACCTTGCTTTGCATAGTTGTCTATGCTACACGACTATTGTCGCGCGACTTTGCGTCGCCCGTTACTTTCACAGTAATATATCTCACGCGACAAAAAAAAGTGTATGACAGAATTGACAATATTTCATAGTTTTAAGACTACATATTTATTACTTTACTGTATTCCGCTTAGAAAGAGGACGTAATCACTGTTTTATATTTTTCCTGAGATTCATAAATAAAAATTTACTCATCCCTAAATGTTCTAGGTAACTTCAAAACTATGACGCAATGGAAAGGTCACATAAGTCTGGTGTCTAATAAAAAAAAAAGTTAAACTACAGCTCTATGCAGGAATAGAGTAGGTTTCGGTTATTTAACCTATTGACCGCCAAGCGGTCTAGCAATTTACCGTGCCACTGACGCCAGAGTAAAAAAAAAAGATGTGCCCCAAAATCAACAGGGATTGAAAAATACTTGTAGCGGTTAGAATTACAAAGTTTTTGATCATTGAAATTTGGACGGCTGTGGGCGACGTGGCGTCAGGGGCACGATTTTTTGTTGACGGCCACAGCCGACTGTGGCGCTCAAAAGGTTAATGTAATTTTTATACTTTTTTTCGTGTATACAGCGTGTATATTTGATATAACCGCAAACTGTACGGGGTTTTCGTATCGGGTCAAAATCAGAGAGGTGAGCATTATGCTTCTGAGAAAGTTTTTGTAAATAAAATAACATGATATTACTAAAATTTATATTTCAAAATAAAGTTTTTGTCCATAATTACACGGCACTTAGCTTATTTGTCTTTCTTTACTAATATTTTATTTCATTTTAAACAAAAAAAGGTCTAAATAGTCATTCCGGGAATGCGTACTTATACCATGTTTCATATTTCAAACAAGTCCAAAATGTTTATAATTAAGACTTAAAACTGTCATATCCTAATATTAGCTTTGAAAATCATCAAATTAAGAATATAAGTATAAAATACATTAATAGCAGTTTAATTTCTTCATATTTTGACTATTCAAATGCTGTCTGACGTTTATTAAATCATTCCGTGAACGCGGTGGATATCGATCTATGTAAATTCAAGAACACACGCTAGGTGGCGTTAGCGAGCAACAGCGTGAAGTTCACTAGTCAAAGCAACAGGCGTGTTTCGTGTTTTCGGAAAAAAATAATCGATTTTGTTGGTAAGTACCTTTTAAATTGATATGTGTGAAGCGTACTTTAATTCCCTGTCACTACGGGAACGCTGTTTGAATATTAGTTTTTCGAAAATTTGCATGTTTTTTTGCAAAATTCTAATAAATATTACAGCTCACTTGTTCATAACCTCAAAAACCAATAGCTAACATGGCGGCGTCAAGCACGACATGAAAATATTCATCAAATACTCATTTCGGGAACTGTCATTTCGGGAACCTTTACGTATATGCCGGGCGTTCCCGAAATGACACGAGCGTTCCCGGGATGACAATTTTTGGGCTTAATGATGCTCTAATGCTTTTGAAAAGCATAACTATTCAAAATTTTGGATTTAGGTATTCATTTAGTACGAGCAACATGGAAAACTATAAAAATAAAAATAAAAGGAAGTCAAAAAAAGGATTAAAAGAGAACAGCATAGCTTATAAAAAATATCGTGAAAAGGCTAATGCAAGGAAGCGCAAGTTTTTAAATAAAATGACACCTGAACAAAGAGAGATGAAGAGACTGAAAGATAGGGAATATTACCATACAACTCTCCATACAACTGTATCAATAGTCAAAATTATTGCAAGAAATTAAACTGCAGGCATTTTCAGTCGAAGAGAGAGATAAAGAAAGTCCAGTACCATTAGAAATGATAGACTTAGACATAGAAAAGAATGAATAGTTTCTGAATTCTCTTCACATCAACAGAGAAAGTATTTATGACGCCGTATACGGATCAGACAGTTCAGATGATGAGAATTTCCAAAAGGTTTCAGTTTGACTTCATGGAAAAAAATTACGATATTTGTGCTGGTACATCGTACGGAAATGATAATGAGAACTTGCACCCAAACGTGATACGTCGTCCAAAGACATTTTTGTTAGTAAATGTACCAACTGAAAATAAAAAAATACAAAACAGATACGTTGCAGTCGCTGACACCTCAGTTAATGAAGATGGAGAAATAAAAGTCAGCTTTCTTCGTTGTCAGCGGAACTTGTCATTTTGGGAACACTCCCATCATTTTCGGGAACATCACAAAAACGGCAAATAAATCACTAATGAGTAATACTATAGTTAAATCTTGCATGTACAATATGAAATGACCTTTACACTTTTGTATTTATATTATTAAAATGTAACGTATTGCAAAAATGTATACAGTAAATTAAAATTTCGGAGCGAAATTTACACCAATTGAAAATTTATGGAGAGTACTTTGAAAAATAAATGTTTTCAATATAAAAATATACAAAATAACAACATTATACGATTTAAGAACTGGTTAATTACAATTTCTTGAAGGTGATTCTTAAATGCGTTGGTTATATTATTATTAAAAAAAATATTTAAAAGTGTTCTCGAAATGACTTTTGTGTCTGGCATTATTCTTATTAACTGGTAGAATTTCTAAAATATATATTTTTGTGCGTGCCTCTTCACAGGAAAGGTTCATGACAAATGACACAACAGACTCCACTTGTTAGTTTTCTTCAAAAGAAAACTTAATTTCTCAGATATTTGAAAACCTGAAATGCTCACCTCTCTGATTTTGACCCAGCACTTATTAGTATATTGATCAGTAAATTATTAAAAAATCTAACTTTTTTTTTCATATAAAATAATTCAGCACGCAATGTATTTGTTTGTTGTTGTTTGTTGACAGTTAATATAGGGATGTCACAACTGTCACTTAGTAATAACTACGCCATACATTGCTGCTCGGTTTTTTTTTAATTAAGCTATGGCAGTTAACGCTAAATTAATAATTTTTATAAATATCAGACTCTATCACTAAAATCTCCGTCTGGCTTCAATTTGCGGTTATATCAACTATATAAACGCCGTATATTACATTTTTTTTCTAATTTTTGCACCGCCAAATTAACAAAATAATTTTCAAATTCTCCACTAACCAAAGGTTGTCTGGAAGAGATCGCTCTTTAGCGATAAGACCGCCTGTTTACCTCTAATTGTAATTTCATGCATTGTATTTCTCCTGTATGTTTTAAGAGTTGTGCAATAAAGAGTACTTGTATTCTTTATATACCTACAGATTACAGATGAATAAAATCAAATATGTTTTAAGGATGTACATGACGCAAAGCTCTCTCGATGTCTATATTTATTTCCCCCTGTTAGAAATATGAAATGTTGTCAATAGACATGTTGACTAATTTTTTTTGAGGATGTCAATCGATTCTGTTTTTTATTGTGATCAAATGTCTATATGGGACTGACTACACTTACACTGCTCTAAAAGTCAGAAATGACCTGCAAAGTTCAACATTCCTACGTAGCGCTAAAAACGCACCACACAAAAGGCGTCCAGGCTAGTGACGTCACAGGCCGGTATAGGTACCAATAATTGTATGAAGATGTGAAGAAATTTGCCGTTTTCACCGTGAAAAAAATCGTTTAAGTTTATGGTTCCAATACAATTATTGTTTTGTAAAATTATGAGGATTCTGAAAACATTTTCAAAATATCTTTTTAAATAAAAAAAAAACTAAAAATTTGCGTACCGTTGAAGTCACATATTTCCAAAAAAGATTTATTTTTCTGGATTTTTTTCTTTGTTTCGTGATATATTTAGCTAATTTTATTCATATAACTACAGTACGCTGCGCTGTAGAATTCAACATCAATCAACATGTCAATGCCAATGTGATCGTCATAAGCCCACAGGGTTTTCTACGAGGGTTCCCGAGGTTAATGATTGCAATGATGATGGTAACCTTTATTTTCAGGTAGTGTTAGCCACGTCCGCTGAGGGCTCCCCGCCCGACACCCTGCGTCTGACGTGGCTCGCGAATTCCTCGCTCGTCTGCAACGATGCCTCTCCCGCCGGGTAAGACCCATGACATTATTTAGTTTTTAGGGTTCCGTACCTTTTTTTTTTATACACAGACTGACCGGCGATTGACCTCAGTATCACCTGATGGAAAGTGTCTACGGGGTCGAGGATGTAGCTCGCCGGTTCAGTAATAGCTTATTCACTCTTACCTTGAAGATACCTAAATAATATTTTTTTGTAAATACACACGATGGGAGCGAGTTCCATTCCTTAGCGGTTCGCATTAGAAATGATGAAGCAAATCGCTTCGTGCGAATGAGTGGTAAACTGACAACATAAGGGTGAAATCGCTCCCCTCGCCTGGTTGTCCGATGTTGAAACGGGGATGGTGGAATTAAATCGTGCAATTCCTGCCAATTTACCTAAAGGGTAAAAAACGGGATCCTATTACTAAGACTCCGTTGTCCGTCTGTCTGTCTGTCTGTCTGTCCGTCTGTCACCAGGCTGTACTTATCTCATGAATTGTGATAGTTAGACAGTTGAAATGTTGTTGCTGCTATAACAACATATACTAAAAAACCGAATAAAATTATTATTTAAGGGGGATCCCATACAACAAACGTGATCGGTTCTGCTAACTTTGCACCTCATTGGAACAAACTTAACTTAACCCAGCCAGTTAAGATGGGATAAGTGTTTGAACGGAATACTCGGTGCGCGAGTCCGACTCGCGCTTGGCCGGTTTTTTTATTTGATTTCTTAGGTAAAGTTTTTTTTTATAATATACATAGACTTACTTAGTAGTCTGGCTCAGTGACCCAAAGAGAATCTTGGCTTCTGACACAAGAGAACGCCATTCTTCACTGTTTTGCGTCTTTTCTCGCTAGTTAGGGATATTTACATACACAAAGTAAAATACAAATATGAAATTACAAAACATAAATATCTAGGTTATAAAAAGCTTAACCATCCTAGGCTAGGCCGCCGGCAGCGGGGAAGGGTTGCACAGAGAGGAACCTCGTGACGATGCGCGCCGTGTTCAGGAGTACCGCCTTCTGAATCCGACCCTTGATCCAGCCATCTAGTGAGAGTCTCTTAAGAGGCCTTATTCCTTTTAAAATTTATTTATTTCATATAACGACTAATATATTGATATTTTAACCAACTTTTTGAAGTGAATAATACTTTTCCCCGAGTTCTAGGTAGTAACATAGCTATTTCATGCTTTTATTGCGTGCAGTCGAAAATAAGTTGAAAAAACTAATTTTCCGCGTGAATTTTGTCAATTTCGAGTAGTTTTTGAATCAAAAATTATCAATGAAAATTTCAAACTGTAGGTTTCAAATATATACCAATAAATCACAATTAGCCCTGTTCTAGGTAGTAACATCAATAATATGTTAAGAAACATGTTTGATCATAGAGAAAAATGTCTAAACAATCAGCATTTTAAAAGGAATAAGGCCTCTTAAGATGTTTATCGATATGAGATTAAGTATATTGTTATCATAAAGATACTTCCAGGAAAAATCATTACATTACTGACCGAGCGAGCAAAACGTCTTTGTTCTGGCTTAATAGTTATTCTTTCGTATGACCGGATGTTCGAATGTCCGAATTTCCGGCTGTTCTTGGCGTCGCATTTCTCAATCGATTCTCATCAAATTCTGTGAGTAGGTTCGTAAATATTTTTTTTTTGTCGATTCTGTTTTTAGTTTTTTTTATTAAAGGCAGATGTATGGGGGTTGAGAATGTAAAGAAACCAATTTCAGCAACTTTGAAACAAACTCTCGAGGTCTACAGCTCACAGAGCCACTTGTCAAAAGGTAGCATAGATGCAACAGGAATAGGTGCCCCGTTTAAGTAGGTATCATATAATAAAATTAATAAAAGTTATGGTCTTTAGGAGATTCCTTTCTTATTTACAGCGTGTTTGATGTGTCTTTTGTAATTTACAGGTATTACATCCGTCGCGGCAGCAACAGCGAGCATTGGGTGGTGTACCTGGAGGGTGGCGGGTACTGCTGGGACGCGGCGTCGTGCGGCGCGCGGTGGCGGCGCCGGCCCGGCCTCATGTCGTCCATGCGCTGGCCCAAGGCCCGGCGCGCGCCGGCGTTGCTGTCTGCCGACCCCTCGTCTAACCCTTTGTGGCACGCGTCCAACCATGTGCTGCTGCCGTACTGTTCAAGTGACATGTGGGCCGGAACGAGGACCTCGCGCAACGGGAGTTTTGCGTTCGCCGGTCGGCTCATTGTCCGCGCTGTTCTCGCTGAGTTGCTTCACGTGGGTCTATCCGGCCGCCTCCTCCTCGTCGGCTCCAGCGCCGGTGGCGCCGGCGTCCTGTTCCACGCTGACGCTGCCCGGAGAATGCTTCGGCCGTACGGCATTAGAGTCGCCGCTATTGCCGACTCCGGCTGGTTTCTCGATCGGCCAGCAAGAACCCGACGCGCCTCATCAGCAGATTCGGTCGCCCGACTCGGCCACTCGCTGTGGCGCGGCTCGCCTCCGAGCTCCTGCGTGCGGGAACACCCGAAGAAACCTTGGGCCTGTTACTTTGGCTACCAGTTGTATCCTCACATTCGGACGCCGCTTTTCGTGTTCCAGTATCTGTTCGATTCCGCGCAGCTAGCGGCGGAGGGGGTGCGCGCCCCGCGGACTAGAGCCCAATGGGATGCGGTGCACGATATGGGCTCGGCTATTCGAGATAGTCTGAAACGAGTGCGTGCCACGTTCGCACCGGCTTGCTTGGCACACGGCGCGTTAGCGCGGCCGGAGTGGTTGGCGATAAACGTTTCCGGGATATCGTTGCCGCGGGCACTGGGGTGCTGGGAGCGGCGTCTCTGGGGCGGTGACGGCGCGGTGCGACGTAAAGGCGGTTGTGCGCCGCGCCGGCTGATCGAGCGATGTTCGTGGCCGCAGTGCAACGGTTCCTGCCCGCGGCTTCGCGATCCACGCACTGGGGAGGAGGTGGCGCTGGCAGCGCTGCTGCAGAGCTTCGGGCTGGACGTGCGCGGCGCGGCGGCTGCCATGGGGCTGGACGCACGCGCACTCACACGAATGAGCCGCAGCGAACTACTCTCGTTGTTGGCGTCCCACGCCTGACCCACATAAAGAGACTGTTTGTGCTCTCGAGCACGTTTATCTACCTCGTTTTTGTTGTACAAGTACAATATTAATTTTTAATATTTATTGTTTGCCGATACTATTGTATCTTATTTAAGTAAAAAAGTGAAATGTAACCGTTATTTTATTATACTTCTCGCAGATGTTCCGCGCCGTCGTAAATAATGCAATAAAACTTCCACGTGCTGCGTCAAACGTTTGCAAGCGGGAAAATAAAACCACGTCAGTTCATTTGGCACAATATATGTATATTACATATTTATTTATGTACATTATTTCGTTGCTTTAGAAGTAACGACAAGAACCTAACGACTAGTTGTGGCTTAACTATACAATACTAAAATTATCTCACTGTTGTCCGGTGGACGTTATATTAAGAATGTCGGGCAGTGATCTTAGCTTGGCGGATGTCTCTGATCAGCTGGCGACGCTTTCAATTGGTCAGTTTAGTATAGACGGTGAGGCGGTTTGGTGCGGATCCTGGAAAGCGGGAGCCAAGGTGAGCGGTGAGCGACACGCACTAAAGACTTTAGGGGGCTAAGGTAGATCCCGCCTCTGCGGGTGCCAGGGGCCATGCGACGTCATAACTGACTGCTTTGTTTGGTGGCCCTGCCGCGTTCAAGACTTATGGCTATAGAGACGTCTACGATGTCGTTGGCTAGGAAGAAGTCGCTTGAGACGATGTTGGCACTCTGCCGCCAGCGCGTCGCGAGGCGCTGGGTGACATTTCTGTTGACCGCGTCAGCGTTTACTCTTAGAGAACCCCTGAGGAAGAGGATGTCGAGCACGGTGGGCGTGGTCTGCGCCATCGCGGAGTGCATCGGCGAGCGAGCGTTGCTATGCTGGACTGACGCGAGCGCCTGGTCTAAGTACGTGAACAGCTCGATTGGGTTGTTAGTGTTCGCCCAAAGATGAGGTAGGATTGGCCACAACCAATTGTTCTCTGAAACAACCAAACAATCCTTAAAACAAGTATCAGTAGATGTCCACATTATAGTCATCAATTCATCATAGAAGATTGTCACTTTGAACGGTCACTAAAGGAACCTATTTGACAAATCGTTCCTGAACTCACGTCATCATCATCATCAATCATCATCATCATCTCAGCCATAGGACGTCCACTGCTGAACATAGGCCTCCCCTTTGGACTTCCATATATACCGGTTCGAAGCGACCTGCATCCAGCGCTTTCCGGCGACCTTTATAAGGTCATCTGTCCATCTTGTAGGTGGACGTCCTACGCTGCGCTTGCTTGTCCGAGGTCTCCACTCGAGCACTTTTCGGCCCCAACTCACGTATTGAACGGAAATGATACGTTGGCGGACCAAAATAAAAGTTTACTAGATTTAAAGCAGCTGCTTTTTTTTTGTGAAATTATAACATGTTTAACTTAGTACTAGTTTTATTTCGTCTCGTTAACCACGAACCTTTTCTTAGAACACTTTAGTACAGCATTTAGCGTCGGTTTTGAATGAAGCGATATTTTTTGCAGAGCACCGAAGAATTCATGCATATTTATAAAAATTTAGAGTTTTGGTTAGCGCTGATTAATCTGGGTTTTACTGTTTGTCTCCTATTTCCATTTACCAACTAATTAACTAACTATTAACTATTGTACAAATTATTACTATCCGTTTTAAAATGAAACATAAATATCCGTAGTAGTGGCTGAGTAGGAGTGACGCGGAGCGCGAGGCACAGGACAGGAGCGGATGGCGACGTCTCACGAAGGCCCTCTGTACCACTGGGGTACCATAGGACAGCAACAACAAAATCCGGTAGCTAAATATTTAAAAAAACCAGCACCAACAAGAGTGGAGGAAAATGGCAGGCTTGAGGCGCTTAACGCTATTCATGGAAAGAATATAATCAGGCTGGACCAAGAAACTATGGACAAAACACAGCTCAGAATTATAATGAGGATGTTTACTGGTAATTTCAGGGTCAATTCTGGGACTGTCTGACAAAACAGATTGTAGAATGCGTGGCGAGGAGGCAGAGACAATGAAGCACATACTGTGTGGATGTCATGCCCTCGTCAGACTTAAAATGAAGGAATTCCAGGTACCTACTACCAATTGGTTCCATCATCCGATATATGGAGGTGGAGCAATCCTTTGAGTAGGTGCAACAACGGGTAACTACCCAAAAAATCCCACTGGTTCGCTATTTTTATTTTTATTTATTTTAAACCCCCTATACTCAGATAAGATAGAGTTTAATATAGTAGAAAGAGCTATAATATTATATTATTAAAGTAAGTTTCGATGGCACACTGCCCTGCATGCTTATTGGGTTGTGGCATTTTGTAGCGTCACGGTGTTGGACAAATGGACTCTCAAGTCAAAGACAAAACATTTGAAATACGCGATAACATTACCTTTGGCCATGTTCAGATGACAAGCGCTTAACGCGCGTTTACAACTACAATACATTTTGTTCTGGCCGTACACATGCCAACGCGCGTTTTTGTATGGAGTTAAAAACGCGCGTTAGCAAAACGCGCGTTGAGCGCTTGTCATCTGAACATGGCCTTTGTGTAATTTGGTTTGTTAGGTGTGTATGTTTTTTGTGCTAAAAGATCGAACGCGGTTTATATAAAGCTTCGAAATATATCAATAGATGTCACTAGTGTTCTAAGCATGTCTAAGTGCCAAACGAAATGAACGGTGTAGCTGTAGAAGTTCCCAAGGTGCAAACGTCTATAACAGCACGTGACTTTGTAGAGCAATCGTACTAATATTGAATTAGATATACGTAAATATGAATAATCTGTAAACGAGCTTCATAAAATAATTATAAAGAAATCAATCAATGTTAACCTCTATTTCTCCGTGACATCACATGCGCACTCGGTTAATCCCCCATTAAACGGATTTACCCGAATCGATCATGATCATGACAGATCATCAGATACAAACGTTTATGAAATTAATCAACATGTAATCGTTTTCTGATAGTCAGGGAATTTTGCAGTACGATATACTTAAAATATGATCAATCAAATGAAACAATGACGATTATAAATATCTAACGTGTATCTAACTGTGCTCCTATGATGTACTGTAAACAAATTTTATTGAGTGATTATTTGTTGGTGCATAATATATGTACCATGCGCTAATTTTAACGAGTCAGCCGAACATTTCTCATAGTTTTTATATACGACACACGTCAAAACATATCTTCTTCGGGTCAAATGCTTAAGGGTTATTATAAATCGACGGCAAATGACAAAACTGGAACCGATGTTCATTAAATCGCTAAACAAATCTAGGGATTTGATTTAATCGCGAGAGTAGTTCAGTAAAATGACGAGATCGGATTCGTCCCGTATCATGGTGTAGTCCCTCATATGCCAGCTGAGTAGGACTTAGATTTCGTTGCATCAGGTTTATGGGTCAGTATATTATATGTTACCAACGGCGTCAAAACTAAGTTATCTACTAACTGTACGATGGCGCCTTCGTTCTCGCTTCGTACCGAAACTTCTAGCATAAATGTCAGACTGAGGCTTATTCGATATCATCTATTGATATCGATAATTACCTGCAACAATGGCGTTATCTACGTAGCTGAACAGCAGTCGCTTATCGCCGTCCAGGAGGGACTGCACAGTCGGGCCTTTCGTCCCGGCCCCCGTTCCCAAGTCCCTCGCATACGCCAGGTGAGGACCCAGCTCTCGCTGAACCAGGTTTATGAGCCCCTGGTGTACGCTCCGGATTGGAGAACCGTCAGGGTCATAGAAGCCGATCGGGAAGTGATGTGCGTCGAGGAACACGATCTGAGGATAGTACAAAAAAATCTGAAACCTTATCTAGCAATGGGGGTTGTTATACATAATTCTAAACATTTCAAGTGTTTTGGAAACTTCATCCATACTTATCGCTATCGGCACTTGGCCTAAGCATATTCACACATCAAATTATCTAGTAACCCGGCTAGAATCGGGCAGAAATAAATATGTTTCTTCGCTTTTTTAGCCTATTTCGTCATAAAATTTGGTCACGTACCTACCTTCTAAACCTATTCAAAGATAAAGTTAGAATAGATTGTACTTAAAAAGACCTGCAAGTGGCATGGAACAAAACAAGACACGAGTAAATAAAGAAACAAAGTTTAGGACCTGCTAACGTCCGAACATTTTCAATACAATTAACCCTTTCGCAAATGTTGTAATAACCCCCTATATACCGAGGTCTATTTAGGTATCCTTAAGAGTATTAAAGTCAAATGTCTGTTTGCACTCTTCAATTCAATTCTCTGATCCCTTTTTAAGCAAATACGCCCTGAGGTCGGAGGATCGCCAGAGGTCAGGACCTGAATGCGGCCATTCAATTTAATACGGCACATTAAGTCCTACATAAACATAATCTTCTTCGAATATGGCTTGTTTATCTTTATCCACGTTATCGCAAATTGACACTGTATACGGGGTGGAACGGAACGAAGATCATTCCTCCGACTTTGGCATTTGAACATTCCCCCGGGAACATGAATGAGTAGGTCTAATTGTACTTGGGTATTAAGCCAAGTAAGCGTATTAACGCTCCAACGTCAAAATGTACAATATGTCGTAGTCATAATGTTCTCGCGACGTTAATACCTATCTGTAACCGTTGTAAAGCTACGACTTGTTAAACTTTCATGCAAAGGACTGTGTCTTTAATTTTATTTCTACTTACAGACCAGTAAAAATACCCACATATTATTACTTACTCGTATATTTTGAAATGCAAACAATAAGCGTAGAAGCATTAGGATTGTACAAACTAATAAATACTCGGACATACGAGATATGTACATACGAGTATAATATATATTTTGAAAGATTTTTTTGTTATTACAAGAGGTATCTATTCGATGTCGAAACCATGATTTATTACTGTAAGGCTTGCCTTTTTCTGAGAAATTTCTTGCATGTAGTCCAAGCCTGCGACATTTTGTCTGTCTCTCTTTTGTTCTTGGCATTTTCATGTCTATTATAAAACTGTACAGCCCAAAGTACCTACATGTTGCTTGGTTTGTCTACCATTTATATTTGCGTTTAGCACTCATTTAATTTAACTGGAAGAGATCCTTTAAGTGGATAAGTTCACCGTTGTATATGCTTATTCTTTTTAAATATTGTTCTTGATTTTGTGTACAAATAAGTGTTATACATACATACATGATTCTCATTGTTCCGTCGATGAGAGTGGTTTTCCTTTTGCAGATATTAATTATTTTCATAACTCAAGCGACAATTTGTGTACGTAATTTAACTTAGTAAATTCAGAGGCGGTGGAGGACTTCGTCTTCCTTTGATCTTTTGAATTATTTTAAAAGGTTTATCGGGCGTCCTAAAGTTACGTAGTTATTATTATTCATGATACAGTTTTAGACTTAGTGTATTTTTGAACCATTTTATTCAATTTCAGTGTCATACTTTCAGAAAAATTTGGACGGACTCGATGTTTTATATTATTTATGTTACTTAAACATACGAAGATCATATTATATCATACCTCTTTTGTGCTATCCAGGAAGGCCCTGATTTCTTTAAGTAGAGGTACTAATGGACGGACTCTTATTAAGTTGTGGTTCAACCAGTATCTGGAAAAAATAAACAAATACTCATAAAAATATATCTTTGAAGAAAGTGAAAAAATACACGTAATAAAGACCTCCGTCACCAATTGGGTACGATAAAATAATTGTTAATTGTTATATATCAATGTCAAATAAGAAAGTCAAACGCCGTTAATACTTTATAGTTTATAATATTCATGTAGGTATACTTTCATTTTATTTTTATTCTGTTTAATCGTTTCCTTATAACGAATTTAACACGATAAAAATCTCAGAAAGTTGACTATAATAATCAGATTACAACAAAAAGCTGTTTGCCAGGTGTTAAATTTTCCAAGCAGATTAGGCTACAAAAATAAAAACAGGTCACCTTCACTGACAACATGTTTTTTAAAGTTATCATTGATAATCAATCGCGTCATTATCGATATTATGGTATTTACTGCTGGCAGCAAATTTACCTAGCTAAGCATTTTAACAGGCTCACAATATCCGTACAACCTTTATTCTTTAGATAATAGAGCCCACGTGCAAATCTTTTTGAGCACTTAGCCTGCGTAGCAACTTCTGCTGTTGACTGTGCCTATAATAATTGGGTCCGCATTATGCAAGATGCATCGAGGAAACGCAAAGTCGATTGCTTGCACTGTTTCCACGTAACTGTTTGTCTTGGTTTGTGTATCAGTAACGTAATGCAGTGAAAACGTTGTTATCGTTTTGAATTATCGTGTATGGAAGTGGGCAAGGTATATCGATATCGATCAGGTAATTATATGCAAGATTAGGAGATCGCAGCCAATATACCCATGGGCTAGTATTTACCATCGTTTTATCAGTTCTCGACTCATTCATCGTATCGATCTATCGTTTGAAGCTTAAACAATGCCCTTACCATGAGTTTACAGCGGCAGTACTCGCAAGCGACTGCGTAAACGATTATGGAGAATTTAAGTTCTACAAAGTAACCGCTAGGGGCGAAGTACTATTCTCCATACAAGTCGTTTACGCTGTCACTAGCGAGTACGGTCACGTTAACTCAGGGTAAGGGTATAAACTTGTGCCGCCGAACAGTTTTCCTACTTTCCTATTAACAAAGAACAAAACTATGTGATCAGTTTGATGGGTTGGCACAATTTGTAAACAGATTACAGCTCAATTTACGCAGAAAGAGCGTTGGCGATCTATCTGCTTCGTCCGAAGGTTGACTGGTCGAGAATGCCTCATGGCATCAAGTCCGCCTTTAGTACGACACATTTTCTTCTGTGCAATAAAGATTAAATAAATAAATTACTACTGCGCAATAAGATTGACAGCGCTCTGTTGACGTAAATTGAGCTATATACCTAATAATGGATTTTCTCACCTAGTCGCCTCCTAACTTCCATAAAGTGGTAACGTTCAAGAAATAATTTTATAAATTTATGAAATGTGTAGTATCACATTTTTTTATGTGGGTACACACCCCAATTTTTATATTAAACCATTGATGCAAAGATCGAAGCTCAAAAAAAAATGAAATCATGTCCGGACCGGTAATCCAGAGGTGACGGGTTCGATTCCTGGCCTCTTCCACCAGGTTACGCATTAAAAAAAAATATTTTTGGTTTGATATATCAACGTTTAAGAATCAATATTATCTAAGTTACAAAAAATAAATAAATTAGACGATTATGGCTTTCTATTAGTTTTTTTTCTGCATTAAAAAGTATGAAATACTTAAAAAGGGGTACCAACACTGTTTGACAGCTGAATTTCTGTGTTACTGAATAAATACATTTTTATTTATTTATTTATTTTTTAATAGGTGAAAAACGTCATAAAATTGATTCTTAAGCGTCGATATGTTTCTTACGTTTTTAACAAATACTTTATTATCTACTTTTTTGTAAATAAAAAGACAAAATGTAAGCGTCAATCAATGGGAACGCTCTCGCGATTTAATCTTTAGTCATTCGTTATGGCAGGATTTTTCTTTATTTTTATATGCGATAAATACAGGTGGATAATGTATAAAAGAGCATGTTTTCTATGTCGTACTGATAAATCCCTTAATGCATAATTATAAACACATCCCATAAACATCATATCTGTCAATGTTTCACTGAATTTCACAGCGTTGAAAGCTTGTTTAGGATAATCCGGCGTATTTAAGGCGTAATCAATCGACGGGTGGATATAACCGCCACTACGGTTAGCTACCCTTACCAAGAGTTAAGGTGACCGTACTCGCTAGCTACTGCAAAGGATTTGTATGGACAATCGTACAGCGCCCCTAGGGCAGGGTTGCCATAAGTGTGGGGACTCAGACCGAAAACTAGTAAAGGTACAAAAAATTGGGCAAGTGCGAGTCCGACTCGCGCATGAAGGGTTCCGTACCATAATCTATAACAAGTTTGTTGTATGGGAGCCCCCCTTTTTATTTATTTTATTTTATTTTTAGTATTTGTTGTTGTTATTGTGGCGGCAATAGAAATACATCACGGCGGACATGACGGACGGACGGACGGATGGACGGACAGCGAAGTCTCAGTAATAGGGTCCCGTTTTTACCCTTTGGGTACGAAACCCTAAAAAGGAACTTTTATTACAACAATAGGTAACGTTAAAGGTCCTTGCCTAAAGTAGCTAGTTAGTCTATATAACTGTTTACCAAGTCCAGCCCTCTATTAAATAACTATGATTTTTAAACCGGGACAATTTGCTTAATCGGCCGGGACGCCAGGCCACCATGCTTCAAATCGGGATATGTCCCGGCGTACCGGGACGTATGTCAACCCTACCCTAGCGGGTACCTTGTAGAACTACAATTCTCCATATAAATCGTTTACGTCCCTAGCGTATGATCACTTTAAACTCATGGTAATGGCAAGGGGGTTTCACTCCGCTCCAAATGTCAAAAATTATACCTAATAATTTCGGGTCACAATTGTGCCCCGGCCCGCCCATTACCCCACCTTTATTTGGCTAGGGTCGGCACGTTCGAAGCGAAGTCAACGCATAGATTATATTTTTATTATTTATATATTATTATGATTTTTTATTATTTTAATCGACTTTAAAAAGGAAGAGATTCAGTGTTCGCTGCATCGAATTGTTTTGTACGTAAGTTCACCGATTATCTCCGTAAAGTGGAAATTAATTATCATTTTTTTTTAGTAAGAGAATACGGTTACTACTACGGTTTTCCCATTGACATTAAGGCATGATCTGATGATGGGACACTTGCCTACTAGATCTCGGGACTGGTTCAACGTAGACAAGTGTGGTTTTCGTTTTTCTGCTCGCTTTACTGAACATTTATAGCCAGTATCATAAAATTTACCTGTTGATGGACCCTGGAAATATGGACTAAGATCTCAAGATGGGTTCAACGCAGACATGTGCGGTTTTCACATTTCGATTCACCACAATGAACATTTAAACATTTTAGACCCAGAATCATAAAATTTACCTGACGATATTATTAACTCTTTGTCGTATTACTCAATTTTATTTGTGTCATCATCATCATATCAGCCGATAGACGTCCACTGCTGAACAAAGGCCTCCCCGACAACTCTTCACAACGATCGATCTTGCACCGCGTGCATCAAATTTCTACCTACGATCCTAACCAGATCGTCGGTCCACCTTGTTGGGGGAATTCCTACGCTGCGTCTTCCGGTGCGCGGTTGTCACTCAAGAACCTTTCCGCCCATGGCCATCGGTTCTATGAGCAATGTGTCCTTCCCACTTTTATTTATCTATCTACTTTAATTATTTATGCATAGATTATAGTAATATTATATTTTAAATACTTACTATGTATACTTTCGAAGTTTTTATGAATGTAACTCCAACAATCAAAATCACCCGAGTATACCGTACATAATAAAATAAATAAAAATGTTTCCTTGTACAAATTTCCAAAGGCTGATAACAGGTAAGATTTTGGATATCTTTATATAAAGAAAAATAGAAAAAATGCATTTACATACTATAAACACATTATAAAAAACTAACCTATGGCGCCGCCCGCAGCGGGGCAGGTTTCTCTTGCTAATGTAGGCAACCCTAGGAGTATGACACGCCCCACAGAAGCAGCAACCAACAGCGTCGTACGTCATTAAAAGTAGCCAATCAGATACGAGTAGGCTAATTCCTTTGCAAAAGCGGCAAATAACAAAAGAGTGCGGCTTCTGTAGTGTCTTTATTCTGTGGTAATGGTATGTTTCACAGCTGTGACGTGACGCTGGCACTCGTGCAAGTCACGCTGCGTTCGCTGCTCTGCGGGTTCAGTGAGGCGGTTATATGGGAATTATGATCATCCAAATTGCCATAGAATAAAATTGTAATACATGTAAAAGGTGTTTTGATTTTTCGCTGAATTATTTTTCGTCGAATGATTCATTTCGTCAAACTATCACTTCGAATTTGTATTCCTCTGAAGTCATAAATTTTTCATAATTCTTGAAAATATCATCATATACATAAGTTAGGTTAGGTTTGTTTTATAAAAATCCAAAATAGTTTGCAGTTCCAGGGAAAAATGCCTACACAATGCCACTTCGGTGATATGAAACATTCGACGAAAGGCGAACCGAACCGAATCTTATTTTCGGGCTCATGTACGTACGAGTATTTAAAAGCTAGTGTGGTTTACTGTATCGGGAACCACAGTCAGTCAGTGATATGCATTGCGTTTGAAATCCACGTACGTTATAGTTATAGGCACTGCATGTAAGTAATTGATGATTTCCGTCTAGAGATAATTGAGGGTGCCATGTTAGAACTGGCACCACCTCGCGGTCTGTCATGACTGTTGTAATACAAGATCAGGTGACTGAGTCTGCCTCGCAATCGCAATACGTTTCTGCACCTCAAGCACAACTGTGACACGCGACTCTTACTCGCGCGAGAAATATTATAGTCTATCCGGAATCGTAAGAGTAAAAAGCAATAAAACTTGTTTTAAATACTTATTAATAATTATATATTCGGTTTACTACATGTGATTTTCGATTTTGTGAGCCCAAAAGAAGTGATGTCGCAAGTAATTTCGCGTCTTTTCGGTGGACACGTACAAAGTTAAGGACTTTAGGCCTAGTTTTCCGATCAAAATTATAATAGCATAAACGACGTTTTCCCTTTCTATGGGCTTGCGTGTTAAAAACATAATTTCTATGCACATACGGTGTTAACTATTGGCCACCCAAGAGACAACTTTTGTTTTTTGAACTGACAATGATCCAAATATTAACTATAGTTTTAAA
The DNA here is from genome assembly GCA_932273695.1 of Apotomis betuletana. Lineage (NCBI taxonomy): Eukaryota > Metazoa > Arthropoda > Insecta > Lepidoptera > Tortricidae > Apotomis > Apotomis betuletana. The sequence continues at coordinate 13,257,146 of OW026310.1, read as the reverse complement.
CTCAATAAAACGAACGTTCATAACGTCATACTTCATAAGAGATTCTTTAAAATAATTATTTTCCATTTATTTTCTGTAAAATTTTACACATGTAAATCAATCAGTTGCAACAGAATACTAGCTGGCAATACCCGATTGACGCAACCCTAGCCTCCAATTTTAGACATTCCATTTTCAATTTTAGTAATGTTTTTTTTAAATTAAACTGAAGTACAACCTTAGCTTTTGAATTTATAAGAAATCACTTACGCTGTTCTTACTCTACTTATTAATTTTATGGCTTTTTACTCTAACGCCGCCGAACAAACTATAGGTACCTATCTTTTTCTTTGCAGTACTGTGAGAGAGTGACGGACGATGCTATGTCGCGCGACAAGAGTCGCGAAGCGTAGTTGTGCTAGAAGCGCTTTGCACCCATTTTATGGATGCTAGTTAGTGCCAATACGATACGTATAGTTTTTTCAAGACTAATATTTTTCCCGATAGTCTTTGCTATCTAGAAACTCCAACTCTTAAAATATATTTTTTAAATAATTTCTAAAATGTTTGATACGATAGTTCCCATTCCTATGGCTGAAGGCTATCTGACTGCGCTCGTTCAAACCCCAATTTAAAAAAACCGGCCTGAGCATGTCGGGCCACGCTCAGTGTAGGGTTCCGTAGTTGCTGATCCTTCACAAGAGACGGGCTTAAAACAGCGGTTTTAAGCCCGAGGTTTAAGTTAAGAGAAAGATTTCAAGTTCTATAAAAAGGTCATAAACGCCAAAGTAACTGTAATTACTTATTACCTTCTGGAAGTCACCTTACCTCCTTTTAAAGAAAATTATGAAATTTTGCGAGTACCCAAAAACGGATGGACCGATTTTGTTCAATATAGTTTTCATTGAAAGTACTTATAAGGCCTCATTTTCATGAATTTTTCCAGATTGTTTTGACCCGTGGTTGAAAAGTTAGAGGGGGGGGACACTATTTTTTTTATTTTCGGAGCGAATATTTACAAAACTACTGACTTTATCAAAAAGTAATGTTTAGAGACCCCTATTATTTTTAACAGAACTATTTAACGACACCCCACACACTAGGGATGGAACGAAAAAAAAAAATTCACCCCCACTTTAGGTGTACGAGAGGTAACCGATTTTTTTTTTTTTAGTTTGTATTATACCGTTTTGTCGGCGTGATTCATACACATACTCATACCAAATTTCAGCTTTCTAGTACTAATGATCACGGAGCTAAGGCGCGGACGGACGGACAGACGGACAGACGGACATGGCGAAACTATAAGGGTTCCTAGTTGACTACGGAACCCTAAAAAAGTTGGTCGATGGTTGACGCGTAGCTTGTTGTTACTACATAATATTAATATGCAACTACTATTACCTGGTCACCTAGCCAGGAAGAAAAACGACACACTGAAAGTGCTCCTGGTGATAGGGAAAGTAAGAAGAAGAAACGCATAGGGCTATGCGCTGGACAGACAAGATCCGGGATAATCTCCACTCTTTCTCTCTATGGTCTCTAATTCGAATGTCCACGAGGCATTGCACAACTCCGAAGACCGCAACAAGTGGAAACCGATCGTCCACAAAAAAGGCAAGGAACACGACAAAAGGAGGAGGACTATTACCTGTCATCCTCGTTGGGATAAAAGTCGTAGTAAGCCACTCTGAAGTCGAAGTATCTGATGCCATGAACGAGCTGCGCCCAGATGGAGCGATCCTGACAGAGTACGAAGCTGTCTCGCGCCACGGTACTAATCTCAGTGTCGAAGCGCCAGGCGCCCGCGTTGTGGCTCCCAGCTAGCGCCAACTCACCGACGCGAAGCTTATTGATTTCACTGCAACAAAGTGTAAAAGCCATTCAAATAAACAATGCAAATATTGACACACATAAGGAAAAATCCAAAGGTAGTCTGGCGTTAGGGTGGTGGAGAGGTTAACACACTGTAAGCACCGGTTTCGAATGCCGGTCTCTTCCGCCAGGTTAAGTATTTAAATTTTTATTTGTGCTTTGTTCTTTGTACCAATGGTTTAAATCAGTGGTTAAGTTAATAACTCGTGTAAGTAAAACACGACGCTTCTTACTAATTTTCATATAAGAAGGGCCTTCCTGATTTTTTAGCTATAAGTAAAAGTCTATGTCGTCGTGAGTTATTCTTTTCATTATTAATTTAATGTGATTGCGATCATTATTATGAGTGTCACGGGAGTTTTCTATATTATTATAAATCATATTTATTTTGAGGAAGGCTTTTTACAATAACTTTATATAAAAAGTAAAATTCATTAAAGTATTTATTATTATTTTTATCTAGTGTCAATGTTTTGCTTTGTTTCGCTGTAGTATATTTATATGTATTGTATATGCTCGTACCTAACTACCTATTCGCAGCTAATAATGTTATACATAATGCAACTATGATTGAGTATAAAAGTACAACTTACAACCAATAAAATTATCAGTGCACTTTAATTAATATATTTTTTTAAATAAAAAAATTATGCGAAACAACATTCTTTTTATTACACATTCACTTATTGAAACCATAAATATAGCGTGAAAGTGTGCCGCGGTCTGCCAAGTTATTTGTTTTGCTTGCATAAGTTCTTATTTGCTTACTGTAAGTAGTGAAAATAAGTATAACACATATTTTCACTGACACGTAATCTAGTGGGCCGAGAAATGGAACTCTCCTCAGCGTTTCTATTTCTACTGTTGTTAACGCTTTGAAACGAAGCCAAACTATAGGATACAGCCCACTTGTCCTGATTTTAACCCGACTGCGCCAATATACGGTTATGCTTTTTGGGTGTATTGTTAACAGCAAAAGTAGCACTGGTATATGTGAAATTGCATACACAAATGATCACCCACTTTTGATGCTGAATGTACTTATGTATAATACGTATGTATTACCACAGAATAAAGACACTAGTAGGTATTACTGTCTTTGGTACGCTCTATAATCTAAGTAAATGGCTTGATGAACATTGATTTGTGAGATGTCGTTAAATAAAAATACTTGTGGGAGTGATATGGGCACATGGGAGTGATATATGTAGTTGGGTTTTTGTTTTGTTTTTCATATATAAAGAAGTGTGCCGCTACCGTCTATTACAGCGAAAAAGGTTAAACTTATTAACTTACGGATTATCTTCCATCCAGGGTATGAAGGTGATGACGTAGCCCTCGAGTGCCTCTATCAGGAATACCTGGAGTGTTCCAGGAGCCTGGTCTGTCATCGAATAGACCCATATACGGACATAATTACTTACGGATTATCTTCCATCCAAGATGGCTGAATCTTCAGACAATTGTAGGTGGAGATGGAGTCATCCCCAGCGCCCGCCCAAGGCCAGAGGCAATGCGGTCCCTTCAGCCCTGGGCCCTTATCCCATCCCGCGGGAAGTGCAGGCTCGCCCAGGGATATGGAGGTGATGACGTAGCCCTCTGGGGCGTCGATCGGGAACACTTGGAGGGCGCCGTTCCAGGAGCCTGGTCGGTCGTCAAATAAACCGATCTGTGGACATTTTATTATTTGTATTTATACTTTATTGCACACTAGCATTAACCCGCGGCTTCGCTCGCGTGCCTATATAATATACATCATCCTACGGGAACGATGCTCTTTTTTTCAGGATTGAAAGTAGGCTATTTGTTAAGATAGGGTATAATCTGCAATCTGCATTTCCCTCATGCATATCCGTCCAGCCGTTTTAGTGTGAAGAAGTAACAAAACATACACAGACTTTCGCTTTTCTAATATTACTGGGAAATACCGAAAACTCAAGCACTCAAATCATGCGATCTCAGCTTTTACTGTACCAAATAAAGTTCACTTCAAAATTCATAACTCGAAGTGAAGCTAAGACACCGGGATATGTGTGCATTTTATTTGTATAAAGCTTTTATAATGTCCCGAGTCTCCGCTTATCGACTTGGGATATTCGAGATATTGGTTAAATGATTCTAAGCCATGTTCTAAGTTACGTCATGTTCTATTGTAAGATATTGAGGTTCTCTTCGTTGATGAATGAAAAATGTATTATTCTGTGCCAAATAAACGTAATTCAGAATTCTGAAATGACTTAACATAATTATTGAAAAGCTTGAATGTATTTATTACGGATGCAGGAAGTTCCCCGATCATTACTCCTCCCGTCCCAACGCGCCGCCCGCCTATAGGTACCTGTGATGAGTAGTAGACTGTAGCTTGATTTGATTTGACTTTATACTGGTAAAAGGGATGCTTCAGTAGTATAGGGAAGTCCCATGAAATAATAACACTTGAAGATAATTCACATAATGTTGCGTGAAGTGTGTCTTGATCGGAGGTCGCTGAGAGAATGATATCAAGTTAATCGAGCGGTCTTATAAATGATCGCTAGATTATTCCTTGATTGGACCAATGGGTAAGAAGGGCGTGGCCCAATTCTTACATGTGTGCGTGTAGATGTGTAGGTGCAAACTGAACAACATTATCTCTTTATTTCAGTAGATACACATTCGTAATACATAATATACATTGGTGGAACATATTTTGATTGACAAGTTATCATATAAGATTCTTATTGGAAATTCTATTTATTACAATATTAAACCTATTTTATGAAGCTTTCTATATGTTTGTTATATATTTATTCATGGTGGTTTTACATCTTTATCAACCAAAGCTTCATATCTTATCCTATACAATAATGAGAGAAATTAATCTTATACTTAATTAAAACTAAGAGAAAAGAAATACGATTTTGAACATAATGATTTTTTATTCTAAGCTGATTACTTACTGCTATATATGATCGAGCTAACTTATAATTATTACATAGAATCCTAACCTACATGCGACAGTCCCCCCTTCGTACGAAAGTACAATATTCAAGTGGAGCAAATGTAGATGAGTCGATTTGTAGGTCGTCGGATTGTGCCTGAGTTAGTTTGGACGTCGGCCACCCTTACATGGCCATCAGGGCCGGGAAAGGTTTTTGCTATAATGCCTCTTGGCCACGTCCCTCTAGGCATCGTATTGTCAGCTACTATCACGACGTCTCCTATAGCAGGATTCTTGAATTTGCTGTAAGTACTGGCTCGCGGACATAGCAGCGGTCGATACTCGGCGATCCATTTCTTCCAAAATATGTCGGCTAGAGCTTGGGCGGTCTTCCATGATTTTAGGGACGTATCGTCCTTGAAGGTGCCCCATGGGCTACTAGCGTTGGATCTCAGCAATAAAAAATGGTTCGGGGTGAGGGATGGTTCGCTCATATCAGTATTGATTGGAGTGAGAGGGCGCGAATTGACGATATTTTCAGCCTCTAAAATGAGCGTATGTAGGACCTCTTCGTGTGGGGCCTTCTCTCTGAGTGTGATTTTCAGAGCGGCTTTAATGGCGCCTACCATTCTTTCCCACGAACCTCCCGCGGCGGGATTACCGGGCGGTATTTTCTTCCATGTAATTTCTCGGATGGCGGGATGATCTTGTATGGATTCGGGCAGCGATTTCTTCGCTTCTTTTATCTCTCGTTCCGAGCCCACAAAATTAGTTCCGTTGTCCGAGTAGATGATTGTTGGGGTTCCGCGACGTGCTATCATGCGTCTGAGGGCTAGTATGGTGGAGCTCGCCGAGAGTGATGCGGCTAACTCTAGATGGACGGCTCTGGTCGTAAGGCAAGTAAAGAGCACGCCCCATCTTTTCTCTCTTCTACGCCCGATAGCAATCTGCATTGGCCCGAACAAGTCTATGGCGGTAGCGGTAAACGGAGGCTGATATGCGAGTAGTCTTTCTACAGGTAGGTCGCCTACAGGGGCCTTGAGGGTGGCGCCTTTATAGGTCCGACACCATTGACATTTATTGCATATATATCTCATAGTCCCTCGTAGACCGACTATAAAGTACCGCTGTTTAATCTCGTTCATCACTGTCATGTGATTGCCGTGATTATACTTTTCATGGTAATGTTGTATGAGCAGTTTCGTGAAGCTTTCTTTAGCGTGTAAAATTGGGATATCCACTTTGCCTCGGTCTACTCTTGAGTCGAGTACCATGATGTCTGCCTTGCTCATTTTCACAGCTATCTTGTGGATAGGCGATCGTCGCGGCAGTGGATTACCGTTTCTCGTCAATTTTACTTCCTCTTCGAAACTTGCGTGTTGGCTGCGCTTAATTAGGAGTAATTCCGCAATCTTTACATGTCCATTGTTCATCTCTATTTCGGGTTTTCTCCATAGCAATCGGGTTTTAAATACTTCAGCCGCAACTATAACGCAAGCAGTAGCCCTAACCAATCGAATAAAACTCGAAAATCGTTCTATCGGAGGTAAATAATCGAATTTATCGCATGTACGGATTGATAACGTAATCGCGTTATTACGTTCTTCGCCCGTAGACGGTGGCGGCGGAGATGACGCCTTTTCGCGCGGCCATTCAGATTTATCTTTCGTAATGGATTCGGGTCCGAAAAACCAGCGGTGGGTGCTATCGAAATTCGCGGGCGCGCCCTTTGTAGCATCGTCGGCTACGTTTAGCGCGCTGGGCACCCATCGCCAGTCCGCTGGCGAAGTGCTACTTTCGATTTCAGCTAATCGATGAGCTACGAAGCTCTTAAATGTGCGCGGATCTGCTTTTATCCACGCTAGCACCGTTCGCGAGTCGGACCAGAAATACCTATTCTCGATTACGTAGTCGGATTCTGTGACGACTGATTCCGCTAATCGAGTGCCTAACACACAGCTTTGAAGCTCTAATCTCGGTATAGACACTACTTTAAGCGGCGCTGCTCGGGCCTTGGATGCGATTAAAGTTGATTTAATTATCCCTGTCTCGTCCCTACCCACAAAGTACACGGCCGTAGCGTAAACCTTCTCGCTAGCGTCACAAAATATGTGAATATCGCCCTTACGGTCGTGTGCGGGGACGTGTCGGGGGATCTCAAGATTGCGTAACTTTTGTAAGTTATCTATAAACGACATCCATGGCGCTTTACAGCTATCCTTTATTTGATCGTCCCATCCGATACCGGTACGCCATACTTCCTGCATTACCGTTTTACCTAACACGGAAATGGGGCTTGCATACCCGATTGGGTCATATACGGACATAGCGCTACTAGTGACCTGCCGCTTAGTCGGCAAAGTCGAACCGTTGAGAACCTCCTCCGGTGTGTTTCTCAAATTTACGTTAAAGCCTAACGTGTCTCGCCTATGGTTCCATATAAGCCCTAACGTACGTTCGGTATCAGATTTACCTATTATCGTAATATCCTCCGTTTTCGGTTGCACGTCGCTTATGACGTTTGGATTGTTAGAGGCGAATCCGCGCAACTCGAAAGACGCTTGCATGTTTAAGTGGTACAGGTCGTTAACTATCTTTTTAACCTCATTTTCGTCCTGATCTAAGGCTACCAACATGTCGTCCATGTACGTGTTTCTGATAGTTATATCGGCGGCGATAGGATAAACGTTTTTTTGTTCTAACGCGTTTTTGTTTTTGACATATAAGGCTGTGGTTGGACTCGCAGCGGATCCGAATATCAACCGTTTCATACGATATTCTTGTGGATCTTCTGTCCTGCTCTCTCCTCTCCACAAAAAACGTAAACTATCCCTGTCCTGCTCTAACACGCCTACTTGTAAAAACATTTCTTTTACGTCGGCGATAACCGCGGTTTTGCCCTCGCGAAATCGAAGCAGGACCCCGAATAATGACTTTAACAGGTCAGGCCCCGTTAATAATGATTGATTTAGGCTAGTATTATAGGCTGTAGCCTTTGCGTCAAATACTAGACGTAATTTTAATTTTTGCGCGTGCCTAGTCGCAAAATGCGGCAAGTACCACGTACGCGGCGCTTCTGGCGGAGGGCGAGAGTTTATTATTTCCGCATAACCTTTATTAATTAAATTCTCAATCTGTGCGGTATATTCTGCCTTGAAACTTTCGTCCCCGTCCAGTTTGCGCTCTAAGCTGTATAGCCTGCGTAGCGCATGCGCGCGATTGTCGGGCAATACTTCGTCATCAGATCGCCATAACAACCCCGTTTCGTACCTATTTTCTCCCGGGATTTTTTTACATGTAGCCTCTAATATGTCTAAAGCACGTTGGTCCGGGTCCGCCCGGGGCAATTTCTTTTCTACCCCTAACGACTCGATACTGAAGTGCTGTTTCATACAGCTTAAAATGTCATCTTCGGTAGTGGCCGGACGAATGTGATTTATACGTGCTACCCTATTTGCCTGCCTATCCTGGGATCCAAAAAGGATCCAACCTAGGTTGGTATAGCCCGCAGCTATTGATGAGGAGGGACTCGAAAGGAGCTGCCGCGAAACAATTAAGCCCCAATTATCCTGTCCAATTAAAATTGTGGGCGTCCCGCGCTCGTATACTAATTGATCCGTTATCTCTTTTAAGTGGTCGCACTGTTCTATTAATTCGCGGGAAACCTCTTGCGAAGGCAGATTTAATTTATCGATTGTATACGCCGAAATTTTTTCTAGATTTCTTGTACATGAACCGCGAATCGATAAATTTATTCTACAGGACTCGTGATCCGTTATCTGACCTCCAATGCCTTGGATCGCGAGAGGTTTGCCCGAACCCCTGGGAGCTACCTTATCGGCCGTGTCTCTTTCTATTAGAGTCATGGTCGAACCAGAGTCTAGAAAAGCTAGTGCTTCGGCACTACCTAACGGGCCTGAAATTTCTACGGGGACCACCATAAGGTACGTATTCGCGCGTTGAACCTGATTTATGCTACTAACACTTGCGCGGACAGATTGCGCTTCATTTGTAAGCCCGTGAAGCAACTTGTGGTGGCCCGCTTCGCATTCGTTTTTACCGCATGCGACGTATTTGCACTTAATAGGGCGCCTATGATTAGGTTCTAAACACCTATAGCACAGCTTAAGGCTTCGGGCCGATTCCCACCGGCCTGCGACAGACTTTTTCAGAAAATCCGGGCAAACGGCTAACTTGTGATTCCCTTTGCAAAGTACGCAATCTTTTCTATTATTATTGAAATTATTCTGCGACTGCGGGGGCGGTCGAGATTGCGTGGGTTTCACCGTTTGCGCGGGCTTTTTTTTATGCGTTTGCGGGCGCGAATTTACGGTAGCTACGGTAGCGGCGCGGTTCGATTCCCGGTATGAGTCATCGTCCGAATCAGAGTCGCTTGCGTAGTCTCGATAGCTATTCGAGTACGGTCGTCCGCGGCTCGCACCACCGTGCATTCGTTGTTGTGGCTGCCTCGACTCGGCATGGTTCATATTAACCACATGAACGTTTGCACGGGACTTTGAATGTCTGTGATGCGATCGCTTCGTGGCCGTACTGACGTCGTTTAAAAAGTTAGCCATCGCGACCAATTCAGGCGTCCCCTGATTGGCTTGTTTGTACTTTGCCCACTCATACCGAATTATCATGTTTAATTTGTCAGTTATTTTACTCACTAACTCTGGCGCGTGTAAATACTGATCTTGGCGCAATGCCTTAATGGTCGCTACCGTATTAGCTACATGGCCGGCAAAAGTTACGATATTACTCGAGTCTTCGGCTAACCTGGGCATGCGCTTCACGTTATGGATCTCGGTCAAAACTATTTCTTCCGGATCCCCGAAATGTTTTTCTAAAGACTCCATGATTTCGTATGGATCGGACACCGTATACATTATAGATTTGACCGCTATCCGCGCCTCACCGCGTAAGGCGCGCCTAATTCTACCTACATTGTTTACGTTACTGAAATGAGGCGCGCTGTCTTCAAACTCGGCCCTAAACGCTATCCATTCCGAGATATTTCCGTCGAAATGCGGCAATTCCGGAATATGCCTGTGTATAGGAGGGCCTTGCAATGCCCGATCGACGTTTCGTACTTGCCCGAATTCTACCCTATTACTGTTATAAGCCGGGTTCAAATCTCTGTTTTCTACAACGGGTGGACGATTACCGTAATTTGATGCTAACCAACCCGAGACTCTCTCATCGGCCCGAACTGCGGAGGCGCTATCAGAGTGTGCGGCTTCAATACGCGCCACCTGTAGCCGGCAATTTGCCTCCGCAGCTGCTTTCTGAGCTAGTTCAAGTTCGGCTTTACGCACCTGTAATTCGGCCATTAAAACAGAAATTTGACTACTACTTTCCCTATTGGCATTAACTAACGTATTGTCCGAATTTCTATTACCGGGCCTGTCTACATTGTCCCTACCTACTTCTAACGCGGAATCGCGGGCGGTATGGGGCACAGGGGCCGGGTTCGGCGCGGGAGAATTGGTTACGTTCGATCGCGGGGCGGGGGCGGAGGGGGGATCGCTCGCGGGCGTCATTGTGTTCGCGTTTGGATTGCTACTGCTTGCGTTATGAGAAAGGCCAGTCCCGTGGCTCCAAGTATTTGTAGGATTAGTGGACGTTTCGCCGGACTCCGGAGTCTGGTCTCGTGATTTTTGAGAACGCGTAACTCTCTTTTCCGGAAGAGACATCGCACGGGGGGACTGTCGCTTAACCTAACACACACACTGAATTTAACACAATAACAAAAAAAAACACTGAATTTACCTAATACCTAACACCTATTCATTAGCGAGGCTAAGTGCGACACTAATGAGCCCTAATATCCCTACGGCGTAAATCCCTCGTTGCACAGATCCGTTACGGCTTGTTCACACCGCTGGGTTACCACCGTAACGGAAGCTGTGTTAAGCGTCACACGTGAACGCTATGACGCGGAACAAGGAGAACTTAATCAATCCAAGACCGATTGGTGCGGAAACAAGGGGAACTTAATCAACCCGAGATCCGATTGATGGCAGAACAAGGGGAACTTAATCTACCCGAGTTCTGTGATGCACGCCGTGGTGCGGACTATCGTCCGATTGATGGCAGAACAAGGGGAACTTAATCGACCCGAGTTCTGTGATGCACGACGTGGTGCGGATACGAGGGGAAAATTAATTCGACCCACGATCCGATTGATGCCAGAGCGAGGGGAAACTTAATTCGACCCTGTCTGTGATGCCCGGCGCAGGGACGCAGGGTTTAATCCGCTACACGTCCCTGTGATGATTCTCTTGCGCGCCTCCTGTCACTGGAACGAAGGTCCAATTCCTTCCTTCTTGATCCGGTGCTCGAAGGTCCAATTCCTTCCTTCGAGGTCGCTGATTCTTGATATCCGGCTTTCGAAGTACCAATTGTGATGAGTAGTAGACTGTAGCTTGATTTGATTTGACTTTATACTGGTAAAAGGGATGCTTCAGTAGTATAGGGAAGTCCCATGAAATAATAACACTTGAAGATAATTCACATAATGTTGCGTGAAGTGTGTCTTGATCGGAGGTCGCTGAGAGAATGATATCAAGTTAATCGAGCGGTCTTATAAATGATCGCTAGATTATTCCTTGATTGGACCAATGGGTAAGAAGGGCGTGGCCCAATTCTTACATGTGTGCGTGTAGATGTGTAGGTGCAAACTGAACAACATTATCTCTTTATTTCAGTAGATACACATTCGTAATACATAATATACATTGGTGGAACATATTTTGATTGACAAGTTATCATATAAGATTCTTATTGGAAATTCTATTTATTACAATATTAAACCTATTTTATGAAGCTTTCTATATGTTTGTTATATATTTATTCATGGTGGTTTTACATCTTTATCAACCAAAGCTTCATATCTTATCCTATACAATAATGAGAGAAATTAATCTTATACTTAATTAAAACTAAGAGAAAAGAAATACGATTTTGAACATAATGATTTTTTATTCTAAGCTGATTACTTACTGCTATATATGATCGAGCTAACTTATAATTATTACATAGAATCCTAACCTACATGCGACAGTACCGATTGACGACGATCGAGATGCCACCAAATACTATTTTTTTAATCTATTAGGATAACGCGGGTCTCTAACCATACCTCAAAAGCAAAAACAGAACCCCCTTATAGGATCACGTTTAGCTGTCTGTCAGTCCGTCAGTTACAACCAATTTGCTGCAAAACTACTGGACCGATTAAATTGCAATTTGGCGCAAATGCTTTCAAGAATTTTCATGACCACAAATAAAATTTCAAAATCGGTGGTATTTTCGTAATTAACGTCCCAACAAACCATAAAAATTACACCCATACTCATATTTAGTAATTTCAACCCCATCGCACCCCAACAGGCGAGACGGTATTTCACGTCCACCACGTTTGTTTTTTTAAATCGTTGTTGTTTTCGTAATCAGCGACCTGATAAACCTTAGAAACATTACCCTTGTTGATTTTCAGACTTTGTCACCATATTCTCGACTCCTTTAGGGGTTGAATTCTCAAAAAACATGAAACACGTGCTTACTCATTTATCGTTACAAATACTCCTTGGAATTTTCAATAAAATAGTCTTAACTAATCTTTTTTCCCCATACAAACTTACGACCCCCATTTCACCCCTTGGGGGGGGGGGGGGGGGGGGGTGACTTTGAAAATGCTTCTTTTATTGCACCCTTAGACTTTATAAGGACACGTAGGTTCCAAATATGGACTCTCTAGAACCAGCGGTTTAGTATTTAGACATTTCAACCCCTATTTCACCCCAACAGGGAAGATGTTAATTCACGTCCGCCACGTTGGATTTAAAAATCGTTGCGGTTTTCGTAATCAGCGACCCGATCAACCATAAAAGCATTACCAATGGATTTCAGACTTTGTCACCACATTTTTCCCTTTTAGGGGTTGAATTTTCAAAAAACCTGAAATACGTGTTTACTCATTTATCGTTAGAAATACTCCTGTAAAGTTTCGAATAAAATAATCTAACTAATCTTGTTTCCCCATACAAACTTTGGACCCCCATTTCACCCCTTTAGGTGGTGAGTTTTGAAAAATTCTTTCTTAGTGCACCCCTACAGCTTATAAGGAACCTACGTGCCAAATTTGAACTCTCTAGAACCAGCGGTTTAGTATTTAGACATTTCAATCCTATTTCACCCCAACAGGGGAGATGGTAACTCACGTCCGCCACGTTGGATTTTAAAATGGTTGCGGTTTTCGTAATCAGCGACCCGATAAACCATAAAAACAATACCCATGCTGATTTTCAGACTTTGTCACCACATTTCTTCCTTATAGGGGTTGAATTAAAAAAAAATCTGAAACACGTGTTTACTCATTTATCGTTAGGAATACTCCTGTAAAGTTTCGAATAAAATAGTCTACAAACTTTGGACCCCATTTTAACCCCTTTAGGGAGTAAATTTTGAAAAATACTTTCTTAGTGCACCCCTACACCTTATAAGGAACCTACGTGCCAAATTTGAACTTTCTAGAACCAGCGGTTTAGTAGTTTTAGACATTTCAACCCCATTTCACCCCAACAGGGGAGATGGTAACTAATCAGCGACCCGATAAACCATAAAAACAATACCCATATTGATTTTCAAATTTTGTCACCACATTTCTCCCTTTTAGGGGTTGAATTTTCAAAAAACCTGAAACACGTGTTTACTCATGTATCGTTAGGAATACTCTTGTGAAGTTTCGAATAAAATAGTCTATCTAATCTTGTTTCCCCATACAAACTTTGGAACCCCATTTCACCCCTTTAGGGGGAGAGTTTTGAAAAATCCTTTCTTAGCGGATGCCTACGTCATAACATCTACCTGCATGCCAAATTTCAGCCCGATCCGTCCAGTGGTTTGGGCTGTGCGTTGATAGATCACTATGTCAGTCAGTCAGCTTTGAGTTTTATATATAGGTATAGATAGATTGTAAAAAGTAGTGGGATTAATGCTTAAGTTCTGAGGCGACGTATGTGTAATTTAATAATCGGCGTTCAAAGATGGCGCCCAGTGGATCCTTGTAACAGTTGTAACACAAACTGTAGACGATAAATGCTTCAAAACAATCCGACTATTGGTAGTGTGAAAATATAAAATAAGTAGAAACTAACGGACGGTAATGAAATGCATAGAAAATATTATCTGAAATTGACAAATTATAATTTGTCAGTTCAACATAGATACCTCAAAAAAATTTTTTCAACAGCCTGCCCTTATATTACCTACATGTGTGGGAACCTGAATATGTATAAGTAAGTTAATATGTACGTAAATTATCCATCTACCGTATTTGTCGGCGTATTCCTGTTATAACTATGGTAATTTTATACCCAATCTAGCCGAAAACAAATAGATTGGATTGGCTTTTTGCAGTCCAATATTCCGACCAGACGATTGTCCAAAATAGCATTTAGGTAAACGTGCCTGCCAAACCGTATCCAAAATATGTTAAATATGTTTGTTCAATGTGAGGTGTCTACTTCAAAATGTATAATTAAGGAAAACAATCCGTGAGTAGACAATGTATTTCTGTGCTGACACGTTTACGGATAAGGGACTATTTTGAAAATTGCATGGTAGGGCACAGACAAAACCTCATACAAAAATGTTCCATCCAAAAACGGCATAAGACATTTTATATAAAAGCTATAAGAAGCTAAGCTCTGGCTGCGTCATGGGCATCCTACCGAGAGGTCTTAGTTCTATAAATAAATTTTAATCTTAGTGTAGTTTTTAGTTTTAATCCCATAAATTTGTTATTTTTTATGTTTTATTTTGACCCATAATAAATGATATGATTAAACATAAAAGGTATGAAAAATGTTCGGCTGTAGACGGAGTGCCAGTTCCGCGAAGATTGAAGCCACCGTCCATAGACGAGGTCATGAGGTTCCTTGACGTCTTTCGGCCTACTGTCTGTGGCAGTGCTAATAAGGACTGATGGTTCGACAAATCGTACGGTCCGTGAGCTCTCAAATTGCGATTCGGGTTTGGGTGAAAACTGAGAGGTTCTTATCTGGATCGCGTACGAGCGAGCGAGACATCTATAAAACGCAAATCGCTCAACTGTAACAACGTTTCTCGGATGCGGGTATCGCCAGATCGTTCATCGTAATATCGATGGGGTTTTGTTTAGTAGTATAGGTACGTTGTTGGAGAAGACTTAACTTTAGCACAGTTATACGTACTAGTGATGATAGTGGTGCTGAGATATATGATTTCTATCTCCAAATTGTCTCTCTGTGCACGAGCATAGTCGTTTATGAAAAGTTTGGTGAAGTTGTTACAAAATTCTCAATCATTTGAAAGAAAGTATAACTTATGCATGAAAATTATCGCGTAATATTTCCGCTAATATAAACAGTGGGTAACCGTTGAATCGTGTAATGAGCACTCTCATTCAGAACAGTCTAGAATTCTCGTGTAATTATGCATATTCCGGTAAATCGCTTCATGTTATTACTCGGATCAGGCAAAAAACGTTATTAGTGCTGTTTCCAACATGCGATGTAATGTAACACACGGCGGTCGACACGGCGCAAGGAAACCAAAGATGAGTGGGTACAGACACGACTTTATGGAAAAAAACC
Organism: Apotomis betuletana; assembly: GCA_932273695.1. Lineage (NCBI taxonomy): Eukaryota > Metazoa > Arthropoda > Insecta > Lepidoptera > Tortricidae > Apotomis > Apotomis betuletana. The sequence continues at coordinate 13,241,732 of OW026310.1, read as the reverse complement.
TTAAGTTTTATCAGAGTCTGAAGGTGAAGTGACAATGTTTAAGACTTTAAACACAATGAATTGCGTTTATCGTCGGACAGGGTCCATATCAGATGATTTATGTTGAATACAAGTTGTTTTGAGAATTACCATCAATTCAGAGAGCATTCACCTATGGTGAAATGAAAGTGAGGGAATTCCATAAACATTTAAAATCTTTCTTTAGTCATTGCCATATTCTTTGGTGTTAAAAACGTGAGCATACGCATGTAATGCATAGAAACAGAACAAAAACTAATACCGAAGGCGTTAAAATGATATAGAGTTAAACTCGTCGTTTCTAATCCAATATGTCTGAAATTTACCTGCTCTTGTGCGTATTTTAGCATTTTGGCAATTTATTCTATGACATTGAAATAAATAATAAATTATATTCATCACCTTAATACGGCTTAAACTGTAAATATCTAAATACATCTATATGATTGTAGATCAATGATTCGTCGCTGAAATTATGTCAACACTAACTCTGTTTAGACACATTGATGCCGGCCGAACGACTGAAGATAGTAAAGATACGCGATGGCACCTACATTGAGTGGCTTAATTTAATCTAGTCACATATCTTCTCCTTTTTATCTCCGTAAAAATTCCAAGCACTCACCAATAAGCCGAGCGATCCAATCCTATTGTTTTCGTTCATAACATGATTTAGGTACCTATCAACTCTACCCTTCTATAACAGCTCCATAATCTGTGAGTAAACCGTGATTGGTGATTGGGCACTTCCACTGTTATTAGATGTCGTAACCGCTAAGGTGTTGATGACAATTGTAGATAGAGTACAGGGTATGACCCACATGTGACTTGCAAATAAAAAGCGATCTTCTATGACAGTTTCACGGATTCACTTAGTTATGTAAAGGAAATGAGGAAATATTGAATATAAGAATGAGGAAGTAATGAGCGTATTTGTGCCCTGTTACAGATTAGGTTTTGGATAATGAGTATAATTGGGTTGGATGTTATCCTCATTGCCTAAATAAATAAATTAAGTACCAAAAGTTAAAATACATCTATTATTCTAAGTTATCCCGGACTGTTAAAAGTTAAGATTTGGATAAGAAATATTTATTCCCTCAATTATGGAAAGACCCCTCGGGCCGCAAGTAAGGCCCGTATTTTTTTTACAGATACTATTTTACTCATTATTACGGTCAAGTAAGAAAATTCGGACTGGGGGTTTGAAATAATGAAAAATCCTTAACAATTTCCGTCTACATTTCCTATCTAAAAATTATTATTTTCGTTAGAACGCAAATGGTCCACTAACATGGTTATTGAAATAGCAAAGTCACCTAAAAGGGGCAGAACCGTCGCATTTTCCTTTATTATCTAATTAAAGTCACTGAACAGTCTAAACAAGCTCAACAGTCTCACTTTATTCGGATTTATTGCTGTCTTACCCAAGCACGGTCGGGCACGCGAATAAGAGCAAAATTATATTTTGTTCTTATGCTCTTATTTCGCAGTAAGCTTTCTTTGTTCTTCAATATGGGATTCTCAATAACTAATTTGGTGTGGTATCATGACAATTGAAAAACAGTTTGTACTTGTACTTTTTAACAGCGGCGATCCGCGTTCTGCTATTAGTCTCATCATCCTCGCCAGAGGTTTCCCTATTGTTTTTTTTTATCACAATGTTTATACAGATTGCACTGTCTTGGTAACCTTTCCTGTCACCTGTTCTTCACCTTGAAGCTAAACACAAAGTATGGTGCATATCTACAAAATTGTGCATACAGATTTGGAACTTGTCTAGTGAGGATAGTTGGTAATGGATGATATTCTATAGGCTGTCTAAAGTGTCTAAACCTATATACGCGATGAAGACCAGCGGGCCAATAATGACCGTGTTAGGTGATTGATAAAGCATTCGTCAGTATTATCAAGTATTATGTATGTAGGTGCCTACATTATATACGCAATCATTATATGCGTGCGGATTTATTATGGCATTCTAACACTGATTACTTTTCTACTGAGTATAGTCGGTTTAGATAAACTTATCAAGTTTTTGGCCTAATTGAGCTCACTTTTCAATATACGAGGGGAATTCCGTTCCTTTTAACCGAATTAAACGACTTGCTAGACTTGAGTCTTATAAGGATAACCAATTGGGTGTTCCCAAATACAAGATAAATAGATACGACCTTAACCGAGATGAATAAGGATAATAACGTTTTACGTTTCAAGTGGGTATAGATATCTTTTGTGCAAGCCGGAGATGATTAATAAAAGGTTTTGAACTTTTTATATATTATTTGTATTAGGACATTAATACATCTGCTTCATATTAATGCCTGGCCTCGAATGCCTGGTTGAATGGTTTTTTTGGTGAGTGACAGATACGGCCATAATTCGAATATTCAAATATTTTCACAAAATTGTATATCTCAGCTCCGCTGCCACCGACCAATAAGGTCCTTACAAGTTCTTATTACCTACATACGAATAGATAGCAGCGTTTAAAAGTTCAATGGTAGCAGGAATACTGAGTCTGCTCATAGAGTGCTTGTGCACTGCCTTTGATTTCGTGAACGGTTTAGAAATTATTTGTCTTGCAAGTGCTGTAAGTGCATCATCAATACGCGATGAAAAGTGTCTTTTTTTCGCAGTTTGTAAGCACTTGCCTACTGAGCCGGCGGTCCCGGGTTTGAATCCCAGCCGGGGCAAATATTAGTGTGATGAACTCGAATATTAGTGCTTGGGTCATGGTTATTCTATGTATTTAAGTATATATTAATTGTATATATTATCTATATAAGTATGTATATCGTCGTCTTAATTTGGGAGTAGATCGATTTGTGTGAAGTTGTCTGATATTTATTAATTTATTTATATAAGTGCCCTCTCTCGCTTGCTGTGAATATTAACGTATTCATATAGATGTCGCTATGGTGTAAAGCCTTTCAAATAAACTATGCAAGGATCGAAACACAAAGCACAAGGAAAAATTGTAAAGGTTGCTTGGGCGTTAGGGTGGCGGAAAGATTAACGCGCTGGACCGACAGTCCAGAGGTACCGGGTCTCTTCCACCAGGTTACGCATTTAACTTTTTCCTTGATCTTTGTATCAATGGTTTAATAATTACCTGTTTCGGTATAACATCGCAGCTGGCGAAGTCCCAGTTGAGCTCCAGCGCGTCGGAGAGCACCTCCCGGTTGCCCAGGTTGATGTTCGGAGAGTGCACCGTCACCCATACACGGCCGCATGCCGATTTCTCCAGGACTTGCTTCTCGGCTGTCAAATTTCAATTATATTGTTAGACCTGATGCTACTATAATATTTAAGTAAAACAGTTTAAACGGATTATATCGTGTTTATTTATCGCGGGTGCAATGCTGGTCAATTTTGTATGTATTAATTTGTATTATATTATACATATAATATTTCTTCTCGAATCACTATCTATTAAAAAACATTTAAATCCGTTGCGTAGTTATAAAGATCTAAGCATACATAGGGACAGACAGACAGACAGCAGGAAGCGACTTTGTTTTATACTATGTAGTGATAGTGATTTGAGCCTCCCTGAAGTATCGATAGCTTTCCAGTTACAATTAATATACGCGATATAATCCGTTTAAATTGTGTCCGGTTAAAGGTCTTCGCACATTATTAGTACATTACGGCAGAGACCAGTAAGTAAGCCATACTGGCCGAGTAGGAATTAGACGGACCGAGCCGTAGGCGAGGTCCGGATATAATACGAGGCCAGGATGGCTCTTACGGTCGAAGCAAGTATAGTGCTTTTCTCAAAAATTAAACAAGAAAATTAGATTAAAATTATATTTTATAAGTGACATTCATATTCGGCCATTTTCCAATGAATATTTTTGTTATATCCCATTTTTATTATTACACATTGTGATATTCGTCGTCGCAGGCACCATTAACTCCCACGATAACAACCTATAACAAAAATAATTATGAGTTTATACTTGGATAAAAGATATAGAATATATCGTTATCAAATAGTGGCAGCATTTATTTACCTTCATCGCCAAACTGTTTATCATCTAGAGCTTGATTTAAGGCGACTCCTAATCCCAACGTCCTTGAGGATCTGGGCGGAGCCTAACGTTATTCCCCCCGCCGACCGTGCGCCCCCGGAACATTACTTCGTTCATAATCTCGTTGAGCGGCGTCCAAGCAGCTTCATACACTCGCATAGTCCGAGCGAGAGTTGAAGATCAACAAACCTTATAGGTATAATATTTAAAGGCATTGAAAAATCTCGAAGTAAAATAAACCATTTAAACAATGATATAATTATTGCGGATTACTAAATATCTATTTACCCACTACAGTAGAATATAAAAAATAAAATGCGTTAAAGCTATTTTCCAAAAAAATAAGTGAAATTGGCCATTTGGAAGTCTCGCATCGAAAAATACTTTTTAGTTTCTTTTGTATGTGTAGGTACCTACCAAAAATAGTTAAAATGCCGACAAGATTCTTGATTATACGTGTAAAATCATGCAGAAATAAAAAATACCGTTTTTTAATAAATAAATCATATCGCGACCCAGCGGATGAACCGATATTTTAACATAAGTAGTAGTGGAGGTACAGATTTATCCCCCGGGTCATGCTGCTCTAATGAAAAGATAAACTATAAATAATAGAGCGACAAACTCAACTTTACCGTTGGAAAACGGATTTACGTCCTTTACCTACTTATAAACAGTGATAGTTTTTTATGACTACATTAGTAATGTTCTCAGATTTTCCCCTATACTTGTTGATATTGACGATATTTTACTAGACGAATTTTTTGGCTAATTTCAATGTTCAAGGTCAATGGATACCCTATAAATGTTAATTTACTTGAGTGTCAAAATATGCCGATGCTGGAAAGGAGAACTTATCTAAGCGACATTTTTGGGGATATTGAGTTATACACACTGTTGGGATCGGCAGATTTTTCTGCATCGAATGGGTTGGGTCTCGTATACATCTGTCTGACGACTTTTGTGTCGCTTATCCCGTCGGTGATTTAGAGAATCTCTACTTTTTTTCTACTAAACGACTTGATTTTTGAGTTTTTTTTAGCAAAATGGAGATAACATAAAAAGTTTTTTGCATAATAATGAACCTTAGAGCTTTTTTACTTATTTGTCAAAACAGATCAAACAACTTGGATAATTTTCTTTGTTGCAACTAACCTTGCACTTGTTGGTTAACTGTTTTTATCTGATCGTAAAATATATTTTAATGTCGTTTGAGGCATTTTACCTATGCCTTTATGATAAAATTAACATAAAGGTAAATTATGAAAGAAAAATTGAATGTGATCCACTGCAATGTAAGCAGGACTCGAACCTGCGACCCTAAGTTTCCGGCGTAGTGCTCTACCAACTGAGCTATCATATCGTTACGTCAATCACACTAAATCTTTGATTCCATCATTCTTCGCTACTGGAGCGCCCTCTGTGTCATGTCATGTGTGTTTAAAATGCTTATGCGCATTAGCCAAAAAGTAAAAATGTGGTATTTCCACATTATTAAACAGAATCGATATAAGATTCTATAAAAAAAATAACATAGTTAGATAAATTACCTGATTGTCTATCTTAACTATTGGCGTTTATCCAAATTTACCTGCTTTGATACTATGAAACCATTGTCGCTTATCCTTTTTTACCTAATATGACTTTGATCGACTACTGTCGCTTATCTTGAATTGCTTGAATGACAATTGAGTCGTATTTGTCGCATAGAATGTACTAAAAAACAAATATTTTCGTTAAATTGGTAGTTAGACAAATTTACCGGTTCTGTTTTATAAAATATCACACATTTAGTAGTAATTCAATATATTTATAAAGGCCGTTAGGCCCATCTGCGGCGTAAATCTGTGTCTGTGGCGCTAAGGCATTACTCGCTTGATGGACCCAAACGCCATCTCACTCAAACAGTGTCTTACGAGACGTCACTTATACCACACAGAGTTGTAGGTAGTTTTGTTATTCTTGTTAGGATAGGATATTATCTCATTGCAATTGTAAAACTTGAAATTTCACGTAGTTCGTGATTTAAAATTCCTTAATGAGTACCGAGTGACTGCAGTCTTGAGAACTCTTGTGCTGTTCTCATTAGTCATAGCTATCGTTTGCTACCATACATTGGTCTAGAACTACTGGAAATCTTTCAGCAGATCACACATAAAAAATTATAAAATTGAAATTTCACGTGATATCTGATGAATAAATCTTTAATTCCTAAAGCAGTTTTTTTTGTCTTTGCGTAGTTGGACCATAAGTTTTTGTCTTAGAGAACTTTAAATGTCACTTCATTAATTTTAATGTTTGAAAATAAATATTTTTCTCTAATTAAAACATTAATCGTGAGGTTTTATTGTACGATAAATAGCTTTTCATGTCTGAAATATTTCCTACAAAGGCGATTAGATAATTTTTCTTGATTTATTTCATGCTAATTTATGCACATTTATATATTTACCTGACTATAAAATGAGCATGCACATATATATTGTTAACTGTGTTGATTGTTGTGTAATAGATTATACTATTTTACCTGACTAATTTCTCGGGAAACGTGTCGTTTAGATAATTTTACCTAATTCTATTTTGACGGCCATTTTGCGTAAGCGACGCTAAATCCTAAAATATTCCATTAATAGACAAAATAACAAAAGCAACATGTAAAAAACATGATATTGTTTATATAAAATGAGCATCGTATGCACATAGATATTGTTTACTGTGTTGATTGTTGTGTAAAATGTAGATTATACTATTTTACCTAATATCTCGGGAAACGTGTCGTTTAGATAATTTTACCTAATTCTATTTTGACAGCCATTTTGCGTAAGCAATGCTAAATTTTAAATTATTCCATTAATAGACAAAAAAACAAAAGCGACATGTAGAGAACATGATGTTGTTTATAATTATAAATGCTTCATTTAAAAAGTAGGTCCACAGAATATTAAAAACTATTTTTTTTTTTTTTAAAGTTCGTAGTTTTTTAGATGTCCTGTAAAGTTAGCTCCGTGTCTCTTGGATAATTTTCCTTTCCAGCGTAGATACGTTTTTTTTGCGGCATAAAGAGCCGTATCTTTTTTTTACGTTAACTTAGAAGTTCCGAATTTTATTGGGTGGGTGTAGATTTCTTGATCTGCAGATCGGTTGACATGCGGCAAACGTGTCAGCCCTACTTTAGTTTAAAGGTTGTCTGAGTTACGTAAGCTATTTGGGTTTTGGCGTTCCTTCCGCGATCGATTAATTTGATCCAAGATCGTTTCATTGCCCTCTGGCAAACTTAGAGAGAAAAATTCTGAGCATTAGTCAAAAATCAAGTCTGGGCATTACGATGAGTCTAAATAAAGTTATATATTTTTTCATTAATTCAACTGTAATCCGATCATTAATATATGGCTTTTAAACGATATGTAATAAAAATCAGGTTTTTATTTTATAAACGGTAAACAATTGGAACAGAACTTATGGCCAGGCTAGGTATGTCTAGCTAGGCCCGGCGGATATGTCAATAATTACTAACGCTCATTTAGATTTAAATATGAAGTGGGAAATTTATTGATGCAAATATGTATTCTGACTATATTTACATAAATAAGCCCTCATGCCCAGATTGTCACTTGCCTTCTTGAACTAGAAAATTATTGTAATTTTTGATAATGTATTTTTATATCATATGTCAACGAATGTGAATACTTACAATAAATATTCGTATTCGTAAATTAGCGTTTTACCGAATATTACAATGGTATTCAAACGAACAATACTTGTTCTGCATTACGATATTCATATCTCTTAGGGTTGAATTAATAAAGATCATTAGACGTTATCATACTTAAATATCTGTAATATCAGAATTTTTTACTAACCGAAATACCTACGGTACTCTAATATTACACAGAGAAGGGCCCTAAAACCCACACCAAAAGTGTTATTTTCTGGGAATCCTGTCTGGTGTGGGCCCATGACTGAGAATATCTAAGTATCCAAATGTGTCCGGGAATGCTAAGCTATGACAATTTTTTTTATAAGTACTTAAAATTAATAGATACCTAAATACGAAAAAAAACAGTTACATTTAATTCTATATGAAAATGAGTGCTTTTTGTTATGTCGCATAGCGTAGTCGTAAAAAACGAACTACACTCTCTTAAAATACACTTCAAACGCACGAAGACAGATCGAACCTCCGCGGTATCCGGTACTATAACAATTTTCCGTAACTAGATGGATCGCGAGAGCAAGTGACACAGCCTTCCCCTTCGACGGTTAGATTTACACTGAGCTCGCAGCCCGGGCACGGCCGCGCTCGCGGAAATTCAGTTTTTTTGATGCTTTATTAGACCGAATTTACATTTTACAAATTTTTAAACAATACGATTAAAGATCAATGAATTGTCAATATTCTTGCGAAAGAGCCGTGTAAATATCATTTGTAGTTTAGAAGCCTTAGGGAATTGAAAATTGAAAACGACCCTATTTCAACATTATTTTTTCCATAGTAATTATTGCTTTAAAAAAAAATCCAACTATAATTTTTTAGAAGAAATAGTAAAAAATAACATATATTTTTTTCAAATTTTTCCGTTGGCTAGATTACGAGCCTTAGGACTTTAAAAATCACCATTCCACGTACGGAGTCGCCTTAAGAACTTTTCTATATTTTGCTGCTGAATATTTGTGATTTCTTTCCTTTGTAGCCATCCGATTGTCTCAGAAAGATTGTTGAAATATTCAGACCTTATCACACATTATCTGACCAACTATTAACTTGATTTTCTTTCTTCCATTTAATGAATCTCTTGTATTTTTTTATATCTCCTTGGATTTAGTCGGAAGTAAATTATTTTAGCTAACTCTGCCTCCGCTTTTAAGTATGGAGGAGTGCCGTCTATTCGGAATCAGACTCGTCTGAACTCATTTTTGCTGAATTATTGTAATAGATCACACAAACAAATTTGAAATTTTTGTCTTTTAATTTAAATCCCGCCTTAATTTCTTTTTTTATAAATACTGCGTTTAATTATTTGCACTGTCTTACAAATCTAAGTCTTTAAGATAAAATTTTATTATTGTTATACATTGTTGTATTTTCTAACTAATTTTCTTATCATAAAGCTTACCTTCAATTTTAACTCCGAGGTTTTTTCTAAACGACACAAAAAAGGAAAGAATTCCGAAATATCATTGTCATTTTACACAGCACAATTATGAACTAAACGCTGCATACAAACTTCCGCACTAAACCTTGTCGCTACTTTTTTTTTTTTTTAAATATGCATCTTGAGTTACGTTTATACTGCCAATAGTACTAACTTCTTTTTATTTTACATTTGCTCTTATTGTAAATTGCAAGTGTATACTGCAATGTCGTCTCTTTCTATTTAATCTATGAAAAAGGGACGCCACTTTTTAATTTCTACAATTTGCTCTCGCACTGTACTTATAATTAAAACAATTTGTGGAATGCATCCTTTTTACATTTATATACGACCTCATCGCCTTCACATCCTTAGTTTTTTTATAGCTCGGTGACGATGTAAATCGTGTTTCGATATTCAAATATCTTGATACGTAATAGGAATTACATACTTACTTACTGGACAAATATTGATTCCAAATTTAAAATCTCGCTGTTTACTGGACACTTCTAAAAAGTCTTCGGTATGTTCCACTTACTGTAGTCTATCTAGCGATGGTAAGGCAACATTACATGCAATTTTTGAGAAAAACAACTTAACGGCGACTCGATTCTATGCCAAATATTGAAATTTGAGCCCTATGTCACATTCACTAGGTTTAATTTCAAAAAATGATATTAGTAGTGGACGACGAGTGGACGACGCGTCGGTGCATCGTCGAAATTAAACCTAGTTAAGACATAGGGCTTAAATTTCAATATTTGTCATAGAATCGAGTCGCCGTTGAGTTGCTATTATTAAGATTGGACAAAAATAAAAACGTCGTTCAGTCCGTCATCTTTATTCGCAGAGCACTTTCATAGACAAGAAACACAGGAATGTAGAAATGCATTCTAACTTCAAACTATACACTACAACAGGTGGCAGCACTGGCCACTCAAACTAAATTGTACTTGTCTTTTGATACAATCTCATCACAGCCCCTCAAGTTTATAACGAAAGAAGCTGAAGTTAAAACTTGCAAAACAACTTAACTTTTATATAAACAATTATAACTAAGTTTACATAACTTGATGTAACTTGATATGACTTGATACATTCAAAGTCAAAGAAAAAATTATGTGTCTACTATCTAGCCCTACGATCAAAGTCTTGGGATCAGTCTGCACCACTAGATAATAAACAACATAACAACAACATAATTATTATGTTTTACTACACATTAATTAACATAAGTTCAAATGTCATATGAGTACATTGAGTACTAGCTTAATACATTTAAATTGTTTTATTTTAATTACACAGAAATTACTATACTAAATTTAATTTACTCAAGAAATAATTATGTTTAATACAAGGTAAAGCTTTTGTAAAAATATCAGAAATATTTTCATTTGTTGGTACATAGAACAATGATATGAGTTTCTTATTTACTATATCTTTCACATAATGATATTTAATGTCAATATGTTTTGACGCTTTACTATTAATCTGGTTTTGAAACAATTTAATAGTACTCTGGTTATCAATAAATAAATAAGCAGGAATATTTGTTTCATTACTTGAGAAATCTGACAGAACACCCTTAATATGCATGAGTTCACTTACAGCATGTGCACCTGCCACAAATTCTGCCTCAGCTGTTGACAATGCTGTGCATGTCTGTTTCCTTGAGAACCAAGATATAACATTTTCACCTTGATATATGACGCAGCCACTGGTGCTCTTACGATCTGTCTTGTCTCCTGCCCAGTCTGCATCGGAGTAAGCTCGAAGTGTGATGGCCTCCTTTGACTTCTTATACAGCAGCCCCTTTTCTGCAGTCCCTTTAAGATAACGCAAAATTCGCTTACCTGCTTTCCATAAGTCTGCTGTCGGTCTGTCCAAAAATCTACTCAGATAGGAAACAGCATAAGTGATATCTGGTCGACTGTTTGTGGATATATATAAAAGTGAACCAACTAATTCTTTAAATGGTACATTAATTACCTCTGACTTGGTGTCTGCGCTGTAGTTGATTTCCATTGGAGTACTACTTTTCTTACAATCTTGCATATTGAATTTTTCTAGTAATCTGTTTATCATGTCTGTCTGTTTAATTTCCATTCTGTCCTTCTTTCTTGTAATTTCCAGTCCTAAATAATTCTTTACTTCTCCCAATTCCTTCACATTAAATTCTTTTTTCAGTTGGGTTATGATAAAATTTCCATCACCTAGTATTAAAATGTCATCTACATACAGTAATATCCAGGTTTTTCCTTTTCTGTACAAACAATAGTCATATTTTGATTGTATGTATCCTTGTCCTGTAATAAATTCATGAAATCGATTGTTCCAGCATTTGGGTGCTTCCTTCAGTCCATATAACGCCTTTTTTAGTTTCAATACTTTTCCTTCTTTTATTTTCAATCCTTGTGGACATTTTATATATACATCCTGGTCTAAAAATCCGTTTAAGAAAGCTGTGGGAACATCCAGCTGTTTTATTATTTTATCTTCTTGAACTGCTATGCTCATCATTAGTCTCATTGTTGATGATTTAGCTACTGGTGCATAATTGTTGTATGAGCTACTCTGTTGAAACCCTTTAGCTACAAGTCTCGCTTTCTTTATTCCATCTTGCTTTGTTCTAAAAATCCACTTTGTATCTATAGCTTTACACCCTTTTGGTAAAGTCGCTTCTTCCCATGTATCTAATTTCTGCTGTGAGTTCAGCTCTTTCTTTATTGCTTGTTCCCATTCTTCACTTTGTATGGCTTCTTCAAAATCTTGTGGGTCACCTGATAGTAAGCAGTATGCTGTATAATTTAAGTCATATTTTTCAAGTAATTCCCTTGGTTTTCGCACTTGTCTTCCCGATCTTGTATGAAATTCCTCACTTTCTTGTCTTTGTTCTTCGATATTACTTTCCTCTTCAGTTTCTGTAAAATATTCATCATCCTCTTGATTCTTTTCAACATTTTCTACCTGTTTCTCTTGCTCTTCAGACTGTGTTTCCTTTAATTTCTGGTCATCTTCTTCATCATATTCATAATACCTGTATCTTACCTCTTCATGTTCTCGCTCTGACTGTTCAAACTTCACTTGTGTCTCATCAAATCTTATATCTCTTGTTACTATGATCTTATCCGTTTCTGGATCCCATACACGATAGCCAGTAGGTGCATATCCAACAAATCTCATTGTTTTCGCTCTCTTTTCAAGTTTGTCTTGCCTTGGTAATATATGAACCCATACCTTACATCCAAATATTCTTAGTCGTGACAGATCTCGATGTCCAAAGATCATTTCAGCTGGTGTATGAAAACTGATGGCAGCTGAAGGACATCTATTTATTTGATAAACGGAGCATCTTACCGCTTCACCCCATAATGTTTTTGGTAGTTTTGTTTCGGCCAACAGTGTTCTTGCACGGTTGTATATGGTGCGATTCATCCGTTCTGCAACACCATTCGATTGTGGGCTATAAGCAATTGTAAATTGTAAAATTATACCTTTTCTATTGCAGAAGTCTTGCATCACTTGATTTTTAAATTCTCCGCCATTGTCTGCCCTAATTTTTCTTACTTTATTACCTGTTTGTGTTTCCATTTTATTTATATAATTAATTAATTTTTCTGTTGCTTCACTTTTCCTCTTCAATAGATAAATTTCGCAGAAATGAGTGTAATCATCAATTATTGTTTGGTAATAAATCTCACCGTTAGCTGTTGGAGTGCTGACAGGACCAGAGAGATCAGTATGAATTAATTCTCCTATATATCCGGATCGGGGCTTCGGAGTGGTACAAAATGGTAATCTGGTAGACTTACCTTCCATGCAGGCTTCACAGGGTTGGTCACTATATGGCAGCTTCATCATCCTCAAGTGTTTTCGATTAGCATGCCCTAGTCTCTGATGCCATAAAAAGTCACTGTTGATATTGTTAGTTGCTAAGCACCTGTCATCATCTAATTGCATAGGTATAACATACAAATTTCCAAGTAAGTTTCCAAAAATTTCCTGAGTTTTATTTTTAATTGACACATTTTCTTTATTAAATTGAACCATATAACCTTTTTGTAACAATTTCCTAACAGACAGTAGGTTGTGTGACAATTTAGGTACTATCAAACCCTCTATATTTACTGAAACATTCCCACATTTTAAATGTAATTTACCCCTTTTGTTACATGTCAGATATTGACCATTTGCTACAAACACTTTTATTTCTTTTTCTAATCTTACTACATCTGTCATATTTTGCTCAAATTCAGTTTTTAGCAAATGTTCAGTTGCGCCAGAATCTACAATGAAATTTATACAGTCATTTCCATTACTCACATTACAATTATTTGCATTAAATGCAGTGAATGATAATACATCCTCATCTACAAGTTGTACCATGTTGCTAGCTTGCCCCTGATAGTCACGATGTGGCATTCCACGCTGTCGACTGGAATAGCTTCTGTATCTGGTAGGTCCACGATAACCTCTTGTCGCTGGTCGTCCTCGGTGAGTATTGTTGTGAGTGTAGGTCTCCGGTTGTTTCATCCTACAGTCCCTGATGATGTGTCCTTTCCGTCCGCAGCCATAGCATACAAGAAATGCCTCCTCCTTTGTGTCCTGATGAGGTTCTTCACTTAATTTTAGTTCCGCGTCGAGTAATCTTGCTTTGATCGATTCTATATTTAGCATTTTCTCACTGATCATCGTTTCAATTGATGTTATAACGTTGTCATAAGCAGATGGTAGCGCTGCTAGTAAGTAGCAAATTTTATCAATCTCCTCAACTTTAGACCCGATTGCATTGAGTTCTCCGAGAAGAGAATCAAACTTTAAGAAAAAATCTTGTAATTTCTCCGTTGCACCGCATTTCAACATGATAAGTTGTCGTTTTAGTCTTAACTTGTTGCAAATACTTTTCCTTTCGAAAATGTCTTCTAGTTTAGACAACATGTCCGCCGCAGTTTTCGATTGTTTCACTATTTCGATATATTTATCACTTATAATTAAGTGAATAAAGGATTTTGACCTTACAAACGGTCCGGTAGTTTTGAATTTTTGATATGTTGTCTAGGATGGTTAGTCAGTGTTTAAAATGCAAAATGCACAATTCCCCCCCCTCCGCGCCCGCCGCCATATTGAAAAAACCGGCACTTTCTTCATATTTTTGCTCATATCTTCCTTTAGGAGCATTTTAGCTAGAAGAAAGCTTCGACAATGTTATAGAGAGTTAAATTTACTACATTTTCCATTTTATATTTTGTTTCTAGGACAGATAGTTACGGAGATATGCACATTTAAAAAAACTTAAGAAATTGCAATTTTCAACTCAAAAACAAACTTCTGGATTATATCTTCGTTTAGGAGCATTTTAGCTAGAACAGTGCTTGGGCAATTTTGTAGAGAATTAAATTTACTATAATTTACATTTCAAATTTTGTTTCTAGGACAGATAATTACGGAGATATGTAAAAAATAAAGTTACATTTTCCGAAAATGTATGTAAAAATGGACATGAGTTTTATAAGCAATTATATTTCCTACATGTTTTAATTTGTCCTAGACAAGTCCCTAACTGAATGACAGCGTTATAAACCAAGAATTTTCAGAAATTTTCGGAAAATTCGACTTTTCCTGTTTTTTAAATGTGCATATCTCCGTAACTAACCGTCCTTGAAACAAAATTTGAAATGTAAATTATAGTAAATTTAATTCTCTACAACATTGCCCACGCTTTGTTGTAGCTAAAATGCTTCTAAACGAAGATATAATCCAGAAGTTTGTTTTTCAGTAGGAAATTGGGATTTTTTACGTTTTTTTAAATGTAGATATCTCCGTAACTATCTGTCCTAGAAAAACAATATAAAATGGAAAATGTAGTAAATTTAACTCTCTATAACATTGTGGAAGCTTTCTTCTAGCTAAAATGCTCCTAAAGGAAGATATGAGCAAAAATATGAAGAAAGTGCCGGTTTTTTCAATATGGCGGCGGGCGCGGAGGGGGGGGAATTGTGCATTTTGCATTTTAAACACTGACTAACCATCCTAGACAACATATCAAAAATTCAAAACTACCGGACCGTTTGTAAGGTCACACATAGTACTTTAGTCTCTATTCACCGTATTATTAAACATTGCACGATTATGGATCTTGCTTTCGCATCACTGATGATATCTGCTGGCTTTGTACTATCGAAAGACTCTTCTAATAATACTTTATGTACGCCTTTTTCTTCTAATATAAGTTTCACTCTAAATTTCCAATTCCCAAAGTTACACTTTTCACTCAATCGTATTACATTATATTCTGTTGCCATTTTGCGCTAATTACTTATTTATTTTATTATTTCATCTGTTGTTTTACAAATAGCGCAGTGGAAGCGTATTAAGATTGGACAAAAATAAAAACGTCGTTCAGTCCGTCATCTTTATTCGCAGAGCACTTTCATAGACAAGAAACACAGGAATGTAGAAATGCATTCTAACTTCAAACTATACACTACAACAGGTGGCAGCACTGGCCACTCAAACTAAATTGTACTTGTCTTTTGATACAATCTCATCAGCTATAGTGTGCGAAGACTGTAAATGTGGGACAATCCCGGAAACCGGAGAAAATATTACAATAATATTGTTAAATAATCAGTAAGGGGTTCAAAACTCATAAATGCATAATGCAGCATCCCTTTCTCTCATCTGTACAATAACATTCGAGCGACTGCGACAGCACGATATGAATTTCTGCTTTAAACTTTAGAGTAGTCCGTTTATGGCAGAATGGCGTGAAATCACTTATTCTGCTGCTGACTGTACATAATATGTATGTGGATATGGATAGAGAAACGCGTTTATTTTATTTTAGATAGGTATAAGTAAGTTAACTATTTAAAATTATAAGCAGAAAAAGTGACTACTCATCCGATATTAGAGGGTTACAAGCATGTATAAACGTTAAACTCGTATTACCAATATTGCTATATACATTTGCAAGTCAAATATTGACATTGTTCATACCTAACTTGTAATAACGATGTGTAAGTACTGTTAGCCATGCATGAACCAAATAAAACATTCATACAATATTCTGTAAATAAAACAGAAATATGGATGTGGTACAGGATCTTTGATACGTTTCAAAATGTTTGATGTGATATATATTCATATAAGCTGAGGTAAAATATTTTAAAGTAAACATCATTTAATAACAGTAAATCGTACCTATATTTTTTGACCTTTATTCTTTCTTGATTTACTTTTATAGCGAAGCCTTAAAAAAATGAAGGCAAGATAGCTTTAAAAATGAAGTCACGGGTGTATTCCCAGCCTTCATTTGTTTACTTATTCATGTAATTAGACCAATATGCTCACTACACGGCTTCTAAATGCTTAGATGTCACTGTCAAGGAAAGTTCTACGAAATTCTCGAAGCACCTTCAGTGCGTAATTAAACGGCTCTAATTGAATTAATTGTTCCCGAGTTTAATACTTTACGTTAGTTGTACAGAGTGGAGTCGGAGAAGAGATTAATGACATGTGGATATCTAAGATAACTAAGGCTAATTTAAAATAAATCCGATTGTAAGAAGAAAGTAATATACCACTAATTTAATATTATAAAAGTTTGTTACTTCTTCAAGCGGTTGGACGGATTTACATGAAATTTGGAACAGATATATTATAGTTTATATCTTAACTTGACAACACATAGGCACTTTTTATATAGAATTGGCTTCCATATGATAGCCAAATGCTAATAATTTCATGAACATTTGCAAATATTCCAGTTTAGTTTTTAGGTCAATGGATTTGTTAAATTAGTGGCATATCAAAACAAGATAAAAGCATAAAATAGTTAGTTTCAACTAATTACCAAATCATTCACATCTATAGATTCACTGCCGTCAACAATGTATTCGGATCATGTCTCCGTTTCACTCTGTATACCAATTATAAATACACTAATTTACAGCTGCTCAAAAAGGTGTTTTTTATTTTATTTGTAAATAGATTGTTGAAAGAATACTAATAATTTTTTGGTCATCAACAAAAGATTTTTAACTTCATACGCGTTCGATTTTGTCATGATAATAAATCAACTGAGAGCTCCCAGGATTTTAAAACATTTCTTGCGAATTAAATTAATAAAATATGGTTAGATATAGTTATGCATTTTAGTTTTAAATAAATCAGATAGCTAATATAAAAAAAACCACAAACAAATATCTACGAAATGTAATTTTAGTTAATAATTCTGGATAAAATAATAAAAATCACAGCTTATTTACATTTGCGTGCCACCGCCACCATTGGTGAGTGCCGGGATACCTGGGTACAGACTTACGTACATACACGTTTAAGAGTCCTGAGGATGCGGCTGGTTTTTATGACCGGCTCGCTAGATGGCACCCGGTATGGGAGGAACTTTACTGAAACGCACACAATGGCAATGAGGATGATACATGAAATGAAATGAATGAATGAATGAATAAATAAAATTTTATTCGGGATAAAATACAATCGGAGTATGCAGGTAATAGCAGGTAATAATGATTCTATCATTATTACCTGCATACTTGAAATGAATCAGAGTATGCAGGTAATAATGATAAGTACTATCTAAAAAAGTCTTTGGAATAACACTTTTTAACAAAAAGTAACCTATATTTTTTTTATAGTTCCCTGGATTGCGCCAAGCTCCCATCATCGGATCGTAACCCTTTGACACTGGGACCAACTAGAAAGGTATTACAAACAAAAAATGATTTTTCCAAATAATCGGTCCAGTCGTCTTCGAGTAATCGGGGAACAAAAAAAAACAATAGAAAAACTGCTTTGGTATTTTGATGTCGACATTACTGTAATGATATTCTATTAGCTTCATACTCTCTGATATGCATGCCTCGGGGTTTTCGGTGCACACAACAGTAGGCGGTTAAATCATTCTGGCACCCAACACCCCGGGTATTACTGATAGGTATGAATAAGTAAAGTAATAAAAATAAACAGATTGTGTATTTATTATTATGGTATATAAACATGCATATATAGGATATTTTATACACGTAAAGATAGTGAATTGTTGATCTGAAAATATAAAAGTTCGGATTAAAAAAACTCTCCATTAATTGAATATGCATATAAAATAAGTTAGCTATAATGCCATCAAGCAGAATCTGATAGATGCATGTTATCATTATGATAATAATAAATACTAGTGGCTTTATGTATGACAGCTGAACAAATATTAATGATAGATCATGTTTTGTTAATAATCTTAATCCGTAGTATTAATGATTCATATAATTACATATTGATAATAAGTTCAAGTAAAATGATCGATAAATATTGATTTAAGCTTGTAACACGATTTTCACCCATTATCATAAGTTTATAACATCCCATTTTGTTAATCGCGTACAAAAAGTTGTTATTTAATTACATCGACAAATAAACACTTTTTGTACGCAATTAAGCCCCGTTCTGTTATAATAATGAATGATCGATATGTTTACAATTCTCTAAAAAGGTAATTTAAGATAATGATTGTAAACTGCAGTTATATTACTTGTGTAGGTAATAATTTCATAAGAACAAGGACGGAAGGAAGCACGCAAGGAATCAAGTTACATATTTTATATCTAGTAGTTAACGCATTATAATTAATTATGTATATTTTTTTGGTGCGTTTGGTTCGTGCTCTGGTGTTCTCCATTTTTACGTACGGTACAGAAACTTGGAGTTTGAGACGCCGCGATAGCAATAAGATCGATGCTTTCGAGATGTGGTGTTGGTGCAGGTTGCTACGTATACCTTGTGATGCGAACTAACGATAATCGATATTAAAAGAACTCAACATCTCGACGCGACTCTCCGCGATATCCCGGAAACGAGTCCTGAAATTCTTCGGACATATTATGCGGTT
This sequence comes from Apotomis betuletana, assembly GCA_932273695.1. Classification (NCBI taxonomy): domain Eukaryota; kingdom Metazoa; phylum Arthropoda; class Insecta; order Lepidoptera; family Tortricidae; genus Apotomis; species Apotomis betuletana. The sequence continues at coordinate 13,222,638 of OW026310.1, read as the reverse complement.
CTCAAAGCACTGTTTGGAGAAGCGAAAATTGATGGCAGATGTGCGCAAGACAGGGCACCTACTAGACTAGTGAGTCAGCTCACTGAAGAAGGCACCGGGAGGTCCACGCAGCATATAACCGCACTGAGTGTAAACAGATTTGATATAGAAACAAACAAAGCAAACCATCACACAAGAATGGAGGAGAGTAATTCTGAATATCTATGTCGATCCATGATAAGTGACGTGCTTCATGGATATGAGAGGTGAAAATATCCATCAAGCAACCTCATGTTCCATTTATGAACAAGCTATGTCCAACGGCTTCTTTAGACCGCTCCAATTTGACGTTCAATTAAAATGCAAATGCTGCCCCGGACCAATTACCATGCAATTTCGCAACACAAGAGCAAGGATGTCCCTCGTACATTAGAATGCACGCAACAACGCAGCACGCCGAAACACAACCGCACGTTGCGTTACGTCATAGAGTAGATAGCAATGAGTTTTTAATCGACTTAAAAAAGAAAAAGACAAGTGTGTGTCGTCGGGTTGGGATATTTTACTCGGATATTATGAATCCAATTGCCACCTCTTTTCGAATGACCGTATTGCAACGCAAGAGTTAGGATGTCGCTGGTACAATAATTAGAATGCACGCAACAACGCAGCTCACCGAAACAAAACAGAGTGGTGTGTTAATTACGTCATAGAGTAGATAATATTTATATATAACATTGTATTCTAGTGATAGTAGAAGTTTTTTCTGGATATTGTAAAAGCAATCGTCAAAATTCATCATATGTCATAGTATAAAAGTCGATCGTAAAAGCAAAGTGTCGCGGCGCAAGGCAAGGGTGCCCATTGTAGAGTCAGCATCAAAAATAGCTGACAATTTTAGTATGCAATTTGACAGATACTGGTAGTGAGATTTTCAGTTACTTTTGATGCTGAGTGTCCATTAGAATTCACGCAAAAGCGCAGCTCGAAGCAAAACCGTGCGATGTGTTACGTTATAGAGTAGATAATAGTTCTTTTTGTATTTCCGCGTGATAAAAATATATTCCTAAGAATGAAAAAATATCTTAGATGTTATCAACGCAAATGTCGTCCCGATTTAAATAGGTAACCGTGTTGCAACGTAAGAGCAAAGGTGTCGCTGGTACATTAGAATGCACACAACCACAACGTAGCACGCAAAAACAAAACCCAGTGTTGCGTTACGCATAGAATATTCAACAATAGATCGTACAGAATGGTCATCCATTTAATGAAGATCGGCGCAAAAGTGGACGAATGTAAATGAGAGTTCGCACGCCCGTCCATTTGTCACAATCTTTGGATGCCTAAAAATGGTCATGATCCGTTAAGACATGTTGACGTGACACGGCAAGAAGTATCCAAAAATCGTAGTTTCCTACTCGAATAATTGTGATTAACGGATGTTCAAAGTATGTGATGTAATGTGATGACTTGATTGTGTAACAAAATACGAAAATACAAAACTATATCTACTCTTAACACAGCTCTATATATGTATAGGGCTGTGTTAGTTTTATTTTAACACGGCCCTATATGGCTATGTTAGTTTTTATATTTTGTTACGAGTATGACGTAATATGTACGTAATTCTTTACAGTTATTTTTTCTAGAATCTAATCTTAGGTTTTAATAATACTAAACTATAATAAGCTGTGAGAAGTAACATGACAATGGGACGCAGGCTTAGCTTAGCCACTCTTTCACTATTCATACTCTTTGGTTATGTAACGCAGCGGTCACGGCACAAAGCGTTAAATGCTGCCATTTGCTAAAATTGCAGGCTGCGTAAATTCCGGTTAACCTCAGTTCGCACCTTGTTTTTATGCACCATCATATACACAAGGTGCAGATTTAACTCAACCGGGTAGTAACTGTTATAGTTGCGGTCACTGCGACGCCTTTATTCGTTGATCATTATATTATACAATTTTAATTTAAAAGACCAATAATAGGTACTTGTGAGCAGTATTTATTAGTTCGAAACTCCAATCTGGTAGGTACCTAATGTCAATCCTGTATCGTATTGCATCACAAAGCAAGTCGCAGTCGCATACATTCATGATAGAGGTCCTCGAAATGGACCGACACACGACTCAACTTTAACGGCATGATTTTGGTAGTGTAAATACGTCTAACTCTCACAGTACGATAGTCGTTTCCATTTCTAGTTAGAATTGCTTGAATGTGAATAAATCTGCGCTGTCTTTTCATAACCAGGAGCTGCTTTCTAGTTGTCTTTAGATTGTATTAAACATAAAGTTTTGATCCTGGTCACGGCACCATATCGTCGGGGAGTGCAATACCGCGTAAATAACAGCTGTCGATAAAGTTGTAATTTCAATAAAATACTTAGCATTTATTTCAATATTGATTCGTATCTACACTTGTGACTTACGCGGTATTGAACTATCCCCGACGATATTTTAACGATATTTCAACGTCTAAGTTTTCCTTTATAAGGCTAATTTGCTACTGAATGCGCTTCTCCATTAATTTCATCTCGCATCACTTTTTGATTATAAAGTGCATGCTAATTTAAAGTGTATCCCACCAAAAACATTTCATGTAAAATTAGCGGCCAAGACTCACATGCTCATAACGCTTTCGCTGTAAAAAAGTTATCAGATCCCAGGAAAAGCCAAGCCCCTAAGCCTTGGCTTTACTAACCCAACCACCTTGGTTTAAAAATAATGGTATCAACTGGCTTCAAGCCCCTAAGCTCTGTTTACTAACCCTACACTTTGGTTTCAAAAGTATGGCTTGTCCGTTTCATAGAGTACCGTAAATAAGTCCAACGGACCGTCTGGCCCATATGCCATGTGCCCCGCTTCTTTTTTGTTCGTCTTGGCGGGAGCACTGCCGTGCCCCCAGATACATTAATCGACTTTTACGGCCTAAGCATCTATTACGATTGAAATTGTTGTCAAATGGGACAGTCTGACTGTAGCATAACTTATAGTTAACGTATTCTGGCGTCGTAAAGTAATTGGCGGTAGGTATTTTTAGACATTTCGAGTTAATTGTCTAGGTACATGTGAACGGTAGTGGCAACTACTTACAATTCGTTTTAATTCGATTGCCTTTCAATTTAACGCCAATTTAAGTAATCTGATAGAGAATGTTTTAAACTAGCTATGGTTTAAGCAACTCAATAGTGATATTTTCTGAGATACAGCCATTTTCTATAAAAGAGGTCAGTATTATCACAGAATAGATACCTTGTACTTGGGTTAGTAACTTGAAATGATATGTGAAACAGGTTTTTTTTTTATTCAATTTGATTTATCACCATTCTTCAATTCACGCTTACTGAGACACTTTATAAAACCGCTACTGTTTCCTTCTAGCCCTATTCTTAAGGTTCCGTACCCAAAGGGTAAAATATGGACCCTATAACTAAGACTCTGCTGTCCATCCGTATGTCACTTGAAATCCTCACAGATGGTGTATTTCTGTTGCCGCTATAATACCAATTAACAACAGTGAAAACACATAAAGTTAAAAATCGTTTTTCGGAATCATCGGTGGTCGTACCTACTTGGCCTGTTTTTTTGTAATGCGTTTGTTTTAGTGGATTAATTTTATTATGTTACGTTTTCAATGAAAAGGGTCAAGTTTGTCGACTGTTAATAGAGTCCAATGTTAGGTTACATCTTTATACTAATAATCTATCACTGCGTCCTTAATGGTAAGCGACAAAGTGGACCCTTTTGATTGAAATTGCCACATATGTCACTAGGCTAAGTGATAAATGGGGCATAAACCTTAACCTAACCTAACTTACGACATTACTGAAAATTACTCCAATTTACCACTTTGTCCATAAAATAGACTTATAAAATAAATATGCACGATATAAAAGATTCTGATTGACCAAGGGTACAAATAATCATTACCTTGCCAATATAAAAAATCGAGTAGGTATTCAGTACCCGGACTCATAAATTGTATGTGATGTTATGATGTACGTCAACAACTGATAATGATAGCTTTTTGAACTTGAATGACATCGCATTCCCAGACATAATTATCAAAGGTTACGTGATGATCAATTCATGAACGAAACCATAAATAAAATAGAACCGATAAAATAACTAACCTATCCTAATCCCTAAATAATATTTGTAATCCGAAGTTAGTTAAAAAAATTATTCACAGCATGAAAACGATTTAGAGTTAACGACTTAATAGCCATTGCTTTGTTGAACAAGATAACATTGCATGGCATGCTAACACTCCGTTAGCTGATAGAGGACAGTTTGGAAGTATCATAATAGGACCTATCAAAAACATTTCACGTAAAATTGGCAGCCAAGACTAACAGGCTCATAACACTGTCGCTGTGAAAATTATCAGATCTAGCAAAATCCCAAGCCCCCGAGCCCTATTACTAACCCTACACCTTGGTTTAGGAAGTATAGTCTAGACTATACTTCCTAACCTTCCAGGCTTCCAGGCGGCAAGCGGGTTAAATTATTACCTATACGACAGCATTTGGTTGCCTTGTCAAAAATGTGTCAATTCCGGCTTGGATAGACTTACAATTTTCAAACGCACATTTACTACATTTAGTTTGGTAACCTTATTGCAAATTATTAAAGAACATATTATCTAATGAATAAACTTTGTTTATTTCAAATAACAGATGAGTAGAGGTCGTTATCTTGACCTACCTTAGACTATTAAGGCACGTATCTTTGAAAGTGTCACTCTACTTCCTGCATGGTCTTCTGAAAGTGTAGTCAAATTGTCCGGCATTCACAAATGTTTAGTATCATTTTAGGCAGTTAATTAGTAAGTAGTTAGAACGTTTCGCTATTACAAAACGCGGGTTCTAATTACATAATGGCAAGTTGGTAACATTACTAGAAATCAAAAGAACCTTAGTGTCTTCTACGCTCAAATACACATAATACTTTGCGGATTGCGTAGGCTTTGCTTTTGAGTCTGCACGCGTACTTCCTCCATGCCTGTTACGGCCGAGTGTTATGAAAGACACGGTATCCAGCAATTAATTTTCTTCAACTCACGGATGTTTTATTTTCATTAAAAACCGGCCAAGAGCATGTCGGGCCACGCTCAGTGTAGGGTTCCGTATTTGCTCATCCTTCACAAGAGACGGTCAAAAACGGAAAGACGGAAAAAGGTCGTAAACGCCAAAGTAACTGTAATTACTTATTACCTTCTGGAAGTCAACTTACGTTCTTTTAAAGAAAATTATGAAATTTTGCGATAACTCAAAAACGGATGGACCGATTTTGTTCAATATAGTTTTCATTGAAAGTACTTATAGGGCCTCATTTTCATGAATTTTCCCATATTTTTTTGACCCGTGGTTGAAAAGTTAGAGGGGGGGGACACTATTTTTTTTATTTTCGGAGCGAATATTTACAAAACTACTGACTTTATCAAAAAGTAATGTTTAGAGACCCCTATTATTTTTAACAGACCTATTTAACGACACCCCACACACTAGGGTTGGAACGAAAAGAAAATTCACCCCCACTTTAGGTGTACGAGAGGTACCCGAAAAAAACATATTTCTTTAGTTTTTATTTTACCGTTTTGTTGGCGTGATACATACACATACTCATACCAAATTTCAGCTTTCTAGTACTAATGATCACGGAGCTAAGCCGCGGACGGACGGACAGACGGACAGACGGACAGACAGACAGACGGACAGACGGACAGACGGACATGGCGAAACTAAAAATGAGGTCAAAAATTCGGGTTCACCAGGTTACGGTATAAGGTAAAAGGTATAGCGAAATTAAAATTCTATGAAATGGAAAATTCTGCGAAACATTAATTAGCGAAACAAGGAGACTTCTATTTATAATATAATCGCTTACCAACAATGTACTCGAGATAAACAAAAACTTAGTATTACAACAGATTTCAATTTAGAGGTTTGTGAGTTCCGTAATGTTTCTCTAAGTCTTATTTTAGAATTGTACACAGTTTCTTAAGTTCAATATTTTTGTTTTTGCCAGTCTGTAAGACGTTAAGTACTTTTGGCGTTCTTGTATTTATATTACCTCTTGGTTTAGAAGGTAGCTGACACCCTGCTATGTGTTAATATAGCCTATTTTTTATCCCGAAAAATGTAGTGTTCCCGTGGGATGAGCGGGTAACACCGTGCGCCGCTGCTAGTATTATTGCGAACTTGTGCAAAAAATGCTTTACTAGATAAATATTTTTTTTTTAAGTAGACCTTTTGGACCCAGCCGTCATAATATAAAAACATCGGAAATTTGTGCCACTAGTGATGACAAAATTTCAGTGATCAAAATCTTTGTAATTGAAACCGCTACAATTGTTTTTCAATACCAGTTGATTTTGGAGCCTTTCTTTTCCAAAAAAGTTCTAGCCAAAAACGGCACAAGGAGTTTATACAGGGCGGCCCACGGCTATGCCACATGGAGGGAAAGTACCTTGAATATTTCAGATGGAACATTTTACTGAAAGAAGACATTATAGCCGTTCTTTAAAGCCGCTACATGCTCTATACTTGCTCGGATCTGAAGACATAGCTAGAGTAACAACTGTAAAAGATCTTGGTGTTCTTTTCGACACGCGTCTTACTTTTCATGATCACATTAAGACACTTGCTACAGATTGTTACAAAAGGCTCGGATTTATAATGAGAAATGCACGTGACTTTGACGATTCGAGAGCAATCAAAATCCTCTATATGGCTCTCGTCCGAAGTAAACTTGAGGTTGCTAGCATTGTTTGGAATCCGTTTGAAAGTACTTATATCTTGCTACTTGAAAAAGTACAAAAAGCGTTCCTCAGATTTCTATACAAGACCTTCTTGGGGTAATCAAGGGTATTGATGGAACACCTGTTCCATCAATGACCATTCATGTATCCAACAAAGTATTTACTGGGTACACTAGGATTTAACTCTCTCCAAGTGAGGCGTAACCACAAGCTGCTTTTAACGACTTGCAATACTTTGCGTGGCCACTCAGATTGCCCCAAACTGGTAGAACAGACTGTCAGACTTGTTATTCCATTTGTTCCCAAAAATGCCCGAAACTGTAATCTCCTCGCTGTCCCGCTAACACGCACAGTAGCACACAGAAATTCCTCCATCGTTTTGGCTCTCAAACTTCTAAACGCGCTGCTGTCATCGGTACCAGAGATTGATTTGTTTGCGAGTCGATGGACGGATGTGTGTTGAATGCTCCTGAGGTATTGAGAGGTGATGGATGATTGCGGGATTTCCTAACTTTTAAGTTTTATTTATATTCTTTTGAATGTTTATAAATTGTACAGTGTATTGGTAATAACTGTAATGCTGTATAAATTTTGTTTGTAAATAAATAATTAAATAAATTATTTTAATTTTAAAAACAATTTAAACGGCATTCATAGATTTTTAAATAATTTCATGGTTGAGCCGGGAATCGAACACGAGAAAAATAATTACCCTGAAGCTTTATTATATTGATCGAAAGGCTTCATCATAAGGATTATTTTTTGCTAAGTAACATAGTGTCAAAAATAAAATGAAGACCATGAATTTTAACATTTTGATACAAAATTAATCAATTTATCAAATGCTCAAAATGAGTCCCATCCTGTTCAATACAGTCGCACTCTTTTGATAATTTCGCTCCTTGTCGAGTTTTTGATCATGTTGTGGTGGATATTTAGAATATACAGCCTAAGTTCTGTTTGTTGCTCGTGGACACTTTGATACTGGTTCTTGTAAACAATTTTTTTTTACATAACCCCATAAAAAACATCTAACGGGGTTAGATCTGAGGATCTTATTTGTCCATTTGTCATAGTTCCTTGTTCTGTGCCCTGTTATGAGCCGGAGCCCCATCTTGCAGAAAAGTAAGGTTTTGTCGTTCTGCAACCGGAAGATTATTTATCTCATTTCTTAAAATCTCAAGTATTTCTAAATACCTATCCGTTTAATTTCACATCTAATGTTAAAATTCATGGTCTTCCTTTTATTTCTGACACTATGTTACTTAGCAAAAAATTATCCTTATGATGAAGCGTTTCGATCAGTATGATAAAGCTACAGGGTAATATTTTTTCTCGTGTAACGGGTTCGATTCCCGGCTCAACAACGTAATTTAAAAAAAATCTATGAAATCAGTTTAAATTGTTTTTTAAATTAAAATAATCTTTCATTAATATGTTCCATCTACAACATTCAAGGTACTTTCCCTTCATGTGGCATAGCAATGGGACGCCCTGTATAAAAATAATGAGATTTTTTTGTCGGAAACGGAGTGGTGGTTTCGTGAAGGTAAAATCGTACCGTCCACAGACGTGGGTCCCAATTTACGTCTCTCGACGTACTGTCCGTGACAGTGTCAAGAATATCAATAATGAAGATAGCATGTTTATTATGATAAATATTATGATTTTGAGACATTGAGGTGAAGGTAAGATAAAACTTGAGGATTTATTTCGTAATGACTATGGAATCAGAATCAGTTTGACGAAGTTCTAGAAAATATACGTATAGCATAAATTCAAACTGATAATGACTTTGTTAATTTCTAAATAGGTAGATAAGCTCAATAGTATAAAATAAAATGAAGCAGGTATCGTCAGTATATTTATATATAATTTCTACTGGTTTTTATTTGAAAACATATTTTAATTTACCATTTAATACTACATATGCAATACTAAATTATTACGCAGTAAAAATACAATTCCGCTCGTATAGTAACTTAAAACATACTTATCTGGATAATACATGTATCTGATATGTCCCAACCGAGAACGCGCGCCTTTGCGCGTAAATGACTCAGTCAAAAATCTGTCAAAATTGGCAGACTCACAATGACAAGACCACATAGTGTCCAGTTTTATAGTGACACACCACTGTTAAGAACATGAGGGTCATGTTGAATAAAATTGAAAACAATTGACAAACACTTCGCAAGCGAATATGAAAACAAATCAACTCACGGCCAATGGACGCGCCGAGAGCTGTTGCTACGAGGACGACTACGGCGTACCACGACACAGCCATCTTAGCCGGTGGCTAACGCGCCACTGAACAGTGAACTCCTTAATATTGCTCGATGCGCTCGCGCTGTTATCAATCGACACCCACTCTTGCGCGTCATTCATTACGCGCTGCCCATCAGATACAATATCCACGCTCACATGGAACGAGGCGTAGATGTTGAGTGTCTGCTGTTTTCGACAATATTTGGTGGTGATAGTAGGGGCTTCCGACAGTTCCCACACTTCCGATCGGGTGTCGTGCAAAGCACGCGACTTGGTGGCGTATTTGCAAATCTCAACCCATTTTTTTGTGATGAAATATGCCTAAATTCCTGATTCCAAAACAAAACAAAAATCGATTACCTAACAATTTTACGATTATAAATTTGTATTGAAAGTAGATTTTCTATGAGAGGGGGCATTAGGTACATCAGTAAAAGTGTGGTGCCAGTCGTACAGCGCCATCTGTTGGCAAACATGTTTTGGTCCACTCATCACGCCGAAAGGGCTTGACGAATCTTAACCAACGTTGGTACAAGGATAGCAGGACCCTGTTTCATACACGTGACAAGTTGTCAATTTGTCAGTTTTTGACAAAATTGTCGAATTTTAGCTACAAATTCTGTTTGATAAACGTGACAAATATGTCCGATTTCGACAGGTAAATAGTTGACAAAATTGTCAGTGTCAATCGCGTTTCATAAAGGTCTACAATTGTCAGTTTTAAAATGACAGTATTTAAGAAAATTGTCAAGACTTTTTTGTCATGGTAATCGACATATTGTCATAAATTGCGACAAATATGTCACAGCATAGTTACATTTTTGTTAAAATGATATAGCAGTATGAGAGCAGCAATAAAAATGTTTGTCTTAGATTAGCATTCATCAGATAATTTTGACTAGCATTCTAGGATTTGTTCGATAACTTGCAACAAGTAAAATGGACACGAAAATAATAATTTTGGGCCTTATGCAAGACAACCGAGAAATTTGTTTGGCCAATTTAGTGAACATTTAACGCACGAAAAAAAAATAGAAGGAAATTGCAGAGCAATTTGAAGGGATTGGGTATATTTAGCAAATATTGGGCCTGTAAAATCATTGAATTCGTTTGTAATACGCATAAAATTTGCTGAGTGGGAATAAGTGCGAAATTTCTCGTTGTTGAGTGTTGTAATTCTTGTCCTATTTTAGTTATTAAGTATTCGACGGTAGTTTTACAAACTCGATTTTTTTCTATAAATGTGGGGTCAACCACGTCAAAAGTAAAGTTTGCCCTTGTCCTAAATGCTCGACGACGCCGACGTATTGGTTGAACTAAATATTCTTCATCGCTGTTGCTACTAATGTGTCGATGTAAGCACCATTTCACTGCTAATAAGTAATTAGTTAGTGAGAAGTAGCCGCTGACATTGGGTGAGGTCGCCTGTCAGAAATCTTCGACAAGTCTACAAATTTGTCAACTTGTAATTACAATTTTGTGTTTCATAAAACAAATATGTCAAGTTTTTCGCGACAAATTGTCACCTGTCGCCTGTCAAGGGAAAATGTTTATGAAACAGAAATATGTCAAAATGTCGCGACAATTTGACATAATTGTAATTTTTCCACCGCGACTTATTTGTCATAGGTAATGTATATGAAACGAAAAATTGACAAAATGTCGAATTGTCACCTGTCACCTGTCGCCTGTCATTGTCACGTATATGAAACAGGGCCCTGGACATCCAAGCGCGGACAAAATTACGTACGAAGTTCAGCTATGTATGTCAGTACATATAATAACCTAAATTCGATTAAAATGTACCTCGCACAATCGTATGCGACAGCTACTAAGTATAGTGAACATTAAACTTCGGCCTTTTGCCACCGGATTACTAGAGTTTGATCCAGACATTGCTTTGGAGTCGTAGTTTCTAATTCCCCAGTCTGTTGGTAGACAGATATTGTTGCGGTTTAGTGACTTATCCTCTTGGATATTTCGCGTATTTATTGACATTGGGCGTAACCTTCTTGTACGAACAAAACTATACCGAAGAGTATTGCACAATGGGTGTTCAACGGTTTATTAAAAGAAATGAAAAAAGATTACCAACTTCATGTTGATTTTTACAGCTACTAAATAAGGCCTCAAACTATCTACCTACAATAGACTGAATAGTCTATGATAATGAGCCAAAAACAACCTGATAGTTTCGATTAACTATGGAATACTTTAAACAGACTTTTAGACAGGTTAAATAACTAAAGGTAATTGGTCCACCGTTCTCTCATCTTTCAAATCTTCAGTATTGATTACCCAAATTAACTCATAAATCCATGAATAAATAGGTAATAATAATAATAATAGAATCCAATAGGTAGGAAGGTAGATAGACTCACCCATAAAAAAAAATCTTTCTTGTGATATTCCTAGGATATCATCATAATCATATCCTCCGAAGTACGTCTTCTCAAAGGTTTTGCCTAAGGTTCTCTAATTTCTCTATGTTGAACGGTCCTACAAATCCCCTGTTCTATGTTTCTATAGCCTGGCTTCTCGGGATCTTCATAAGATCATAGGTCCACCTTATGTACAGAAGGCATTACTCCGAAGTACGAATGATCTACAGAATCCGTGACGCGTTATTGTGTAACAAACACCCAAACGTCTTTGGAAACTATCAGTTCATAACTCTTTAAAAATGAAATTTCTGCTATTTTCCATCTTTAATCCGACGATGATGACATAAAAAAATAAGCGTTTGTGATTGCGCGCCTCAGGACGACCACGTGCATGCCCCCGGATGCGGCCGATCATCTCTTTAAGGCGTCGTCTAAAGGCAGACATTTCACACCTATAGCTGTATTTTAATCTGATTAACCTTTTCAATGACAATGTGCAGTGCATACGAGGGTAAAATTTATGCGACGGGTAAGTGTTTGTAACAAAGTTTGAGTTGGGTCAATGGGATGACCAAGTACTATGTCCAAACATACTCATGTTTTAAATACTGAAATCATTGTATGCGCATGGAATATACACATCTCTCTTGACGCCACAAGAAGCTCATAACACAGTTATCCAGGTAGAATACGTAGACAATGACCTATATAATGTCTGCAAACACAATAATCTCGAGGAAAGTAACATATTATATACTAGTTAGAAGTCTCAATTCGTCTGGCTAATAGTGGCTGTGTACATTGAAGGAACACTAATATAGAACAGCAGCAATACTAAGTCTAACTGAGGTTCTTGCTTGCAGACCAGAGACACCCTCCCAATCCCAACAATCCAAACCGTCAGATACATCTTGTATTTTAACACAGTTCGTAATATACATTTAATGCTTTCGATATGGTGGACACTGGACAGTGAAAGTGTTAAATACGACACCTTTACTATCCAATGAACTCGGAAATATAACATTGCTTACAATGTAATCAACGATATCAATGTCATTGACGTCAGCCATCAATTATGTTGTTTTGAATTTTTTTTCATTGATAACGGGTGAATGTCTTTGTCGTTGACCTATCGCGTCGGGATTTAGCGTTTCAGACAAGACAGTCCCGTTGTATTAGAATTATATCAAGAGTTAATCTGCCAAAGGGCTTCCTTCAGGTTCAGGTACTCGTAGTAGGTAAAACAGGGCATCGAGCGATAGATGTGTTTTACTGATATTGTGCAAATATACACGAATACTGGCATAGAAAAGTAGTATACAACCAGGTTGAGGTTTTAATATAGTACAGGATCCCGATATAGAACGACCTTCACCGAGATGTTTATTTGATGAAATGTATTTTATATTTAATTTAATATGTCAATAAATATATTGCATATGGGTTGTCTAGCAAATTTTAGTCCAGGGTATGTTTTGTTAAAAATTAAAAAAAAAAAAGAACATTTCACCGGTTTGATTATTAGATAAATTCATAATAAAATAATCTTAATTTTATTTCATTTCAATACAATAATCAGACCGTTGCAAAATGCTATTAGGTATAGATTTACCTGTTTATACCTGGCTACCCGATAGCGCGATTGTGACGGGAAAAGAATAGGCAACCTAACGTTTGCATGTTCTATGGGCTTCATACTTTCGATTGGTATAGAATTTATCTAATATTAATCAAACCGGTGAAATAAAAAAAAAATAAAAAATTAATTATTAATTAAACATACCCTGGACAAAAATTTGTTAGGCAACCCATATGCAATATATTTATTGACATATTAAATTAAATATAAATACATTTCATCAAATAAACATCTCGGTGAAGGTCGTTCTATATCGGGATCTTAGACTAATACTATACAGGCATTATTGCTGCAAAGACTCCAATTCCTTCGCCAGCGCAATCTTTAATGAAACTGTCGGCAACAACCGTAAAACAACAGTTATTCAAATAAATTACACTCTGTCGTCCTCAACGAACTAACTAAAGTAATAAACTTGACAGTCCTTCACGGAGGTATGTGATATTTTACGTAGCCTAAATCCAGTTAAGTCTTTCGATTGCTATCTTCAACATAACATGTCAGTTGAAACACAAGCTCTTCAAATAGAAATACCATTTCGTAGACTGCTCCGAGATATTGGATGTCGGTTTCTTGCCAGTGATGTGACGTTATACTATTACTAGCCGTCACTCAAGTAGGGTTGCCATTTCTAAAACCTTAAACCTTTTTTTTACTTATTCAGCTGTAGACGGAGTGGCAGTTTCACGAAGATAAAAGTCACCGTCCACAAACGTGGTCCGGTATCATGAGTGTCCTTATTGACGTCTCTAGACGTACTGTCCGTGAAAATTTTACTGAGCCGGCGGTCCCGGGGTCGAATCCCGGCCAGGGCAAATATCTGTGTGCTGAACTCGAATATTTGTGCTTGGGTCATGGTTGTTCTATGTATTTAAGTATATATTTATCTATATGAGTATGTATATCGCGTCGTCTAGTACCCATAACACAAGTCTTCTTGAGCTCAATTTGGGACTAGATCGATTTGTGTGAGGTTGTCTGATATTTATTTATTTTATTTTAACCTGGACTACAAATAAAACCCTGCCCGTACGCTCCCCGGACGCCTTCCAAACTAGGACAAATCCGGATAAACCCGGACGGATGGCAACCCTACACTCAAGTAACTTGGATAGAGAGGTTCCGTCATAGCCCCGAGTTTGTTATTAACGTCCTAAAATACCAGACAGAAAACTGACAAGTTACAGCTGAAAATGTATTTAGGGTTTATTGGTTTGTCGTGACTAAAGCTGAATTTAGTTAGGTGGCTTTTTGTGATAGGTACATGAAAAGGGCTTTGTGTGAATAGTGAGCTGGAAATGCATTTGGGGTTAATCTAGGTTTCTCTGTAACAATCCAGTTAAAATTGGTTTGGTAAAAACTGCCAAATCAAATTTTCAGACTGACAAACCGCGGTTACGCCACGGGGTTCAGCCAGTTGTTTATAAATCATTATTCAAACTATCCTTACATAATATCTACAATTACAGTCAACAACAGTTCAATACAAAGGACGACACCTGCGGGCCTATGATGGTTGCTTTTATCCCGCGATAAATAAGTGATAAAAACATCCGTCACGTTTTGACAAGATGCGAGTGTGAGTGACAGATGCTTTGTCACTTATTTATCACGTGATAAACGCAACCAGCATAAGCCCCCTGTTGTCACGCAATATTACCTAAATCCGATCACTGGCAATACCGTGTGTTTAAATTGTACTTATTCACTCATTGCTCTATGCTGCGTATAGTTAGGTCCTTTGATATCCATTTGTCCGCATCCGACAGGTTTCTCTATTCTCAGTTATGATGACACCAGTAAGAGGTTTATGATGATTTAGATAAGGTCAATCAATACCAGTGCGGCTTCGGAGCAAGTTAAAGTACAGATGTTATACTACTAACGCCATATCTCAGAATAAATACACCTAGAACGAGAGTCTTCCTGTCTTCCCTCAAACGGCATTCTCGAATTGGGCCCATGGCTTCACTTTCAAGCGCTGACAAGGGGTCAATTCAGCCGATTTTGGAGATATGTCATTTATTAAAAAATACACATAAAATTATTCCCCGCTTCCCGGTTTAACGAGTCCTCGGCCTATTAATATTTTTGTAAAGGTGAAATATTTATGCAACCTTTTTTCGGGTGGTTTATTTATTCGCTCGGAATACCTATCGGATGAAAGTTTAATGGCTGCTGGATCCCGCGCCAAATCCCCGCTTACTTTAATAAATCTGGAATTGTATTCCAGTTCGTTACTTTATTACCTCACTGTGCGGAATAAAAAAGAAGTGCATTTGTTTGTTAGAGATGAAACCGATTTCAAAATGAACGCGGGTCATACCAACACAGATTCAGATTCGACTCATTCCTTTGGATCGTCAGGATTTTAAGGCGTTTTTATTTTTATGATAGCTACTTGAGTGATCTACTTATTTTTTATTTATTCATTAAGTGACATCGATAAGTTGTGATATGTCAGACATATGTCATTAGATATCACGAATTTAGCTCCATGAAATACCTCAGGTTACTCAATAAATAAGTAGGTACATTGTAAAAAAAACTTTAAAGGCCGGTAGATAGTGTTATTCTTGAATAAGATGAGCTACTTTTTTCACAGCAATAAATCCAGATCAGCACAAGTCTAGACAAACAGACTAATATCTCACTCTGGAAGTGACTTGTACTGGAAACACGACTAAGACGGTACTAGTATCGGGCTAGTGATACAAATATATCGATAATTTTAAACAATATTAATATATATAGAGTAAAAATATCGATATTTTGATATTTTTATCCAAATTTGCTCACCACCATTATGTACCTATGACACGGGTGTCACCTTTTTCCTTTGGTTGCGTTCACTAACTATAAAGAGACCAAGCATGCGACGTCGTATATACATACATAAAACTAAATCGCTTAGGTATACAATCTATTGAGATGACAGGTGTCAGAATTGACTTCATACCGACGGGGCAATATATCTAGTTAGGACGGAGCTTTAAAGAATATCGATAGAGATACTAATTTTGATACGTACACGGAAACTAATATGAAGATAAACAAATGTGATTAAAATATTGGCGATATACGTATATCGATATTTTTATTAAATTATCGGTGTTTTTACCCAAGCCTAGGAACCAACTGAGTGAGCGCTATCAGATAGCAAGATGGATTCGTGTTCGGAATATCTCTAGTCGAATATTGAAAACAATTTTCAAGAAATGATTTCTTAGTTTGCAGTTATCTCAGGCTACGTTTATATCCTTGAATGGATATCTCCATCCGTTTACCTTACTCTAATAAATCAGTGCCGTCGCACGATCAA
The DNA here is from genome assembly GCA_932273695.1 of Apotomis betuletana. Classification (NCBI taxonomy): domain Eukaryota; kingdom Metazoa; phylum Arthropoda; class Insecta; order Lepidoptera; family Tortricidae; genus Apotomis; species Apotomis betuletana. The sequence goes on along the minus strand of OW026310.1, from coordinate 13,206,272 downwards.
TTATACTTGATTGAATTAATTAGGTGTTAATAAATTCAAACGAATCGGATTTTAACTAAGCATAATCTAGTCATAATATAGCTTTCCAAAACTTATTTACATAGAAAACATGACCCAGGAATAAATATTCGAGTTCATCGCATAACTATTTGTGTGATGAACTCATAACAGATGCTTTGTCAATTAAGCAACCATCATCCACCCATGATGTTTACAATTGAAGTAACCTCTATTCCATACAAGTCAGTTCGGTTGTAGGCATAAGATGACAGCTTGACTGACTGAATTAGGTAAAAAGTTTAATTTTTAGCTTATGGTTTCAAGCAAAAATATTTGCTAGGCTTCCCTTTTGCCCACAGATAAAAAAAAGTACTGTTAATTTAGATTGTTAAATTTTTATGATAATGAATATATAAGCAGCGTAATTATTATATTTGGACTAGCCCCAATTAAAATCAGTAATCGAAAGCAATTCCCTGGATTCCACAAATCCTCTTAAACTTTGGGGCTGTCGCAGTAAACGCGAGTCTTTTGTCAAAATAAAACTCAACCGTTTTTCAGTCCGTTCGTCGAGAGAAGATTAATTGTCGACTGGTTTCGTGGACCGTGCTTTGATTAGGCTTGCACCCTTCATTTTTATGCACAAACTTTTATTGTGGAATGTGAAAGGGCGAAAGAATCGCGGCGTGAATAATGAAAAGACAATTTGCGTTGACGATGCGAATCCTCGCGAGTTCAACGGACGGCGCGGACAGGCGGCGCGGCGCGGCGCGGCTTGTGTAGTCTTGCATCCATTGAAACTAATAGGTATTCAGTACGAATTTAAAATGAATAAATGTGCGTAGAATCCTTACGTTATCTCCTAACTATGCTCCTCTTCCTATGTGACTGACTCTGGTTTGCTATCTGTTTTTACTCTGCTTATTATGTCGATTGTCGACGAATATACGTAGGCATATCTTATTCTTATTCATTTTTATGTATGTTTATTGCTTTTTTTGTTTGTAAATTTTGAGTCTTCAAGTTGTTTTGCATTGCCTACTCAATTCAAATGTATGTAGATCTAGTCCACTACCAGTAGTCTGGAAGAGGTCGCTATTTAGCGATAAGACCGCCTGTTATTTAGCTCAAATTGTAACTTCTTGCATTGTACTCCTGTTTGTTTTGTGAGGTGTGCATACAATAGTTTACTTGTATTGTATTATAAAATGGTAAGAATAATAAAACAGTAAGAATAATAAAACAGTAAAAAACTAAAAATACAAATAGATTAGGTTTGGACACTGTCATATATTTTTACATAAAAGAATATGATACTTTAAAAGAATATGACTGTTGGCCGAATACTAAAAAAATAAAATTTATCATTATGATCAATATTTTTTAATAATATAGGCCAATAATTACTATCTTATTGGGGCTACACACTACTGACATGATATTTGATGATAATGTGAAGAGCCACTATTTATTATATTATATTAAACTATTAGCCTCTTAATTCACGTTAATATTCTATCTCCATGGATGTCGTCCTATGAAGCGTAGGAACCTTACGCACGCGCGCTAAGGCTTCGCCCCCGCCCGCCGTCACAACCAGCGCGCCCGCGAGCCCTGAGGCCGCCCCACACCGGCCCCGACCGCTCCACAATCGATAACAATCGTGCCACAACACTATCGTGACTGACTGCCGCGATGACAACGAATTAGTTTTAATATTTGAGTGTGTGTGTGTTCAGTGTGCGGGATCTAAGTGAGTATTGCGTTGAAATTTGTAGGTTAGTTTGTTTTTGGTTTTTTATATTTATTTTGATGTGCTCTTTAGAGGCTTCAAATTATAAAATAGAAAACATTATTTTTGTGTGTGTATAATGATCTTATTCATTGTACATATACAATCCTTAAAAATCAAGGTACAGATAGCATCAAAAGTATACTGTCAATTTTTCTACTGGCTTATGTCAAATTGCATACTAATATATTCAGCTACTTTATGCTGACCACAGATCTTTTATCTAACTACAAGTACATGCATTTCGCCTGTCCAAATGTTAATTTTAAAGCAACACATGATTTTGACTTATTCCGCGCCTGGATCTTGACGTCAATGAGGCTCCGAAAAAATGTCCAATAGTGCTGTATTTAACTAAAATTACCTCCAATAACAGTTACCGAGATAAAATAAATACTTGCCGTCTATGGAAATATTTTTTGTCTTAAATTATATGTGATTTAATTTAAAATCAATTAATTATCATTTAAATAAATAAATAATAAGTAAATCTCAGACAACCTCACAAAAATCGAGCCAGTCCCAAATTAAGCTCAAGAAGGCTTGTGTTATGGGTAGTAGACGATGATATACATACTTATATAGATAAATATATACTTAAATACGTAGAACAACCATGAACCAGGCACAAATATTCGAGTTCATCACACAAATATTTGCCCTGGCCGGGATTCGAACCCGGGACCGCCGGCTCAGTAGGCAGGTGCTTGCAAACTGCGCCAAACGCATCGTTAAACAATTCTTGTGTTTTTACTATGAAAACTTTAACTTTTTTGGTTGCAAAGTTATAAAGCCTGATTATTAAAACACTCGATGAAAATAAACTATTTTCGTTATTTACTCGTTGAGATACAAAATAATAGTCAGATTTATTTCAAATGCAACCACTAGTGTTGTAGAGTTGCTCTGATTCTAATCGATTTTGGAAACCAAAAACGATTATACGTATACTTCTAACAATTAGAATAACATTAATCATAATAATTTGAGTTTCAAATGAGTAATATTAATGAAAAAAAAACCGGCCAAGAGCATGTCGGGCCACGCTCAGTGTAGGGTTCCGTAGTTGCTCATCCTTTACAATAGACGGGCTTAAAACAGCGGTTTTAAGCCCGAGATTTAAGTTCCGAAAAGATTTCAAGTTCTATAAAAAGGTCGTAAACGCCAAAGTAACTGTAATTGCTTATTACCTTCTGGAAGTCAACTTACGTCCTTTTAAAGAAAATTATGAAATTTTGCGGTAAATCAAAAACGGATGGACCGATTTTGATCAATATAGTTTTCATTGAAAGTACTTATAAGGCTTCATTTTCATGAATTTTCCCATATTTTTTTGACACGTGGTTGAAAAGTTAGAGGGGGGGGACACTATTTTTTTTATTTTCGGAGCGAATATTTACAAAACTACTGACTTTATCAAAAAGTGATGTTTTAAGACCCCTATTCTTTTTAACAGACCTATTCATCGACATCCCACACACTAGGGTTGAAACGAAAAAAAAAATCACCCCCACTTTAGGTGTTCGAGAGGTACCCGGAAAAAAAATTTTTTTTTAGCTATTATTTTACCGTTTTGTCGGCGTGATACATACACATACTCATACAAAATTTCAGCTTTCTAGTACTAATGATCACGGAGCTAAGCCGCGGACGGACGGACAGACGGACAGACGGACATGGCGAAACTATAAGGGTTCCTTGTTGACTACGGAACCCTAACGAGGGGGCATATAAATTGGCCCCCAAAAATACATTACCTTGTTGAAAAATAATTATTTAGCGGCGCTTTCATAAAAAACGTCAAACTATTTAAAAAATATTTATCAGCACTTTCAGCGTAATGATTTTTTATCACTTTCAGTGGAAAATTGATTGGAACAAAAAAATCTAACATTGTAATTTTCATTAGTACTATGGGAGTCGATTATCAACCGACTACAGTACAGCGCTATTAATCGGTATCGCGCGGATGGAGTACCTATTCCCATCACTACAAATCTCTTGTCATTTGGCAGTGACAGTTTAAAAATCGGCACGCTGGGTTTCTTCGAAAAATACGAATAAGAGTTACCTATTTAAATAACAGATCTGTGATGCTGTCTGTATACATATATATCGTATACGTATCGCAAATCATAAATAAACACAGTTATTATAATGTTAGTTTTGATTGCGGAAGCAACTGAGACTATTCATGAATAACATGCTTAATTGAATAGGCTTTAAGTGCAAAATAACATTGATAAATACAAATCAATTTTAAAAGATGAATTTAACATGCTCTATTAGGTACTTGGGTATTTTTCGTGAGAAGTGATGCACTTAATTATGACTATTTATGACATATGAATAACGCTCAATTTGTAACCAACATATTATTCATTTCATTTTCATGTACTTTGTAACAAAGTGGAATATTTTTAGGTATAACAAGTTTTCTGTCTAAGTCCATTTTGTTACTAACTTTTTCATATTCGTGTTTTATAAATAGCAACAATGTGGAATGTTACTAACATTTTTTAACGTGTGCCAATTATGTTAATTGCATCACTTCTCGCACACTTCGTGATCCGTGAAATCTTTTCTAGCTTGCTATTCCACTCTTGGGCAAAGGCCTTCTCTCTTCTCCGAGGTCCATGTTATCGCGAGTCCTTGCAAAATACTCGTACGTTCAAATCGTTTCGCCATCCCATTTTCGGTCTGCCTCGGTTCCCATATCCATCTCTGGGAACAAATAAAAAACTGAGAAACTTAAGGCGCCAAAATTTCAATTTGAAAAATGTTATGCTTCGAGTGATCCAAGTCTCTTTTTATATAGGTCGACACAGGTGATCTATCAGACTGATCCATTGAAGCCAAGAATACTTCAAGTTTTCGCTTTTGTCAAGTCGGGGGCTTTTGCAATCGCAACATCACACAGTGAGTATTCGACTATTCTTCCTGAACTCGGGTTCAGACGAAATCGGCGTAAGTTCATAGCCGGTTGTAGCGGGTTCACACCTCGGATTTAACACAAACAATCAATAGTGCAGTTCTCAAAGGAGAGCTTTCTGTAGCATTTAGTACTGTGTTTCGATGATCTAAGTTCTTGAATTTTAATGAGAAATGATAAAATTGTTGCGACGCGAAATCATTCACCGATGACATTTTTTAGCCAAAAGATAACTTTTTTTAGAAAACTGTAGGCCGCTCGGTTGTGCCTGTCAAAAGCTTGGTTCGACGATGGTTGATGAACGCACTATTACCACTATAACACAACGTACTCTCTGTTTCATGGCTTAAAACTGAATTATGAATACTAGGAGGTTTAGATTTTATCAACCGAATAAAAAAAAGTTCCTAAATCATAGTCATTGATAAACCGATTTTGTTTTGTTTTTCTTAAAATTTAATATTTCGAAACCGGATGCATAAGGACGGCGAACTTACAGGTACGCACTTTCAAACAAAAATAATAATTGTATTTAGATAGTTATCGACTAACAGAGTTCCAAACTTGAAATTTCATACTTCGGAGTAACCTCCTACTAGTAAACTGGCGGTATATTCTTCGATATAAAAACAATACGGTACGATTTATGATCTCCTTTATGCCACCCACGTGCCCGGTTATTGACAAACAATAGTTTATTATAGCACTACACACATGAACACTACTACGCTACCTACAGTACATTATGTCTTAGTTACTCTGTATATAGATATGAGTATACGTAGATGCCCCTGTCCGTATACAACTTTTTGAATTGGCTGCAATATTTAATATCCCGTTTTTCTTTGTTTTCAACACCCATATCCCCGCCATTTTGAGAATACCTTATACAATTAGCTATGGTTTCATGATTTCAGGAAAAACCTTAACAGCGCGATGCAGGATCGCCTTTTGTTTTGTATGTGCGCGAGGCTTAGTGCCAGTCTGGCGCCATCTGTTGGTCATAATTTATTTGTCTTCCCATCACGCCGAAACGGCTCGACGAATATCAACCTATTTTGACATCCAAAGATTACGAGTAGGATACTTTTTTCCCGACTAATGATAAAACCCAACTAATGATGAGATCTTTGTCCCTTTATCACAACGGCTGGACTGAGTTCATCAATTTTTGCTACACGAGTAGTTGGGCATCCCTAGATGGTTATTTATAGGATAGTTTTCATCCGACTACAGAGCGAAAAAATCACAACTTTCCCTTTTACTCTGAACGGACGAACTTCGCGGACAACTTCTAGTAATGAATATTTATGTATAAAAACATGATTATTGTATGAGTTTACCTACTCATACAATCACTCTGCACACACATGTCCTAATTGCCCCATAACATCATAATGGGAAGCTCTTGAAATGCAAACCGTCAGGGTGCTCGATTGCCCTACATTCACCGCCACATGAATGTCGCGGTATTTCTAATTGATTTCATTAACATGCTATAGAGGTAACAGAGTCACCATTCAGGAAATCCGTGTCAATATTTGGCCCTATATAATTAGAAAACTCTGCTCTCAAAATAAAGTCATATCCCGCTTTTTTGCTTATGAGAAATCGGTTAAAAGGTATCTTATAATCATGGTAGATGCCTAGCTACTCATGTACAAAAAAATACTTGTAATCGCTCCGGCGTGATGAAGGCACAAAGAGAAAAACAAAACATGCATACAGGAAATCTGTGAATTAAATAGTCTTTACAATGAATGTACCTACCCGAAAAGAGCGATTTGTAGTCATTCAAATGAGCACATGCGCGTAAAGTAGGTACTATACTTTACTTTAATACACGAAAGTACTACTTTGCTACACTAGTGCTTTTAATTTTTTTAGCTGTGTCTGACAGCCCGACGCAGAGAGCATATATTATTTAAAAAAAGGTGGATAAATTTGTCAATTACCGATTATTTATATAAAAGGAAGATAAAACCATTACTTCATTAAACACGTTATTAATTACATTACATTTAGAATTTGATGAATAAACGAACTTTAAATCCTTATTTAATAAATTTTGGCTGAATGGGTACACGCGCTCGTGCCATTTTGACATAGGACAAAAATTTTAAAAATTATTTTTGCACATGCGCAGTTAGTAGTAGATATGTCGAGCGCGATCTGCAAATAACCCCGCCATTTTTTATTGATGTTTATTTGTGCAAATCTGCTGAAATAATGTCGAGCTCAAGTAAATTTAAACGCGTAAAATGTTATTGAAGAAGTAAAAACAACAACGGCCTCTTGCAGGATATATCAAATCAAAATACTTTTTTCCAATGCAAACAATCTTTGTGAGTATTAAAGTATTTTATATTACTCGCACTACTATCCCCTACAGCCCCAGCGTCAAAGATCTGGGGATTATCTTAGATAGTACTTTGAGTTGGAAGGCGCAGGTTGCCGAAGTTAGTAGGAAAGTTATGGGTTCTTTACATGCTCTGAACAAGCTCAAAAACTTTTTACCCTGTAAAACTAAGATTTTATTAGTTCAGGCGTTAATTTTACCCATAATAGACTACGGTGATGTGTGTTATCCTGACTTAACCGAAGAGCTTATAAATAAGTTGGAGAGACTTCTTAACAACTGCATTCGGTTCATCTTCTGTCTTCGTAAGTATGACCATGTGTCTTCTTACCGCTCTCAGCTGGGCTGGTTTCCTATCCGCGAACGACGTGAAATTCGAATGCTATGCACTCTGTTTTCTGTTCTCAAAAACCCAATATCTCCCGAATATCTCAAAAACTTCTTTCACTACTCGTATTATGGTGTAACCCGTGACCGTCAATTTCGCTCTTCTGGCAATCTATCTCTCTCCATCCCTCGTCACCGTACTGGTTTTATGTCTAAATCGTTCACCGTCCAAGTTTCCCGTCTCTGGAACCGCCTTCCCCTCAAGATCAAACAAGCTCCGAACAAATGCGCTTTCAAAAAATGTTTGCGTGACCTCTACGCTAGCAGAGTTGTGAATTCTTAGGTTATCTGATTAGTATGTTTCATCTGTATTTATTTATATGTGTATATATTATATGAATATATGTATTTATCTAAATATTTATTTTTAAAACTTGTTTAAGTTAGTTGCACCGCCCACAATTTCTCTGCTTTGCCCGAAGGTTGACTGGTAGAGAATGCCTCATGGCATTAAGTCCGCCTTTTGTACGATAAGTTTTCTTTTGTGCAATAAAGATTAAATAAATTATATAAATAAATACATGAATAGTAAAGTTTTGTATGAAACTCGTGTGCAAGATGATTTTCGACTCGTATTTATTTAATCACTCATCTGAAAGCACCTACTTTACACACTTGTTTCATAAATAACTATTAAAAAGGCTCGGAATCACATGTACTTTCCAGGAATTGTTCATAATTTCTAGGTTAAATTAATTTACAGTACTAACACTTACAAAAAATCTAAAAATATTTTTTTTTCTATTTAGTGACCTCCAAATAATTACTTAATTCACTTTATTTTTTAAAATGTCTTTAACGTACAGACATTTGATACAGATAAGATCGGGCGGAATATTTAAAGTGTCGAGCTTTCATTCCCTTCCTCAACTGTAGAACAAGAGGATAGAAAATCGATGTAGCTATCGAAGCAACACCAAAACGCCTAGCACATGACGATAGCAAATGTTTTTAATACGTTGTAAGAGCACTACTGATCTGCGAACGGAAAGTTAAATCGAAATTGCGAAACTTTCCTCATGGAAAAATCTAGTAATTTTCTCATTCATATAGGAAATATACAAATAGAACATTCATTTAAATTCTTGTAATTCTTTCTAGATATTTATGGAAAAAATCTCAACTTTATTGAAACTTTCCCATCTGTTATCAGCACAGAATAATTCCTTAGTAGTAAAGTAAGATCGCTCTTTCTGCAAGTTTTGAAAACAATTTAATCCGATGTTAAGTAACAATGAAAATAGAGACAAATAAATGATAGAGATAGATAATATTTTAAAGTTCGATGTTGACTTCCTTAAGAGACCTTATTCCTTTTTAAATGCTGATTGTTTTAGAACTTTTTCTCTATGATCAAACATGTTTCTCAACATATTATTGATGTTACTACCTAGAACAGGGGCCCAATTCGAGAATGCCGTTTGAGATATCGCTAAACGTCAAATCTCCATTAGATAACAGTGACATCGCCGTTGAACTGTCATTTTAATGCGATGAGCTTAAAAGTGACATATCTCATCTCAATTTTGGAAATACGAAGGCGATAATGATTGTCAAAAATGTTATTCATGCATATGAATTTCTGTTTTAAATGAAACGTAACGGACTAATTTCACGCACTACGCGGTCAATTTAAAGTATGCGCCTGTTATTTATGCCGTCACATACAAAGGAAACGAAAATTTAGCGCGTCCGAATTGATGAAGTTGCGATATTCTAGGGATATCGCCACTTGTCAAGTAGGCACACGTCAAAAGTGACGGATGGCGATGAAAAGGAGAGATCTCCGTTATATCTCTTAAATTGGTCGAATACCCCCCCTGGGCTATTGCGATTTATTGGTATATATTTGAAACCTACAGTGAATTTTTCATTGATAATTTTTGTATCAAAAAATACTCGAAATTGACAAAATTCACGTGGAAAATCAGTTTTTTCAACTTATTTTCGACGGCACGCAATGAAAGCATGAAATAGCTATGTTACTACCTAGAACACGGGGAAAAGTATTATTCACTTCAAAAAATTGGTTGAAATTATTAAATATATTTGTCATAATATGAAAAAAATATTTTTTAAAAGGAATAAGGCCTATTAACGTCGCAAAATAAAAATAAAACCCAGGTTCAAACCTCGGTGACATTAAAAATAGTAAAAAAATCTGTTTAATTAAGAAAATACAAAAAGATGGTAAAAAAAATATGTATATCTGGCTATACATCGTGAAATTAAGGGTTAAAAAAATAAATTGCCTATAAAGCTTTTGTATTTAGACGTTTTACTACACCGCCGTCACGCAGTACTCGGTCAGGTACAAAATAAATGTTATGAATACGATTGAGTATTGAGCTTGAAAATCATATTTTATATATATACAATGTTCATACCGATCAGACTATAAATAAACCTTTGATCTTGTACTGTGTTACCCTGAAGAAGTCCTAAGTTTTAGCCTTGTTCAACGGTACTTTCCTTCAGATCTTTTTTTGGAATACGATGTACATAAATGTAATTATATTTATTCAGTACAATTCTACGAGTACTATAATAAACGAGGTCACCCGTAAGAGCAAAATACAAGTAAATCTCAATATCAATTTGTAATTTTGTTTCTGTTTTCCCTCCATTTATTTCCTGTAGCTATGATCGAGTTTATATTTTTGTCGGCGCCTTTTCTTTGAGTTGCGGCAAAGTTCGTGGATGTTATATTGCTAAAGACATCTCCGAATAGCATACCCCGGAGTTTTCGTTGTACGATTTTTTGTTGTACGTTTTCGTTGTACGAATTTAAATATTAAGCTCAAGAAGGCTTGTGTTATGGGTACTAAACGACGATATACGTACTTATATAGATAGATATATACTTAAATACATAGCCTTCACTCAAGCAAAAATATTCGAGTTCATGACACAAATATTTGCCCTGGCCGGGATTCGAACCCGGGACCGCCAGCTCAGTAGGCAGGTGTCCACCAACTGCGCCGAACGCGTCGTCAATATATGATTTGTCGCCTACTGTCGGCTTAGTGTCAAATCATCCGTACACCTAAAACCCCGGGGTAATATGATTATGAGACAGCCTTGCCTATCGTGGTAGGCAAGGCTGCTGCAAAGCATGCGAGAGCATATTATTTTAGGGATCCGTACCCAAAGGGTGCTAACGGGACGCTATTACTGGGCCTCCGCGTCTGTCTGTCCGTTGGTCACAGGGCTCTGCATCTTTCCAACTAGAATAGGTGAAAATTTTACATACTTAATATAGATATAATATATAGATTAGACTTAATATATAGATTAGTACGATCGCTATAACAAAAAAATACTAAAAAATTATAGGAGGTTCCTTTACAACAAACGTGTTTTTTTAAGGATTCTATTCTATACGTTTTTCCCCTAACGGTGGATGGTGATTAGGTAGATCCAGTGTTTTGTAATGCTATACTATAAATAAATAGCAACATATACTAATATGTAATAAAAAAAAAACAGATCAAATATACAAAAATTCGGAACGACGGAACGGAACATTCTTGCGTCAACTCAAAATTCTGTATTTATTTTATTTAGTTGTTATTCATATTTTTTTGAATAGTTTGATTATATTATTGAACAGCAAATAATCGATCATCACTATTGCATAAAAAAAAACACCAAAGCGTCAATTTGAAGTCTCCTATTTTCAAAATTCTTTTATCTATCCAAATATCATAAACCCTCCATGATGCGTTCATGAACCGCACATTATGACCACCATAAAAATAGACTGTTTTATTAGAAAAAATTTCTAATCTGTGAAAATGTTATTATTGCTAAATAATAACATCGATTTCGATAATATTATTTATTCAAATTTCGAACATTTTGAAAAACAAAGAAATTTGATTTGACCTCTATTCTAATATCAGTCGAGATGACGTTTAGTTCGAAATGAATTGTCAATTTGCATCAAATTTGACAAATGTCGCACGTAATAAGATATCGAACGATATGATAGTTGGGGCCAACTCTAGTTTGTCTCTGAATTAAAAAAACTATGACAGCTGCCAGAGAACTTCATTACCGGGTAATATTTGTCGTAATGTGCGACTCCAGAATGCATCACAGAGGCTTATGATATGTGGCTAGATAAAGTAGTGTATGTAACTGTACATAATTAGGCATTAAAACCCTCGTGTGATGTTATTATGAAACTTGCCTTCGGCGCGTTTCATAAACCCACACTCGTGTTTAATACCCTTCATTATGTACAGTCACATAAACTACTACTTTGTTACTTCATAAAATATTGATCAATTTATTCTTATAAGTAACTACAGTATGGTGTCGAATTCAATATCAGTCATCATCCCTTTTAGACTAATAAAGCGATATCCAAATAAAATGTTTAGGTATATACTCATTTCTTCTGAATTATACGTCACTCCTAAACTTTCGTCTAAAAGCAGTTACGCGGCCACATTTCGTAGCCCGAAATTGAGAAAGTTACTACTTTTTTTTTGTTTCAGGATGAGTGGAGCCAAGGCAATTTATCTGATCTTATTTTTTGGTCACCTTTCTGCGCTGCCAGATACAATTAGAATTGGTAAGGATATTGAATTTTTGTGTGTGTTTGCGTGTAGTATCTTCTTGTTCAAATGTAGAGGAATGAGCGAATTTTACTCCACCAAGACTAGATCTAATAAGACTAAAAATTACGAGAAAAGTACCTTACGTGAATCCGATATATTTAATTATCTTATTTGTTTGACGACTTTAGTCTTGGCCTAATCTAATGGCTTATGAAAGTGTATTATTGGTAATAAATAATATACTTTTTGTAATATTTTGGTTATTTGTTTTTACGAAAAACACGTTCCCTACAAAGTAATCCAACTAGGTAATATTTTTTATCATATTTAGGTTTAGTGCTTAATTAGATTACAAGATAAGAACATACATATTGATAACAAAAAAAAAGAACCGACTTCAGTAAAACTAAAAAGCCAACAATAACCCGTTCAAGTACAGATTACATTTGACTCACCCTTCGAAGTCGATCCCAAACCACTCAGTTCTTATATTTATATATTATAGTTTACGCGAGGTTTGGCACCGACTTCGAAGGGTGAGTCAAATGTAATCTGTACTTGAACGGGTTATTGTTGGCTTTTTAGTTTTACTGAAGTCGGTTCTTTTTTTTTGTTAAAATTTTTTTTTTTTGCTTTTTAGTGATTCGTATGTGTGTTCATCATCAGTTTCCTTACACCAAATCCTATTTACTGAATGTAAATTCTTGACTTTATCAATAAATTACCGAAAGCGCCGTACATGTCCCTATCACATTTGAAGAGTTCCCTCGATTTCTCCAAGATTCCATCATCAGATCCCGACTTAGTGCCAACGGGACCAACTCGGAGTTATACCCTTTCGATAAAAAAAAAAAAATTGAAAATCGGTTCACGATTCTCGGAGATATCGAGTAACATACATAGAAAAAAAAAAAAAAAAAAAATTAGGTCGAATTGAGAACCTCCTCCTTTTTTGAAGTCGGTTAAAAAAGGATAGCTGTTAGTAAAATATATACCTAGTCAAGATTTTCTCGTCCAATAATTTATATTACTTACAACAGTATTTTGTTCTGAATATTTGTATAAAACCAACTGACTCATCTTTAGCCCTAACCATTTGCCGTTTGCAACTGATTCTTTATTTATAAAGTTGTTAGTTTCAAAAAAACATGAGTCGGGAAATTAAACAGTTACGATTTGAGAGGTTTTAAAGGTTTGGGGTTTTAAAGGAGGTTTTTTGGTAAATACTGTTATGTAGCTTGGAAGTAAACTTTATCATTCTATAGCCTTGTTTCTTATCGGATATTCATTCAAGGTGGTCTATTCCATCCGGAAGATGACAAACAAGAAGTGGCGTTCCGCTACGCTGTAGAAAGAGTGAACGCTGACCGCGCAGTGTTACCACGGGCCAAGTTGCTGGCTCAGGTCGAAACCATCTCGCCTCAAGACAGCTTCCATGCTTCTAAGAGAGGTAAGTAATTGTTTGGAAGCATCCATGATTGGTTATAGTGAATGCTGAACGTGCAGTGTTACCACGGGCCAAGTTGCAGGCACAGCTCGAAACCATCTCGCCTCCAGACAGCTTCCATGCTTCTAAGAGAGGTAAGTTTTTGTTTGAAAGCATCTTTGCGTGGTTACTAGTTGCATGAAGACGATGAGCAGGATTTTGCTACGCTGTGGAAAGACTGAACGCTTATTACCGTTCCTGAATAAATATTCCAAATAGATGCATGCACTTGGACTGCTATAGACAGATCGATTGAAAATTATATTATCATCATTAAACTTTGTCGAATGCCCTATTGTCTGAAGACTCTGAAGTAAATGATTTTCAACTTTGATTACCTACATACATAATATATAACCTATGAGTACGTGGAAGAATAAGTTTGTAGAAGTTCTACGAACTACGTTCTACGTTCTACGAACTCATTCTTCCAATTAATTAATTTCGAACATGGCTATGTAAACATAAACTTTGAAACTTGTTTTGTTAGCATCTTATACGTACCTACAAATCAAGTCAGTAAATGTGTAGTAAAACGTTTGCGTTTTTACTCTTAGTTGATTCCATTTGCCCTGACTTTGGACGTCTGAGATTTTTTAAACATATCAAAAAGGATTTCTTTGGTACTATTTGGCTATGGAATCCTAAAAATGGATTCATAGCAATATATGAGGCCGTTACGCGTTGTGCTCCAAAAAGTTCACGTTTGTGGTTCGGTGATAAAATTTTATCGTTTGGCCGGGTTAGCCATGCGTTTAGTCCAGTTTAAAACATTATTTTTTTTGTTTCTTTCTGTATTTTTGTATCTGCTCTACATAAACTTAAGTAGCATAGATGTATGTACGTGATAACGTTTCTTTTGTTTCCACTTTTTGATCCTTTAGTGTAAGTAGTGTTAGCAGAAGACGTAACAAATACTTATTATTATTTAAAATTATAATAGACATGGGGCTATAATAAGCCATCATAACAAGAAGTAAATATTATTTAGACGAGCGAATGAAGTGAGCGAGGACAAATATAACCTTACCGTCGTATTGGCTTTTAGCCTCGTATAAAACACTCTATTTCGGGTTTTCGGGTACACTACAAAACTCCGACATTTCATTTGTCCGAATGCATCATTATTCCAAATCTTCATAATTCCGAAAACCATTTTTGATGAAATATATTGATATTTTTTGGGATATCATATCACCCTGACCTAATCTAATTACATTGTATAACATACCATCCACAGCAAATATCATCATTTGGCGTGATAGCGCTTTCGGTATCATGAAAATTCGGAATTATGATGGATTCGGATAAATGAAACTTCGGAATTTTTGGGTGTTCCGCTATTTTTCACTTCGACTGCGAGAATGTTAAAAACCACCAAAATTTAAAACGCACCATGGTTTTTATATTTTTTTTGTAGATTTTCACTTATATTTTTTACGATGGTAACGGCAGAAACTTCTTTTTTGTTTTTAAATATATCCATTTAGACATTTTGGCCGATCTGACCAGGTTAGTTTGTTTTAAATTATTCGTATCTAGTCTGTAGCTGGCCGGTAATAAGATTTCTTTTTAATTTTCATAGAAAGTATTACATGTATGATTTCCATTCAAATCCTAGGGGCTGAATGTATTATTTTGGTCCTGCCCCGCGAAGTTAAAATAACACATGAGACAATTGTACTACGAAAACAATAAATAAAGTAATATTTGTATATTTTATTTATTTTACTCAACAATCTGTCTAAAAAAGTTTTCTTGTAAGTGTTCGAGCTTAATAAACACTTCTAGAATCTTATAAATGGAAAGGTCAAGTACCAAACTCCTAAGCACTGTTAGCCCCGTTACCTGCAGGAAAGTATCCAATTTCGCGAGATGGGTTGACGAGAAGACAAACTCTTTCTTTGAATACAAAGTAGCCGAAAAAACTTTTTGAGGGCCTATTTTTTGTATAGAAATATCCAAGTATTTACTCTTTGGCAGAAAGTTATTTCAAGATGTTTTAAGCATGTCAAAGTAAAGAGCGAAATTGAAAATAAATGTTAAAGTGACATTTTATTCAAGATTTTCTCTGCCTTCGAGTGCTGGTGGCACTATAACGAGATTTTCATTTAGGATCTTCAAGTCTCAGTAATAGTTTAGAGAGGCTCGGCACTCAGTTAAGAGATGCTAGGATTTATTGGAGAAAAATTGAAACAGAAATCAAGCTCAATCTAACAAGATTAATGTAAGGTAAACGCTAATAATTGACATCCTGTTTTACCTTTATTGGTATTAAAAGTTGAGTTTATCGAATAATTACAGTCTGTGTATAGTTATTATTATTTCTTTTATTTCTCTTTCATCCTAGGCTAGGTTTTTTACAATATATGTATATAAAAAGTAAAATACAACAAAGAAATTACAAAATATAAATGGGTGCCGCCCGGCAGCGGGGTAGGGCAGGGCCCAGGCAACCGATCCAGCCATCTAGCGAGAGTCTCACAAAATGTTTGTCAAGACTCTTCGTTATAAGACCGTTCGCCAAAACCGACTATCGGGACAACGATCGTCGAGTCCACATCCCACAAGGCGGTCACCTCGTGAGCCAAGTCAAAGTACTTGCTGAGTTTGTCCTTCTTGGATGGTGATATCGACGAGCGCTGCCTGGCGCTTGGATCGATCTAGTTATTATTATTGTTAATTAACTTTTCATCCGCACGTTCGCACACAGTATGCCACCTGCTTCGAAGTGGGGTGGCGGCCATCTTCGGGCCACAGAGCGCTCCAGCCGCTGCCCACGTGCAGTCCATCTGCGACACCATGGAGCTGCCTCACTTGGAGACTCGCTGGGACTACCGGACGCGCCGGGAATCCTGCCTCGTCAACCTCTACCCTCATCCAGCAGCTTTGAGCCGGGTAAGAATATACGTGAATTTCGCTTCTTTTCATTCTCTTCAGCTTATTTACGGTAACCGGGTTTCGCTGCAGGATCCTACTTGAGCATGAGTACTTTATGAATACCAGTCGGCTTGCTAAGAGTGATGATTTCGACAAAATGTCTCAATTCTGGTTCCATCTGGACTAGATTTGGTAGGAAACTGGAGGTTGCTTTAGAGTGGGTTGGCTCTTGCCAAGCATGGTGTTTACGATCAAACCCTTGAAATCGCTCTCTATCGGCTGCCCACAGTCCGTCTGCCACCACATTTGGGGGCTCGATGAACTTTAAACACACACCACTAAGTCCTGTCTCGCCAATCTCTGTCCTGTGGCATCAAGATCAAGTCGCAATTTGGGACACAAAATGAATATAATTATGATTTACTTTATTCCTTTCACTTGAGTTAATATTCCAAACTCAGCGTCGTAGCTATCGATCTTAGCGAAAGTACAGACGAAAGGGAATTTACTCAAGATCTATAGATCGTATAGAAATGCCATGCAGATGTATGTTTGGCAATTAGGTAATCTCAAAACGTTGACTAGTCGCAAATTTGTCGTTAATTAATAATAGTAGTTAGTATCTACAGCGGATTCGATAACTATTTAGTTGAATGGAAGAGACTATTATGGAATTAAGGAAAAACCAAAGGAGTTGACATAAAATTAGCACTTTATATTGAACTAACTATACGATCTCAACAGTATCCCTTAATAATTGTTTTTCTCATTAGGCTTACGTAGACTTGGTACGGGCGTGGGGTTGGAAGTCATTCACGATCGTTTACGAGAACAGTGACGGGCTGGTGCGGCTGCAGGAGTTGCTGAAAGCCCACGGACCCTCGGAGCTGCCGGTCGCCGTGCGTCAGCTACCGGACTCTCATGATTACAGGTCAGATCTTGGACACTTAGGGCTTATCTACAATCAGCTCAAGCCGGTCCAAATACCTTTATGTCAATGCCGTAAGTTCGACAATGTGGGCCGCCGTCGCGCCGCGTGTACGTACAAGTACAAGTTTGAACCTGACTTGTGCGGGGATTCGGCCCCATAGATACCAGGTGCAAACCTATTTCCAATAAAACGGCATTATATCATTTGTGTTCGTGGTGATTTGTAGGTATAAGTCACCTATGTTTGTGGTAACCGATATGACCGATAATTCCCTTAACGTATCAGAAATAGGCTGTTACTTGTTGATAGGTTCAAATCAGGCTGCCATTTTTTATACGTCGCCAGCTACTTTTAACCAGTATGATATCATGCACTACCTTCAATTGAACAATAACTAAAATTAATTTCACGCGATATCGCAGTAGCTCAGGGTCAAAGTACTAAATACTCCGGATAAGTAATAGTCATGGGCTCCATCCCCACCTGCAATGTAGTGGATCGCGTTAAGTCTGTGTTCATAAAAAAATACCAAAATACACTTGAAAATAAAATAACAACGTGGAGGTACATAAATACAATGTTCATTTCTGTGCAACGAACTAACTTTTTAACTCTTGACGCTGGAATTATATTGGACAAAAGTTTGGTCTCTCGTACATAAGTAAGTTTCACAAATGAATTTCCTACAGAACTTGCCTTACTTGACATGAGATTTCCGATTTAAATCCGGCTGGGTTAATTTTTATTCATGGTGTGCACCTCTAAATAAAAACATATTTTTATTTAGCTACAGTGAAAAAAATAATAGCTCAACTAGTTTGACAACTTGAGAAATAGCCAAATGAAGCTAATTTCGTTAATATGCTAAAATACACAACACACTTTCGCTACAATTTCGCTAAAATGAAACAAATTTTACACAAATTATTTTAGTTACTAGTAGTCCTCTAGTTTGTCAGTCTTCCGATTTATTAACTATTAGCAGCTAACATTTGGGCTACTGTTAATAAATCTTTTTTTCTCAGTGTATTAGATTCTTATAGGCAGTGCGCGATTTAATTACAATTTTCTTATCGTATCGTGTGACTACGGATAACGCGTGGTTCCTCGAAAACATTGCAAAAGCGATATCTGAATGCCTATGTGTTTTCCAATTTTATTACATTCTGATATTTGGATTGGGTGTTGGGGAAAGGGTGTTGTACCCAAGTGAAATCTGAGTTGCATGAAGTGAAATATTCCAAATCTTTTGTTAATCCCTCCATAACACAACAAAATCCTGTTTGTGTTGAATATTCAATCCACGGTGGCTCAGAAACCATCTAGTTTTCGCTTCAATACAGTGTTTATTTGTAGGCCTCTCCTGAAGCAAATAAAGAACTCCGCGGAATCCCACATAGTCCTGGACTGCGCGACGGACAGAATCCGTGATGTGTTGCAGCAAGCGCAGCAAATTGGCATGATGTCGGACTACCACAGCTATCTGATCACCTCTCTGGTAATGAGCTAACCCATCATCATCAGTATCATAAATTTTTATATCTTCCGCTTTAGTTTGCCTTTCGAAGTCCTATATCAGTAACTTCCAAAATAAGACTAGCATGATCTCTGATGCGTTCATCCATAGATTGAACGGTCTTTAAGTATGTCTCCCAGATTTTACAGCTGCATAGAGGAGGAAACACCTCAAACAATGCGCACTACGAGCATATTTATTTACAGTACGATGTTCTGACCTGATGAGCTGGAAAGAGGAACTTAATCTTTATCAATCCAAGGATTATTCTTAATCGTCGAAAAAATTCTCCCCTATTTTCTATATGACTTATCTCCTGTTTATCTAGGCAAAACACTTTTTTGTATCAAGCGGTCCGTAACCACATCTTAGTAATTTTCACCGCATGCAGGTATTAAAGACTGTGTTATTTCAACAGGACTTACATAGCGTTGATTTAGAGGAATTCAAGTACGGTGGAACCAACATAACCTCCCTAAGATTACTAGATCCTGAGAGGGCGGACGTGCAAAGAGTTGTCAGAGACTGGGTCTACGATGAGGCCAGAAAAGGAAGAAAACTCCAACTGGGACATACCTCTGCCAAGGTACATGTAAACCTAACCAAAAACGTATAGGTATCGTTACACAGTACTGTGTCCCAACACAGTACTGTGTAACTATAGGTACCTACTAGGTATTTTATAAGTGACATCTTAAAGCTATCTGTATATACATGTCGCAGCAGCGTTAGATTCAACTCGTATGACAAAATTACAACATCTGTTTTGCTTACAGGAAAACATGACTTTTATTAAGGTGAGTCAACATGATCCTTATTTACATCGTAGCTTTCTGTGCATTATAAAACAAAATTGTTTCAACACCATCTATCCTTGCTATAGGTATAAAGTAATATACGTAAAAATAACTATGATGCCCAGGCATTTTAAAAATATGGATGCATTAAACTATGCGAACTACATAATATAATTTTATTCAGAGGTTTAGTACAGACAGTAGACACATAATTATCTTTTTGAGTTTACATTTATTTTGGATGAGCGAGATAATTTTCATTTTTGTTTGTAATTTTTTGACAATAAAATTTGGCACATTTCTGACACAGACGGAAACGGCACTGATGTACGATGCGGTACATTTGTTCGCGAAAGCGCTGCACGATTTGGACACATCGCAACAAATTGACGTGCGGCCGCTGTCGTGCGAAGCTGAGGACACGTGGCCCCATGGATACAGTCTCATCAACTACATGAAGATCGTGAGTGTATTAATTGTTTCTTACGTAGTTCACTAAGCTATGGCACGCTCTAGATACATCTTAGCAGACTGACGCGCGAAGCTGAGGACTCATGACCCTAATATACAATATCATCAAGTTTATAAAGGTGGCGAATCTTTTCATCATTGTACCTTACATAAGTTCAATATGGTACTGCACCATCTGGACATACCGAACAAAACAGAAGATATTATTGGTCTCATAGGGTGGCCCTACGTTTGATATAACGTTTTTTGACTTAATGTAACGTTTCGCATAATGTAACGTGTTTTTTTATTTATTTCTTTTCAAATCGTATCAAGTTGTGAATTGTAAGATTAATTAGGTAGGTTATATTAGGTTGGAACCTGTAAGTGTTTCAGAAAATCTCTTATACCTATTAACATTACATTTACATTGGCTGGTACGATGCAACGAGGTAAAGGTTTCGGAAATGTTCAATGATTCATCATTAATAGATAGATACGTGCAAGCTTCAATTTCAAAAATGCTTATTGCACGCTTTTGTCAGCCGCTCCCAAATTGCAAATACCTATTAAGCAAACAATTGACAGAACTTAATTAATTAATTAACATGAACTTAATTGTGCTCATCGCTGCCACTGTGATATAAAAAACTATATATACTCAAACTATTTTAATCAACGAAATGGCCAGTGAAGTAGAAAAAACGATGCAAATTGCTTGTTAAATAACACCTAGAACAAACTGTGGAGGAACAGAGAATAATTAAATCGCACAGCAATTAAAATGAAAACTTTCAGCTACATTACCCCCGCGCCAGCATTAAATACGACTGTCCGCACATTACTTAATACTGGTAAACAAAAGCCGTCTAAACACAGGGATTAAGCGCCACTTACGAGACTCCAACATCCCTCTACCTTACTCATGTGCAATATAAAAGAGACAGGATAATAGTTCTCTTGTTTTGACGCTGAGAATGTAGGGCGGGTTAGGGAGGGATTAGCTGTCCCCACATTGTTGACCGGCTTAGCGACGCGTACTGTTCGCATTCCACTACTAGTGGTCACTTGTGAATGGTGACAAAAGAAACGGAATAATGTGATAAATATTTACAAATCTTAACTAACTGTCGGAATATTTAATGATTGTATTAAGCGGTTTACACTCACGTGAAATTGTCAGGAACGGCCCGAACGAGTACGAGTTCGAAACATGTCGGGCCGTTCCTGACAATTTCACGTGAGTGTAAACCGCTTAATACAATAATTAAATATGTCTCACGAAAGTTTTAATAAAATTATTGTCGGAATGTTCTTCGGACCACAGAGCATCGGATTTAGTTAGGTTCTCTTAGAATAGGTTAAGTTGGTAATTGTTGTTTTTTACTTGTTTATTGTTTAATAAAGTTTATTCTAACTTACTAAATAAGTTACTTACTAAATAGTTAATTCGCGTAACTATGTTGTAAATCGATGCATTCAACTCGTTTCCACTGGTCATTGCACTTTTGGCTTTATCTTTTTAACTATTATAAATTTATTTCGATACATTTTTTTTACAAAAGTATCTTTTAGGATCTTTTTAGTTACTATTTCTTAAGTAGGTGAGACCTGAGCTTTAGGTAAAGCAGTGCTTCTTTCCAATCTTCCCATATAATCGCACTGATGTTAAAAACATTATACAATTAAAATTAACTTAGGTAACAGCATGCAAGGTAGCTTACTTAATATATGTGAATTTTAATGAATTTTGAATGTGAATTATGGATGTCGGACTGGCTGGAATGTTCAATAATGACTATGTGATACTTCTTACCAGTTTATGCTTAAGCAAAGAGGGTAATGACTTTCCTTCTCCGTGCGAATTAAGTTGCGGTCATTCCCTAGTATCACATATAAAATGCTTTAATCATTCCTTCAGTTTTAATAACAAAGCGTTATTAATGTATTAATTGGACAGCGTGGGTGGTGCCTTTTGCTTAAATCCCCTTTTTATTTCTAGATTCAAATATTTCTACAGGTAGAGATAAATCTTTCTGACGCCGCGAATTGGCCTGCAGGTTTATTACGTTCATTCATATAAAGTCCTCCGTAAGAAGAAGCTAGTAATAAAATTAATTTTCCTTATTTCTGCTCAGAAATATTCTGAAAAGTTTATTTCAGTCTGCAAGCTGTTTGCGTTGGTGCGGGTAAATGAAAAATGTGTTAGTATTTGCGATTTCATTCAAAGCATAGGTCTAAGTAGGGGAACTATTATAGTTCTACATGTACATTGTACATACCTAAGCTTTGAATCTCGCCAATTCGTAAACGTAACCGATATATGTTAAATGAGGGAAAATTTATTATTTTAGCCAAGGCAACGCTGCAACGCAAACAAGTATCTAAATAGATCCACGGTCCAGAGTCCACGAACAAAACGAGAAAATCACTTAAACGTACTAAGTTACAGAGACAACGCAAAGTTTGACTCCCAAATCTAAATAGTTTAACAGTCTGATTAGGCAAGTTTCACAAAGCTCGTTTGTTTCAATACACAGGTAGAGATGAAGGGCTTAACCGGCGTTATAAAGTTTGACCATCAAGGATTCAGGAGCGACTTCACCCTCGACATAATTGAACTCACAAGGGACGGTCTCCAGAAAGCCGGTATTTGGAACTCTTCAGAAGGCGTCAACTACACTAGATCCTACGGCGAAAATCAGAAGCAGATAGTCGAGATTTTGCAGAACAAGACCCTCATTGTGACGACAATTTTGGTAAGCACTTACATAGCGACATCAATCTTGCAGAACAATTTACTACTCTCCAGCGGCCCACAAAACCTGAATTAGCACACCCCACATTCATGTACATTTTCTCTCTAGGCTCACATTACGTATAAATCACAGCACAGTAGCATAAGTAAGAAATCTTGTCGCTTAGATTTATATTTATTATTACATATCTAACAAATTGTGTTGTACCTACTTACACCGGTGTTATACATAGGCACATTTAAATTTCCGTAGAGTGCTCCCTATTGTATGCGGAAGGAGGCAAGCGAAAAGTTGACAGGCAATGCGCAATTTGAAGGGTATGCCATCGATCTCATTCATGAGATATCCAAAATTCTGGGCTTCAATTACACGTTCAAGCTCGCCCCAGATGGCCGATACGGCTCTTTCAATCGGGAGTCTAAGGAATGGGATGGAATGATAAGGGAATTGTTAGAACAACGCGCTGACGTCGCCATTGCGGATCTTACCATTACGTACGACAGGTATGTACATTCCTTAAACATTCTCGGTATGTTTTTGCACAAAAGTAATCCAGATTTTTACAATGCTTTGTTTTTCTAAAACAGGGAGCAAGTGGTCGACTTCACAATGCCTTTCATGAATCTCGGAATTTCGGTGCTCTACCGCAAACCTATTAAACAACCACCGAACCTGTTTTCGTTCCTTTCACCATTGTCTCTGGACGTCTGGATTTATATGGCCACCGCATACCTGGGTGTTTCCGTACTACTCTTTATTTTAGCCAGGTACGTTATTACGTTAGTGGTTAAAGCAAAAACATTTGATATCTACCCGTTTGTTTATTCAAAAACCCGCTCGAGTAAAGTTATCCCCTTTTTATTCGTGTGCTAAATGCGCTAATCCAATAGGTTTACTCCGTACGAATGGCATCAAACGCGGTCGCCGGACGGAGAGAAAATGGAAAATATATTTTCGCTCGCTAACTGTTTGTGGTTCGCCATTGGATCTCTCATGCAGCAGAGCTGTGACTTTTTGCCCAAGTAAGATAATTAATAGACGAAATAAACCAAAGGCGATTACGAAAACACATTTGAGACAATATATTTTCAAGTGTGGTTTTAGTATTGCTGGAGAATAGTGACCTCAGCGAAATCAATACAGTTTGAATCAGGGAAGCTAGGGGCGGTCGGGAATGACTCGTCCTTTTTCATAGAACAGTTAGGCACATCCGTTAGAATTGGGTACCCTTACCGTGCTATTGCCACGGCCCGATATTTTCTACGTCATCGTATCCGCTCGGACATCGAATAGATAAAGAGCAATCGATGGCAGAATAGTAGTGAAGAGGCATTAAATGGGCGGTATTTGGGCGCAGGTTCAGCCCGTACGAGTGGGACAGCCCGAGGAACTGTCTTGACGAGCCGCAGGTGCTGGAGAATCAATTCACTCTGTTGAACTCGCTGTGGTTCACTATCGGCTCCTTGATGCAGCAAGGTTCGGATATCGCACCGAAGTAAGTCCCATCTAATCTACTAACGGTTGGCTACAATTCTGCACCCAGATCTCGAATATTTGACCCAAAAGTTTTCTGCAAACATTGTTGTCGGTCCCATTGACGAAGTCGAGTCGGTAACGTCGGAGGTCTACACTAAACACGGAAATGTAGCCTTCGGTTACTAAAAGCTTGGATGAAGAAATCCCTTTCACTAATTAGTTTCAAAGCGACCACAACCCTTTGTGAATTTCAAGCATCGGTAGTTACTAAGTAAGTCTACACCGTCCAGTTCAAATAGAGACGTGTCGGTACTTTCAATACGCTTTGATTTCACAATAGTTAGCTGAGGTTTTGGTAATATAGTGCTAATTGAATGATTAAACAAACTCGGTATGGCTCCCCGATAACTGTGCACCTGATAAGACTTCTGTGCTTGTGTAGTATCCATAGCTTGCTGCATCAAAATTTATAGTTAAGTCATAGATAAGTTTAATAGACCGATATCGCATATGTGACTTTTTGTATCGACGAGTAGAAAATTCATGTTTTCATATGCCACATCGATCTAAATATTTGTCTTAATATTGATTGATACAACATTTCAGTATTTGGTAGAAAAGCTACAACATTTTCGTTCGAAGATACATTTCACAAGTTTACAAAATCACTTTCAAGTCGAGTAGATGCTCAAAAACAACGCGTTAGATTAGTGATTTCAGCTCATACGAACACTTGATTTGACTTAGCGGCACATAGACATTTTTATTAGTAGTTAACTAACACTGATCATCTACATGTATTGCCAGAGCGGTTTCTACGAGAATGGTGGCCGGAATGTGGTGGTTCTTCACTTTGATCATGATATCATCTTACACTGCGAACCTGGCCGCATTTCTGACAGTGGAACGCATGGACTCACCCATTGAGAGCGCTGAAGATCTCGCAAAACAGACCAAAATCAAGTACGGTGCTTTAAAAGGGGGATCCACGGCCGCTTTTTTCAGGGTAAGAACCTTTTTATGCTACTCTTGTAAAAATATTAAGTTAATACAGACAGCAAAATTAAGCATTTTGCATAATAAGATCTCTCGGTTATATTCTGGAGTGAAGGATGAGTAGGCGAGCGTTAATGAAATGTAAACTAAAATTTACAAAATTTGTTTTTGTAGTCGCTTCTCGGGATTTACGCGTCTTTGTTCTTCAAGCGACTCGGTGATGAATTAAAAACAAAATATTACGACAGGAACATTTTTTTTTTCTAGTAAAATATAAAAAATCGGTGTACTTTCAAAATTCCTCAATAAACTTCGAAGATAAATTTTGTTATTGTTTACCGAACTAGAACAAATACAAAAACTTTTCTTAATATTTCCTGCTTCATTGTCGGAAATAAACATTTAAGGTTTAATATGAACATGTAACTATAACTAGCTGCACCTAGCTGTTGAATAAAAAATTAACGAATATGTTCGTGCAATTGACTATATACGAACAAACCAACAGGACTCAAACTTCTCGACGTATCAACGAATGTGGTCGTTCATGGAATCAGCCAGGCCATCAGTGTTCGCGACGAGCAACAAGGAAGGGGAAGAGCGGGTGATGCGAGGCAAGGGGGCTTATGCGTACCTCATGGAGTCTACCACCATTGAGTACGTCGTTGAGAGGAACTGTGACCTCACGCAAGTGGGCGGCATGCTGGACTCCAAGGGATACGGGATTGCTATGCCACCTAGTAAGTCACATCATAACATTCACAATATTATATATTAGTAATAGGTTTTTTGTGTCTTAGGTCTCAAAGAAAATACCGGCGTCACTATCAGATTCCTTTTCCTCAGAGTACGATAATAATTTAATCATTTAATTCAATATTTGAAAAATCTTCTTCTTCAAAATACAATGAATATCGCAATATCAAAGGCGAGTACAAATATCTCGTATAAGTACATGCTAGTAGGTATTTCTGCAAGAAATTTAAAATGATTTTTTGTCCAGATTCACCATATCGCACCGCAATTAGTGGTGCCGTCTTAAAACTGCAAGAAGAAGGAAAATTGCATATTTTGAAAACGAAGTGGTGGAAGGAAAAAAGAGGTGGAGGATCTTGTAGGGTAAGTTACAATTTACAATGTGGAGATGCAAACTCAGTAATATTTTTCTGTACCTATTTTGTTAGCAAATTATACAACGTGTTTTGAGAAACAGCGTTTATTTCGATTCAATTTAATCGAGGAAAACATTTTACAGAAATTTCATTAGTGTCATCTCATCTGTAACTTTTCAGTATATGGAAATCCCTTATTTAGCTAAATTTTATACGGATTTGTTCAGTGTGCGATGCTTTATAGGCCTATTAAAAATGTTAATAAGCCTGCAATACCTGAATGTGTTATTCCTTAGGACGAAACGTCAAAATCATCATCAACGGCGAACGAGTTAGGTCTCGCAAACGTCGGTGGCGTTTTCGTGGTCCTGATGGGAGGCATGGGGGTCGCATGCGTCATTGCCGTCTGCGAATTCGTGTGGAAGAGCCGTAAAGTGGCCGTGGATGAACGGGTGTGTATTAACTATTAAATTAGACTTATCTACTTAGCATTCTTATTTTTGGCTGCGTCCTCCTCTCTCTGGACTAGGTCAGCTCTGTATTCCCGTTAGCTCTGGTGCAACATATAATTCAGTAAGATTAGCTGAAAATTTGGCAAAATGAAAGGACAACTTTTATCTATCAGGATATGTAGGTTATATAGCCAAGTTTGATTTAATCTACTCTCCCCCCCTCTCAGGGGTGAGCGTCACCCCCCCGCGCCCTCGAATGTGTCCCGGAGCGCGGTATTTTCCACTTTAGAAGAAAACCGTGTACGATACATACAAAGTGTATAAGAACGAAATAATCCTGAATAAATTTACTATAAACCTTTCATACATACAAAAGCGATTGCACTTATACAATCAGCGCAATCTGTTACCAAATACTAACGTTTTTAATTATTGATCTTTTTTTTCTGCTAAAAGGTTAGTTATCTCAAAAACTGCACACTTCTCGGCCAACATATGTTTGACAAAAGTAAAGAATGGACAATGTTCTTTCTAAAAATGTATAATTTATTTCTGTTTCTCTTTCATTTACCGTTGCAATGCTATTTTTAAAATTTATGTCATTTGGCCATTATGCGAAATATAAATATTCGTACTAGTTAAACGGTGTTACTTGCAATACCATAGACTTCTTATATGTTTTTCTGTAATCTTAGTAGAGTTGCTAAGCCGCGAAATTGTGCGCATCGGGTTACAAGCATGAAATTTCTACCACACATAGAGCGTTCCACGGTGATTATTTTCAGATGTGGAGGGAAGTCAGATTCGTCCCCTGTGTGGTGGGAGAGCGGGGTGAAGAGGACCAAGTACTGCTCTTTTTCTTTTTTTTATTACTGATCAGTTAAGGCTATTAGGGCTTGTGCGACATCGTTTTCGTGTAAAATAGATATCAGCTATTAGTTTTTCATGTTATTTAAGAATAGTTTCATATAAAAATTTGGGTTTATTGCCGAAAAGGTAAAAATCACAATAAGTTTTTTTTATTCAGAACGATAAATTAGTTATCTATCCTGAATATTTACAATTTAAAAAAATATTACTAAACAGCAAATTTAATGTTGTTTTTAAAAATGTATACATATTGGGCACATCTGATACAAAAAATACCTTGAAAAAAATGTTGATGTTAAGCTTAGCCTGCGTGTTCTAGTACATTTTGCTAAGTCGTGAAATTGTGTGCATCGGGATATATAAATATTGGGCACTCTTCATACAAACAGTAACTTAAATAAATTGTTAATGTTGAGATTAGCCCGGGTGCTCGTGATACATTAGCAAAAAAATATTTTGTTTTAATTACATTAATTTGTTTTTCTAGGACGTATATAGTAAATATTATATGTAAAAGCATGTTAAAAATCATTATTTAATGTATTCAATGAAGCGAAATAGGATGCGTTCGGAGATTTACGTTGGTTACGCCGACGTAAAGATATATTTTAAGCTACTGTTTGTATGAGAAGTGCCCAACATGTATATATTTTTAGAAACCAGATTAAGTGAACTTTTTGAAATAATAATAATAATTTGAAAATATTCACGAAATTGAACTAATTTACCTCACTGAATAAAAAAACTTGTTGTGATTTTTACCTTTTCGGCCATTACACCCATATTTTTATAGAGAACTATACAAAAATAACATAAAAAATGAATTTCTGATATATGTTTTACACGGAAACGATACCAAACACGTCCTGGTAGACTTAACTGACCAGCAATAAAGAAAGAAAAGAGGGATACTTGGCCGTATTCACTCCGCTCTCCCGCCTCACAGGGGATGAATCTGACTTCCCTCTACATCTGAAAATAATCACCGTGGAACATTCTATCTGTGGTAGAAATTTCATGCTTGTAACCCGATGCGCACAATTATGTTAGAAAACAGCGGACTAACAACTCTACTATCTACAAATATTGAACTATATTCTGTATTTTTTTTTTTTTTAGACTTTCTATTTAAGGAAATAAGGGGTGTGTGGGGAAATCGTCAAGTTTTGGTCGTTTTCGTAAATAAATTCAAAACCGTTTAATTTTGAATTATTAAATATATATATTTGAGATATTCATAATGTACTCTTTCATTTGATATGTCACACGATATACTTTGCTATTTTTTTTTCTAATTTACCCCTCAAATCTGGCCCCCATGTTTCATATTACTTGATTTACTTTACGTTACGTTACATTTCCATATTTGGGTCATCAATTTACATACGTGTACTAAATTTCAACTCAATCGGTCCAGTAGTTTCGGAGAAAATTCGCTATGATTATAGTAGGATCCCTCGTGTGTCTGTGTCTGTGTCAGTCCGTCCGTCGGTCATAGCCAATTTGCTCCGAAACTACTGGACCGATTGAGTTGAAATTTTGTACACGTATGTAAATTGATAACCCAAACATGGACGTGTAACGTAACGTAACGCAAATAAATAAATTTTGACATGAGGGCCAGTTTAGGGAGCAAAATAGAAAAAAAAAATGGCATAGTATATCGTGTGACATATCAAATGAAAGGGTACATTATGAACATCTCAAATATATGTATTATATAATTCTAAATTAAACGGTTTTGAGGTTATTTACGAAAATGAGCAAAACTTGACGATCTCCCCACACACCCCTTATTTCCTAAAATAGTGAGGCTAAAAAAAAAAAAAAATACAGAATATAGTTCAATACTTGTAGATTACAGAAAAACATATAAGAAGTCTATGGTATTGCAAGTAACACCGTTTAACTAGTACGAATATTTATATTTCGCATAATGGCCAAATGACATAAATTTTAAAAATAGCATTGCAACGGTAAATGAAAGAGAAACAGAAATAAATTATACATTTTTAGAAAGAACATTGTCCATTATTTACTTTTGTCATACATATTTTGGCCGAGAAGTGTGCAGTTTTTGAGATAACTAACCTTTTAGCAGAAAAAAAAGATCAATAATTAAAAACGTTAGTATTTGGTAACAGATTGCGCCGATTCTATAAGTGATATCGCTTTTGTATGCATAAAAGGTTTATAGTAAATTTATTCAGGATTATTTCGTTCCTAAACACTTTGTGTGTATCGTACACGGTTTTCTTTTAAAGTGGAAAATACCGCGCTCCGGGACACATTCGAGGTCGCGGGGGGGTGACGCTCACCCCTGAGAGGGGGGGCAAAATTAAACTTGGCTCTATAACCTACATATCCTGATAGATAAAAGTTGTCCTTTAATTTTGCCAAATTTTCCATATATAGCAATCTAATTTTCTTGGATTAATAACGTTTTCAGGTGTGTTTATAGCATTCGGGAATGTAAATAGGAGGTCTTTTAAAGGTGTAACCAAATGGAAGTCTGACCTTCCCCATCTGACACTCCCATTCACAACTAAAATATCACACACTCTTTAATAGGTAAACTTTTATTTACAAATCATTACGGCTTACAGCTAACTTTCCGTTGTTTTTCATGTCGTTGACGTGAAATCACTTTCAATTTCATAAATATATTATACTATTAAATTAAAATCAATTACGTGACTTTAATTCCAGGCAAACAACCTGAGCTAACTATTAGCATGAGCGAGCATTGACTCCATTCCATTGGTTAAACGATTCAATTACGGAATTCTGGTAATCGGTTCATAATACCTAATAGTCAATAGTCAATATGTAATTGACGTTCATTACAGATGTTTATTACGAATATCAAATGATTGGGTGGGTCTTTTCGCTGTGTTTGATCCAATTCGTTGATTTCAAGTGTTCTACCTAATTTACAGTAATATGAGTACGTTCAAGGTTCTTGAATATCACGAGACTATGTTATGTTTCTAAAATCATTCCAAGTAGTATTACTTGTTATGGACGGTTTTGGCCTGGAAGCTGCACTTTGTGATGGAAGCAAGCCGTTTTGCACGGTGATAATATAGACCAAAATAAACGATTTCACTCGAGGCGAAATTAGTTTCACCCCTTAGGAACAGAGATGGCGCCACTTATTCAAAAAAAGTTTAAAAAATTCTAAATCCTGAACGGATACTCCGATTTTGACGTAAGAGGTGCCAATCGGCAGATAATTACCCAATTTAACATGAAAAAAATTAAAATCACGTAGAAAATTATTTTGGATACCTAAGAAATAATATTTTCTGAAAAAAATATTTAAAATTTGTGATTTTTGGAATTTTACTCGTAAAAATGTATGTACATGGTACTTTTTTTATTTATTTATATTAATACACAACTAATTTTACATTTACGAAAAAAAAACGCATATCATTAGCTCGTATAATTTTAAAGTTATTGAAGAATACAGACATGGCGCCGCTGGGTCAAAAAATCTTACAAAAAATCTAAAACCTCAACGGATATTCCGATTTTGATAATTAAGGTGGTAATCGACAGATAATTACTTAAATTTGTTTAAAAAAATAAAATAAAAATTCAAATAGGCAAAAAGTAATATATTTCCAAAAAAAAACATACATTTTGAAAAAATATATTTTTTTTTGGGGCTTTTATGTAATTTCATATAAAAAAAAATATGAATATGGCTTTATTTTACTTATGTATATTATAATACTATTAGGTAATTGATCGTTTAATAAAAAACCGCATATCGAGAACTTGTACAGTTCCAACGGTATTGAAGATTTTACTATAGGGTGCCGGTGCGATGTTGCCGCCGCACGTGCAACTTATGTACATGTATATAAAAAAGTATTCTCCCGTTTCGAAGGTACTGATTACCCTGAAAATATAACCACAATTGAAAGTATAAAATCATAATCATCCCAAGTAGCACACAACACACTTATATCCCTTGTACAGCTTAAATTAGAGTTTTAACGGGTGAATAGGCTCTTATACAACCAGTTTGCTAATATCACAAGTATATTCTGCCTATTTTCACTAAACTGTGCATTGTAACGTGCATGTTAGGCCGTTGCATCGGCTGCAACAACGCATTTTTCCATAGCTCGATTTGCACCCATACTAACTGTTCTATTGTGGATCGCACCTGCAACCTGCTTCCAACGCCATTCCATTCCCAAAAAGAAAGGACTTGGGACAGGATATATCCAAATTAAGACGTTTATTTCACATTTGGCTCGCTTGAAACGCTACACGCAGAACATGTTGTTCAATGGCAGCTGAAGTAGTCGGCGAAAGGCTTGTCGCCAGCTCTGTGAAAGCATCGAAGCATTCAAATTGCAGTCGTCAGTGCAACGGTCTATCTGTAGCAGTTTACAAAACAGTTATTACTTTAAGTAACGAAATGATGACTGCACTTCAAGGCTTTCACAGAGTATGACAAGACGTCTAATTTTAATAGAAAAGAGACCTGTTTTAAAACTTGCATGTTATACCCTGAAATAACTACTGCTTTTGCAAGTAGTTACATTGTTATCTATAGAAATTCTCTCTCGATACGTAACGGCTCATGTGAAACGATTACTTAGGGCCATTTTTGTTTCTTTTTTTAGGGTGTGTTTAAATAATTAATGTCATTCATTATTATAACAAAACGGGATTTAACCGAGTTCAAAAATGTTTATTTACCGCAATTAAGTCCCGTTTTATTATTTTAATATAATGTGTGAAAATCGTGTAAGATTCAATCACTATATTAATGTCATTAATTGGTTCTCAATTAATCGTAACGTTGTTGGTCCCAGATTCACATGCAGGCTATACGATGCTCCAACAGAGCTTATATTATTACTGTTAATGCGATTCGAAAAGATCTATTTAAACTAAAAAACACTAAACTAAACAAGCTTGTGAGATACCTTCCATCTATTTCAGCTGCCATTGAATACCGTTTCATGCAAACCAAATGTGGGTTCACGTTTTAATTTGGAAATATCGAGTCCCAAGTCCTTCTTTTTGGGAATGAAACGGCATCAAAGGTAGGTGGGGTCCACAATAGTTGAAGGTTAGTTCAATTTGGAAACTCCTTGAACATTATGGATACAAATTGGGCTGTGGCATAATGCGTTGTTGTTTTTTTTATGATGCGACGGCCTAACTTGCACGTTACAATGCAAAGCCTGCAAAGACTAAAGTGAAAATAAAACGTAAAGTAAGTAAAATATTGATTCAGAAATGCTATTTAGCATCTAATATACTTGTGATATTAGCAAACTGGTTGTATAAGAGCCTATTCACCCGTTAAAACTCTAATTTAAGCTGTACAAGGGATATAAGTGTGTTGTGGGCTACTTGGGATGATTATTATTTGTACTTTCAATTGTGGTTATATTTTCAGGGTAATCAGTACCTTCGAAACGGGAGAATACTTTTCTATACATATACATGTACATAAGTTGCACGTGCGGCGGCAACATCGCACCGGCACCCTATAGTAAAATCTTCAATACCGTTGGAACTGTACAAGTTCTCGATATGCGGTTTTTTATTAAACGATCAATTTCCTAATTGTGTTATAATATACATAAGTAAAATAAAGCCATATTCATAATTTTTTTTATATGAAATTACATAAAAGCCCCAAAAAAAAAATATTTTTTCAAAATGTATGTTTTTTTTTGGAAATATTATTACTTTTTGCCTATTTGAATTTTTATTTTATTTTTTTAAACTAATTTAAGTAATTATCTGTCGATTACCACCTTAATTATCAAAATCGGAATAGCCGTTGAGGTTTTAGATTTTTTGTAAGATTTTTTGACCCAGCGGCGCCATGTCTGTATTCTTCAATAACTTTGGAATTATACGAGCTAATGATATGCGGTTTTTTTTCGTAAATGTAAAATTAGTTGTGTATTAATATAAATAAATAAAAAAAGTACCATGTACATACATTTTTACGAGTAAAATTCCAAAAATCACAAATTTTAAATATTTTTTTCAGAAAATATTATTTCTTAGGTATCCAAAATAATTTTCTACGTGATTTTAATTTTTTTCATGTTAAATTGGGTAATTATCTGCCGATTGGCACCTCTTACGTCAAAATCGGAGTATTCGTTCAGGATTTAGAATTTTTTAAACTTTTTTTGAATAAGTGGCGCCATCTCTGTTCCTAAGGGGTGAAACTAATTTCGCCTCGAGTGAAATCGTTTATTTTGGTCTATATTATCACCGTGCAAAACGGCTTGCTTCCATCACAGAGTGCAGCTTTTTTTCATAACAAATAGGACTAAAGTATCCATGCTTACTTCTCAGTTTCCGACAGTGACACAAAATTAGTTAAATATCAACATGTTTAGTACATATTATACATTAATGTGCGAACCCATTTTAAATTTTTGATCAGAAGCGGTAATCAATATGAATCGATGATGATGACAACATTATTCTTAACCACGAACGTGTTTCCATTTTGGTGTATCCATGGTGTATCACATCATAACCGTTTCCAATAAATGTCAATAGCGCAGACGTCATTAATATTATATTTTCTAACTTTATTATGTTTTCTTTCAACTGTCGTTCTTCATTTTCATTGTTAACATTTTGTTTTAGGTTTACTTTTAGTCTGCAGATAATATAATAATGGGTAATGTTATTTAATTTTCTAGTTGACTGGCTAGCACTTGTGATGTCTGGGTTTGTCACTTCACCAGTAGTACTGCTAGGTAATTAGTACTTACTTGTATTCATATTACTTGTATAACATGGTTTGTCTTTTACACGCTGTCTGTTTATGGAACTTGAAACTTCAGAAGGAAGAGGTACAATTTTTCTAAATAAAACATAGTTTGTTTAAAAAAAAGTGTGAATCTGTACCATGAATCTGTGTGTACAGGCTTCACTGTGCTCTGAAATGGCTTCAGAGCTGAGATCTGCACTGAAGTGCCCCAGCGGCGCAGCGGGGGGTACCTCGGGGCCCAGAGATGGGGCCTCGTCCCCCTACCTTCACTATGGGTTTAGCACCAAGAGCCAGCTACACTAGCAGCCAAAATCCGCCTCCTCGTCACCAAGCGACGTGTAGGCGACATGGACTTGACAGAGTGACCAATGTGCACCTGAATTGTAAATATCTAACTCATATCTTGATAGTGCGTATTGATTAACCGTAATAAGAGTGTATTGCTGTTGTTGGAACACATTATTATCGTGCCAATTTTTTTAATGACATTGAAAACAGGACTTCGTGTGTAAAGTGATATAAGAAATTGTTTATAAATTTTAAGTCAGTTGATTTATTTTTAAATGTTATTTTATTTAAATGTTTATAATTGTTTAATGTTTTCTAAGCCTAAATGTTTGATTAAGTTGTCGTCTTAAGGTAAGGATAACAATAAAGACGTTTAGAAGGATAGGTAAGTGAGGTTTGTACGTATATAACTGCTGTAAATATATTTAAACAATAATACCTACTGCCAAATTTTGTGAAAATATTTATGTTACTGAAAATTGGTGTGAACTTTAAACACCTATGTTACTACCGAAAATGATGTTGATAAAACTAATTATAGGAATTATTGATAGAGATTTCATAATCCAAAAACTCCTGTTTGAAATTCTGTTAAATAGATGTAATTTTAGAACGTACGCGCGTAAATGGAGCAATATACATTAACTGAATGTAAAATAACTGACCACTAAATTGATGTAATTTACTAATTAGTGTTCCCCAATTTATTCATAATACAAAGTTGCGGTCCGACCTTCGACTGAGTTAATTTTGATTTACCTAAATAAAATATTTTTTAGGGTTCCGTACCCAAAGGGTAAAAACGGGACCCTATTACTGAGACTTCGCTGTCCGTCCGTCTGTTACCAGGCTGTATCTCAAGAACAATGATAGCTAGACAGTTGAAATTTTCACAGACGATGCATTTCTATTGCCGCTATAACAACAAGTACTAAAAATAAATTTCTGTCAAAAAAATCATTTTAGTGACAAGCTTTTACAGCGGACTGTACTTTTCTTTGGATATTCATCAAATGCTTACTGAGACGATTCTATAGAGCCCAAACTCGGTAAGATTGCTTTTTTCTATTATAAAGTTCCTATGGCCACCTTCCGGCTCCATCATCAGATCAGCCCCATGGTACCATATTATTGTATTGTCATCAAAGTTAAGTAAGTATGCAAAATTTCAGCTCAATCGGTTGACGATATCTGCTTCAAAATTGAGTTGCAAGATTCCACCCGAACAAACATACTTACATACATACATAGGTACACATACATACATTGCAAGTTAAATAAAAGCTTTTAATAAAATAAAATACATATTTAAGGGGGCTCCCATACAACAAACTTGTTATAGATTATGGTACGGAACCCTTCATGCGCGCGGACTCGCACTTGCCCAATTTTTTGACGTGATAACGTCTAATAAATCGTTGGACGCCGGCTGCACGCACGAAATAGTATTTTATGCAACCGTTGTATAAGAGGGGGCAAAAAGCACGAGGGGCATGGGTTACGATGTGAGCGTAGCGAACATCGTAAGAAAGATGCCACGAGCGTTTTTGACCTACTTATACGACGTTGCATACAATACTATTTCTACGACTCGACATTGCATAAATAAAATGCAAATAAACAACAAAGGAAATAATTACATGTTCCCGCTCGGAATCAACAAAAAAAAAAAAAGTCTGATAAACTTTTTTTTAATGACGTCCATCTGTCAAAAATACAGGGTGTAACCGACAGCGTACCGAAAACGAAAACCGTAGTTTTAGACCATAATCACGAACTGAAAACGAGGGTTCATTTTCTCGGAAAGCTCAAGGATAAGATTTTCCAAAATAAATTATAAAACTCGACGTGCAATGTATTGCCTCCAATTCTCTCGGGTGCAGACGCGCGGGGAGGGGAGCACGCGGCGAGCGACCGGTCCAGACGCTCCCCACTCCACTCACGCGTCAGCGCAAAACATACCGTTACGCCAATGCGCATCGAATGACATGAATGAATGCAACCACAAAAACAACGCAACCACAGATCACAACTAGTGTACTACCTAACACCAATAACAACTGACCGATAAATTAAAACAGTCTAACAAGATTATTTTCATTCAAGCAAGTAAAGCAAATAAAATGTGCGGGTAGGTAAACATTATTCAAGCGTCCGACCGCAGCGGCCTGCGCGAGCACACTGGCCTGGCGGATCAATGACCGGCCAGTAACGTTATCTTTCCCACTCCACGCGCTCTGAGTTGTACCGTAAAGCTTACATTATACTGTTTGTGATAACATTGTGTGTTTTGCGGAAAATGCTATTTTCATGCGATTTTTCATGAAAAATTGTTACCGGTGGAGTTCGATTGACGGAAAAATAAAGAAAAAATTAAAACTCGCGAGGAAAATTTGTGAATTTTCTCAAAGAAATTTCTACGATTCTCCAGCCCAGAATAATGGTCTGAAGCCATGGTTTCAGTTTTCGGTACACCGTCGGTTACACCCTGTATATGAACTTATACATAGAGGTATACGTTCACTATACTAAACATCAGTCAAAAAAATATGAACTTATACATAAAGGTATACGTTCACTATACTAAACATCCATGCACTGAAGATAAAACTTTTTTTTAAGTTGGCAGCAATGCCTTAGTACAATAAGCTTTTTTTTTAAATTGCAAAGTGTGTGAATGCAGCTGTTTATCTTGTAATCTGTGGCACTGAGTGATGCTTTTTTGGCGACATTGTAACATCGTTTAGCAGTGTTTTTTTGGACAATAGAGTATAGACTTTTACAGACTTTCATAATTTATGTCTTTATATTAGAGTTAGTAACTATATAAATGACAGAAAAAAGTACTGGAGTAGAAAAAAGCATGATTCAGGCCATGTTCAGATGACAAGCGCTCAACGCGTGTTGTGCGCGATAAGCGAAGTGGCTCGTTGCCATCGTGACGTCTCCCGGCTCACTCTTTAAAACTACGGATTATATTTACCAAAAATCCCATTTCAATGGACTTAGTGTATCCTGACAATACCAATAATATAAATTATCAACGCTTTTCTAAGAAATGTATTCACTATTAAAAAGTCCCCGGGTCACGGGATAGAATAAAAACAAAGAAAAGTTGTCCCACACACTTTCCTATTACACATAAATTTAATTTTATTGTTTATTCGACTTGTAAAGATTTTAGCAGGCTACCTTTCGTAATTTTCTACAGTCAGGTCGGGCGGCAACTTAATATTGAAAGCAATTTGAATATCTGCTCAAATTGTGCCAAACGAGAACTTTGACTAAGTGTATTATAATATTTTGTAAGTTTACGTTCCAACCTCAATTTTAAATAATTAAATAATTTTACTAAATTTTGTTAACATTTCATTTCTGGATACCTACTTCGCATTCCTACTTCCTACCAACAATATTTTGAGGGTCGCAGAAATTAAGATCGGCTATCAATTATCATGTAGAGCCTTTGTTCAGTAGTAGACTTTTTAATTCCCCATTATATATGGATATGGATAATATTTGAATAAAAATCTTGATTTTTTGTTTATCGTTAGGAATAACCCGTTTGCTGCCTTTCTCCTAGCCTTGATACCTATTTAGGAAGTATAGTTGACGAAAATAATTTTTCATCACATTTGCTCGTAAAAGATGGTATTACATGCAGGTGTACTGAAGGACTAAGGCCTATATTGTTCCCGCGGGAGTTATAAATTGACAAAACTCCCTCGGGAGTTATGGTTTTAGTTTTAAAAATATAGTACGCACTCGCAGATTACTTCAGACTAAGGAGGTTTCAATCCAGCCAAGGTTTTTTGTTGTATCAACAAAACTTGCCTACCAGCAAATTTTATTGTGTATTGAATTAATAAGGTATTTGTAACTGCATTAATATTTATGTTTTACAATTATTTATGTGTATTTTGCAATAATTTTATTAAATTAAATTTTGAATTATCGTTACAATCTGGCAGTATAGCCTATCAAGTTTCTAAACGAAATTCAGTTCTTAGCATTATCTGTGGTAGACGACACAAAAAAAGGAAAAAAAGTTATAAAATTATTGGTTAGAAACTATTTACTTTTGTAACAAACTTACTGTTAATATTTAAGTTTTATAATATTACGCTGGTAATTATTGCTGCATAATATTGTTAATTGTTATTTGTTTAATAATAGATGGTAAGATTCTGTGTATATTTGTTTTCTGTTTTAAGCTGATGGCCGTTTTGCCAGTGCTTATAGTAAATTAAAAAAATATATACAGAAAAAAGTTGGTTGTCAATCGTTATAGTTTAATGTTTATTTTTGGCTTATTTATTTGTTATTTACTCCAAAATGTGATGAAAAATATTGTGTGTAAGGCGGGTAGTAAAGGGATTACAAACTCAGGACATTAAAAGCCCTCCGCCTTCGGCGTCGGGCTTCTAATAGACCTTCGTTAGTAATCCCCTACTTACTACCCTTATGACACAATATACTATTCTTCAATCGGTCCCTGAGCATTACTGAGCATTGTGGTCACTGGAATCTCTCAATCGGACAATCTTCCTCTGCAGCCCTCACAATCTGGTAGAATTTTGATGAGAAGTTGGCCTCTTTCACTTGGTCTGACCCTCGTGTCGAAAAAATGAACACTTGGGATATTGAATAATTGGGATGCCGATGCCGTTGCGATGATCGTACAAGGTGAGAAAAATTATTTTCTTTTTTTTTAAGGCACAGATTAATCTAAAGCTTTTTTCTAAAATTGAGGAGTTATTCCTACCTATATTTCCATGTGACGTGGAACGTTGCGATGACGGGCCCCGTTGCGGCGCCATAATGTAAACATCTACGTTCTGCAATGTGATGCCAAAGGATCTTTGTCATCACATAGTGGATCATCTAATAATGTTGACAGACTTTTTCAACTACCATTCTTCTTCTTCCTATATTTGCAACATTTACCTAACATTTCCTCTTTGATGCTCATCTTGTTCATGTTTTGTTACTTTAAACATAACTGTCTAATATCACATGACAACCAAAATGCCCCTTATCCCTACCCTAATGTCATAATCATGCAAATGTCTGTACCTTTTAAATGATACGACCGCCGTATTAATAGACTCCTGTCCCGTATATAGTTATAATAGTAAACATCACAAAAGCCATAACTATAATTACACTTCAGATTTCTCTATTACGCTTATAATGGTGTTGGCAAAAGTAATAAAAGTACTCCTAAATGTAAAGATAAGGATATCAGGTAAGTAAATGAGTTAACCCTGGTTTTACTACTTTTATACGATGGAGGTGTGCACACTTGTTCCGTCGGTAACGTATACGAGGCTCATAAAAGCTAGACCCATCAAATATTGCTTTGTCATGAAGTAAACAGCTTTTTTATTTTTATTGCATTTTTAGGTGTGCTGTATAATGGCTGTGTAAAACAAGTAATAATGTAGGTACTCCGCGGTTGTATATGCAACTAAATTTTATATCACATTTTTTTGGTTTTCTCAGGTTGTTCCTGGCTGAACGTACGTTGAGGCAAATAAACGATTTGAAGTATTTTTATAAATAAAATGTTTTTTTTTTTTTTTTACAGTCAGTACCTATATTAAAATATAATAAAAAATTGAGGCTCGAAATATAGGATAGACATGTGTGTTCCTTATTAAAGAACTCCACAAATTCAGCAACAGACTAAATAGCTGGGCACGACGTAGTCGTACATAGGTACCATAAGATGGCATATTTTGTCACCGAACAGAATATAACTTAAATCAATCAGGGGGCCTATGATGGTTGCGTTTATCGCGTGATAAATAAGTGACAAAGCATATGTCACTCACACTCGCATTATGTCAAAGCGTGACGGATGCTTTATCACTTATTTATCGCGTGATAAACGCAACCATCATAGGGCCCCAGATATCAGAAAATGTTAGAAAAATGTGTTTTTGCAACATACGTATTGTTTGGGGATTGATCGTGAGTCAACATCTCTATTGAGAATTTCTGACCACACTTTTTTATTCTCTATGCAGTTTCCGAAGTACAAATAAAAATGTAAATTTTAAAACATAGCTGCCCTGTTTTAATTTGAACATTGTCTCCACGCTCCCGGGGGCATAATGGAAGCATCTGTCGTTTGAATGAGGTATACCACATACACGTAGATATGTATTTACAGCCGCAGGCGTGGGAGTATCAACACTTTAACATTTACATTATAAAGGACGTATCTGAATGATCCTGAAAGTAAGATAAGTCCTTATTGTACTAAGTATCAAAACTCGTACATTTTGTAAAAACGGCGTATCTGAAGGATATAGAAAGGAAGATAATTCTTTATTGTACTAAGGACGTTATTTATGTAGGTACATTGCTTTGTTTTCGCCACGTGTCGTGTGTCGCTGCATCACACGGATTGCACTCGTTTCAAATGCATGTGATTACTCGTATTGCGCATATTTGCTACGGTCATTCGAGTGTTTTATATGAAGTTAATGTATTGAAAACACTCTTAAAAGTATTTTTGCCTAATCTGATTATGTCAGAAACCATAACTTTCTTTTAAAATTGAGAGAATGGTTTTGCATAAAAATAATACGAAAAAGCTATTAATTTATTACTTGGTAATTCATTTATTTAAAAATGCGTATAACTTTACGATTTCATACGCGTTACTTAAGTACCTAAACTTATATATTATAAGTAACAATACAACATATAAATATTTATTAATATAAAAGTACATTATTTCCACATATTAGACGGGATGAAAGCCTGTTTTGTTGTAATAAATTACGATTTCCGAGAATTCGCAACATGATGTGTAGTTTCTGACAAATAATTCTAGATTTGCATTGAAAATAAGTTTTCTATGGAGACGTATCATGATTTCAAGATAAATCTTAATATCACGATGCAGGATCGTCTTTTGTTTTGTATGGGCGCGCGGCGCCATGCCAGTCTGGCGCCTGCTGTTGGTCACAATTTCTTCCTCGTCATCCTCCTCTTTTCATCATGCCGAAACGGCTAGACTAATTTTAATCAAGTTTAGTACAGGGATAGCTGAAGATCCAAAGGTGGTGGTGGCTATTACCCATCTAAGTTAAAGAAAAAAAATACGCGGACAAAGTTGCAGGCACCTCCTAGTTTTCAATATTATCATCTTGCTTGTAATTATCCCTAGTGTTAGACTATAGGATGTGACGATGCTGGCGATGCCGCAGTGGTTGTTCCGATTGCGCGCCATCTTGATGTAGCCGTCGATACCCCAGGTTTTGCTCCAGGAGTTCTTCGCCAGCCAGTAGTCACCACCAGTTGGGTCTGTACCGAAACCGACTACCAGAACCTGACAAAGGAAACGAGTCGTGATTTGGTTTTGAGAGCTGCCTACATATTCAAGAGAACGCGTGTAAGTTACATATTGTGGTCTATAATTAATGAGGTAAACAGACAATTTGGTTGAAATCGTTGGATGAGGGTAGAGTATGATCGTTTGTTGTGTTATGTAAATCCATAGCAGAGGCCTTAATAAAACAGTGGATGTCAGATCGTGACCTTTGGCGGAAGACTTTGTGCAATGGTGTGGTGGCAGATGGTGAAGTATGGTTTGCTTCTCTTTCCCACAAGCGCGACCTGAGACACCTCGCTCTCACCTTCGAAAGTTTGAAACTAGGCCGATTTGTGTAAGATAGCCCCTTAATATTTATTTGTTTATTTATTATGACTCAAATCCTTTCTATCATCATTGCTTACCAACAGACACGTACCCATTATAATTTTTTTTAGTGTCGTGTAACAGTGGTCATCGTATTCATCAGTTGTTGTTAATTTTGTACAAAACTGTAATCATTCAATCAAATATTTATTTTCAGGTAAATACGTCCTTTTCTTGAATATATTGATAGTGACAAAGTACCAATAACAAGTTCTTTTACCCGAGTAAATCACATTTGGGTGCGCATGATCACAGTGACAACCGTGAACGGTTATGATGGGCACTTGTCTTTCAGCAATTAATTATGTGTTATCAATTACAATACGCTTTGGCATAAAGGCGCACCCGTGGTCGCGCGTGTGAATACATCTTACTGCGCATTATGGGAGAACGAGGTTTGATTGAATTCTTTTGAAACAACTGCATGAACAAAATTCTACAGTATGCCTATAGAGTCATAATATGAACAAAAATAGGATATGGTATATTTCTGAATATTACCTCTGCATAAAAAGTGATCAATCAAACAATCGTGAAACATTTTAAAACCCAATTGTATTAGAAAACCCTCATTTCCTATCAGAGAGCCTATGAACTGATTTGAATCTATAGCCTGTGCAAAATCGGTAGCTCTAGTACTCTATCAGAATTCAATGACTGATCCATTCAAGAATACATATTATGATCTAGAGATCTAGATGAATTCCAAGGTAATGAATACTAATAGAAAATTTAACTAATATTCCAAAAGAAACCTACCACAAGTGTTGTTTATATATTTACATTTTGTTTTCTAGATTGCATGGACCTACTTAAATATTATGCATCTTCCCCTGCTTTCCTCTAGGTAGACTCTGACGGAACCTAATGATCTCATAGCTGCAAAAAATTTATTAAGATGATGACTTTTGCTTAGTTAGTTATACATACTTTATAACGGGGAAATACCTACGAAGTATAAACTAATGTTTTGGGTTGGGTCGGGTCGTCGTCGTAGTATACAATAATATGCGGATATGGCGGATGTACCGACAAAAATTGCCATTTGCCTCTCGATTTTGCATGAATTTACCTGGAAAAGGGTGATTCGAAGTAATACTACATATTTATATATAATTTTTGATTTAATTTTGCTGTATAGACCTATGTAATTTTTTTTTGTTCCCAAGAAATATAACAATAACCACCAAAAACGAGCTCCGAAGGTTCCTATAAGTTATCTTAAGAGGCGGTATTCATATTACAGTTAAAAATATTTAGGATTGCCTAAATCACATGAGTGGAAAATGTGAGAAAATAGACATTCGATTTTGTCTCTACTGCTCAAAAGCACACGCGTAGGCAGATCCACAAAAGACGCAAGAGGCATTCCTGAAGTTTTTTACGTATAATCTATATGGAAGTTTACACCATGACTTTGGCCATTAGACAGTAGGATAGGAAGCCGCGGAGGCGATGCCGCAGTGGTTTTCGCGGTTCCTCGCCATCTTGATGTAACCATCCCGACCCCACGATTTACTCCAGGAGTTCTTCACCAGCCAGTAGTCACCACCCGTCTTGTCTGTGCCGTAGCCCACAACCAGAACCTGTTACAGATAGGAAACAATATGTGTGAGACACAAAACATATGGTAAAAGTTGGTTTTTGAAAGTCAGTTTTTCATCAGTCTGATACAGCTCGCATGCCGTATAATGGTATTTAAGGTATGAAGATTAAGGAGAAAAGATGTAAAGTTGCTAAAAAAACTGTTTTGTCGGGTGCGGCCTCCGCCTTTGGCAATTGGGAGAGGACTCGCCGTCGCATGGCAGAAGATATCTGTTCAAGTTTGGTAAGGTGGCAATTTTTTTGTTGTGATTGATCTTTTTATCTTATCAATGACAAATACCAAGAAGTCGCAGGGATGGTTCTACTAAAATCCTATCCTATCCCAGTCTGAACAATGATTCAGGACAATTAATCTTTAATTATATTTCGTCGCTTCTTTCTCGATATAATAAGTAACAATGTAGTACTTTAACCTCTAGGCAACTCTTCGCACGTATCTGTTACGTGTAGTAAAACTTCAAACAGTTTTAATACCACTCAAACCTAACCGTCTTGTGTCATATGGCTGCAACGGTTGTCATTCTTTTTCCGTGCGAGGCAACGAACGCACATATTTTAATCGAATTAATAATACGTACATATATTCTTCAAAGCTTTTTCTTTTTT
This sequence comes from Apotomis betuletana, assembly GCA_932273695.1. NCBI lineage: Eukaryota > Metazoa > Arthropoda > Insecta > Lepidoptera > Tortricidae > Apotomis > Apotomis betuletana. The sequence goes on along the minus strand of OW026310.1, from coordinate 13,161,518 downwards.
GCGAAGTTCGTTTGATCACATATAACACCTATGATCCAGATCATCGATCGAAAATTAACAAAAGTTGTCGGTATGTCCACAACCTACTATCTCGTGTTCTTTGAACCAATATCAACGCCTCAAAACTTTGAAGGATTTTGATGCCCAGAGTGGTAAGCGCCACTTTGGTCGGACAATGAGATAATGATAATAATGGATTGGATGATTTTAGTCACTGGTAGGTATTCTCTATATAATAACGACTATCAAACTAGACCGGAGGACCTCTGTCCAATAGAGGGACTATGTAGGCCACAAAAAGCTTACCCCGTGGTTGAGTTGGGTGGAAGAGCAATTCTTCTCGTAATATACACCATCTGCATACTGCTGGAAAGCATGCGATGCATCAATGGCTACTGCTATCGGACCGTGCTGCGATACTGCCTCCTTCAGTTTGTTTTCGTCTTTGGCGATAACCACGTATCCACTGGCGGTTGCGCCGATGTTTGTGAAACTGTATCTGTAAAAAGTAGTGTTTATGTTAATACTAGCTGTGCTCCACGGGAAAACCACATTTTTGCGGGATAAAAATACCCCATGTGTGAGAGTGTCATCTACCGTATCAAATTATATTAAAATTGGTCCAGACGTTTGAGCGTCACGAAGTAACAAACATTCAAACTCACAGACTTGAGCCTTTATAATACTACTAAATAGTGTGATTGTTAATGATACCCCAGAGTAGTTGACCCAAGTTGAAGCGTTCTGCTGATCGGCTGAACTAGCAGGTAAAGTCAAGTCATGATATGAAATAGGGTGTTAACCTGGGGCCCAATTCGAGAATGCCGTTTGAGTGAACGCCAAACGTCACATCTCTATTAGATAACTGTTATATCGCCGTTGAACTTTCATTAAAATGCGATGAGCTTTAAATTGACATATCTCATCTCAATTTTGGAAATATTATTATTATTAAGAGCCTGTATTGTCCCACTGCTGGGCAAAGGCCTCCCTCTCATTCTTCCATGCGTCCCTGTCCCGAGCAATCTCCCACCAGTCAATCAATCTTCCCAATTTTGGAAATACGAAGGCGATAATGATTGTCAAAAATGTTATTCATGCATATGAATTTCTGTTTTGAATGAAACGTAGCGGACTAATTTCACGCACTACGCGGTCAATTTAAACTATGCGCATGTTATTTATGCCGTCACATACAAAGGACGTTTCCTTAAAAGAATTTAGCCCGTCCGAATTGACGAAGTTGCGATATTCTAGGGATATCGCCACTTGTCAAGTAGGCACACGTCAAAAGTGACGGATGGCGATGAAAAGGAGAGATCTCCATTATATCTCTAAAATTGGTCGAATACCACCCCTGATTTTCCAACATCTACTCGTGTGTTAAAAACAGCAGTACTATTCAACATTTGAGGAATATGGATAGTTTGCAGTTCCATAACATACCCAAGTTGTAGGCCAATGTTATGGTTGAACATAATTATTATTATATTAACGTATTAAGACACTCATATTATCTTCGTACTTGCATTAACGTGTTAAGACACATAATCCCAAAGAGCTTAGTTTTATGAGTGAGACTTGCATTATCTTGCCTGTTTATCTTCTCCAATGGCTTATGTTCTTTAGAAGTTATTATAACATGATAATTGTAATTAACCATTTGATATTACTGATATAGTTAATAACGTTTTGCGGTCGTATTTTATCCTATACGTATAGAATTTATCGACGCACGGGGCCTATGATGGTTGCGGTTATCACGTGATAAATAATAAATAAGTGACAAAGCATTTGTCACTCACACTCGCATTTTGTCAAAACGTGACGGGTGCTTTATCGCGTGATAAAAACAACCATCATAGGCATCAGTAGTAGTAAATATTTATCGACGAGTGGTGGTGCTGCTGCCTACTGAGCTCCTGGTCCTAGTTTCTTGGCATGGAAAATTATTCGTGTGATGAACTGGAATATTCATTTTTTGCGATGGATTTATTTTATGTATTTATGCATGTATTGTTCTATATAAATATGTATATCGTATGGCTTACTATGGCTTACTATGGTACTAGATCGATTTGTGTGAAGTTGTGCGATATTTATTATTATTTATTTAAACTTTATTGCACAAAAGAAAAACTTAACGTACAAAAGGCGGACTTAATGCCATGAGGCATTCTCTACCAGTCAACCTTATTTATCTTTCTATCTCAATCTTATTTGCTGACGCTAATTGAGAAAGGAAGTTATCCAAAGTAATACAACGTCAAGACATTATTCACTACACCTGTGTGTACTTTACCTGCACTCGGCATCAACTGCTTGGTAGGGGTAGGATACCTCTGTGTCGATTCCACCGTTATCTTTGATGTAAGAGAAGGCACTGTTCATCCAGCCACCCTTGCAGCCGTTGCAGCCATATTTGTGTGTGCAGTCGACCAAGTTCTGCTCCGAGAGAGACGTCAGGTTGTTGGTTTTGAGGAACACTTGCCCTTCGAGAGCACCCGTCTGTTCACGAAAGAGAGTTTTTAGTAAGATAGTTGATGCAAAAAAATATTGAAAATTGGTATTGATGTTGGCGTGGATCGGGTCAATGGCAAGTTTCCGAGTAGTAGGAAGAATTAAGGTACGAGTAACTTTTCTTGTCAACGAGATTCCAAGCTTATCTCGAGATATACTTATGCGTTCAAAGCGTACTAGCTGATGAAGTGATGACTGTAACCTGAATAAGCCAAAACCCCGCATTTTTACAATTTATTCAAAACACAAGACTAAATCATATTTACACCACACACAATGAAAAACGCAATACTGACATTCATCTCAATGTGTCCATTTTTTTTAAAGTGACGAGTATGAATAACTTTGTCCTTTCTTATGGGTCAAAATGAAAACATAAAAAATTACAAATATATGGGTCGTAAAACACTAAAAATTAAAATAAAAGGCAGCAATATTTTTGGTTGTCACATCAAAGAGTTTGCCATGAGACAAGTGTGCCTTTACTTTTAGAAATAATTTTAATTCTAGAGAAGTATAGAAGTTATATGTAACTTACAGCGCTGAAGGCCCAGCATGAGCCGCACTGTCCCTGGTCTTTGACTGCCGTCACTGCTCCCTTCTGGCGCCAGTCCACCTCAGTCGGTAAGGCTGAAACTGCTGGGCTCCCGACTTCAGATTCGCGGTTTGTGGAGCTATTGTCACTGAGAATATCATGCAATATTGCGGGTTTAGGGAATCGACTTATTAACAGAATGGACGATGGTCGTTAAAAGAGATGATGATTGCAAATACCCATAGTAAATGCATAGGTACCACTAGTTGACAACATTGCAAGGATTGGAACAATAGGAAAGAAAATGATAAGATAACTACATATAAAGATTTACTCAACTTACTCGACCTGGTAATTAAGACCGGTCATGAGGCGGAGGAACTCATCATTGGGCATGTCAGAGTATTTGTTAATCTTCAGTTTGAAGGAAACCTCTCCTTGGTCGAAAAGCTCGTTGTGCCGGACTATCTTGTACTTGTTCAGGGCATAGATGCCCAGGCGACGCATTTCTTCTGCAGCTGAATTGTATCGCTTTTTGTGCTCCGCCTGTCATCGGATTTACTTTAGTTGAACATTGAGATTCAAATAATTAAGTTACTGAATAAATTTATTAAAAGTTTCGTGAGACATATTTAATTATTGTATTAAGCGGTTTACACTCACGTGAAATTGTCAGGAACGGCCCGACATGTTTCGAACTCGTATGGAGCTCTTCATCAGGGACGGCTGCCCGTACACCGCCGCCGCGGCAACCTCGTCACTGGACGAGTGAACATGTCGGGCCGTTCCTGACAATTTCACGTGAGTGTAAACCGCTTAATACAAAAATTAATTGAGTATTAAGGCAGTTTATAAAACGTTAAAAAAAACAACAAAGATTAAACGAGATTTTAACAATAATTTTCTTAATAATTATTTATCAACGTGCAGCCCAAGTTATTTGGACCAAGAAGAAAAAGTTGAAAAGTTTCTTTATTACTATGTAGGTACTTTTAACGAAATTCTTCTAGAATAAAGTCTTTCTAAATGCCAGTTCAGACCAAGATGGTAGTGGTCGTTTCGATAATAGTGATTCTTCGGATTATTATTTTTATTTTATTTGTTTTATTTATTTTCTTACGAATATGACTTACGACTTGTAAGGTATATTGATTAAGATGAAACGCTAATTATTGCGTAAAAATTACAACTGAGCGGAATTATCAATGTAGTAAACTGCATTTGCGTTGAACCCATATTGTATAGAATCACGAATAGGTAGAATCCTGATTGCGTTTAAATAACGGCTGCGTGGAATCACGAGTGTAGTAAACTGCAGTTGTGTGGAATCCATTTTGAGTAGAATCACGATTGTGTAGTCGATTGCATTATCCAATTAATCAATAATAAATTGGTATGAAACAGGCAAATGGCAGTATAGAAAACCAAATGACTAACCTTAAATTTTTCCCACTCCTCACGGAACATGTCTTGCAAGGAGACCATCGCAGACGCCATCGCGACGACGAACAGAAGTAGAACCAAACACTTCATTCTGTCACTGGATAAAATTCACAACTTCTGATAACTCTGATCAGATTGGATCAGCACTTTTACGAGCCTGGCGAACTTACTTTTTTAGGTTACCTTAGGTATGGTAACCTAAAAAAGAAAGTTTATTCTTCAGTATAAGTTTGTTTTAATTCAGTGTTTTTATTTATATCCCTTCGTTCTTACTTATACATACATATAGATATAATTACATACTTAATTAATACATTTAGTTTTCATCCTTGTAATACTTGTATTTTGATTATTATTTTACATGTATGATCATTCCACGGGCTATGATGGTGCCGTTTGGAGTGCGACAAATAAATAATGTTAAAATTAATCTGTATTTTGTCCTCATACGTGTTGGAAAGTGCGTCCTTGATCAGTTTGTCTGTACCTATCACCTTAAACACACAATTACAGGCCTGATGAAAATAAATTAAAGACTACTCTCCCAGCCGAAGCATTAGAGTCTATTAACACTATTAGAATATAACGAGATTGAGAATATGTAATGAAAAAATCAAATCATACTTTTTATAAATAATAAAATAAACAAATAAATATCAGACAAGCTCACACAAATCGAACTAGTCCCAAATTAAGCTCATGAAGGCTTGTGTTATGGGTACTAGACGACGATATGCATACTTATATAGATAAATACATAGAACAACCATGGCCGGGATTCGAACCCGGGACCGCCGGCTCAGTAGGCAAGTGCCTACAAACTGCGCCAAACGTGTCGTCAAAACACGAGTTTATGAGTTGGCGTATAAAGTATTCAAGTAAATATCATGAAATTTCAAAAATAACCATTGAAATCAGAAAAATAAGATGAAATACCTTTTTGTCGTTAGTTGTGGAAGTACTGTACTCGAAACTTCGAGTTTCTTTGACCACAACTAGGGAAAGTGGCCGCTTGGTACCGCGGTCAACTAATTTATGGTATATCTACGTTAGAAAGCGTTATATTTCTAGGCGTTAGATAAAGCAATTGTATATAGCATTAACTACTTAGATAGGCTTATTAGGTCACGTGCGAATTGCTAAGAGGAAAGATACACGTGTCAGCACTTAGTGTATTGTATGTATACTGTTAGAAGCTTCAATAAGGTAAAACGTTTCATATTGCGCCTATTTTAACGAGAACCCTTAGTATTAGGGGTATTTTGTGGCATCGCAGCTTTTAAGCCGATTTTGTAGAAACTTTTTCTTTTAAAAATAATGTTCGTTTTCTTTAGATATGAATAAAAAAAATATGTTTTAGATATTTGTAGACCATCAGTTTTTTCATGGTGTAGTCGGGTTTTAAATATATTATATACTTACTAATGAGATTAAGGTTTTTTTTATGTTATGGTTTATGCGGGTCTATTTTGTTTCCAGTTTTTTATTTAGTTGTATATTTGTTTTTGTTTTTATTTTTTTTTTATAGAAAAGTTACATAAATGATTTATCAATTTAATATTTTTTATAACTTAAATTAGATTACTCAGGTGGATTTAATGGGGAGAGTTCCCATAAAACTGGCTGCTTTTCCACCCTTTTCCTTCCCTTCCTTCTTCTGAATGATTTGCTGACAAATAAGCCATCTCATGATCTCCAGCGACGATTTCCTCATGAGGTTTTGGACTGACGTATTAAGTAAACTGCAAGAGAACGGGTAATGAGTGCGACGAAGTAAATATATCATATCAATATATTTCAGTAGGATACCAAGTCAGTCACCCCGCGATATATTCAACCCAACCTTGCATTTTGTGGAAAGCTGGCGGGCGCCCTAAGGCTAATATCACGTTTCTAATGTAACCGTTATGACATTGAAGTAGAGAGAAATATATTAAAATCAAAGATAAGATAACGAATTATACCTCTGGGATGGAAACGGTGAACAATGTGTCTAGTTTTTGGGGTTCCGTACGAAATAGGGCCGTATAAAACGTATATTTCGACACTCTCAAGGGAATCAAAATTTATAGGGTATTTTCCGTTGACCTAGAACTATGAAATTTGGCAAGTAATACCTAAGGCAGTAACACCGTCTTATACTACAAGTATAGAGAAAAATCAGAAAAGTCCTTTTCGAAAATCATATTTGGAGAAGCCGGTTGCGTTAACTTTGCACCTCATTTGTATCCGACGCCATACATACCAGGTGCAAACTTAACTTAACCCGGCCAGTTAAGATGGTATAGTATAAGTGTTTGGACGGAACCCTCGGTGCCCGAGTCAGACTCAAACTTGTCCATATTTTAAAATATCAAGTACCAGGTTAATACCTGATATTAAGTAATCCTAATGCTAATCAAACGACAACACAACAATATTAATAAAGGTAAATATTATGATTTTGAAGTAAGTATTCCTTAAGAAAAATAAATGGTTTCAGAATAAAAGTATAATCAGCAAAACTGCTAATTTCGCTAAACATATCAGCAAAATACGATGGTTTCGCCCAGCGTTACATTTGGACGCTGGATTACATTCATAACCGTGACGCGTGATTTTCATTTGTCACACGTCAATTAATAACAATAAATCAATTACAAAAGGCTTTGGCACAATATAACCAGCGTCGGCCCGAGCACGAACTCATAAACACCTTTCTTCTGCTTATTATCCTTTTGACGCCTAAAGTCCTATAGAAAACACGTGCCATTTTAACAGCTTTTGTTCTCAATTAGCTGGCCTTCACTTTAATATACGGTGCTTGGTGATGACTGATGACGATCTGTTTTTTTTACTGGCTATGACGTCAGCATTGTTTTGTGGCTCTCCTTCTCAAAATGTTCTCAGGGCTCAGAAGGTTCAATCTACTTAAAGTGAGTTCTCGACCATAAAACGCTGTGTTTTGCACTATTATGATCGTGAACAACCACTAATGTATTTATAACGCGTCATTAAATTTTAGCATGTCTGGGAATAACGCATTGAATACAATCTAAACCTTACCTATAATTTAAAATTTGAGTACAATTTAATGTAGCAATAATTGCTTCGTAATTGGTTTAGTAGGCCTCGGGCGAGGCCGTAGATTCCCAATGCATCGAATTTATATGAAATCTACTTTACAGAGAGGACTTCACTATAACTCACCTAAATGTAAAAAAGGTGCCATAATTTATGAATACCACTATTTTTCAATTCTGCGGCTCATTACGTATTTTATTCAGAAAAAGCCAGAAATATCTTAACCATTAAATCCATAGAATATTCCAGGGAATGAATGAAAAATATCGCATAGATTGATACACATATATGAGTAGGTATTCTTTTCACAACAGTGTAAAATTGACAGTTAACTGGAATAACACTTCCAAAGTGCGCTCAGAAACATTTTAATTCGGACCATCCCGCTGTTGCAGCCATTGACCTCGAGGGAAATGTTTTCCAATTTCCATTGAGCACTACGCACGTCGTCCTTGCTAAGGTGGGTTTATATAGTATTGACACTAACGAGAGGAATTTATTATCTCGTTAGTTGCAAAACAGATATACTTACTTAGGTAAAAAATAAACGTCTGTACAGTGAAGATATTGTGATAATTCACTAAACTTAAAAAAATATTTCTTTGTTTTTTTTTTATCTTTGTATGCTTTTGCGACTTCGCTACGCTTAAAAGGTTAATCCTATTTTAACTATGTATTTTTTGTGTATGTGCAATGTACATTGAGCTGCAGAATTGCATGGCATGGTATGGGTAACTGGAGATTCAAAAATGTTTATATGATACTTTTTACTCACCCAATTACCTACGGATAATAAAAAAAACAGGATGACTTTACTTCTGGGCGATCACGGCTACCTTCAAGTAGTAAAGCGGCCTTGACACAGGAAAAATTTAGGCCGTAAAGTGTCATGTTCCCACGTTTTAGCGGCCGGGTACCCAACATCAAGGGTTTGCGTAACACATCGACAAAAAGTGACTTAGCTGTTTAGTTATTTTTGTATTAAATCGTATGTATTGTATTTGTCTTGTTTCCTTTTGTAAAATTAATTGGTGTGCAATAAAGTATCGTTGTTGTTGTTGTTGTAAGTCTAAGGTACCGTATGGTGGGGTTGCTTTAGCCCTGGTAGTGCCATTGTTCGTCCATTTAAATGAATAAAACTAAAGACGTAGTTTTTCAGAAATCACTAATTAAGTTAAATTGGTTTTAACGGGTGGTTGACTCAATTAAGCTCAACCTTACGGTATTTACGTATGCGCCATGTTACCTGAAATAAAGAATTTAAATTTTTATTCAATATGTATAAAAAAAGTAAACATTCAATTGACAATAGCTTAAAATGACCAGAACAACCCGTGCGGAAACATTTTAATTTCCACGATTCCGCTGCTCTCCATCGACGTCGAGGGAAATGTTTTCCAATTTCCATTGAGCACGTCGCGTTCCATTGAACATGTCTTCGCTGTGGCCTGTAACATTTGCAGCTAACGAGATAGTGTCACTAAATTGAATGTACAGCCAAGAAACTTGAAACCATTTTCACACGAGTCTCAATGGCAAAGCGAGCGAAGCGTCTCCGTTTCAGCTTGGCCCAAATTTGTATGTCCGGATGTTTGGATGTCCAGAAGCTTTCCAGCTGTCCTCGCCTAGCGGTAGCAATACTCGTTAAATTTTCATGACATTTTGTGAGTAGTTTCGATAAGTGACAGGGCGCGTGCCCGCTGTGTTCGGTTGGCCGCCGCCGCGACTGATCGTCTCTCTGGATGATGAATCGCGTACCGATTCGAAACATGTCGAGCGTTATTCGACTTCTACGACGTGAGTAACCCCGTTTAAGTATTTTTTGAGATATCTGAGACTCACGGTAGTTTTCTATGTGAAAGAGATATTGGGGGTTGAAAATGTAAAAAATTACTAGTTTCGGTAATTTCGGAAAAAAACTCGCGTGGTCTACAGCTCGCTGAGCCACTAATGAATAACATGGAAGTCCACTAACGAGAGAGAGAGAGAGAGAGAGAGAGAAAGAGAGAACCTTCTGTAGTGTTTTATTCTATGACATTATGAGCATTTGTGGAAAGTGTGTGGTATGCATAAAACCGCATCGTTGAGTTCGTCCTAACAGTGCTAACTCTGCATCCTGCACCCCCATCTCACTGAATCAACTGTTATGTGTACTCTGTGAGCTCGCTAGTTCCGAAACTGCTGAAATATGTTTTTTTTTTACGTTTTCAACACCCATATCTACGTCATTTAAAAAAACGGAAAATACTTAATTTAACCATCGAACCTTTTCAAAAATTTCAAGAGAATCAGTTGAGTAGTGTGACCTGTAGTCAAGAACATTCAGATATCTGGACAACCGGACAACCGGACAAACGGACATACCTACTAAAAATATCGCTGAAAAGAAGACGCTTCGCTTGCTCAATCAATAAGTACTTATATAAAAATTTACTAGAAGGCGTCCACGAAGGTAGAAAAGTTATTTAACTCTCTGTTTTTTGACATTATATACCGTCGCCGAGGCACGAAACAGATTGATGGTAACACTCCCAATACGCATTCACCGCGTATTAGCGCTACGGGCTACGCTCGTAGCCGATAACATGGGAAAAGCCGTATGTAGCGAAAACTTACTACGAGCAGAGCGCCCGGCTACCGGGTTGCTGGTGTCGAAAGTGTTAAAGAAAATATTAATGAGTATAGCGTAGAACGGGGCTTGACAAATATGTGCGTTTTTGTTTGTAGCCAACGTAAGGTACAGACATCTCTTGCAGTAATAAAATACCTAAATAACAGTTATTTCTCAACACAGGTCTCCTTGTGAAATACCGGTAGACTCAGACATGTAAAAGTGCCCTTGTGGCCTACTTACATAATAAAGTAAATTATTAAATTTCGTTATTATTATTTACGCCTACGGTTCCTAGCATTCAATATTTGTATACCTTTAAATTTGGTGTTTTTTTTCTTTAAGAAATGTCATATTATTCAATATAACTTAAGTACTCGTAAGCACCTAGTTCTACTTATTTTTGAGAGGTATATTTATTATGTATTGTTCTATTTTCTATGTATGTATGTATGTATAGTATAAGGCTTGTATAGCCAAGATAATTATTATAATTTAGGCCACAAAGAGCTATAGCCATAGCATAAAAAAAATACGTGCTAGTTTTACATTAGATATCTTTATTTCTTATTGAAAACTATAGGTACGTCATATTTTACATAACATAAATAAAATACGGAACGAATTCATAATAAGATCGGAAGGGGCATATAAAATAACAGTAAAAACAAAAGAAAAATATGTAGGTTCCTAAATTTAGGCCAACTGTACCTAGGACATTATCTATTTCTTTAGGAGTTTCGTAATTTCGGAAATATGATTTTCAAACGTTTGTCTTTAGGCACTCAATGCTTAGAAATGTTGATTTTGGAAATTGCGCTACGGACCTACGTAAATATCGACGCTTGAAAGGAGAAATTATCCAAGCGACACAGAGAACTTTACAGGAGAGCCAAATACGTTGAACTTTATCGAACATTATTATAAAAAGAAATTATAATCCAATTTTTTAAAAGAAGCATTTCATTTAAACATCAACATGATTTCTATATTATGATGTTTTTGTTACTTTACACATTAATGCCATATTTTAAGATTTAGTCGTCGCTTACGCAAAATGGCTGTCGAAATAGAACAAGGTAAAATTATCCAAAACGACACGTTTCACGAGAAATTTGTCAGGTAAACATTCTCATCTACATTTTACATAAAATATCTAATTTTACATAAAATATAAGTGCATAAGATGCTCATGTTATGGGCAGATAAATATCTATACCTACTATTATAAAATTCTAAATTTATATGGAAAATTATTTTTCTATGGAGATAGAGTCATGATTTTAGGAAAGTCTTAATAGCGTGCTGCAGGATCGTCATTTCTTTTCTATGGGCACGCGGCGCCGTGCCAACCTGGCGCCATCTCTTTGCATAATTTCCTTTGTCCTCGTATCACGCTGAAACGGCTGGACAAAACCAATTTTGGTGCAGGGATAGCTGGACATCCAAAGATGGTAACAGGATACTTTATATCCGTCTACGGTAAAGAAAAAAATACGCGGACGAAGTTGCGGGCATCTCCTAGTATGAGAATATCTGTATAACATACGGTACGGGCAAAGGTTTAGGTAAGGTTTTCCTATTTCACGGTACGGAGGACTGGCGCCTGGTGCGAGTGGGGTTAAGTGCCGCCGGAGGGCTCTGTCGGATCGACTTCGGACTTCAGACGACTTGCGACACAAGTATATTATGTCAGATAATATAAGTAAATGCTTGACCCGATCTGAAGTCTTACTCCACCCTAAGTGTTATCGCCGTCTCTTTCACATTTCACCTTCATTCACTTCACAACAGTAAAACCTTGTCGACCTCATACTCGCGTCATCCGCACGCCTGCCAAATCTAAAGAAAAATAAAGAAACAAAATATATATATTCGAAAATTGACATCCGTCGCGTAAAATTAAGATGAAACCACAGGATGAAACTCTTGCATAAAAATATATAAAAAAACTGCGTTACCGCGCATAATAACGAAGTGTGTTAAAGTGGTGAAGAAGGAAATGAACCAGCGCACGGCGGGGTCGCCGGACTCAACCAACTTCGGCATAAGGTACAGCAGGCTTCGTCTTCATACATCTCATATTCGCCTCGGGACACATAGGGACCTTCGTCCCTGCTCGAAGACACAATTAACTAACTATACACCGATAGAACTTCACACTTTGTTCTAAGCTTTATATTAGTTTACAAATGTACAGTTATCAGTGTCTTCGTTTGTACCAGCGCCTGGTCCGAGTGAGGCTTAGGATTACATACTAACTACTGCCCGTTGGCTTATATACTATCAGTTTACGTTAAGTTTGCAGTTGCACCTGGTAACTATGTCGTCGGATACAAATGAGGTCCAAACATAACGTTTCGTTATCGATTGTTTCCTTCTCCAAAACTTATCCAAACGTAACAAAACAATGGAAACTAAACAGAAATACTGTACTCTGTGACGGACCGCTTCGAGTTTTGCCCAAATCATTATAGAATTTGCGTACTAGGCGGCCGTTTGCGGTGGAATTACGGAACAGACGCTTAGTACACAAATGTTATAATAATAAGCGCAAAAATCGGTCTGTAAAGATTATTTAAGTTTTGAAGGAGGAAACAAACGACAACGAAACTGTAGATAGTATATGGTCAATGTTAGAATGAGTCTGTTTAAGAAAAAAAGAGATTCTCTTGGCACGTTTCGAGTATATATAAATTTGAATATTGTAGGTCTAGAAATAACAAGATAATTTAATATTTAGATCGCCTTTTAATTGACTTGGGTAGGTTCGTTCTTTACACTGTATAAATAATTTTAAATTATAAAAACCAGGGGTGAATCGTGATTCACCCAATCCAATCAGTCTTCGTAGGTTCGAATAAAATTGAAAATATTTGCTCCTAATTATATTAAAAGCCGGTACACTGATTGGACATTACCCCAGAATTTGTCAAATAAAAACGCTAAATAAGAAACCTTTAAAAGGCTCTTTGCAAATGAAACATCAATCAGATTCGTTTCCATAATGAAACATAAAAGTCTTCGTTTATTATTTAAGGCTCTAGTGGAAGTTTGCTTTCAACGCGAAAAATCCCCGAACGGACTTGCGACATTGTTATTTATATGGGAAACGTTAACGGGATCGACACGTTTTCTTACATTGGAAACGTACACTCGAGGCTCCGATCGGCGGGCAAGTATCAATGAAAAGGACCCTAAAAATGTCCCAACTATGTGCGAACTGGATGGCGGGAGCATTACAGCCGGAGCGCAGTAATAAAATTGAGCGATAGTGGCAATTGTTCCGCTGATACACCATAAATTCAACCCTCGGCTAAGCTTCGAGATCTAAGATAAGTGGACACGATTACCTATAGTATATCCGAATTTTTGTTTCCCATCTGTAACGTTTCGCTAAATTTTAATCTGTTCCAAAGCCAGTTTGTTCCAAAACTGTTCATATTTCAGAATAATTATAAAACAAACATAAGCTGACCTAATGGGTTCTTGAAAATCATGAGTTGTTAATTAATGTTTCCCAGTGCTAAGTATTGTAAAACAAGGCTTCAACATATAGGCTTTAAATACGGGCCACGCAACATCTTTATTTTCAATGAATATTTTGTAGAACTAATACGATATGTGGATATACCTAATTCAATCATGTGTCTCGCATGCAAAATTAATGTTATTGTTGGTGCAATTAACAAATTTCATTGGTTATCGTACCTACTCGCATATTTATTCATTAAAACTGCTAATAAAGGCAGGCTAAATCCCGAGATTTCATATACATGATACAGAAACTGTAGAGTGATTACTGCTGTAGATCAACATGAAGCGGATGTGTTTCACGCCTGATAAATTTTTATGAAAGCTGGTTACACGTGGTGGACGTTAGTCTGCTAGCGAAAATCAAATGTATATATTTTAATAAGCATTTGTTTTTTTAATATATTTCTTTTTATTTAAACTATTTTTCTTATTTCAAATAAGTACAAATAGCGGATTGAGGCCAAACAGAGATAAAATCAGTGCCAGAGCAGTGGCGAAACGTCTTTCGTACTTTAGCGAAAAAAGTTATGATTTGAGCGGGGTTTGAACCACCGTCTCCACCTTTCCGGGCCAGACGGACAAACTACCAATTGTTCTATGAAAGCCACTAGTGAAATATATTAAATTCTCAATATTCACATCCGAAGTCGCACATCGAGTATATTTCCCAACATGACACCGCCGGCGGTGATTCAACATTTGGACAGCCGTTGATTCCGCAAACATGGTCGCAGGAAACATTTCCACACGTAGATATGGACGTCAGGGAAAACTGGCCAAAAGCTTGTCGGGCCATGCTCAGTGTGGGTTCCATAGCTATTATTGCAATAACACTATATTTTGTAGTTTTTTTTCGTCGTGTGTTGTTGTTGTTGAGTTGGGCGACTATTAACAACCCTTAGACTAACAGATCCGTAGTTGTTTTGTTCTCCTAAATCAACGATATTACCTACATTTTTTTTACAGGTTTTGTAAACCAACAGTTCCGTTAAGCTATTTATTAGAGGCAGACAGAGATCTTTACAGGAAAATAGTCTTAACGCCCCCTCATTGTTATTAAAGGCCTATCCAATGTTATTATAAAGGCCTATGCAAAGAAATCGCACACTGTGGGATAGATGAAAATTCATCGCTTCATTTTACGTGTAGGTAAGAAATTTTTACTAAATTTTATTTGTTCATATTGTAGGCGTATTTAATATATGTAAAACAGTATTTTGGCGAAGCCACGGATAGTCGGGCAGACAAACATGGTGAAACTAAAAAAGTTCTTTGTTAGGACTAAGGATCCTTAAAAAATGGAAATGTAAAAGGCTACATTCATTTCTCGCCTTAAATGCATTGGGCGGTTGGGGCCTGTTTGTTTGCAAGCGGCAACACCAGCAACATTTAGCTCGAATTAATGGCGGGTACATAATCATGCGACGGGTCAGCGTTACTAGTGATGTGTTGTCCCAGATATATAGCGATAATATTCCTGGTAATATTCCAGCTTATTGGGGATCAGATTTTTTTTATTTGCATATGATGATTTGATTTGGTCAAAGATTGCTAGAAGTAGGGAGGAACCGAAATCCCAAGAGAACAAGAGGTTTTGGCGATCAGTTGGATGTCGAATATACGAAGGGGGTTAATGTGTATATGATATTTGTAGCTACACTAGCACCTCTAGCATAACTGTGACATGCGACTCTTTGTCGCGCGATATATTCTACCTGTCCCTTTCCTTTTAACAGCTTGGCCTATTTGCGAGCGGCAACACCAGCTTCAATTAACTCGAATTAATGGTGGATACATAATTATGCTCAAGTGCTCGAGTGGAGACCTCGGACCAGCAAGCGCAGCGTGGGACGTCCACCTACAAGATGGACAGATGACCTTATAAAGGTCGCCGGAAGGCGCTGGATGCAGGTCGCTTCCAACCGGTATAATGGAAGTCCAAAGGGGAGGCCTATGTTCAGCAGTGGACGTCCTATGGCTGAGATGATGATGATGATGATGACATAATTATGCGAACCGATGGGGCAGCGTCAGCTATTAGTGATGCATTGTCCCAGAAACATAGCGGAAATATTTCCAGAAACATTCGCGGGATTCTTTGGGAAATTGGAATAAAAAAACGTAATCTGTCTTAGATATATGTATTGACTTTGTCTGTTTGCTCGTTATTTATAGTCATCTCTTAACGTAGGTAATTCTCTCAATTTCTGGAAATTACTCCCGAACTCCCGATAACATTTTCAAATTACCAATGCTCTTCGCACTGCCCACGGTCGCTGCGCCCAATACAATAATTGCTATGGTTAGATAGGTTCTTCCAAATGCGTCATACACGTAGTTCAAAATATACAATATATGTTCATTTATTTTACACAGAATTCCCGTGAGTCTTAGACACATTAAAACACTTATGAAACGTCTTATAAGTCGAATAAGTATGTCGATTCAAAACAAGTCGACCAATATTCGACTTGTACGACGCGAGTAAATCCGTTTCATATGTGTTTTTATCTATCCAAATATCATAAAGCCTCCATGATGCGTTCAAGAACCGCACATTATGACCACCATAAAAATAGTCTGTTTTGTTAGAACACATTTCTTATCTGTGAAAATGTTATTATTGCTAAATAATAACATCGATTTCGATAATATTATTTAGTCAAATTTCGAACATCTTTGAAAAACAAAGAAATTTGATTTGACATCTATTCTAATATCAGTCGAGATGACGTTTAGTTAGAAATGATTTGTCAATTTGCATCAAATTAGACAAATGTCGCACGTTAGTAAGATATCGACCGATATGATAGTTGGGGCCAACTCTAGTTTGTCTCTGAATAAAAAAAAACTATGACAGCTGCCAGAAAACTTCATTACCGCCAGTATCGGGTAATATTTGTCGTTATGTGCGACTCCTGAATGCATCATGGAGGCCTATGATATGTGGCTAGATAAAGTAGTGTATGTAACTGTACATAATTAGGCATTAAAGCACTCGTGTGATGTTATTATGAAACTTGCCTTCGGCGCGTTACATAAACCCACACTCGTGTTTAATACCCTTCATTATATACAGTCACATAAACTACTATAATAATAATGTGTAGTTTGTGATTACCCCTTAGAGCGCAACGGTGTATCCTCCTAAAGAAAAAATCTCATTAACAGGGCTATTCAATTTCAACCAACATAAATGTTATGTATCCGTATATTGTATGGTTGGATAAATCAGTATATATTTATAACCACAATATTATGTCTTCCTATACGGAAACTGAAATATTCACACGTCACATCACTAGCTTCAGCGGCGTAAGACCGTTTCAAATTTTAATGAAAACCCACGCGTGATGGATGTATAACAAACCGTTGTAATTTCACCCAAATTAACGTTATAGTACTCATTATAGTACCTGTTATACTCATTATAGTAACTCTATAAAAGTTCTAGTGAAATGTTTTATTTTGAAACCAAAGGTTCCTTTAGGTGCTTAGAAACAGTATTGTCCTAAATAAACGAGGAAGAGGGTACTCATTAGCGATGGCTAATTGCCTTCGTTAAAATAACATCCGAATTATTTGGACGGTTTTATTGTCATACAAGACATCACCTGAGCCTATCTCTCTCGACCTCATAAAAGCCATAATAAACATTTTTATACATTTAAATTAGCTTGCTAACGTATTCCGGAAAATTGACACGGGTTTATTACCTTTGCGAAGGTAAAACTGTGCGTCAGGACTTTGAACATCGCGGCTTAATAGCTGTAATAGGTATAGGTAGGTATATACCTACCGTATAGCAATGTTACTAATGAAAAAGTTCGTTACAGTTAGTTGTTATAAGTACAATTATTATTTGGTTAAAGACAGGGAACAAAAAAAAAAGTCTGGATAAAGATAACTGTATAATTTGCGTATTTTTGAAGTAGATAATAATTATACTAGGTATATTACCCAGCGCGCTTTTTTTCTTCTTCTTTATTTGTTAACATATTGAGCAATTTTTAATATAATTACAACATACCTACAGTGAGTGTGTTGTATATAAACTCAAGATCTGTATTAATTCCTATTTTCACGATTGTGAAATGAATCGGCGCCTCGTTGTTTGGCTTATTTCGCAAGATTCGAGTAACATTTTGGCTCCTTTCCTTTGTCAAAGTCGAAGTTAACTCGAACTTTTAATAAAGCGTAATATAGGAAGAGATACCTCCAATGCAGTAAACGACAATGTTGTAAATAACGCAGCGTCAGTATTTGCAGTTTATCCGGGTGATTCATATCGCGCGATGCGTTCGGAACGCGTCGATGGCATAGACCCGTGAAGTATGAACCCGCATTTGGCGTATTTTTTTGCGGAGATATTGCCGAAACGAAACATTCAATCATTCAGATTCATTAGAGTAAGAAGATATAAAGTTTTCTGGAGACAAATTATCACTCTATTTTTTACCACGGACAACAAAAAGAGGGGTATTACAAGTTTAACATGAGTATCCTGTGTATCTGTGTGTCTGTCTGTGGCATCATAGCTCCCAAACGGATGGACCAATTTGAGAGCAGTTTTTTACTTGAAAGACTTGTCCGTCAAGATGGTTCTTAGCTATGTTTGGTGGAAATAGGACCAGTACTTTCCAAGATATTCAGCTTTACATGACAAGATCTCAGCCAATATAGAACCTCAGAATTCCAAATTTTAGCTATGTTCAGTTTGAGTGGCATTTTCTATTCTCATTTATTGAAAGTCTGATGATGACATGTATCGGGAGTGTTCTAAATTTTAAATTTAGGTTATTTTTAAATTCAAAATACTTTTCTAAATACTCTCTTAATATTTTTACTAGGATTATGGTACCTTTTTATATATCGTGAATAGGTAGGTATTCGTTCAGTTTTGTATAGGAATACAAAACTTCAGAAGCAAAATTTTTGGCTGGTAATGGTAATACTTGATACTTTTAGCCACTAAAAGTTTTCGTTAGAACATTGTCTAAGCGACAGGCGTTATGATATTCGATACCATACACACACTTGCAATTCCGATTACCATCTTTAGTCATCTCTTACAACAGGCAGGTCAGAGGCCTATACTTTTATTAATTGTTTGGCATTTCTTACGAAGTGATTACATAAGTATATCTAATATCTTCACTAATTGGGTGGCGTTTTCATTACTTAGTAGAGTTTAGGTCTCGTCACACCAAATTGCTGCTTGCACCAACAGTAAAGTATGTGCAGTCAAACACATCGAATGAAATAAAGATAAATAAAAAAGAGGCCTCTACAAAGCAATTAATTATTTATTTCATCTTTATTTTATTGTACAAAATGATAAAATGCCATGATGATAACAGTCAAAATTTGGGCAAAGCAGATAATGGTGATGGAAGAGGAAAGACTTACTCCATAAGATAGACGTCGCTGGTTAGCGTTATCCGCACCCACAAACTGCTCGCGCAGAAAGGTACTTTAAATGCAAATCGGGACAAAGTTCAAAACGTGCACCGCAATGCAGCCGTGGTTCAGAAATTTATATTAATGGCAGGTCTTAAATCCGCAGTAACTCAAAAACTTTCAATATTTTTATCATCTCTGTTCCGCCTTGTGGTTTTACGACAATTTAGACCGTTTTAGTGCGATGTAACTCTCTGCGCAGCCGTTCACAACAAAGTTAAATCTATTTTACTTTGTATGCGTGGGTTTTATGGAAAATTACTTTTCTAGACGTTCAGAAAGGTGATGCGGAAACATAATGTAAATATTGTAATAAGGTTTCAGCATCACCTTTCAGTTAAAAAAAAGGCTGCATTAAACCGAAACTTTTATTTAGAGATTAACGCTAACCTTCAGTACCCTTACCATGATTTAACGTGACCGTACTCGTTAGCAACTGCGTAAAGGATTTATATGGAGAATAGTACAGCGCCCCTAGCGGTTACTTTGTAGAACTACAACTCTCCATACAAATCGTTTACGCTGTCGCTAGCGAGTACGGTCACTGTTAACTCATGGAAAGGGTACTGATAATTATGTCAAACTATTGTGAGGTTTTCACTAAAAGTTTGATCGAATCCAGCCTAAGTAGGAAGTTAGTTACAAAAAACCGGCCAAGTGCAAGTCTGACTCGCGCACCGAGGGTTCGGTTGACGCAACCGATCACGTTTGTTGTATGGGAGCCCCCTTAAATATTAATCTTATTCTGTTTTTTAGTATTTGTTGTTATAGTAAAAGAAATACATCATTTGTGAAAATTTCAACTGTCTAGCTATCACGGTTTACGAGATACAGTATGGTGACAGACGGACGGCGGAGGCTTAGTAATAGGGTCCCGAATTTACCCTTTGGGTAAAAAACCCTAAAAATGACAAAAACCCTAAAACTTATGTAATACCTGAACGACCCCTTATCCTCATCGACATCCGTGCGTTTTCCAGTAGATTGTTTGGCATCGGCCTCGCGAATACATCCTGTTACACGAACGGATAGTTTTCTGTCGTCTCATTAGGCTTAGGCCGGCAAGTAATCTCACGCTGACTTGATGCCCAAAGGAATCGCTTTTAATGGTTTTTAGAATGTGTTCGGCTAAAATTTAACGCCATGTTTTCCAGGGTTGTTAGTTATTAGCTAACACGAAAACGTAAGGTATAGGATTATACGTATAGCATTCTGGGGCTTTAACCGTCTCACTGTCATAGATCTTTCGATTATTGACGGAGGTGCATATTCTTCTATCATTCTAAGAATGATATAAGAAAACCTTCCTCTTTGTTCGGACGAAATCGGCTCGCATTTATAGCTAATCAAAAACTAAGAGGTGTTTAACATAGATTGCGCTATGAAATATTACCAAACTACTATATTCAACTATCTTGACGACGCGGTTGGCGCAGTGGTTAAGCAACTGCCTACTGAGCCGACGGTCTCGGGTTCGAATCCCGGCAAGGGCAAATATTCGTGTGATGAACTTGATTATTTGTGCCTGGGTCATGGATGTTATTTGTATTTAAGTATGTATTTATCTATATAAGTATGTATATCGTCGTCTAGTGTCCATAACACAAGCCTACCAGAGCTTACTGTCGGACTAGATTGATTTGTGTGAGGTTGTCAAAAAAAGGAAAAAAAAAAGAAAGAAAGAAAGAAATTTAATTAAAGCGATCTGTGTACGGATAAAGTAAGCCACCTTATGTAGACACTACTTCACATTAAGATTATCTAACATCCCATATGCTTAACAAGCCAAATACGGAAATTTGGATTGGATACTATGAAAGCTTAGTGCATGGGTTACTTTGAGTCACCTTTCAGCTCGTAAACTAAGTGCAGCCTTAAATGCAATTAAGAAATACAAGATCAGATTGAACATTGTACTGAATCAATAAAGTCCTAGAGCATTTAAAGATTTACCAACATTCTATGATTGGATATAAAATTCCATAGAGCTTAATTGGAATTGAAAAATGATAGTACTTTTTATTTGTGCATTTAGCACAAATAACTCATTGCTTCAGCCATATAAGACATTAGATTAGAAGTAACGTTTCCTCAAATGTATCCCACAGGAAGACTCAATACTGATACTCGTACGTATTTCAACTTGATGTAATAACTGCTACTGAAAGTGGAAGCTTTTAGCCATGTAATAACTGTATTGTTGTACAATACACACACATCAACACAAGTGGATGGTTGATGGAACCGTGATCATGGAAAGTAAATTTAGACACGATGACTCTTGAGTGTTCTTGTGTCTTTTACATGTACTCGACTTGAACTTACCGCGCAATACCAGAACCTCTATTAACACAACTGAGATACGTGACTCTTTCTCGCGCGAGAAATATTACCTGTGTCTTTCTTCACAGTACTGTGAGAGAGTGACGGACGATGCTATGTCGCGCGATAAGTTTGACTCGTGAAAACAAGTCGTGCTTGATGGGCTGTTAAGCTGTCCTTGGACAAAAAATCAACCACAGTCGATAATAAGCGCTATGATTGATATCTATAAAACAATAGGTACCATGTAAAAATAAACTAATCATAGATTCTGAATCCAAATAACGTAAGTCACGTATCGGAGAAATAAGTTTCTGTCAAAAATGACATTTTAGTGGCAAGCTTTTATAGCCGACTGTACTTTTCTTTAGATATCCATCAAATGCTCACTGAGACAATTCTAAAGAGCCCAAGCTCGGTAGGATTGCTTTTTCTATTATAGAGTTCCTATGGCCACCTTCCGGCTCCATCATCAGATCAGCCCCATGGTACCATATTATTGTATTGTCATCAAAGTTAAGTAAGTAGGTATGCAAAATTTTAGCTCAATCGGTTGACGATATCTGCTTCAAAATTGAGTTGCAAGATTTCACCCAAACATACATACTTTAAACATACCATGCAAGCTAAATAAAAGCTTGTAAAATAAAAACAAATTATACCACAAAATCGTTCTTAAAAGTACGTATATGTCGTGATATCTCGTGAGATATATATTAGGTCGTCCTAATGAGAAAAACAGAGGTTTATAATTTTAAACTATAAACTAAACTAATAGCATCGCAATAAAATAGTGGATTGCTCTACAAGGGTGTTAAACAAGCCATTTCGCGCGAGATGGTAAATGCAGTCCCGGTCCAATTTTACAACAGACTGTAGAACATTTTAGTGCTTATTTATTCTACGTTTCGTTTTATCACCGAGCAAATAAAACAGAGGTTACTCTAAAGATCGAAATTTTAACTACATATTGTGCTGTCTCTCTCGTACAATATTTTATTGAGCGGGACGGCACGATACGAATTCACATTTCGGACTTTGGAGTAATTCCTATGTAAGTGACGAGGTATTAGGAACACTAGCCGAATAATATATATACTTCACTAATGACATTCATGATAATTACAACTTCAACTCGAAATTGACAGTTAAAATAGAGATACTTAAAACTACATCTATTTAAGAGGCCTTATTCCTTTTAAAATTTATTTTTTTCATATTATGACGAATATATTGATAATTTCAACCAACTTTTTGAAGTGAATAACACTTTTTCCCGAGTTCTAGGTAGTAATGTAGTTATTTCATGCTTACATTGCGTGCAGTCGAAAATAAGTTGAAAAAACGAATTTTCCACGTGAATTTTGTCAATTTCGAGTAGTTTTTCGAACAAAAATTATCAATGAATAATTCAAACTGTAGGTTTCAAATATATACCAATAAATCCCAATAGCCCTGTTCTAGGTAGTAACAATAAAATGTTAAGAAACATGTTTGATCATAGAGAAAAATGTCTAAACAATCAGCATTTTAAGAGGAATAAGGCCTCTTAAATAGAAATGAATTACCTTTCACTAGATATAAAATGAAAACTAAGAAATTCGTTTACGGAGTACACGCTCAGTTCACACAACCATTTAACCCTAGACGTGCAGATCCCAAAATAATGTTAAAATAAATATCCTCCTTTATGGTTTATCGTCCATGATAATTATATGTCTCCCGCCTCTGGTAATGCGCGGTGTAATTAGGCTGGAGCCTGAGTTAAGGGGCGGCTGCGGTTTGGCTGTTACGGTTACCGGTAAGTGGGATACGTGTCGTATAAATTGCTTTGTAGATCTTCTAATGACAACACGAGGTGGATAAAATAGGTCGATACATTTTTAGTACAACAAAATTTGAGAAAATTTTGTTATAGGCTTTAAAACCGCAGGGAGCCTTTGATGGTTGAGTTTATCATGTGATCAATAAATGATAAAGCATAATGTCACTTACCCTCGCATTTCGTCAATACGTAGCGGATGCTTTGTCACTTATTTATCGCGTGATACAAGCAACCATCACAGGCCCGCTGCAGATTTCAAAATAATTTGAAAATATTCTCCTTTATGTTGTATCGTCTCCATAATATATGTCTCCCGCCCCCGGTATTGCACGGTGTAATTAGGCTGGAGCCTGAGTTAAGGGGCGGCTGCGGTTTGGCTGTTACGGTCGCCGGTAAGTGGGATACGTGTCGTATAAATTGCTCCGTAGATCTTCTAATGACAACACGAGGTGGATAAAATAGGTCGATACATTTTTAGTACAAGAAAACTTGAGCAAATTTTGTTATAGACCCCCTGGTCTATAACAAAATTTGCTCTATAGCATTAAATTTGGTCTATAGGAAAATTTGGCCTATGATAGTTGAGTTTATCACGTGATAAATAAGTGATAAAGCATCTGTCACTCACACTCGCATTTCGTCAATAGGTGACGGATGCTTTGTCACTTATTTATTGCGTGATAAAAGCAACCATCATAGGCTCGCAGTTTTACTTGAAAATAAGTGATAACTATCCGTTGCACAGCACTCACCTTTAATTTTTTATTTTGGACCAAGCGATAAATTGGGGCATTATGATTAATGCGTCAGGTACTAACTATTAAGTCATAAATTGGAGATTTTTTCATAATGGGTTAGGATTTTATTTTTGCCTAAAACTTACTCAGTTAGGTAACCGACCGAAGCACGTATTCACAATGGCCATTATTAAAAATACCCAATTCATCACTACGCACATTTAAATTACTTTGTCTCAATAGCTCAATGATTCTTATTCAAACAAACGGAGTCAAAGCGGGTTAGTTCTCTTTTTATACAGAATCCTTTAAGAGAGTTATCGGCACTCGATATTCAATAGATGCGTGAAATATTGTATGAACATTGACGCGAGGGTTAACCCATAACCGTACCATTTCGATCCCTGTCGCAGATTAGATTATTTATAGCCACATTCTTTGCGTCTTTTGAAAAGTAAACTACTGTGATAAATATGTATACTGTGTAATCTGTTTTTGTCAATATACGGCTGAAAACCTTATCCACTTCGCAATTTGTGATACTTAATGCTAATAAATAAAGACGATAAATGAATAAATAGGGATAATACGCACAGCAATACACTTTATTATTCAAGAACGTTATTAGTTAAGGTTCGAATGATGCTTTAATGTAAGTAAGAAGTAGGGTATTTTTAGTCTGGAGAGAGTGGAGAGTCCCGAAGGTAATGGGATTTAAAAATCTCTGAACTGTAAGCCATAAGTGTAAGTTTCTTTTGTCGCAAATAACGCCTAGAAAATGTTTCTGATTAACGTTATTTAAAAAATGGAGTGTCGCAATGTCGTTTTCTAACTAAAAATAAAACTAACTGCGCCGGCTCAGCAAACCAAAACTAGTCTTGGCCTCCGGCACAAGAGCTCGCCACTTTACTCGATCCTGCGCAATCTCTCGCCAGTTTGTGGCTCCGAGCTCACGCAGATCCTTCTCTACCAGATCTATCCAGCGGTTATAAAGTGGTTTTCTGCTAGGAATATAATTTTATTCCATTCAAGGTTGAGCCTCTGGGTCCATGCGTGCCTAGACCAAAGCAGTTCTATAAACAACTATCCTAAAGACTAGTCGACACCACGGGAGACCGAAGAGCTTCCTCGCTCAACGTATTAGTGTTGCCATACCTTGGGAAATGCTGCCAGTGTCTTCGAGACCTTGCCAAAGGGGCCCGATTTAAGTCTGTTTTAATATATTTTAACATAGTTTTAGCGTTCATTTATTTAGTTTATAGTCATAGTTTAACATTTTATACTAAACTAGCGACCAGCCCCGGCTTCGCGCGGGTGCAATGCTAATTAATTATGCATGTACTCGTATTTTACATTATATACCTTCCTCTTGAATCACTCTAACTATCTATTAAAACCGCATCAAAATCCGTTGCGTAGTTTTAAAAACTTACACGTGCTTACACTTGAAACTCTGAAATACACTCACATCCCACCCTGCCGACGTGACGTTAATGAGTTTTCCTTTTCCATCGCTTAGTATACCTACTTCTATCTATCTATCCAGGGATCGGATACCGTTATTTGGCTACATACAAAATACCGTTATTCAATTTCGGGTTTTCGCTTATTATTACACATTTTATATCATAGTGGGCTTATTTCAAAGATCTATCTATAACGAAATTCTATTTAATAACATTTGAAAAAAAAAATGGGCAAGTGTGAGTCCGACTCGCGCATAAAGGGTTCCGTACCATAATCTATAACAAGTTTGTTGTATGGGAGCCCCCCTTAAATATTTATTTTATTTTATTTTTAGTATTTGTTGTTATAGCGGCAATATAATAAATACATCATCTGTGAAAATTTCACCGTTCTTGAGATACAGCCTGGTCACAGACGGACGGATGGACGGACGGACGAACAGCGAAGTCTCAGTAATAGGGTCCCGTTTTTACGCTTTGGGTACGGAACCCTAAAAAAGCAAGACATTAGAAAGATAATTATTTAAATTTTAATTAATATCGGTATCTATCTATCAAACAGCATAAGTAAGTAAGTAAGTAAACACTTTATTGTACAAAAAAACAGTTAAAAAATAGATCTATTACAAATATAGGTACAAAGGCGAACTTATCGCTATAAGGGATCTCTTCCAGTTAACCTTTGAGTATACCTACCTAATTATAGGAAAGTACTAAGTCACATAATGTTTAGTCGCGAATGCTACTTTTTAGGGTTCCGTACCCAAAGGGTTTTTACCCTTATATTAAAAATTTATTAAAAATATTAATAACTATTCACTAATTGAGCATAAATCACAGATCATATGATCTTTACTCTAAATACTTAATAAAATCCGTATGGCACTGCGGAGCTCGGTGTGACATACCCTGCGGCACGCACCGCGTCTCCGTCCGAGCGCGCGAGTCGTCGTGCGTCTCGCTACTCCGCGCGTCGAGGCGGAGCCAGTGTGTCAAATCATGCGATTTTTTTATACAAAATCAAGATTCTACATACAAAGTTAAAAAACGCATCAACGGACGCCGCTGCGCTGCGAGATGCGGAGCAGTGTGACAACCGCCTAACGCGGGACGTCGTGCATCGCAGCTCCGGACGGAGATGCTGAGAAAACTCGGACGTTGGTGCGTTCTCTCCGCATGCGAGTCCGTAGCTCCGCGTCTCGCAACGAGACGCGGCGGCAGTGTGACAACCGCCTTACTTCCGTCTCGTGTTCATTTCACATTCGAACGTTAAGGTGAAAACAGTTCCTATTTGTCGATAAAATGGAAACGGAACTTATTCAGAACGCTGCGGTGATACTTTCAGCTTGGTTTTTGTACAATCGAGTCATTAATTCTGGGTACATTCCTATTTACAAACCAGACCGATAAATGGGTATTTTGCTAGAGATTACGAAACGTTTTTTAATTGCACCCGCATGTCAACCGCGTCATTTGATTATTTGCTAAGCAAAATTGGAGTGATTATTACTGGCGCGGACACAAATCGACGTTCTATTACAGCCGAAGAAAAGCTTTAGCTTACACTCAAGTACTTAAGTAATAATCTACTATGTACTTCAATCTTCAATTATACTTTTATAAGAATTCCGTATATTTTGATTATGATTAAAACCGATACTTACTATAAAACTAAATAAATTTGGAATTAAATAAAAACTTATTAGTTATTTTAGTTATTAAATATTGCTTTTATTTAATTCAAAATTTATTTATTACTTAAGTACTTGAGTGCAAGCTAAAGCTTTTCTTCGGCTGTAATAGAACGTCGATTTGTGTCCGCGCCAGTAATAATCACTCCAATTTTGCTTAGCAAATAATCAAATGACGCGGTTGACATGCGAGTGCAATTAAAAAACGTTTCGTAATCTCTAGAAAAAGACCCATTTATCGGTCTGGTTTGTAAATAGGAATGTACCCAGAATTAATGACTCGATTGTACAAAAACCAAGCTGAAAGTATCACCGCAGCGTTCTGAATAAGTTCCGTTTCCATTTTATCGACAAATAGGAACTGTTTTCAACTTTTCACCTTAACGTTCGAATGTGAAATGAACACGAGACGGAAGTAACGCGGGACGTCGTGCATCGCAGCTCCGGACGGAGATGCTGAGAAAACTCGGACGTTGGTGCGTTGTCTCCGCATGCGAGTCCGTAGTTCCGCGTCTCGCAACGAGACGCGGCGGCAGTGTGACAACCGCCTAACTCAAGAACGGTGATAGATAGACAGTTGAAATTTTCACAGATGATGTATTTCTATTCATCATCATCATCATCATCATCTCAGCCATAGGACGTCCACTGCTGAACATAGGCCTCCCCTTTGGACTTCCATATATACCGGTTGGAAGCGACCTGCATCCAGCGCCTTCCGGCGACCTTTATAAGGTCATCTGTCCACCTTGTAGGTGGACGTCCTACGCTGCGCTTGCTGGTCCGAGGTCTCCACTCGAGCACTTTTCGGCCCCATCGGCCATCTGCTCTGCGTGCTATGTGGCCTGCCCATTGCCACTTCAACTTGCTAATCCGGTGAGCTATATCGGTCACTTTAGTTCGTCTACGGATTTCCTCATTTCTGATTCGATCACGTAGAGACACCCCGAGCATAGCCCTCTCCATTGCACGTTGAGCGACTTTGAGCTTTGAGATGAGGCCGATAGTGAAAGACCACGTTTCGGTGCCGTAAGTCATCACTGGTAACACACATTGGTTGAAGACTTTCGTCTTGAGGCACTGAGGTATGTCGGACGAAAAGACATTGCGTAGTTTCCCGAACGCTGCCCAGCCGAGTTGGATTCGGCGGTTGACCTCTTTCTCGAAGTTGGACCTACCTAATTGGACCACTTGTCCTAGGTAGATGTATGAGTCAACAACTTCGAGTACCGAGTTTTCAACAGAGACTGGGATGGGCACAACCTTGGCATTTGACATGAGTTTCGTCTTGTCCATGTTCATTTTTAAGCCCACCCGTTGAGAAACTCGATTGAGGTCATCGAGCATCATGCTGAGTTCCTCCATCGACTTTGCCATGACTACACACATGCTGTATTTCTATTGCCGCTATAATAACAAATACTAAAAATAAAATAAAATAAATATTTAAGTGGGGCTCACATACAACAAACTTATTATAGATTATGGTACGGAACCCTTCATGCGCGAGTCGGACACGCACTTGCCCAATTTTTTTTATTTGATCATTAATATCGAACAAAACAAACGTCGTGTAGTTTTTATTACGGAATTAAATTTTTTATCATGTGTGTGGTAAAGCAATTAGACAAATAACTTATACTAGCAAACGATTCCTAATATATACAAGAAACAAAATGCAGTAAAAGTGCCCTAGGTATATTCTACAGAAAGAAATCTAAAAATGAAAAATATTACAATGCCAAAATGCTTGAAAAATATTAAATCACAAATATCAATATTTCATCTATAAAAGACTTGCGTATTGTATACCGAAGGTTTTGATGCTCAAAGATGCTCCCGATGGGATATCATTTCAAAGTAAGCTCGAAGTTGCTAGGACTCATAGGATTCGAAAAAGTTGTCACTGCGAACGCGCCGGCCCGGGAGAACGGCTGTCATACTAAAGTTTACCGGTGATACAAATATAAATATGACGTTTGCAACCGAAAGAGTCCACTTAGTCACTTTTTTATAGAGATAAAATCTGTTTGCATCTTTTTATCAATGACCTGTCAATACTTTCTTACGATAAGCGACGAAAGGTTCTGGAGTGGCGGCCGCGTACCGGAAGACGCAGCGTGGTAGGGCTTAAGGCGACTCCGTACGTGGAATGGTGATTTTTAAAGTCCTAAGGCTCGTAATCTAGCCAACGGAAAAATCTGAAAAAAATATATGTTATTTTTGACTATTTCTTCTAAAAAATTATAGTTGGATTTTTTTTTAAAGCAATAATTACTATGGAAAAAATAATGTTGAAATAGGGTCGTTTTCAATTTTCAATTCCCTAAGGCTTCTAAACTACAAGTGATATTAACACGGCTCTTTCGCAAGAACATTGACAATTCATTGATCTTTAATCGTATTGTTTAAAAGTTAGTAAAATGGAAATTCGGTCTAATAAAGCATCAAAAAAACTGAATTTCCGCGAGCGCGGCCATGCCCGGGCTGCGAGCTCAGTGTAAATCTAACCGTCGAAGGGGAAGGCTGTGTCACTTGCTCTCGCGATCCATCTAGTTACGGAAAATTGTTATAGTACCGGATCCCGCGGAGGTTCGATCTGTCTTCGTGCGTTTAAAGTGTATTTTAAGAGAGTGTAGTTCGTTTTTTCACACGACTACGCTATGCGACATAACAAAAAGCACTCATTTTCATATAGAATTAAATTCAACTGTTTTTTTCGTATTTAGGTATCTATTAATTTTAAGTACTTATAAAAAAAATTGTCATTGCTTAGCATTCCCGATCGCATTTGGGTACTTAGATATTCTCAGTCATGGGCCCACACCAGACAGGATTCCCAGAAAATAACACTTTTGGTGTGGGTTTTAGGGCCCTTCTCTGTGTAATATTAGAGTACCTTAGGTATTTCGGTTAGTAAAAAAAATCTGATAATACAGATATTTAAGTATGATAACGTCTAATGATCTTTATGAATTCAACCCTAAGAGATATGAATATCGTAATGCAGAACAAGTATTGTTCGTTTGAATACCATTGTAATATTCGGTAAAACGCTAATTTACGAATACGAATATTTATTATAAGTATTCACATTCGTTGCGTCACTAGTACAGTAGGTACATGGCATATGATATAAAAATACATTATCAAAAATTACAATAATTTTCTAGTCCAAGAAGGCAAGTGACAATTTTGGCATGAGGGCTTATTTATGTAAATATAGTCAGAATACATATTTGCATCAATAAATTTCCCACTTCATATTTAAATCTAAATGAGCGTTAGTAATTATTGATATATCCGCCGGGCCTAGCTAGATATCGTTTAAAACACATATATTAATGATCGGCTCGTTTCATAAACCCACACTCGTGTTTAATACCCTTCATTATGTACAGTCACATGAAGTACTATTTATTGTATTCATATATCACATTACACCGTCAAAATATGTTATTACCTTCTTAAACTTCAAAACCTACCTTTGCACTATAAAATGGTAAACATTTAAAACTAGCCTGGTTATGAATAACATTTTCCATCTTGAAATTTTATGCGAATGACCATTTTTATCGGCTAAAATTCATATACTCATTAAAAGTGATAAACCTCATTATTTATAGATTTAGGTATTTTTACCGAAAAAATCGGAACCCATAGGATCATTTTGCTGACCGTCCGTCTTTCTGTCACGACCCTTTATCTCGGTAACGCGTGTAGGTGTCGAGTTGAAATTAAAACCGTCTACACGTCGTACTTTGGTCTAAAGTCCCTTGAAGCTGTAAAAAATCGAACTTCTAAGTTAACGTAAAAAAAAGATACGGCTCTTTATGCCGCAAAAAAACGTATCTACGCTGGAAAGGAAAATTATCCAAGAGACACGGAGCTAACTTTACAGGAGATCTAAAAAACTACAAACTTTTTCAAAAAAATAAAAAGTTATTAAATATTCTGTGGACCTACTTTTTAAATGAAGCATTTTATAATTATAAACAACATCATGTTCTCTACATGTCGCTTTTGTTATTTTGTCTATTAATGGAATAATTTAAAATTTAGCATCGCTTACGCAAAATGGCTGTCAAAATAGAATTAGGTAAAATTATCTAAACGACACGTTTCCCGAGATATTAGTCAGGTAAAATAGTATAATCTACATTTTACACAACAATCAACACAGTAAACAATATCTATGTGCATACGATGCTCATTTTATATAAACAATATCATGTTTTTTACATGTTGCTTTTGTTATTTTGTCTATTAATGGAATATTTTAGGATTTAGCGTCGCTTACGCAAAATGGCCGTCAAAATAGAATTAGGTAAAATTATCTAAACGACACGTTTCCCGAGAAATTAGTCAGGTAAAATAGTATCTAGACACGCGGCAGCGTGTCCAGCCAAGTTCACCGCAGGAACTGGCGAGCAGCAGCCGTGTGTCATATTACACGAACCGTTTGGAGCCACTTTTGACCCCCCAATAACTCCAAATCTATTTAACATAAAAAAAATGAAATTTGGCTTATGTATTAAGATCCTTTAGAACAACTAGAACCCCAAATTTCATTAATATAGGTTAAATAGTTATTGAGATATTAAAGTCCAAAAAACGGTATTTTTATCACTGACTGACTGACTGACTGACTGACTGACTAGTAATCAAAAACCTAACCCACTTCCAGGTGACCTAGAAAGGTGAAATTTGGCATCCAGCTTAGTAATTGTGCGTGTATACATATAAAAATCGAAAACAGTGATTTTTTTATGTTTTATTATTATTATTATTATTATTGATGGTTGTTGACTCAGAACTCTGTCTTTTATAAACCGATTTGGAAAATTCTTTTTTTGTTTGAAAGATATACTAGAATAGCATATACACTCACACGCACACACTTACACACACATGCACATAAAAATCCAATACGTACCAACCGTTTTGGAAAATTCTTTGTTTGTTCAAAACTTTCAAAAGATGTACTAGAATAGCACACAGAACTAATTTACAAATAATAATTAAGTAATTTACACATCATAATAATTTCTGCACAAAAAGTAATGATATCCCATCAAAAACATAAATGTAAAATGAGAGCCAAGTTCAATATCGCGTGCACTTCGCCGACAAAAGAATTGAGATCTACAAGGGCGCCAAGTTCTTTGCCCTAAATTTTTTAGATACAAGGACATGCGACATACTCAATGCATTTATTTTACTTGGGGTGTAATTCAATATCAAGACTTGACTTGGCTAGTTTTAAAATATAAATTTATATTATAAATCAAAATCAATCAAATCATTAACCTATTTTCGTAAAGGTAGGTACGCAAGTTAGTGTAAGTACGTCTTGTTACTTATACTGTTAGCTTGATAATGAACTATGACTATGTTACTTTTATAAAATTTAGTTAGTTTGTGAAAACTAGCCAAGTCAAATCTTGATATTGAATTACACCCCAAGTAAAATAAATGCATTGAGTATGTCGCATGTCCTTGTATCTAAAAAATTTAGGGCAAAGAACTTGGCGCCCTTGTAGATCTCAATTCTTTTGTCGGCGAAGTGCACGCGATATTGAACTTGGCTCTCATTTTACATTTATGTTTTTGATGGGATAATCTATTACACAACAATCAACACAGTTAACAATATATATGTGCATGCTCATTTTATAGTCAGGTAAATATATAAATGTGCATAAATCAGCATGAAATAAATCAAGAAAAATTATCTTATCGCCTTTGTAGGAAATATTTCAAACATGAAAAGTTATTTATCGTAGAATAAAACCTCACGATTAATGTTTTAATTAGAGGAAAATATTTATTTTCAAACATTAAAATTAATGAAGTGACATTTAAAGTTCTCTAAGACAAAAACTTATGGTCCAACTACGCAAATACAAAAAAAACTGCTTTAGAAATGTTAAAGATTTATTCATCAGATATCACGTGAAATTTCAATTTTATAAATTTTTATGTGTGATCCTGATCTGCTGAAAGATTTCCAGTAGTTCTAGACCAATGTATGGTAGCAAACGATAGCTATGACTAATGAGAACAGCACAAGAGTTCTCAAGACTGCAGTCACTCGGTACTCATTAAGGAATTTTAAATCACGAACTACGTGATATTTCAAGTTTTACAATTGCAATGAGATAATATCCTATCCTAACAAGAATTACAAAACTACCTACAACTCTGTGTGGTATAAGTGACGTCTCGTAAGACACTGTTTGAGTGAGATGGCGTTTGGGTTCATCAAGCGAGTCCAAAGTAATGCCTTAGCGCCACAGACACAGATTTACACCGCAGGTGGGCCTAACGGCCTTTATAAATATATTGAATTACTACTAAATGTGTGATATTTTATAAAACAGAACCGGTAAAGTTGTCTAACTACCAATTTCAGTCGATCAAAGTCATATCAGGTAAAAAAGGATAAGCGACAATGGTTTCATAGTATCAAAGCAGGTAAATTTGGATAAACGCCAATAGTTAAGATACGACAATCAGGTAATTTAATCTAACTATGTTATTTTTTTATAGAATCTTATATCGATTCTGTTTAATAATGTGTAAATACCACAATTTTACTTATTGGCTAATGCGCATAAGCATTTTAAACACACATGACACAGAGGGCGCTCCAGTAGCGAAGAATTATGGAATCAAAGATTAAGTGTGATTGACGTAACGATATGATAGCTCAGTTGGTAGAGCACTACGCCGGAAACTTAGGGTCGCAGGTTCGAGTCGTGCTTACATTGCAGTGGATCACATTCAATGTTTCTTTCATAATTTACCTTTATGTTAATTTTATCATAAAGACATAGGTAAAATGCCTCAAACGACATTAAAATATATTTTACGATCAGGTAAAAACAGTTAACCAACAAGTGCAAGGTTAGTTGCAATAAAGAAAAATTATCCAATTTGTTTGATCTGTTTTGACAAATAAGTAAAAAAGCTATAAGGTTCATTATTATGCAAAAAACTTTTTATGTAATCTCCATTTTGCTAAAAAAACCTCAAAAATCAAGTCGTTTAGTAGAAAAAAAAGTAGAGATTCTCTAAATCACCGACGGGATAAGCGACACAAAAGTCGTCAGACAAATGTATATGAGACCCAACCCATTCGATGCAGAAAAATCTGCCGATCCCAACAGTGTGTATAACTCAATATCCCCAAAAATGTCGCTTAGATAAGTTCTCCTTTCCAGCATCGGCATATTTTGACACTCAAGTAAATTAACATTTATAGGGTATCCATTGACCTTGAACATTGAAATTTGCCAAAAATTCGTCTAGTAAAATATCGTCAATATCAACAAGTATAGGGGAACATCTGAGAACATTACTAATGTAGTCATAAAAAACTATCACTGTTTATAAGTAGGTAAAGGACGTAAATCCGTTTTCCAACGGTAAAGTTGAGTTTGTCGCTCTATTATTTATAGTTTATCTTTTCATTAGAGCAGCATGACCCGGGGGATAAAGCTGTGCCTCCACTACTATGTTAAAATATCGGTTCATCCGCTGGGTCACGATATGATTTATTTATTAAAAAACGATATTTTTTATTTCTGCATGATTTCACACGTATAATCAAGAAGCTTGTCGGCATTTTAACTATTTTTGGTAGGTACCTACACATACAAAAGAAACTAAAAAGTATTTTTCGATTCGAGACTTCCAAATGACCAATTTCACTTATTTTTTTGGAAAATAGCTTTAGCACACATTTTATTTTTAATATTCTACTGTAGTAGGTAAATAGATATTTAGTAATCCGAAATAATTATATCATTGTTTAAATGATTTATTTTACTTCGAGATTTTTCAATGCCTTTAAATAAGGTATAAGGTTTGTTGATCTTCACCTCACGCTCGGACTATGCGAGTGTATGAAGCTGCTTGGACGCCACTCAACGAGATTATGAACGAAGTAATGTTCCGGGTGCGCACGGTCGGCGGGGGGAATAACGTTAGGCTCCGCCCAGATCCTCAAGGACGTTGGGATTAGGAGTCGCCTTAAAAAGGTGGACCAATGATTTGGTCAGGATCGCGGAAGCCGTTAGATGAAAGTGGCAGGCGACCGGTCGTTGCGGAGAACCCTTCATTGTTACGGGTGTGTAATGATAGATATATCAACGTTTCATAATTATAATTTCAATAGATATAACAACATTTGATGTAATGTTTCAATTGATATAACAACATTAGCTATAATTAAATTCAAGTCAAAGTCAGTCAGTCAGTCTTTAAAAGTAATTTGATGTAATGTTTATATTCGCAAGATAACCTAACACTCCTCCTCGCTTCGCTCGTCGTCGTACCTAACCATGCCTCTATTGCAATTTAACTTTCATGTTTGAGCAGTTTGAGTGTGTATTGAGCCTTTAAACGTATTATATCAAATGATCATTAATCATTATACTATATTATATTATGCCATATGAAATTAAATCAAATGTTATTATATTATTCGTTTATTATACCACTTGATCGTTATATTGACCAATATTATATCTAATAATTTTAAAAACGATTTAACTCACGTAAAAATTGTCAGGAACGGCCCGACATGTTTTGACAATATTATATCATAAGTTGTTATAGCAACCGTTACGATGCAAGAGAACTTAAATCACAAATCGTCTGTATACAACCAAAGCTCAAAAAGTAACAAATACCTATTTAAAACAAATATCGTATCTCAGTGTCAACTGTCAATCTACTTACTAGATACGAGGTTTTGAATAGCAGTGACAGAAACTTTAGTGAGTTTTGGTTCTCACCGCGAAATAGGAATACTTCACATAAACTAGCGTATATTACCGAAGGTTTTGATATCACAGGCGACGCGGGCTGAAAGATGCTCCCAATGGGATATAATATCAAAGTAAGCTCGAAGTTGGTAGGATTCGAGGAAGATGTCGCTGTGATCGCGCCGCCTCGGGGAGCGCCTTTCATACTAAAGTTTAGCGGCGATAGCGAAACACGGTGATAGAAAATTGAGAACCGATAGTAGGACAGTCAAATTAGGGTAAATTTTCACTGACCCGGACCAGAAGGTCTAATCCGAAGGTGTCCGAAGATCGATTTTCGCACCGTGCCGCATTTGAATCGTGTTATCCTTCTCAATCTCGTGTCTTATAATATTTGAATGAGCGGGACGGCATGATACGAAGTTCGAATTTCGAACATTGGAGCCCTCCTTAGCGGAACGGTGAGGAACGGACCGTGAGTCGAACGATTTCAATGCTCGAAATCTCTTCTCTTCGTCACTTTGCAATAAATAATATGAATTTGACAAAGGCTTAGATCGTGCACACACAGTCTGAATTCCGGATCGGTTTCCGAATGGAACGACGTCAGCAAGCGAGACATCGCCATATGACAGACAAAGACAGACACACTTTCTGACGTCATTCCGTTCGGAAAACGGACCGAAATTCAGACTGTGTGTGACTGGTCCTAACTAGGTGGGGATGCTTACGGCAACAAGTCCTAATATACATCGAGTGTATGGAAAGCGACAGTAATACGGTATAGAGTTGAACTAAAGGTATTTGCGCCTATGCATTATGTAACGAACGGCAGAGCTATCCGACCTCGATACCGTGGACAAATTTGTCTACCTTGGATCTTTGGTTGCCGCAGATGGTGACTGTGAGGAAGAGGTTGTGAGAAGAGCCCAGATAGCAAAGGTAGCGGTGAAGCGGCTAGAGA
The DNA here is from genome assembly GCA_932273695.1 of Apotomis betuletana. NCBI lineage: Eukaryota > Metazoa > Arthropoda > Insecta > Lepidoptera > Tortricidae > Apotomis > Apotomis betuletana. The sequence goes on along the minus strand of OW026310.1, from coordinate 13,124,570 downwards.
AGATCTGGAGGAACAGAGGTATCAGCAGGAAAACGAAAACAACGCTGATGAAAACCCTGATCTTCTCTATATTTCTATACGCTTCAGAAACTTGGACCCTTAAGGCACGCATTCGGAACAGGATTGACGCATTCGAAATGTGGTGCTAGCGAAAAATGCTAGGAATCTCTTGGACGGCACGTCGGACAAATGCGTTGATCCTGGCCGAACTGAAGATCAAGTGCCGATTGTCGACCATTTGCCTCCAGCGGATCCTGTAGTATTTCGGTCACGTGGCTAGACGCGAGCCAGATAGTTTGGAAAAGCTCTTTGTAGTTGGCCACGTGGAAAGAAAAATGGCCCGTGGGTGATCACGGACCCGATGGACCGATGCCATGAAAGAAGCCGGGCACGAAACTCTACAGGCGACAATCCGGAAGGCGGAAAACCGTGTGGAGTGGAGAGCTTTAGTGCAACAGATAACGGCCTCAAACGGTCACGACCCTTAGTCATGAGGAAGCGAGGAAGAAGAAGAAGAAGATTTTGTAAAACGGAATATAACGCAAAGTATTACGTCCTAATGATATTAAGTTATAAAGCCTTAGTACATTTCATGAAAAGCTTGAAAGCATTTATAGCTTTATGATAAAATCTTAAATAAAAAATTCCATGACCACAATTTCGATTTTAATTGGATGGCTTGTCCTGGAATAAAATTCATAATTCGTAGGACTACCTATTTAGGGTTCCAAAACCGTAGCAACGAACCTTATTAACAGAGGCTGAAATTCTCGTGTCTCTTTTGAGCTGTTTTACAGACTTCTCATTTCTCGATTTCCGATATACATAGGTATAACTATAATTTAATACAGATGAAATAATTATTACAAATTAAATTCTATGTTAATTGTACAATAATTTTTCGGTGTTTGTACTCACGGAACCCTTCGTGTCGAGTCGAGTACGCGAAACCCGTTTTTATTAGCAGCCGAATTACATTTTAATCACTTTATTGGCCTTTTAATGGAAATTACAAGCATATTTTGCATAATTCAGTAGCTAAATATATTCAAAGAATATTTGCTATGACTAAAAATTAAATTACACGACTTTTTCCGACACTAAAACCAGTTTGAAACTTTTAGTGCAGATTTACGACGTCCAAGGTGCTCAATGTAAGAAAATAGTTTTCTTTACCGGCAAGCTATTAATCAAAGCACTGATTCGGAATTATATGCACTGCTGTCGAATTTAACTTTATTCCGGGATGTTGAAGTGTTACTCGAACAATTCAAACAAATAAAAATATTTTAGGAGATTTCGTCCGCGCAGAAGAAGTCATATCATAAGCCGCTTTCTTTACCGACTTCAAAAAAAGGATGAAGTTCTATTCTATGTTCGACTGTATGTATTTTTTTATGTATGTCCACGGAGTTCTCTGCCAATAGGGATGATGACGGATGATACATTCTACAGCATACTATATATAGTAATATGAATAAAATTAGCTTAATATGTCATGACACAAAGCAAAAAAAAAAAACAAAAAATTTTTTTTTGGATTATGTACGTGGTACGCAAATATTGTTTTATTAATCCAAAAAAAAATGCTTTTTTTTCTAAATCCTCACAATTTAAATTATTTGTGAGCTCTGATTTTGAAAATGTACGTAACTTCACTTGTCTAATAATATCAGGGTTGAACCTTGTTTTACCCCTAATAGGAAGATATGACTACGCATTATTCAAAAGTGACTACACTGACATGACCCTCGGAAATTACACCCAGTTTCACCACATAAACAAGCGAGCTCGGAAAAAGGTTAGACTTAAACGCTTAGCGTTGTTAACCGTAATGAACTGAAAGAGATAACCTAAATGGTTGGCTTAATAGGGATTAAGGTGTTTCGAGATAAGTTTGTAAATTAGGATGCTAATGAAAGTTAAGTTGAAAAGTTCCGCGAACGAAATTCGTAATTTTAAGTAGTAAATTTATAACTTCAGCTATCATACATTATTAGATTACTTGACACGTTTATTGCCTGTGGTATCGAAGTAAACCGGTCCCGCAATATTTGGTCACTTATTATATAAAACAAATTCTAATTTGTTTCGTGTTCTAGATATTTTCTAGTGTTACTTGGTGTCACCAATAAAGGATTTGTATTTGTAACTATTAATCAGAAGTTATTCGTCTTAGTTATGGAAGTGATACCTTTACTAAAAACGTAGTTATGGTTTTTAGCCAACTTTTTGTTTTTAATTTAATAAACATGACTTAAACTGTATCAGGGCTAGTAACCCAAGCCACAGGATGGGAGCAAATAGACAACATAGCCGACTTCAAAGAGGAAGGAGTTTCATGAAGTACAGTCAGCATCAAAAGTAGCTGTCAATTTTACTACTGGCTTATGTCATATTGCATACTCAAATTGACAACTATTTTTTAGAGCTGACTGTGCAAGTAAAATGTTTGCTACAAACAAAACATAATAATAAAAACCGGCCAAGAGAATGTCGAGCCACGCTCAGTGTAGGGTTCCGTACTTGCCCATCCTTCACAATAGTTTAAATTACGAGAAAGATTTCAAGCTCTATAAAAAAGGTCGTAAATGCCAAAGTAACTGTAATTACTTATTACCTTCTGGAATTTATGGATTATACGCGCCAGATTGAGTGGAATGTTTTAATACAGTATGACACTTAACTAATATGTGTAACGTTCGAAGTATAAGGACAACGCGCGGCACTTACGTCATTTTAAATAAAATTATGAAATTTTACGATAACTCAAAAACGGCTCAACCGATTTTATTCGATATAGTTTTCATTGAAAGTACTTATAAGGTCTCATTTTCATGAATTTTTCCATAATTTTTTGTCACGTGGTTGAAAAGTTAGAGGGGGGGGGACGCTATTTTTTTTTATTTTCGGAGCGAATATTTACAAAACTGCTGACTTTACCAAAAAATAATGTTCGGAGACCCCTATTATTTTTAAAAGACCTATTCTATTCAACGACACCCCACACACTAGTGTTGAAACGAAAAAAAAAATCACCCCCACTTTAGAGACTTTGTGTTTGAGAGGTACCCGAAAGAAAGTATTTTTATTATTTTTTATTTCACCTTATTTTCGGCGTAATACATACACATACTCATGCCAAATTTCAGCTTTCAGCTGATCACGGAGCTAAGACGCGGACGGACGGACGGACAGACGGACAGACGGATAGACGGACAGACGGACAGACGGACAGACGGACAGACGGACAGACGGACAGACGGACATGGCGAAACTATAAGGGTTCCTAGTTGACTACGGAACTCTAAAAAACAGACGGCAAAAATGTGTTCTAAAAAGATGGAAGCCTGATAATAGGTATAAAATAATGTACAAGAAACTAGATGAAGTCCGAGTAAAACATCAATAGTGGAGCACGTTTTAGTATATAAGTATACTATAATAATCTATATATATTTATGAAACATGGTAATGTCTCTAAGGTCCTTAGAGGCATTAAGTATACACATTCAAGAGGAGGAGACTCAGAGGTCGCTAAGGTGTAAAGCCTTTCAAATAAACAATGCAAAGATCGACTCAAAGCACATAAGGAAAAATTTCAAGGGTTATCTGGCGTTAGGGTGGAGGAGAGGTTGACACGCTAGACTTTTCTGCCAGGTTATGCATTGAAATTTTTCTTTGTACCATGATCTTTGTATTAATGCTTCAATCTAATAATCTTTCTTTTTCGACAGTCTTTATAATCCCGTTTCCCTTTTCTTAGAAGGCCTTTTCTGCCAATAATAAATTTCGGCTAAAAGATGAAACACGATGAATAGAATTCTGTTGCAATAAATGAAAAAGATTATAAATATAAAAGATAAAAGAGCATTTATTCAAATCGGATCACAATTATCACTTTTGCATTTTTTATAGATCTCCTTGTGGCCAAGTCTATGGGAATATATTTAACAAACATGATGACTGCATCGGCATATCATAACTCAAACGAGCTGCCGAGCTGTGGACGGATCTGTCACGGTCCGATAAATCACGAGCTAATAAATCACACGGGTTTATATCTCGTGTTTCTTTGCGAGGCTTTAAATTGTATATTTTCAAGTGAACAATTTCAAATTTAATTCAATTTTGTTTACACACAACTAATGAATTTCGGAAGCGTGTTAGACTGACAGTTTGTTTGATTGAATTAAACATACGTACTTTCAGCAAAAATAAACAAAAACAAAGTCATACCGTTACCTGAGGCGCCACATTTAAACATTTTAAGAGGATTTTAGATAATGTGGAAGGGTGTAAGGAATAGAAATGAAAGAACTAAAAATATATTGCTGTATTCTCCTATAAATTCTGGTCTAATTTTAGTGTTCTCAAATATTTATACATAGTTTCGCAACAAGAACTGACTTACATATAAATCAAATACTAATTTATTATGACTTCGTTATCATCATTATTCCAGTCATAGGACGTCCACTACTGGACACAGGCCTCCTCGGACTTGCAACTCATGCCAGGTCGTCCGACCACACTGCGCTTGCCGGTACGTGGTTTTCACTCTAGAGGCCGCCTAGTACCTATAAATTTCATAATAAGAAGCGCAAATTCGAAACGGTCCTACAAGGACATTTCCTTCCCATTCACTATTCAGTTCCTAAAGATTGTTTAAGTTTTGGAGGGGGAAACAGACGAGAACAAAACCTCGATTTGTGTAAGCCGGTTACGTTAAGTTTGGGCTACATTAGTATGACCACGCCATAGTCACCAGGTGCAATCTTAACGTAAACTAGTCTGGGAAAAGGAGCAATGATATATCCTCTTAAGGTCCGACTGATGAGATACTCTGTTGTTGTTGAGATTTTCAAGAATCGTACGGAGATCCTCCAGCGTTTCTGCCATGACCATAATATCGTCTACAAACCGAAAGTGTGTGAAGTACATACTGCGCCATTTATATGTCTTTTATGTACAATTCACATAGACCGAGCCGGGCCGGGTCGGTTGCCGCCGCGTCGCAACGGGCGCTCTGACAGCCGGCAGCGGCCGACCGCGGCCATTGACCAGATCGGGCAGGTTCGGCTGCCGCCACGTTCCAGCGGACGCTGGAGCGCCCGGCGGCAGCCGACTGCGTCCGTCCAGCGATCAAATTCTAGGGCGACGGACGTGCGAGCGGAGCCGATGGCGTGCGGCGGTAACCGAACGGAGCCGATGGCGCGCGGCGGTAACTGAACGTAGCCGATGGCGCGCGGCCGCAGGGACCTAATTCGAGATTGACATTTGAGTGATCGCCAAACGTCAAATCTCCATTAGATAACAGTTATATCGCCATTGAACTGTCATTTAAATGTGATGAGCTTAAAAGTGACATATCTCATCTCAATTTTGGAAATACGAAGGCGATAATGATTTTCTGTTTTGAATGAAACGTAACGGACTAATTTCACGTACTACGCGGTCAATTTAAAGTATGCGCCTGTTATTTATGCCGTCACATACAAAGGAAACGAAAATTTAGCGCGTCCGAATTGACGAAGTTGCGATATTCTAGGGATATCGCCACTTGTCAAGTAGGCACACGTCAAAAGTGACGGATGGCGATGAAAAGGAGAGATCTCCATTATATCTCTAAAATTGGTCGAATACCCCCCCTCATCCAAATACCGCGAACATTTAAACGGTTGGGGTATACTCGTACATCTCATAATAAACGGAATCAAAAAGTGCTAGGAATAAGAGCTTTGATACCGAAATCCTTAATAAATTTTGCCAGGACGTACACAATGGGGGTATTAACAAACGTGAGGATGTAACTAAGTAAGCTGTTCGGTGAATGATATATGAAATATTAGAGGTAGTTAACGACTTATGACACGATAAGTGTCAATAAAGTGTGACAATAGACATCGAACTCGCACGTAACAGAACGTTTTTCAGGTGTCTAACGGTGGGTCACGACTAAATCGATAGCCATTTGCAACGATAGTGGGACCTTTGCGTTGTGACATACGATTTATCAACGAATGTCCCTCGTTTCTCACGTGCTTTACAAACCGTCTATCTCACATTCACGACTGTTTATAGAAGATTTGTTTTTGGGCATCTGTCCCAGGAGGCGCATTGATTTATAACCTCCTCTTCAGACCCTTCATTAGTGGAGATAACACCCAAACGCTTACATATTTCACAAGCTTGTAACATTAATAAGTCATAAGCAGAAGGCACTATAAATTCTCCATGTATGAAAATGAAAATATGAGAGTACGTTTCGGAGCAGGCGAAAATTGCGAGTTCGTTTTAATATTTGTCTAGGCGAGACGTTCGCAGAACCTAATTAGGCATTCTTTGTTCTCGTGATTTTGTCGAGAATTCGTTTCAGATAGTTTTGTTGATTTAATGTTAAAGAAAAGGTTTTTTTTTTCTTTGTCAAATGTTCAAATTACGAATTAAGTATTTCTATGAAACACTCGAAATCATTTGCTGAAGCTTTTTAAAAGCGAGGTGTACGACGAACTGATATTTTGAAAAGAATATTCCTTACCTTAAAATGTATGCTAACTTTGCCCACGGCTTCGCATGTGTTGTAGGGAAAAAAAAAATTATGTTAAATGTTTCAATCCACGACCTTGTTCTAAAACTCAAAATTCGTTTGGATGTCAAGTTGCTGCAAACTTCTCCAAGTTAATAACTAGGTAGAGATAGGGAAAGAAAAACAATATAAAAGTAATAAAAATATGACCTATTTCTCTTAATACGTTTTCCCGCGAAGCATGTAATTTTGGGGAGCATTCATCATTATCAATCAACATTATTATACCCTCGGGCAGAAAATACTGAGATAATCTTATTAATGATGACTTTCTCGGATGGAGCACCGATCTTCGGGGAAAAACCGAGATTGCGATTGTAATGAGTCTACAAGATATGAAATATGCATTAAGCGGAATATACACCTTGACTTTGTAATAAATTATGAGGTTTCGACTCTCTCCACTTTGTTTTTATTTTCCAATAAAGTTTCAAGTTTCAATTAAGTTTCATCAATAATATAGCGGTTGATCCTATGAGTTATGAGTAAATACTAAAGATACATATTTATAATTATAACTATCAATAAATATAGACACAAAAGTTAATTACGAAGGAAACCACACATAACCAAACTTAATGTAATTATTCAAAAAGATGTGGTACTTATTTCCACATTAAAAACAGAATATATAAATATTCTGTAAACATTAATTTTCTTGATCTATAATATATCATCGCCCTGAATGATCTGAAAACTTCAGGAAAAATATATATATATGTATTCTAAGTATGATGAGATTGTCTGTTTTGAGGAAATTATTTTGACACTAATCAAAAATAAAATAACTAACTATTACTACTTTCTGTTGAAAGATGAAGTAGGTACTTAAATAATTTATTTTCTTCCTTTTCAATAAAAATGGTATTGCTATACACTATATAGAACTAGGTACACAAAAATCAAATCAATTGTGAAATATCCGGTCAGCAAAAAAGTAATAACAATAAAACTGTAGTTGTTTTAATTTAATTTGGGTTGGTATTTTACTGTTCGCTATTTTTGGCTACAAATTCGTAGTTAAGTATTTTATTTTGTGACTTTTATGCCAATGTCTATTTTAAACTTTTTAGTTAGTATAACAATTATTGATCATACAGTACGTGTAAATTAGATTATGGCAAACCATGAATCTGATTTAAACGGGACGGGACAAATCCCAGAGAATCAAATTTAATAAACGAAAAGGTACGACACACGCGTCAACCATGCGCACCAAGTGTCGAAAATTGCACGTTAAATGAAATCCTAACCCATGTAGTATGTGTTTAACACGCACAAGTTTTTCCCCGAATATATATGTTCGTAAAAATACGTTCGGGAAAAAATTTGTTAAGAAATAAAATGATTCGATTTGCTTATGCAAATAATTTAGGTAGTAGGTACCTACGCAATGTGTAAAAATCAATAGTGACATCACCAGGGATCGTAAAATGCGAGCAAAATCGATCGAAATGTCATTTGACATCCAGTGACGGCACTTAAATGAATTTTGCTTTCCCTGGACATCACTAACCATTTCATTTCTGCTACATTCCACCTTTCAGACAAGTCAAATACGTTGAATTACATTGCTACTCGAGAACATTTAAGGATTAACTAAGCCCGATTATCCAGAGTATTCCAGAGTAATTTGCGAGTACCTCAGTGAGTGTGCACTGAGATTGCATGACCTGATTCGACTAGATCTCAATTCTGAACTCACTGTAGGTATTTGTCGTGTATTGGGGCTCGACCCAACATACCACTAATTTGTATTAAACAAAACGTATATGGCGTTCATCTTACTCAATAGGCAAGCATTTATTTGTGATAACCGCGACTTTTCCGAATTGTTCATGTTGTAGAAAATTATAAACATGATTTAAAAAACTCAGGGTGACTTACTATACGAAAAATGCTGCCGTTTATCTTGTGCTTTAATGTTCTATTCTAGTTTCCTATGATAGCGGTTGCTGCAGCGGCGAGCAGCGGCGAGCAGCGGTCATAGGTGTAAGTGGAAGTGAGCGCGGTGTGTCTCATTCACTCCTATATAAGTAACGTGAAATAAAGCATAATTATATTTTCATCACATTTTTCCCGAATACGTATCTTCAAAACAATACAAGTGATGTGCCGTTTCTCGGAATTCCCGGAAACTTTCCTCATTTTGAATACAAAATGTTCTCAAGAACGTTCTCTTTCCATACAAATTGGGAAATGTGTTCCAGAACGGCACATCTCTAAATACGAGTAAGCTAAAATTCATGAGATGCGTTTCAAATTCAGACTACTTATTTTTTAATTAGAAATGTTATCAGTTATGTAATCCAAAACTAATTTAGTGTGGCCATTTGTTCTACATCTATTCAACAGGTTTAATAGTTTCAACTGGACTGAACTGAGGACAATTCTATCTCCAACTCTAAGTTGGAAGTAAAGTGAAATAGTTGCCGGGCTAATAATAGTGTTACGAAGTCTTGCGGCCAGCGCTAACCGGTGAACTCGTGGATCGGAATGTACAGTCCGACCAAAAAGAGTAGTAATTAAAAAGTGGCAATACTGTAGTGTCCTCCCTTTCTAATCAATACAAGAAAACGGGGACGACACTACAGTATTGCCACTTTTTAATTTCTACTCTTTTTGGTCGCACTGTAACTCGTCTGGAATAGGGGCATTACTACTGAAGAACCCGTGAAAATATGGTCCGTCGTAGCCGTACAACTATTTCTTTGGTAAGTTATGCACTAGATCCGATCTCCGTCATCCGGTTTTCACAGGTTTCCGGGTTTCACGGTGTTTTCACGGGTTCGCGGATCGGATTCGGATCGGACGTAGTGCGAAACCGCTCTCAAGGTGCTATAGGCAATATTGCATTCAAGGATACGTGTCATCAATAGTGTTGATAGGTGAATATATCAGAACGGTTGCCTAAATAGTATGTACGATAAACGAAACTTTTATAAATAATAAATAAATATCAGACAAACCCACACAAATCGACCTAGTCCCAAATTAAGCTCAAGAAGGCTTGTGTTATGGGTACTAGACGACGATATACATACTTATATAGATAAATATATACCTAAACATAGAACATCCATGACCCAAAAACGAATATTCAAGTTTATCACACAAATATTTGTCCTTGCCGGCATTTGAACCCAGGACCACTGTCTTTTTTAGTAGGCAGCTGTTTTATCACTCTAACCCTTAATTTGACAATGTTCGCCAGGATGAACACACTTTGACCATCTTTTTCTATTTTTTTCGAACGAGAATTGTTTGCTCTTTTCAACCTTAACGAGGCTTGAACTAGCGACCTTCGTTTTTTTTTTGTCAAATTAAGGGCCAACCGCGTCGTCAAACTTTTATCTATAACACTAATATTATACTTACCTAAAGGCGAAAGTTTGTGAGTGTGTCTGTATGTTTGTTAACTCTCCACGCTCAAGTGTAGCCCTTGTAATGTTCCCGTGGGATGAGCAGGTAACAGGGACTAGCTAGTACTGCTATAAAATTGTATTTGAAATCTTTTTTCTATGGGGAGGTTTTTTAGAAAAAATCTTAACAGCGCGATGCAAAAGCGTGGCGCTGGTAACCCGCACCATCTGTTTTTAAAATTTTCTTTGTCTTTGAAACGGCTGGACGGGCTTTAACAAATTTTAGTACAGAGATAGTTAGACATCCAAAGCTGATTATAGGATACTGTTTACTCGACTACACTAAATAAAAAAGTTTACGCGGACAAAGTTGCGGGCATCTTCTAGTTACGTTCTAATCACAAAGCGGTTTGCATCACAAGGACCCAAAATTACGCTGTTATTAAATATTTTAGTACAAAACTTAAATTTTCTCAATAATTCACAATGCAAACATTCAAATAATCTGTATCGATATCATAAAAGAACCATCTAAATGATTCGTTTGCATTAGTAATAGGTATAGAAAAGGATTTCACGCGTCGCTTCACATTGAGTGATTCTGAAGTCACTGAGTGCTCATAGCCGATAAAAGCAAACTTATGGGATATCCAGTCAAGTGCGAGTTTCACTTTTTTCACGAAAGAGTAGTACCATTCAGTCATAATTCTTTTTACTGGTCTCATGCAAGAAAAGCGTACCTACTCGTATATAGCATCATACAAAGCTAATATAAGTATAAGCTTTAGGAGGTGCTCGCAATTTCGACCACGTATTTTTTTTTCTTTACCATAGTCGGGTAAAAAGTATCCTATAACTATTCTTAGATGTAAGGATCTTTGTACTAAAATGGTTAAAATTCGTCCAGGCATTTCGGGTTGAAAATACAAAAGCCGATCTTGCATTGCGCTACTAAGTTTTCCATGAAAAAACTAATTTCCAATACAAATATAGACTTTTATAAGACGAAGCGGTGATCATTTGATAGTAAAAGCCTCTAAACATAAGTGCATTGCGAAGAGCTTGTTATTAGTTTTTTTAACACAGCACTATTTAATGATTGATGCTTTTCTTCAGGCATTCTGGCTGTTTGTTATCAATCAATATGCGTTACGGAAGTGTTTGATAATGATAATATTATGCTCAGATTTGTCAATAATTTGATTGTACAAAATATTGTCATGGAACTCCTAACATCTTAATGTTTACAATATAGCAAAAAATTAAAAAATATATGGTTCAGGCGGGGTTCGAATTCGAATCCGCGGTTCCAACGGCTCTTCGGACCAACACGGCCATCCTACCTATTGGACCACTGAACGGATGCGAGTGCCACTGAATTTTTCAACCAGTTGCTTCTTGCATTCCTTAAGGTGGCATTGTTCATTGTAAACTTTACTGCTTTAATAAACATTTATTACGTACTAACATCTTAATTTTGATAGTGGGGTGTACTCGGGTAATTCTGAATATCGGGATATTTCAAAAATTACTAATATCTATTAAAGTCAATATTATTTGCGCTAGCAACACTTCCTTAGATGTTCGTTTAATATCATCTAATATATATACATACTAATTAAATAGCAGGGTTCTTTAGATACAAAAGTAGGGAACCCCATAACGAACTAGTTGAAGCATCTGTTTCCTATTGGGTAAAATACAAAGCAAAACTACAATTAGTAAACGGAATTGAATAGCCAATTAGGAACGAGTTCCACCTTTGTACAACGAAATGTTAATTTTCAGAGAGACTTGTACGTTAGAATTTCTCTTTCACGTGCGCAAACGGTAACCCCATGGGAATCCATTTCGACAGCTTTTAGAGGTGGGCTTAGAATAAATACGCCTAGAACGAGAGAGTTTGCGAAAGATGAAGCTGCTTTTGGTTTTATGTGTCTACGAACCAATCATAGAGACGTGTTGCTTGTGACATTGACGTTGTGAAAAATGCGCACACGGACGAAACTTAGCCCGTGGCTAACCTAAAGTGGCTTCACTTTCAAGCGCTGACTAGGCGTATTTATTCTAAGGAGGTAATCAATTCACGATGAACAAGTCACGGTGATTAGCCGTCAAAGCGTATTGCTGTGAATATTCTGTAGTCGTTTGTTGTGCTATTATGGATCGGTTTGCTCTCAAATGCTCTCTAATCATAATTTATCAGGGGCAGCTATCCGTGCTGCTACCGCGATAGCCAGTGCAGTGGGCCGCGAGTCGCGTAATAGCAGCACGGATAGCTGGCCCTAATGAAGAGCTCCACTTGAGTTCGAAACATGTCAACCCGTTCCTGACAATTTTTACGTGAGTTTAAACCATTTTCAGAAACCCAGTTACGTAATAATTATGTACGTATTTTTCTATAAAATTACAGCTATTGGCGCTCAAAAGGGTCCACTTTGTCTTACCATAAGGATGCATTGACAGGTTATTAGTATAAAGATGCAAACAAATTTCAACTCCATTAAGCGATAGTGATATGTCACAGTGACAATTTAGAACTGGAATAACAGTCACTGTGATTGGGCCACCCCTATCTGTACAGGTTTTGGTAATCGGGCTCTGTTCTGTTCGCGACGAGCCAATTTCACACAACAATACTTGGCCTGCGCTGTCGAAGCCTCTTCTGGAATCACCTTGGGGCCGCATTGCTTCCTTACACGGTAAGTGTTTTGTTTGATCGGTGTGTATTCAGATGATCGTGTGCGTGTGAAATAATATTTTTACAAGATTTAATGTGTCGAGAAACATGTATTGTTTCATTATTTTATTGTTGAAACATCTTTTTTATTGAACTATTGATGCAAAGCACAAATAATTTAAATGAGTAAGTGCTCTCCTCCGCCAGGTTACGCATTTTTTTGTGAAATGGTCATTGTATCAATGACTGAGTGTGTACTTTTCTGCCGGTGTTAGAATAATAATCACTTATCTATTACATAGATACAAAAAATTTCATTGTAATATAGATAGATACCTACGAATTAAAACGAATCACTGGAAATTCGGGACCAAATCTAAATTGTGTTAGTGGCAACAGGAAAAGAGAATGCGAATAATTAGATTCAGGAGACTTCGATTTCACGGTGATATTCACGTAACAAGTGCGCCGAATTTAATTATATGGAATTTTTTTGTTATTACATGCACAAGAGAAGCCTAACTTGCATTTTAAAACAACATTAAGCCTAATATTACCTTCGGTTTTCGCGACTGTCGCGGCTGAACGTATTAAATTGCGTATATTCATTATTTGAGCCCCCCTCCCAAACGTCAGTAACGAATATACGCGATATAATCCGTTAATTTTTTTTATATCATTATCGTCACTTCCATACCCACGACTATCCTCCTCCTTTAAGGCGACGGGTAGTGCGAAACTAGCGCCACTTTCGATTTTTTTCTTATACCTTCATAATCTGATATTTTTTTAGAAATAGCTGAAGTCTAGGAGCTAGAAAAACACCTTTAATATTTATTAAATCACTATATACAATTTGTTCACTGTAGTTTAACCTACAGAACTTGTTCACGTCAAAAACGGCCACAATAGTTTTGGGCAAGTTTTTAGAGACAACTAAAGAACAAGAAATTGTGTATAATGATTTAATAAATACTTAAGGTGTTTTTCCAGCTCCTGAAATCTTGAAATTACTGAATATTGATCTGATTTAGAAGATATAATAAAAATTCGTAAGTGGCGCATTACTCGTCGCCTTAATTTGCGGTGAAATGAAGAGCACTTCAGAAAAGTGGATCTTATGTTTTTCATATTTTCGAATCCTAAATCCTACGTCTAAATTCCACGTTCTTAATGACATGACCTTGCTCCTATGTATCCTATTTTAGCGACGTATCGTATTCATTGTAATTTTCATATATTAGACCAATTTTCCTTAAAAATTTCGTCACTCACAAACCGAGATATGGCCTAATTGGAAATATCGATACTTGTTTCAACAAGTATCGATAGTGATGACCGATTGATTGACCGTGCGAGCGAAACGTCTCCGTTTAAGATTGGCCAAAAATTATTTCCTATGTCCAAATTCCAGATACTCGGATGTTCAGATGTCCGGTTTTCGGCTGTTCTCCTACAGGTCGCATTTCACAACCGAGTCTCGCGAAATTCGGTGAGTAGATTTGATGTAGGTATACAGATTTTTATTGCTGTGTCAGTTATTTGAAAAAAATCATAATGGCGTAGATATGGTGGCATGAAAACGTAAAAAAAAAAACAGTATATTCGAAATAAATACGTGAGATCAGATTACAAACAGAGCCACTTTAGCTTTAATAAATTACCTATTACGATATATAATGTGTAACGATGTGTTCTGTCTATACCTAATTTTGGAACTTCCCGTTAAGCTGTTTCTGAAGCGACTCGAAAAACATTCCAGGATTTACAACGAAGGATAAAAGTTAATGGATTTCATTGCGGCCTCCCATTGTTTGCCGTTCGCGAAGAATCGTAATCTGATGAATATATAAATACATATCTTGTAATTTTCATTTTCGCATTGTAAGGGTGTGTTGATGTTTCGAATCCATTATATTGGGACATTTGCTCGGAATAATAAGCGTGTTTGCGCTTTAAACGAGCTGAATTAATTAATCAAAACCATTGTAATTTTACTGTAAAATAATCGATACAATTGAAATAAATTATAACTATATTAAAAACCTAAATCGGAATTTTAAAATATTCTTACACAAGTAGTTGGTCGCCATGAGACCGTCATTTGATGATGTAGAACATTCTAATAAAACACGAAAAGAAATCTTAGTTTCAAAATTTGATTAAGATATAGCTGCTGTCACTAGGTTCAATGAAAACGGATTACTGACCTTATTTCCAGTGAATATGACTCAGAAATGGCAAGACTTTCACGCCAAGACGTCATCACGTTTAGGTAAAGACTATAACTATGAAGTCAAAGCGGCACGGAGTGGAAGAGCAAAAACAGTAGAGTTATGTTCATAACTCAACGATATTCAATGCGGCTATGAACGTGACTTACCTAACTGTTTTGCCGCTCGGGATTGGTTAACTATAGTAGTATTGAGCACTTCATACGCAAAAGCATAATGAATGATATGATGATAGGTTTGACGACGCGGTTGGCGCAGTGTGTAGTGCACTAGCCTACTGAGCCGGCGGTCCTGGGTTCGAATCCCGGCCAGGGCAAATATTTGGGTGGTGAAGTGGAATATTTGTTCCTGGGTCATGAATGTTATCTATATATATTTAATATGTGTGTAGATAAAATAATGTAAACCTACGCAACGGAACATAATTCCCATAATCTTACAGTTGCATAAACGACTAAATTGATTCATATTACTATTATTACTCACTCGCTGCGCTGCGCGGTGTTGCCCGCTTATCCCACGGGAACTCTACATTTCTTCGGGTTAAAAAGTAGCTACTGTGTTAATCCAGGGTGTCAGCTACCTTCATAACAAATGTATCACAATTGGTCCAGCCGTTTGAGTGTGAAGAAGTAACAGACATACACATAAACACACAAACTTTCGCGTTTATAATATTAGCGTGATAAACAACCCTTGTCCAAATATTGTAAGCACGCGGGAATAAGGACGTCAGTGTCCCGGCACAGTAAACGATATTTTATTACGGCGTGTCACGGGACGGTGCGTGGAGCTAATGGCGGCGAAAAGATTTATACTCCACCCTTGACACCCACGGCAAGATTAACCCCGCTGGCCAGCTCCCACGAATTTAAAGCCGATTTATATTATTGGCATTCCTTTAGAGCTTGAAGCAGGTAAATTTTGAGGACAAACTTCTATCGTGGACTGTATTTTTTGCACATAATCTACTACTACTACGCCTTTAAGCTTAATGTAAATTTGATTGTCTTTTTTTAGCTATGCACCGTTCGTACTTCGAGTATAAGAGATTTTAGAAGTAAAGTTCAGATAAAATGATTGGAAAACAGAATGCATATTGAAACCAACTAAGGCCCATCATAGTAAAACCGTTGCATATCTTGAAACGCCTTGTTTACACACTTCTCGAAAAACCCTGAAAAAGCTAATAAGGACAGGATATACTTAGATGTTACTTCCATGATTAATTAACAGAGTCAAATAAACCTTCCGCACAAAGGCATTTCAGCTGAATAAGTTTTTTGCCGCAGCGCATCATTTATTTTACTAATCTCACCTCAGAAAAAGCTATTTGCCGTTGATCTTAAATAACACAATACAATGACGGGGCTAAAAGCGTTCGTTGTGTAGTGATGAAATAATTCTTTGTTCGTATCTTAGGGTTAAAACACACACAATGCAAGTCAATTTTGTCGTGGAACGATATCGTGTCATTAAATGGTACTTTGCCCCTTAGTTCTGTTATTCATGTTAATGCCACGGCTCTCCAATGGGTATTCTATTCAGCGTCTTTTGTTTACGAGCGGCGCAATGAATTGATTGATTACGCATTTGGAGTCGGGATGCGAGCATCCGCTGGAGAAATATACTGATTAACGAAACGGGATCCATCTGCAAATGAAACTGGGGCTCAATTCGACAAGGCATAGGGATATCCCCAATAGGCATTATCAATGTTTTTTTAAGTTGATCCTATTTTTAATTGGGATCGAATGTCTATAGGGGACTAAATACATTTAGATTGCTCTAAGAGTCAGAAACTACTGTGAATGTTCGACATTCCTACGGAGCGCTGAAACTCTTTAGCAATATGTACTGATTATATGAAGTCAACTAAAAAAATTACAAATCTTGTAATATCTTTGTAATAACGGCTACGGAACTTTACACAGAGCATGGCCCGACATGTTTATGTCGGGTGCGTAACGATGGCTATAACAACTTTTGATATAATTTCAGTCGGTATAACGCTCATTTGATATAATGATTGAATGATATAACAACACTTAATATATCAACATTTGATATAATTATTGTTTCATATACTGATCATTTGATCGAATAACATTTGATATAACATTCTTTTAGTATAATGCTTATTTCGTCTAATGAATTTATGGTATAACGTTTATTTTATCTAACGTATAGGGTATAGAGAAATAGGGGGGCGGGGGGCGGAGCCCCCACAGGGGGGCTCGGGGGGCGAAGCCCCCCGCATTAAAAAAAAACTTAAACCGAAAGTTCAAGAGAAACGTAGGTTAGGTTAGGTTAGGATAGAGAAAAAAAAGGAAAAAAGAGGGAAAAAAAGGAAAAAAGTGGCAAAAAAAAAAAAAAAAATGCCCGCTCAAACTGCTCAAACATGAAAGTTAAATTGTAATAGAGTCATGGTTAGGTACGACGACGAGCGAAATTATACCAAATGTTGTTATTCAAATTCAAATTCAAATTCAAATCTTTATTTCGAATTATTGCAATTCATATAATTGTTAGTAACACACAAACTTATAAACCTATGTTAAGGACAATAAACAACCATAACTTATAACAATACTAAAGGCGGCGTGGTGCGGCGACCGGCGGTGCGTGCAGCCGCACCCAGCGCGCGAGCAGCGGCGAGTCCCATCGCTGCGCCAACGCGTTTACAATGCTGTTTGAGCTGAAGAGAGCGCGATTCAGTAACGATGCGCACCGCTTCCTAATCAAAACCATCGGTGTGCGCCTCGGCAAACATTGCTGACGCGCTACAGAAACGTGGCAGCCTAAACAGCACCCTAAACGCGTTGTTATATTGCACGCGCAGAGCGTTGTATGCCCTCTGCGTAAAACTGACCCACAGACTGCACGTGTAGAATGATTGGCAGTATGCTTTGAAAAGCGTTAACTTCACTTCATTACTGCAACGGGCAAATCTGCGAGCCAGCATGTTACAACGAACACACAACGCCCTGCGCTCCCTCTCGATATCATCATTATCTGACATACTTTCCGTTACCCAGTGGCCTAGGTACTTAAACTTTTGTACCACATTTAAAGCGGTACCACAAAGCGTTACAGGTGTCATTTTATACGATTTTTTACCGGCTTTAAATTGAAGTAGCTCACTTTTTGAAGTGTTGTACTTCAGCCCATGGGAACCTGCATATGTTTCACATGTTTTCACCAGTCGCTGCAGAGCACCTACCGAGGGGCTTAGCAACACCATGTCATCCGCGTAACTCAGATTATTAACGCAGACCCCGCCTATATGACATCCAGCATATGTGCTGCTGAGCTCCTCGATCAGCTGATTCATGTATAGGTTGAAAAGCTTGGGTGAGCTTAATCCCCCCTGCCTCACTCCGCAGTTCATCCTATACACGTCAGAGTGCACTCCGGCCCATTTAACAGTATTCGATTGGTGCCCGTACCAGTACTTAAATAAGAACGTGACTTCTCGGGGTACGCTTGTTTGCTCTTGTAACTTATGCCACAATTTGTCATATACCACCATGTCAAATGCTTTTGACAGGTCCAAGAAGCAAGCGAAAACAGGTGTCTTGCGAGTGGTGTAGTACTGGACAGTTTGCTTGAGACATAATATAGCGCTTTCGGTAGATAAGCCCGGCCTAAAGCCAAACTGCGCGTCATGTAGGTTTAGGTGCTTACCTAGTATGTCATCAAGCAGACCATCCAGCACCTTAGCCACGATCGTGGCAAGCGAGATTGGCCTGTAATTAGATAGCTCTGAAGCGTCCCCCGTTTTGTTCTTTACAATAGGGACTACAACGGTATGCATTAAATCTTCTGGTAAATAACTATGACTAATACACAAATTGAAAAAAAGGGAAAGTACTCTAGGGAGATGACTTCCAGCCAACTTGAGATGCTCGACACTGAGGCCATCGTGCCCTGGGGATTTCCCTCTTACCATGTTTTTAATCTTTAAAGCCACTTGTTTAGCCTCAAATCTGATAGGAGGCTCAGGTTGATCCACAGTATCGAGCGTCTCCTTTGACTGGGCTAGCGGTGAAGTAACTGTAAAATAGTCCTTAAAAGCATTTGCAATACCGTGCGGTTCGTGTATGCCAGCAACGCTCACGGGGAGACTCGACTTTATGTTAAACTTGTTGGTGTTTTTCCAAAATTTGTTAAAATCCCTGTCCGAATGGTTTTTAGCTAAAATATCCATTTTAATATCCAGTTCGTGCTCTTGGCAGTATTTGAGTTTCGATTTGAACACCTTTTTTGATTCATGCATCTTGTCATGGACAAAACCATATGCCGGTTTACCGTAGGAAAGCCACCATAAATACCAAAATCGAGCCTCGCGGTGAGCGTCACTGACATACCTATTCCAACCTGTGACATGCTTGTGTTTTTTATGACTGGTATTACTGTGACTAAGTTCTGCACCCTCCTTTAAAATGGATATAATGTTTAAGTACATATCTTGGAGCACCTGTTTGTGCATACTATTGGAACACATTTTATCAGCACAGTCGTGTAACTCATTCGGTAAGTTCACATCTTTAAATTTTGAGTTACAATAATTACTAAAATTATCAATTTGTACAGAGTCTCTTTCACCCCAAATTACTTTATTGTGAGTAAATTGCGGAATACAAACTTTAGGTTTAATTAAATTATAATCGCATTCAATTAACAAAGGATAATGATCAGACCAATAAACGTTATGTAACACTGAGACATTAAGTACCGCGCGGCGCGCTGACTCAGTCACTACACAGTGGTCCAACCAGCGCTTGCATCCATGCGCTTCGCTGATGTATGTGAACGTGTCCTTGGGTAATACATCCATGTCCACACATTGCAAGCATTGTTATACCAAATGTTGTTATACCAAATGTTGTTATACCATATGAAATTATACCAAATGTTGTTATACCAAATGAACATTATACCATATGAAATTATACCAAATGTTGTTATACCAAATGTTGTTTTAGGAAATAAGTTTTATACCAAATGATAAGTATACGAAATAAAAATAGATATTTTGAAATTATACCAAACGTTTATTACGAGTATATCAAATGAGTCATTATACCAAATGTTGTTATACCAAATGTTGTTATATCAAACATACTTATACCATTTATTTTTATATCGATCATTACACATCCGCCTATCGAAATAGGCAATCAATTTAAACTTTTAAAGCTTAATGTTATAGTTTTTAATCTTTGAGAAAGGGGAAATCACATGAAGGCATCTTCAAGTAGAGGAGGTACGCTAAAATATATAATATCATCAGAAACAATAAAATCCACACAATCAGTATCAAAGTAATTTAACATTGAATAATCAGCAAACTAATGTAGTAGTGTCCGGGACACATTGAACCAACGGCCGCAGGGGCAGAAAGGTTCTGGAGTGGCGACCACGAACTCGAAAACGCAGTGTGTTTACAACGTGGACAGACGAATTTGGGAAGGTTGCGGTTAACTGTTAGTATGTAGGAGTGGGACCGTTCACCGCGGAGGTCCTTGGGGGATATGGTAATCTGGCGAAAGAGAACGAGAATCGATCCCTCTGGACGTGTTAACCTCTCCACCACCGTAATGCCAGATAACCTTTCGAGTTGGTCCTTATGTTTTGTGTGTCGATCTTTGCATTGTTTATTTGAAAGGTTTTACACCTAAGCGACCTTTATGTGAATACGTTAACATTCACAGTTAATATTGACGAAACTATAGTTAGTTGGCAAAAGTAAGATGGCGAAATGTATAAAGGTCTTCGCACATTATAGGTCTTCGCACATTATAACAACTCAACGGCGACTCGATTCTATGCCAAATATTGAAATTTAAGCCCTATGTCATGTTCACTAGGTTTAATTTCAAAAAATGATATTAGTAGTGGACGACGAGTGGACGACGCGTCGGTGCATCGTCGAAATTAAACCTAGTTAATATGACATAGGGCTTAAATTTCAATATTTGGCATAGAATCGAGTCGCCGTTGAGTTGTTATAGTGTGCGAAGACCTTATAACAACTCAACAGCGACTCGATTCTATGCCAAATATTGAAATTTAAGCCCTATGTCATATTTACTAGGTTTAATTTCAAAAAATGATATTAGTAGTGGACGACGAGTGGACGACGCGTCGTACATTTTTTTAAATTAAACCTAGTAAATATGACATAGGGCTTAAATTTCAATATTTGGCATAGAATCGAGTCGCCGTTGAGTTGTTATAATGTGCGAAGACCTTATTTCGATATGGTATGCTTTTCCCAATAGCGTAGTGGCCCCTACTGACCTTATGTGCTTATAGCGGCGAGATCTCGGACATATGTCACTAGACACGTCCAATGTAGCCTCTGGTCGCCATTTCTCTGAGGTCTTCAAGCATTATTTGTTCCCGTTTCCAGTTCCATTAGACGTTAGAGAGCGCAGAGCTCAGTTTTGGAATGGCGGTTCTATTTACCAGCTTTTGGCGGTTCTATTTGGCCAGCCGCTTAGAGCTTCCGTATCCGATTGGAGATTGAAATAAATAACTTATCATTAATATCAATGACCACTAGGTATATAAAACACAGAAGACAGTAAGAACTTTCTGTGCTTCGTCATCATCAAAATTAGCTGACTTTACTAACTGGCATGTCAAGTTAATGCTGAAATTGTCAGCTACAAGCGGTGCTAACCAAGTTATGTTTACTCGGCTGCGCGATAGTAAATACCGGGTAATGTTTTTGTCGCGTGGCTATTTGTGAGACAATGTCTATTCCCTCGAATCTTTAACTACTGGATGGATTTCGAGGCTTGAGCTCTGTCTTGATTTGCCAGTCTGTAGATGGATATAGGTTAGGTTTAAAAAAATGTAAACGGGGCAAGAATAAACGAGAACGTACCTACTTTGCCTCTCAAAATGGCTTCACTTTCAAGCGCTGACGGTTTATTTATTCTAAGCTTTGCCTAGTAAAAAAAAAATGCTGAGAAACTGCTAAATGATACCTTACAATGCTACAGAAATATAAATGGAAATTAATTGATCGAATCTAATTGATTCTTAGATATATTATTAGGTTTAGGTACAGGTAATTAGGTATAATGCATACATTTTTTCGTAAAACAAAAAATACCGGGATTGGAAGCCATACTTGTGACTGACGACCACATTCACTGCATGTCAGTACCCGTCCGATATAATAATTATATGTATGAATATGGCTGCTGGTGGTTTGGCTTGAGCTCGTCTCGCATAGAATCGAGCTCATTACGTCACGTCATTATAATATTACGCTAATTAGTCCAACGTATTGTACCTATAAACAACGACAGCAGAAGTTCCCTACAAAATTACTGAAACATTATATTTCCTGAAGCTTGTACAAAGTATTATGTCGACCTAAAACTTTTTGATTCAAACGAACATTTATTTATTTACGAAGAGGGTTACGATTTTACAACACCCCGAGGACATTTTAACAACATTCTAACTTAACACAAAATTCTCATAAATAATTTATCACGAAAATAGAAAAAAAAGGTGTGATAAATGAAGGCAAGGAACTCGACACGACTGCCTAAAGGCCAATTTGGACCCACGATCTTTACCCTAACTGGCTTAAGTGCTATTATGTGTAAAATATCTTGCCCCACGCCACCCTTTCCGAGTTGAAACTGTGTTTCTAATATCACGGAATGATAAATGTCTTTATTGTTGTTACTATGAACAATACGTTAGGTTAATAATTATGAAAACAGATTAAACTCACGTAAAAATTATTAGGAACGGCCCGTCATGTTGGGACTTTAAACCGTTTTTATAATTATTAAAGATGTCTAACGATAATTTTAATAATATGATTACGTTAGGTTGATAAAGTTACTAACGGCCGAGCGAGCGAAGTGAGCAAGGCGTCTATATTTCAGCTTGGGCAAAAAGACTTTCCTTTGAAAAGATTTGTAGCTGTTCTCGCATACCTATAGAAACCGATTCTTGTGAAATTTTGTGAGCAGGACTTGATGTTCTATTATTAGGTAGGTACCTTACCTATATAGTTTTTTTCGAAATAGCGGAGATACGGAGATTGTAAAAGTATAGTTGGACGACACGTTTGGCGCAGTTTGTAAGCACTTGCCTACTGAGCCGGAGGTCCCGGGTTCGAATCCCGGCCAGGGCAAATTTTTGTGTGATGAGCTCGAATATTTGTGCTTGGATCATGGTTGTTCTATGTATTTAAGTATATATTTATCTATATAAGTATGTATATCGTCGTCTGGAACCGACAACACAAGCCTTCTTGAGCTAAATTTGGGACTAGATCGATTTGTGTGAGGTTGTCTGATATTGATTTATTATTTATTTATAAAAAGTCATATTTTAGTAATTTCGATCACTGATTACGAAGTCTACAGCTCACAGAGCCTCTACTGTTTATAGTTTGTAAGTATTAGTGATAGTTTCTCTAGATGTTATTGGAATATAATAAAAAAATCTACGCGGAGTAGTACATGAATATCAGGTTTCTCCATGGCTTTACCCTTAAGACAAATGCTTTGCCTTTCTCACGAAAACGGATAATTTTTCCGGTGGAAAAATTTAACCTTGGTATGCATTTCACTTGCCCATATACAAATCAATCAAAAAATAATATCAATCTACTGTTACACGATAGCAAAAAAAAACAAATACAGTTGTAAGGCAGGTATGTTAGGGAATTGAACCTGGTTAATATTCTGTAAGTAATCGCATGTCGTAATGTAAGATTCTTTATAGCGGTTTTGACCGGGTTATGTATGAAATTATCTGAGATGTAAAAAAAAAACCAGTTTTTATTAAATCTAAAATTGACGCCATGGTTCCTAAAAACAGATTTCCCCATCTTTTATAGTTTGTGACTTCTCCCTACTGACCCATTTGGATTGATCATCGTGTACCTATAGTAACCCTCACCCTGTATACTTAAAGCAGACAAAAGAAAACACAATCGTAACCTCTGCTATCTACGTAGCAATATGTCATCCCTACTTTACGTAAGGATGCGAATGGCCTTAGTTTTTCCTATCGGCATAGAAAACAAAAGCCGAACTAAAACCAAAGATTATAAGTAACAGAGTAGTACAAACATTTTGCGTTCGTGTGAACCTGATCTGACACGAGTTCTTATTAAATCGAGTTGTTTTTATCAGTAAGTGATCAGGACATAGCATAACTGTGACACGCGACTCCATCGCGCGACAGATACTACCTCTCACTTTCCTTACAATAACGTGCGAGCAAGACAACCGAACTCGCAGCAAGATATGTTAGCCCCACTGGACAACATTCGTTCGCTCGCTCGGTCAGAACTGTTCAGAAAACAATGTGAAAACGCATTTTGACACGCGTTTTCTGCGTTGATTTTTATTTAGCTGTTTTTATATTTCTTTGGATTTAAAATTCGTAGGTAATAAAATTTATTTGATTATGTCCGTATGAGAGCGACGTTCTCAATAAACATGTCACCTTAAGATTGTGAACTCCGTTAGTTTTATAATGTAATGTATTAACTAACGCTACACACTCAGTTAACAACACTAACTTAACAGAGCTAAATATTTTTGAATACTGGAATGCATCGACGCTCAATTGATTAGGTTAGGTTTGTTTTATAAAACCTTACAACCGTAACCTTTGCAAAGAAAAATGTGTTCTACGAAATGATCTATCAGCGAAATGAAACATTCGACGAAAAATAATTCTAGGAGTCAACATAGACTCGTTAACTAAAAAGAAAGAAAGAAAGAAAGAAATACATTTATTCATGACGTGACCATAATACATAATTAATTACATAGAGAGGTGTGACAGAAGTGATAAAAAATAATAATAACGATAATAATGATATAAAACACCATAGGTACAATATAACAAAAACATTTTGGCCGTGCCACGAAAAGGTCCCTTCTCAGCAAGATGCTATAAGCTCGACAGCCAGCGCTGATCTTCCGGTGGGACCATAGGTGGCGCCACGGAGAACTGCACGCACGAGCGCTGATCGCATCTAGGATGCGTTACTGTCAAGTTAAGAGGCATAACCTAGAAAAATACGAAACTACATTTGATGCTGACCGTACACACTACACAGTTTCACAAATTAACAAAATCGCTATAAATTTTTATGAAAATCTAATTTTTGTATATCAATGGCAGCTTACATTATACGTTTTAGAACATTACACTTTTTCTATCTTTAAATAACGCACGGAATGTATTTTTAATGAAATATAAAAAATGTGTCAGAATTTAAAACATTTTCCTATTCTTTGCCAAAACTGTTGTCATATCCGCCACGTAGATTTTATGTGATTGCCTATACGTATGTAGAGCGCTTGCTACAATACGTTACCTTCTTGAAGGTTTATCATATACAATTCTCATGATGGGAAAGTGTGAATAATAAAACATGTCTCGTAAAATACGCCCAGGAAATGCTTTCAAAGTAAATAGCAATAAAATACCCGCGTTAATATCTATATTTATATATTACTCATAATATCTGCCCATTCTTTTGAAATTTTCTATCCAAAAAGAAATTCAGGCGTGTATTTCGGGCTTTATTCAAATGGGTTAGCTTGTTGCTTACTGGGTTGCCTCGTGTTTATTACGCAAACAATAATAGTAAGGTATATAGTGTAATTTGGTAAAGAGTGTATATAGTATAATATATATCCGTGTTTTGAACTTGAGATTATGTAATGTACGGGATAAATACAAACATGTAATGTTGTGGGAAGGCCCTAGACGTTGCTCTTAATAACATGGCAAATAAATACTTTACATACTGTTCCATGTAGGTACCTTAGTAAGTAATTACCTTCTAAACTTCAACTTCTACTATTGCGTCAAAGTATTCTTGGTATTTACGTACTACTTTTGGGTAGATTTTTATTTAACGATTGTTGAAACTTCGGGTTAAAGTTAAGTAGTAAATATTATTTCATACATCTATTGATTCCTATGAATACATCTCCCTGTCATTCGTCATTATGTGAATTAACGTACAATATTGATTTACACGTTCCATGTCCATCAATAAGTCATATGCAATGCATTCACGGCTGGTGATGTTAAAGGGGAAAGAAATAGCCTTTGACATAAAGGAAGATGACAACAGATCCTCAGAGAGTTACAAGGAGGGTGCGTAACGAATTACACACGTTTTTTCACCTCGTCCCTCGTACACCTTCTTAAACCAAAAAGCAGTATCTTAATATGAACAGTCGTTCAGATATGTCTTTT
The DNA here is from genome assembly GCA_932273695.1 of Apotomis betuletana. Lineage (NCBI taxonomy): Eukaryota > Metazoa > Arthropoda > Insecta > Lepidoptera > Tortricidae > Apotomis > Apotomis betuletana. The sequence continues at coordinate 13,098,431 of OW026310.1, read as the reverse complement.
TGGTTTTGAGCAATATAAAATAGGGGACAAGCTATAATATGCGTCCTAGAGCAACAATACACTTTGTATGTGCCTTTTCTGTCGCTCAATTGCAAAAGATAGGTACTTATGTAAATTGGCATTCATAGTTTCATAAAAGACATGATCGCATATTTATCAGAAACACCTACGATCTGGGACATTCACTAATTTACCACCCTAGGTATATAATGTACTATTAATTCTGCTGCGCAGAACTTACAGTACAGGCACTGCAATACTTGTTGAATTAACTGTTCTTAACTAGATAGTACAAAAATACTTAGGTATGTTAGCCATCTCAAAACAGTGCACAGAGCCACTAGTAATTTCTCAGGCCACATCTGACCCTGTTGGATACAGAATTTTCTAGCGAACACGGTCTGTACTTTTACTTGAAAATGAATTAAGCACATTTTCGCTAGCGAGACGCTGTAAAACTTGTATCTGTTTAACGTAATAACTGTTTTTCCAAGTTTCTATATATTTGGTCGAATGTTAAGAGCCTACAGAGACTTGGGTCTACAGAGTTTGGTAATATCACAAATGGAATTTATCAATATCTCATCTCAGCTTTATTGCGGTTACTTTAATTACTTCGCTATTTAAATGCAACTTTAAAGGCATTGACATACCTATTGACATTAATATACATTGCTCTATGTCACATTCACGTCACATTATTTACTCGGGTGTTGGATTTGGTAGGTTGCCCTGGAACCGACGAAACACGACACCTTCCGGCCAGAAATCAGCACACGCGATGGTCTCCTGGAGCGGCCGCGGCACGCGCACTACAAACGAGCTGAAGTGCACGTAGTGGCGCGAATGCTACTGGAACACCCTCAGCGAGTAGCCGGTTTTCTGGCGAACATACTGCGTCACTTCTTCAGCGGTGGCAGTGTTCGCTTATATTATATGTATTCGCTTTTGTTATTTATACTTAAGTATTTTCTTTCGGACAATCACACGCAAAACTATCTAATCCTACAGTAAGCTCTAGTAGGCTTGTATTAAAGGCAGTAGATGACTATATAATATACTTAAGAAAGAAAAATTTAATGCGATCTACTACAATCCAAGCTATATATACTTATTTACGAGCACTTAAATACATAGAAACGTCCATGACCCAGGAACAAATTTAATGTTCGAGTTCATCACACAAATGTTTGCCTATGCCGGGATTCGAACCCAGGACCGTCGGTTCAGTAGGCAGCTGCACTACTATTTACTGCGCTAACCGAGTCGTCTATAGATATGACTTTTCATTTTAAATCTTACGCCAATTTGCATAGAGTAAACTCATCTCAACGAGAATAAAACCATCATTACGGCAAAGGTAAAATAGCGCATATGGCAAAAGTAGAAATCGTCTATTGACAACCAAAACTCACTAACTAACAAAAACCTACTTGAAATAAAGCTCGTATCTCTGTATCAATGTATTAACTGCATACGAGGTTTTGAAGGGTACCGACAGAAATTTTAGTGACTTGGTTGTCAGCAGGCGAAATATAGTGAAGAGAATCCCTATTACTGTATTTCTATCCTATTTCTATCAGTATCAAACATCGAATTGGGGTTTCTCTGTGTGGTTTAATTCTAAGAGCTTAAAGAGACCTGAGCAAAGTAATCAAATAAGAGTGATCTAATCTAATTTTAGGTCTTAAGGCACCTTTATAAAAGACTCGGCATTTACTGAAAAACTTCCTTTAGGGAGACGCCGTAAAAATCAGAGGTCTTAAAATCCTAATGTAAGTCATTACTGTAATTAAAGTCGTGCTTTTGCATAACCAATTACGTTAGCACAACAAGCTCCTTCGCCGGCCCTGTATTAAGTAAATTAAATTGCTTCAAAATAAATGAGATCCTCAACGCCTTTTGTTAATGTAGCAAATCTTTACGCGATATAATTTGGACATTAAAAGCAATTCTATTAGGTAGGAAGAGTGGGACGATTGTCAATGAAAAAAACCGAGGACATGTGTACCGAATATTTTGTTCCACTGTAACATAATATACATACATATAATATATTAAAGACATGAAGCACCTACAATTACTGTGACTGTGACACGCGACTTTTTGTCGCGCGACATATTCTACCTGTCACTTTTCTTTCAATACCGTGCGAGCATGACAGATGATGCTGATTCGCGCGACAAGATACAGATACCAACCAAGATACAGATACCCAGAAATGTTTCAGCTAATGATAAATGAACATAATTAATCTTTAGTCATGTACTACCAGTACGTTTTATCCTACATAAACGAGTATACCCAAATCCGCTGGGGTCGTGAATCATTTTAAAACTAGTGTAAAAACGAGCACAAAATTCGCATCTCTGGCGGCGATCCAAGCGGTCAACTCCACGAGTTGGAGTCATAAAACAACTTTTTTCAATGGACTTATTAATACCGAGTTCGGTTACGTCGTTTATAAAACTGTGGGTGTCCGCTACCGCTTATCTAAACTGAACGGAGGTATTAGAGTTAAAATAATTCAAAGTGTTTTACTTAAAGAAGTGGACTAAGGTGATTTTATATAAACTAAATCAAGGAAAAAAGAAAACGTCGTATCGTTTCATGAAGCAAAATAATACCTTAGTTTAATCCATTTATAATTTTTATTTTCACCGATCACTGTGTAATAAATGAAGGATATTTTAAATGTCTTTTATTTAAAACAAGACCTTAAAACGCATTCCAAGAGACGATCGTGCCGTGAAGAGAGCGTACATGGCCAAGCCCAGAGGGAACCGTCCGGTGGGCCGCCCCAGGTACCGCTGGAGTGACGAAGCTCTCAACGACCTATCAGCCCTCGGAGTGCCCGGCTGGCGTGAAGTGGCGCAGAAGAGGGAAGAGTGGCGTTCTCTCGTGTCGGAGGCCAAGATCCTCTTAGGGTCATAGAGCCAGCTTAGTAACTATGTATTTAGGGCTGGCAGCAGCTCTAGGAACCAGCAAATATTGGTTTTTGAGTAAGAATAATACAGTTATACATAGTTTATGAAGCGTCCTAATGCAAATGCCTAAAATATTATAAAATGTGGAATTAATGAAAGTTTACACATAAAGTAGGTCAATGGTTGCCGACAACTCTAAGCATAAGTGTCATAGTATGGTATGTGATAATAGGTAGCTTATTTTGCTGTACTTAAACACTAGCATGTGAATATTTTGGACATTACATCTCACGACAGAGGAAATCCTTCACACCGATTTTTTTTTCTTTAATAGTAGCAGAGCCACCGCCAAATATTATTAATGCCACAAAATACGTTCCCGTTCTATATTGTATTTTATGTAACAGTCAGATGTTACAAATTGCCAAATTTAGTTTTTAGTAGGTAATTCACATTTGCGTAAAATTTCACGCCGGTAACCCTATTTGCACCATACTTAGAAATTTGCTTCTATGTGATATAGAAAATATTGAAAACAAATGGCTGGCCTTATTCCTACCTCATAAACAAATGATAGGTGTAGCCGTTTGCAGTGGGTGCTTAATTTAATTTCGCACACCATTACAAAAAGCAATTGCGCGTTTCATTACACCACCTGACCCCAAAACTCTGTCTGGGGCGTCATTCGAACTTCAAAATTAATTCGTCAAAAGAACAGCTTTTACGAAACTCCCTTTCAAGAAGAACTCATTACGAGAAAAACTTCTGAATGGAGTCTTCAAGTAAAAAGATCAGCTAGACATAGCTGTTTATCGACTACGTTAAAGCGCCGATACGTAGCTAATAGATGCTTACAAAAATACTTCGAGTTAGTAGGTATGTCCTGGTTTTATAAAGTTTTAGTAGGATTTTCAATATCGGATTTTTTGTTTATTTGCCGATACTAGACAAAATAGATATTTCTAATGATATCTGCCAATATACGTCCAGTTTAGGGATATGCCTTACTAGCTTCTACCCGTGGCTTTGCTGGTGTTAAAAGGTATACTTTGTCCTATGGGAACGATGCTTGTTTGTATGTCCACTTAAGCTCCTCTCCCGGTAAAAAAAAACTAAACGATTCAAAAATAGAAAATTTTACACTTAACGATTATTGTGTAATATTTGTTGGAGCGATCGATTTTAAGGATACCATAAATTACTATGACATTGTTAGTTTCATAAGATGTAAATTAGAGCAAATCAAGCACACGAATGTTATTATTTGCTTACCAAACTTTAAAGTGCACAAATATGGCGGACTTTTTAATAGACGTGTTGAATACTTCAACAATTTGTTGTATTCTGACGTTTGTAAATATCAATATGCTTACGTGCTAGATAGTAACAAAAACATTGAATATTCGAATAAAATGTTTAATAAAGTGTCAGGCCTCATAAACAACACAGCTTTGCGCCAAATTTTTATAGATTTAAGGGACTATATCAGTGATATACATTTATTTAACCTAAATATCCTTGCTGATGATAAAAACATGCATGTTTGTGACTCCCTATCAAAAACACTTTTGCACGAAAACCGCATTTCTACAAGCACTCAAACCGAAGATTGTTTTTTTCGAGACCAATGATACTTTGTTAATTCTGCACCAAAATATAGCAGGGTTATTAACGAAAAAAGACTCCAAGTTACATTAAAGGATCTAGATGTTAGAGAAAAAAAATACATAGACCTGATTTGTATATCAGAAACATTTGTGAAAATAGGTGACGAAGCAAATATTCATATTAATGGTTTCAAGTTAGCCGCCTGGTTTTCAAGACCAAAAAAACGAGGAGGAACCTGTATACTGTGCAGAGATTATTTAGAAACGAAGCCTTTAACCTTTCTGGATGAACTGAAGTGTGAATTTAATTTTGAAATCTGCGGCGTAGTCTTTCCAGAACTAAAATGTATTCTTATTTGTATATACAGGACTCCGGATTCAAGCACTAAAGTATTTTTATCTAAGCTGGAGAGTCTGTTAGAAACTGCTAATAATAAAATTAATAAAACAAAAAGAAACAAAATAATTATAGTGGGTGATTTCAACATCGACCTAAAGAAGTCAACTACAACACTCAATGAATTTTATAGAATTACTCAAAATTACCACTTTCAAATTCACATTAACTCTCCAACAAGGCTGAATGCATGTATTGACCAAATCCTATCCAATGTTCCACTGGCGAAAGGACAAGTCCTTCCGTTAGGTCTCTCGGACCATACTGCTCAATTGCTAAATGTACCGATAGAAGAAAAATACATTCCTCCCACATTTAAGATTATTAAGAGAAGGGATTTTAACTAGGATAATATCAGGAAGTTTAGCAGCATAATGAGCTTATCATGGAATGAAGTGTACTCTGAAACAGATGCTAATATAGCATTTAGCAAATTTCATGAAATGTATACATTATTTTTCAATTTATGCTTTCCGATTAATAAAATTAAAATTAGGATATCGCGCAATGATACGAAATGGATAACTAAGGGAATAAGGAACGCCTTAAAAACTAAACGTAGTCTAAGATATAGATTTTATCGGAACAGAACAAAAGAAAATAAACTTAATTATAATAAATACAATAAATTACTTAAAAAAATTATAATTACGTCTAGGAAAATTGAAAACAAAAGGTCAATAAAAAGAGCTAAAAATATTTCAAAAGCCAGCTGGGACGTAATAAAAAAAGACATGGGTAAATCAAACATAAAAAGAAAAAACATAGATAAACTCATACACGACCAAATGGTCATCTATGACCCTCATGCTATAGCCAATACTTTCAATGAATACTACATCAATCTTGCTAATACCGAGAATATTTTGAACACCAAATATAATTACTCTGTAAATTCTAATAATATCAACATGTTTCTCTCGCCTTCAAATCCGAATGAAGTACTAAACGTCATAAAGACACTTAATAATACAACTTCCGTAGGTTACGACAATATCACAACAAATATTATTAAAATAACTAGCGACATCATTGCACCCGTATTATCGCATTTGATCAACTTAACTTTTCTACAAGGCACATTTCCGGATAAATTAAAAGTTTCTATTATTAAGCCCATTTTTAAAACGGGTGACATGCTGCAGCCTAGCAATTACAGGCCAATTGCGCTTATACCAATCTTAGCTAAAGTCTTCGAGAAGGTCATGCATACTAGATTAATGAAATTTATTAATAAATGTGCAATACTATCCATGCAGCAACATGGATTTCAAAAAAGAAAATCCATCACTTTAGCTGCCTTCAATCTTATTAATAAAATTATTAATAACGTAGATACAGGGACTAAAACAATGGCTATCTTAATCGATATGAGCAAAGCATTTGACCATGTCTCTCATGAACTACTATTAAAAAAATGCGAAGCTTACGGTTTGAGAGGTGTGGTTAATGCCTGGCTTAAGAGTTATCTCAACAATCGACACCAAATAGTTGAAATCACAGGTACCAGTACTGATAAAGTAGAAAGCATTTACAGATCGGTTACACAAGTTAATAAAGTAGGTGTACCTCAAGGGACCATTCTTGGTCCCCTACTGTTTTTACTTTACATTAATGATTTGCCATCAATTACTGAGCACGACTGTACATTATTTGCGGATGACATATCAATAGTTATTTCCGAAACAGAAGGACAAAACTACAATGATGAAATTAACAACACTGTGTATAAAATTATAAAATGGTTAAAGAACAATAATTTAAATGTCAATTTAGGAAAAACAAAATATATTCAATTCATCAATCAAAGAGGAAGAAAGGAAACACTGTCAGTCAAATATAACGAGCAAACACTGACAGAATGTGATAACACCACATTTCTTGGGTTTGTACTTGATGACCATTGTAATTGGAAACTGCATGTCAACAAAATGTGCTCCAAAATTAATAGATTTGCGTATGTTTTGCGTCGACTGTCACGAATAACTGACAGAAAAACTGCTTTAAAGGCTTATCATGGTTTTGTGGCGTCTAATCTTCGTTATGGAATATTAATTTGGGGAAACTCTGTCCATATTAATCGTACCTTTGTAGCTCAAAAACAATGCGTTAGGGCTATTACAAATATTAGTTCACGCACATCGTGTAAAAGCTCGTTTATTGAACTCGGCTTGCTTACTGTGTGCTCAATATATATTTTGGAGGTTTGTACGTTCGTAAAACTACACACTGAATTATTCAAGAAGAAATGTGATATTGTTAATTTTAATACGAGATACCCGAACAGATTGGTAGTTCCCAAAATGCACACGACAATGAAGGGTAGAAATTGCTATGCCATGTGTATAAAAATTTTTAATCACCTGCCAAATCAACTAAAGCAACAACCTTCTAATAAATTTAAAAATAAACTGTGTACTTGGCTTCTCGAAAAATGTTTTTACGATATTAAGGAATATTTTAATGTAGCACATAAGTAGAACATAATTGTTAGATAGTGAAATACGATGTCAATATTGGCAATTCAAGATTTGCATGACGTACTCATGTCTAGATATATGATACGAAATTTTTATACCTTAAGACCATTATGTTAACTATATCTATTGCAAATAAATACATTTCATTTCATTTCATTTCATTTCATAAAGGATAAATTGAAATAAAATCTAAGCTACGTCAAAGGGTAATTTTGGTTTAATAATACTTAGGCAATTGCCACTGAACCTAGCCAGGATCGAAACTGATTAATGTCTCAGACAGACAAGGGATCTCTGCCAAGATTTACCCATTCCGAACCTAACGTGCCCAAGGGGGCACGGGCAGTGTTGACCCTAAAAGCGGCATTAGGTATTTATACCATACATTTCGTATTCATATTAGGTACCTATACTATATCTATTACGTACCTTAATATGTATAGATATTTATACATCTATATTTATACATATTTATGTATAATATCTATACATATTTAGGATTATTATGCCTTTTTGAATTGGGTGACCAGAGAAGCTAAACATAGAATTACAGACATTTTCGAATATTTGCGTACCGTCTATAATGTTACTAAATAAACATAATACTTTTAAAGTTATTTTTTTATTTTATTTCATTAGCCCATTATCAGCCCTTTGTTAACGTGTACCTTTTTAGTTAAATATCTATTTATAATTGTAATTTTGGCAATCTTAAACAAATAGTGTATATTACATTTTACTGTAGTATGCAAATCATCACAAGTAACATCAAAAACAGACTAGCTAAACCGAGATGAAGTTTCCTGGTCTAAATTTAAGCGGGGTAAGCACGGTACGCGAAATGAGGCTTAAATGGAATAGTAAGTGTTTCGCCGACATAGCCCCTTGTCAGATATGCTGACTCAGGCTTAGCCGTTTTAACACTTACAGAATACTTTGTATACCAACGCGAGACAACCATAATCATCGTAATGAGGTAAAAATTAAATTTAAATCGAATAAGTGAGCTGTTGGATGAGGGCGGCGCAGGATCGATTGTTGTGAGGGACTTTATCTATTTCATATACCTAGCTTTTGCGTGTGATAAACTTCTATTAAAGTATATTGAGATGACATATGTATAGTCCGTTTTCTATTGGGAATGCTTGTATGGAGAGGTATACAATTTTGAGTACAGCAATGTCATTTGGAACGGGTATTATACACGTCTACCTGAGCCCAAAACACCCGGTAGCCGGACTGAACACCGCGTCAGAAGGGGGGAGGGGGGGTTCAAAATACAGTGCTCCCGTCGTTCAGAAAAAAAAATCTGGCGGATTAGTTTGGACCTTTAATCCAAGTTTGGTGGCGTTATCCGGTAATAAGATGATGCCCGATTCATTACCTGTGCCAGTTTTTTAGGGTCCCGTAGCAAAATATGACGCAATCCTTAAAATAATAAACTTTCAGTACTAACAAAATGTAAACAAACCCTTATATTTTCATATTTTTTGTATTAAACTTGGTATATAAAAATACTATCCAAAAGCCAATTTAATACAAATTCTTAAAACATTAACAATAAATATAAATTTGTCTATTTTTAATGAAAAATTAAATATTGAAAGTACTGCAACGTTCGACAGCGCAGCGTAGGGAACGGCAAAAAGACTCGAATACTAAAGTAAATAAAATATATGTGTTTGGGTGACAACTATATTTTCGTGCCGTTTGCAGTAGAGACTCTAGGCCCATGGGGCCCAGCCGCTCATAATTTGTTTGATTCCCTTAAAAAAAAGCTAATACGAACTACCTGTGATCCCAGAGCTGGCGCGTTTCTCGGGCAAAGGCTCAGTATTGCTGTGCAGCGGGGAAACGCCGCCAGCATCTTGGGATCATTTCCGCCAATGAGCGACCTTGGCTAGAGTTAGGTTAGTGTAGGTTTTAGGTTTTTAAATTGTTTTACCACTTAATCCACATATTTTACTTTGGCAAGAGTTTGTCATTTAAATATATACTAACAAAAAAAACCAGTCAAGTGCGAGTCGAACTCGCGCATCGAGCGTTCCCTACAAATTTTAACCTTTCTCATCCCATCTTAAGTGGTACGACCCGGTTAAGTTAAGTTTGCACCTGGTACGTATGGCCCCGGATACAAATGAGGTGTAAACTTAATCCAAATGGGTAGTCCTCATATAACTTTTGAAAGCACATTTTTTTATGTTTTAATTAGAAATGTATAGTTTTCAGATAATTACCTGTACTGGTGGTATAAGACGACATTAGTTGCTAAATTTCATAGTTCTAGGTCAACGGAAAGTACCCTATATACTTTGATTCTCTTGAGAGTGGCGAAATATAAATATACGGCCGTATCTTTTTTTTATTGATTTAGAACATTGATTTTTTCACGACTTCAAGGGATTGTAGACTTGAGTATATGGTTTAAATTTCAACTTGATATCTCGACGCGTTCCCGAGATAAGGGTTTTGACACACATACGGACCGAAGGAAAACAAAGTAATTATATAAGGTTTCCGTTTTTGCCGATAGAGGTACGGAACCCTAAAAATAAGATATATCTATAGCTTTCATAATATCTATAAATTAAATTTCTTAAAATAATATATTAATTATAATTGAGATTCTATTATCTATTATTAAGTAAAACTAAATTTATTTTTCTTCTTCTTTTTAATATAGATATAGCTTAAATAATTGATTCACCGGTAGCCGGACTGAACACCGCGTCAGAAGGGGGGAGGGGGGGTTCAAAATACAGTGCTCCCGTCGTTCAGAAAAAAAATCTGGCGGATTTGTTTGGACCTTTAAGTCAAGTTTGGTGGCGTTATCCGGTAATAAGATGATGCCCGATTCATTACCTGTGCCAGTTTTTTAGGGTCCCGTAGCAAAATATGACGCAATCCTTAAAATAACAAACTTTCGTCAAATTAACGTCGTGCTACGCTGGTATGACCTGACGCTGTGTAGAAGAGACCGAGACTTTTCGAATCGGAGGTGAGTTGTAACAATGCAATATTTTCGGCACGACTTTCGCGCGCCGCTATTCGCTTGGCAAAAACTGCATGCCATGACTTTAGGCAGCAAGCGGCGTGGCAAGCGGTTGAGCTAGAGATCCGAGCGCGGCGGCCATACGAGTAAGCGAGACACACGTACCGCGCATCGCTGCCGTTCACCGCTAAGACTGAAGTCGTGGCATGTCCGGCAGTACCGCGCGCGGCGTTTCGTGGCAGGCTTCATACCATATATATCACTATGATTTAGTTTTTGCCGCTGGACGGTCACCGCTGCCGCCGTTCAAATTCGTGGCTGGGCATGAGACATGACATCGGCTTTTCTCATTGCTTTTACTTGTGTAGTAATTGCAGCCAACATTGATTTTTAACTAACTTAAAAAAAGAATAAGTAGGTTTTCAATCAGTCAATCAATAAATTCGACTGTACCTATGTTTGTTTTTATGTATGTTACGTGATCATCCCTCTTATGACGTCACGTCATAAGAGGGAAGGAAAAATGGTGCAAGCTAGTTACAGAGTGGTACCCAAGGGAAGGACAGAGAAAGAGAGGGAGACCACAAAAGAGATGGGAGGATGACATACGTCAGGTGGCAGGAAAAACATGGCACAGAGTTGCACGCGATAGGCGTGAATGGAAGAGGCTGGAGGAGGCTTTTGCCGAGGGGCAACCAGATTTGTAGCAAAAGAGCAAAAGTCAAATACTAGAAGCAAATTAAATAATATTATAATCTGAATGTATAAGGCTAAAATAAATAAATAATAAATACGTGATCATCCCGCCAATCAAATTCGATGATTATTATTTTTGTCTGGAAGAAGATCCTCGAAATAAATCAACATTCGAATTGACATATTCCAGCTTGCTTGCTGGTTGCTTTCCTAGCAATACCAGGAAACCAGCTCGATAGTCTCACAAATTTGTCCTGCTTGTGCCAAATACCCCGGCTACCTACGATTTCAATGCTCGCTGTAATTTGCACGTCGAACATCGGAATGGCACGGCCGGGCGGAGATAGCCGACATTACAACTAAGTGCTCTTCGAGGGAATTATTTGAGATAGTAACGGCCCCGCAATTTGGACGCATTAAATAGTGGTTCGCGGAACTGGTGAGTCCATTTTGGTTTGGAGCTGAAGTTAGACGTATTTGTCAAAGGATGATTGTGTAGACGTTTCAATCTTTGTCACGAGGTCTTACATTGTTATTATCATAATTTACTAAGATGCTTTTTCGCAGAACAACTAAGGGATTATCACCCAGTAATTTAATATAGACTAGGGAACCCAAACCAGTTTTTTTTCTCTGTATAAATTACTGGTTATTTACCGTTAGGTAATTCGGTAATTTCCAGTCAAAAAATATGTTTCTTTTTTTGCATTCCCTATGTGGAACTCCGCAAAGTAATGGCTGAATCGATTATCCTCATCAATTGTTCACTCTCGATCTCTTTCACGGGTGTGTAATAATTCATAGAACAACAAATGGTATAACGTTCATCACATCGAATAACATATAATATAATTTCAACACATAGAATCGATCAATTGATAGAATTATCATTTCGTAGAAAATCTGTTCATATATTTTCATTTCTTATAACAACACTTGATATTTTTTTTGTTTCGTATATAAACACTAAAAATAATGAACACTTAATATAATGAACATTTAATATAGTAAACAAGGCTTAATATAATGAACAATTCATACAATAAACATTTAATAGAATCATCCTCATCCTCCTAGCCTTTGTCCCATTTTTTGAGAATGAATTCTCAATCGGGGTCGGCTACCTAAATCCCAAGATGTGGACACTAGGCACTAGTTTTTACGCAAGCGACTGCCATCTGACCTTCCAACCCAGAGGGGAAACTAGGCCTTATTGGGCTTAGGTGGTTTCCTCACGATGTTTTCCTTCACCGAAAAGCGAGTGGTAAATATCAAATGACATTCCGTACATAAGTTCCGAAAAACTCATTGGTACGGGCCGGGTTCGAACCCGCGACCTCCGGATTGAAAGTCGCATGCCTAACCACTAGGCTACCACCGCTTCAGTCGCATGCCTAACCACTAGGCTGCCACCGCTTCAGCACATTTAAACATTTAATAGAATAAACAAATAATATAATACACACTTAATAGATTTTTTGTCAAGAGAGAGTGACTATTTTGTATCATTTACGCGCTTATGAATTAGAATGTATACAATTCAATTACTTGTTTTTTTTGCCAGTACTCCGCCTTAGCTCCAAACTTAATACTTTCCTGAAAGTGGTTGGGTGGATGGTTCTTGTATGTAAACAGTATGAATACAAGCAAAACTTTTTTCGGTACGCAAAAAAAAAATAACCTCGAAGGCCAGGCGGGAGCTCGCTACGCTTCGCTCCCGCCTGACCTTCTAACCTAACCCGGCCACGTCGGATCTGCTCTGAAAGGTTTTGCTCGCTCGCTTCGCTCGCTCGCTCGTATGTTTTTTTTTTGCCAGTACTCCGCCTTAGCTCCGAATTTAATACGTTCCTGGAAGTGGTTGGGTGGATTTGTTCTTGTATGTAAACAGTAGGTATGAATACAAGCAAAACTTTTTCGGTACGCAAAATAAAAAAAAACCTCGACCTCTAACCCAACCTAACCTAACCCGGCCACGTCGGATCTGCTCTAAAAGGTTTTGCTCGCTCGCTTGTTCAAATTTTGTAATTTATGAATTCGAAAGTATATTATACGAAAAATACATTCTATTAAACGTACATTCTATGAAAAGTACATTCTATTAAACGTACATTCTATGAAAAGTACATTCTATTAAACGTACATTCTATGAAATTATTGTTATAAGAAAAGTGCATTATATTAAACGTGCATTCTATCAAATGATTGTTATAAGAAATGACTTTCTATCAATTGTGCTTCTACGAAATAACGATATATGAAATAAACATTCTATGAAACGTTGATACAATCTGAAAATTCTACCAAACGTATGTTCGGTCATATGAAAATATGTTAATTGTTTTTCTATGAAATGAGACGCACCCCTCTTTCACTCTTAATGTGTGATCTTGTTTTAATCGTGATGTTGTCTGTTGTGGATAACGATGGTCTTCAGTGTTACTTTGGTATTGTAATGTTGATTCGATTCACACTTTTATCAAGTCCATCGCCATCTAAGATTCTCCTCCTCAATCGTACAATCTTGACAGCATGATAGTGATTAAATTATGGCGTATCTACTGTGGATAATATAGCTCACGACACGATAAATAAATAAATAATAAATAAATAAATATCGGACAACCTCACACAAATCAATCTACTTCCACCGTAAGCTCTAGTAGGCTTGTGTTATGGACACTAGACGACGATAAACATACTTATGTAAATAAATACATACTTAAATACAAATAACATCCATGACCCAGGCACAAATATTCGAGTTCATCACACAAATATTTGCCCTTGCCGGGATTCGAACCCAGGACCGCTGGCTCAGTAGGCAGATGCTTAACCACTGCGCCAACCGCGTCGTCAAACTGTTATAGTTTTTATCGTGGGGCATTGGGTAGGGTGATTAGTGTCGCAATTTTATCAAGTTCATCCCTGTCAACACTGTAGCCTGTCAGTCTGGTGATTCCCCTTGCAACCGCGCGCTTTACATTCCATTGCCTTGGTCTGCAGAAATGTAACACAAATAAATTAAGTTGTTATGCTATACCACACTGGAATACACAAAAAATGTTGCACGAATAAAAAATCTCTTGCATCTGAAATTACAAGCAAAAACGTGTATTCCCAGTAATTAACGAATGACCTGAAAAGTGGCTCCCGAGGGTCGCAGGCGCTCAATTTCCTGGCGAAGCATTATCTAGATTATCATACAACCTACTTTTTATTCCGGTGCTTAGCATCAAGAGCTGGGGAATTAAAGACTCAGGTAATAACAAAACTGGGACTTCGCTACTACGGTAATAAAGTAGAACAAATATTCAACGCTTAGTGAGCTTGAACACGTCAGTGCCTTAATCGCCTTAGTGCCTGATTTTATATAAGTCTTCTGTACAAAGAGGTCATGCTATAAATAAATAAAAATAAAAAATAATTATTTTCAGAGAATTCGAAGTCTACAGTTTGTTAGTAACTACTCACAGCTATCTATGTTAGTATGAAAAAACATACACACACACGAAGTGTATATGCTGAGGTAGGTACGGTCAGCATCAAAAGTAGGTATTTGTCAATTTTACTACTGACTTGTATTAAATTGCATTATTAAAATTGTCAGCTACTTACGTTGCTGATTGTACACACTTACACGTTGCCCATAACTAAACATAACCCGAAAGCGGGATTCATATTACCCTAAATCAACAACACATACGTATATTAATACTTGTTAGGAGAGGAAGTGCTTTATAATGCGGAAATGAGCCCTCCCCACCCCTCTGCACGGGAAAACGTTTTGAGTGCAAGGAAATTGAGTTGCGTTGAGTTACACGCCACTCTGGAAGATGCAAATGTGCGCTTAATGAACATGTAAATTCATACTTAGCGCCTTGACACTATCTTCTAGTAGCTCATGTGTAATTTATGGACCTACATTTGACTTTCTTGTGTTGAATTCTGCATAGGTTTTCCGGCTATGTCAAAACTCAAAGTGCGGTGTACTTAGTTGTAAGTCATGCTTAAAGGAACTCACACACTATACCTTGGCAAATAGGAGGAAAAAACTCTAGAAAGTATATATAAATATATGTACATTGCACGAATGTGGCTTGCAAAACCGAAATTGGTTTTAAAGGTTTTGTTACTAGGCGCACAATGCGACTCACCTTCATCATTAAATGATGAATAAATGAATGAATTTATTTCATGTAACCAAGGAAATATAGTTTATTATACAGAACTTACAAACTAAGGCAGTTAGTATTAATATAGCAACTTACATCTAAAACAAAATAACGGAGTAGTACGGGTAGATAATGATTTGTCTCATCGCTAAAGAGCCTAACCATTGGTGAAGTTGATACTAAATGATGAGTAAGTAGCTTATGCAAAACACACCATTAGTTAGTAGACAAACATAATTATAACAACAGAGACAAAGACAGAGACATAACGTTTGCTTACATACGAATACGACCTTTTTATTCCAATATAGGATATTCCTATATCCCCCGCTTTTCCTTAAACCACAAAAACAACGTTTTCCGATTGTTTTTCTTGAATTCGCCTCGCCTGCGCTCGAATACGATCAATGTTTCCTGGATGCACGTCTACTACTTTGGCATTACCCTATCTAAGCGTGAGATGAACGCATTTTGTATTCTACATTTATTTACTAACACACTAGTAAACCATTGATAAAAAGCCCAAAGAAAAATTGAAAATGCGTAACCTGGTAAAAGAGACCAGGAATCGAGCCCGGTACCTCTGCATTGCCGGTCCAGCGCGTTAATATTACCGCCACCCTTACCGCTAGGCAACCATTCGAAGTTTTCCTTATGCTTTGAGTGTCGATCTTTGCACTGTTTATTTGAAAGGCTTTACACCTAAGCAATGGTTTGCTGGACATTACATGTTTCATAAACTTGCACACTAGTGCGTTAAGCATTTGTGTCGTACCTACTGTCGCAAACGTAAAATTTATCGCATTATTTTGTGCTGCGATCGGTTTTATACAAAAGGCCTGTTAATGCTTGAGGACGACGCAAAATGAGAGTTGTCTCTTCTGTTTAACGTTAGAGGGAATTCCTATCCTTAGGGAGATTAAACTTTTAAGTATGAAATTTTTGGTTCATCATACCACGACGTGATTTAGAAATGTCTACTACCCAAAAATTTATGTATGCGCGCATATTTTTATTAATTTTATTATTTTAAGAAACAATAAAACGGATTAAAATTTACACATATAACGTTTCCAGACCCTGTGTGAGCGAAGCTGCGGGCAAAAGCTAGTATAACATATACTACTATCATAACTCGAAATATAAGTTCATTTCGCCTCACACTCAAAGTTTGAGTTTGTGTCTCAAACGGGTCTATATTGGAATCCATAATATCCTTTGTCCTATTTGTAAATTCCATAATAACTGTGGTCATAACGATCTTTTGCCATAATAACGTTTATCCTAATGGAAATGCCATAATATTAATTGTCCTAATATTGAATATCCTAATGATTATTTGTACTATTTTCTTAAGTACTAATAATCAAGTGTCCTATCAGTTACATATCCTAATACTGGTTGCCATAATCATCATATGTCTTAATAGTTACTTTTCCTAATTATCATCACGTGTCCTAATAGGTACATATCCTAAAACATGATAATGCCAGCCTACATGATTTTAATGCTGATGTGAAATAGGTAATATTATGATTTTTCGGCCCTCGATATAGACCCTTGAGGCTTGCTCGTTAGGGTCGCAGTACAACCTAACACTCCTTCTCGCTTCGCTCGTCATCGTACCTAACATAAACTAAGTCGGACCTGCCTTAATGTGAAATAGGTAATGTTATGATTTTTCGGCCCTGGATATAGACCCCTGAGGCTTGCTCGTTAGGGTCGCAGTTCAACCTAACACTCCTCCTCGCTTCGCTCGTCGTCGTACCTAACCTAACCTAAGTCGGACATGCCTTAATGTGAAATAGGTAATGTTTAATTTTTCGGCCCTCGATAAAGACTCCTGAGGCTTGCTCGTTAGGGTCGCAGTTCAACCTAACACTCCTCCTCGCTTCGCTCGTCGTCGTACCTAACCTAACCCAAATCTGACCTGCCTTAAGGTAGAATGGGTAATGATTCTTACTTTACATTAATAAATTTAACGCCTACTATAAATATGGTATTCGACTTTAGGATATTAGGTAATGTAATTATAGCCTATGATCATTATGGCAAGTAATCATCATGGCATTTGACTTTAGGACATGTGATTTATGGTTTTGTATATTATGACTCGTAAGTTTTATGTGTTAATAGATTAGTACAAAACATATTAGGTATTTAGATCATTAGGTAATATAATATTATGGTTTATGATCATTAGGATGTAAGATCATTCTGGCAAATAATCATTATGACAAATGATTGATATGTCAAAAGTGTTTAGAGTAAAAGTGGTATGGCATTTGACTTTAGGACATACGATATTATGGATTGCGAAGGAGACCCGTCTCAAACATATAATTGTCTTATTATCTTTTCCTTTTATTATTAGCATAAATTAAATTATTAACTCCTTTATCGCATTACAGTATAATCTAGTACACTTTGTAAGATAAATAATACAGAAAATATTATATATTTATGTTGGTGCAGAGATTGGAAAATGCAATAATAACCTATTAACTTCTCGGATTTAAAATAGCGGTCAAAAGGAAAAACCAATTTATATCGCTCGTTTTTTTGATATTTCAAGTTTGCACTTGACATTTACTCAATAATCGACGAGACGTTTCATCTAAAAATAAGTATTGAACAAAGTGTGTTTATTTTATATACATAATATGTAACATACATCCGCTCCTAGCATATTTGGGCAGACCACATAATATGTAACGGTAGATAACGATAGTTTAAAACGGAATTAATTAACCGCTAGTCATTTCAGCGAGTCTGTTAACTCTTATAGCGAAGACATTCGATCAATAGTCAATACCTTAGGAGACCTTTTTCACACCCTTTGGGTCCACAGTGTCCACTGTATTAAAACGTCCACTGTGTCAAAACGTCCACTGTGTCGGAACGTCCACTGTGTCGGAACGTCCACTGTGTCGGAACGTCCACTGTGTCGGAACGTCGACTGTGTCAAAACGTCCACTGTGTCGGAACGTCCACTGTGTCGGAACGTCCACTGTGTAGGAACGTCCACTGTGTCGGAACGTCCACTGTGTCGGAACGTCCACTGTGCCGGAACGTCCACTGTGTCGGAACGTCCACTGTGACGGAACGTCCACTGTGTCGGCACGTCCACTGTGTCAGAACGACCTCTCTCTTTATGACCATTCGGACTTCTTAGATTTTTTTACTGTACAAATGTAGTGAAACTAAACTGCTGGACACGGCGCGCATCGCGTCGGGAGTTTTCTCTATCTGCAGTCTTAGGGCTATTAGTTTCTTGTTATAAAGTATTTATATTTTGTAATTTTATTTCTGTAACTATTTAAATTTTTATATAACGAGGTATACAAAAACGGCGGTAGTCTATTGTCCTTATAAATGTTATTGTATTTGTGTTTATTCTATAATCTGTTTTTCATGCATTATTGTATTATAATATATACAAAATAGTGTGTAAATCAAACATAAGAGGAGAGATGAGATGACTAATAAAGGTAACCCCGAAATAAATCTTACGTTTAAAGAAATCTGTTATTTAGTACTTATGCCGCTGTACAATGACATATTGACATTTAAGCCAAGCAAGAGCCTTGCTGGCGTCTCGACTAAGTGCCCTTTTCAAGTCGCATGTTACCAAAGAGCCTGGCGGATAGCCAACTCGTACTAGAAATGTACGTGAATCGTTGAAATCCATCGCCAACGTAGTCACCCCGAGCCGTGGGTTCGTCATACCTACCTGTTGAATTATTGATATATAGGTTTTATCTGATCCATATCATATTTGCCATCCAGCGAGGTAATGCGGCCAGCCTTACGGGCACCTTACCCAATGGTAGCGACCTAGGGGATATATAACATATTGTTTAGGGCCCAATAGTTTAACTTAAGTTTAATTAGATCATAAGTTTCTTAAGGTTTAGTTATATACTTTTTATTTTGTGTTTTTTTCTTCTTTAATAAACTAGTGTAACAATTAAGAAGTCTGTTTTTGTCACCGAATAATAATGTCATTTGCGGAAGTTTTTATCTTGTGAAAAGTTCGATTTATCTGAATTATGCTGAATGTTCATTTTTGCCTAAGATAGTTGAAATTTTTGTGAAGAAATTACCTATAATTTGTGTAACTTTGAGGGTATTTTCATAAATTCGCTGTAGCTGAGGCAACAGCAGAGAGCAAAGCTATTTTTTCTTCGAGTACTGATTTTTAATTCCGTGCAAGCGACGGGTTCTATGATTGAATCACGAGCGTAGTGAGTGGCGAAAAACGGTTTCTTAGAATCCTGAACGTCGGGAGGGATTTAATGGCACGAGATGCTAAAAACTTTGCTCTCGTGTAGCACTCACAACTTTTCACCTCAACAGCCAGAGCATATTATTATTGGATTTGTTCTTGTTTTGTACTTGTTGCAACTATTCATGTATATGATATTGGCCAATATTGAGGACAAGTAATTAAGACGGTGAAAACGCTCAAATAATCACAATGCTACTTGAAAAAATATACATAAATAAATAAATATCAGACAACCTCACACAAATCAACCTAGTCCCAAATTAAGCTCAAGAAGGCTTGTGTTATGAGTACTAGGCGACGATATACATACTTATATAGATAAATAAATACTTAAATACATAGAACATCCATGACCCAGGCACAAATATTCGTATTCATCACACAAATATTTGCCCTTGCCGGGATTCGAACCCGGGACCGTCGGCTCAGTAGGCAGTTGCTTAACCACTGCGCCAACCGCGTCGTCAAAGTATAGGTTTATTGGAAAAAAAGAATACATTCCAACACTGTACGATAAGCGCCGGTTTTCATTATTTGATCATATTGGAAAATCTAAAATATACATCACGTGTGTGTTTATTAAAACTTATTTATAAATATATACATTAGAAAAGAACAATTCGACTTCATATGTTTAAAGGTACCTACGTTTAAAAACCGCGGGGTTTAAAAATTTAGGAAAACGCATTTTCTCCGTGTTACCTCGCAAAAAAGGGGATGGCCTTTGCCCAGAAGTAGGATACACAAAAGTAGGTTAAAAGAATTTATGACGAAGTTTTATTCTAAAAAAGTCTTCTTTAAAAAATAGGTAGAGCAGGGCAGAGCAGTTCTGTACCGATAAAAGCATATAACGGGATCAAACGCCATTAATATAAAGGGCTACATCAAAAACGGTCGCTACGTAACATTACAATCGTCAAAACGCTTTTACTTTGCCATTATCAGAGATTTTTCCAACGCTGTTGTAATGCCAAATCAATGATATTGCGGGTATATGTCGATCCGAATCGTTTTAACCCACATTTGTTGTTTTCAAAGTGTTTGCTCGTAAAACGATAAGGTTAGAACCTCGTTAGATAATAATGTCTGAAGTCATATTGCTGGGCAATAAGAACAATACGGTAATATTCGGTCGTGATCGCTTTTCAAAGTATCTTTGAATGAATACGTAAAGTGTTATGGAGCATTATTTGAAAGTTCGCTTAATCCTGCGCCGTTTCATTTTCAATGTCAACACTGTCGTCGAATAGACAATACGGGCAGTGTGGTTGGATAAGCCGCGGTTCAATCTACTCCACTCTAAGACTAGTTGAATCGTCGTCTTCGTAACAATTTTGCCAGAGCGATAGTGGTCATCATGGTCATTCTTGCTGTGCGGCTGTTATTATTCACCTCAATGTCCCGCCATTCTTCCCTATTCATTGTCTTCCTGCTGCATTCGGGTACAGAATCGCCTACCGCGGATTTTATTTGGTCCGTCCATCTCATGGGTGATCTTCCTCGTGGTCAGGTGCCATACATTTTCCCCTGCAGAACAGACGTTCTATGGAGTCGCTGTTCCGCCTTGAGATTGGTCCGAAGTACTTGAAGATGCGAGTCTGTATTAGAACTGATAGATGCTGTTTGATGCCAAGTTCTTGGAGTATATATATATATTGAGGGGTATAGTTATTTGGAGTGCATAGTTGGATATAGGTTAATAATGAATAAACAGAACAGCACGATCTGGTTGTTTCCTCGATGATCGAATAGAAGCGTTCAAAATCAATTTTAAACGCCTCTATCATCCGATTACTTTTGGAGAAGAAGAAGGATGCCTCCCACACATTTCTTCAAAGGTTCAAAGGAACAAGATTCTAAAGCAATCCGAATAAAGGTTCCACCACAAAGAATAACTCATACCCATGTCAAGTAAACTATATAGAGAATCGTTTATCGTTCAAAAATACTGACAATAGACTCGTCTAACCCAAATTTCTTCTAAAGAATCTTATATACTTAAACTTATTGTTTGCCAATGTGATGAACTGAAAATTTATATCACAAGGAAAATCGTCAGAACGGGCTTGTAGTTCGATTAAAATTTCAATTATGTTCGGCAAACATGTAAGCTACCTTCACCAAACCACATTAAAACCTATTCTAAAAACAAAACAATGGTTGGAATCTGAAAAACAAGAGATTGATCCAAACGGTATTTCACCGTTTATTACATACGTATACGGAACGGAGCGGGACGGAATCGAAAAAAGAAACTAATTTCGGCCATTTCAAAACAGCCTCGCTAGGTTTTCAGCTCACAGAGCCATTGGTTTTATTTACATCTGTAATGTAATAGTTTTACCAACAAGTTCTCATCCAATTCAAATATAAATTGCTACCTAGTTCTCACTTAAAGATCCAATAATTCTATTCGTTATTGCTGCTCTTCCTTAAGAATGTTTGGTTTCCTGCCATTAATAGAGCTGTTACGTAATGCTCCGAAGGCAGCTGACGCGACGCTGAACTTCTAAACTAAGAACTTGCACACATCTTTTCAGTAAGGACTTCGTTCCGGTTTATTAAAAACTTGTGCTGCAACGGTTTTCTTGAAAGTTTGCACTAAAAGAGTAAATTATTTTGAATGGGAATTTATTTGCGAGTTTTTCAAAAGAACTCACAAAGTTGGGAGAAAATTATTCTCCTAGCATTATTTAATTATTAACCCCCGAATAAAAAGAGGGGTGTTCAGTTCAGCCAGTCAATGTACAGGATTCCCACTGATCGGGCCGAGTCGGAGCACGACCAAGCTAACCAGTTGACAAAGGAATTTTGAGCATGTACACAGCTTCCGACTGGCAGGCTCCTAGTGGACTCGGACGGTTTCTTTCAATCAAAAGCCTTGTGAAAATAACCGCAGACAGTTTAAAGATATTTAGCTTTGATTCAAACAAGTGACAGGATCTCAGGCAATATTGAAGGTAAGAACTCATAACTTTGTGGTTACGTTTAGGTTTAGTAGCAGTTTTACGTTACTCATAAAATGAGGGTCTCTCATGATGACCAGCTAATGTGGCCAGGGTTTTTTAACTTTTTAATTTAAGTTATTGAACTATCCAATGCGTTTTAATTAGAACCTGACCACTGTTTGACTCCAGCATCGGGAGACTACGGGCAATACAGGTTCACAACGCACCGCGAGCTAGCCAGTGCATAAGCTTCACCTTCCGCTTTTATTCGGTTAAAATTGGCGTGCGTTCGGAGCCCCTCGTTGTGTCTGTTGAGTTCGGGCTACATTAAGTGACATTTCACGTTACTACCCGGTCAAGGTTAAGTCCGTGTCTGATATAGCCGCAAACTTAACGCGACCGAGTTGGCGAAACGTAGGTACCTAGTATATCGCCACTTCAGATAGAGACCTCTCCCAGATATCATGGAGATATACATATATCGTATATGGAGTTAGGGCCTAGTTCTAAAGTGGTATTTGCGAAGATCATAAGAGAACTTACTCTTTTTTATTTTAAGGAATACATATTCCCTTCAAGAACTAACCCCAAAAGAATACAAATGGCTGGTAGCTAGCCCAAGTTGGTAATTCGGGTCATACATCAATGTTTAAAAACCAATCGGAAGCCCGTTTCTGTAACAAACGAGTATCCCTCGGTGATCTGTCTTTGGAATAACTCTTTGAAGGTACAGTTTTATTTGTACTGCGCGGGTGATGGTACAGTGAGCATTCGTTTGTTCTTCGTTTATCGATCAAGACCAATTCTATGTAGCATTAAGATTTCTCCAATTCAGCAATATGCCGCGTTTATAATTTTTTAATGCATTATCATGTGGCACATAAGATATTATATTAATATAACGTGTTAAAAACATCACGGTACAGCAATTTTACTTAGTGGTATCATGGCTATATAAAATATATAATAAACAATGTTTTTTGCTATTTAAACTGCATAAAATGATAAAGAAAAGTAGATAATTAAGCATTAAAATTAGACATATGAACGTCTTATTGAATTGTACGCCTTTCAAAGTAGAGTATACCTACTTAAACATGTTTATATTATGACATTTTCTATCTCACAACTACAATGATGCTCCTATTACTTCATATAGAACATCGCTAAAGTGTAGTGGCGAGCTCTCAGACACATGACATTAGAACCGTCGAAAATAACCTCTGATCTTTGCTCAAAGCTTTTCCGCGTAGCAAGCCTTTCGGTTATCTATTGGGAAAGTTGGGAACATGCATTTTCTTGGGATAAAATGTGTTATATTAGTTTGTTCCATACGAATGTATGTATCTTTAAAATAAAATTACAATCGGTGTCATACATACAATTGATAAGTAATTTGTGCTTTTGATTGCGTTGACTTAGAAGTTTCTTTTTCCCATCTCCAAGGAGTAGCAGATCTGAGTATTTGATATTAATTTTAGATTCAGACCTCCACACGGTCCTGAGAAAAAGATCTTTACAGGACAAGAAAGTGATTATATAAGGGTTCAGTTTCTGCCGATAGAGGTACGGACCGCTAAAAAACAGTGCAATTAAGAAATACCTTTTTTGATCTCAATTGAAATTTTACAATCTTACATGTGGTACAGGGTTTAGAGCGTGCTAAAGAAATAAATGAACATACAGTACCCTTATTCTGACACAGTTGAAAAGAGTTTACTTATTGAACTTTTCACATTTTCTGTTACCTTGTCGTTAACCACAGACAAAGAAGTCAAAGTTTCCTAACGTAACTCAACTCCTAGTGGAAATGATTCATTAAAACTTTAATAGATGTTTTCGCTGGCTGTGTTTTGGACAGGAAAATATCTCATGACAAATTTTGCGACTTGAAATGCGAGCAACAATTACGAAGTTTGTTTTGCTTGCGCTTTATATCCTTGGAGTTTTTAAGCTGACGATTGCTTGTCGCGAGGTTACATCCACGGGCTGAATTTGCACACAGCTGCCTGAAATATTACAATTGTGTTACGGTATATATTATACTCGTAGCTATAGCTCTACTTACTTACCTTTAAAATACGCTTAACCAGCGTATGGAACTTTTCTTTTGATTTATTTCTTAAATAGATAACCGTCCTAACATACGAGAACTGGGGCCCAATTCGAGAATGCCGTTTGAGTGAACGCCAAACGTCACATCTCTATTAGATAACTGTTATATCGCCGTTGAACTGTCGTTAAAATGCGATGAGCTTTAAATTGACATATCTCATCTCAATTTTGGAAATACGAAGGCGATAATGATTGTCAAAAATGTTATTCATGCATATGAATTTCTATTTTGAATGAAACGTAACGGACTAATTTCACGCACTACGCGGACAATTTGCCTGTTATTTATGCCGTCACATACAAAGGAAACGAAAATTTAGCGCGTCCGAATTGACGAAGTTGCGATATTCTAGGGATATCGCCACTTGTCAAGTAGGCACACGTCAAAAGTGACGGATGGCGATGAAAAGGAGAGATCTCCATTATATCTCTAAAATTGGTCGAATACCCCCCCTGAGCGGTTAAATCCAACAAGCTGAAGAAAATGGGTTTTTGAAATAAGAACTACATAATATATTGTGCATGGTGTAATATTTTATATCTCAATTATTTCCTTTTATCAGGTTTTCGGACTCAATTTATACATGAAGGAGTTCTAAAGGTATAACCCCTTGATTTGGTCATTATTAGTCATTAGTTTACTAATAAAAATTAAACAATAGATGAAGGCCAGCAGTAGGAATCAACGGACGTGGATACAAAAAGTGGAAAAAAGGATTTTTTAATCTATTAAAACTGCAGTTGTTACTACTTTACGCCGACACTGTGGTCATGTGGAAGGCTATAAGTGTAGAATATTGATAACAACCAGGCTCTAATTTATCTATGCGTAGTCATTAACTAATAGCCAATTCTATCCGAAACTATAAATAATTTTAAAATTATATGAAATAATCATTCCTTGCTGAACCATCAAAGTGAACACATCTACAATGCGTGTTTAGCGTTTTCAGTAAGAAGTAATTAAAGTGAAAGGTGTTTACTTCAATATTTCCCAACTATTTGTTACTTATTTATTGTGCTATTATGGAAGTTCTTGATAAAGGTATATGTACTATTAATATTATCATTATTTTACATATATTTAAATAATAACATTGTTTTGCTTGCGGTCTACGTGACCCTTATTTGAAAACAAAACCTTTAAGCAGTACAAATATTCATTGAAACTTTTAATTATGTTCTCATAATTTCACACGATTGATATTGCACTGATCATATTGGCCATAAAGCCTTCTTTATGAGCTGCGTAGTATTATGTGCCGGATGGTGCCGGACCCCTGGCTATGAGCCCTCTACGTAACTCGTAGCACCTGCTACGAGCGTGAGTGCTATGTAGTGAATTATCTACAACAATTCCTAACGTGTTTTCGTTTCCTTTCAGGTACTTTTTTTTACTGCACGTTATCGAGAATGCACATATTTGAGTTGTGGCATGATGCTACTGGTACGCAAACTGAAAAAACACATCATATACTCAATTTAGTTCTACAACTATTGCCCGAGGATGCTAAAAATATTAGATATCAAAAACCTACGCAAATGTATAAAAGAATTGACCGAGAGATTGTTGAGATATTGCAAAAGTGTGAAAAGAACCCGTAGGGATCTAGTTATAAAGTATGGTGAATGGCTAAATAGAGTTGAAACCGTTAGTTTGCCTAAAAATACAACCGCGACTACTTCAACTGAGGTTTTACCGAATAATACAAAAATAGGGCGACCGAAGAAAAACTATGACTTGTGCAGTAAACGAACTCAACGTAGAAGATTGGCCGAACTATCACAGGTAGATAACTCAGCCGTCAGCTCTTTTATGGATGTGTCTTCTGACAGTTGCAGTATTAGAAGTGAAGTGAACGTCGACGAGGTGCTATTCTTTATAACAGAAAATAAGCTAACGAAGCGTCAGTATATTTCAATGCAACAATTTATAAATAATAAAAAAATCCCCACTTGCCATCATATCCCAAGGTTTTAGAAGCCAAACAACGGTGTTATCCCCCAGAACAAGCGGTGTCTGAAAAATCAAATGGAGATCTTCTAAACCGTCTTTTGTTAAATTTAATTAAAGGGTTATTTTTAAGAACTAGTAATTTAAATATAAGTATTTTTAAGGTGACTATTTGCTACATGCATTTTACACCACGTAAATTGCATGTCACGATCACGAGGTAAATGTCTATATAAATGTATTATTCTTTTGTAAAATATATTGTTTAATTTATAGAAAATCATATTAGTAATGTTCTAATTTAATTTTGACAACTGTTATGTATTATTTATATTTGTTATAGAATAGTAAAATATGGTGAATTCTTGCAATTTTTTTTTATTTTCTTTTTATTTTTTTCTGAAATATATATATATAAATAACACTCATATTTTTTATTATATTTTTTGAAGACCTAGTAACGATGAATACACACGTATTTTTATTTTGCGAATAAGTGTAATACTTTTGGAGAAATACACTTTTGACACTCTCTCCATACAAGCTGAACCATAGTGCGACGATTTGGTTTTGTTGAGCGCATCGGCTTGTGGTTTGCGAAAGCTTATAAATACTTGTGAGACATACGCTATCCAACATGGGCTAAAATACAATGTAGGTAAAACTCAGTACATGGTATTTGAGCCTTCTGGTTATCAGATACCCAAGGTACCTTCTATTAATTTGTATGGTAGTCCTTTGGAAAGGGTGAGGTGTTTTATATATTTAGGCCATGTTGTCACCTCAGACTTAAAAGACAACATGGATATCGAGCGCGAACGGAGGGCCTTGTCGGTGAGGGCAAACATGATTGCACGTAAGTTTGCGCGCTGTACCAGGGAGGTGAAATTAACACTTTTTAGTGCTTATTGCACTTCCCTGTATACGTGCAGCTTATGGGCATATTATACGCAACGGGCCTATGGGGCCCTTCGGGTCCAATTTAACAACGCGTTCCGGGTGCTGGTGGGGCTGCCCCGCTTCTGTAGCGCATCAGGGATGTTTGCGGAAGCAGGCATCGACTGTTTCTATGCGACCATGCGCAAACGCTGCACATCCCTGGTGCGCCGGGTGCGGGCCAGCCCCAACCCCATCCTACGCTATGAACAGCATGTGTCAAAAAGCGTGTAAGTTGTGTAAGTTTTTGTAATGTTTTACTAACACTTTAGATATAGATTTATACTAACAAATAATATGAGTCACCAATGTTACTCGAAATAAACGATTTCATTCATTCATTCATTCATTCACTACTTAGGATCAATATTTTTGCATATTGTGTATATTTACTAATAGTATAAGGGCTTAATTGTACACTTTAATCTTAGATATACCCTATTAATTATTTATTTTTAACCGTGTATAACTTGGATGAGAGAGCGAATTCTCCTAACACAAGTACTAACTTAAAAGGAGAATTCAACATTATCTATAATCTTGTTGAAAATAAATATATTTTTGATTTTTTGATTTTTGATATTGTGTACTCAAGTGTTATTTATTTAATTTAACCAAGCTTACACGCTTTTGCCAGGATAACACGAATATTAATTTAGTTATATTACCTAGTAATTATAAAGAAATTATATCTATGTTAAACAATACATTAATTTTGTTTTAACATTCTTAACCAAGTCATAATCATAATTAACATGGTAAGTAATATTGAACACGGTATTCAAATTAGGCTCTCGAGATCTTACAACCCACTTCATAATACGATTGTTTGTCGTAAAATCAAGATTGGCTCAGCTTATTTAAAATGCAATATAACAACGTAAAACAACAAACGCGTTGATAAGCTATCCCATTTTTTAATTCGGTTGAAAATCAATTGATTCAAGACAGACGAGGTTGACCTTCAAAAACAAGTGAAGCCTTGTCAATAATCGTCTCAATAAATTCTCAAGGAATTATGTAGGCGATTATTTATACGATGTTCATTTGATGCCTTGGTGATAAAGTCTTATCACCAAGTCAACAAATCAACATCGTTTGAGATTTTTTTTTTTATCTACTAATTAGCTTTGATCATTTTTATGAACATGCCAGCTCTTGCATCGTTTGAGAAAAAAGGCAATTTGACCTCGGGCACAAAGTAACTTGTTACTAACCCTAAAATTCGAAGTTTCCCATTTAGCTTCACTTGAAGAACTTAGCCTTTGCTAATTCCAAACAAAATATGGTCTTAATAGCGTATTATAATTAATTTAAACGGTAGCCGTTCAAAATGTATAATAAGGACTAAGTAGTTAAAATGAATTAGGACGCCTGTGTCGCAGTGTCAGATAAGCCTTTACATAATAATAATATTGTTACTTAACCCAAGAATATAGTTGCCTAGAATTTTGCTTTGTAATTTTGGTAATAAATAGGTACTATAAAACGTGTTTCACGACATTATAATGGAAATTCCTTTATATTTGGCACCGTAACAGATCAATAGGCTCTGTGTGGGTAGGCTGCAATGTGAGTAGGTGAAAAGTAGACTGACGAGTTGGTAAAGGTCACTGAATACGGCACAAGACAGGTCATGCAGTTATTTTTGGGCAGTGGTTTTAAATCCAGTAGCCCTTCGGTGGATGATACCTATAGGTACTATAATGAATATTATTTTTGGTGCATTGAAAATAATACATATGGCGTACTAATATTATCCTAATTATGAAGGCTCACCTTAAAAAATAAAACGATATTTTAATCTCAGAATATAGAGCGCATATACATATACACAGATGCAAATATTTATGTAACTTGTCTTTTATATTACTAAAAAAATATGTATACGAAAATTATTCCGACAATTACATCGTTCTAAACTTTCAAATCACGATAATTCACAAAATTGTTAAGGTGACTAGACATGTTCTTTTACATGTTATATACCTACGACTCATGAATTCATAATAATTTTGAAGGAATTAAAAAAAAATGGTGTCCCTTACTTTCAAAATAAATTTGCGGTTTCGGTATTTAACTTGTGCAAGAAAGAGATACATGGCATGTTATTTAATTGCAACAAATGATATCTCTTTGATGTTCCCCAGAAACGAACGCAATCTCAACTATTTTTGAGATATTAAAAGCAGGGCAAGTGGATCTCGTTAAATAATTTTAATGAGGATTCACTTCTACAGTTCTGGGTCGCGATATCGTTAAACGAGGTAAATTTTCAGGTATTCCCTTGTTTTGTCTAAAAATTATTTGCCTAATTTCAGTTTGCCTAACAACTTTTAGTATAACCAACGGTTTGCCTTATTTCAGTTTTCATAATTATTGTTTCAATAAATGATCACTTTGTCGAAACTCGTTTAGTCTAATCATCACTTCAAATAAAGTTTGTTTCGTTTAATATTAGTTTAACTAATTCTTATATTGCCGAAAGTTATTTTTACTAATGATTATATTGCCGAATGTTATTTTAACTAATGATTATTTTGCCGAATGTTATTCTAACTAACGACCAGGTTAGGTTAGGTTAGAACTGCGCACACAACAGGACCGAACTGCTGCCAGAAAAGTAGGTTAGGTTAAAACCGAACTTAATGGGTTAGGTTAGGTTAGAACTGCGACCACAACAGAACCGAACTGCTGCCAGTAAAGTAGGTTAGGTTAGAACCGAACTTAATGGGTTAGGTTAGGTTAGAACTGCGACAACAACAGAACCGAACTGCTGCTAGTAAAGTAGGTTAGGTTAGAACCGAACTTAATGGGTTAGGTTAGGTTAGAACTGCGACCACAACAGAACCGACCTGCTGCCAGTAAAGTAGGTTAGGTTAGAACCGAACTTAATGGGTTAGGTTAGGTTAGAACTGCGACCACAACAGAACCGAACTGCTGCCAGTAAAGTAGGTTAGGTTAGAACCGAACTTAATGGGTTAGGTTAGGTTAGAACTGCGACCACAACAGAACCAAACTACTGCCAGTAAAGTAGGTTAGGTTAAAACCGAACTTAATGGGTCTTATTGCCACTTTTTTATTTCTACTCTTTTTGGTCGCACTGTAATTAAGTATAATTAAATGTGGTAGGGCATTTTTCTTACTAAAAAAAATGTGTGTGCGGATATTATGCGTTTATGGAAAATAAATGGCCTATTAACATTGGTCAGTTTCATATGACACGCAGCAGATAACTAGTTCTGATTGGTTCAATTATTACATTATCAAGCATCATCATCATCATTAGCCTTTTACATCTATAACAGATGAGTTAAGCAGCGTCTAATAAACTGCGGCACTTTCGAAGAAGCCCGATACGAGAGCGACAGCCGCGGCCGCATAAAACACTATTAAAACCTATCACATTATTATACGAGTATATATATTACGGTCGATATTGTAAAGTAGGTAGTTTTGCAGGGAATTGAATATATTTAAGGTGTATACTTTGATTAATTAATATATAAATAATATGTAATAAAAAAAAACGTAAAATAATATACTGTGCAAATTAGGCAAACTGAAATTATACAAAAAGTGTAGTAGGCAAAATAGCGTTTATAGGAAATGTAATTATATTAGTTGAATAATAGATAAAATGAAATTATATATACAAAAATTAGGCAATATGAAAATTCGGCGAAACAAGATTATGCAAAATATTCATTCAGCGAAATGACTTTAGACTAAACGAATATTAGGCAAACTGAATAAATATGCAAAGTAATTTTAGACAAAATGAAATTAGGCAAATCAAAATTAGGCAAAAAATTATTAGACCAAACAAGGGTAAACCAAATTTTCATAAGGATAGGAAAGATTCTGTGATAGGCTTACATCAAATAGAATATTTTATGGTAACATACCTATCCGGAACACAAATTTTATTTCCCATCTGTAACGTTTTGCCAAATTTTCATTTGTCCAAAAGCCATTATTTTCCAAAACTGTTAATTTTTTAAAATCATTATAAAACAAACCAACCGTACCCTAATGGGGTCCTTAAAACGATGCTTATAAAATCCTGAAAATATTACGGGTTTCAGGGAAAAATCACTTTCGGACAAATGAAAATTTGGCGAAACGTTAGGTACAGATGGGAAACAATGTTTCGGAGTTGAGATAGGATACCTTATTTTAATACATGTACCTACTTGTCGGGGATGGGTAGGATGGCCGGTACGGTTTGTGGCGCATTGGATGAGCTATTCGACATAGTTGTGAACGAGGAGGTAGTTGTGAGCAAGATGAAAAACTTCAGACACAATCAACTTGATTTATTTCAATTAAACAACGAAACATAAAATAACTGTTCCTGGCACAGAGGTCTGTAAGCTAGTTAATCGAAGTCTCGCACAGAATAGTCTGTTAATTTAACACTAGATTGCTGAGTTATAATAATTCACTGACTCTAATCAACTTGGTATAGCACAACGAAACGGGACAGTTTCAAGGCAGTAGTGCACTCGATGGTGACCCAACGTGAAGTGTGGTGGGCGTTCGTTGTGTGAACCGCCAAGACTCTGTCTAGCGCGCCAAAACAGGTTGAAGGGGGCGCTACTGTCGCCTTCCAATGGTGCGCCGGTTTCGTTGAGCTTCCATACTCATGACCGTCTCCGACATACTGATTTAGAACGAGGCGTAGCGAGCGTAATCTTATGTGTTGTGTGTGAGTCAGTGTGAACAATTAAGCGATCTCTATGTGAATACGTTAATATTCACATCCTACCGCACTACTTTACAGCAGTCAACGAGCAAGCGAAAGGGCGCTTTTATTTATAAATTTATGAAACTTATAAATCTTATAATGTTCCATTATTTTTAATGTGGGTACTCACAATATTCTTTATGTAAAACTAGTGACCCACCCTAGCTTCGCACGGGTGCAATGCTGATAAATTATGTATATAATTATACATATAAACCTTCCTCTTGAATCACTCTATCTATTAAAAACCCGCATCAAAATCCGTTGCGTAATTTTAAAAATCTAAGCATACATAGGGCCACACAGACAGACAGACAGACAGCAGGAAGTGACCTTGTTTTATACTATGTAGTGATGTATGTATGTATATGTATGTATAATATATATGTAATAATAATAATAATAGGGGGCCTCTACGTGTTGGATCCATATCCCCACGCAAGCCTTTCAAAAGACCGGGACGTATGAGCCCGAGACTATGAGTCGAGAAACAAATAATAATATCGTTTATTGCATATCACATAGCTATAAAGGTAAGTACAATATAGGGCAGTTTTACATGTGATACCCTGAATAGGGCGCAGCAATATGAGAGGACATCTACAGCTTAATAACTATTATTTTTAAGTAAGTTATACATACACATTTTTATGACTTCAGATTCTACACTTTATCATTCAAGAAATCGTCTATATTATAGTAGCATTTATCGACTAAATAAGCTTTTAATTTTGTACAGAACGATTTTAGTTCGGTCTAATTTTTTATAAAATTAGGTAAGTGGTTATAATATTTTATTGTCATATAGTGCGGGCTGGATGTAACGAACTTTAATTTTGAAAAAGGTAATCTTAGTTTATTTAAATTTCGGTAATTTCTTTTGTTTTGGGTTATCTGTGAATATAAATCTATATGTTTTCTAACAAATTTACTCGACTCCAAAATGTACATGGACGTGACAGTCAAAATTTTGTATTTTATGAAATGGGGTCTACACGATTCCATTTGATCTATGTTTGCCAATATCCTAACGCACTTTTTTTGTAAGATAAATATTTTTCCTATGTCTGTGCTATTACCCCATAAAATGAGTCCGTAGGACATCCTGGAGTAAGCATATGCATAATAGGCTGAAAGAGCGGATGTATGCATGTAGTAGTGATTATTGATACAAAGATCAAAGCACAAACAAAAATTAAAATGTGTAAAGTAAAAACGTTTGTAACGTTTGTATCAATAGTTCAACAAGGCTAAAAACTGTACTGAGTTGATTGATCGCCTTTACGATGACACAATTTAATAATAATGCAATTTGGTACATCTCGTATACAGCTTCAAAGCGATCGTTTCAAAAAGGAATATAAAATAGAGTTCTCGTTTTCCAACACTGTTTGGCTGCAGCGAGTCTTTTGACAGATTCAAAGTAAATGTACCAACGAACCAGGAAAGCCCATGCCCACCAACGTATGTTCCGTTTCTATTGAGGAATATATTCTCTTTATCTAGGTAGTAAGAGGTATCAGATGGTAGAACTTGTTGGTAGGTTCGGTATTGGGTGTTAGGCAGTCCACTTTTCTCAGCAGGAATTCTTGATAAGTTGTTTATTGGAATGTTTGGGGTTCAATTTACAGCAACCAA
Organism: Apotomis betuletana; assembly: GCA_932273695.1. Taxonomy (NCBI): domain Eukaryota; kingdom Metazoa; phylum Arthropoda; class Insecta; order Lepidoptera; family Tortricidae; genus Apotomis; species Apotomis betuletana. The sequence continues at coordinate 13,064,528 of OW026310.1, read as the reverse complement.
GTACTTGAACACTATATATTCATTTGGTCTTGGAATAAGTGGTTTAAGTTTTGATTAATAATCTATAGCTGTAATTCAAATGAGCTAAGTAGACCGAGACGGAGAGATGGCGAGACGATTTAGATACATTCCTAGGCAACTGGCCGGAAGCAGCATTTAATAGGGAGTTGTGGAGATCTAACAGAGAGGCCTTTGCCCAGCAGTGAAACACTCAAACAGGATAACTAAAACAAAAAAAGTCACGTTAATCAACAACATCACGAATGCTAGATTTTAGGACAAATTTTAAGCGCGATGCAAGTTTTTTAAATATCTTATGAGTATTGATTACAATGCTTTCCCTTAATCAGCTTTCTCATCGAAATTCTTTGCGGCCACAGTCGTACTAAACGCTTTGAATTCAAGGATTTTAAATGATTTTGCAAACACACAAGTTCACATCCAAAGATGATTGCAACTTTCTATCCTACTACGGCAAAACAAAGAATGCCCCCGCGTATGAAGTTGCGGATTAGTGCTACGGGTAGTTTCTAGTGCTGTTCTTTATCGTACTAGTAATTGTAGTGCCCTAATTTCGCAATCTATTTTTATATAACCCGATTGGTGCAGCTGTGATAATGGGCACTTCGCCCATAGCATCCGGACGCATAGGAAGTGATGTTCAACACCTGTGCAGTGAATTCAAAGTGATGTTTTCCATGTGTCGAGTAAACAGCCGGCGAGACAAAGTTGTATTGTAACAGCTGGACGCTGAATCTCATTGTCCCATTTCTTTTATCCAGGAAAATCTCATTTCGAAAATGTTACGGCACCAAGGCGAGTATTACTTTTATACTTTTGTCCAACTTTAGTGCGAATTTACTAGGAATTGGGTTTTCATATTTTATTATCTATAAAGTCGCCTTATTCGTATTTTACGAGGTTCCTGTCGATATTGATTTGGATAGTAAAGCTTGTACGCGCTATTATCGAAGGGACTATAAATAAAATGCGCAACCAAATTATCATTTCTTTGTTGAATGTATTTCAGAAAATGCTGCTAGCAAATTCGTGAAAGTTCTTTTGTTATTACTTATTTAGTAAAAACTATAAAACCGAAAAGGCGTGTACTGGCACTTATTATTATTTTAAGTTTTCATGGCTTTATGGGACTTTTATAGCAACAACTTTTTGAAATTGATAATTAAAATATTTTCTCCATTATGTACCTAAGCCCGACGTTTTTATAAGATTCCTATTTTTATTTGTATCAGAGCAATTACCCATTTGGACTGGGAAATTACCTCAAAAATTCACCCTCATCGTTTCTGAAACTACTTTTGTTCGACCTACAAAACTGACGTACCGAGTTATGTATGTCATGTTATAGATACCTACTTTAGTTACATGCTCGACTTTAATTTTTTTATTATTAGTCCACTATCAAGTGCCTATACAGTTGTACTAATTTACAAATTACTCGTTGATCACAATCAAAGAAATAGGAACATGTTATTTCAAATTACTGCTGAAGTGACCAACGGACTGGGCAAAATAGATCTTGCGGGTGCGTTGCATGAATCGAATGTTACAAATTGTAGACTAACACGTGCTGTGGACTACAAATCGAACGAAATGAAATATTGGGGGATTATTAAATACGCCAGGCGCATATTGCCATAACTGAATTTGTAAGCAAGCTCCGTTTGAACGATGCCGTTTGAATTTTCCAGGAATAAATTACGTGACGGTTGTAACAATTCTGCTTACTGCCGGCGTCTCCGAAGCTGCATTCAGAAACTTGGAGTCTCTTAAGACCCCGATAAATATTGGTGAGAGAACTGTTGTTCAAGCCGTTTCAATGTTTGAGAGTTAAGTAATACTTTTGAAACTAACATTATGTGGCGACCTCTTTATTTTCGTCGAGGTTTGCTTGCTTATTATCAATTTTTCATTGATTTTATACATACCTTATTATTTTTAAACCACTGGACTTAATTTTAGAAACACTAATGATAATACCTACCTCTGAAAACACCAATCTTATTTACGTCTGTAATAATTAATAATAGTTCCGCCAATTGCTTATGATCTTTATCAAATTTACTTACCTAAATTAAACGAAAATGATATTAGTTGCAGAGATCTGGAATAATACATGTAAATAAATAAGAAAAATACAATTAAACGTTTTATCCTTGCGTCGAAGTCAGTGAAACAGTTACTTACTTTATTCAGTTTCACCGAAAGTGAAAATGGCCTTTGACTGTGTATTAAGCCGTGAGCGATGCTTCCTTCGCTGCTAAGCAAAGCTAAGCTTTTGTAAATAAACGGTCCTGCATTATCACAACAAAACGGGACTTAGGGTATTTTGGACATATTAAGTCCATGGTCCCGTAGGTAGTAAAGAAAGAGCGGTGGTAGCCTAGTGGTTAGGGCATGCGACTTTCAATCCGGAGGTCGCGGGCTTGAACCCGGTTCGTACTAATGAGTTTTTTGGAACTTATGTACGGAATGTCATTTGATATTTACCACTCGCTTTTCGGTGAAGGAAAACATCGTGAGGAAACCACCGAAGCCCAATAAGGCCTAGTTTCCCCTCTGGGTTGGAAGGTCAGATGGCAGTCGCTTGCGTAAAAACTAGTGCCTACGCCACATCTTGGGATTTAGGTAGCCGACCCCGATTGAGAATTCATTCTCTACAAAAACATGGGACAAAGGCTAGGGGGATGGATGGTCCCGTAGGTAGTAAGAAGCGGGTATATTAGTTACTAAATATCTGCATTTGGCTTGACTATAATATACAACCAGTTTGACGTTAAGTTTGGACCTCATTTTGCTATGCGACGCCATAGATTTGTAGGCAGCCCTATTTCTCGGAAGTTACAAGTTAAGAAATAATTCATTACGTGCTTTCATTTTAACGTAAGTAATTAAATACAAGTGCGGTTAATTGTATCTCAAAGAAATGTTACTACAAGTATTTTTTATCAAGTTGGGGCCACATTTACAAATGGGTTGCTACTCCAGGAATATGAAAGCTTATAACCGTCCTCCGGGTGCCTACTGCAGTTTCATTTTCTAGTAATTCATTTGTGAAAATTGTGTCTGATTAGTTTCAAAATCATTCATTTTAAGCAATGTCAATTTGAGGATATCACGTTTTCGAGATCTGCCTAGACACATCACAAAATGCCGGTTTATTTTGATTTTGCAAATTATTTAATGATACATCCAATGTAACGTTTATTTGTAGATTAAAATGTTAGATGTATTTGCTTAGCCAGATTGACCTGGTTAGCATAAACATATATAACTTTAGCAACTGAGCAAATTATCCGTGGAAGGTGCCTGAAACGTGGACTATTTTCAGGAGCCATATTGCCCCCCAACACGGTGACCGAGGTGGCATTTGCATCGGCGTTGGCTCGCGCGTCTATGGAGAGTGAACATTACCTATTTGTCATGAAGGTCGAATATGTTCCGTATGGAGACAGCTTTGCAGCTGCCAAAGCAGGTAACTAAATTGCAATGTTTCCTTTACAATCCAATAACTACCTGTGTAATGTATGCATTGCGATAGAATATTTTGATTTATATTCCATTTCATGACTTAATATGTTTTATGGAGTAGCTTCATGTGAGTAGAAGACAAAGGTGTGTATGGAGATCCAAGGCGGCTTATAATAAGCTGTCATATTACGAGTATAATATAACTAGTGTTTGTAACTTCCTTCACGGAGAAAAAAACATTAACATAACCTTCTTCTTTGCTTCTGCGCAATCGGATGAAATGACCTATATGTATACTACTTTATGACGTTGTGCATCAATCATTTTCAAATTATTTGAGCATATTTGAACCGATAGATGAAGTAAGTGGATTTTTATTGAAAACATTGTTCCTGGTGTTCTAGCATCTGGATTTTGTAATTTTATAATCCTTACCTGTGGGTTTATGAAAGCACCTGTGACTTTCTTTCAAGTAGGTACAGTCCGTTAGCCCTCAGATTGGGATTCAAGTTTGGGTGGGAACTGAGAGGTTCTTATCTTGATCGCGTAAGAGCGAGCGAGACAATATAAAAGTAGGATTACATTTCGTTAGCTCACGCACTGTATATACAGATGATTTACCTTTTATTTGTAGCGACGTGATAAATAAATTATATTTTGTAAAATGTTAGCCCCCTATTGAAAACAGGGTCACAGAACAAACTCTTGCTTTGCTACATTAGTATCCGCGGCGCTCCTCGTTTTATGGCCGCAGTTTATGCGACACCCGCCTGAGGCGCTTCATATTTATGCCTCGTGCTACGTTCGACTTAAGTACTGGCTACTTTGAAAACTGCCCCCACTGAGTAAGATAGTTTATGAAATTTCATGTTCAGTATGTTTTTATTCACAACAGTATGTTTTTAACAGAGAAATGACCAAGCATAAAGCACTTCAGCGACAAAAAACTTTCGAACACTATATTAACAAAACAGGCGCTATAAAAAAGGCTTCGAAAGAACTACGAACAACATCTAAATGGGCAACGAATATAAAAGATAAACAAGGGAAAGTTATTACAAACAGATTACACATAATAGAAGAAGCTACCATGTTCTACCAAGAGTTATACACATCACAAGCAGATACAACTTTCGAAGATGGTTCTACGGAGACAAGACACGACGAGAACTTACCGGAAATATTGGAGGTGGAGATAGAGCAGGCGATCAAAACACAGAAGAAAGATAAAGCACCCGGAGATGACAGAATCACTAATGAACTTCTACAGTCGATGGTTGAACCTTTGAAACGTCCTCTTAAAGTTTTATTCAACAATATACTTCTTAAAAAAGAGACTCCTAAACAATGGTCCAATTCGACAATAACTCTTTTACACAAAAAAGGCGACCGGGGTGAACTAGGAAACTATAGACCAATTAGCCTGATGTCTAATCTCTACAAAATATTTTCTAAAATAATTTTAAATAGAATGTCGAATACATTAGATGAAAATCAGCCTCGAGAACAAGCCGGATTCAGGAAAAGATTTTCAACGACCGACCATATACAGGTAGTAACACAAGTCATCGAAAAAGCGGAAGAATATAGAAGCACTGTATATGTCTGTTTTATAGATTTTACGAAAGCATTCGACTCTTTAGAATATACTGCAATCTGGAGAGCACTATCACAGCAAGGAATAGAGTTATGTTATATACAGTTGCTCTATGAAATATATTCAAATCTCACAGCAAAAATTAGGCTGGAACAAGAAGGAAGAGTGTTCTCTATTACGAAAGGTGTTCGTCAAGGTGACCCGATCTCACCGAAAATATTCAGCTCAGTATTAATGATGAAATGATTTTTAGAAACTTAAACTGGGATAGAAAAGGACTCCGAATAGATGGCGAATACTTGAGCAATTTGCGTTTCGCAGATGACATTGTCGTTTTTGCAGATAACCCCGAGCAACTACAAGAGATGCTACAAGACTTAGCAAATGAAAGCAAGAAAGTGGGTTTGTCTATGAACACTACGAAAACAAAAATTATGTCAAACGGAGCAAAGAAGACAATATATGTGGATGAAGAGGAAATTGAGTATGTAAATGAATACATATATTTAGGCCAAGTCATCACCTTCGTAGGGCAAACTGAAAACGAAATAAACCGCAGAATCGCACTGTCATGGAAAAAATACTGGAGTCTACGGGAAATAATGAAAAACAAAGACATTAAAATTAACATCAAAAAGAAATTATACGAAATTGCAATATTGCCATGCCTAACTTACGGGTGCCAGACATGGTCTCTAAGAAAAAAGGACGAAATTAAATTAGCTATTCATCAGAGGAAAATGGAACGTAGTATGCTAGGTATAAAAGTAGCGGACAGAGTAAAAAACGAAGTCATTAGGAAAAAGACAAGAATAACTGATATAATTGAGAGAATAAGAGGTCTGAAATGGAAGTGGGCTGGACATACTTGTAGACTACAGGATAATAGATGGACAAGGAAAGTCATAGAATGGATACCACGAAATAGAGTAAGAAAAAGAGGCAGGCCAAAGAAACGATGGGAAGACATATTTAGGCAGCGCTGTGGGGCCATATGGACGAGACTAGCAAGAGATAGAGGCAAATGGAGACGATTGGGGGAGGCCTACGCCAATGAGGCGACTACCATAATTAATTAAGATACTAGGATTATAATATACTTACAGAAATGTTTCATAATTATTGCTAAGGGTTTTTATTTATATACTTATAATTGTTGTTAATTAGCAGAATTTAATTTTTAATGAATTTTTTAATTTATTTATTGAATATAACATTGAATGAAATAGAATTATGAATTATTATTATTATAATATAGTAAAAAAAAAAATGTAATTATTTTTAAAATTTGATAATTTGATCTGATAATTATTTGTAGTAATTGTATTTTATAATTTTACGAATTTGCGGAATGGATAGTTTTTTACTGAAGCACTTGTCTATTGTATTTTAATGTTTATTAATAATGTATTGTGATACCTAATGAAAAGAGCATATAATATTTTGAAAGACACAATTATGTATAAATTCAATGCAATATAATGTTTTAATATACAACTAATTTATAAGTAAAAAAATCCCAATTGTGCATGTTTAAAGATGTTTAATGTAAACTATGGTAGAATAAAGGCTTTTTTATTTTATTTTATTTTATTTATGTTTTTATTAATGTTAGCAGGAGTACGCTACCTAGACAGATCCTTATTACCAAAATATTATTGTACAGCAAGACCAATAAATACTGCGAATCCAAGTATAGGCAATTTTGATAATTTAATGAAATGTAAGAGGAACACCTATCGGGTGTTGTCTGATCGTTTCGCACGCCGCAAGACGCAGTCGATTGGATTTGATTGAAACTTGACAAAATGCATCGCGTAAAGGCTGCATCGCAAATGTGCTTCAACGCAGAAAGCCGAATGACTATACCTGAATTTCACTAATACTCTAAGAAAATTAATAAAATCAGGGGAAATAATTCGTGTAGTTTTGAAAATTGGTACAGTTATACCTTATGGTGTCTAGATGAACATACTAAAAGTCCTCGAGGGTGGGGGCTGTGCTAAGGGAGTAGGGGGGGGTTAAAGGTACCCTTTTCCTGATTTTCGCTCATATCTCAAATACTTGTAGAAATAGTATTATAATTACTTCGGACAAAAGTTTTTACATAAAATTCCCTGCAAATTTGGATGTATTCATTTTTACTCTACGATCAATACTTTGGGAGCTACAGGCTGTGTAAGTTAACAAAAATATTAAAAGTAATTGTTCAAGAAAACGTAGTTTTTTCGTAGTTGCTCATCATAACACTTGTATTGTGCAGTTGAGAAATTCGCGTTACCGACTAATTCTCATTTGGAAATATTCCAAGAAAATTCCCATTGTTCCCGGGAATATACGAGCTTGGTGGATCCATTCCTTTGATATTTAGAATTAAGCTAATTAGTTGAATACAAGCAAACCGTTTTCGCTTTTCGACTCATCCTGAATCACCACTTAAAGTGAATATCATAAAATTTACCTGATGATGGACCCTGGAAGCCCGTAATGGATTGGATCTCAAGATACGTTCAACGTAGACATGTGCGGTTTTCGAATTTGAACTTATCTTGATGAGCAATTAGAGCCGGTATCATAAAATAAACCTGATGATAAATCCTGGAAGCCCGTAATGGATCTCAGGTTTACGTTCAACGTAGACATGTGCGGTTTTCGTATTTCAACTCATCTTGATGAGCAGTTAGAGCCGGTATTATAAAATTTACCTGATGATGGACCCTGGAAGCCCGTAATGGATCGGATCTCAAGATACATACGTTCAACGTAGACATGTGCGGTTTTCGAATTTCAACTTATCTTGATAAGCAATTAGAGCCGGTATCATAAAATAAACCTGATGATGGACCCTGGAAGCCCGTAATGGATCGGATCTCAAGATACATACGTTCAACGTAGACATGTGCGGTTTTCGAATTTCAACTTATCTTGATAAGCAATTAGAGCCGGTATCATAAAATAAACCTGATGATGGATACTGGAAGCCCGTAATGGATCTCAGGATACGTTCAACGCACACATGTGCGGTTTTCGCATTTCAACTCATCTTGATGAGCAGTTAGAGCCGGTATCATAAAATAAATCTGATGATGGGCCTTAGAAGCCCGAAAGTAATGGATCTCAGGATACGTTCAACGTAGACATGTCTGGTCTTCGCATTTCAATTCACCTTGATGAGCAATTAGAGCCAGTATCATAAAATAAACCTGATTTTGGATCCTGGAAGCCCGTAATGGATCTCAGGATACGTTCAACTTACACATGTGCGGTTTTCGCATTTCAACTCATCTTGATGAGCAGTTAGAACCGGTATCAAAAACAAACCTGATGATCATACTAACACAGATGAAATAAACCTGGTGGTGTCTAGATGAACATACTAAAAGTCCTCGAGGGTGAGGGCTGTACTGAGTGAGTAGGGAGAGTTGAAGGTACTTTATTCAGATTTTCACCTAGTGGCGCATATATATTTTTGTTGATATGGTCAAGAGTACTATGAGTATTTTGGCGTACTATGTTGTCGTTCTGGTAGTATATAATACCAGACATGCAAATATACAAATTATTTTATAGTACAAAATCCAACTCTGACGTTATTCGGCGGTCCGCGCCGCGCTGATGCCCGTAGTAGCTAAGGCCTTATAGAGATACCACGACTTTGCGCGACAGCGGCAGCGGCAGCGGTGTATGGCCGCCGTGCTCGGAATTCTCGCTCAATCACTCGCTGCGCTGCTGCTTGCCGCGCAAAGTCGTGGCAGCTCCGTTACGGTAATTTCGCACGCTCGGACCGATATGGGGATTATATGTTCGATCAGCAGGTGACTAAGCGTGCTTATTCTAAACTAAAAAAAAACGTTATGATGGCGACGTATCCCTAAAAAAAACATTTTTCTTTTACGTTGAATGTATCCTGAGATTTATTACGGGCTACCAGGATCCATCATTAGGTTTATTTTATGATATTGTCTCTAATTGCTCATCAAGAAGAGTTGAAATACGAAAACCGCACAAGTCTACGTTGAACGTATCCTGAGATCCATTACGGGCTTCCAGGATTTCATCATCAGGTTTATTTTATGACACCGGCTCTTATTGCTCATCAAGGTGAATTGAAATGCGAAGACCAGACATGTCTACGTTGAACGTATCCTGAGATCCATTACCTACGGGGTTCCAGGATTCCATCATCAGGTTTATTTTATGACACCGGCTCTAATTGTTCATTAAGGTGAATTGAAATACGAAAACCGCACATGTCTACATTGAACGTATCCTGAGATGCATTACGGGCTTCTAAGGTCCATCATCAGGTTAATTTAATGATACCGGCTCTAACTGCTCATCAAAATGAATTGAAATGCGAAGACCAGAAATGTCTACGTTGAACGTATCCTGAGATACATTACCTACGGGGTTCCAGGATTCCATCATCAGGTTTATTTTATGACACTGGCTCTAATTGTTCATCAAGGTGAATTGAAATACGAAAACCGCACATGTCTACGTTGAACGTATCCTGAGATCCATTACGGGCTTCTAAGGTCCATCATCAGGTTTTTTTAATGATACCGGCTCTAACTGCTCATCAAAATGAATTGAAATACGAAAACCGCACATGTCTATGTTGAACGTATCTTGAGATCCGATCCATCACGGGCTTCCAGGGTCCATCATCAGGTAAATTTTACGAAACTCGCTCTAAGTGGTGATTCAGGATGAGTAAAAAAGTGAAAACGGTTTGCTTGTATTCAATTAATTAGCTCAAAACGTAATATCAAAGGAATGGGTCCACCAAGCTCGTATATTCCCGGGAACAATGGGAATTTACTTGGAATATTCCCAAATGGGAAATTACCGGTAACGGGAATTTCTCAACTACACAACGTTGCAACACGTTCGCGTGTTATGATGAGCAACTATGAAAAAACTACGTTTTTTTGAACGACCATTTTTTGATATTTCGGTTAACTTAAACATCCTGTAGCTCCCAAAGTATTGATTGTAGAGTAAAAATGAATGTATTCAAATTTGTAGGGAATTTTATGTAAAAACTTTTGTCCTAAGTAATCATAATGCTATTTCTACAAATATTTGAGATATGAGCGAAAATCAGAAAAAAGGTACCTTTAACCCCCCCCTTCTCCCTTAGCACAGCCCCCACCCTCGAGGACTTTTAGTATGTTCATCTAGACACCATAAGGTATAACTATACCAATTTTCAAAACTACACGAATTATTTCCCCTGATTGCCCATATTCGGTTTAATTTGCTTGAGCTATAAGTCATACAATATCTACATCTCCAGAGCTTTCAAATTCGATCATGATACTCCTATGATATGGTGAGCTAAGTATATTGTTAAAGACGTTTTACAACCTAGTCAGATTCAGATGTACTCATTTAGCGTTTTCGGCTTACTCCAGTAAAGTATATTTGCGATGTAGCTCTTACGCGATGTAGTTATTGCGTTATCTAGTCTGTCTTCTAGTGAAGTACTGACTAATACTAGTAAATGCTAGTTTCTTAATAGTACATTACTGCAGACGCCGGGAAAGAAGAGCTTGCCGGGTGAGTGGGTATAGACGGCCAACCGTAGGGAGGCCGAATAGTGATACGAAGCCGGCAAGCCCTTTTCACGGCTAAGGCATGTATAGTGCTTTTCTCAAACGTATGCAATGAAATAAAAAATAAATTCAGCAGTTTAGCCTGATCATGAACACAAACGCCATGTTTAAAAAAAATATTTCCCGGCTTAGGCCTTCAATTTTGTATGAAATTCCTTTACAGTTCTCTCGAGTTTTTCCGCCCGAAACGTGATACTTCGAAGCCTGTTACAACGCACGTTATGACAACATTTCATTGCATGTTTGAGAATCTACCTATTTGCCTTGCAGCCTGCGCGCTGATATCGACGGGAGTAATCGCAATATTCGGGCCCACTGACTCCACGTCAGCTTCCGCCGTCGACGCGCATTGTCGAGCTGCCAGGATTCCTCACATACAGGTAGGCTGTCTGCACGTCTAATTATATTTTCTTCGGTTTCCGCGACTGTCACACATGTCACATTTGTCTAATTATGTAGAGTGATATCAAAGAGGTACATTTCGCTTATTTTCTCTTCTGTAGCAATAAATAATGTTGCTCAATACTCTTGAAGTCCTTGAAGTGGACAAGCCAGTGGAAATGGGGTTTCCTGGATGCCACGGCACCGTTATGTCCACGACCGATGCTTAGGTGCAACCGGAGGCAGCAGTGAAATCGTGAAGAAATGTCAAGGAAGGAATTTAAATTAATGACTGTCAGCGTTATTACACTATAAGTTACCACATATTAGAAATACTTGCTGGTGTTATTTATAGTGCTTTGTAATTCGCCTATCATAATAATTATAAAAACGGTTTAAACGCACGTAATACTTGTCAGACATCACCCGACATGTTCCGAACTTATACATATGGTGCTCTTCATCACGGACAGCTGCTACGCGACTCACGGCCCACTCCGTTAAACCGGTTTTATAATTTTTAAAGATGTCTCACGATAGTTTTAATTATTTAAAAGGCAGTATGGCGGCCACCACCTTTGCGAGGTTTCCAACAGCCAACCCCACCGGGCATCAATCTATACCCCGAAGCTGTTGCCCTATCAAACGCGGTCGCGCAATTCATAAAGGACAGCGATTGGAACTCCTACACGTTACTTTACGATGATGATTACGGTAAGTTACTATTGTGGATAATACTTTATATGATATGACAGTCACAATCCACAAAAAGAAAAAAAAACAGTAACTGTAGTAAATTTGCGGTAGTACTTGTGCTTCTGTATGATTTTATGCGCTACTATGGCGCATTTAACGTACTTAAATTGGAAAAAATCCTACGAAACAAAATTAATGTTGTATCGACAAAATTAAACTTTTACGTATACTATGTAAATGGGGTGGATCAACTTTTCTTGTTGTTAATCTGCCCCATGGCCCAGGGGACAATAGTGATGAAAATTCTTAGAAAAGTTTTGAAGATTTATGTAACTGGTATTGCCAGGAGATAGTCTACGTAAAAATGGGCTTATAACTGTTGAAATTACAAAGTTTTTGGCAAATATATAACCGCTGAAAATCGTAGTTTTAAAGTGTGATCCCATGACATTACCATGGCAAAGGGCAACAGAAAAAATTGATCGAGCAAAAAATTTACAATTTAATCTCACAGGTAGTTATTTTTTGAACAGGTCTCATAAGACTCCAAGAGATTCTCAAATATGCAGACCCAGAACACAAATGGTTGGTAAGAAGACTGATTCCTGGTGAAGACAACCGACCGTTGATGAAATCATTGAGGCTAGCTGGAGAGAGCAGAGTCATTCTAGACTGTCCACCCGAAAGGGTGCTTGACTATCTACGTCAGGCAAATGAAGTGCAATTCTTTGAAGATTATATGGTATGTGTGTTTCAAAGATGAGGTTTGAAATAGCCTTCAAGATTCAGAAATTTCAGATTCTTCGAGAAAAAGAAAATCCAGGACCCATTTTTGTTTTATCGGTTTTCAAGCAAATCGTTTATTATAATTATAAAAATCTGTGAATATCCAGGTACTCATGTACCAAAAATACGTAGAAAACAAAGAAAAAAAGAGTTACACCTTTTACGTTGCGCCTGAAATGGGGACCTTGTTATATATAAAATAATGCTTCCAGAGCTATGTTCTCATGTCACTCGACGCACACACTTTAGATCTAGAAGAGTTGCGCTACGGTTTGTCTAATGTGACTTGCCTTCGGATATTTGCCCACGAGGATTCCAGGACGCGGTCATATCTAGCCGACTGGAAAGTAAGGGCCTCCTCGGATGTCAAAATACCTAAGGAAACTCAGGATATTACAGTAAGTATGCACATTGCAAAGATATGAAATATATTTTTCTACATCTCAATTTTATTTTCATAAATGCAACTATATGCCGATTTGTCCCTTTTTTATGCAATAATAGAACGGCAACACCATACAAGTTTTATAAAGTAAACTAATGTGAGCATCAGTATGATGTTTATGATAAATGTGTGAACGGGCTATACAACTCAGCAACGGAACTAAACCTACGGAATTTGTGAGTCCATCATGGCATGGACGTCAATTGTCGAATTCACCTAACAATTTTCATGATAATAAAGTAAACACCAGATCCTGTTATATAATTTACGTTAACAGCTGTTTTTTTTTTTCTAATTTAGTCGGAAGTAGCTCTAGCAAGCGACGCCGCAAGACTGATCACTGAAGCTGTGGAGAGCGCCCCAGAGGAGTTCAAAATTGAGGCTCAAGAACTCGAATGTAACTCCGAAAGTCAGTGGGAAATCGGCGAAGACTTCATAAATCATATACTAACGGTAGGTAGACTAAACGATAATGAATGAAACTTAGGTGTCCCAAGATTTATGAATATTTCGACCACTCGCTGACCGGATTGTTGGGAAATAAAAGATGATAAAGAATAACGTGTTTAACCAATACATCTAAATATAGTAGGATGACAAAGATGTATGACCGGCTGCGATAATTTCTTCAACCGGTAAAATCTCTTAGTAGCCCTACTCCCTCGTGTTTTTCTAAGGTTGGCACTATGGCTGAATAATTTGTCTTTTGAGAAGCAAAACTTACAAAAATCTGTTGTTACTCCTCGAAATTTCATATCTCCCTCTGAAATTAAACTGAGATATGTACGCGCCTTAATATGAATTATTGGCTACCTATAATGCCCCGCCGGCAAGAAGTCAATTCTAAAACCAGTCATTTCAATATATTTTAAAACCAAAGAATATCTAATTGAATCACTTGTGTTTTCCTATATTAAACAAAATGAAACTGCAACCTCAATGTTTGACAAATAAGTGCCAGCTTTAGCATGAAGAGAATTCATTTAAACGGTAAACTGGAATATAAAGAGTTAATATGCATACGACCAACATAGAATGCGAGCTTTAATACTATTATTTTCATTGTTTCCAGAATCCAATAGTCGGCATTACCGATCAGATTATGTTAGACAATACCACCGGCCAGCGTATCAATTTCAACGTTGAAATAATGGAATTATCGAATAGCGGTTTTAACAGTATTGCGAAATGGAACCCCGATACTGGCTTCGTGTACGTGCGATCGCAGGACGAGGTGTCCGATCTGCTAGCAGAAAAATGGCAAAATAAAACTTTCCGAGTCGTTTCTCGTATCGGGGCCCCGTATCTTGTCGAAAGGACACCTGAAGACGGCCAAGAACTCACTGGAAACGACCGATACGAAGGCTACTCTAAAGACTTAATACACGAAATACTTAAAGAGACGCTGCATCTAAATTATGTGATTGAGATCGTGCCAGGAAATTTATACGGTTCTTACCATAAAGATACAAGGAAATGGGACGGACTCGTCGGCCATCTTTTAGAAAGGGTTGGTTGCATGGATTGTTTGTAAACCATTTGAAATTTAAATAGTTTCCCGGCCCAAATTCGATGAGGCATAGCGATATATATAATTGAGCAACTTCTCCGCTTCAATGAGACACAATTTACGTATGAAAAATCTATAATTGGAATTAAACCTTGAGCTACTTTTTCGACACAAATGTCGAAACATAGCTTTGCAATATCAGCTATTTTACGGCCATATGACCGGCATAATTAAAAATAACTTACTATTTTGAGCTGTATTACGTGGCACTAAGAGGCCTTATTCCTTTTAAAAAAATGTTTTTCATATTATGACAATTATATTGATAATTTCAACTACCTATTTTAAGACTGCGCCGAGTGTTAGCCGCTAACGTGCCTATAACATAACCATTTAGAGCGCGGGGAATGCGTATTTAGATCGGCGCGCGGCCGCCATAGTAAAAATCTATGAAGAATTAAAAGCACTTTTTGATAAATCTGGACCTTTAATACCAAACAATAATTGAAATATTTGATGCGGACAAACTGTAATGTAAACATTCATCTTTTTTTGATCTGAAAATATGAATAGATTTCCATTGTTAATTAAAGTATAAAAAAAACACTTAACGCCTGCTTACGATTTTACAATTTTCGTCCAACTTTACTTAGTTTTCTAGCGTAAAATATTAATAATCTTATAATTTTTCCACGGAGAAGTTGTTAACACATTCTTTGAAGTGCTAAATATATAGTTTAGAAATGGATTAAATAACTAGTGTTGACGTTGTCTACGTAACGGCAACTGCCTATTTTTCACATTTTGCTCGGTGCAGTCTAAAGTGAATAATACATACATATAGCTATTTCATGCTTTCATTGCGTGCAGTCGAAAATTATTATTAGCCCTGTTCTAGGTAGTGACATCAATAATATGTTAAGAAACATGTTTGATCATAGAGAAAAATGTCTAAACAACGAGCATTTTTAAATGAATAAGGCCTCTTAACAAGATGACATTTTCGTAGAGATATGGCTCGGTAATCAAATTAGAAACATTTGTAAATTGTAAATTGTTATTACGGCTACTTCGAAATAGATAAGGATAAGGCGGAGATATTCAAAATATGTGTCAATAGAAACTTCGAATTCTGTTCCCCAACTTAACAGATTGCACTATTTGCTATCCTTAGAAATACTTGAGCATTTTCAAAGTCTTAAAATAAACTACCGTCTTTGAATTTTATGGCAACAAAATAATATATGATCCCGAGCTGCTTAGAAAGTTCATGTTATCTCCCTATTTATCAATAAGTTTGGCGTGTAAAACATTTTTAGTTCAAAAAGCAGAGCCACAAAATCAAATTTAGCATAAATATAAAAAAATAAATGCAGTGTTTCCCATTGTTTGTACATACAGAGCGAAGTGAATTCGCCCTCAAAAAACATTCCTACTATACTTCCTATCGATGATATAAAAGTACTTATGTTAATAAATTTGATAATAATTTGTTTTCAGAAAGCCGACTTAGCAATATGCGATCTAACTATTACCTACGAGCGCCGGTCAGCAGTAGACTTCACAACTCCGTTCATGACCCTGGGCATCAGTATTCTCTACTCCAAACCCATTCCACCAGAACCTGAACTGTTCAGTTTCCTCAAGCCATTCTCTGTTGATGTCTGGATCTACATGGCCTTTTCATTCTTGATGGTGTCTCTCGTTCTGCATATTTTAGCCAGGTGTGAAACTAAGTACCCGATTGCTTATTCTCACTGATTTTGTAGTAGTTACGAGTATGTTCTCTATCTGTTAGTAAGTTCCCCGTCAATCTTGTCATATCAATACAATGAAATAATCTAAAAGCAATCGAGTAAACTTTACTCGATCGCTTCTAGACACTCAGTAAAGCAAAGAAGGTCGATCTTACAGAAATAATGGGAGAAATTTAATAAGAGTTGCATCAAAATCTGTTTATAGTAGTTACAAGGTTTACTACAAACTAACTCCCAAAGGTTAATAAATAGTAAGATATCTGAATATATGATGAACATATTGACCTAACACTTACTGGAGATGCTATGGGACTGTTGCGTGTAGGTACGCATGTCCTAGACGTATATTGAATGCGCCAATTAATCACATAAACTGGTAAAGATGGCGCTATGGCGTAATAAACCTAATGTTTAATTTCACTTCAATGTGTATAACGTCACGCGCGTAGCTCAGGGGCACAGAATAAAGACACTATCAGGGGTCAGAAAAGCTACTTTGACGTTCGCGAGAGTGTTGTATTTATATTTAACACCTGTACTGTATCTTAGAAAGAACATAATTATTATGTCAAGACAATGTCATGTATACATTTGTCACTGTAAATTATTAAGAAAATCGCCTTCAAACCGTTACATCAACCCACACTAGTGTCTTAATTTTGCAGTTGCATATATTTTTAATGTTTAATTTCCATTGTTACTCCCACAGGCTAGCTCCGAATGATTGGGAAAATCCACACCCGTGTGACAAGTCGCCAGAAGAGCTGGAAAATATATGGCATATTAAAAACTCTGCTTGGCTCACGATGGGTTCTATTATGACTCAGGGCTCCGACATTTTGCCAAAGTAAGTTACGTTACGTGCACCGTAATAAAATAAAGTCGTGAAATTTTAATGTATTATGTATTGAAGTTATTTCCATGATAATTAGTGAATAAGATTACTTATATAGTAATGCATACTTGTGTATTGATAAGTGGAAACATTTTCAACTTTAATTTATTCAAGGATAGTCTAACCATCATCGGTGAAATAAAAATGATGAGATTATGATTTGTTTTCGTGAGAAGTGAAGGGCACCCTTCTATAGTAATTTTAATAAGTTTGAGCCTTCTATAGCGTTAAATACGTTTTCATTAGTAAATTAGCTATTTACACTGGAGGGAAATTATTGGGCAGAAATAAATAAATAAAATAGAGTAGTCATTATCATGCACAGATCGGGGGTTGCGTGTGTTACTATCATGAAACATCGAGTGTAAATTGTAAATATTGGAACAAAAACACTATCGGTAAATACAGTGATTGATTCGTTTTCATAACGAGTTTAATGATAATTTGATAATAGACCACCATGAACACTGATTCAAACTTTAATTATTTCAATTCAGTGTTTGGTGTTTTACAATAATATCTGAATGTTAGGCCACAAATTAAAAAATTGAAAATTTAAAATTGATGCCACAAAATGGAGTAACATTTTACTGCGACACGTCACACGATTAATTTAAAATTGATTTTGAAACTGATAACCTTGGGTTTATTACATTCGGTGTTAAAAATCCTGGTCCTGTAGATTATGGGGGTTCTTTCTGGATAAAAAAAGTGGTTTCCCTTATTTAACGGGGGGGTAGGTGCTCCACGCAATGAGCGTATTTTTTGAAGCGGTATTTGGATGAAGTCTAAAAAGTTTACCACTTTAACTCACCCTTAACTCACTCAATTAATATTTGTATCAAAGTCTCCGTTGTTCGACGCCAGTTAACCTTCCAATAACGTACCTTGTATCCTTAATTTTTGTCGCACAATGGAACTTATTGCAATCGCTTTTATTTCCTCGCTAACTACGCCTTAATCTCATCCAAGTTTTTGGTCATAACCCATTTGTAAGGGTGAAGCCAGACGAGTTGCGTAATTTCGGTCGCGCCATACATCATGTCACATGATCACTGATCATAAAGAACCATGTTCAGTTGATTGTTTCTTTTAATTTTGCAGAGGCTACTCCACTCGGTGGGTATGCGGGATGTGGTGGTTCTTCGCGCTGATCATGTGCTCATCATATACCGCTAACTTGGCTGCCTTTCTTACCAACGCTGCCATGGATGACTCCATCAAGAGCGCCGAGGACTTGGCGGCGCAGTCTAAGATCAAATACGGGACAGTGGAAGGGGGTTCTACCTATTCGTTTTTCAAAGTATGATATCTCGCATATTTCTTTGAAAAGGGTCTAATGGACCGAAGGTTCCGTACAAATACTTATCCCATCTTAACTGGCCGGGTTAAGTTAAGTTTGCACCTGGTATGTATGGCGTCGGATAAAATTGAGGTGCAAAGTTAAAGCAACCGATCACGTTTGTTGTATGGGAGTCCCCTTAAATATTTATTTTGTTCTGTATTTAAGTATTGTTGTTATAGAATAGAATAGAATAGAAACTTTTATTTCAGGTCATAGACCCATAAAAATTAATAGCGGCAACGAAAATACATCACCTGTGAAAATTTCAACTGTTCACGGTTCGATTCAATTACAACTATCACGGTTCATGAGATACAGCCTGCTGACAGACGGACAGCAGAGGCTTAGTAATAGGGTCCCAATTTTTACCCTTTGGGTACGGAACCCTAAAAACCAACCTACGTATACGAATTGTAATTCCTTCTCTGTGAATTTCGAAATATACACATCTGTAGGAGAGCCGTGTCTGAGCACGAAACGTTTGGCACGTAATACAATTGCAATATTACTTTCAGCGTTCGAACTTTTCCACGTTCCAAAAAATGTGGACCGCAATGGAATCAGCGAGGCCGTCGGTTTTCGTGAAAAATAACGACTTGGGGGTTGAAAGGGTGATCAAGGGTAAGAGGGAGTACGCGTTTCTGATGGAGTCCACGGCTATCGAATACCAGTTGGAGCGGAACTGCGATTTGATGCAAGTGGGCGGGCAACTCGATTCGAAGGGATATGGGATTGCAATGCCTTTTTGTGAGTATCGGACATCTGTCATGATTTTATAAAAGGGTCGGAGTGAAGACGGTTTTGGAATAGCATAAGTGTATATACATATTATATGTATATAGATTTGATAGGTAACATTCCGAATGCACGCGGCTAATTGGCTAAAAACCTGGGATGTGAATTTGTGACATAACTGTGGTATATATTTCGATTACTTGTATAACGTTTTTTTTTTATGCCATAAGACTAAATAAATAAGTTTGATGCATTTGCAATTCAGAATTTTTAATTTTTTTATCTCCATTTTATACAATTAATAAGACTAAATAAATAAGTTTGATGCATTTGCAATTCAAAATTATTATAATCTCCATTTTATTGAGAATTAGAGCAATTGTTTGTTTCAAATCGTCAATTCCCAATTCCAGTTTGAGTTATTTCGGTAGAATTCTGTAGATTCATGAAGTGCAACAAAATATTCAAAAAGTTTATACAGGTAACTATACTACGATTTCTAATTCAAGACCAAAAAAACTACCACAAGGTTGCCACTATAATAAGTTATTTTTACAATAGTAAAATCCTTTTTCTTTTTTAAACACACTAAGATTATTTATTTATTAGTAGTAACTTTAACTCTATGTTTTAACAAAATAATTAGATATATTTATTATTACATAAATATGAGAAGAGATAATAAAAACTTAAACATCGGAGATTTTTGGTACAAAATCTGGTATTGTACTTGTAACACTTCAGGTATTCAAAACATTTGGTGCAATCATTTCCAAACCTTTACTTTTAAACCTTCTAGGGTCGATTTAACCAACATCGAATAGTTTATTTTCACAATAAAAGTCATTTTCTCAGTTATTCTCCAACTAATAGTCTTGAATAGCAAAACTAAACTGGTGACGAATTTAGGTCAAAACCTTTAAAGAGCCGAACTTAAAAGACTAGTCTAGAACTACTATACGTGCCAAAATAACGCATCCGTATTTCGTATATAAGCATGAGTGTTGTGGAACACTCGGTTGGAACCATAGATATAGTATAGTAGTTATAGATTTGCCACAGAGCGACCAGGCGTAAGAGAAAGACATATAATGACGTCAAAATGTGGGGTTGCCATGGTCGAAAAAAAGAACCCCATAAAAGTGGTTACAGAGAAACGTTCCAATAAGTACTCGAATTCACAACATTAAATTTTTTTTACTAATTTTCCGATAACATCAAATAAAGGATAAAAAAATTATGTAGGAATTCCCTTTTTTATATTTTTGAAAATATTCCAATTAACGATAACAATTTATTTGTTCCTAATTTTTAAAGACCATAGGCGACAGGTAATTGGTCACAGCGCAGTAAATCATACAGTCGGACAATTGTAGCGCTGTTCTATAGGCTACGACTGTCAATTTTCCACAATGCGTCATTTGAGTGCTGATTGATTTGAGTCTTAGACGACGCTGCTTTCACCTTTATCTTTATTATTTTCAAAACTAGTCCGTATAATCAAATAAAAATAATACACTTGGGTCCTCTGATAATAAAAATAATGAAATTAGTTTAAACTTTTATTTACAACACTTGCTTCTAAACATTTTTTTTTATTTAATCTTGAATACTGTAGAATTTTTCTGGCCAGTACTAAAAAAATAGGGTGAAACTTCTTCTTTCTTCTTTTTCTTCTATTCTACTCAGGATACTTTTAATCCATTGTGACAGTCCACGTTCATGGACGGCACCTTATTGGGACATTCTGTAACAAAGCAAAATTAAATAGTAAAATTTTAAACGACGTAAGTAGATGGATATCACCAATACCAGTTGCGATAATCTAATTTTTCTCAGGCCTTGCTATTAATTTTTTACACGGTTCTTTCTCTGTTGGAATCGGAGAACTGAAAATATCAATTTGCTATAGATTCCCCAAATATGGGGGTAATTTTTATTTTATATCTAGGCATCCCCAAATTGGATTATAAACCGACTGATTTATTTAGACGTCTATGTTAGCTGGCTTCTATCGTAGATTTATGCTACGCAATTTGACCGATTTGCAATATTTACATGTCAAAATACTAGAGTTATTTTGAAAATAATTTACAGATTTTTCCTATTTTATCAAGTTTTTTCATGATATAACTAATGATTTAAGTTTGTAACTTGATTCTTGTGAGATTTGAGAAAGAAATAGGTGATCAAAACACAAAAAACTTGTACTTACGCATGAAATGTAAAATCCGCTTATTTTCGTTAACTGTTGCTTTTCTAACCAAACACTGAACACCCCACCATTTTTGAGGCTACACACAAACACTCCACATCCGTTAATATGTCAATTATCTGGTAATAATAATTATTTAATACACAAAATCTTCTATTTCTATACCGCTTTTGATACTACCTGATTGTTTTGCTTCGAATTTGAAGTGTGCCAATAACCCGACCATGAAAAAATGCTCGGTCGCTGATAAAGACAAAACATGGCACTCTTTTCTATTTCTTCTTTTAGGAATTGCAATAAGGCTATCTTTATCTATCAAAGCGTGTCAGACCCTTGGTTGGAACGAATTTTTATTGACATATACATGACATGGTCTCATAGCAACGTTTGTTTATTTCGATTCGTTGTCGAAAATCTTTATTCGCCTAGCCTCCATCCGCCAAATCCATATCGTATATCTTCGTTCCAAAAATATATTTTTTGACAAAAACTTAATCTATTAATGATGTTGGCCTATTTGCAATATGTTTCTTTATATTTATAGAGGCAACATATTATTAAAAGGTTGGCGAAACCTGTAAAATTAACTTGACAGTGACATAAGTGACTTTGTCAATTTTGACAGTGACGTATCTGTCGTAGTTTTTTTGGTCTTGAATTAGAAATCCGAGTTTAAATGAGTATAACTTTCTCTTCAGTTTCGTCTTATCGCACCGCTGTTGACAATGCCGTGTTGAAATTAGCGGAAAGTGGTAAACTGGTAGAATTGAAGAATCGATGGTGGAAAGCACCGGAGGAGAGCGCGTGTGTTGTAAGTTGGTGAAAGCATTTAGTGAAGAAATAACGTCTTATTTTTTTTTCGTGGCAAATGCATAATAGTAGGTAAAAGTTAATAAAAAAAAATAAGCTTTATTAAAACTTTCGTGAGACATATTTAATTATTGTATTAAGCGGCCGTTGCTGACAATTTCACGTGAGTGTAAACCGCTTAATACAATAATTAAAAAATAATAAGCTGTTTATTTCAGTAAAGCGATTCATTATAACATATTCTGCTTAGCTAATCTTAACCCTTTCTCGCATGTAGAAAAAAAATTGTTGTTTGAATTTGAACCTTGACCTGTGCCAATAAGGTCCAAGTTCATATCTGCCATATATGGCTTCGTATGCGGTAAAGGTTTAAATTTCAAGATCGTGTGCTAAAGACAGTACAAGTTGCATTTTATACTCATTCTCATTTATTTATAAAATTGCAATTTTACATGTCACATATACAATTAGATTATTAAATAATAATTTTTAAATTTCAGCCATGTGTAGTTAATTAATCAATACATATTAGATACAATTACAGTTTAAATAATACATTTTTCATGTCACATTATTCAACAAACAAACATTTATATTTTGTTTGATTAAACCAAGAAGAGTAGTATATCATAAGTACTTATTAAATTAAGACTAGGTACTGGGGTGTCGTTGAAAGATATAAATTACAAAATTTTATTAGAAGATATTGATAATATGTCTCTTTAAATTGGTTAATAGTAACAGAAAGTTCCTTTAATGTTTTTGGGAAGTTTCCAGAATTTTTTGAGAACTCCCCCACTTTTTTTTTAATTGTTTGCAATTTTAATACCTTTTAATTAGCAGTATTTACGTTTGATACAGTGAACCTACACACTTGTATGCGCATCTAATTCCTAGACTGAAATGATAATTGTATAATACATGCATAGTATGGAAGGTTTATACCTTTCTCTTGAATCACTCTATCTATTGAAAACACCGCATCAAGATCCGTTGCGTAGTTTTAAAGATGTACGCATACATAAGGACAGACAGACAGCGGGAAGCGACTTTGTTTAATGCTATGTAGTGATAAATTATTGATTGATTGAATGTAGGCAATTTCTTTATTATAAGTAAATTGATGATTTCTGTTTAGGCCGAGGAAGCAGGCGAGGAGGGAGCGAGTGCGGCAGAACTAGGAGTGGATAACGTTGGTGGAGTATTCATTGTGTTGGGGGCGGGCTGTGGAATCGCTGCCGCTATGGGGATCTTCGAGTTTCTTTGGCATGTCAAGGACGTTGCTATGGAACAAAAGGTATTTGAAACTAATTATGTAATTATTATATTGTTATTGATGTTGACATTTTGTACAAAAAAAGTGAAACATAATAAAAAGTATCCTTTTCTTGAAAAAATATGTAATCCAATAGTCAAAGAAAACGCGAAAGCGTATAGCCCCAGGGATAGTGGCGCTACAAACAGCTTTCATATGGCAATAATGAGCATACGTCATAATATTTGGTTTCTTAAACGTCAGTAGCGATTTGTCAAGGATTTGTGATCAACCAAAATATTGTTTACCTGAATGCTGCTCAATCCTTCGTTCTTCTTGTGAAATAAATACTGAATCCTATTAAAACGAACGTGACTCATCACTGTGATTAGTATTGGTTCACTATAATTATTCCAATCTCGGGTACGTCATAATAGTGTTACTGAGTCGTTTTCGAGCATTTCTCAAAAAATTTGTACACAATTAAGACAGAAAATTAAAGTCAAATATAATTTTCCTATTTTGTTACCATTTTTTATTGTGATTTCCAATACATTGATATCAGATTATGTATAATTAAAAAATTATAAGCATAACAGAACCTTAATTACCGAACATAACCATAACATTGATATAAAATTACTAAAATAATTGGTAACAAAATAGGAAAATTATATTGGACTTTAATTTTCCGTCTTAATTGTGTACAAACTTTTTGAGAAATGCTCTTTCAATAAACATGTACTTAGTTAAGCACTGTAATTAAAGCAAAACTTATTTGATTAATTTGTGAAGCGACACACACACATATCCTTTGTATAACTTACTTTACAGAAATGATGAGTCGATCGTAGTTTTGTTTTTATTAAGACTTGAACTATGTACATGTTATTTAAAAACGACTCTACTACTTAATTTTTACGTTGAGGCAAAATTGAAACGCGAACATAATTTGGTTACAAAATAAACAGAGAAAATATTCTATTCTATAATAATTCAAAAATATTCTCATCCATCGTTTCATAGAAATTTGATATTTTCATGTTTTTATATAATGTGTTTATAATTGCAGTCACACGGATTTTCTAAAGTTCGAATCAAATCTTATCAAATCTTGATCCATTTTAAAATATTCGACGACTATCTATTACATTGTTTTTGCTAGTTTGTATGATTAATCAACTTCTAATTTATTTACCGTGATGCAACGGTAAAGAATACATTTCCCACCAGCTTTAAAATTATTTTATTTCAGATGTCACGAACAGAAGCGTTTTGGGCGGAGCTGATCTTTGCTGTCAGTTTCTGGGAAACAGAAAAACCGGTGGCCCACTCCCGTCCATCTTCAGAATCAGGTTCCAGCAGACATTCCCGCACATCCTCGGTGCTTCGGTCAGCTGCTGATCTATTCCGCTTAGATGTGTTTAAGTGAATAACTTAAAACACTCAGAATTAGGGTTGCCAGGTCGCCGAGAAGCTAATAGCCGGACGGACCAGCCAGTTTGGCTGGACATTTGGGTAAAAATGCCGGACATCCTACATTACTGAGGATTTTGTGACTCAGTATTAGGTACGTTTTTTTTTTAATGTAAAATCACGTCTCGCTCGGCGCTCGCTCGTTTGCGTAATGTAAAAAGCCTAACTGAAGCCGGACATCGTTTATTTCGGCCGAACGCAATCATAGTAAAATATTTGATAAAAGGCAGGTTACAATTTACAGTAAGACTTATACAGCCCCTTGACCCATGCTTATGAATCTAATGACAGGAGATCTTTACGAAATGATAATTTCAAGCTATGGAGAACTTTCTAAACTCCCGCTCCTCGAATAAAATTAGGGCTCTCTTTGTAGAACCGATTTTTGCCCTCTTTTTCTGAGACGAAGACAGCAAAGCTACCCTTCGCATCTGGCTCCAGCAACTACTCCATCGGACACATACTCATGCGAGACCAGCTGTTATTTGCAGAATTTTATTGAGTATAGACTGTTTGCCTCTTTAAACACACAATAAACTTTTAAAACTTTTATAACATGTTTTTTTCTTTTCAAATCAACAACCTAGTTTAGATGAAATGAGTGCTTAATTAATGTCCATTAAACGCTTCAACTGTAAACACTGAAACCGAAAGCTGCTGCCAATTAGCTAAGTGCTTACCGTCAGACTTGTTGCGTTCATAATATTTAGAATATGGTACATAAATAAACATTAGAAGCATGATTTGCCTAGCCAATATTTAAATTACAAATGTAAGAGTAAACGTGCGGAGCTAATTTACTTTTATATTAATAATTGATCCCTATAAAATTGGAAATTACAATGTCAATATATCTTCTGTTGACAACCAAAACCAACTTAGTAACAAATACCTACTTAAAACAATGCTCGTATCTCAGTATCAATGTACAAACTAGATACGAGGTTTTGTTGAGGTATTTATCATAAATAAGAAATGTGGTATCACCACATAAAATAAGATCAACATTGATTCTGTTCAATATCAAATATTTCCATCAAACAATAAAACAATTAGGTTTTAGGAGTACTTTCTACTTTAATATAATTTCATAAGTAATGTAAACTTTATTGTAATGTAAACTTTATTGGAAGCGGTGGTAGCCTAGTGGTTAGGGCATGCGACTTTCAATCCGGAGGTCGCGGGTTCGAACCCGGCCCGTACCAATGAGTTTTTCGGAACTTATGTACGGAATGTCATTTGATATTTACCACTCGCTTTTCGGTGAAGGAAAACATCGTGAGGAAACCACCTAAGCCCAATAAGGCCTAGTTTCCCCTCTGGGTTGGAAGGTCAGATGGCAGTCGCTTTCATAAAAACTAGTGCCTACGCCACATCTTGGGATTTAGGTAGCCGACCCCGATTGAGAATTCATTCTCAAAAAATGGGACAAAAGGCTAGGAGGATGATGAATGTAAACTTTATTGGATTTTATAAAGGACTTTATTTCATTCTGGTTCGGGAGCATTCCCGTTGAGGAGACGCGGGCGGGGCGGGCGACACTGCCGGTTTGTTCAGCACCCGCGGGCAGGGCGCGCCACGAACGAGCTAGCACTTCTTTCAAATTAGATATCATAGTGTCTGTAGATAGTTAGCCGACTCAAATCATATCTGCCGAAAAATATCCAGCGCTAGACAAACGCCTGCCTCAAAGTTATCCACAACGAACGGTTGTGCGCCGCCGTCCTCAACCAATTAATTAAATATTAAGAGACCATCTTACACAAATCGCTTAGTCCAAAACGAAGCAAAGCTTATAATATGGGTACTAGACGACGATATCCATAATTATATAAATAGATATATAGATAACATCCAGAAACAGATAGTAAACAGGTGCACTACAAAATGCGCCAACCGCGCCTACATTTGGTGCCTGAGATTACTACGAGACTACCTTGTTGGGATCCTTCTACGCTGCATCTTCCAGTACGCAGTCACCTTTCAAAATTATTTCTGCCCTAACGATTATCGGCTCTACCCGAACGGTTAAGCAAAAAATAGGGTTATGACTTATTTCTTGTCTCAGTTATCGAAACTTACCTTGTTTTTTTTTTAGTAATATAGCTTCATACAATATTAAGTGTTTATTTTATTTAACCTTTAGTTATCTTAATACACTTTGTTCAAGTTCACAAAAGACTGCGCGAATTGTAAGACAGAAGCAGCGCGGGATCGGGAGCGTTCCCGTTGGGGAGACGCGGACTTCGTGGAGCCGGCGACGGAGCGGGGCGGTGCTGTCGGCTTGTTCAGCACCCGGGGGTCCAGGGACGCGCGCCATTCGCTGGCAAGGGCTTCTTTATACGATATCTGATTATTACGAGCCTTAGAAATTTAAATATCACCATTTCACATATCCACACGCCTTTAGCAAAAAATTGGGTTATGACTTATTTCTTGTCTCAATTATCGAAAGTTACCTTTTTTTGTAATATAGCTTCATACGATATTAATAGTTTTTATTTTATTTAAGCTTTAGTGGATCTTAATACACTTCGTTCAAGTTTACAAAAGACTGCGCGAATTGTAAGACAGAAGCAGCGCGGGACCGGGAGCGTTCCCGTTGGGGAGACGCGGACTTCGTGGAGCCGGCGACGGAGCGGGGCGGCGCTGTCGGCTTGTTCAGCACCCGGGGGTCCAGGGACGCGCGCCATTCGCTTGCAAGGGCTTCTTTATACGATATCTGATTATTACGAGCCTTAGAAATTTAAATATCACCATTTCACATATCCACACGCCTTTAGCAAAAAATTGGGTTATGACTTATTTCTTGTCTCAATTATCGAAAGTTACCTTTTTTAGGGTTCCGTACCCAAAGGGTAAAAACGGGACCCTATTACTGAGACTTCGCTGTCCGTCCGTCCGTCCGTCCGTCCGTCCGTCCGTCCGTCTGTCACCAGGCTGTATCTCAACAACGGTGATAGTTAGACAGTTGAAATTTTCACAGATGATGTATTTCTATTGCCGCTATAACAACAAATACTAAAAATATAATAAAAGAAATATTTAAGGGGGGCTCCCATACAACAAACTTGTTATAAATTATATATATGTATAGGTACGGAACCCTTCATGCGCGAGTCGGGCTCGCACTTGCCCAATTTTTTGTAATATAGCTTCATACGATATTAATAGTTTTTATTTTATTTAAGCTTTAGTGGATCTTAATACACTTCGTTCAAGTTTACAAAAGACTGCGCGAATTGTAAGACAGAAGCAGCGCGGGACCGGGAGCGTTCCCGTTGGGGAGACGCGGACTTCGTGGAGCCGGCGACGGAGCGGGGCGGCGCTGTCGGCTTGTTCAGCACCCGGGGGTCCAGGGACGCGCGCCATTCGCTGGCAAGGGCTTCTTTATACGATATCTGATTATTACGAGCCTTAGAAATTTAAATATCACCATTTCACATATCCACACGCCTTTAGCAAAAAATTGGGTTATGACTTATTTCTTGTCTCAATTATCGAAAGTTACCTTTTTTTGTAATATAGCTTCATACGATATTAATAGTTTTTATTTTATTTAAGCTTTAGTGGATCTTAATACACTTCGTTCAAGTTTACAAAAGACTGCGCGAATTGTAAGACAGAAGCAGCGCGGGATCGGGAGCGTTCCCGTTGGGGAGACGCGGACTTCGTGGAGCCGGCGACGGAGCGGGGCGGCGCTGTCGGCTTGTTCAGCACCCGGGGGTCCAGGGACGCGCGCCATTCGCTTGCAAGGGCTTCTTTGTACGATATCTGAAATAAAAATGGTTTCTCAAAGATTCAATGAAATTTCGTTATAACAGGCTTCGACGTATCACGTTTCGGGCGGAACAACGCGAGAGAACTGTAAAGGAATTTTATATAAACTTGAAGGCCTAGGCCGGGAAGTATTTTTTTAAACATGGCGTCTTTGTTCATGAGCAGACTAAACAGCTGAATTGTATTTATTTATATTTTTATGATGATTTTTTTTTTCTTTAATTTCATCGCATATGTTTGAGAAAAACTCTATATAAAGCCTTAGCAGTGAAAAGGGCTGCACAACAATATCAATACCGAAACTTAAAATGAAATGGCGCCTTGAAGTGAAATTTTATTTCTTAGTGTGTTCCCAATACCAATCAATGAAATCGATGGAAGTTGGTACGGCAAGTATCGATAATCAAATACTTCGTAGTGCTAAAGGTAAGTATGAATTCAATTTTTTATTCACACACTACAACAAAGGTGCAGCACCTCTAGCATATCTGAGATACGCGACTATTTCTCGCACAAGATAATTACCCGTCTCTTTCTGTGGAGTAATGTGAGAGAGTGACGGGTAGCGCTATGTCGCACAAGAGACGCGAAGCATAGTTGTGATAGACGTGCAGAGGGCCTATGATGGTTGCTTTTATCACGCGATAAGTAAGTGACAAAGCATCTGTCACGTTTGACAAGATGCGCGTGTGAGTGACAGATGCTTTGTCACTTATTTATCACGTGATAAACGCAACCACCATTAGCCCCCAGGTGTCCATAGGCGGCTGTAATCGCTTACCATCCGTCTGCTCATTGCCTCTTATAGTTAAGCGTCCACAGGCCCGCATCGCACGCAGCATCAAGCGGATGAATTTTTCATAGTGCGTCCACTGTATCGGCATCGTACAGATTTGCCGACGCAAGTACCGCGCTCGGATTGCTGATGCCACAATGGAGGAAAGCGATTGTCGTTATTGCTTGTTTGTTAGCAGAAGAGGAAGAACATGAAAAAAAATCTAGAAAAAGGAAACATAATTTCTGGATCCACAACATATGCAAGAAGAGATCGGACGACGTCATCGGCACGCATCGCAAAAGTTGCCTCTCGGAGCATCGGTGTCGGTATTGCCGATGAGCGATGCGTACGGCGCGGATCAGTGGACGCTTTTGTATGAGTTTCTATACAAAGCATACCAAAATCCGATACGTGCAATGCGTCTGATGCGTGCGATGCCGGCCTGATGACGCTTAGCTTATACCTACATTATGAAATAAAATAAATAAATAAAATTATCTAAGAAGTCTTACGCCCTCTTGAACTGCGATCTCGTGTGAGTGCAGGAAGAACCCGATGATTGCCACGATGAACCCTAAAATTCCGCCGACGCCAAGTACCAAAAATATTCCACTTGTGTTTTTCATCTGTACGGAACCACTGTCGTCGTCTTCTTTCGATTTCTCACTCTGAAAAATACATAATTATATATGTTTTTGCCTTTGATAAATGTTAATGATTTATTTAAACGTGCATGCTGTTTCTTTAGGAATAACGATTAATTTTTATATTTAATTTACTCGGGATTTTGCAATTCAATTTAATAATAGACCGGGCACACCACTGCACGTAGTTCGGAGAAACGTATGTCTATTATTACTACTATTTACTACTCAGTAGCTCAGCGACCTAAAGCGGGCCTTGGCGTCCGACACGAGTTTTCGCCATTTTCCTCGATCCTGCACCGTTTCCCGCCAATTGCTGGCTTGGAGTCCACGCAAATCCGATTTGACCACGTCGATCCAGCGATATCTAGACCGGCCAACCGGCTATACTATTACAAAATACTAAAATTATATTGAAAATCTGTTTTCTTGGAAAATGGTCATGATTTTAGGAAAAATCTAAATAGCGCGATGCAGTTTTTCTATGGGCCAACTCTGCAGTGCCTTCTGTTGGTGAAATTTTTGACTGCTCATCACGCCTACCTACGCTTAGGATACTTTTACCCGACTACGGAAAAGAAAAACGCGGACGAAGTTGCGCAAAGATGCCCGCATAAATGTCGGAGTCAAGGGAGTACTTATTATTATACTTGGAGGTGCCCGAAACTTCGTCCGCGTATTTTTTTTTACCGTCGACGGATAAAAAGTATCTTATATTAACCATCTTTGTATATCCAGCTATCCTTGTATCAACATTTGTGAAAACTTGTCCAGCCGTTTCGGCGTGATCCGAGGACAAAGGAAATTATGAAAACAGATGGCGCCAGGCTGGCACGGCGCCGCGCGCCCATACTAAATAACTGACGATCCTGCATCACGCTATTAAGATTTTTCCTGAAATCATGACCCCTCTCCAAAAAAAAACGTTTAAATATATACCTAGAATTTTAGTATAGTATATAGATATATATTATTATTTCACATTATATAATATGTACATATATGTATAATTATTATTTAAACCATTGATACAAAAATCAAAGCACAACGAAAAATTTCAATGCGTAACCTGGCAGAAGAGACCGGGTATAGAACCCAATATATCTGAATAACCGGTTCAGTATGTTAACAGCGTGTAACACACATTAAAAAATAATGAGTCATTACATGTTTCATAAATTTATATACTTTTTTATTATTGCTATATTCTTACCGGGCATTCATCATATATGTGTTTCTCCACTTCTGTATCCCACCATTTCGTTTTCAATTCTTGCAGTTTCCCGGACTCCTGGAGGGCCAAGATGGCGTTGTTTATATACAATCTGTAAGGAGAATCTGAAAGAAAGTCTTGAATGCAAATCCATTTCCAAAATGTACACATTGGAATATAATTGTTACCAAAACAATGATATTCAAAAGTTAAATCAGTACCATGAGTTAACGTGACCGTACTCGTTAGCTACGCAGCGTAAAGGATAATAGTACAGCGGCCAGAATTGATACTGTAATGGTGACCTCGCTGTGGCTACGTTACTGTTATGACGTGACGAAACAAGAGATGAATCAATGATAAGATTTTTCTTGTTTTGAATGTTACTTGATTGAACCTTTTTAGCTATGAAAAAAAAAAACGGCTCAATGCTGTGAAAGCAATCTCTTTCTTTCCACAAGTGTTCCGAGAATTTTTATTATTTCAGCGATTACTTTGTCTCAACAGATGTAAAATCGGTCATTTGCTTGGCGATTTAGCTGCTAAGGAGTCACAAGTAATCGTAAATGTGACGTTTCTTAAAAACAAACATTTAAATCCAAGGCTTACTCTTAGGCATCGCGATCCCGTAGTCTTTAGAGTCAAGTTTCCCACCAACCATCTTCAACCTACAATCTTGTTTTGTGTAGTATTCGATGGAAGTTGATTCCATGAAGAACACAAATTTGCCTTTGCTTCTTAACACTCGGTCTTTTCCCTCGTCATTAGTGTGCGTGAACACTGTTGGGTTTGCTGAGGACATTACTTGGAACATTTTCTGGTAAATTGGTTCATGTGAAGACTGAAATTAAGCCATCGATTAATATTTTAATGAGAATGATTAGGTAGGTATATTCTATTGGTTTAAACACGATTTTCACTCAACGGGAATTAATCGCGTTTAAAAAAAGAGTTTATTTCATTACCACGACGTTTCGGACTGATGGTATGTCCCGGAAATCCCATTTTGTTAGAATAATTAATTATTCGGTATAGTATTAAGGGTTTCAAACAAGTGCAATAAATGATAACACTTTGAGGGACACAGGACTTTTACGAAAATTGCATACTCCGGAACAAATTAAACTCATATAAAAAAAATCTAAAGCAAAAACGGTATTATGAGAAATATTCGGCTGTAGTCGGAGTGGCAGTTTTGAAAAATAAAAGTCGCTGTCCACAGACTTAGTGCCGTATCACAAGGATCCTAATTTACGTCTCTGGACATACTGTCAGTGAAAGTGATTATATAGATTTACAGGCAAGCGACATTGGTTATTGTAGATAGGAAGATATTAAAGAAACTAACCGCAAAAAACTTATAAGTAGACCCATTATACAAAGCTCCGTAACTAACAGCGGTCTGCTCTGCCAAATCGTTGACGTTATCGATGGCGTTGCTGCGCCGGTTGTTACTGATGAATGTGGACATGTTGGCGGTGTACGAGGCGGTTACGATCATGGCGAAGAACCACCAGGTGCCTGTTATCCAGCGGGAGCCCGCGCCCCTAATAATATGAGGCACATATCAACACAAAACATAAACAACTGAATTTTATGAAGAGGGAAATAATTCCATTCTAAATATACGAATAATAATGGAAGTATGCTGTGTCCGATCTCCAAGACCAAATAAAGTCACTTTGACACAAGGTACAAACAACTGTAATCGTGTAAATTTACGGTTATTATTTACTTGTGCCAGTTTGACATCATTTGATCTTAGAATTCCGTAAAGACTATAAGAATATACTCAGTTTACGTTTTCTTTTACGTTATCGCACACAGAAATGAGCAGCCATATGCATATACACATTTGTGTTCAGAATCAGAATACGTTGGTCATATCGAGTAAATATATGTATACATAAAGGTATATTTTACCTATAAGCAGGGATCGTAAAATGCGAGAAAAAGCTGCCAACGCTGCCATAGCCGTCACATCCGTCAAATCTTGGTTTAACCACGTCTAAACACAGATATGATCATTTTATTTCGATGTAAGAAATGTAAATCTTACCTAGGCAATATATCACATCCTTGAGTCATAATGGAACCCATCGTAAGCCACATGCAGTTGTAAAGACTCCAAATGTTCTCCAGTTTCTCTGGATCTCTGTTACAAGGATGGGGATTCACCCAATCTTCTTGACTCATTCTATAATTAAAAAATATTTAAGAACGTTAGAGCTCAGGTAGAACCAATTGTTGTTGTTGTTCTATGTATTTAAGTATATGTTTATCTATATAAAGTGCGTATATAGTCGTCTAAGCTTAATTTGGGACATTTGGGATCGATGTGTGTGAGGTTTTGTGAGGTTTTAGGTTAATATTTATTTTACTTTACTTATATTTATTTTAATTAGGTAATTGTTTTGTACTATTTGTACCACATATATAGGTAGTGTCATGATATATGAACCGCGGCGGCCATGGCCCGATTTCACGTGAAACTTCAAAATGAAAAACCGTAATGTTCACTGAATGTTTACTAATTGCTTTATAATCTCAGCTTTTCCAGCAGCCTTAGCAGCTTTAAAATTGGCACGTGTCAGTAATGTTTTTTCAAGTATCTTTTATTCCCTCCGACGACGGTCTCAAGTGGAATCGGGTCATGGTATTTGTAATAATGTATAATAACAATGAGTAGTAGCTATTTCCAGGTAGGTATCAAAAATAACCATGCCGAATATTTTCAGTAAGGTGGGGTAAGCCTATCGCCGGGGAAGACTGTCACAATACAATAACTAGACTAAATATTAATCTTACCCCATTAGACGTTAAACAATATTAGTCTACCCCACTTTACCTACTTAAACAATAAAAATCTAACCGAGCACAGACGAGCAAAACGAGGGATGTAAGAATATACACCACAGCGAGATACAACCAGACGTCAGTAGACAATGGATTGACAAATGAAAACATGTCGGGTTCCGGCGGAGGGTCCACATAGAACAGCATGCTGATGCCCAAACTCATGAATGGTATTGAAAAATCAACCACGGCATTCCGTTCCGATGTTATGGTCAAGTCGCAAACGGCAAAATGTGCTTTCTACAAACAGAAAATGCATGTAATATTTTGTTTCCATTAAGCGGGTCACGTGATTGCTCAACATTGCTTTTGAAATGTTGGGTAGCTCTTAAACCAAATGGCGGTACTTATCTCAAAAAAAACTGAGTTATATAGATAACCTAAATAAATAACTAGCGTTAAATGAAAATGAAACAGTAAAACGAATTATTGGAGGGCAATTGCCTATAGGTAATAGGAGTTCACATTTTCACAATTTACTCGAAATGTCCAAAAGTAACCGTCAATAGACGCGAAAGTAGTAGCTTTTTGATGGTAGAATTGGGACGAAAAACAGGTATAAAGCTACAAACATTAATTAGGTATCATCAGGGTCAGGGACCAAATTCTACCTAAATCGAATATCATATTATTTTCTGTATGACTCGAATATTCACAATTATATGAAATCTGAATACATTTCATAAAAATTCTAAAATACTTATCTAAAATATATTTAGTCATCAGTCATCATATTTTCATACATAGGTTTGAGATTTTAAACATATATACATAGAGGGCGCTATTAAATGATATCTTTAAAGTGTACCCTTCATGTGATTAACATAGCGGCTACTCCATTAATTTAGCGTCATTTAAAAAAATATCCTTTAAAATTAACCTTTGCATTAATTTCATATGTTCATACTATTTCTAATATACTTACATGTTCCATTAACTCTCCAATTAACCCATTCCATCTTCTACTACCTTCTATTGGATTACCAACTTTATCTCCTGGCCCTATAACTATCTTGTGACGAAAATCTTTATCTTGTTTTTCTTTTATAGTCTCAAAAATTGCATTCATAAGGTCTATGACGTAACCTTTAGGTTCAGTGTCATTTCCCGGTATCATATAATATGGTTTCTCTTTCTTAGTTACTACCTGAGAAAAAAATTGCTAAATTACTGATAAGAACCCTCCTCCTCCTCATTGTTTATTCCTCATTCTTTGTTGTGTCATGTTATATAGATTACACCTACTAAATATATTGTTTAGAAGTTTAGTTCTCTGATCTTAAACTTTTGGATGCAATAACGCGACATTTGACACTAATACAATGGTATTTGCAAAATGTCACTATCACGGCGTTTAACTTAATCCGCAAATTTTGTATTCAAGTAAGTAGATATTATTCCAGAAATTTACTAACAGTTTAAATTCAATGCCGACATAAAGATCATTGGGAAATGACATTGTCCAAGTAGGTACCATT
The DNA here is from genome assembly GCA_932273695.1 of Apotomis betuletana. Classification (NCBI taxonomy): domain Eukaryota; kingdom Metazoa; phylum Arthropoda; class Insecta; order Lepidoptera; family Tortricidae; genus Apotomis; species Apotomis betuletana. The sequence goes on along the minus strand of OW026310.1, from coordinate 13,028,763 downwards.
GCCATACAAATTATCTATATATCGATATTTACCAGAAAATCCTTATTGGATTTAACAGACTGAAATGAATTTGTATTCAAATCGCTTATTTTGTCCGTTGTTGAGTTCCAGTCGCCGGCATGTACAAAAACACTTTCGTTATTCAGTTTAGAATACTGCAATACGAAATCGATTCTTTTTCCATTTTCATCAAATTGAACATTCCCAGTAAACCCTCTTATTGAGGTCTGAAAAAAAAAGGTTACCATATTAGAAATGATACCTACAGTTTATTTATGTATGTACGCTAAGGCTCAGACATCGGGTGTAAGCTGCGACCAGCGGAGATCCCTGTGAGAGAGGAAGATAAAAAGCGCGCTCTCTCGCTTATATCATAGTTGACACTTGAAGTCGCCGATGTCATGGCTAGGCCAGAAGAACAGTATTTTTTTTCTACGCCAATAATGTCGAATGTGGTTATTACATTGGCAGACGGCTAATGACGAAGTAGCTGCGAAAATTAAGAAAAGTCGTAACTTTACTTCAGTACATTTCTGATTTGGCGATAAAGTGCTACTAAACCATCCGTAATATCGTTTTCTTTCTCATTGAGGCAAATATACGAGTATACTGTATTTTGATTTGCGTAAAATTTAAAATGGCCCGTAAATATCACCAAATGACAAGCGCGAGCAATATTTTTATTTTAAGCATATTTCCTTTCAAATATCGTCAGCTCAAATAGCATCGTGAGTTAATGACAGGAAAAGCAATAGTATAAAGTAAAACAGTAAAAGATGAATACCTAAGAGTTGCTTTATTTGGCGATATAACAAAGCACGGTGCACACGGTTCAAAATTCAATGACCAAAATTGTCTAAAACAAATGCAAAATACTTACTTGTAGTAAAGCGTCTCGCAATTCTTTGCCCATTGCCCACACTTTAGATTCACTATTATAGCACAGCGGTGGTGGCTCATCATCCAACATCTCAGGCTGTCCTTGAAATTTTTCTAACAGGACCTTGATGGATTTTTCCAAATGCTTTAGTGCATCTACCGCTAAATGGGTTTCGAGCTAAAAGGATTTTCACAATGAGTAAGTTACTTATTCAAAGTTTTAATAGAATCACAGTATTAACGTAAAATAAAGGGGTTACCTATGTTTTACCAAAATATGTTTGCCAAATTATCACTTCCCAAAAAATTTTTCGAGGAATTTCATTCGCCAAATAATCGTTTGCCAAATTAAATTTTCGCAAACAATTGTTACGCAAACCTAATGTTTGGCACATCAACCAATGACTTGTTTGCCAACTGGTACTTTGACCAAATTTCATTTAGTCAAATGTTTCAGTTGGCATAACATATTTTACGCAAAATATGTTATCCCAACTGGCAAATGAATTGTATCGTCAAACTTTTGTTAACGTTGGATTTGGACTTTCTGGACACATGTTTTCGTATAGAATACGCTAAAAATATGCGTGTTTTTCATGGGCAACATTTTTTTGGGCAAAACTGACTCCTTCGTAGCTCCGGCGCTGCGGGAAGAGCAACCCTCCAGCGAAATTCTAGTTTAGTTTTTTTAGTTCTTCTATTCTATTGTTTCTATTGGTTCAATATTCTAGTGTTTTGTAGCTTCGTTCGCTCGGCTCGCGCACTGTTGTGGCCGCAGTTCTAACCTAACCTAACCCAGCCAGGTCGGTTTTTGCGCTTTGCCGGTTGCTGCCGCGGCACGCTAGCTTCGCTCGCTCGGCTCGCACGCTGTTGTGGTCGCAGCTCTAACCTAACCTAACCCAGCCAGGTCGGTTTTGGCGCTTTGCCGGTTGCTGCCGCGGCACGCTAGCTTCGCTCGCTTGGCTCGCGCACTGTTGTGGTCGCAGTTCTAACCTTTTTTTTTATCCTTTTGATTCATTGTATTGTTTTACCTTAATAAAGCATTTGCTAGACCAAATGCCTAAATGTAATTTTTCGTAGTATTATTTTGCTCAATGAAAATTTGACTAAATGTTTATTATCTAATATTTTTTTGCCTTAATAAAGCATTTGCTAAAATACTAAATGCCTAAATGACATTTTTCGAAGAAATATTTTGCTGAACGAAAATTAGACCAAATGAAAATAGGCGTATTGAAATTATGCCAAAGATTGCATTGGCAATAAAAGCACTTGCAAAAATTTGTTTGGGTTATGAAATTTTACAAAAATAATTTTGGCAAACGGCAGGATCTCAAAATAAAGAGATGCCCCAAATTTGCAGTATTGATATATTAAAATCAAAATTATAACTTATAATGTAGTAGATTTCACATAAATCAATACGATACCTTTTCAGGGGTTTTTCCAATACCAATATCAATCCAGGCAGTGTCATCTAACTTTGTTAAATGCCATGTAGTCACATTACCTGAGATATCTATTGATCTCAGATCAACCGTATATGCATCTAAAGATGTTAACAGAATGTTCTGAAACACAATTATAAATTAAATAAACTGCCGACACGAAAAACCTCTAAAAAATAAAAAAAAACACGCATAAAAAATGATACCATAGCACGATAAATAACCAAGATTTGAAATTCTCTGAACTTCCGTCACTAGTTCCAGTGAGAGCTGAATATTTTTGTGAACCATCAAGTGAACCATCGAGACACAAGACTTGTAACTAAATACTTAAGCCGGTTTATAAGTTTTGGGGCTGCAATACCACAGACTGTGATGATATTTCACATGTAAAAGTTATAATAGCCCTTTTTAGGGCCGGAAATTAAATAAAAAAGTTTAATATATTCCAAATCATCATAATCATCATCATCAGTATTTCAACCCACATCCACCACTTTGAGTAAAGGCATCTTAAATTTCACGCCGCTTTGCTCGGTCCGACTCTAGTCTGATTCACAATGTCCGCTACCTTCCAAATAACTTCTAACCAGCTAGCTGAAGGCCTGCCTGCAGATTTCTGGAGTAGATCTGGCCAAGACTAGGCTATTATTCTGTGACCGCCATTTTTTTTCTTATTATAGCATTGTAAGTCCTAGACTGAATTTTGCTGTGCATCTTCTTTGATGTGATGAGAATTCAAAACTCGATTTACATTTGTAATAACTATCATATGTAGTACGCGGGGACTTACAAGGATATACATTAATATAATACATACTTGATAATCAGTATAGTTCTCTACTTGTGTGATCTCTCTCAGATAACCAAGAATATTTTCTGTTCTGCAATCTATTATATGGTAACTGAGACGTGCCACTTTGAATACATGCTTAAAAGTTTCTTTATTGTCACCTCCGGGAATCAATCTTTTGAAAAGCATGGGTTTTTTGTCATTATCCCAAGTATTAATTACTTCTTGGAGTCGTATGAAACCTAAAATTCAGACAAGTAAATTTAAAAAACTTTAAAAAGTTCCAAAACGATGGGAATCAAATTAACTTAGTATTCTATTTTTTATCTTGTTTTTATCGGCAAATTTAAGCGATTTTTAACTTACTTCCTTCGTCCTCATATAGAAATGAGAATCGATCCCAGTCCATTTTTTTGATATAAGTAGCGTACACCTTGGAAATTGCTTCCGGGGATGGGTAATAGGAAATAGTAAATCCTTCTTTTCCTGGCGGCTCAGCCGGCTGCCAATCTAAAGACAGCTGTGGGATCTGAAATAAATAGAATTATATGAATATTTAACAGTATTTCATAAAATGCATGGTTTTTAAATACATTATAATTATATTTATTTATGAATATTAGTACCAACCCAGACAAACTCACTAAAGTGCCGCAAGTCATTCTAATAGTCTTCGGTCTACACACCGTCCGGCACCACGATGCTTGGTTCACGAACATTCGGCACGTCCGATCGATTCCCTATCATGACCGCAGCGCAGCGTCGAGATATATAGGAATTTAACTACGTGAGCGGTTCATATGTATTATTTTACAAAAATGGATGAACTGTATGAAAATTACATGGATCATGGCCTATGATGGTTGCGTTTATCACGTGATAATGTTATATTATTAAAATAAATAACTGACAAGCATCTGTCACTCACACTCGCATTTTGTCAAAACGTGACGGATGCTTTGTCACTTATATATCGCGTGATAAAAGCAACCATCACAGGCCCGTAGAAAGGAGTTGAGCGACGAGATGACGGCTGAGAGGGAAGGGTAGAAAAAATTGGGCAAGTGCGAGTCCGACTCGCGCATGAAGGGTTCCATAATCTATAACAAACTTGTTGTATGGGAGCCCCCCTTTAATATTTATTTTATTTTATTTTTAGTATTTGTTGTTATAGCGGCAATAGAAATACATCATCTGTGAAAATTTCAACTGTCTATCACCGTTCTTGAGATACAGCCTGGTGACAGACGGACGGACGGACGGACGGACGGACAGCGAAGTCTCAGTAATAGGGTCCCGTTTTTACCCTTTGGGTACGGAACCCTAAAAAAGAACATACTGCGACAACCACAAATATCATTATGGGCAACGTGTTATAAAAGTGGGTTAAAAATACTTACATTTAGTTTATTCGCGTGTAAGCATACTTGATCACATATACCCCTAGTAGGTCTAGCGTCAATAATTGCTGATTCGTTAAGTCTATCCTCGCATACTGAAAAAAGAGACACTATAAAGATTAAAATACAACATAAAAAATTGGTTGACAGTAACTAGTCTTTGGTTCACGCTGTTCTAGAGTTTTGCTTTTATCATCTATCATTTAAAGAAAATCGTTTAAGACATAACTAGACATCCAAGGGTAGGATACATTTTACCTGACTAGGAGAAGCAAAGAGGGTTCGTTTGCCTTCTCCACGGACAAGGTATAGGCACAATCTAGTTTGTTATTTGTACTATACATTACATTTAATAAAGCTGAAGAGGGTTGAAAGCCTGTACATGGAAGATATTCGAAAAAAAGTTGTCGGGGTTACTTAAGAGTCGATAACAGAACACGTTCCAACTAATTTTAGAATTTTTGTCTGTTTATCTGTGTATTTGACCGCGCATCACGTGAAATCGGCCGAACGGATTTTGATGAAAACTTCATAAATCTGTAGAAGGAAGGCTACTCGATTGAGTTAAGTTTGCACCTGAATCTTATGGCGCTACTTAGGAAGGAGGTGCAAACTTTTTGGAGATTTTGGAGTGAAGTTTTATTTAGTGCTAATTGTAAAATATTTAATCTGGACAACAGTCATTTATCGTATTCACTTTTCTTTACTTCAAGTTCCGCCTCCAGGAGAGAGGGAGAGAAATTAGGGCTGAATTAGTCGTTTACAGTCACATAGCGATTTTCACGCGTGCGGAGCCGCGGGCACGGCTAGTTATTAATATAATAGAATCAGGCCCGTGAAATTAGGTTAAATAAGTAAAACATTTTGTTCTTACTTCCCAATGCCACTGAAAATCCATCAGAATTTCTTGAAGTATTCTCAAAACCATAATACGCCTTCCTATTCTGTTCTAATGTTAAAGTATTGAATACTCGTTTCGTTTTTTCATCCGAAAACCTTGTAAACAGTCCTCCTGAAAATTGTGAAATTGTTATTAATTAACATTTTACAATAGGTACTTATTGTTATGGACAGCTGCCATCTAAAATATGAATACACAATCAAAGATAAGAAGAATTATTATCAAAATAAAGAACAAACAAAAATAATTTATTATTCAATAAATACAATTAAAAAAGTAAAACGCTTGGTTACTTTTAAACTTGCTTGCTTGGTTACTTTTTACTTGGTTACTTTTAACTAGGCTAGATATTGTCACAAACATTTTACTTACTGATTGGAAATTGTATTATTTTGGCATAATTTTGACTAATTTGGCATAGAAATGCCAAAATGAACAATAATTTAAAGCCGTCCATTTTACGCGTTTAGGCGTGTTAGCATTGTGAGTGCCACCACACCGTCTGTTATATTTTTGGAAAACATTTTAGGACGCGACGATCGTCGCGTCGCGTAGAATGTCGGCATCAGACGTTTGGTCTCCGGAAATAATTCCAAATAGCTTTAGTTTGAGACATTTACGCCAATTCTGATAGACGTGTTTTGGTCTGCAAATCAGAGTTCATTTAAAATTGCATTTGCTAATTGTACAGTGTTTTATACTTCATTGTTTTAGAGAATGTTATCTAACCGGTGAAACGTTTTTATTAAGATTTATTATAAAAGTTACAACAACAAACATGTGGAAGGAAACGCTACTTCTTTGTATTTGTATTCAAGCATGTTTATGTGAGATTAAAAAATATGACGAAGAGAAAAACTCGTCTTTCAATATAGGTAAGCCCTATATGTTTTATTGTTTATTATTTTTGGCTGGTTAATTTTGTCTTTATGAACGTCGTCGTCGTTCGAACCCGGCCCGTACCAATGAGTTTTTCGGAACTTATGTACGGAATGTCATTTGATATTTACCACTCGCTTTTCGGTGAAGGAAAACATCGTGAGGAAACCACCTAAGCCCAAATAAGGCCTAGTTTCCCCTCTGGGTTGGAAGGTCAGATGGCAGTCGCTTGCGTAAAAACTAGTGCCTACGCCACATCTTGGGATTTAGGTAGCCGACCCCGATTGAGAATTCATTCTCAAAAAATGGGACAAAGGCTAGGAGGAACGTCGTCGAGTGAAAATAAAAATTGTTAAATTAATATTATGTATTTCATAACAAATCCTTTTCTGAAAACAAATCAAGTGCAATTGCAATACGAGTAGCATTGACAAATAGATTATCATTCAAATGTTGTAAATAATGTCGTTTAAACTGGTGAACAATCCAAATCGCGATTCGATCCCATATAAGAATAGTTGATACCAGTGTTCATTTAATCATTTATTTTCTTTTTTTCACAGTTGGTATATTTGAAGAGAGAGATCATTTGCATAGGAACGCTTTCGATAACTGTATGAAAAACGCTGACTACAACAACAAAAAGCTGATGCCGATGCTTCGCCTACACGAGATGAACGACAGCTTCTCTGTATGGATGGAATGTAAGGATATATAACAAACAACCTAAGCAGCACACAAACACAAGTTGCATTAGCACTTGTACATCCATACCTACTAATATTATAAATGCGAAAGTGTGTCTGTCTGTCTGTTACCTCTTCACGCTTAAACCGCTGAATCGATTTTGATGAAATCCATACTAATATTATAAATAAGAAAGTGTGTCTGTCTGTCTGTTACCTCTTCACGCTTATACCGCTGAATCGATTTTGATGAAATTAGGCATAGAGATAGTTTAAGATCCGAGGAAGGACATAGGATTGCTTTTATTCTGGAAATTATACCTAAAAAGATTGAAAAGTGAGTGAACATTTCTGTTGCGGTGCGGTGACCCTGTAGGAAATGTAATTATTAGACCAAAAGCACAATTGCTCTTACATTTGCTTAGGCGCTTTTAATAATCCCTTTTATCAAGTTCCACACGTACGTAGTCGCCGGAAAAAGCTAGTCCTTTATACAGCTTAAATTAGAGTTATAATGGCTGTATACGCTCTTATACAGCCGGTTTGCTACCTGGGAATAACACTGGTTTCATAAACTATACTAGTTTTTCCTTTCATGTTGCCCGTCTTTTTAACGGCTTTCATAATCAAACAAGCCTAAAATATATTATACAGGGTGGCCCATTTAGATCGGTCTGTATGGGAAAGTCTGAAACTATAAGACATACGAAAATCTGCTCTGAAAACAATGCATTTTATTCATTTTAGACATCATGTTTCGTAGTAAAATTTACTGCTTAAGACCTACACAATTGATATCTAAGTAGAAATAATGTAAGTATTATTTTTCAAAACGTCCGGGTTCGATTCCCGAGCAGAGTACAGTTTTTTTTCTAAATGTATGAATGCAGTTTTTATTGTTATTAAAATCGATGACATGGTTCCTAAGAACAGATCCTCGTATGTCTTATAATAGTTTCAGACTTTCCCATACAGACCTATCTAAATGGGCCACCCTGTATATATATATCACTCCTTCGTATTGCTGCATCCCTCACTTAGGATGCTAAATTAAGCCAAGTGTAATAAGCCTTTAATATAGTTTATTGTGTAATGGGGAAGACTTACAGTAAATCTAGTTATGGACTGTAGCCATCTTACCCAGGTGATAGTCTTACCACACCTTATATATATATATATATATATATATATATATATATACATTCGAATTATATGTGTTGTACGTATTAGAATTATATGACTATATTTTATGTAGGAACCTAAAATTTATTTACACCGCCTTAATTTTTTTTCTTTGCCCAAAGATTAACTGGGAAGTAATTCTGTCGATTGTAGTTAACCTTTTTTTATTTGTGCAGTATGTAACGATCCATCCGCAAAAACTGTCGCTGTACTTGGACCACGCAACCCGATATATCACAAAACTATTTTCAATCACTGTTCGAAATATCACATACCTTATTTGCAAGCGGCGTGGCAACCTTACGATCCGGATTCCGAAGACGAAGCAGAACAAGTAGAAGAAAATAATGAAGAAGATGGAAATGAGGACGAAGAAGATGACGGAGGGGAAAACGAAGGCGAAGACGAAGGAAATCACGTAGATGAAAATGAAATTTGTGGTCGAAAGCCAAATGAAGCAGCAAAATACAAAAATATTGTTATAAACTTTTATCCAGATCCCGATGAAATCGCTATGGCATACGCACAAATGTTGAAGTTCTACGAATGGGAACGTTTCATAGTCCTGTATGAAGATAATTATGGTAATTTTGATAAATTCTCAGGTGTTTTTCATCAATTATAATTGGCCAATTCAATTATAGCATCGATTACATTCATTGCAGGCTTATCGAGAGTTCAAAAGATTATGTCTAATCATTCAACTGAGTTTCTCGTCATATATCGGAAACTGGACCCTAAAAGTCCTAACTATGAGGTAGGTACCTATTTTATAAGTAATCAATCGCTATTAAGCTCATTATTTTCCCTCTTTATATTGGAAATTTTGGGACAGATGAGCAGATGTTGTCACCGATGATTGTTGTTGTGTTTGCTAGACTCATAGATGACCTGTTTTGAAATATTAATCATGCGTAGTTTTGTGTACTACTACATTTTTGAGCTGTATGTTGACATTATATGACCCAACATTATTTCATAATTACTTCATTAATAATTTCCGTAAAATTTTTAGAATTAAATTAAAATCCTTAAATAAATAGTACGTAAAATTTTTAGAATTAAATTAAAATCCTTAAATAAATACTACGTATGTCATACGTATACATCATCAATTCATCCAGCACGGTACCTACATTTCAAATAATTATTATAAATTATCGAACATACTTTATTGTTTTTCAGCTATTTAAGGAATTGAGCGGTATGCAAGAAAGTCGCATACTTTTAGACTGTCATGTAGACAATATTAGACAATATTTAACCGTTGCATCTCAACTTAACATGGTTAATTCCTATCAGGTATGTATAAGCTCAGATTATTACTGTTATTAAAAATAAATTATAAAAATATTTATTTTTAACCGTTTGTACGTCACTTTGGGCCTTTTTACACTTGTTACTTGCGAGCGTGTTTTCTATACAATATCATCAGTCGAGGCGAACTCGCTGATGCGTGATCGCCTTCATACAAAATTCACCCGCAACTCGCAAGTGTGATAAGGCCCTTAGATGACACCATTAGGAACACGCTTTTAGGAAGGTCTCTCTTTGTGTTACGACGAAGATTACGCCGTAAACGCTACAATTCCATTTACAGCATTATATATTAACATCGATGGATACATCTAAAACCGCTGAGTATCTTTCAACACTCTTATCGAACTTTACATGGCTCAGTATCACTGAACATGAGACACTTAAGAATACCCAAGGCTCCGGATTGAATTCAAGAGTTGGAGAATGGACCGAGGGTCATGTTCAACCTGTCGTCAATTTTTCGGTATGTTGAAACTCAAATTGTTATTCCAGAATAACAATAGGTTCTAGTTCTAGTTCCAGAGCCAGCGAACGATGCCTACGCTTTGCTTGCTTGCTTTTCTTTTCTTCTTATACTTAAGGGCCCGATACGCACCGTTGCTGAACTATCGTGATTACCCTCAGGGTCACATGAACGAGTGGTCCTCCAATCATTTCACACAAAACGTTTCAGAAATATACATTTCACAAACAACTTATAAGACTACTTCACCATCTGCAAATTAGTCGTTTCAAAAACATTGCTTCACAAACTATTTATATTAATTCAAACTTACACGATTTTCACACATTATCATAAATATTAATGTAATTTTTCAGACTGATGCATTAATCATGGATGATGTAGCACAGCATGTCTTGAAAGCGGTTCAAAAGACCGGCATGTCCGAAGATGACCAGGGTTTTCTATGTAGTGGAAAACGATGGAGATACGGCGCAAAGCTTCAAGAAGCGATATTAAGTGTATGTGCTGTATTAAATTTGTTTATTACAGTGTATTTCCATGGAGTGAGGCAAACTGTGATTGGTCAAATCTGGGTCCGCTGAACTGTGTCCAGCTACCAGTCATAGTTCTTGACTTCTCTAAATCTCTTTCTATCTCGCTATCTCTCTCTCATGACTGATGAGAGGATCGTGGTCAGTAATTAACAGTTGATGTAAATTATTTATCTACAACTATTCTCTGAGTTTTGTCCCTTAGTATTGAGATGATTGCTGTTAGTTAGAACTATGAATGCGTAAGGTCAGTAGTATACCATCTTGTAATAGACACTTATGAAACTATTTGAAGGTTGGACACAAATAATATATGTAGAGGGTTTATAATGAATTTATGTGCATGACATTATATGCTGCAATAATCAACTAACACATTTCAGGAAAACACAACAGGCATTTCTGGAAAGATATCATTTGATTGCAATGGTCGTAGAAAGGATTATACTCTATATTTCAATGAAATTCACCAGACGCAATTGCAGACCATTTCCTCATGGAAGTCTGATAAGCAAGAATTTATTTTTGATGAGACAGCTTCGCAGATTCGTAGTAACCAGACAGCTAAAACCAAGTTTACCGTAAGTATAGCATAGCAGATTTTTTTGATAGCTGATTTAAACTGGAACTCTAGAGGAACTCGTAAACGGGCTAATACACCGACGGCAACTAATACTCGTAGACCGGAATCAAAAATGCTGTCCAAAAACTCAGTTACATGTTTATCTGGTCTTTCGTGATCATTGGCTTATCCCTCGGTATGAATAGCACCCTATCCAATACTACCAACAACTATTATAATCACTAGGATTTTATGGAAAATATATTTTCTATGGAGCGAGGTTAATTTTCTGAAAATATTTGATTTTCCGTAGCGTCACTTTCAAAGTAGCTGGGAAGTCAAACAGATTATTTGAATAATGATGATCTATTTGAATAATGCTCGTCACTATTGCACATTTTCCTCCGTTTAATATGTCAAATGTTCCGTATGTCACTTAATAAAATAGATACAGGGTTACTTTTTAGTCGTAAATGGGAGTGGCAGGGAGTGATGGGGAGGGTCACACTGAGCCACCATTACTATGGGGCTAACCACGATGTGGCAAAAAAAGCAGCCACTTAAGAGATAATTGATACTCGTAGCTCATAACCCGAAATATATGGGGTCAGCAGGTTTTTTCTTTGCGATTTCATGGTTGGCCCCATAGTAAAAGTTGCCCAGTGCGACCGTCCCTAGCGCTCCATATTCCCAGTCACGACTTAAAGTCATCCTGTATAAAATAAAATCAATCTTGATCTATTTATCGTCACACAGATTATGTCGCGACCTGCCGAACCCTATATTGTGATAAAAAAATGCTACGAAAATGGCAAACCGACGGAAGCATGTGATGAAGATGACGATGGTCTTGAATATGAAGGATTCTCCGTAGACTTGGTGAAAAGTATATTTGAAGTCATTAGAAAAGATGGTTTTTATGACTACACTTTTGAATTTAAGTACGACGGAAATATCTCTTATGGAAAGTATGACAATGTGCAAAAGAAATGGAATGGGCTGATTGGGAAATTGCTTGATAAAGTAAGTATCCAATTTCAAGTTTTATTTATTCAAAAAGCAGAATGGGATTTTAAAACTATTTTTGCATCTGTACGAGTAGCCAGCTCCGTTGGTACTAACATTATTATTTTTACCTTCGAATTGTGTGAAACGTGGTGAAACTTACAAAATATATCAAGTTACAAATTAGGTAATTCCTAAGACGAAGCTGATTCTGCATCAGAAGAAACAACTGTGCGAGTAACCCTTGATTTCCATAAATATTTTTTCATCACATCGTAAAAGATGTTATTTATTACATGCAGGTGTATTAAAGGACAGAGGCCTATATAGTTCCCGCGGGAGTAATGGATTGTTATAACTCCCGAGGGAGTTCCGCCTTCCAAGTCTAATAGACCTTCGTTAGTAATACCAACGTTATGACTCAATGTACTATCAGATATAGGTAATTTTATTTCTTAGATGATTATGATTGATGATTTGGTGTAGGGACGCCCGGCCGGAGACAAGCGGGCTGTCGATCGCTTGATTGCGTTCAGTCAGCCCAATTCCCAATTTGAGCCAACGGTTACTGACCCGGCGGCGCTCCCATACAGCCTTCTTCCTCGAATCTTCTTGTTCTCCTACAGAAGGAAAGGACATCTTTAAGGTTAATCTCCCTCAGCTCTTCCTCTCCTAGTTTATCTTTTCTGAAGATGTTATTTCTTAGATAGTGCTATAGCTTAATTATACTTTTCTAGGAGGCTGATTTTGTCGTATGCGACTTAACCATGACCGAAGCAAGGAAGAAATTGGTTGATTTTTCGGTACCGTTCATGACTCTTGGTATAAGTATTCTTTTTACAAAAGATAATAAAGTCAGTCCGGATATATTATCTTTTCTGAAACCCTATTCCGTGGAGATGTGGATATATACTGGCACAGCTTATTGTATTGTATCTATTGTACTTTACGTTTGTTCAAGGTAAGAATTTTCGTTAGCTGACTGTCTGTTTATTATAGTTTAAATTAATATTTAATTGTAGATTCAGTGATTTACCATAAATTATAGATTTTAAATCTAGAGACTGACTTGGTATTTTGTTAATTGATTCTAGGATATCACCGGCTGATTGGGAAAATCCTCAGCCATGTGACAAGGAGCCAGAAGAGTTAGAAAACATTTGGAATTTTAAAAACAGTACTTGGCTTACAATGGGTTCTATTATGACTCAGGGCTGTGATATTTTACCTAAGTATAATAATTTTCCATTATAAGAGATTTTGTATTATCATCGACTAATATAAACTTCCTGGAGCCTTACCACGATCTCTTAACGCGACTCACTTTAGGCCCTAAACTGAACTGTATCGCTATTTCATACCATGACATTGTATTTACGACTCAGTTCAGATGCAGTTCAGTAAGAGCGTCTCAACTATTTCATTCTCTCATTTCAAGTACTTTTCGTACCACGATGTGTCACTTGAGACGAAACTGAATCGCACGAGTGTCAAATTTTGCGACTCATAAAAAGTTCCTCATTGAATGTATCGTTCTGGATAGTTTTGTGTAGAATATTTATTAGTTCCTAGCTTTTGTTCGCGACTTGTCTCGCACAGGTCTGGAAACGTGTCTGTGTAACTTCCTACCGTTTTATTCAGGGACGTATTTACCCTAGGGCGATCCGGGCTATAGCCCGGGGCGCCAAACCGACAGGGGCGGCGTAGGCGCCCCTGGCCGTTTGTATTTTGTTTTGGTATTGGCGCCTTTCAACCAACTATTACTTTCACCTTTTTTTTGTCAATCCAAAATTTAAAATGAACATGAAAAATAACAAGAACAAATAGTTTTGGTCGAAAACATGCTTGTAAGTTTGTCAATATCTTCGGGGCGCGTCTGTAAGTAAGAACATGAACATGCTTCAAATATAGGGCGCGGGCGCCGAGTGAGGTGTCGCGGGCCGGCAAGACGGGCGGTGGCAATAGGCCATACATATATTTTAGTTACCGAACGGATAGAAGCCAGAAAGAGATAAACATATACGAAACTCACATAGCTGCATCCCTTTCGCGCCGTAGCGTCTCAATTGCGGACCAGACAAATATCGGTCTTTCATTCACTTTATGCGATCGAGAATCAGCGCTGCTTTAAATTTGTTATGGTACGAAATTCAGCGATTCAATTTAGGTGCCTAAACTGAACTGCACTGCTTTTGTATAGTTTTTATAAAGATTGTGGTAAGGCTCCTGTTGGACATAGAAAACTCAGACCTTTAGCAAAGATCCTGCACCATGCCCAACCTGCGGACTCAAGTGTCCTTAAATTCGCGGCTTTTGGCTTTTGCCTTTTGCCTGCTCGTCCACTGGAGCAGAGCGGAGCTGAGTAAAATGCATTCCTCGGATTGAATTCCACTTATTTTGGGCTTCACAAAGACGCAGTCAGATTTATTCATTTTCTCCGCCCGCTTCTGTGGACAGGCAGCTTTAACATGTGTCCTTACTTATGTGCATGAAAACCAGTCCATGTAATTACTTGAAAGCTGTTTCTTAACTAGATACTCCGCCAACAATGTATGCGAAGGAATAATAGAATAGTACACATTTGATGAAGAATTCAATCACTAGTGCCGGTCAGTGCTCGTCGACATCACCATCAGTGTTGTCACATACAATTTTGTCATAACGGTAGAACAGGACGCAGAAATTAGTAGAAATTGGTAGCATTTGAACTGCAAAATAGGTAGACCTACCACCACTCTGGTTCAGTACGTTTTTAATGATTAACAATGTGTAAACAGTGTTTAAGTGCTGAAAATCGCGGATTTTTTTTGCCTCGCCAAAGAAATTGCCGTCAAATACACTATCAGCTGTCATTTGCCACAAAAATTGCCGCGAAATATACTGTCAGCTGTCAGTGTCAACTGTCAAGTTCCGTTTTAAGCGATGAAATTACAAGATAGGCTTTGGCTCTGTGGACAGCAGCCTACATTTTATAGTAAGTGAGTAACATTTCGTTCGACTCGTTGAGAATTGTTTACGAATGTAAAATTAGGTAGATTTGATGCTGAGGGTGGTAGATAGGTAGAACGGAGGTAAAATAGGTAGATCTACTGAAAAGTTAGTAGATGTGACAACACTGATCACCATCCTATTAAGAGCTATCGCAATGAAAAATGTAGAGGCAAATTTCTCACTACGAGTCAATACATATCATACACGTACATCTGCAATTAATGTAACCTATCATTCATACGCAATAAATCATTCATTCATTCATTCATTCATACACACAAGAACACAAATCTACGCTAACTCTATAATGATCAAATAGAAAAGGTGGAATTAGTTGTCATCAAAGAGGGTGTTTCAAAATAATATTGAGATTTCGGACAGGTCCGAATGCTATTTAACCGACCTCAAAAAAGGAGGAGATTCTCAATTCGATCTATTTTTTATTTTTTTTGTATGTTTGTTACTCGATTTTAAATTTTTCTTTTTATCGAAAGGGTATAACTCCGAGTTGGTCCCGTTGGCACTAAGTCGGGATCTGATGATGGAATCTTGGAGAAATCGAGGGAACTCTTCAAATGTTATAGAGACATATACGGCGCTTTCGGTAATTTATTGATAAAGTCAAGAATTTACATTCAGTAAATAGGATTTGGTGTAAGGAAACTGATGATGAACACACATACGAATCACTAAAAAGCAAAAAAAAAAATTTAACAAAAAAAAAGAACCGACTTCAGTAAAACTAAAAACCCAACAATAACCCGTTCAAGTACAGATTACATTTGACTCACCCTTCGAAGTCGGTGCCAAACCACGCGTAAACTATCCATACTAATATTATAAATGCGAAAGTGTGTCTGTCTGTCTGTCTGTCTGTCTGTCTGTCTGTCTGTCTGTCTGTTACCTCTTCACGCTTAAACCGCTGAACCGATTTAGATGAAATTTGGTATATAGGTAGTTTCAGTCCCGGGGAAGGACATAGGATACTTTTCATCCCGAATAAATATAGTGTTCCCGTGGGATGAGCGGGTAACACCGCGGGGCACAGCTAGTAATATATAAATATAAGAACTGAGTGGTTTGGGATCGACTTCGAAGGGTGAGTCAAATGTAATCTGTACTTGAACGGGTTATTGTTGGGTTTTTAGTTTTACTGAAGTCGGTTCTTTTTTTTGTTAAATTTTTTTACGTAGTTTACTGAACAGTTTGATGACTGTGGATAAGCCTAAGGCCGTTCTAATTTATAATGACAATCAGTCTGCGCATAAAATTGCAACTAACAAAATGATGCATAATGGGACGAAACACATAGATATAAAATTATCATTTTATTCGTGAGTGTGTACTGACTGAAAAAGTTGTAATAAGGTACATGTCAACTGATAAGGATGATAGATTGATAGCGGATATCTTAACTAAAAGTGTTCATGGCCCGAAGCTTAAAGCTTTTTTGAAGGACTTATCCCTATCAAATTATTCCATTAAGGGGGCGAACAGTCAAACACAAAAGTGTTAATCATATAAAATATTTTATGTGCCAAGTACAGACAAGTACAGAAGTGTGTAATAGATTAAGGGGGCGTATTGGAGGGGGTGTGTAATGATCGATATAAAAATAAATGGTATAAGTATGTTGGATATAACAACATTTTGATATAATTTCAAAGTGTATAACTCATTTGATATAATAAACGTTTGGTATAATTTTAAAAAATCTATTTTTATTTCGTATATTTATCATTTGGTATAACACTTATTTCCTATAACCATCATATGGTATAACGTTCATTTTGGTATAACAACATTTGATATAATTTCACATGGTTTAATGTTCATTTGGTATAACAACATTTAGTATAATTTCATATGGTGTAATTTCAATTAGTATAAAATACATTTGATATAACAACATTAGCTAAATGAAAAAAGTATTAATTTTTGTGTGCGAATTGCGTTTTATTTACCTAACCCAAAGATTTTTTTTCTCTTTTTTTTCTTTTTTTTTTTTCTCTTTTTTCTAACCTAACCTAACCTACGAATAATTATATCAAATGAGCGTTATAGCGACTGAAATTATATCAAAAGTTGTTATAGCCATCGTTACGCACCCATAAATTTGGTCTATGAGGGCGGAAGTGTCTATTGGTTCTAACTTCTAAGTGCTCATCAAGGAATCTATTTCTTCATAAAAAAAAAAAAAAAAAACTTAATTACTTATAATTTTCAGAGCGTTCGGATCTCGATGGGTATGTGCCATGTGGTGGTTCTTCGCCATGATCGTCTGTCAAACGTATATTGCTCAGTTGGCGGCTTCGATGACGACTGCCATGGAAAACGCGCCCATAGAATCAATAGAAGATCTGGCCCAACAAACTAAAGTTTTATACGGAGCCTTCGACGGAGGTTCTACTTTGGATTTCTTTAAGGTAGATTTATTTACCTTTTTTGTTTTTGTTTTGCTTTGTCATCTGTCCTGGATTCTATCAGTATTTCTATAACCAAAATTATTCATGATATTTGATATGTATACTTAATTAGTAATTAGCATTATCCTCGCACTATAACAGATAGCATAGCCCATTGCTTTTATGATAATAGTTTGGGTATTCGCCAGGTAATAAAACAGTTTATTCGCGGCACTATTATTATTTTTTTATTTTATTTTTTTTATTTATATCATATGAAAATGTAATCTAATGAGCTGATTGATGATTCACCCTAAAGGTTATCATAGGCACTATAAGACTTTCACAGAAAATAACACTCAGCAACAAACACGTATTCAAGCACTGGTCTCACCGAAGACTATGAGAGAGAAGCGATTAGTAAGTTAGAACAATAAACTAGAATCTAGGTGGCGAGCAGCGAGAAGCGAATGTATAGTTCCGATAGTTTTGTCGCTCGTCTATAAACGAGTATTCGAGTATGACGGGCGATTACTCGCATGCAGGTTTGTATAGGACCGCATGCTCGGCCGCCCCGCCCGAGCGAGTGGTGCGAGTAGTCGCCCGTCGTACTCGAATACTCGATTATAGCCGAGCGCCAAAACTATCGGAACTACGCACAGCATCTCGCTGCTCGTCAACTCCTTTCTAGTTTCTAGGTCTAATCGCTTCACGCTCATCGTCGGCGGTGGGACCAGTGCCTGAGTTCAGACCGCCTAGCGAGTACCGCTGAGCGGGTTCTATATTTTATTGCTGACAGCCAGCTATTAATATATATCTGCCTTTTCTACCGATACGGGAGGATAGGGGCAAGATATTTTAATAAGCAGTAACTAGATAAACTAATGTAGCAAATATTAGATCACCCGAAAACCCTTACTGTAAAAGGATGTTGTTAGTCAAGGTTGTATTAAAATGTACCTATATACCTACTGTATGAATTCAGTTCATGTTTTAAATAGTCTGGAGGTAATCTTTTTAAGCATGTGTTTGTCTTTCTATAAATAAAACAAAATAAATGAACTAATAGGTTATTTATTTTACAAACTGTCAAATTATCAATAAAATATATTGCAGTATTCTAAGGACAAAATGTACCGTAAGATCTACGAAAACATGATTGCAACTCCTGGTGTACTAGTATCTAGTAACGAAGTCGGAGAAAAACGAGTACTAGCCAGCAAAAACAAGTACGCCTTTTTCATGGAATCCGCTACTATCGAGTATAAGCTCAAAAGGAATTGTCTTCTTAGGAAAGTAGGAGGAGAGCTGGATTCTAAGGATTATGGAATTGCAATGCCTGCAAGTAAGTTGCCATGGTAACAGGTACAAAGTCACTTTCGAATAAAATGTGTTGCCTCACCGGAAGCATTTGCCTGTAATGTAACATAATTACAATATATGATTCCATTTTCATTTCTATTTCAACTTTGTTAACTTACAATTACTGCTTGCCTGTCGGACGAGCATTTTTTCCATTCCCTGTTAGGTAACATTTGTGTTAACATTCCAATAGGCAAACGAGATGGTTCCATCCTTTGCACGAGGCCAAGCCAACGCAGGCGTCTTTGTTTTGAGGGAGATTGCTGACGTTAAGCGACCTATTGGACGACCTATGTTACGGTTTAAATACAGCGTAAAGCGTGACCATGTTATCCTTCAGAATTGACACCCAACACTGGGAGGCTATAAGATAGAGAGATAAGATAAGATAAGATATTTATTGAATAATAACTTATTTTACAGTAATAGGTAATAACTATAGCCTAAGATATTCTACATGGCAAAAAATTACATGCGCCTGAACTAGGATTCCCTGTGTTTCAGGCATAAAGAGGACTAACTTATTAACAATTTCTTAAATAAATAATCATAAACACATTAAATGATAAATTATAGATCGGATACAATAATATTTAATTAGAATGAATACAAGAAAATCAACTTAGAACAATCAGTAACTTCTCTGTATCTTCGTATGACATATTTTGTAGTGCTTCCCGGAGTGTTTTCTTACATTTCGCGTAGCTGAGCGGATATATATCCAGCTTCGTATTAAGCCTACTGTACAGGAGAGGACCCAGCGAAACAAAAAATCTAAAACAGAAGTGACTCCTTCGAATAGTTTTAGAGCAAACAATATCCTTGCGCCGTTTATTAGTATACTCAGTGCTATAAGGGATTGCAGCGTGCTGTTTTAGGACCGTGCTTAGTATAAATAGTTGCCGAACAGTTAGTACTTCACAAGACTTATAAAGAAGGTTAGTAGGGTAGAGGAAAGGACGGGAAGTGGAAACCTTTAGAATTGCTCTTTGAGCTCTTTCTAAGTTTAATAATGTAGTTTTGGCCAGGCCGCCCCATGAGGAAATGCAGTACGTTAATATCGATTCACATAGGGCAAAATAGACTCGTTTGATTAACTGTGGGTCCGCAAATGAACGCAGTTTTTTGAAAACAAATATCAACTTACGAACTCTATTGCATAACGCTGCTATGTGATATTTAAAAGAGAGAGTATCATCAATTATTATTCCTAAATACTTAATTTTGGTAACTGCGGCTATATCTGGACATTTGCATTGTGTTTTATTGGGGTCCTTACAGTTGTGCGAGTAGAGCTTGGGATTATTTGGTGCTAAATTAGATTTGCGCATGGAAAACTTTATGTAGTTAGTTTTGTCCGAATTAAGTGTAAGTAGATGCTGTTGAAGCCAGTTATTGACAGTGCTCAAGCCTCGTTGCGCATACGTATAGACTGCCTCTATTGTTTTTGCAGAAAAAAGTAGAACAGTGTCATCCGCGTAGGAAATAATTTTGCCGCTATCCACTTTCAAATTACAGAGATCATTAATATAAATTAAAAACAGTGTAGGGCCTAGTATACTTCCTTGGGGAACCCCAAAACAAGTGTTTTTCAGGTCAGAGCTGACAACATTGTCTATTTTTATGCATTGAGTGCGCTCATCGAGATAGTTTGCGAAAAGTTTGAGTTGGGTGCCTCTTACGCCTATTGCTTCAAGCTTGTGTAGTAGAATGGAAACAGAGACGGTGTCAAAAGCTTTAGCAAGGTCCAGAAATATACCTATTGTCTGGTTGCCCCTGTCAAGTTCCTGAACTACGTGGTCAGTCAATTCATGCACCGCATCGGCAGTTGACAATTTAGAGCGAAAACCAAATTGGGTTTTTGACAAGATAGAATGTTTTTCCAAATATTGGACAAGTCTATTATTGATAATTTTTTCGAGGATTTTAGATGTCGATGGTAGAAGAGAAATGGGTCTATAGTTCGTTATTTCGTCTTTAGCGCCGGATTTGTATACAGGAACAATGACAGCTTTTTTCAGACATTTAGGAAAGATTCCTTCTGAGAGGCATTTTCGAAAGACCTGCGTGAGTGGTGGAACCAGGATGTGCTTGAATTGTTTTAAAATTTTATTTGAGATACCATCCCAACCAACCGCGGAATCGTCTTTTAAGCCCATAATAATTCTTTCAACCTCTTCTTCATCAGTATTTAATAACACAAATGACTTTAAAGTACTGAAGTTGATTGAAGATAAGTTATGAGGAGGAGCAGGAAAATCTTTCTTTACTTTTTCTGCTAAGTTTTTCCCTATGTTTACGAAAAAATCATTTGCGTTATTGACAGATGTTAATTGGGATGAGTGCGAGTGTAATAAACCCGAAGACGATTCACGTTGTTTCGTCGTATATGTTAATTTTTTAATACATTTCCAAATTAATTTACTGTTTGTACCAGCCAGTTCAAGTTGTTTTTTATCGTAGCTGGTTTTAACTTTTTTGAGTAAGTCATTACAAAAGTTTCGATATCTTTTGTACGCTATTTGCAGTACTAAATTGGCAGGGTTTGATTTGGCCTTAGAATGTAGCTTATCTCTGTGTCTCATACAGCGTATAAGACCGGGAGTAATCCACGGCTTGATATTTAAATACTTATTACCTATACATTTTTCTATTGCATTGCTACATATTGCTTGTTGTACACTTTGAAGCAGGTACGACATGCAATAATTTGCGTCAGCAGAATTGTAAACGGGGGCAAAGTCAATGTTGCATAAATCGTCTTCAAGTTTGTTTACATTTAATTTTGTGATTATTTGCGCGCGAGTTTTATGAGGTTGTTTTTGAAACAAGGTCAGCAGGGCAGCTCTGTGATCGGTTACGGTGGAGTTAGCAATTAGTGCGAGAGCCGGGAAATCTGATTTAAGCATGATATGATCTAAACAGGAGCCACTTTGATGAGTTGGAAGCGTGTGTGCTGGGAGTAAGCCATGAAAGGAGCATAAGTTGAGATAGCTCTCAGATGCGGAGTCATTTTTTCCTGGGAGGATGTCAATATTAATGTCGCCTATCAGAATGACATTTTTAAATGACTTTAAATTACTTAATGTTTGGCCTAGAGAATCAGTGAAAATGGTTACATTTTTAAAAGAAGGGGGTCTATACAAAGCTAATATTGCTAAGTCTGATCCTATTTTAATTAAAAGTCGATTACATTCTAATATATTGGGTTCTTCAACCGTGACACTTAAATTATTTCTAACGTAAACTACTACCCCGTCGTTTTGGTTGTAATTAATCGTACTGCTAAATATATTATAACCTGTTATGTTAGGTAAATTGCTATATTTACTTAGCCAACATTCAGTCAAAACAACAACATCGCTATTTATACCTAATCTTTGCTGAAAAACATTAAAGTTATGAAAATTTTTAAATATACTTCGTATATTTTGCGTTAGTATGGAAAGCGGATTACGACCTGGGCAAATATATTGTTTGCATAATTCGACATCACAGGCTTTAGATTCGGATACAGAGAAGTTATCTAGGTCAGAAAGTAAATTTAGTTTTTTTAAAAAGGACCCACGGAGCGCCATCCTTACAAATTTGGTGTCAGAAGTGGGATCTCAGGAAAAATCATTGAGTACTGAGATCTAGGTGTTAGGCGCGTCGCGAAAAACTTCCCGCCTGACTACCATATAGTGGCTCCGTGGACGTAAGGTCCTTTTAAAAAAAAAGTGTCAGTGATCGACGATAAGCTTTAGGCAATCGCCTAAACCCGCGTTGCTGCACTTCGAGGTCGACGATAAGTCTCCGCTACTAAGCGTGAGCCCGCATCTCATCGTGAACCATCTTTCTGCACTTCGAGGTCGACGATAAGTCTCCGCTACCGAGCGTGAGCCCGCATCTCATCGTGAACCATCTAGCTATACTGTGGCCGACGATCAGCCTCCACTTTTAAGTGTGAGCCCGCACCACACTCTTCACCACCATCACTGCTCATTGCCACCTCACCCTGATTTTACCGCGTGGAAACCACGGTATAAGTCAGCCACGAACAACGCAACGTGACTTCGATTTAGCAGTAATACGACTCCTTGGGTCGCTGCACTTTCGTCGCTCCGTTGACGTCATCGCCGCGCTGCACCAAGGCTGCGCGCCGCTTTTCCCCAAAATGTTCGTGTTCTGCATTCTGTGAGTTATTTTATTATTTCAAAAAGTTCCAAAGTGTTTTAAGTGAAAGTGTTTTAATCAAAGTTATCGGAACATTTCTTCCTAAATTCTCATTTTCGTTTTATCTGATGTTCTGTACTGCTTTGTCATAAATTAATGTCTGCTCAGGAAATAATTAAGGCTGAAGAGACGAGCACAGCTTATAGTTCATCTTCCTCCGAAGACGGTTTCGAACAAGCTAAATCCAAACCAAAAAAAAAATGGCTGATAAGATCACTCTTTCGGTTCTAACCAAATTTATTAAGCCCTATAATGGCGATCGCGAGTCGTTACCCGCGTTTTTAACAAATTGCGAAAACGCAATTTCTTTGGCAAGTACAGAACAGCAGAATTTTATGTGTAAATTCATAATCTCACAACTCGAAGGGAAAGCACAGTTGGCTTGCTGTTTAAAAAACTTTCAGGATTGGCAGGAAATTAAGCAGTTCCTTAAAGCCACATTTGGCGAGAAAAAACATTCAACCCATTTATTAGTAGACCTCCAAAACTGCAAGCAACTGCCCTCCGAAGATGTGACACAATATTCTTTAAGAATAGAGGCTTGTTTAACTCGCATTCAATCAGACATTCATTATAGCTGCGAGGATGAAAAAGAGCTAATTGGTAGAATAGCCGCAATGGAAGATTTGGCCTTAAATACATTTTTGTTGGGAATGAACTCCAGTTATTCACACATAGTGCGCTGTAGGAACCCTAAGAATTTGTCAGACGCGATAACGCATGCAATTGAGGAAGAAAAATTATACAAACTGTCCAAATTGGCACAAAAGCCAACTAAACAGTGCACTATCTGTCATAAGGACGGCCATACAGCCTCCGACTGTTATAGAAATAAATCAAGGCATTCAAGTCCAAATCTTCATCACGTAAATTCAAATAATAATTTCTCAAATAATAACTTCGATCAATCGCAATCGTATTCTAATAAATTTTGCGCTTATTGCAAAAAACGCGGTCATTTAATAAATGAATGTCGCAAATTAAAGTTCAAGAACGGTAATAATACGCGCTCCGATCAAGTTACTCGTAACGATACGCTATCCAGTGCACGCGCACCTGGGCCAAGTAATGCAACTACAACCAATAGGTCCAATGTGCATGTTATTAACACTGTAGATAATCCAGATGATTTAAACTAACTTCCGTTTCGGTGCCGTGTCTGCCGGAACGTAGTAGAAAAGTAAGAGACACGGAAATACCTAACCTTTCTAAACCCCGTACTCTTAATTTTTCCCCAGTACGGATGAATGAAAATGAAATTAATTCTCTTAACAAACAGCCTTTATCCACTGAGTTTCAAGCTAAGTTTCAGGGTAGTACCTGTGGTCAATTCATGGTTGCACAGGATCGTAATGCGCCCTCTACTCAGTCCCAAATTGTTGATAAGGGTTCGTTTCCTCGTGTTCTTAAATCTTCTCAAACACAGGATAATAAGGAATCATATGCGTCAAGGTTAGGACATAAATCTAATAATATTTCAAAATCAGTTCCCATTGAGGATGTTAAATGTCTTACTAATCCCCCATCTCGCGAAAAGTCGAATTTTTCTAGGGATCGCTCACGTGAGAAAAGTTTTACTATAAATAACATAAATAACCACATATCTTTACCTCACGTGGACTTGAAGACTAATTTAAATAAGAGGCCATTGCGTTTCCTCGTTGACACTGGTTCTTCTATTTCAATTGTGAAATCATCTAGTTTAGAGAACCCAGTGCTTGGACTAGAGACAGTCACCATAAAAGGTTTAAGTGACAACGACTCTTGTTGCGAATCTCTTGGCTCCATCGAACTTAATTTTGAACATCGAATTTCACCAAAAAGTAAAATTATATTTCACTTTATGTTTCACGCGATAAGTGACTCCATTAATTTACATTATGATGGTATATTAGGTAGTGATTTTATACAACATTTTAAAATTGACATACAATACTCGACTAGTACGCTGAGTCTTCAAGATTATTCTCTGCCTATTTGTTTTAGTAAACCGTCTTTTATCATACCTCCGAGGTCAGAAATGGTAATTGAATGCCCAGTATCAAATCTCTCAGAGATTTCTAGCTTAAACGAAGCTTTAATACTGGATCAAAAGATTAGTGACGGAGTGTTTTTGGCAAATTGTATAGTAAATATTAAGCCAAATAATAGGGTCAACGTCTCTGTTTTAAACACTACCGAATCTGAGGTCAAACTTGGCAATTTTCAAGTGCAATTATCACCCTTTGAACTCTCGTCATCCAAATCAGACGTAAAACAATACCATCTCATTAACCAATTAAACACTTTTAGTACAGACCGTTCTAAAAAGGTCCTGGATCAAATTAGATGCTCTCATTTAAATCCCCAGGAAAGAAAAACCCTTATGGATTGTATTTCAAATCACACAGATATATTCCATCTCGAAGGTGAATTTTTGACACATACAGATGTAATTAAACATTCCATTAACACCGGAGATGCTCCTCCTATTCATGTAAAATCGTATAGGTTCCCCGAAATTCATAAGGAAGAGGTCGAAAAGCAGGTCAAGAAAATGCTCGATCAAAATATAATTCGTCCTTCAACCTCTCCTTGGAATGCACCGGTTTGGGTGGTCCCCAAAAAACTTGATGCTTCCGGTAGACAAAAATGGCGAATTGTTATTGATTACCGTCGACTAAATGACGTCACCGTTTCTGAGGTCTATCCTTTGCCCTTAATAACGGATATCCTCGACCAGTTAGGTCATTCTAAGTACTTTAGTACACTCGACTTAGCTTCCGGTTTCCACCAAATATGTTTGGACTCTGAGGATATTGCCAAGACAGGTTTTAGCGTCACGACTAACGGAATTTCAGGACATTTTGAGTTTACACGTATGCCCTTTGGTCTCAAAAACGCACCGTCATCATTTCAGAGGTTAATGAACTCAGTTCTCTCAGGTTTGCAAGGCCTTCATTGCTACATTTATTTAGATGATTGTATCTGTTATTCCCATGACCTCGAATCTCATATTAAAAAGCTCGAACTCATCTTTTCCAAGTTTAGGGAAGCAAATCTCAAATTACAGCCCGACAAATGTGAGTTCTTGCGACGTGAAGTCGCCTACCTCGGGCATGTCATCACAGACAAGGGTGTTTCGCCTAACCCTGATAAGGTAAAGGCTATTTCTCAGTTTCCTACACCCAAAACTGCTAAAGACGTCAAATCTTTCCTTGGACTGACAGGTTACTATCGTCGTTTTATAGAAAACTTCTCTCAAATAACAAAACCTCTAACCTCTTTATTAAAGAAAGATATCGTTTTCCATTGGGACCATGAGCAAATTCAAGCTTTTAATAATTTAAAGGAAAAGTTAATTTCAGCACCTTTATTGCAGTACCCTGATTTTAAACAACCTTTTATAGTTACGACAGACGCGTGTAATTACGCCGTCGGTGCAGTTTTGTCACAGGGCGAGATCGGAAAAGATAAGCCTATAGCATACGCGTCTCGAACATTAAATAAATGTGAAGGCGGGTACTCAACAACCGAAAAAGAGTTGTTAGGAATTTTATTTGGTGTGAACACCTTCAGACCCTATTTATACGGTTATAAGTTTAAAATTGTCACAGATCATCGTCCTCTTACGTGGCTTTTTAATGCAAAAGATCCGGGTGGACGCTTACTGAGATGGCGATTAAAGTTAGAGGAATACGAGTACGACTATGAGATTATTTACAAACCAGGTAGAATAAATTCAAATGCTGACGCCTTATCTCGTAACCCAGTCAATGCCATTACTCATACTAAAATAAATAAAGCAACGTATGAGCAATACTTCAAGAAACAATTTACCAAATCTATTTCTAATGACACCCAGATCGAAGAGCATAATCAAAGTTTAAGTTTAGCAAAACAAAAATCAATCGCTTGCCCAGTTTCATTAGATTTCGATAATTCAATGCCACACTGCGAACAATTGCTGTCGACTGTACCTAACGCCGACGACCTATTATCAGCGGAACGCGAATCCGACACCGTGCAGTCGGTCGCCGCGGGCGATAAAATACTTTACTTCCTATACACTAAGATTCATCATTACGATGAGACTAGTTACAAAGCTATTTATAACTTATTGACTAAGTTAAGGGACTTGATTTTATGTACAGATAATCATGACAAGGAATTAGCCATTTCAGATTTTTCAGAACCTTTTACAAAATTAGTTTATGTAAAAATATACAACATTATATCTTATATTTTCCATGGCACAAACATTAAGGTCCATATTTACAAGAACCAAATAAAATACCCAACCCCTGTTGAAGTACCAAATATTTTAAAAGAAAACCACGGGACGACTATAGCCGGTCACCCGGGTATAA
Organism: Apotomis betuletana; assembly: GCA_932273695.1. Taxonomy (NCBI): domain Eukaryota; kingdom Metazoa; phylum Arthropoda; class Insecta; order Lepidoptera; family Tortricidae; genus Apotomis; species Apotomis betuletana. Next base: position 13,001,390 of record OW026310.1, on the reverse strand, counting down.
AGCGTATGTACAACAGAATCAAAGAGTCATACTACTGGAAGAGTATGCGCTCAGATATAGAGCACTTTGTAAAAAATTGCCCTCAGTGTAAAATAAACAAACCTTTGCGTGCTTCCAATAAGGCGCCCATGGTCATAACATCATCAAGTACTAAACCATTTGAAAGATTAGCTCTGGACATTGTTGGAGTTCTTCCCGAAGCCGGTATTCAAAAGTTTAAGTACATTTTAACCATGCAGGACGACCTTACTAAATTCTCATGTGCTTACCCTATGATAACATCATCTACTGATGAAATTGCAAGAAATCTCATTCATTTCTTCTCGTTATTCGGATTTCCAAAAATGATCCTAACCGATCAAGGAACCTGTTTTACATCTGAATTATTCACTCATTTAACGCAAATTCTTAAAATTAAAAAACTAATTTCTACACCCTATCATCCCCAAACAAACGGAGCTTTGGAACGCAGTCATGCTACCCTTAAGGAATATTTTAAATCCTTTGTAAATGACAACCAAGACGATTGGCACTGTTATCTTGCAACTGCGATCCTTGCGTATAATACAACCCCACATTGTACAACTACTTTTACCCCATATGAATTACTTTACGGTCATAAACCAACCATTCCTAGTAGTCTATGCGAAACTAACGACAACACTACGTATCAAGAATATATTCGTGCCTTACAGTATCGCATGAAGTACTCTCGTGAGAGAGCTTTAGATAACATAAATAAAAGTAAAGAAACTTCAAAACGATATTATGACGTGTCTTCGACAACAAAAACTTATAAATCAGGAGACTTAGTATACGTCAAACACCACCATCGGCTACGGAAAGCATTGTCCCCAATTTGGAAGGGACCCTACAAAATTGTTAAAGTTCACGGGAAAAATAATGTTACGTTATGTATTAATAGAAAACATGTAAAATACCACATTAACGAAATTAAACCAGCATAAAATTGTTCCAGATTATTCTTCGGATCAAGCTATTCAGACCCTATTCAACCAATCTTGCACAGCCCAGGACTTTACTTCGACCCAACCTCTACGGGTTATTTCTACAATGACTACTGGAATGTAGTCACTCACGTAGACGTTTTACCTATTGAGCCTTACTTACATAAGATTGAAAACTCAATCGCAGACATTTCTAGCTTTTGCGAAAAAGCACAAAATGTAACCCTTGACATCAATTGTAAGGACGCGATAAACCCGCTGCAAATAATTATTAATGCTAACAAACTCAAATACGAATCCTTATCTCATCTTATTTCAGATTCAAATAGTCAAAAACGTTTCAAACGAGCCCTAGAATTCGGTGGCGAAATTCTTAAGTTTTTCTTTGGCACACTAGACGCCGACGACGCTAGAAAATATGATGAAGCTATTAATACTTGTCAGGAAAATGAACAGGAAATTTACTCTTTAATGAAGGATAACATACATGTAGTCCGATCCACTATTAATAATTTCAATACATCTATTAGACACTTAAATGATAACGAATTACGAATAAATAACCAACTCCAAAAATTAAACTACATTTTCCAAAGGAATTCCAAAATGACTACAGAATGTGTAAACTTTGCTAAAATTAATTCTATTTTTAATATTATCGAAGGGTCATTACAATCAGTTTCAAATATATTAGACACGATTTTGAACTCAATTTTATTTGCAAAAGCTAACATTCTGCACCCCTATGTTTTGACCCCTACGAAACTATATAACGAACTAGATTCTAACAAAATAACTAAAGGAAATTTAGAGTTTCCTGTCCCTTTATCTTTAGAAAATATACATTATATTATAGATTTATCTAAGTTAGCTTCTTACTACTATAATAATAAGATAATATTCGTAATACAAATACCTTTAATTAACCCAGTTAAGTTTAATATTTATAAGGTTCTGCCATTACCTACACGGCGAGATGAAAATAACTTTCAAACATATTCTCTTATTCATTCTTCTATAATGTATTTAGCTATAACAGATGACAGGTTGAATTACGCGATGTTAAACACTCTAAGTGATTGTAAGGATATCAAAAATGACTATGTAATATGCCCTTTACCTTCTATTTTATCTACGACTAATAATCCTACATGTGAAACTAAACTTATAACAGATGTTACTTTGTCACTTCCCGAAATGTGTAATTCTAAAATGATATATGGAAATGTTAATATATGGCAAAAACTCAAAGACGGGAGATTTTTGTATGTACAATCAAAAGCGAATAAATTAACTGTAAAATGTAAAAACAATAATGAAATCAAGGACTATAGCATACAAGGCACTGGAATATTATCATTAAACAACGACTGCGTTGCATTTTTCCAAACTTTACAATTTAGACCCTCTCGAAGCTACACATCAAAGTTACCAAGCCAATTGTCAATTGATTTCAATATTGCCGAAGATAATTGCTGTAAATATAACTTTATAAACGATACTGCTCATCCGCTATCTCCAATTTCATTATCTGATGTTGACCTCGAGTCAACTACAGTCTATGTCTGGATATCGTGAACTTTGGAGGAAGACTTTGTGCGATGGTGTGGTTGCACATGATGAAGTATGGTTTGCTTCTCTTTCCCACAAGCGCGACCTGAGACACTAGCGTGCATCACTTCCCCCTTCTTCGATTAGGGGCAACATTTATTTGTCAATTATGCGGCCGCGCCTGTCGCTCTCGTATCGGGCTATCCAGGCTATCTTCGTAAGTGCCGCTATTAGACGCTGCTTAACTCATCTGTTATAGATGTAAAATGCTATAATGATGATGATGACAATAGGCAGTAGGTATGCTTATAGCCTTGCTGGCTTGATTCTCCTCCCTAACTGATGTAATGTTCCTCGAATCTATAACATTACAGGTTGTGAACTGTAATGATCGATTTTTTTCCTTACTGATGTTACGCTCGGATCTGTAACGTTACAGGCGAATGCTCGCGGTGAGGAACCAACTCTATGCGTACACTTTGTATGGAATTCATGTCACCTTTTCGTTTTCATTGCTCTTGAATAGATAGGTACTTAACATTTGCCCTGGATTAATATTAGCAGTAGAATGCCCGGGTCAACCTTCAGGTTACCTAAATCGTTTTAAAGTTAACATTACTCAAGCAATACTATTAAATTTAGATGGGATCGATTGGCATTAAAATATTTACATAGCATAACAAGTAAAGACTTAAGTAAATATGTATATTAAGTGCAGTCGCGTAGCGTCAAAAACATATTAGGGCAAGCTGTTCCTTATACAACGAATGTACGGAAAGTGACCACTTCCTTAACCGACACCTTGATATTAATTTGTATACAGAGATTATCATCGCTATTATGGGTACTTTGCCACATGACAGCGATCTGGGGGACGGCATTACATAATTATGCACAGGGATTAAATCACTACATAGTACAAAACATAGTCGCTTCCTGCTGTCTGTCTGTCTGTCTGTCTGTCTGTCCCTATGTATGCTTAGATCTTTAAAACTACGCATGCGGTTTTTTAATAGATAGAGTGATTCAAGAGGAAGAATTATATGTATAATACATGCATAATTTATCAGCATTGCACCCGTGTGAAGCCGGGGCGGGTCGCTAGTATAAATATAAAATATTATGCGATCCACTACATGCAGGACCTAAACTGATCCGAAGTAGTACTCTGACCTGATCTACCACGACGTTACGCACATCACGCGAAATTAAGTATTAATATTCCGCGAACGCGCCCTATGCACCACATTTTGATTTTGAAAGGCTATGCGTATTCACCACTCTTCTAGGACGTGCGTTTACCATATTTAAATATTTCCTAAGCAGTAAGTGCGAGTTCATTAACTCGATACACTCTTGTTTATATTTCAGATTCTCCGCACAGAACAATTATCAATAGGGCCATATTAAAACTCAAAGAGAATAATAAATTGAATGATATCAAAGACAAATGGTGGAATACTAAATTTGGTGCTAAGGACTGTCCGGTAAGTTTTTTCACCCTATATAATTAGTGTCTTTCTGAGATCTGGGCCCCGTTTTAACAAAGCCATGCGATATCCATACTAATATTATAAATGCGAAAGTGTGTCTGTCTGTCTGTTACCTCTTCACGCTTAAACCGCTGAATCGTTTTTAATGAAATTTGGCATGGAGATAGTTTAAGATCCGAGGAAGGACATAGGATAGTTTTCATCCTGGAAATTATCCCTAAAAAGATTGAAAAGTGAGTAAGTAATTCATGATGACATTGATGACCCTGTAGGAAATGTAATGATTAGACCAAAAGCACAATTGCTCTTACATTGGCTTAAGCGCTTTTAATAATCCCTTTTATTAATTAAGGTGATTAGGTGGATATCTATCGTGTTGTACGAGGATGCTTCCATACTTCCAAGTTCCACGCGGACGTAGTCGCGGGCAAAAGCTAGTTCCAAATAATCCAATCATTAGTAGTATTTTGGCTTTATCCGGGATATACCCACGAAGCACACATGCTGCATGCTGGATTAGAACGTGTACAGCCCTTATTCAGCTTACAGCTGTGGAAGGGCTGTATAAGTGCATTTAAATCAATATTGCTTTGCTGCATTGAGTAACATTTAAAACCTGATATCTTTAACGCTTTCTCGAATACAGGACCATTTTTTAAGTTCTAGCCAAAAGCCGCACACGGCACAATGTATTTACTTTTATAATATATGAAACTTATGACAAATGATCGGCTGTAGGAGTGGCAATTTTAAGGAGGTAACAGTTGTCTCTCGACGAAAACGAGTTGTCGTCCGTGAAAGTGTTAAGGAGCTTAGAAATATGATTCGTTATTTCGAATTTTTCACCTATCAAGATCATGTATAACTCTAAATGTTATTGAATAGAATTAGTAGAAGTTATAGTGGCAAGACCGCCTTGACACGTGACAGTCAAGTGTTAAGCGTCGAAATGGCTATTGCAACTTTAATCTCATTACAACTTAGGTGAAACATCTCTAGTAATTTTAATATGCGGTTTACACTCACGTGAAATTCAGGAATGGCCATTATATTCTTCATCCAACGCAGCTATCCGGACAGTTGCACGAGATTTCATCCGCTAACTTCAAACGACGCATATAAAATTATCATAGTCAATATATTTATTTTTCATGCGCTCTGAGCCTCAGAGATGGGCATTATTCGAATAAAAAATAATTCGCGTTTTTTTCATTCACGGATGATTTCACTCGCGAATGATTTATTCGCGGATGATTTATCCACGAATAAATCATTCGTCCGGTTTTCAAATGACGAATGATTTATTCGTTATTTTTATTCGAATAAATTCACGAAATATATACTTATTAAAGTTTTTTTGGTTAAATATAAAGATTAATTTGTTGCCAAGATCGTTTATATTACATTTACATCATATAATATATCGTATATAAGGTCCAACAGCTTGCATATTTCGGGTATACAATAGCAAGTTAAGATTATTACTCCATTCTTAACCAGGTATCTAAACTCCTAAAATATTAATTGACCGAGTGAGCAAAGCTTTTCCGTTTTAGCTTGGTGTAAAAATCTTTCGTATGTCCGGATGTTAGGATCCTCGGATTTCCGGCTATTGTTGCCTAGAATTCGTATTTCTCAACCGATTTTTTTTAATAGTCATTTTAGGTGTCTCACTGGTGGGCCAAGGCTTCCCCTTCTTTTCTCCACTCGAGTCTATTGCCAGTGCGGTTCAGCCACTTTCTTTTTTGCAATCTTCACTCCTACATATACTATGCCAGTTTTGGGGCATAGTTCCGTGTTTCTGATTTGTCAGTCCTCCGAACACCCAGTCTCAAGCGATACTCATAGAATACTTGAGTAGGGTCATTAATTACATACCTACAATTTCGGTCGATTCAGTTTTAAATTTTTTTACAAAATTGAAGGGGTATGAGAGTGAAAAAACGTACAAAATCACAAATTTTAACCATTACAAAAAAACGATATTAAGCGATTTGACCTCCCAATTCTATTGAAATAAACAACACGCAAAATATTTACGAGTAACACGACTCGTTTTTACTGTATATTTAAGAGTCAAAGGATAAGCACAGGTAGTATAATAAACGAGGGATTCGCATAAGGCTCCTTAAGCTGGGTTAAATCTGACTTATAGGTACTCCTTTTTACTAGGGCCACAGAATTATTCGTGACAATTCATTCGACGAATAAATTATTCGCGATAACTTATTCGACGAATAATTTATTCAAATGACGAATAATCATTCGTGGTTTTCATTCGTCATTCGCGAATATTTTGGTTATTACTATTCGTTATGCGTTATTCGAATAAATTTTGCCCATCTCTCAGAGTCTGAGGTTTGTAAAGTGCAATAGTCTTAAGTCGTTTGATTATTTAATGTACGTAAATTGTTGTTACATACATTAATTTGGGATTTCCAGGAGACAAAAGATGAAAATGATGTCGAAGGCGATCTGGAAATTGAGAATCTACTCGGAGCTTTCTTAGTACTAATTGGCGGACTGTTTATCTGCTTGTTCATCACGGCCGCTGAGTTCATGAACGAAGTTCGGAATATCGTTGTCCGCGAACAGGTAAAATAATCCTAAAAATATAAAATTCCCAAGTTTTAAATAATAATCAGAAATAGTTATCTGTGCAACAAGAGCAAAGTTGTTTTTTGCTGTAGGTACGTAAATCGATTTTCTATGCTATACTTGCCATACACTACTACTATCCCATCCATGTAATAAGTTCAAAGTATTACAATTGTTTATAATCATGGTGCTGTAACTAAATCTAAGTATAAAAAAATAGGAATTCTAATACAGCAGAAACTGATATGGTAAACTTCAAAATTTTGGGACGGCCTGGCCACGAGAGACACCACGCTTGAATCTTCCCATTTCACCTTTGGGCGTCAGTCGCCGCTCCGCTGCCGCTGGTCGCGCGAAATTGTGGCCAGGCCGTTAGTGTGCCGAGTGAGTGTTTCTACTGACGTAGAGCTGCACAGAGTGAAGTGAAAAAGAGCGGTGAAAAGTGAAGTATTTCCATTGACAACCCACGATTGATTGACAGTCCACGGTCCGCAATGGAAGTAAGACGCCTAATGGTCATTTCAAGTGATAAATTTACGGCACGCTCCGCTCTATTCAGGTAGAGAGTCAAAGTAGGCTGTTCCCATGTATATTGGAGATTTTGAACACTGTGTCTTCTACTCCGTTCTACTCAGCTCTGCGTCAGTGAAATTGTACTTTGCACACCACCAATAATTGACCAACCTAAACATGTTTCAAACAACATTGGCTTTGGCAGGTGACTCACAAGGAGGTGCTCGTCAAAGAACTGAAGTCTTCGCTGAACTTCTTCCAGCTGCAAAAACCCGTGATCCGCAACCCGAGCCGCGCACCTTCCATCAGTTCTTCCCAGAAGTCCTTGAAGTCCAACAGGTCTAAAATCCAGGCGCAGTTTGTCAACAATTTTTTAGAATTCGAAAAGGGGACGCAGTAATATGCGAGAACAAAATTGGGATATACCTACCTATAAAAGACCCTACGGCTTATTTCTAGAACCCATAGTACAAGCTTTGCTTAGTTTGGGAATAGGTTGATTTGTGTGTGATTGTCCCATAATATTTATTTATTTATTATTTCAGCTGTGTAAGGGCTATATAAGCATACCTACTGCTTGTGTGCTACTTGGGTAATTTATTTATTATAAGAGCAGAAGAAGAAGATAAATATTTTGCAGTGATATCACTAGTCGTCATGACTTATACTGCAAAACGCAAAACAAAAAAATTTTTAACAAAAAAAGAACCGACTTCAGTAAAACTAAAAAGCCAAAAATAACCCGTTCAAGTACAGATTACATTTGACTCACCCTTTGAAATCGATCCCAAACCACTCAGTTATTATATTTATATAAGTATTAAAGTTTACGTGAGGTTTGGCACCGACTTCAAAGGGTGAGTCAAATGTAATCTGTACTTGAACGGGTTATTTTTGGCTTTTTAGTTTTACTGAAGTCGGTTCTTTTTTTTGTTAAAAAATTTTTTTTTTCGCTTTTTAGTGATTCATATCCACTCAATTGCTTCGAATTTTGAGTTGGACTCTATTTATATAATAAAATAAGAGCGGTGACAGGTAGCCGTAGTTACCAAAAGCAATCTAGTGGTTATAAAATACTTATGGCGGGGTGATCAGGGAGGTATTGAAGGCACGCATCTCGTTTGAATTATCTCCTAACTCCTAACCGTTAAGGAGTTGTACCTTCCATCATCAGTTCAGCATCGGTAGATGATGACTACCATATGCAAATACTTAAATAGTTTTAGAAAATATATGAAAAATATTATGAGTGCCTATAAAATTTCAGGAATTCCTTCGATTCCTCATGGATCTTGTAATCCCATCTTCACCAAAATTTTATGGGACCAACCTTGAGATGTCTATTCATGAACCTAATAAGAATTTTCCAAATCGACCCATAAATGACGGAGTTATGAGGTAACAAACATAAAAACGAATATGCGCCGTACCTTTGCTCTGAGTGGACGTGCGTTACGTTAATTTTGTTCTGTTTATTTTGTTTTAATATTTTGAAGTTTCTCAAATTCTCGGTGCCTCCTTGTCTCCCTTGGGGTATCCTCCATTTCGGCTGGCGGCCATATTGCACTGTGTCGGACCTTTCACTCTAACTATGGAACTGTGAACTGTGAGTGTTGTAGTGTCGATATCAAGCATTTGTTTGCGGGCGCAAGTGAAACAAGTTATTTAAGGAATCTATCTTTTTGCATATTTTTTTCTATTCGTGCCGCTGTGAGATTTGAACCCACGCTCGCTGCGCCGGTGTCCAGCGCTTTACCGCGGAGCCACGGCGGTTGAAGGAGCGCGGCCGAAATTAGTCATCGGTATCGGCGGGCGTCGTCGCTACAATCGAATTACAACCTTATTGCACTTTATATAAGATTGGCTGATATTATTTGAAAATGCTCTGTGCAGCTTGCAATAAAGCCATTGAAAATGACGAGACGGATCGCTTGGTGAGGTGCACAGGCTGTGGAGGATCCTATCATCGCCGCTGCCTGAATCTAAGTACGGGTCAATCAGAAAACATAGATAGTATTACCACCTCATGGATGTGTTCATTCTGTACCTCGGTGAATAGCCGCCGCCGCAGAAATGAATTTACACCAGTGCAAGCAGAAATGTCTGCCGTGACATTGGATGACTCCGTTATGTCTTGTGATGCCACATTAGACGAATCTAGGCTGGCTGCGGACACGCACGGTGCAAGTAATATGGATAGTGTTGCAGGCTTACGCACTCCTCCTAATAACTTGATCTCAGGGAACGACGCTCCCAGGATGTCTACGCACCACGCGGAGTTACTAAATAGTATCCTTCTCAAAGTATCCGAACTACAGATACAATTCTCTGCTATCCAGACTATACAGGCAGATATCAACCAAGTCAAATCAGATGTAACGGATTTGAAGAATAGTTTGGATTCGAGACTGGAGGAGATGGCCGGCCGACTTGATGCCATCGAGTCCAGAGTGTCAGATTTAGAAAATTGTAAAGCCGAGGTCAACAGCATTGGAACTATTGTTAATGATATAGTATCAGATATGCGTAGGAATGAGCAGTGGGTCAGGCGGTCTAATATCCAGATTAACGGGGTACCAGAAACCAGCGGTGAAAATCTGTACACGATTTTAAATTCTCTGGCAGGTAAAAGTGGCTATCCCCTTAACACTGCGACCGATATTGACTTTGTGACCCGCGTCGCCGTGAAGAACGACAGCAACAGAAACAAGCCCAAGCCCATCATCGTTAAGCTACAAGCACGCTACAAGAAAGACGATTTTATCGCATCTTTACGTAAATTGAAGAACTTGAAGGCATCGGATCTAGGCTTTTCTAATAACGATAATCGAATTTATATAAATGACCATCTGTCCGGCTATAATAAATATTTGCTTAGGGAAGCTCAACGTAGAAGAACTCAAAAGAATTATAAGTGGTGTTGGGTACAAAATTGCACTGTAATGGTCCGAAAAACTGACGATTCGCCTATTCTGTTCATAACGTCTGAAGAAGCTTTAAACAAAATAACATGAGTGCAAACCATGCCACTTATTCATTTTGTCTGAATTTATTATTGCTTATTAACATAAATATTGCTATAGAACTATTTCACTGCAGAAACAAAATATTGAACTTAAATTTTATTTTATTTTGGGTTTTCACAAATATGAAGAAATTTTTAATATGTTGGATACATGTCTATGTTTATTTTGCATTAGTTAATTTAGGTATCGACAAGGAGTTCAAAACAATACTTACATATAAATATATTACGCTTTTTAATATATTGAGTGTTAAACAGATTAATTATACTATACATTTAGTTGTTGATGCTACTTAGTTTTTATTACCAAAATGCTCGTGGGCTCCGTACTAAAACTATTGAATTCTTACGAAACGTGTTAAATTCAGATTATGATTTCATATGTATCACTGAAACTTGGTTAGTGCCCGGAATTTTTGATTCTGAACTGTTCGATTCTCGATACAATGTGTATAGGACCGATCGGGATTGTGAGAGAATGGGGGTAACAAGAGGCGGCGGTACGCTTATCGCCGTACGCCGCGAGCTTCGGGCGGACGCGAGCGGCGCGCGGCCCGTGGTGGCGCTGCCGGACGCCGACATAACGTGTCTCGTGGTTCCCCTCACTCAAGGCCCCTTGATTAGGAAACTTAGATTGTTTGTTTGCTATTTTCCCCAAGGAAAAGAGCAAGCAGACTCTCAGTTGTTATTTTTTGAATCTCTGTCTAATTTACATACTGACTTTCCTGATGATGAATTTTTAGTTATTGGCGACTTTAATATAGGTGACGCGACCTGGGTCCAACCCGATCCTGGTACACAGGCCCTTAAATTAGATAACCCTAATTTTAATAGCCTTACAAAACAATTAGCTGCATTCATGCACTTTTGTAACTGGCAACAGTTTAATTGGATACCTAATAAAAATTTCAGGCAGTTGGATTTAGTTCTTTCTAACCGTAATTGTGAAGTCAAAATTGTAGACCCATTAGTACCCATTGACACTCATCACCCAGTCTTTTGTGTAACGACTGATATAGGTTCGATGGAGCGTCATTTAAAACCAGCATCTCGTGTTATTCGACGGTTTTATGCGGCTGATTATGACCAGATTAATTTAAATTTAAGCCAGGTTGATTGGGAGTTACATTTAGACACTTCGGACATTGAAATGGCGGTGGATAGTTTTTACTCAATAATTAATAAGATTATAGATGACTTCGTTCCATCTAAAACAATATCTAACAGCAACAGTAAATATCCTGTATGGTTTTCCTATTCTCTTATCAGATTAATAAAGAAAAAAAATAAAACACATAAAAAATGGAAAATTTATACGAGATTATCGGATTACGAAGCTTTCTCTAGTCTACGTTCTCAAGTGAAATCTATGGAAATTTCGTGTTATAACCTTTTTATATCTAGGTCTGAAAGTAACATTAAATTTAATTCCAAATACTTTTGGTCATTTATAAAGTCAAAAACTGACAAAAACAACACTGGTTTACCCGACACTCTATATTTTAATGGTAGATTAGCGAATGATGGACACAGCGCGGCTAATTTGTATAATGAATTTTTCCAATCAGTATTTGAACCAATTGGAAATACTTTAAGTTCAAGCGAACCCGGTTATAATCCTTCAGCGATTGCAATCAGTAGTGTTGAAATCACATTGCCTTTAGTTGAGAAATACCTGAAAACATTAAATGAGTCAAAAGGATGTGGTCCCGATGGTATTCATCCTATATTTCTCAAGCGTTGCAGTGGAACCTTAGCTTTACCGATATGTATGTTGTTTAATTGTTCTTTAAAATTAGGTTTGTTACCTAAAGTTTGGAAACAATCAATTATAGTACCTATCTTTAAAAATGGTGACAAACACGACATAAAAAACTACCGCGGCATATCAAAATTATCAGTTCTTCCCAAATGATTAGAAAAAGTAGTGTATGATAGCTTATACCCAACAATAAGACCGACGCTAATAACGCAGCAGCACGGTTTCATCAATAAGCGGTCTACCGAATCAAACCTGTGTGAATATCTGGATTATATTATGAGCGCAATGGACGGAAATTATCAAGTTGATGCTATCTACACTGATTATTCCAAGGCTTTTGACAAAATTTCCCATTCCACTTTGCTAAAAAAGATAGAACATTTCGGCATTCATGGCGATCTACTGCGGTGGCTTACATCTTATCTGCGGGATAGGACTCAGGCCGTCACTGTTAAAGGTTTTACATCCACTTTCGTTCCGATTACATCAGGTGTCCCTCAAGGTTCCCATTTGGGACCACTTTTATTCAATATATATATTAATGATGTTATTACCTGTTTTCTTCACTCTAACATTCTACTTTACGCGGATGATACTAAGATTTTTACAGCTATCAAGTCAGAAGCTGAATGTCTAAAGTTACAAGAGGATCTGGATAGGCTAAACAACTATTGTCTAAATAATAATCTATTATGAATTTTGATAAGTGCTCCGTGATCACCTTCACGCGGAAAAATCAGCCTATTGAGTTTAACTACATAATTGGCAGCCATAAACTGAAGAGGGTATACGAGGTCAAGGACTTGGGTGTATATCTGGATAGCGAAATTAAATTGACATCCCATGTCGACAAGATCACGTGTAAAGCCTACAGAATGCTTGGGTTTATTTTGCGCCAAAGCAAAGATTTTAAGAACCCCAACACACTGGTCCTTCTTTATAACGCATTTGTTAGGTCATATTTAGAATATGCATCCATTGTTTGGAGCCCTTTCTATTCAGTTCATATTAACACAATAGAGCGTATACAAAAAAAGTTCCTTAGTTATCTTAAATATAAATTCAGTTCCTTCGCCCGTGAGAATATTGAAAGCCTTCAGATGCGAAGAGAAAAAAGAGACGTTACATTTTTATTTAAATTGCTGAATAACATTGTTGACTCTCAATATCTTCTAAGTAAAGTATCGTTTCGATGTCAAAGCTTTCGAACGCGGTCCACGGATCTATTTTCAACTCCGTTTAGTCGTAAAAAATATGTTAATAATAAGTATTTAGTTAGAACATGCAAAATTTACAACAAGAAATATTCACATATAGACATGTTTCAGTTAAATCAACGCAAATTTGTTTCTGCACTGAAAGCCTAAACCGTAAAAGTCTACTTTCTATAATTTGTAATACTTAGATCTATTTTTAATTATTTCATAAAAATCAAGATTTTACTATTGTATTCAACTTTAACTTGTTTCTTTTGTTCATATCATAGACTCAAAATTTTAAAAAAATAATAATTAGACAGGCACATGGTTATGTGCCTGTCTAATTATTTACTGAACTTAAATATGTTTATTGTATGTTTTCATAGTTACTTAACTTAAATATGTTTAATGTATGTTTTCTTTACTCTCAGAGCAATAATGTTTGAACCATTAGTGGAAACTGTTTTGGCTTCTGTGTTATCTATTTTTGTTAACTCTAAGTGTGATTGTATGCTGTTTGTTTCCCATTACAATAAATAAAAAAAAAAAAATAAAAAAAAAAAAATAAAAAACATACATTCGAACTGAGAACCCCCTCCTTTTTTTGAAGTCGGTCAAAAAGTAGAAAAATTCCATATGAATAATTTTTCACAATTATAGTAAATAATAATACAATCTAATGTCCATTGCGGTATAAGAACCTTATTCCCAGAAATAGTCAATCAACTATTAAAAATAGACACCCTAATTTCAATAGTTGATATTATTCTGTTTGACATTTCTATATGAATTAAGACGGCATCATGAGACAGTGTGGTGAAATGGGACGTGTACATTAGTTATGACATCCGGTACATTACTCATTAATAAATATTACATTTGGTTTTGTGTGTATTAGTCGTGTATTTTAATTAATTATAACGGCTTTTTCCATATAGATCATTGAAGAATAAATTTTGTTATATTTATTACAAGTAATTACTTCAACTCGTTCAATCTAACATAATATCAACATAAGCAGAAGTTACAACGTAGAAGTAGTATTATTTGTTCACCATTGACTTATGGCAAAATAAATGTATGGCAATATAAAAACTGAAGTACTTCAAATTTCAATATTATTAAACAGAATTCTGAAATAATATTAAGCGACGTCGGTTTTCAACCAACTTCAAAAAAGAGCAAGTTTTCAAGTCCATAGGATATTTTTCGAGAGAAAACTGTTTTTTTGGAAAAGTTTCGTAATTATATTTTCTTTTTATCTGCATAATATGTCTTAATATTTCTGTAATGTGTTCAGAAACCATAATTAAATACTAACATTACTACGAAGTGGCGGTGGGGGCCAAAACAGTTTGAGGTATATTTAGATGAGTAATTTTCCTTTAATACGCATCAAGCCTATTTTCTTACTTGAACTGAACAAGACCCTTTACATCAATTAGTTAGACTTGTATAAGTACACGAACTTGGCCACGGGAGTTGGTAAAAATGAAAATTAAAAAAATGATCTTTTTTTATGTCATAGGGGGCAAACGAGCAAACGGATCGCTTGATGCAAAGCGATTACCGTTGGCCATAAACACCTGCAATACCAAAGGAGTCACAAGTGCGTTGCCGGCCTTTCATGTGGGAGTACGCTCTTTTCTTCAAGGTTTGAAGGTCGTGTCGGTCCGGAAATACCGCAAGCGACAATTCATTCCATAATGTGCTTATTTGATGTAAAAATATAGACTCTTTTATCAACGTCGACGAGTTACACGACAAAGGATAAGCAGAACCAGTCCCTATGGCCCCACCGTATCGTATAAAGTACTTCACATTACGCTTATAAAGCAGATTGTTTGTGCTAGTAAAATATGGTTTCAGAGAAAAATGCTTTCTTCGGCATTACACTTCTGCGAATTGAAACTTTCGACGAAAAATAATTCAGTGATAAAGGGTGTTTTAAACTTTTAATTTAGGTTATCACTAAATTAAAAGTTTAAAACACCCCCGACACAAGTATCTGGTCATCGTGAGACCCTGTTTTAATGTGTGATATAGAAAATGCTACTAAAACTAGAACTCCTAGCTTCAATATTGGATGAGAGCCAGTCGCTTGTTCCACTAAATGCAGAATATCTTGGAGACGAGAACTCCGATTTTCATGAAACAAAGCTAAGAACCATTTAAAAAAACCGCAGTCAAATCGGTCCACCCGTATGTGGCTACGATGCCACAGACAGACACACAGATACACATACACACAGATGCACATGTTAAACTTATACAGTACTTTTATCTCAGGAGCGCGGGTGAGCCATGTTTGTGTGAGTAATGTACATGCACATTGTCTCTGTGTGGGTGAGCCGGCACTGAACGCTCCCGAGCTCACCCACACAGAGCCAATGTGCATGTACATCTACTCACACAAACATGGCTCACCCGCGCTCGTGAGATAAAAGTACTGTAACACGCCTCTTTTTTCGCGGGGGTTAATAAGGCAGAGAGCTATGTCTAAGATATCACCATGATTATTCCTCCGTTGGCAGCTAAAACGCAATAAATAACATATACCTACCTATTTAAAACAAAACCCATATTTCAGTAATTAAATTATCTACAAACTAGATACGAGGTTTCGAAGGGTAGCGACAGAAACTTTAGTGAGTTTTGGTTTGATTATGCCTGTTTTAGCCTTTAAATGACAACCAAAAGGATGCTGAAAAAGATGGCTTGATGATTTACGAATTACGCTCCAGTAAATATTAGAAAATATGATAAACTTTAAAATAAATTAGGTTACAGATATAAAATGCTATATTATGGGTTTCGGTAAATTGCGATACCTTCCATCGTTGTCTGGCTGCTAGCCAGACTTGAAAGAGATAAAGGCTTTTCAGACAATGTTTTTACGTAGACATGCCTGAGAAAATCGAGATCGCTGTGGCGACAGCTGATAATGTTGTCGAACATTTTAGCACATTTAGTGATTGCCTTCACTATAGGACGATCATTTAGCAAAATATAATGAGGAGATATTTATCAAAATTTTATATTTTATTCATAAAAAAACTATTTATTTGTGATCAATACATAATCAAAAACAATACAAAATCAACTTAAAATCATCATATCCCTATAAACAACCTATCGTCATAACAACCTATGTGAACTTCGCTTCGCCCCCAACCATATTTTTTTTTTGTTTTTTTGCTGATTTGTTTGTATTTATTTGTCGAGAGAACTACGTCAATGAATTTCATACACAATTGAAGGTTCGGGAAGTATTTTTTTTAATTTAAACATGACGTCTGTTTTCATAAATAGGCTATACCACTGAATTGTATTTATTTTTGAGTAGTGTATTTTTATTTCATTGCACATGTTTGAGAAAAGCATTATATACAAAGTGCTTGCGAGCTTCGTATCATTATCCGTCTATAGGTCTTCGCACATTATAACAACTCAACGGCGACTCGATGCTATGCCAAATATTGAAATTTAAGCCCTATGTCATATTCACTAGGTTTAATTTCAAAAAATGATATTAGTAGTGGACGACGAGTGGACGACGCGTCGGTGCATCGTCGAAATTCAACCTAGTTAATATGACATAGGGCTTAAATTTCAGTATTTGGCATAGAATCGAGTCGCCGTTGAGTTGTTATAGTGTGCGAAGACCTTATACCTACTACCGGCAAGCTCTTCATTTCCGCCGTCTACAGTACGAGTATATGACTAAACTAAATTTACAAAAGGCCCCTGTGGCATGTTACCAAGATGCTGGCTGCGTTACCCCGCTGTGCTGCAACTGCTGCAAGACTTAGGTATGCGTTACATCTTTTTCTTCGATAGGTCTCCGAAATTATTCAAAGCGCTGGGACCTGGACTTAGGTCCCTAGGGTCTCGACACCAAACGGAACAAAACTGTATTCAGTACCGAGACTACTGTACTCGTACTTTGCATTTTAGGCCGCCTCCGTCGCTGCTGCCGCCGTCACCGAAATACCGTAGATGTACAAAAAGAGATGAAAGTGACTTAGTACCTATCATAATATTTTTTTTATTGTATCCTTTACTTGTACTTTAAAATCGACGACGATGTGGTTGGCGCGGTTTGTAGTGCAGCTGCCTACTGAGCCGGCGGTCCTGGGTTCGAATCCCGGCCGGGGCATATATTTCTGTGATAAACTCGAATGTTTGTTCCTGGATCATGGATGTTATCTATATATTATGTATTTATATATTCAGTATATTGTCATGTATTTGGAGTAGTAGGGCCTCGTGCAGGGTCCTTCCGGATTATTACTACCGTCTTGCCTGCTAACCCACCGCCAAACAGCAATGTTTGCATTGTTGTGTTCCGGTGTGGGGGTAAGATAGCCGGTGAAATTACTAGCATAGAGGCATCCTATCTTCGTCCTCCGGGTAGGCAAGCACTTGTGACACCTCTGGTGTTGCTGGTGTTTATGGGCGACGGTAATCGCTTTCCATCAGGCGATACGTTTGCTCGTTTGCCCCCTATGACATAAAAAAAAAAAAAAAAAAAAAAGTATTACTCATACGACTAGGTAAAAAAAAACTTGATCCTGGATTTAAAAAACAAATATCTGATTTTTTTAATTATTTAAACTTTATTTAGGGCTAATAAGCATTTCAGGATATTATTCCAAAACTTTTCACATGAAAGGGTAACCAACCCCCACACTTTCGTTAACTTCCTATTAGTTTTGTCTATATATTCGGCGTACAGTACGGTCAAGTTCTAAACGGACTTCGAGAGTATAAAGTTATCCATAGGTACGCTGTAAATAGAATCATTTGACGATATACGGGATGTCGTCATCCCGTATATCGTCAAATGATTAAAGTGAGTGAATGAGTAAAGTAGGCAAGCTTTTAGAGCCAGTTGTCAATGGCAAGGGAGCAGTCGAGAAGTCGCGAACTATCGAGAACCAATCCCACACTGTCTGTATTCCAAGGGATAAATAGTCACGTTGACCGTCGGCTTATGTGACAAACAGAATCGATCTCTACTTACATGCTTTTGAGGATTGGTTTTTTTTTTAACACGTTCAATGCGAAGCTTCATTTAGTGATCTCGCTCTCAGTGCGTTACAACCCATGAGAGTCCTGTATTGAACTTTCTGGCTGTGCGGTACAAGTCAATTACAGCCTGTAAGAAGGGTTCTATATTTTACCTAAAATGTCTACTAAATACATATATATGAAATTTAATTATAACAATGTTTAGTCTAATAATGAGTCTACCTTATACTGCCTTCGCCGAAGTTGATGACTGTTGCCAGGACTGGCACAGATAAAAATGTCGATGATTTAGTAGTAATGGGAAAGATAAACCAAATAAATATATCGAAACAATGTGTTACATTTTTTTTACATTTGTTACATGTGCAACCAGATGATGGGCTCATGTAAATACGTCATTTTTGTGATGCGTTTGAGGGTATTTCAATTTCGTTCTCCGTACTTAGATGAACCGCCGACGATGGTTGACTGCCACTCTGGGACGTGGAGGTTCTAGCCAAATCATGTTCCAATATGCGAACTTTGTCTTTGTTCCAGCTTCTTAAAAATTTTGTCCAACATTCTACGAGACCGCATTTTAGACCCATTCATGTTTATGTATAAACAGAAACAATCGTGCGTACTAATAGCAGGGTAACAACACTGATGCACTCTGCACTTACGTGCAGTGCTGTACAGGGCCCTACACAACAGGTCATTTATGCCCTGTTCCGCACTGAATAACAAAAGTTTTAATCTGGTGCGAACAGGTCATATGTGACCTGTTAATTAATTTATATGTTGTCGGGTAGATTGTAAAATGACGAATCTAAATGTATAGGTACTTGACTATGTAAAAAAAAATTTAATATCACTACTTTATGGCCTTCGCACCAGTGCAAAGTCGCGTATTTCGGTCGCCGCACCAGGCGAAAGTTCAGAACAGGGTCAAAATGACCTGTTTCGCAGTGAACGTGTTAAAGTAAATAATAAAATTTTATATAATATACCGGGTGTGTAGCCTGTAAAAGGAGCAATAAATTAAAACGTAGATTCTACTCTTCTGTCTCGACAGGGCCTGTAAATCTAGGAATCGCTTTTGTACTAGTGATTCTGTGAGCTGTAGACCTCATAATCATTTTTTGCAATGGCTTAACTTTTTACGGTTCGCTTTTATTACTTTCACTATCACTCACTTTTTTTACGGTTTCAACCCCTATATGTCCGCCATTTTGAAAAAAAAAAACGATTAGGCGACTCGCAAAAAAAACAAGAATTGACTGAACGGTTGAGAAATACGGCCTGTAACCGAGAACGGCCGGAAATCTAGACAACCGGACATACGAAAGATTTTTTGGCCAAGCTGAAACGCGCTTCGCTCGCTCGGTCAATAACAGATATGTCTTTAACATGTAGGTACTTCTTGTCGTTTGACATATCTGAATCCCTAAACTTCGTGCAAAAATAATAGCTCATCCCAATTATAGAAACATGCCCCAGGCCCCGACGTGTAGGTACCCGGTAAAGTGACAAGGGTAACGCATTCTCACAAAATACGACTTGTTGTTTAGCTCGGTCGGTAATAATGTTAACGTAATCGTCCTTCCCGACTTTAGCCTTATTTCACACTCTGTAAGCACGCGGCTCATAGCGCAAAAATGTTACCTACATGTCTGTGACGTAATTACATTCTCGTTGAACAACATTGAAGAAAACATGTTATATTGTTAGACTTGTAAAAGTTATAAAACAGCGGCATTGAAAGTTTCATAGAACGTGTTAGGTAATTCGTATTACTTTGTCCCAGTTTTCTTTGAGAATTGTGGCGTATAACAGTCGTATATACTCGGTACATAAATATTTTGGGATTACCATGAGCGCTACCACGAGTTGAGTTGCTGTAGAAAATAAAAATACTGCTTTAAGAGGCCTTATTCCTTTTAAAATGCTGATTGTTTTAGACATTTTTCTCTATGATCAAACATGTTTCTTAACATATTATTGATGTTACTACCTAGAACAGGGCTATTGGGATTTATTGGTGTATACTAGAAACCTACAGTTTGAAATTTTCATTGATAATTTTTGTTTCAAAAACTACTCGAAATTGACAAAATTCACGCGGAAAATTAAATTTTTCTACTTATTTTCGACTGCACGCAATAAAACCATGAAATAGCTACGTTACTACCTAGAACTCGGTGAAAAGTGTTATTCACTTCAAAAATTTGGTTGAAATTATCAATATATTTGTCATAATATGAAAAAAAATATTTTTAAAAGGAATAAGGCCTCTTAAAAACCATAGGGGCCACGTATATTTTTTTTGATGCCAATTTTAAATTCATCAAATACAGCTTTACCTTAGATAAGGAAAAGGGATTTGTATACTTAATATCTAGATTTCAACTTTCGTGATCGTGATTGGCCATAGATACGTAGGTATGTATTCTACGTTTTACGTCAGTGGTATCAACGAGGTTCGAATTGTTTTCCATTCCAGTGCGTACCACGAGTCCCATAAACGCTTCACTTATTTATTCGCTTCGCTTAGTTACAACTATATAGCCAATATATATAGATTTGAAGTCTTGTGATTGACCATAGATACGTTTTACGTCAGTAGAATGCACGTATGGCACATGGCCCACGTATTATTAGCATATTAAAAGTTTTGTACTCAACCAAGCATAATAATACAGTTTATCCGCAAAATATCCATTTCAAATAATACTCTTGTCTTTTCAAATTGAACTCTGTTGTATTGCAAAAGGTGTTTACTGTTTTACCTATTTCTATAATTGGATGTCGGGACTTTTGCAGTAAGTCACGGTTTCGAGCGTTCTTCTCTTGTGTGGGCTTGCCTTTTCACACAGCCTAAAGCGGAAAATTAGTTTCCTGAACTGTATTTGTACTGGAATTATGTTGTTCGATTTTAATTATCTGCATGTTTGTAAAGAGGCACGTTTGTATTTATTTGAAACAGCAGCGAACACTGCGAGGCGGATCCAACGGAATCCTGCAGGAAGGTTGGTTCACAATAGGCTGGATACAATTTTTGGAAGATCGTTAAATTATATTTTACTTCGTTAGTCCTTGCTGTAAGGATCTACTAACTGCATGTCATTAATTTGTCATCAGTTTGATCCTGTGAAAGTTATACCTACCATTTGTTTTACTAACAACTACACACCAACTGTAGGACATTAGTAGGCAATGGACTTTCGATAGCGCGGTCGGAGAGCTATGGGGCCGATATTAACATTAAAATACAATTGATACTCATAAGAGTCATAAGTGTATTTCATTCGCAATTTTAATTAAGTCAAGGACAAAGTCAGAAGAATATACAAAGAGTTGATTGATGTAAGTATTGTTTTTTTCGTAATCTTAAAATAAATTGGGTTCTCTATTGATCGAACATCCAATGATGACTAGAAAATACATGATATTGACAATTAATATAGTTTGTAATATACTAGCTGTGCCCCGCGGTGTTACCCGCTCATCCCACGGGAACACTAAATTTATTCGGGATGAAAAGTATCCTATGTCCTTTCCCGGGTCTCAAACTATCTCAATACCAAATTTCATCTAAGTCGGTTCAGCGGTTTAAGCGTGAAGAGGTAACAGACAGACAGACAGACAGACACACTTTCGCATTTATAATATTAGTATGGATAAAATATAATATAATATAATATAATATAAATATCAGACAACCTCACACAAATCGATATAGTCCCAAATTAAGCTCAAGAAGGCTTGTGTTATGGGCACTAGACGACGATATACCTACGTACTTATATAGATAAATATATACTTAAATACATAGAACAACCATGACCCAAGCACAAATATTCGAGTTCACCACACAAATATTTGCCCTGGCAGGGATTAGAACCCAAGACCGCCGGCTCAGTAGGCAGGTGTCTACAAACCGAGCCAAACGCGTCGTCAAGTGTCAATTATTTGTACAAATTAAATTAAATTTATAATTATACTAAATTACAATAACCATGAAAGCAGTTTGGAATTAAATAGATGAATGAATATGAGTATGAGTACGAATTTTAATTTTAATGTTAATATCGGCTCCATAATAGCTCTTAAAGTCCTACCGTGCTAACGAAAGTCCGATGCCTAGACATTAGAGCTATGGAGCCGACACTACATTCAAATACTCAAAATCTTACAGTCAGAGGTGTCCATTTCTTCCCAAAAGCCCTTCCCATATTACTCATAACCATGCCAACCCATACAAAATAACAGTGCAAAGACTTGAATTACAAGCCCAGCTCGGATTAGTAGTTGCTGTCTTCTTTTACACAAGTTTAAGTGGTTATGTACGCCGCTCCGCAAACAGTCACAAAGGCATGGGGTAAGAATGAGGAACAGTACCGCAATAAAGTAATTTTAATCAGTACATTTACCTGCCGGGCAAATGTTATGAGTAATGACGTTATAAGGTAATAATGTGGTGTATCTTGTGAAGTAGTACATTTGGAATCAGCTCACAAATACCTTTTATACGTCACATGACAATGACGAGGACAACTCAAAAAACAACAAAATGGCATAGGTACACATATTTTTTAAACGGTTAATTCAGTTAATACTTATATCACGAAAGCTCGCCTTCTTAATATGTTATTATAGTGAAGTTCAGAAGATCCAACCTGCAAACCAAAGGAAACTTCTTTATCATCAAACGGCCATTAAGATGTTTTTTTTTGCATATTTTAATAATCTTGTTCCCTTTATTTGTGCACATTGAAAATCTTGTAATAAAAGTTATGGAAATAAAAAAAGTCGTGCAATAATGATTTCAAAACCAGGGGACCTATGATGGTTGCATTTATCATATGATAAATAAGTGATAAAGCATCTGTCACTCACACTCGCATCTTGTCAGAACGTGACGGATGCTTTGTCACTTATTTAGAAGCAACCATAGGCCCGCAGAATGCTGCTTTACTTCAAGCGTTTTCCAACTAGCCAAGAAACTGAACAATAATTTACTTGCAGTTCCGCTCTCAGAAACTCGCTAACGAGCCAGTGACCGAATTTCAAAGCGAACGACAAAGAGCAGACTTTCCGAGTTTTACTACGCGTTCTTATTTGACGAGACCGGCGTGCTTATTACTGCAAATTGCAAATTAGCGTACCGTACCTACTTGAATCAAGAAAAGCGAAACCTTAAAGAAAATCGCCCGATACGGGCTTTTTTTAAGAGAACAATCGCGGGATCTCGCTCCAAACCCAAATTCCAACATCGAAAGCTTTAAAAAAGATTATTTGGGACCCTATACCCCAATTTTATTCTATGGTGATATTGTGATATTTTCAAATTAACAAAACACTGACGATTTCTACTTAATGATCGTTGTATAAGCCGAATTTGGATCGCGAGAGTTGAGCTAACTTACCTCAACTCTCGCGGTTGTACCTATAACGCGGCTCGCAGCCCCTCGTGTCTTAAAAGTAGCTTAAAAGTAGCTCTTATCTGTACGGTACAACAAAAACAAACAATACTCGTATGAAAAATAAACAAGTAAAAACAACAATAACCAACTTAACCTATTCTAAGAGTACCTAACTAAATCAGATGTCCCCAAGATCACGGCCCTGCGGCGCAGTACCCATGATGCTGGCTACAGTCCCCCACGAGAGCATTAGGTGAATTTTATTTTGGAGGTAAGTGACTGACGAGCATATTTTTTGGACACGTGTAGGGTATTAAAAGCGAATAGAAGAAGGCTTTCCCAGCTGGAAGAGTATTCGCTGACGCAGTCGTCGATTACTTGTATTAATATCCTGTTAGACCAAAAGTTCAAACGCACAACTGGATAATGCAATCGTGGTTCTGCACAATATTGTACTGCAGTGTCCTAATTGCGAGGCAACTTACGATCTCGCACTGCGCCGCCTAAAATGTTTACCACGCTCGTCATAAAATCCCGCGCCAATTTGATTTTGTGCTCTCAGTGCAGTTTACGGCGTCGTCTGTTTGATAATTCTCATATACAGAAAGTTTTACATCCAATTTTCGAACAATTTTACGATTTGTTAGATTCTTTCTGTCTTTATGCACTCGTGGTCTATGATGGTTGCGTTTATCACGTGATAAATAAGGGATAAAGCATCTGTCACTTACGCTCGCACTTTGACAAAACGTGACGGATGCTTTGTCAGTTATTTATCGCGTGATAAAAACAACTATTATAGGCTGTATTGCAGAAATCGCCAATATGGAAAGCTTAATTATGTCATGCTACCGCATTCGCACCATTCCGCATAATAAATATTGTTTGTTTGTGTAAAACGCGGCATCGTGACTGAAGAACGCGTGCGCGTCTCCAGGAATGACTACAAACGCGATTTTTTTCAAACAAAAGGCGAAAGCGAGCAACATGGTGTGTCCCGGTGTGTAGGCTATTAGAGCGAATGCTTAAGGCTCCTTATCCGTTCAAAAATGCTAATTATTTTACGCATTTTTCTCTATGATCAAATACATTTCTTAACGTATTATCAATGTTACTAGTTAGGCCAGGCCTATTGCGATTTATTGGTATAGGTATATAGGAAACCTTCAGTTTGAATTTATTCTTGATAAATTTTTGTTTCAAAAGCGTAGACGTAGAAAACTGGCTTTTTCAACTTATTTTCGCCAGCACGTAATGAAAGCAAGAAATAGTTATGTTACTATTTAAAGGTCAGGGATAAGTATTATTCACTTTAAAAAAATTGGTTGAAATTATATATTAGCCATATTATGAAAAAAAAAATGCATTTAAAAATGTATAAGGCTTCTTAAAAAGGAGTGATATCACACCATAAGCTACGACTCTCGCTTAGACCAAAAAATACGCACAACTAAATATGCAATAATAGCTGCACGATATTTGTACTGCAGTGCCCCAATTGGGATACAACTTACGACCGCGCACTGCGTTGTCTAAAATGTTTACCACGCTGGTCATAAAATCCCCGCCAATATGATTTGGTGTTCTCAGTATGCATTTTACCGTTTGTTGACAATGCATTAATATTATAAGATTAATATATTATTTATTAGGTTATAGGTTATCGTCGGCTGGTTTTTCGCAACTGGACGTCTTACAATGCGCCCATTTTGCGTAATATGTTAGTTTTTTAAGTAACTAGCGACCCGCCCCGGTTTCGCACGGGTGCAATGCTGGTTAGTATCAGCTACTATGCTATACTATATTATGCATGTATTATACATATCAATCTTCCTCTTGAATAACACTATTTATTAAAAAAAAAACGAAAAGATCCAAGTATACATAGGGACAGGCAGACAACAGGATACGACTTTGTTTTATACTATGTAGTGATTATAATATGTTGTTAGTTGTTACTTACCTATGTGAAAGTTAGTTGCACCGCCGCCTAATTTTTTCTGGTTTGCCCTAAGGTAAGACTGTTAGAGATTGCATCATGGCACTAAGTCCGCCTATTGTACCAAAAAGTTTCCTTTTGTGCAATAAAGATTAAATAAATAAAGTTTGAAAAAACATAAGTAACGTTTTTTGTTAGAAGCAATAATAAATTCAAGTCCCACATTCAATACGGTCAATTTACTAACATATGTTTAATTACTCTCACAATCCCTATTAGTGCAGGGTTCAATATTTAATCAGCAGTCGGGCTCCAAGACACTCTTGATTGCTCTTTATTGGCTCTCGGCGCTAAGTGCCCCGATTGGATCTGAATCCTTTATACAACTAAAGTGATCACTGATCACTACCGCAAATAATTAGCTTAAATGTTTATAGCACAAGCATTTTGATTTACAAAATGGAGATAAATATTGACACAAAGGTAAATTATGAAAGAAAAATGTAGTGTGATCCATGTAAGCAGGAATCGAACCTGCGACCCTACGTTTCCAGCGTTGCTCTCCCAACTGAGCTATCACATCGTTACGTCAATCACACCAAATCTTTGATTCCGTAATTCGACGCTACTGGAGCGCCCTCTGCGTCATATGTGTTTAAAATGCTTATGCGCATTAGCCATACACTAGGATGTGCGTTTACACGCACGATCCCCAGTCCCTATTATATGCAGATAAACATAATATTAGTCTACAAATGGGCATATTGTCCGCAACTTTGTTTGCGTAACTCTCATGTTAGCTTAACCGCAATCATATAAAATGTATCATGAAACCAATATTTGGATGTGAACTACCAAAATTGGTAACCTGTCCAGCTGTTATGTGCTTCATAATCATGTCATGAGGCCGGAAAATGTTCGAACCGATGTATATAATATAACTGATAGATGACATTTTAATGAATATCCATGTAAAAAAAGAAAACAAGCAGTGTTGTTTAGAATTCCCTCCACAGAATATTGGTTTTAAATACAATTTTCAAATTGTTATTTTCAAACAGATTACTCCGCGACACAGATCACACCGCGTGTAACAGATTACACAGGTAGCATTCCCGCGCTGGATAGCAATAGAGAAAGCGCGTGGATTAAATTTCTATATTATAGTGAAACTTGGATAAGTGGGACCTGTATAAGTGAGAAACCTGTATAGCTTATAATACTTACGTTTGTATATTTTATAATACTGTTATATTTCAGTGCTTCATGTCAAAGCATCCGTAAGATAAATGTCATATATAACTATCAACCAACGTAGTAAGGAAAAGCCAACAAGTAACCATACATTTCACCATCATCAGTAAAGTTGTAGTTGCTCATAAGATAAATATAATGAAGCGACCGAATCGATAGTAGGACTACTATCGATTCTATTTTAATATGTACTGGTCATGGATGTAAGAATATTAAGAGGGAATGACTGCTTACTAACAGAAAGTGAAGGAGCTGTGAAGGAGGGATTGGAAAATCTGTTACAATGACATACGTGAAATAGTTCTACGTATTTAGATCACAGGTAAAAAATATACTGGAGAGTCTTGAAAAACTGGTCGTGGTTGGGGGAATTGAAGGCAAGAGAGCTCGATGCCGTTCACCACCAGATGGTCTGACCAAGTCAAAGTGCTTCTCAAGTAAATTCCACGAGGCGATGAGAGCAACGAGGGACTGGGACCGATAGAGACAAATCATTAAGGCAAAACCAGTCTGTCATCACGATCAACAGTAATGAGGGACCGATTGGATGATTTTGTACGGGAAATGAGAAAAGTTGCCGGAAATTTTCGTAAACGACACATTTCTAAGTTTAACGTAGTAATTAACAGTTTTTACTGTCTGACATACTAGGGATGCTTTAATGCTATAGGGTAATTAAGGTATGGTATACACTTTATCCATCAATTTTATACATCTATGGTACGGGTACGCAATGTTGACCTTTGCGAAGTCCCGAGGCTCTTGTGGCTTGCAAGATGAGGGTACTTAGACCGCCGTTAACTAATGGAGGCTTGACCCCCGTCCAACTTTGAAAGACCATCGTAATGAACATAGTTATATCTATATCTATTGTATTAGTGGTAGAACATTGTGGACGTAAGTAAAGTTGTAAGCGTAAGAAAAGACCTTGGTACTGTTCCCGGTAAAATTTGCTGTCATGTTTTTGATTCCTTTCAGATCAGCAAGAGATATGTCGTCAATTATGATGTATTTTAAAATAGTGGATAATGCTTCGTAATTTTGATGTTAGCCAAAGGATATGTTTGTAGTGTATGAATCTAAATTGCCGGCGCAAGAAATTAATTATGTTATAGGTGTTTAATACATTACACACCTAGGACGGAGAATTCGTGAATGTCCCATTTGCAGGTGTTTGTGGTCCGAACCGAAGGTGAGGGCCATAAATATACGATCTGGGGATTTACGAATTACCGCCCATAGTTTGTCTAAAGTTTTCCATCTTGCCTTGGCCGGGAACGGCGAAACTCCCACACGGCCTGGGGTGATGTTAATACCGTAACATGATATATCTATAGTAGGTAGTATTACTTACGTTTAATAAATCCCTTAAATTTATAATTGTACATTTCGTTATTCAAAGTTAAGGTACGGCTATAAACAAAAGTTTAACAGTGAATAAGTACAAATACTCCAGGGATTAGGGTCCCATTTGAACACAAACAAACTTTGTACATATGAAACGTGGCAAGTCGTACATCAGCACAGTGAGACAATTTCCACGCCACATAAATCCATTGTGAAAGTAGACAAGTTAATATGAGATTTCATATCAGAGAACAACGTCGTTCTAATGAATAAATAAATTGCTCGCGTCTACACTCAATCTTAGTTTAAAATAAAATTATGCGGGAATTTACATAAAAGATGGCACATTAAAGACGAAGCAGAGTATGGTATAACGGGCTGTTTTTAACTGCCTTTGGGCTTAAGTTTGTTACAATTCAACTTCAGATGGAAATTACGAAATAAGCAACGCAAAATGAGAACCAACGTAATGGTATTATTTGAAATATAAATAATGAGAAGTGTGAGGGTTTGTTGTCTAGTAAGAGGCTGACAGTGTTAAGTCACACTATGTGAAAGAGAATCAGAAGAGTAAGTTCAAAATGTAGTCAGTCGATACATGTTTCTATAGCCTTATTGCATAAAACAAAGAGTAGACACAGTCAGTCAGTTGGGACTTGGAAGAGCACTACGCCGGAAATGTAGGGTCGCAGGTTCGAGTCCTGCTCACATTGTAGTGTCAATATTTATAAAAAAAATGTGGTATTTCCACAAAAAAAAATAGGATCTATACAAGGATTCTATAAAAACATATAGAGTAGACGTTCAAGAATGATTAGTTAGGTATTGTGTAAAATCTTAGGTCACGTTCACGGATTCAGTCCCTTTTGAAAATTGCATGCTGCGGCATAAGACAAAACTGATATAATAAAATTCTCTAGCCAAAAACCGGCGCCGTCCACAGACGTGGTGTCACTCGACCTACTGTCCGTGAAAGTGTTAAAAACGTTTTTTATACGCGCGTACTGTAATCTGTGAATTATAATTTCACAGACAAAATCACAACAGCGCACTTTCTAAACCTGTACCAAAATTCTATACTCTATGGTACCCGCTACTGAACTTTAATATTCATAAGACATCTCTACTTAACTCAAATGAATTTCAAAAAGAGAAAATCAGCATATTTGATGAAAAAAAAACAGGCTACTGTTCCCTGATTGGTTGAAATGACTTGTCAAAAAAAAACAATCACGAGGCACTCGCCATGACCTTTGCGATCATGTTTTTTTTTACTAGGCCAGTTTGAGTTGAACGAAAAAGGATACATACTTCAAAATATAAATTCATAGTGGGGAATGACGATTAATGTAAAAAAATATTTTCTGCGTACTCGCACAAAAAGTATTGTATGCAATAGTTACACAATTAGATCGTAAAATCTCGTACCTTACTTGGGCCACGACTCGACTTTAAGAACCGTCATTGTGCAACGATTGCATATAATACTATAATTTATTTGCTTTGACATGTTTAAAAAATAAACACTACTTTCAATTATTCACTAACCGTGTTCGTTCGATTCACTCGCGCTTCAAAAATACTAAACAAGCATTGCCCTCCAGCGGCTTGCTTTAATGGTTGTACGGATTAATAGTTGTACGGAAATATTCAAATTAATTTACTAGTACACTGAACAATATTTTAAGGAGCTAACCAACTGTGCGCGTACCGAGTGTACTTTAATAACTCTGAAACAGTGTAGTATAAGGGTTTTACAGTAACCTTATTGTTTTTAAATCCCTTTCAATCGCATGACAAGTTTATTTGAAGATACCATTAAATTGTTTTTGGACCAAACGAGCGAAATGTCACTGTTTCAGCTTGAGCAAAGATGCTTTCCTTTTCCGGATAAGTAATTAAGTATATGAGTAGGAATTCATACTAGTAATGAATGACCAAAACGAAATATAATGGTAGAATAAAAAAAACAACAGTCTTGATCAAATTAAAATTAACGGTTTAAAAACAATGGTATTTCAGGTTCAATATCGCTGGCCAAAGTTACCCCGTGGATTTAAGTAGCTCCAACTCTTCTCGTATTCATTAGGCACTGCTGATGGTCACTCAACGCCTGGATAACTACATTACTGCAATCCGACACAGCTCTCTACTCCGCTGTCCCTTTGTCCCTTACTGCCGTATTTATGTTTTTCTTTTAATGGAAACTCCTTTATAACTAAATTCATACACAATTTGTATGAAACTGAAGAGTGCCGATTCTCGAATACTGCCTTTTTCTCACAAGAATAATCGGCCTTTTAGAATTCGAAACACCTCTGAATGTTGTGCATTGCTTTCTATTTGGCTATTATTTTTCTATGTCTACATACTTAAACATTGAAGAAAAAAAAACAACAACTGAAATCTGGAAGGTCGGGTACGATAAGGTGGACTATATTATATGTCAGGACAAATGACAGTCGGTTTGAAATGCCCTATTTTTTATAACGGCTAGCCGTAATGTACTAAGGCAGATTATACAATCCAACTGCACCATACTTATATATTATATACATATATATAATATTTGTATAGAATCTTTTTATCGATTCATATTTTTATGTGGTAATATAATACCACATTTTTATTTTTATAAATAATGACACAAAGGTAAATTAAGAAAGAAAAATTGAATGCGATCTACTACAATCGAAGCGGGGTTTGAACGCCACTTCGATTGTAGTAGATCGCATTCAATTTTTCTTTCTTAATTTACCTTTGTGTCATTATTTATATATATATATATATATAATATATAAGTATAATATATATATATATATATATATGTTAAAGCATCCATCACTCACACATGGCAGGAAAGTGACGGTCGATATATCATTTATCTATAGCGTGCTATACACATACACAAGCGTCACAAGCCAACAGGCTAACGCCATTAATGCAGTCTGAGACGGTAATAATACTGTAGCGAGGACTACAGTTAGCAGCTACAGCTAAAATGTCTATTAGCTCCTTCGAAGTCCCCTTTAACGTAATATTTACTAACCTTAATGCTGAATGAATCCATACTGCTCCTATATCCCTGCTCCTTTTATTTGTGTATGCCATACTGATTCAATTAAAAGTTGAACATGCGGCGTAATGCTGGGTGATTTTATTACACAAAACAAAAATAAATACAAAATGTCAGATGTATAAAAGCAGGTGCTGGGTGAATACCTATTCTGAAATCTAGATCAGAACTTGACTCGGACTCCCAAGGTATAGTTAAAACTCACAACATGACTCTGAACCGTTATCCAATAAAATCAATATTTTCCGTACGGGTGAACTTAGTTTATATTACTAAGCACTAACTAAAACACTTAGCAAACATATCAAAACTAGCGGCTTCAAGAAGATGTCAGACCGATATTAATGACCAAGGATTGTTAGCAACTAAACCCCAACAAAATTGGAGCAGAAAACAAACTTGATTAAACTCCGGTCACCGAGAGGAAACCGGGCGGAACGGAAGCGGAAAGGTTATCGCAAAAAATGGGGGACGCTAAATTAAAAGGGCTCGAAACAGCAAAAACAAATTATAACCCGCAGGTAGACAGGAAACGTTAAATATTACATGAAATATTGAAACATAATACGATTTACTTCGTTAGTAACGTGATTCTTACTTCCTTAGTTACTATGATGTAATTTTTCCTTTGAAAGTTTACGTGAAAGAAAGGTAAGTAGCTTGGTAATTAATAATATATAAACGAGAAGGAAAGTGGGCACCTTCTCGTTTTTTTTTTCCATTCTCGTTATTGTAAACTTTAATATTGTCTTTGAGTAGAGATGATAGCGTTCATGGAAACAAGCGTAAAAATATTTTCATGATACGTTAATACGCTTATTAAATAAAATAAGGAGGAAAATGTAAAATGTACGTTCATAATACAAGTTAGTTAATATAGTTAACTTGCAAATGGATCGAAATATCTCACAAAAGTTTTAATAAGACTGCAGCGAAATTGTCTTATAAAAGTGCAGAAGTAATACCGAGTGATTTAAAGGCAGCCCTCTAAATCTAGGTCTTGTAGTAAGACCCGCGCATGTGATATATCGCGTGCACTGCCGGTCACGTTCCCTATATACCGGCTGCCTGGGCTCAAACGGAATTGGTTTCGCGATCTTCAAAATCAAAATCAAAACGTTTATTCTGTAAGTATTAGTAAGGCCACAAGGGCGCTTTCACATGTCTGAATCTGGGTCTACCGGCATTTTCACAAGAGGAGACCGTTGTTGAGAAGAGAGTAATTCTTAGAAAATCTTTAAATGCAGAATTACTAACTTTAAAAAATAACATAAAGTCTTCTTTCAGCAAAATATCCTATCTACAATATTTAAGGTACTTTCCCTTGATGTCCCATAATCTTGGGACGCTCTATATACCGGCTGCCTGGGCTCGCACGAAATGGGTTTCGCGATCTTCGGGCTGCACCTAGCACTGCTGTGAAACGTGGCTCCTCTTCTTGCTTTTATTACAGTGACAATGACACCACGTCTAGCATAACTTTGACCCGCGACACTTTGTGCGACAAATACTACCTGTCACTTTTCTTTTATTGCTCGGCCAGATGCCAGCCCCGCAGGTGACGCTACCTCGCTGTGCTAGAGATTCTGTCCACAACGGATGCCTGACGTTTGATATACGCTTCGAGTCCTGCTTACATTGTAGTAGATCACATAACATATTTCTTTCATATATTTTTGTGTCATTGTTTTTGAGAATAAATTGCGAGCGCGCCGTAAACACCGCCGTAGGAGGTCATTATTATGGCAAGACGCACTACTACTAGTGTCTTTATTCTGTGGCACTACGCACCGCGAGTCGCGCTAAATAGCCTAAATTAGCACGTCAATTCCCAAGTCAAAATGCAGAACTTATATAGATGGACAAATTTAAAAAAATAGGTAATTCCCTTCCTTAGCGGCCAAAACTAAAACCAGAAGCCAATACGCTATGGCCGCAGTTTTGTGGCTCGGACAATATTGTATAGGATCATCACGCGACGCCGCCGTATGATTGGCCACAGCGTATACAGCTGCTTCACGCGACGTCGCGTGATGTGGCAATCAACGTGTTAGTACGTAGTACGCTAGTGCGTGCACCAGCGTGCCCGGTTCGATTTGTTGCCCCAACTTGGCATGAATTTGCATTCAATCGTAGCGGCACACATGCATCGACCGATGGTATCAATACGCCCTACGGCCAGTTTTATTTTGGCTGTATTTTACTCAAACAAGGACAGTTCTTAGACTGCTTTTGCAAAGTTCAAAATGTTAAGAAAACGGTATTCAGTCAGTACGTGGCTCTATTGGAGATCACTGGCCTTATTGGAGCAGGGCAAGATAGGAAAGTGAGGATTCATCTGAGTGAATTACATTAAGTAGAAACATACGTCGGTAGGACTGAAACTTATGTTGTTTTCCATTATGTGCTATCGTACAATTTAGTTTTGGCTCTAAGTTCGCTAAGTAAATTTTGAATGAGAGCCCTGCAATTGTGCATGGGAGCAGCTGCTACGTATTTGCACAGCGGTTTGTCAAGGAAGACTTCTTGAAAAATTCAAAGGAACCTAGCTTACATTATTAACTTATAATTTGATATTCTGGTGATTTTCTGTTTTTATATTTTTTATTCATGTGTTTTCCCGTAACGGTATGTATTTGGCACGAATTGTTGCAAAATTTTATCGTTGAAAAAATATCCAATATCACAGGTTCTTATTTGTTGCTAATTTTCAATTACTCCAAGCATGTTATAATCACTTACATCACACACTAATTTGTAAATTTCACAATAATGCCAGATCATGTCAGATCAGGTTTTTAGCAGTATCTAATTTAAAACGTAAAGGGTTTTGATTTACGTTTGGTTCTAATTTGCCCAGCCATCATTTTGTTAGTAAACAAAATAATACTAAATATCACAAAGTCCACTCATCATTATATATCAGTTAAATAAGCATATTTTATATATCAGTTAAATAAAAGTGAAGACAGTAGCATTGTTCCAAGAAATTCCATTACGTATGTATCAAGGCGTAATTCCTAAAAACTGGCGCCTAAATCCTGCAAGGAAGCGGCTTCTTTTTACTACTACTAAAACTACGTTTACGACATTCCGCGCGTAGGACCCACATCATGGCCGACACGTTTTCATATAATAATATTTTATTACTGGCGTCTTGAGAATTTCTACGTCTTACTTAATTTAATAATTTTAAGCGCAGAATTCAACCATTTTGCATAACCCAAACTTTACATCTCAATTAAATTTTTATCAGGGTTAAAAGGCATATACAGTGTGATCACATTTGCTACCCTTGATTGCGCTTTATCTGGGTGCACGGCAGAGCCCTTGTCAAGTCGAGCAAAACAAAATGAATTTTAACGACTTACACTAACTTCTGTCGTTTATATATGCTATTTAACTACTTATACTACATCTATGTAAAGCCACAGAATAGATAATAGTACAAGTAAAACCGCAAATAGTTCCACAAGGGAAATTATATTTAATATTATTCGATTTTATCAGCGGGAAAAATCGGTTAAAGCCCCATTATCGACTTACAAAAAATCACAGAACGTGTTCCGTTCTGATGGGTATTTATGTTGTACTTAATATCAAATTATAAAGTATTTTATACTTCCGCTAAGTAATTAGTCTCCGACACAAAATCGGTAAGAATTATTTATTCAAAATATATTAATTTACATAAATATGCAGGTTATTAATTATCTTAAAATAACTGACAAAGAGTGACAGTGTTGTCAGCATAGCAAAAACTACTCCCTCAAATTCTACGACTCTTCTCTTTCCTCTTTCCGCACAGACTCTAACATTCAATACGGACAAGCAAAGTAGGTACATTATGTTAAGGCGACTCCGTACGTGGAATGGTGATTTTTAAAGTCCTAAGGCTCGTAATCTAGCCAACGGAAAAATCTGAAAAAAATATATGTTATTTTTGACTATTTCTTCTAAAAAATTATAGTTGGATTTTTTTTTAAAGCAATAATTACTATGGAAAAAATAATGTTGAAATAGGGTCGTTTTCAATTTTCAATTCCCTAAGGCTTCTAAACTACAAGTGATATTTACACGGCTTTTTCGCAAGAACATTGACAATTCATTGATCTTTAATCGTATTGTTTAAAAGTTAGTAAAATGGAAATTCGGTCTAATAAAGCATCAAAAAAACTGAATTTCCGCGAGCTCGGCCGTGCCCGGGCTGCGAGCTCAGTGTAAATCTAACCGTCGAAGGGGAAGGCTGTGTCACTTGCTCTCGCGATCCATCTAGTTACGGAAAATTGTTATAGTACCGGATCCCGCGGAGGTTCGATCTGTCTTCGTGCGTTTGAAGTGTTTTTTAAGAGAGTGTAGTTCGTTTTTTCACACGACTACGCTATGCGACATAACAAAAAGCACTCATTTTCATATAGAATTAAATTCAACTGCTTTTTTTCGTATTTAGGTATCTATTAATTTTAAGTACTTATAAAAATAATTGTCATTGCTTAGCATTCCCGAACACATTTGGATACTTAGATATTCTCAGTCATGGGCCCACACCAGACAGGATTCCCAGAAAATAACACTGTTGGTGTGGGTTTTAGGTCCCTTCTCTGTGTAATATTAGAGTACCTTAGGTATTTCGGTTAGTAAAAAAAATCTGATAATACAGATATTTAAGTATGATAACGTCTAATGATCTTTATGAATTCAACCCTAAGAGATATGAATATCGTAATGCAGAACAAGTATTGTTCGTTTGAATACCATTGTAATATTCGGTAAAACGCTAATTTACGAATACGAATATTTACATATTGTAAGTATTCACATTCGTTGCGTCACTAGTACAGGTACATGGCATATGATATAAAAATACATTATCAAAAATTACAATAATTTTCTAGTCCAAGAAGGCAAGTGATAATTTTGGCATGAGGGCTTATTTATGTAAATATAGTCAGAATACATATTTGTATCAATAAATTTCCCACTTCATATTTAAATCTAAATGAGCGTTAGTAATTATTGATATATCCGCCGGGCCTAGCTAGACATACCTAGCCTGGCCATAAGTTCTGTTCCAATTGTTTACCGTTTATAAAATAAAAACCTGATTTTTATTACATATCGTTTAAAAGACATATATTAATGATCGGATTACAGTTGAATTAATGAAAAAATATATAACTTTATTTAGACTCATCGTAAAAATGCCCGGACTTGATTTTTGACTAATGCTCAGAATTTTTCTCTCTAAGTTTGCCAGAGGGCAATGAAACGATCTTGGATCAAATTAATCGATCACGGAAGGAACGCCAAAACCCAAATAGCTTACGTAACCCAGACAACCGCTAAACTAAAGTAGAGCTGACACGTTTGCCGCATGTCAACCGATCTGCAGATCAAGAAATCTACACCCACCCAATAAAATTCGGCGTCACGGTAGATCACGATGGAGATGGTGGGACTACCTGGATGTATTACAAAAGGGTTGGACATTGCTGATCTAAATAAGGACGAGTGGAAAAAAGATAGAGGCCTTTACCCGACAAAGGGACGGCACAGGCTTATATGCATAATAATCTGAAAAAAAAAACTTTTGAGTCATGTATAAGTACATTCAGTTATCGAAAGCTTGTTGTTTATTAAATCTTTTATATATCCA
The DNA here is from genome assembly GCA_932273695.1 of Apotomis betuletana. Lineage (NCBI taxonomy): Eukaryota > Metazoa > Arthropoda > Insecta > Lepidoptera > Tortricidae > Apotomis > Apotomis betuletana. The sequence continues at coordinate 12,964,570 of OW026310.1, read as the reverse complement.
AATATCATAAACCCTCCATGATGCGTTCAAGAACGGCACATTATGACCACCATAAAAATAGACTGTTTTTTAGCACAAATTTCTTATTTCGATAGTATTATTTATTCAAATTTCGAACATCTCTGAAAAACAAAGAAATTTGATTTGACCTCTATTCTAATATCAATCGAGACGACGTTTAGTTCGAAATGAATTGTAAATTTTCAATCAAATTTGACAAATGTCACACGTAAGTAAGATATCGAACGATATGATAGTGAGGGCCGACTCTAGTTTGTCTCTGAATTAAAATAAAAACAATGACAGCTGCCAGAAAACTTCATTACCGCCATTATAAAAAAAAATGCCTTATTTCTTGCAAGAACAAAAATTATAATAATAATGTTACACATCTTACCGCCATTACCGGGTAATATTTGTTATAATGTGCGACTTCTGAATGCATCATGGAGGCTTATGATATGTGGCTAGATAAAGTAGTATTATGTAACTGTACATAATTAGGCATTAAAACACTCGTGTGATGTTATTATGAAACTTGCCTTCGGCTCGTTTCATAAACCCACACTCGTGTTTAATACCCTTCATTATGTGCAGTCACATGAAGTACTATTTATTGTATTCATATATCACATTACACCGGCAAAATATGTTATTACCTTCTTAAACTTCAAAACCTACCTTTTGCACTATAAAATGGTAAACATTTAAAACTAGCCTGGTTATGAATAACATTTTCCATCTTGAAATTTTATGCGAATGACCATTTTAATCTGCTAAATTTCATATATACTGATTAAAAGTGATAAACCTCATTATTTATAGATTTAGGTATTTTTACCGGAAAAATCGGAACCCATAGGATCATTTTGCTGACCGTCCGCCTTTCTGTCACGCCCCTTTATCTCGGTAACGCGTGTAGGTGTCGAGTTGAAATTAAAACCGTCTACACGTCGTACTTTGGTCTACAGTCCCTTGAAGCTGTAAAAAATCGAACTTCTAAGTTATCGTAAAAAAAAGATACGGCTCTTTATGCCGCAAAAAACGTATCTACGCTGGAAAGGAAAATTATCCAAGAGACACGGAGCCAACTTTACAGGAGATCTAAAAAACTGCGAACTTTTTCAAAAAAATAAAAAGTTATTAATTATTCTGTGGACCTACTTTTTAAATGAAGCATTTTATAATTATAAACAACATCATGTTCTCTACATGTCGCTTTTGTTATTTTGTCTATTAATGGAATATTTTAGGATTTAGCGTCGCTTACGCAAAATGGCCGACAAAATAGAATTAGGTAAAATTATCTAAACGACAAGTTTCCCGAGAAATTAGTCAGGTAAAATAGTATAATCTATTAGACAACAATCAACACAGTTAACAATATATTATGTGCATGCTAATTTTATAGTCAGGTAAATATATAAATGTGCATAAATCAGCATGATATAAATCAAGAAAAATTATCTAATCGCCTTTATAGGAAATATTTCAGACATGAAAAGCTATTTATCGTACAATAAAACCTCACGATTAATGTTTTAATTGGAGGAAAATATTTATTTTCAAACATTAAAATTAATGAAGTGACATTTAAAGTTCTGTAAGACAAAAACTTATGGTCCAACTACGCAAATACAAAAAAAAACTGCTTTAGAAATGTTAAAGATTTATTCATCAGATATCACGTGAAATTTCAATTTTATAAATTTTTATGTGTGATCCTGATCTGCTGAAAGATTTCCAGTAGTTCTAGACCAATGTATGGTAGCAAACGATAGCTATGACTAATGAGACCAGCACAAGAGTTCTCAAGACTGCAGTCACTCGGTACTCATTAAGGAATTTTAAATCACGAACTACGTGAAATTTCAAGTTTTACAATTGCAATGAGATAATATCCTATCCTAACAAGAATAACAAAACTACCTACAACTCTGTGTGGTATAAGTGACGTCTCGTAAGACACTGTTTGAGTGAGATGGCGTTTGGGTCCATCAAGCGAGTCCAAAGTAATGCCTTAGCGCCACAGACACAGATTTACACCGCAGGCCTAACGGCCTTTATAAATATGTTGAATTACTACTAAATGTGTGATATTTTATAAAACAGAACCGGTAAAGTTGTCTAACTACCAATTTAACGAAAACATTTGTTTTTTTAGTACATTCTATGCGACAAATACGACTCAATTGTCATTCAAGCAATTCAAGATAAGCGACAGTAGTCGATCAAAGTCATATCAGGTAAAAAAGGATAAGCGACAATGGTTTCATAGTATCAAAGCAGGTAAATTTGGATAAACGCCAATAGTTAAGATACGACAATCAGGTAATTTAATCTATGTTATTTTTTTTATAGAATCTTACATCGATTCTGTTTAATAATGTGGAAATACCACATTTTTACTTTTTGGCTAATGCGCATAAGCATTTTAAACACACATGATTTGACGACGCGTCTGGCTCGGTTTGTAGACACCTGCCTACTGTGCCGGCGGTCCCGGGTTCGAATCCCGGCCGGGCCAAATATTTGTGTGATGAACTCGAATATTTGTGCTTGGGTCATGGTTGTTCTATGTATTTAAGTATATATTTATCTATATAAGTACGTATATCGTCGTCTAGTACCCATAACACAACGCCCCCTGCCTGCTATACGGCCACATCTCAAAAAAACATTTTTTCGAGAAATCGCTTGTTTAAGTTTTGGCAGCGTAGTGCGTGATAGTAAAACGGGGCTTACTCCAAGAGTTTTCGGTCAATTCATTTTAAATTTAGCTTTTTTTATTCTACATGATATAACGCTTCTCATGAATACGTATTTTTTTTATAAAACGTGTATATTTTCTAAGATACGAGGCCTTTAAGATAGGTACTTGGAGTTGTGGCCGTATTGCAGAAACATTTTGTTGAAATTTTGAGATGCGTCCAAAACCGAACAAGTATTATTGGAAAATGGTAACATAAAAATTATTATGCAAACATTAAAATGATAAAAATACCTTTATTAATCAACTTTTGTTACAGTAACAACATCACTGAAAGCGATAATCAGTGCATGCAGCTTTAATAGCAACTTTCTAGATGCAGATATCGTCATCATTTTGCATATAATTAATGATTACCTGGTACCTTCTCTTAAAGGCACTTGTATCTTTAATTATCGTGTTAACATGTACCATACCTATATGGTATAATACCATATTATAACATGTACCATGTACAAGGAGGCCCCGTAGTTTTAGGTTTTAGCGTGGACTAGGTTCCCGTTGATATAAGTGTACTGTTTCCCAGAATTCTTCAACTTCTTTACAATATTTACCTTTTCATAGTGCAGGATAAGCTTTTCGTTTCTACTTTTAGGTTTAGCAATACTGGATGAAGACTGGTTCGAATCAAAGTCCCAATTTATGTGAGTCGGTATTAACAACGAATTTTTAGATCACCTTGCACCAACATGTAGGACATGGCTCTCACAGTTCTATTAAGACATAGTCTCGAATAATATAATTCTACCTAAGTTCAACTGCATACACTAAATTCGGGGAATGCCGGTAGACGCAACTAAGTACAGCAATGCATTGCTGTACTTAGTTGCGTCTACAAACTTTTGGACAGGCCAATCTACAATCAAATCAAACCTATAATTGACAAAATAATTCCTGTGGAGCAGGCTGGATTCCGTAGTGGTCCGAACTTCGTGGATCAGGTTATGTCGCTCACAACACACATAAAGACATGCTGGGTTTCAAAGGTAAGAGAAAACCGTGGCAGTCTATCGACCTTTCAGCTGCATTTGATACCGTATGGAGACAGGGGCTTATCTATAAGCTCATGACCGTAGTGCAGATGGTGGGACTAATCAACTCTATGCTCAGCAATAGGAAATTTATCGTCCACCTCGGAAACACCTCAGGCAAAGTCAGGAAGCTGAACAATGGACTACCGCAGGGATCGGTCCTGGTCCCGCTCCTGTTTAACCTAATAATCATATCGTGTGTGTATAGGTTGAACAGAAGTGGGGTCAGGACCGATTCCGAAAACAGAGAATCGGAAATTTATGTATGCTGATGGATGACATCGCCTTCACAAACGAGGATGGCAAATTTAAACCCTCGAAGAAAGCCCTTCCTTGCGATCTGGAATGTTTTGAGTAATACTTTAAAAAAATTGATACTGCAGCCCAATGCTAGTAAAACAGAAGATGCGACATTTCATTTCTGTAAGAAAAAAGCAAATTATGAGCCAAATATCTGCTTCAGAGAGACGGCGCTTAAATTAAATCCTACACCGAAGTACTTGGGTGTCACTCTAGACCGCAATCTTACCTATGCGCCACACATTAGTAAGTGAGGGAAGAAGCTACAGACGCGGAATAACATACTCCACAGAATAAGGGGAACTACTTGGGGAGCACCAGCTGACGTGCTACGCACTACCGGTCTTAGCCTAGTTTACTCCTTGGCAGAGAACTGCTTGCCAGTTTGGCTCAACAGCGCACATGTGCATCGGATAGATGTGCTAGACCAAACCATACGATGCATATTGGGAACCATCAAATGTACTCCTCTGGTTTGGCTGCCTGTGTTGAGTCATACAGCTCCCGCCCAACTAAGAAGACAACAGGCACTGGTCCACGAAGCACAAAAATTCGTGAATCGTCCCAATTTGCCCATCCATGTAGAGTTCGCAAACCTGCCGCCTCATCGGTTGAAGTCGAGGCACCCACCGTACAATAAAAGAACTTATAATTGTATAATATGAATGACTGTACCTACATAATACGCCATACGAATAAATAAAATAAATAATAAGTACTATGGGTACCCACTGTTGTGAAACAATCAAAATGACGTTTATTTCGCTGATATTAAAGGGATTCATCGTAATATCACATGAATTTACGTTATTCTTATAGGACGCAACTCAAAAAAAATATTATAAATGTATGCTATACAGCCACAACTGGCAAGTGGCTGTCTTGCAGGGAGTCAACTGACAATTTTTGGTCAGATCCATAAGGCCACTTGTGGAAAAAAGGCTTTTAAGGACACTTTTTCTTATGGCTCACGAAATAAGGTCATAAATTAAACTATCCTGACTACGAATCTGCAATAATCTAAAAAAAAAATTTTTTTGAGTTGTGGCCGTTTAGCAGGCAGGGGGCGACAAGCGTTCTCGAGCTTAATTTGGGACTAGATCGATTTGTGTGAGGTTGTCTGTTATTTATTTATTTATTTATTATTATTTATGACACAGAGGGCGCTCCAGTAGCGAAGAATTATGGAATCAAAGATTTAGTGTGATTGACGTAACGATATGATAGCACAGTTGGTAGAGCACTACGCCCGAAACTTAGGGTCGCAGGTTCGAGTCGTGCTTACATTGCAGTGGATCACATTCAATGTTTCTTTCATAATTTACCTTTATGTTAATTTTATCATAAAGACATAGGTAAAATGCCTCAAACGACATTAAAATATATTTTACGATCAGGTAAAAACAGTTAACCAACAAGTGCAAGGTTAGTTGCAATAAAGAAAAATTATCCAAGTTGTTTGATCTGTTTTGACAAATAAGTAACCACTCAATTGCTTCGAATTTTGAGTTGGACTCTATTTATATAATAAAATAAGAGCGGTGACAGGTAGCCGTAGTTACCAAAAGCAATCTAGTGGGTAAAAAAGCTCTAAGGTTCATTATTATCCAAAAAACTTTTTATGTAATCTCCATTTTGTAAAAAAAACCTCAAAAATCAAGTCGTTTAGTAGAAAAAAAAGTAGAGATTCTCTAAATCACCGACGGGATAAGCAACACAAAAGTCGTCAGACAAATGTATACGAGACCCAACCCATTCGATGCAGAAAAATCTGCCGATCCCAACAGTGTGTATAACAATATCCCCAAAAATGTCGCTTAGATAAGTTCTCCTTTCCAGCATCGGCATATTTTGACACTCAAGTAAATTAACATTTATAGGGTATCCATTGACCTTGAACATTGAAATTTGAATTCTTCTAGTAAAATATCGTCCATATCAACAAGTGTAGGGGAAAATCTGAGAACATTACTAATGTAGTCATAAAAAACTATCACTGTTTATAAGTAGGTAAAGGACGTAAATCCGTTTTCCAACGGTAAAGTTGAGTTTGTCGCTCTATTATTTATAGTTTATCTTTTCATTAGAGCAGCATGACCCGGGGGATAAAGCTGTGCCTTCACTACTATGTTAAAATATCGGTTCATCCGCTGGGTCACGATATGATTTATTTATTGAAAAACGATATTTTTTATTTCTGCATGATTTTACACGTATAATCAAGAGGCTTGTCGGCATTTTAACTATTTTTGGTAGGTACCTACACATACAAAAGAAAATAAAAAGTATTTTTCGATTCGAGACTTCTAAATGGCCAATTTCACTTATTTTTTTGGAAAATAGCTTTAACGCATTTTATTTTTAATATTCTACTGTAGTAGGTAAATAGATATTTAGTAATCCGAAATAATTATATCATTGTTTAAATGATTTATTTTACTTCGAGATTTTTCAATGCCTTTAAATAAGGTACTTATAAGGATTGTTGATCTTCAACTCACGCTCGGACTATGCGAGTGTATGAAGCTGCTTGGACGTCACTCAACGAGATAATGAACGAAGTAATGTTCCGGGGGCGCACGGTCGGCGGGGGGAATAACGTTAGGCTCCGCCCAGATCCTCAAGGACGTTGGGATTAGGAGTCGCCTTAAGACGGAAGAGATAAAAATGCTAACAATTTATATTTTCATAACAAAAAAAGAGCAAAATCGAACAACCGGCCATTGCTGTGAAGTTATCGATACCATTTCATAGACTATCGAAGCAGGCTATCTTCATTGTATCGTATAGGTAATCTGCAGTAGTTTACATGGTGAATATAGGGATGTCTACAGATAATAGCGTCACATGTTTTAGGTTCATTGGATTGCGTATAGGTCATTCATGTACGGTCAAGCTCAAAATAAGAACACAACTTTAGTAAAATAGCTTTAGTTGTATTACTAAAATGTTCTGCTACGGACTAAGATACTCTGTGATGAATGATTATATAATTATAAAACCAGCATATTTACATGGAAGTATATTATCTTTATATGAATCAGGCGAGCGAGCAAAGGGACCCCGTTCCCCGTTTCAGCTTGGACAAAAATGCTTTTGAATATCCTGTTCTTCAGACGTTCAGATATTTGGCTGTTCTTCTCTACAGACCGCAGTTCTCAACAGGTTGTCGTGAAATTTTGTGAACAGGCTCGACAATGACTATTTTCTTTCAAAATTACGGAGATATTTCAATGTCGTCTCGTATAGCCCAACAGCCTACGCCATATTGCGGATTCTTAGTGGTAGTCATTTATTTTACTGGCAACGGCAATTTTTTGGAATCTGACGTTGACAGTCAGTGAATGTCACTGAAGTAAACAAAGAGGATACAGGACTAAATATTCCGCAAATTTCAAGTACTTTTTGCATGATAAAGCCAAAACTAAGTAAGATAATTTATTATTATTTGTATTCATAGTTTAAGTAAGATAAGTAAGGGATAAGTTCAACCTTGTACACATGTATTGTTTTTGAGTTTTGTCAATATTGTTTTATGTGCAATAAATTGTTTACATACATACATAAAACTATCCTCACTGATGATCTCATAAAAACAAATCTTTGCTCGTAACGCAGGCTTTTAAAAAGCAGTTCCCATTTTTTAAAGTATCTTTTGGGAAAACCGCCTGAATGGTAAAAGAAACCCTACGTTAGAGTCGCCGCCATCATGGCATTCACCATTGTAATGCTCTGCATAAGCCAAGACCATTGTGATTGTAATGCGAGCAAAGGATACGGTAGCATAGCCATCTTTAACAATTTTTGTATTCATTTATAGCTGTAGGCTTTTTCGTATTGTGTGGATTTAAAAATGCGTGTATTTACGTATATTGTTAAATGGGTGTGTATTTTTTCAGTTTCATTTCACTGTGGATTAAGATTTACTAGGTACATTAATGTATTTTAAAGAATTCGATTCATCACTTCACGTGAATTATTCATTAGTGCAGTAATATGGTCACTGCAATCACGCATCGGAAAACGCAGCGTGAGTGCCAACAACAGGAACTGATGACCTGGAAAAGCTAGTTTTACCTTGTCATTACGTATTAACACTACATATTTACTTTATAGTAATTATTGTCTCAATGTAGAAAAAAACACAATAAGATCTGGTGGTTGGTGGATACCTGTGACATCCAACAAGTTTACATGCTCATAAGTTGTAACTACTCCACGATCCCTAATGTGGCCAAGAATTCACGTGACCCTGCTCTCAATAATTTATATTTGGCATAACCAAGTCACTTTCAGTTCCTTTTATGGCCTTTACTTTCATCCGTACTTTCATAGTCATCATAATCATCAACCAATAGTCGAGCCTTGGAAAAAGTTTCGGTCGCCCTCTTTGCGATCTCTACAAAGATCAGAATGTCGGTTCATTTCAGTGAGGGCCTCCCCACGCTGCATATGTCCATACCTGCGTGGTTGCCACTCAAGGACCTCAACGGCCAGTCACTGTACCTTCCAAACCTACCCGAACCCGCGATATACGTATCGCAATAAATTCCGAACACCCTTGCAAATTTTGCGTAAACTACGAATAAAATCACTTGATGTGCGGGCGTCCCGCATCTGTAGAGGATTGTTGTTTTTATTTACATAGCAATTTATGCTAAATATCTGATATATTTGGGTTCAGACGATCGGCCCAAAGACATTTGTATGTAAACCGGGATGTCACGTGTCCCGCCATTCCTGTTGACCTTTCCCTTTTGATTTATCCATAATGGTAACCGAATCCCTGGTGCCCTACATTTTATTTATGGCCTCTAGGCATACTTTGACGAATGTCGCAACATTTTTTAGCACTAAAAATAAATCTTAATGTGCTTAATACCTCAAAAGACTGAAGTTGATGTTTAAGACGATGTTATTTGTCTTTTCTTCAAAATTATCTGCTGCCAATTTAAAACCAAAAAACATTTTTTTGGGATTTATCAATCAGGTGCATAGTCACACTTTGAAATCAAAAGTAAATAAGAGAAATATGTTGTCATTATATTTGTCTTGCGAGGCTTTGGTATGCATTTATATTTTACTTACAAACATAATATGTATAAGAGTCGTAACATAATTAAGCGTGAAGAGGAACATAACCAATTATTTTATAAATCAGGGCTCTAATTAGAAAAACTCTAAGTTGAGAACGGAGAAAAAATCCCCAAAGCAGTTAAGCTGAAAATAAAAGATTCATGAAAATGACTAGTATTAAAGAACGTCTGCCGAAGAAAGAGGGAATTAATGACAAAGAGAAAATACGAGTCCTGACTTAAACACAAAGACCTACCGGCAGCAATCACAGTGAAAGTAGTAATCAGGGGGGGTATTCGACCAATTTAAGAGATATAATGGAGATCTCTCCTTTTCATCGCCATCCGTCACTTTTGACGTGTGCCTACTTGACAAGTGGCGATATCCCTAGAATATCGCAACTTCATCAATTCGGACGCGCTAAATTTTCGTTTCCTTTGTATGTGACGGCATAAATAACAGGCGCATACTTTAAATTGACCGCGTAGTGCGTGAAATTAGTCCGTTACGTTTCATTCAAAACAGAAATTCATATGCATGAATAACATTTTTGACAATCATTATCGCCTTCGTATTTCCAATTCTTCTTCGCCCCTGGGGGGGTATTCAACCAATTTAAGAGATATAATGGAGATCTCTCCTTTTCATCGCCATCCGTCACTTTTGACGTGTGCCTACTTGACAAGTGGCGATATCCCTAGAACATCGCAACTTCGTCAATTCGGACGCGCAAAATTTTCGCTTTATTTGTATGTGATGGCATAAATAACAGGCGCATACATTTTAAGTTCATCGCATTTAAATGACAGTTCAGCGATATAACAGTTATCTAATAGAGATGTGACGTTTGGCGTTCACTCAAACGGCATTCTCGAATTGGGCCCCTGGGGCCCTGGGGCCCAATTCGAGAATGCCGTTTGAGATATCGCTAAACGTCACATCTCTATTAGATAACTGTTATATCGCCGTTGAACTGTCATTTAAATGCGATGAACTTAAAAGTGACATATCTCATCTCAATTTTGGAAATACGAAGGCGATAATGATTGTCAAAAATGTTATTCATGTATATAAATTTCTGTTTTGAACGAAACGTAACGGACCAATTTCACGTACTATGCGGTCAATTTAAAGTATGCGCCTGTTATTTATGCCGTCACATACCTACAAAGGAAACGAAAATTTTGCGCGTCCGAATTGACGAAGTTGCGATATCGCCACTTGTCAAGTAGGCACACGTCAAAAGTGACGGATGGCGATGAAAATGAGAGATCTCCATTATATCTCTAAAATTGGTCGAATACCCCCCCTGTATTTGGGACCATAGGTAAATAATATCTCCATAAAAATGCGGTTCATTGGCTCAATCATCTATAACTATATCCCGTACTTACTTATACGCAACAAAGATTATTTTGCATAAACCAACTCATATTTCTAAAGTAGCATAGGAAGATTTAAATTACTGGATAATATTAAATTTGTTATTCTGCATAATTGCGTCCTGCGGACCATTACGAGTACGGACATGTTTATCACGCAAAAGATAAATTAAACTTTGCATCACGCTCGCACTTATAGATATAAGATATACGTGTAAAGTGACAGACACTTTGTACTAAAATTCAATTCATTAAAATGACTCGTATAACCCTCGTCTATCGTAATAGTTTATCAGCGAAAAGTCAACTACAACATACTATAATCTATAATACACAAACTAATATACAGCAAAAAGCAATACTATATTTTTTTTTTCCTTGTGGCTTTCACTTCTTGCTCTCAGCAAGAGGTTATTATCGGTGTAGTTTATGCAATAACGATTGACACTGTCAATCGTAACATAACATAAAGCAGAGTAGAAGGTAGCTCAAAGCATATCATTATAATTATGCATGTTATCCAAACATGCGAACTACATTGGGTGTGCGTAGCCTCGGGTATAATTCAAACGCCCAATTAATAGTTGATTAAGGCGACGGGTAAATGCGAAACTCGATGTTTTTCTTATACCTTCATAATCTGATATTTTTTAACACCTTTAATATTTATTAAATCACTATATACAATTTGTTCACTGTAGTTTACCTTACAAAACTTGTTCACGTCAAAAGCGGTCACAATAGTTTTGGACAAGTTTTTAGAGACAACTAAAGAACAAGAAATTGTGTATAATGATTTAATAAACACTAAAAGGGTCATTGTCAGTTCAAAAAACAAAATTTGTCCCTTTGGTGGTCAAAAGTTAGGAGCTTGTATGGATCTAGGTTATGTTGCTATTACACCGGATTATAGAAGAGGAAAAGTTCTTTATTCTCACGGGCATTTAAACAAAAAATTAGGACCTGGGACCTAATTCGAGATTGACATTTGAGTGATCGCCAAACGTCAAATCTCTATTAGATAACAGTTATATCGCCATTGAACTGTCATTTAAATGCGATGAGCTTAAAAGTGACATATCTCATCTCAATTTTGGAAATACGAAGGCGATAATGATTGTCAAAAATGTTATTCATGTATATAAACTTCTGTTTTGAACGAAACGTAGCGGACCAATTTCACGTACTACGCGGTCAATTTAAAGTATGCGCCTGTTATTTATGCCGTCACAAACAAAGGAAACGAACATTTTGCGCGTCCGAATTGACGAAGTTGCGATGTTCTAGGGATATCGCCACTTGTCAAGTAGGCACACGTCAAAAGTGACGGATGGCGATGAAAAGGAGAGATCTCCATTATATCTCTAAAGTTGGTCAAATACCCCCCCTGATTACTACTTTCACTGTGAACGCTGCCGGTAGGTCAGTTAGCTCAATAAAGAAAAAGAAACATGTTCCCATCATTTTATTAAAACTGTTTGTTTACACGTTTTTTCTTTGTAGCCCAGTAAAAAACGACACTCAAAAAGACTAAAATTGCAAAAGCATGATGCAGTTGTGGATTGTTCATTATGTTTTAAGGATCAGTATATTGGGGCAGTGTTCATCGAAATATGCAACTTCCAAATACTGGTGCACATCACGTGAAAAACTACGTTAGACTTTTTTCACGTTAGCTTCAAAAGTTGTTAACTACCTATGGATTTTTGATCAACTTCGGAGAATATACGGTGCGATGAGGTGTGATAAGAATCAACGAGGTTGTGTAACTAAGCACGATAATGATTGACAGTTGAACATTTTCAGATTATTCAGCGTCTATTTTAAGTTGAAAGTACTGACTAGAATATATATACTGTGGTCTCACCAGGAGTTAAACGCGGCCTGTATTTACGTCGCTTCTGCTCATTAATCAAAGTTTTTTGAGCATCCCTAGGCTTAGACAAATATGCCTTGTGTACTTATTTGAGTGGCTGATATATTTAGTGGTATAACTTCTCTATACTTTTCGAACTAATAACGTTTTGGAGATATTAAATTGGCTGTAAGATGTCCAGCTTCATATAATAGTACTGTAACTACCGTATTTTAAAAAGTGGTTACTTGTTTAAATAATAACGCTAGTCCTCTATATTTCTAGTAAAAAAAAACATAAACAGGCATATTTAGACTTATCATAGCACGGTAGGACGTTAGGGAGCTATGGAGTCGATATCAACATTAAAATGTAATTTATACTCATATTGTTTACAAAATGAAAGCATTTACGTATGATATTCGCGCATTATAGTTAAATATTTTACAGATTAGGTATCTGAACCTCCTATATATGTTTTGCGTACCGTGACAGGCAAGTAATTAATTTCGTTCACTCCATTTGGTCAGCTCTCATGAATTTTACCAGATACTATTATTATTTATACAAGCCTTAATAGCAGTGCCATCTGTCGGCTCTACGATGCTACACGGCGGACAATGTGTAGCTGAACGAGTGCGGTCTGAACGCAGTCCGTGGTTTCAGAAGCTAGGATACTTCAGTTCCAGATTTTATTCTGAAAATTCGAAAGAGGTCGCTACGAGTAACAAAGCTGACTGACCTAAACGTATTATTAGGGTGTGTTCTCACTTAGTGTACTGAAAGAAAATTATTTTGTACAGAACACTAACGGTTAGTGTTGTGGCTTTTATTTGAAGATAGCTCGCTTGTTCAGAACACTATGTGAAAACGCAATATTAGACGACTGTATCATCGAATGACGCTGTCTGTTAGTTTTATACGTAAATACTGTCCATTATATATTATGATCTGTTTATTTATAAAGGAACCCCGTTTTAAAAATCGTAATTATTCTAATTTGTTCCTGATAAGGGTTTCATAAAGTAAAATATTTTACTTCAAAGTGTCTGCTGCTTCTCTAAGTGATATTTTTTGTATTACAAATATAAAGAAAACTAAACATTTGTTTTCATTATCTACCCACTAGTTTTTAAAAAGAAAAAGAGACCATATTTTTACTATTAAATAAAATTGTGGCCTCGGTTCTAGTCTGAGGTCCAAGCTTTAGTAGAAAAATAAAAAAATAGAACTTGTTTACAACTGGCGAACGAACGTCGGCACAAACTTTCACGCTTACAACATCTGGGGGCACGGCAGTGCCAAGACAAGAAAAGAAACAAAGACAGGGCACTTCCTACCTTTTCTCGAGTTTTTATTAAATTAAAATCAGGATTAGATTCAGTATTAATTAAATATTTTTTTATACTGAATATTTCTTACACCATTGTTTATTCTGCGTATTTATGTATTTATGAATGACAACGTTCTACACAGACACCAGGCAATGATAGCGGTGTTGTGTTAGAATTATAGTAGATTGTTCAACAAGGGACTAAAATAAGCCATAATGACACGAGATGTTTTAGCCACCCGAGCTAAGCGAGGGTGGCTAATAGTTCGAGTGTCATTATGGTTGTTTAGTCTCGCGTTAAACACTCTACTTTTCACTTTGAATGCGAGGAAAATAAACGACGTTCAATATATAATTACGATATTTATTATAACAAAGTTTCTTACAATTACGTAGTACAGCCGTTAATCTAACCTCAGAAAAATTGAAAGGGAAATTTGTACAATTCTTTACATTTAAATTTATGATTTTCCCCTGTAAATTAAACAGGGTCAGCGTGGTTTCTAATTGAGAAGTATGTTCAATATTTTCACTCGAAGTCGAAGTAAAAGTTGGAGAGAATGGAGAGTATAGTAGAGACGTAGACCTTTTCTCAAAAAGGTTGCCGATGGTCATTTCATTCGGCTCATTCTCATCCCGCGATGTTGATGGGCGTGGGTCAAATGTTGGTTGTGATTTCTGCTTTGAACATATTTTAATTCCTTCAATATAGTACTAGCGACCCGCCCCGGCTTCGCACGGGTGCAATGCTGATAAATTATGCATGTATTATACATATAAACCTTCCTCTTGAATCACTCTATCTATTAAAAAAACTGCATCAAAATCCGTTGCGTAGTTTTAAAGATTTAAGCATACAAAGGGACATAGGGACAGAGAAAGCGACTTTGTTTAATACTATGTAGTGACTTCGATAGATATTGTATTTATTTTGGATTGACTCCTCTATATAGCCTTTAGCTTTATTCTTCTTCATTGGAAGATTATGATTAGGTACATATTTTGTCCGTAATTTATAAAGTGACACAATTAATTGGTATAATTGGTGATTACAATTCAAGCTTAATACAAGTAATGGACATCTACTCATTCAACATTCTAATAGAAAAAAAAAATGTTCCGTGGTTTTTTCCTTTTTTTTGTAAAGTGACGCTTTAAGTGCTTGCATATTTAGCCAACAGATTCAAACTTGAAAACTATTTCATTTAAGACTAATATGGACTTATGGACCATTCATGATAAAATTACATTCGTATTTGTAATAATTAATCGTGTTTCATGAAATAAAATCTTTAGTTTTTAATATTTTTGAGCAGTTGTAATTTTGAGGTTATTTTCACGCACCAAAAAGTTTGTATACCTATCACTGAAAATGGCTATAAACCTCCATTCACAAACGTCGTGATTGGCTGTTTAGGGGTTTTCAAAGTAAATTAAAACAATTTTACTTTAATCCCTAGAGATGAATAAGGAGCTTTAGTCCCGATATGCAGAGACTAAAGTAAAATCCACAGACCTACGGACTAAATTGACAAGTCATTATGAACAAATGTTGCCACAGTTTGGCCAGTGTCGTTCTCATCGATATTAAAATTATTGTTACATCGTAGGTTTAAGGTCCACCCAGACGGGACAATCAAATTGGCAATTTGATCGGCTAATCTATATAAAGCCTGACCAGAAATATATGAGGATGCGCCATATTGCGGAATTTCACTGGAACTAATTTCTTACACTGGCAATGATTTTATGATGGTTTGTCAACAATGTCAATGTCATTCGTGGTGCTTTCTTTAAAAGACAAATATTTAAAATTATCCAAAGAAAATGCCGAAAACCATTCACAGTCGTGAACGTAAGATTATAAATAAAGTGTACAGGTGTTTACTAAACGAAAAACAGTCAGGAAAAGAGTGCATTCCATTAAATTATATTACGAGGTTAACATAGTGGAACTGACAGGTATTTAAACTAATGTCATTATAGTGGGTTGCGATTGGTCGCAAAATTGTTGCCATATAAATCTTATAAATAGCGCCCTCTTGACAATCCTCATATATTTCTGGTCAGGCTTTACCAACATTTTCCAATGATTTTGACCATGGTCCATCTTTTTAACAAAAAAAGCGGGTATCTTCAGAAATAGTTGACCGCTGTTTACAAACTACTTTTATGTATCTAACGATATACGTTATCATTGCTATTACGAGTGTTTATTGAAATTGTTACGTGTTATTATGGATTCGCAAGATTCGGGACCAGAGCCATGTTCATCAAAATGTTCGCCTCCGACAAAAAGGCGAAAAAAATCTATTAGTGAAACTGAAAAAGAGACGATTCATCAAATTTACGTTTATATTTATAATGAGATGGTAGACAGATTGCAGGACGAACAAGATATCCCAGAGGACATTCATGTCAATAAAAACGAGTGTGTCATGAAAACATCCGAAATTCTTGGTATTTCAAGAAGTTCAGTTTTTAAACTTTTGAAGGAATACAAAGAACAAGAGAAGTTTACAAAATGTTACAACTCTACCATTTAGTGGACAATGTTTCGGATCGTTTTATTTTAAATGTAACTGATGATGATGATGAAGATGACGAAATAACGGAGCCTGGGAATGAATAATATTTCATAATAAAGACTAGTTATCGTCGGACAAGGTGTTTTATTTTTACCTACAGGCTCGGAAACCTTTTTATGCTTTAAAACTAGTGGGTAAAAACGCATTTTATCCATCCACTACCTGGAAAATGAAACAAACCAAAATTTGTACCTCTTATTTGAAACTAATATACTTATTTTTGATTTAAACTAGTCTGTTATTTGTACTTTACAACTTGTCGATATATTGTTATCGACATATACCCTTCACTATTTTTATTTTCCTGTTCCTGGTATCATTTTACCTGTCAGTCATTTGTCAATTTAGTCCGTAGGTCTGTGGATTTTAGTTTAAAGTAACATTTTAAGAGCATGAGAAGTGAAAAAGATTTTAACGAAACGTTTTAACATTGGAAATGTTTTTTCGATCGCGTTGGTAGGGGACCGTTTTCAGCGAAAGTGCGACATCGCTCTGGCGTCGTCAATTTTGGGGCTACGCGGGTCAATGGGGTATCAAAAGACGTGTCTTGACGAGATCTACAAGATGGTGTAAAAAAAAGTTGAAAAAGTCAAATACTTTTTCGAAAAAGTGCAAAAATGTCGAAAAATTACGTGATTATTTTGCGACTTCTCAACTTAAATCGACGATATCTCAAAAACGAAAAGCGATATCGAAAAAATTAAAAAAAGCACTCGGGGTATTGAGTTGGGCTACAGTTTGCAAAAAACGGAACTTTACTATCTGTAATGGAGTTGGAGAAAGCTTTACCTTTATGTGGCGGAGTTTTCGCGGCGTGCGGCGCGCGCGTATACTATAGTGAGTTTCGTGTACTAGTAAGTTTAATATTTTTTTAGTTAAGTTGTAAACCTTGATGTTTTTAGATGTTTGTAATAAAGTAAGAAAAAAAAATATATAATGTATACAATAAAATACTTTTATGTAAAAAAAATTTATTTCTTTGTTTCTCTATTTGCTATACAATCTACTACCTATGTATCATACAATCTCGTGCCCTTCTAGTACTTTGAAAATGAATCGTATAAATTAAACAAATAGTACATTACATCATAGGCCGGGAAAATGAGTAGGTATATACGGCCGAGCGAGCGTGCGAGCGAGGCCGGATAGTGATACGAGGCCGGGAATCCGTTTTCACGACGAGGCATGTATAGTGCTTTTCTCAAACATACAATGAAATAAAAAAATATACTTCAAAGAACAACATTTTATTAATTGACAAATAGGACATTTTAGTCTAACAACCAACTGCAACCTTTAAAAACAAAACCTGCTTTTTGTCAAACCAGCCAGCTGTGTGAATGACCTTGTTGTTGAAACCAAAAAAAAGTTACTTTGCAGGCCTAGGCCTAGGCCTGAAAAGCAGTATGAAATCCCTTTACAGTCCCCTCGAGTTGTTGCGCCCAAAAAGCGATACTTCCGAGCCTATTATAAGGAACGTAAAGACAATATTTCATTGCATGTTTGAGAAAACAAAATTTACTCTGCCTACTACGTGGCGATGGCGTGATGAAGCAAATATTAATTTTCTACTTATTTTATTATCACTGTGACACGTGCGACAGGCTCTGTACCACCCTTTTCATAGTCAATTTTTGTATTATTGCTCGTAAGCGGCACTATCTACTCACTTTCTTCGAATTTTGAGTTGCACTCTATTTATATAATAAAATAAAAGCGTTGACAGGTAGCCGTAGTTACCAAAAGCAATTGAGTGGCTATAAACAATGAAGTCCTATTTTTTTCATGGTCTCAACTTATTTTAACAATATAATTACTATTGCTTCATGACTCCACTAATTCCACTATCCTTTATCTTATTTTATACGTAGAGAACGAGAACTTACCTATAGACTGTTTTTTTCATTTGTTACAAGATAAATTGTTTGACACATGAAGTAGAAAGTTCCTTCAACTAAAAAATTATGATTATTATTTCTATACTTCGTCTTCTCGAACGTAGGAATAGCGTGGCTTGGGTAATGCTGATGATTCCACATCTGGCGGACGAAAGCGTGTGTGCAAAAGGCGAAAAAAAGGCTGAGCTTTGTAAAAGGGCGTAGTCCGTTTATAAAAAATAACGGTACTCGCCGGTACCTGCTACTAACCCTTGTGTTTCTCTTGCGCAAAGTGTTGTTTCCATTATAGTTTGCCCTATCTAAGTGCATTTCCAATGTACCAGAAGGTCGTGAAAGGCACGAGATCTGTGAATTTTATAAAGGTGTATATGTTTACATAGTTTGTTATTCATTTATAAATAAGGTATTTCGAGGCGATATCGTCTATGAGGACAAAGTGCGTCCTTTGGTGACAGGAAAGCAACACTTTAAAACGTTTGGTAGCGGTTAATCACAAGAGCAGTGTTACGGACAGCTAGGCAAAGCTAGGTATTTTATAAATAAATAATAATGTTTGTAAACGGTTAGGCGAAATTAATATTAAGATAAATAAATAATATATTTCTTGGGTTCCTAAATGCCCTTAAAAGCGGCTATACTATGTGTATAACACTTATTTTCCTGAAATAATTCACTGTAAGAGAGCTCCCAAGTACTATGTAGAATAGTTAAAAGACCACGGCGTCTTAAAAGGAAACAAGTACGACTCATCGTGGTAATTTCCACTCGCAGCGTGAGACAAAGGAATCATGTTTGTTTACATTGGATGTAAAACTTAAGGATAAAAATTAGAATATCCTGAAACTTTGTAGTAATGTTCCTCATGAACATATATGTAAAATCACTTAACATTATACCGGCCGCAACTTGCTGCGAGCATGGCAAACAAAGAAATAACACGACGCGCCGAGCGCGGCGCGATATGAGGGACAAGAAAGGTGTAGATCTCGACCCGTGTGAGCGAGACGGCCTCTGAGTCGAGACAAAGAAATGATGTGAATTTTATATAATTGTAATTAAATGGGAGCTCTCACATCAAAACCACATATAGATTTGTGTTGTATAAGTAAGCCTTATTATTGACTATAAGTCAGATTTAAGATAAATATTGTGATTTATGTATGATTTAGTAAAATGTAACAGAGCGGGCGTCCCTCTAAGCATGTAAACAAACCTTGAACAGATCAAATAAAAGGGCGCCCATTTTTCCACAAATTTGTAGTACAACTTTAGTCTGCGTAGAGTTACGACTCCGTAGTAGTACAACTCAAGTACATCTGCAGTAAACATCGAGTCCACACTCTGTTTCTCAGTGCGTAGATCAGCGATCCGCCAGTACTTCAGTTTCAAGTCTCTTACTTCCGTGTATTACCATCTTGTTAGTCAGTAGTGCGTAGGATTAGATAAAGGACTACATTAGTTAAGGTTTTAATTGTAAATTCAAGTGTTAATTTGTGTGTTAAATTTAATTGTGCTCCGATCTTTAATTGTGTTAATTTGTTTTTGTGTTAAATATATATCGTTTTCGTTACCCTTGTATTTCTTTACATCGTTCTACAACTGAGCTATCGTAGATGTCAGTGTTGGGACCCGGCCGACGAGGCATTCCTAACAAGCAGAAAACAAACCATTATATCATTTGGAACGATCTAGATGCGTCGTGTAATCAAATGCATCTGGCTATTTTGATCCGACCTCAACGTTCAGTTGCGTGGCATAATTTCGTTACTATTATCTACACTTATCTTATTGTTACATAGCTTTAATAATAATCATGAAGTAGTTAACAAGATTGGAGTTTTTAAAATGAAAAGTTAGTTTATGTGAGACGAAACATGTTCCGAAGTCAGTGGTTGATATTTTCAATTTGTTGTTTATCTTTTGGTAAACCTCAAAAAAATATCGGTAAGTGGTGTGCTTGTAATTGGATACATTTAATTTCATTGTTTTAATAAAACAGATAAAAACGGTTAATTGATTTTTGATAATTGATATCTTCTCGTCTCTTTGATATTTACATAAGTCGCGTCGTACAGCTTATCTTTTTGTTAGAGAAATGTTCATAGTTCGTACGGAACCGCTGATGCGCGCGTGAGTCCGACTGGCACTTGAACCGGGTTTTTTGAAATAATCCTCAAATATTTCAGTTTATTTTTATAAAATGCGTACTTGAAAAAAATGTCGGGAAAAACGTTAAAACCGCCACTTTATTTCTCATTTTTGAGCTTTTGACAGACCTATATCTGTCACGTTAGTTAGCCAGTGGCCCGGGGCCCCCAAGATTTTAGGTCATATAGGGCATCCTTGAGGGCAGAGAAGCCCCTATAGGCCCTGGGTTGCCCTGAGACAAACCTCGAACTGACTGGCCTCGCACTGGGGGCCCAATCTTTTTTTCCGCCGGGGCCCTTATTTACCTACCAAGCTACGCCATTGCAGATTGCTAGTTGTTGTTGTTGTTGTCGTCCTAAGGCACCCCGGAGGTGCAGAGGGCCTTTATCAGCTCACACCGCGCCTTACAATCCTAAGTAACTTTTCTGATATTGATAGTTACACCTACCTAAATAATAAAATCATTTTACGCAGGTGCCATTTGCGATGATGGCGGTTTTGTGTTAGAGGCCGCCTTCACCGTGGCGGTGGAGGCCGTTTCAAGCGAAGAAGACCCGTACGAGGCCAAAGTGGAACGGACGACGCCAGGAGATGTCCTCGAGGCCCACAATGCCATGTGTACAGTTTTGGAGGTAACATTTTATTTGTTAGAGGCTGTTTTTACGATAGAAGTCCCGTACAAAGCCGAAGCCGAACGGACGACGCTGGGAGATACTTGAGGCCCCCAATGCCATGTGTAATAGTAATAGTGTATTAGAGGCTGCTGTTACTGTGGCTGTGGAGGCCGTTTCAAGCGAAGAAAACCCATAGAAGGCTAAAGTGCGGTGACATCGAAAGACAAAAGACAACAAAGTTCAGTTTTATCACCAAAAATACTTAAGTATGTTACTAAAATATGCTTTCTACAATATACAACATAATAATATACTAAACAGATTGTTGGCGAAAAAAGCGCTCTTTAATATTCATTTAAACGAGATCCCGAAAAATGCATAACTACCTAGAGACTTTAAAAGCCTAAAAGCCTTGTCAGCAGTATTTTCAGTCCAATTTAGTCATTAAAAAGTATTGTTTAATATTTTTCAGGGAAATGTGTTTGGTGTTTTCGGTCCAACAAACGAAATCTCGCTTAAACACGTTCAGTCTATAGCTGATTTCTTTGAAGTGCCTCAGATATTGGTGGAACAGTCTGTGGCACAGACTCGGAACTGGTCAGCGATCAATTTGTTTCCAAATCATGTGGCATACTCGCAGGTACGTTATAGTGCGAATCATACGGACTTTAGGGCATAGCCGTCTTACCGGTTTAAACCACAATGGACATAGGTCGGGTGCATACTCTTTATATATTATTGAATAAGTTTTACGGCGCAGTATGTAGTGCACCTGCCTACTGAACCGGCGGTCCTGGGTTCGAATCCCGGCCTGGTCAAATATTTGTGTGATGAACTCAAATATTAGTTCCTGGGTTATGGATGTTATCTATATTATGTAGGTATTTATATTTATTATGTATATCGTCCTCTATAAGCCAGTAGGTATAAGCTTTCCTTAGTTTGGGACTTATGTAGTAGATAGCCTTTACCTTAGGATTCAGTAACAAAATTTTAATTTAAAGTCCTCATCCATGGTCTTCACAGGAAAAAATCTGTATATATGATCCGTAAACTTATTCGTTTCACTTTTAAATACCTTAATGTGCACTACTTTTTATAGCTTTTATATAGTTAAATATAATATTTATGAACCATAATTATAACACACTTTTCGTTTATTACAGGTTTTCGCTGACATAATTGACAATAAAGCTTGGGAAGAGTTTACTATAATTTACGAAGGAGCCGAACTTTTGCCATTTTTTGACAGCATCCTGGCTCTGCAAGATCTGGAGACTGGCAAAGACGTTTTGATGACTGTTGTGCAATTACCAGATGGTGGTGATTTTAGGTAAGTATTTATTCTTCGGTTATTTATATTTATGATTTCATATTAGTTTTACATGTAGTACTAGTATAGATACGCGCCGCCGCTGCCTCGACGACTTCTCCCAGCAAGCTGGTGTCGCGTGGTGGCGACTGGCTGCCGATAGAGAGATGTGGAACGCGATGTAGGAGGCCTTTTGGATGCCAATAAATGGCTTTTTCTCAAGCATGCAATAAAATGTCGTCATAACGTGCGTTATAACAGACTTCGAAGTATCACGTTTCGGGTGGAACAGTTCGAGAAAACTGTAAAGGAACTTCATACAAAATTGAAGGTATAGACCGGGAAGTAATGTTGTTTTAAACATGGCGTCTGTGTTCCTCAACAGTCTAAACAGCTGAATTATATTTTTTTTGAGTGGTTTTTTTTTTATTTCATTGCATATGTTTGAGAAAAGCACTATACATGTCTTAGCCATGAAAAGGGCTTGCCAGCTTCGTATCACTACCCGGCCTCTCTACGGTCAGCCGTCTATACCTACTCACCCGGCAAGCCCTTCTTTCCCGGCGTCTGCAGTAATGTACTATATGATCATTATACACCAACATAAATTAAATTAAAAGGGGACGTGGAAGGTTGCCGACCAGCTGTACCGATAAAATGAATGAAGCGTCTCAGTCAAAAATGCAGGCGTTTTTTTTGTTGCCAGAGAACCAATGGGCCTCGAAGGCTTTCTTACATAAAACGACTATCGCAAGTGGTCCTCACTCCCAGACATAAACATGGCCTTGATGGTTACGATGAAGAAGAAGACGAAGTCGAAATAAAATTAAGCCCATGAGGGCTACTCCTATGTTCGAATTTCAACCGTCTTATAGTGTCCCTCTCAATGTCCTGTCAAAGTATATTTGGGTGAGCGGGACAGCACTACATTACTATGGTCGAATTTCGAACATTGGAGTAGTCCTTTAACAGCTGAAGGATTTATTTAAAATTGCCTATTACTAATACTGATATTTTTTAGGTCCCATTTACAAGCGATAAAAAAATCTGGATCTTTGAATTACCTAATCAACTGTCGATTAGAAACTTTACCAGAATTTCTACTACAGGCGCAACAGGTGGGCATAATGTCGGATGAACACAGCTATGTCATAATGAATCCGGATTTTCAAACAGTCGATTTAGAGCCTTTTAAATATGGAGGTTCAAATATAACAGGTACAGTCAGAAATTTTTCCCTACACAAAATTACGTTCTTACAGGAGGATGATGTGGGTAAATTAACATTTATTTTACTGTGGTATTGATACAAAGATCAAAACCAAAAATTAAATAACTTTCTAAATCAATACAGGGATAGGGAAATTGAAAACGTTCCTTCAATTGACTGTGCGTCTTTGGTCGAGTGGATGAGACATTTGGACCGAGTTCTATCCCTGCCCGTCTAGCACAACTAGGCTTCGCGTCTCTTGTCGCGCGACATAGCATCGTCCGTCACTCTCTACTAGTTCTGCGAAGAAAGAGATAAGTAGTATTTCTCGCGCCAGAAAGAGTCGCGTCACCGTTGGGCTAGAGGTGCTGGCGTGACCCACGGGTGAACGCAGTTATTATACTTTCCACTTTGTTTTTTTTTTCTGTGTCACCATCACTACATAGTATAAAATGAAGTCGCTCCCTGCTGTCTGTCTGTCTGTCCCTATGTATGCTTAGATCTTTAAAACTACGCAACGGATTTTGATGCGGTTTTTTTAAATAGATAGTGATTCAAGAGGAAGGTTTATATGTATAATACATGCATAATTTATCAGCATTGCACCCGTGCAAAGACGGGGCGGGTCGCTAGTTAACTATATACTCACTTTTAACGATATTCATATACTTCACACCACGTAACTAAGTGGACGTTTCTGTAAACAGCGTCCCAGTAATTGTTTTTAGATGTCAAAGGAAAAGTTACGCCCGGTATTCTATTTTCCGTTAAACAGGATGTATATTAAATTGAATATCAGCCTAGCGAAAACTCGTTGTATGTGATGTAGAGATTATGTAATACGCATTGTGATGCAGATATTAAGTAGGATGCCTTGGTAACGAGTACAGGATCTTTTTTACGCTAATCGCGATGTAATTCTGTCTTAAAAGGTTTCCTTATTTTCAAGACTGGCGTTGTCATTAAGCGCGGGTAAACAAACATATTATAGTGCAACTGCAGTGCAGACATTGAGCCGACGTCCTGGGTTCGAATCCCGGCAAGACCTTATGTTTGTGTGATAAACTCAAATATTTTGTTGCCGGCTCATGGGTGTTATAGGGTAAGCAATCCCTGCATGTTATATAAATCTTTATCCGAAATAAAATATTTTGAATTGAATAAGAAAACAAGGTCTGACACTCCGGCTAGTGAGACTTTCTACGTCACTGATTGGTTGCCGCTTTATGATAGTAAAATAATTATAAGGAAAAAAATGGTTGCCGCCAGTCGTACAAAAAAAATGATTGTGTTAATTTTAAATTTTGTCGTAATAATTGATTTAAAACACTCACGATTTTATGAGATTCGTAGAGGTTACAAGGGAATCGAGGAGTATTATGATATGATAGACCACTAGCAACACAGAAACGGATTAAAAGAACCAACCAACTAATCATAGCGTGATAACGTCGAAAGTACGGTCTGTCATTCCGGAATAGCATACCTTGTTTTTTTATACTTACCATGAGTCCCGGCACTGCAAACCCTACATCGCACACTGACATGACAATTTAACAAGAATATAAATTATATACGTTAATCCTTTCAGGTGTTCGCTTTTTCGATCCAACCGCAGAAGCAATTCAAAATTATATAAAAGACATAAACGAAAAAGTTGAAGAACTATCTGAAGGCCAGATATCAGAGGCAGTTCCTGAAAACGGACTTACACTCAATCTGGCTTTGATATATGACGCTGTTATGCTGTATGTAGCTGGTGTAAAAGCAATGGCCCTTGAAGAAGGCTCAAGTGTTACTTGTGAGAGTGGAGCTGGTTGGGCATTTGGATCTACACTCCTTAACAATCTTAAATCGGTATGTCGGGTATTAGATTTGTTTCTATAACTTTAAAAGTAAGGCTGTGATTTTACTCTGTACTTAAAAGATGATAATGAAGGTATTTTAATATCTTTCGTTAGTATCGGCATTCGAGTGCAGCACCTGTTCTAGGTACCTAGTTATGCGGTGTGTGAGGAAAAACTGAACAGCAATATGAGTTGGATGGGATTGGCAGCGGTTATTTTGTCTGCATTTCGTAGAATTTTAATTTCGACGACTATTTTTTTTTCCGGAAACTATAAATCTACTTTTTTTCATAATTTTTGAAAAGGTAATCGTACAGAAGCGATTTGTAACAATCTTTAAAGAATAACAGGTTGAGAGAAAAATTATTTTCATAGAATAATAACGTGTCAGAAAGTAAGATGAAACGTCTGTCGTTTAAAATAAAATATATTACATAAGATAAACGTCCCTGTGCTCGACACGCTAATGCCTAATAGTTGACACCATGCTGTCACCTCTATTGCTAATGACATAACATTTAAGATGGCAATTATTGAGACAGTGTCGAGCACAGGAGCGTTTACCTTACCTAGCGCGGTGAATCGTGAACGTCACAGATCGCAGGTATAAAATGTGGACAATTAATTAATTACTTAATATTTTTGCAGATGGAACTTGAAGGATTAACCGGCTTAATAAAGTTTGATGACGATGGCTTCCGTTCCGATTTCGAAATAGAAATACTTGAAGTAATGCCACATGGTATAGAAGTGGTATGTCTACAGCAGCTGCCTTGTTCTATTGTATTATGACTATTATATTATATATATTTTAAAGAAGTTACCTAATTATATTCTGCTGTTTTTTTTATTCTAAAGTCTTATTTTTTATGCTCGTGTGCCCTATTTGCATATTTTGAAATACTTCAATTTTGTTTTTTTATTGGAATGACACGGCAAGAATTCTACACAATTATAAATGTACACTTAATTTCATTTAGGTAGCAACGTGGACCATCGATGAAGGCTATGAGGAAACCAGAGTCATAATACCTGAAGCAGAAGCAGAAGGAACGGAATCCATGAAAGGAAAACATTTTATTGTTCTAACGGCCTTAGTAAGTAAAACTAATATACTTAATTGCAAGCTAAGGGTGATTGAAATCCTTACATCTCCCATCAGCACACAATTTCACACTTCCCCGATTGATATTCAACACACGACTCCTGATCATTACCCTTACTATGAGTTTACAGTGACCGTCCACGCTAGCGACTACGTAAACGGTTTGTATGTAGAATTGTAGTTCTACAAAGTAAACTATTCTCCACACAAATTGTTGATGGTGTCGCTTGCGAGTACGGTCACGTTAACTCATGGTAGCGGTGCAAATACCTTCCACAGTAGCATGCGCAAGCGATCCTGTGGACCTCACCAGAGGCAATGTGGAAGGAAAACGCGCTGGGTTTTTAGTGGGTAAACCTGATCTGCCAGGGAAAAAAAATGGGGCGCAATTAGCTTTTCCGGCCTACACTTCCATGTTATCTTAAGTATTTTTTTAAGAGTCGAGAACTTCAACCTGAAAATTAATTTAAACTAATTACCTATATTTTGTTCCACAGAGTGCTCCTTACGGTATGCTAAAAGAATCTTCATTGAAGCTAGAAGGCAATGATCGATACGAGGGTTTTGGCATAGAGCTCATCGAAGAACTTGCCAAAATGAATGAATTCAACTATACATTCGACATACAAGCTGATGGTGTCTATGGCTCGTTGGATAAAAAGACCGGGAAATGGAACGGTATGATGGAAAAAGTTATGGATGGGGTAGGTAAAAAAATCTTCCATACTTAGGGTCGTCACAGACGGACTGTAGAGTTGCGTAGCATTTAAGCTGCTTAACAAAGTTTGAATACAGTAGTAGTGCATGTGATAAAATAATAAAACTTAAATATTTTTACAGAGAGCAGACTTCGCGATCACAGATTTGACAATAACAGCAGCACGACAAAAGGCGGTAGACTTCACAAGCCCTTTTATGAACTTGGGAATTACTATTTTATATAAGAAACCAACTAAGCAACCACCGGATCTATTCTCTTTCATTTCTCCATTTTCACTAGAGGTAACCCATTCAATACAGCATCAACTATATTTTATCGAAAATGTATTCTCACCAAAGTTACAATACGCTCTGTGAGCTGCACTAATAGCCTACAATACACACTAGTAAACCAGCTCCGGTTATTGTTTTTATTTGGGCAAAGGGTACGTAATACGGTCCTTAGTTCAAATCTCGGCAAGGGGAAATATTTCCGTGATGTGATCAGCAATATTTCTTCCTGGAAGGAAGTATTCTACGTATTTATACCATTGTCTAGTGCCCATTGTACAAGCATTGCTCATAGTTTTAAACTAATTCAATTTCTGTAAAATTGTCTCCTAATATTATTTTATATTTGTGCCAGGTCTGGGGTTGGCTGGCTGGAGCATACGTCGGAGTATCCCTGTTACTATTTTTACTCGGACGGATTGCTCCGGAAGAATGGCAGAATCCTTATCCATGTATCGAAGAACCAGAAACATTGGACAATCAGTTTACAATGGCTAATTCATTCTGGTTTACTCTAGGAAGTGTCCTCACCCAAGGATCTGAGATTGCACCAATGTAAGCAACTACTTAAGGTGTTTTACCATATTTATCTGTAATCACATTTTGCAAGTCAAATTTCACCCACTACTCTGATGGTTTTCAATCAGAATCACATACCGAATGGAAAATCGGATGACAGTGACAACTGAAATTTAACTCGCCAAACTGCAAAGACAGGTGGTTGGCGAGACCCTTGTGAGTATTATATTCCTTGGGCGAGACACAGATGACAAAATAAACTAATCTGAAGCTGATGATAAACCCGGTGGTCATGGGAACAATATAGGCATCTCGGATTGTGCTGGATTATTTGATGAAAAACTATTAAGTGGGTAAAACTTTTAAACTCTCAAAACTGTCAAAATATCAAAAAAGCATTTAGAAATTTTCGCAGCATAAGCAACGAGAGTGATAAAAGTCACATTTCTTTTTTTTTACTTGTATGTTTGAAAAAAAAAATGTGCATAAAACATCGTTATTTTCAAACTTCCCGTCAAAATCCTTTAGTAAGTATAGATCAATAATATTAATTCCATGCTCTGTACTTCATATTTATTTCTCATTTCAGAGCAGTATCAACAAGAATGGCAGGCAGTATGTGGTGGTTCTTTACTTTAATCATGGTATCTTCTTATACCGCTAACTTGGCTGCATTTTTAACAGTAGAAGCGAAATTTTATGCCATTAAATCTGTGCAAGATTTGGCAAATAATCCATATGGTATAACATACGGGGCTAAAAAAGGTGGTGCCACATTAGGTTTCTTCAAAGTAAGATATTAATTTGTGTATATAATAAGGCTCAATTTAACCAATGTGTGAGACATTAAGGACTCATTAGGCCGATCATTCGATCAGTAGTTAAGGCGGCATATAATGTAAGTGCTTTGGTGTTTTATACTGTTATACTTACATATATTGGAAAAATAAAATAATAAAAATAATAATAATATAATAAAAAGACTAATGCCACTTCGGTTTTTTTATTTTTTGGCCAACCAGTTTTGTGGGGTAAACTACAATACAAATTTTTAATACAATGATTTAATAAATATAAAGGTGTTGTCCTTGTGCAATTACTGAAATCTATTCCTGCATGTTTTTATTTTAAGCCTCGACGAAGAAAGTTTAACATATCTGTATCCATGGATATTGGATGTGTGTATCTGTGTGTCTGTCTGCTCTGTTGCATCGGAGCTCCCAAACGTATGGACCAATTTGAGCATGTTTTTTTTTTATCGAAATACTTGTCCGTCGAGATGGTTCTTAGCTAAGTTTGGTGGAAATAGGACCAGCAGTTTCCAAGATATTCAGCTCTATTATTAAGCACTTTATTTATTTTATTTCAAATATTTTAGGAATCGGACAATCTGCTTTATCAAAAAATGTATCAATATATGGATGAGCATCCGGAATATCAAACGTCTACAAATGATGAAGGATTGGAAAGGTATTTTGAGAAAAGAAATCTACTGAACACGTGAATTTCATAATTTTATTCCATTATAATAAATAAACTTAATTATTTGTCTAGTACTTAAATTCGTTTATCCTATGTTAGTAGGTAGGTACCTACTTAGGTTAAATATAAATACTTATATGTTTTCAGAGCAAAATCGACTGAAGAAAATTATGCTTTCCTAATGGAATCAACATCAATTGAATACATGGTGGAAAGAAATTGTGATGTGGCTCAAGTCGGAGGCTTACTGGACAGCAAGGGCTACGGAATCGCGATGAAGAAAAGTACGTTTCAGCACTTACGTCTCTGACTAGTTGCCGCCTAATAGTAACAAAATAGTAATATCTTCCGTCATACAGAAAATATTATTTATACGTTTATGTATTACATTTGTAATTTTCCTTCCAGATAGTCCTTTCCGCCAACCAATGAGTGAATCGATTTTGCAGCTCCAAGAAGAAGGTAAACTGACACGAATAAAAGACAAATGGTGGAAGGAGAAGCGAGGTGGAGGCGCGTGTGCGGTCAGTACATAAATATAAAGCTATATAGTTTCGTGAAATAGGCTTGTGAAAATGTTGAGATTTTTCGTATGTGCTCTGTCACCATTTGGTACATTAAGTTGATTTAAAACGTGTATTTTTGGGGTATTTTACAAAAACTGAGTGAAATTGAATATTTGCAGGTCGTTAAATCTAATAGTGGATAATTTTTCAACCAAGGGTCAGACTTTCAATTCAACCCTCTATTTAAATAGAGTACATTGTTTACAATAATCTACTTTTAGTATATGAGAAAATGAAAAATTTTACGCGTTTTGCGGCCTCATCGTGCCTAAAATGGCTGCATGGATTGTTACCGTTTTTAGTACGCTGCTGATAGTTATTTTTGTTTGTTAATTCTAAAAATCTATAAAATGAACCATCACAATTGAAGTACTTATGAAAAATTTGTCGGGGACAGGGACAGCTAGTCAGACTAGTACTTGTATGAAAAATCAGACTTCCACTTTCAAGTCTTATAGGAATCATTTGGCATATCTGTGCCAATAAAATGTATCTATTAATATGGAATAATTATAATCTTTGTCGTTAGGATGACGATGCTGGCAGCGGCGAAGCTCAGCCTCTCGTACTAGCGAACGTCGGTGGCGTGTTCATCGTCCTCGCCGCGGGGTCTGGTATGGCTGTGGTCTGCGCCATACTGGAGATGCTCGTCGACATATGGGTCATATCGCACAAGGAAAAGGTGAGGATTTCTATTTAAATTATATCTCGTATGAAGCTCTTCATCAAGGACAGCAATCCGTGCTGCTACAAGTCAAGTCAAGTCTTACTACGGCTGATGTAAGTGAGTCTAGTATCGCCGTGTTATCAATTCTCTTATGATACCTTGTTATCCTAACTACTTCGCAATATGTCTGATAGAAATTATTAAAAAGCAAACATCGGAATTTTGGGAGTGACATGTAGGATTTGCTATATCGACAATAGTACATTACTGCAGACGCCGGGAAATAAGGGCTTGACGGCTGAGTAGGTATAGTGATACGAAGCCGGCAAGCCCTTTTCACGGCTAAGGCATGTATAGTGCTTTTCTCAAACATATGCAATGAAATAAAAAAATACACTACTCAAAAAAACATAATTCAGCTGTTCAGCCAGGTCATGAACACAGACGCCATGTTTAAAAAAAGTATTTTTAATTTTCCCTCCAATCCCTCTATATTTTTTTTCTTTAATAATTCGTCCACGTGTGTAGTATTCGAATATTAGGGCCATTATACACAACCTGATAATAAGAACCTTAATTTCTATAATAAATAAAATAACGGCAGAGGATTTTAAATATTGCCTATGGTCTTTGGTGACTTACGTATAGACAGTATTTTGAATTTATTCATCAACACATTGAATCATACAGATTTGTATTCTTAATATCAGTTCGTGTGTACTAGGCCTTAACGCGGATATTGTTGGTCCGATGGCTGAATGGGTAGCCACTAGAAAAAAAAATTAGCTGTTCATAAACACAGACGCCATGTTTACATTAAAATTAAAAACAAATTACTTCCCGGCCTAGGCCTTCAATTTTGTATGAAATTCCTTTACAGTTCTCTCGAATTGTTCCGCCCGAAACTTGACACTTCGGAGCCTATTTTAACGCACGTTATGACGATATTTCTTTGCGTGTTTCTTTTATCAATGACTTTAATACTAACGATTGTAAGTATTATGTATTATGTTTGGAAACGATGACAAAGGAGAGGGTAATGTCGAACAGTTAGCTAAAAATTAGTTTCTATTATTTTTTCTAATTAGTTTTAACAAATTGTACATAATAATTATCCTTTCTTTTATGTTTATCTGTAGTTTTTAGTATTGTTTATATTATATTGTATGTGTTTATTTTAAAATAAAGTTGTTATTCGCTACAGTAATCAATTTTGCTTCATTATTATGCTTTCACTAAAATTATATTTTTACCAACAAAAGTTGGAGCAATTAGTATATAAATAAAGCATCTATAAAACAGTTTATCAATATAAATTCCTACCTTTCACTCTCAATATTTCGATGTCTGGTAATAAATTTGTTCGAGATACGTTTATCACATATAAACTAGACAGCGTTAATAAAAACAAATGAAAATATAATGATTGTATACTGTAGATTTATTTTTCACATTTTCAGGTGCCATTCTTAGATGAACTAAAAGCAGAGCTGCACTTTATCTTCAAAGGCAGCGGAGACACCAAACCTGTGCGTCACAGGGAACCTTCTGGAAGCGGCTCAGGGGGTTCGAAGAAGTCGAAACCAGAAGACGAAGAAAACAGAGAGAGCGAGAAAAGAGAAGAAGATAGACTAAATGCGCCGACGCCATCTGAGAGGTCTGCATCGCATCATTCGAGGCACACTCTGCATAGTAGGAGGCAGAGCAATGCTGTGCAGATGGCACGAATGCGGAAATTTAGCAAGGCGACTTATTAATGCATACAATATCAATAGTGTCAGTATTTCTGGTAAAGCCTCAGGCTGATAATGTTACAATCAAAGTAGCCAAGAGGTTTATTTCGATACAAAATCTTCTATCTGCCTATCTATCAGCAGTCCACTGCTGAACATAGGCCTCCTCGGTAGCTCGCCACAAAGTGCGATCCCGTGCCCGCATCCATTGCTTGCAATTTGCAACCGTGATAGCTGTTATAAGATTTTGTAACAGTTATATTGTTGAATTTGGGTATTGGTCTATGCCAATTTACCTGACTGTCATCTTCGTTAAGCACATGAAACTATTTGACCTTCTTCATAGTTCAAATATATGACATAATATAAGTACTCTGCTATTGTGAATAGGCTAGTTGACTCATGTCGAATTGTAATAAACTAATGTTTATTCCGTATAGTATTTAGCAAAGGAAACCTAAATATATATTTTCCAATTCATAAAAGTGAAAGATGGCTGAAAAAATTTAATTTGAAAATATGGTTTTTAATCTGTATTTTGAAATGCTTAAAACGCTGTCCGCCATTTTCGCTTATGATAGTGACGTCATTGGTCATGTAAACAAAACTGAAAGTCTACTTTGACGACTTCGAATAGTGCCGTCCCTCTCGATCTCCTGTCAAAGTATATTGGAGTGAGCGGAATGGCATTATACGACGGTCGAATTTCGAATATTTACAGGTAATACTACGACACGCCACAGATTAGCGAAAGGGAAAAATGGCGGACGGCGTTTTTGACTGTTTATGAAATTCCTAATTTTCAATTGATAAAATTTAGCTTTCTAGCTTTCAGAAAAATACAAGACATTTTTTTTAGAGCTAGTAAGATCATTATTAACCATTTCCAATATATTTCGAAACTGGGTCAACTAGCCTATTATGATTGTACTTTAATTAAACCACTTCATAATATTATGCATTTTATAACCCTATATCAATTAGTAATTAAAGTAGCTAAATGACGAATGTATCTGTTAAATATATATTATTAATGTCTCTATATTTATAACATTATATTTTGATGATGAACGGATTTGCATGAAAAATTAAACAGATATAGTTTATGGCCTAAGCTAACAAAACGTCATGCTAGTTTAATGTAATGGCAGTTAAATTTTTTGTCCCGTCTGAGTAAGAGTTAAAAATGTGTCCTATTATCATCACACTAATATTATAATAAAGGAAAAAGTTTGTAAGTGTGTTTGTATGTTATTACCTCTTCATGCTCAAACGGCTGGACCAGTTGTGATAAAAATTAGGTTCGTAGGTAGCTGACATCCTAGATTAACACATAAACTACTTTTTATGCAGAATAAACTGTAATATTCGCTAGCGGCTAGTTATAATGTAAAGGTTGTACCATTTTTGGTACCATCTCCATTCTATGGCCTAAGGCCTTATCTCACTTGCGAGTTACAAGCGAATTTTGTATGAAGGCGATCACGTGGCGAGTTCGCCACGACTGATCTTGTACATATATAAAACACGCTCGCAACTCGCAAGTGTGATAAAGCCCTAAAACGTGTCACAAAACGCCACACATTCAACCAATGTCTGTGCCACTCACTCACTAATTAACACACGGTTTGAGAAATGTGCTGTCTGCTGCTGCTTCTGGTGACGAGGGTGCTAACGAAGCCCGAGGTCAAAGGTCGGTACATGATCAGAGCGCGGCAATTGATACCCGAAAGATATATTTACCAAAAGGAGATACCAACCAAACGTGTATAACAGAGTTTAAAAATCGTATCTCTACTTACTTATTTTGGAGATATTTCCAAAAACAATTCGCGGATTTTGTTTGTCGATGGCGCAAAAAAGTTGCAAGGAAATTTGTATACTTATTTTGTATGTTAATAACATTACAGTCGTCAGTACAATGTTAGGAAAGATAACAAAGGAATACATACACGATTGTTTGGTAGAATTGTACATAATATAGGTATCTAAAATTAATAAAATATTTTAATTTGGCACAAACTAAGACATATAATTTTTGTTTTAACTAAACTTATTCTTTACTTGACTTTAGTGAGGCCGAGGAGTGGTATTATAAAGTTTACTTTGTGTAGTAGACCTCAAATATAGTAGGTAAGTACTTTTGTACTATACTGTTAATATTTAGGAATACACCCCCCTTCCCCCCACATACCTAAAAGGTACTTACCTAGTACAATTGTGGAAAATTATAATTATGAACATACTTATTTTTTCATTTCGTTCATTGCTTATTGACTCGAGTGCAGTAAACAGTAGTAAACAGGTAGCACGTATAAACGTCAAAATTCATACACTCTGTGCGTATGAGTGGGATACAAAAAATTATCTTGAGTACAATATAGACTTGTGAGGTCGGGTGGTGTTATAAGTTTCTCTCCAATTTGTCCGGCTAATGGCGGCACGAGATCCCGGTCGCGGAGTCGGCTTGCAACCGGACGTATATAATGCCCCATGTATCAAAGAGACAGCGCCATCTAGGGAGATTCTGAGATATTAACGATGTCGTAAGTATTGTTTATGGTGAAATAAAAGCCGATCACGCGTTTTTAATAATATTTATAAAAACTATTAACACTAATACACATCAACATCCTTTAGTTAATCATACTTTGAGTTTTCTTTGCAGTTTTTTGTTGATGGAACTTTAAGTTCATAGCGATCAAGACCGATAATTTGATTATAATTTAAAACAAGTCTATGTTAGTATAAATTCAAAAGTTCAAAAGTACACAATCATCTTAATGACGCTATGAGTATTAAATAACTGTGACTGTATTATCTATGATGGAGAGTGAGAGTGATTATTACCATGAATGGCTGGAGAATACTGCCGCCTCCTTGCAAACTGCACACTCAAATCAGAATTAGAATGTCGCGAACTGTGCGAATGGCACGTTCTACGTGTGCTCGTCGATCGGCCTGACATCGCCGAACGCAGAGACCGCAGCTCGTCCTTCCCCTCGACGTCGGCCTCGGCCAAACCTTCGGCCTCGGCGCTCTCGTCGGTCTTCGCTGGACGCTTCACCGGCTTCACGTCACCGCTGAACTTGAGAGCAAACTTTAACTCTTCGACCAGTTCGTATTTGAATGTAGTCTGTAAGAATAAATTTATTTTCAAATATAACTAAAGAGTTTCGTCGCTACAGAAGCTAGTGACGGCCATATGATAGGTGGGTCATACAGATAGCGTTATATTTATTTTAAAGGAGCATTCAATCCTAATTTCTAATACGCATGCAGGAAATGTCTTACTTTATGGAATTGTTCACAGGCAAAGACGGCATATCAACTATGCCATTTTAAATCGGTACAATCCTAGCTATTTATGGCCACCGCTAGGCGTTGTTGGTTGCTTCAGATGTCGCTGCCAGGATGTTACTGAGCTTAGTTTAAATTTAAAACATTGGAAACCACTGTTCGCGAATATGTTGATTGTAGCTTAAAATCAGACACAATTTAGCTAAAGGATCGCTCGACTACATTACATTAAAGACACATTCGGCTTGCAGCGGTTAACATCTGGCTATGATATTATCAGTTGGGCAATGTCATCGGTTGTAAGGAAAACGATTATGGAATTGTTGACTTTTTTGGTGAGTAGTATCTTCTGCTTATCATTTATCACTTATAGCGCAAGCGTGCTATTTTCGTATCATTTCAACATACATTAGTATCCCACAAAAACGTTTAAGTTTGATGAAAGTGGACTTGCACATACAACTATTCTAGAACGACATCATATTTAGACAGATACTGGATATCGATAGTTGGTCTTAAACTCGCTAGACTCCTCACGCGTCCTCGTCCTCTTCGGACTGATACGACCCTCAAACCTCCAAGAAAAGAGCGTACTCCCACCTAAAAGGTTGGCAACGCACTTGTGACTCCTCTGGTGTTGCAGGTGTCTATGGGCGACGGTATCGTTTTCCATCAGGCGATCCGTTTTCTCGTTTGCCTCCTATGACATAAAAAAGAAACGCAAATGACAAGCTCAGTTAGGACAGGTTCGCCAGCGGGGCAATCGCACATTACCATATTAAAAAAATCTAAATGTACACAAACACAAACCATTGATACAAAGATCAAAGCTCATTGAAAAATTTAAAATGAGTTACCTAGTGGAAGAGACCAGGAATTGAACCCGGTACCGGTGGATAGCCGGTCCAGCGCGTTAACCTTTCTGCCACCCTAAATCCCAAGAACTAAATCTGGAGAACGGACGGCCGTTGGGGCAGCAAAGTCCTAGAGTGGCGACCACGTATAGGAATGCGCAGCGTGGGTCGGCCCCCGACTAGATGGACGGATGACCTCGTGAGGGTAGCGGGGAATCATTGGATGCGGTCTGCACAGGATCGCACTTTGTGGCGAGTCATGGGGGAGGCCTATGTTCAGCAGTGGACGTCTGTGGCTGATAGATAGATAGATAGAAATCCCAAGAAACCTCTCGAGTCTCGAATCTTTCCTTCAGCTTTGTGTGTCGATCTCGATCTATGCATTGTTTATTTCCATCCAGAATCCAGAGGTACCGAGTTCGATTCCGGGTCTCGTCCACCAGGTAACTCATATTTGATTTTTCTTTGAGCTTTGATCTTTGAATCAATAGTTTAATATAAAAATTGTGGCGTGTACCCACATAAAAAAAAGAGATTAGTACATGTTTCATAAGTTTATAGATGATACACAATTAACGTAACTTTTTCCAACTAACTATAGTTGCGTGGTTATAAGATATGTATAAACATCACAACTATAGCTGGCGCACTTGTCCTGACTGACCTTGATCCATACTAACTTTGTATTTCACAGACCGTTTGTAGACACCCCATAGCATGTCCAGGATCGAAATGACGAGGCCAAGCACACAGCCCACCCCCAGTACCACGAACACACCTTGCATGTGCTTCATTCCCAATTGGGTATTTGAATCTTCTTTTTGTTGCTAAAATGACAAAATAACATATAATCAATCGATCTGGTCCCAAACTAAGCAAAGATTTTTGGGACTACTAAATTTATACTTATTTTTTATAAATAAATAAAACAGATACCTATTTGTGCTCAACACAACTTGCTTTTGCCAAGACTCAAACCTAGGACCGTTGTTTTATTCTATGCTAAATTTATTAAAATAATCATAAAAACCGGGCAAGAGCATGTCGGGCAATGCTCAGTGTGGGGTTCCGTAGCCGTCATTCCGCCAGCGACATCATTCATCATCATAATAAAATCGCATCATTAAGTTTCTTATGAAAGTATTTTTAGTTGACTTATAGGAAGCGGAATACAAGCTATCTCGCTTCCGTTCTTGGTAATTATTTAGATTTTAGTTCGGGTGGCTCCTCCCCCGAACCATCCGTCCCTTATACTCAACGTCTCCTCAGTTCATTTTATAGAAACAGGAAACAAGCTATCTTGTTTCCGCTCTTAGTAATTATTTAGATTTTAGTGCGGGTGGCTCCACCCCCCAAACCATTCTCCGTTCCATACACTCATCGTCTCCTCAGTTTATTTCATAAAAACAGGAAACAAGCTATCTGGTATCCGTTCTTAGTTCTTGTCTCTGTTTTTTTCGCGGGGGGCTCCGCTCCCCGAGCCCCCTGTCTCTTAAACTCATCGTTTCCTAGTTAACTTCATAAATTCAGAAGACAAGCTACCTTGTTTCGGTTTTTAGTTTTTGTTTCGTTTTAGTTTTAGCTATAGAATATGCAATTTTTGTACAAATTGTAATTTTATTTTGTTTCTATTTTAACGCGGGGGGCTCCACCTTCCCAACCCATCGTCTGGTAGTCATCGTCTTCTAAGTTGACTTCACATCACATAATCAGAAGACAAGCTATCTCATTCCAGTTTTTTTACAAACGTATTATTACTATCTGCTTTACACAACCAACAACGTTGTACAAGTAATTTTCGATGGGATTATTACTTCTCCGAGTACCTACCTACACTTTTTAAGTTGGTTGACTATTCTATTACTTGTCATTACCACTTTGCAGTACAAGTCAATAATAACGTATTCACAATATATGTAGTAAAACGGATTTCTTAACTACACACCAATTTTTATAAAAAAACTAAATACAAAAGCGTGTTTTTTCTTTTTTCACGCGAGATGTTAATTACGAAGTTTTAAAGCATAGGTCAGGTTTTTTTAATTAATTTATTATTAATCGAAGCTAGCATTAACATTTAAATTAATTATATTTACTCCACATTTTCCACCTCCTCGTTTCTCCTTCCACCACAGATCTTTGAGTTTTTGTAACTCTCCATCTTCCTGAAGTTTCAGCAATGCATAGTCCATTACTTTTTTATATGGTGAACCTGAAATCAACATTGATTTTTTAGCATTAGGCTTAGACAATTCAGTCAAATAGTTAAGAAATGGGACACCTTTTTATTTATTTATATAATATATAATAAACAATCTCCAAAATTGACTAATTAAATATAAGTATAAAGCTAATATGGTTATAAGAAATAGCTTTATGTTTCATACAAAACGTTCAGTTTTATTGTGATTAAGAAGTCAGTCCGAAGTAGGATATTTAAAAAGAAAAAATAAAATCAATTTCTAAAACTATATTAACTCAGGTGACAGATCTTAGGACTTGCTCCGCCGGGTACTATACAATTAATTTAACACATATTTTTAATTATTGATTTTAAACTAAGTGCTTGAAAAGGTACCTACCTTTTTTTATGCCAATACCATAACTTTTTGAGTCTAGAAGATCGCCAATTTGCATCAAGGTACAATGCCTTTCCTTGTAATACTCTATTGTTGAGGATTCCATGAAGAAAGCGTACGAGGTTGTGCCGTGTTCGGCCCTGAAAACATTTTAAGAGAATGATTTAATAGTTCATCCAAGTTTCTCATTATAATATCTGCCAAAAGACGTCCACTGCAAAACGGAATCTTGCATTCTTGCATGATAGGAAGAGAGATCGCAAATGATGTGTCGAAGAGATCAAAATAGTTTTATTATGTTGTTTCGTAGTTCACAGTGACTTGTTATTATTACTGCAATGCTGTGTAAATTATTTAAATAATAAAATAAAAAAAATTAAAAACATGAGTTACCGTCTAACTCCAGCATCATTGTTTTGTTCATTCCAACCGTTGGCAACCATTTTGTTGTACATCTTTTTGTAAATTGTTCCTTCTTTCGCATCCTAAAAAATCGTTATTTCTTGATCAGCGTTGCGTTTTTACGACATGAATGACAAAATCTCTATATTCTGCAAGTCAGTGGGAATCTTAGTCATACAAACTCAAATGGAGCTCAACTTGAATAAAATTGTTATTCAGATTTTTTTTAAGTCGATTCCTGTCGAATGTAAACTACAATACGAATCATAATGTCGTTATTAGTTGTAGTTTTATCTCAAGCCGCACTCTCGCGACACCATAACATGGTAATGAATAATCATGGAGTGATTTCTTCATCGGAATATTTCTATTGCGCTCCTTAATTATGAAAAAAGCTTAAAATAAAATTCAGTTCTTTACTAGATTGATTTCTCTGGTGAGAGAACCGCCTGTTTGTTTGCCAGTTGGTAGCTTAAAGAAATCTAATCTCCACAACGACCACGACAATTTGTCGTCGACAAACATAATGCAACAAAATAACCTTAAAGAAATTTAACGTCGAACCAGGATCCTTGGCACCATACTCGATAGATTTGTGTGCATGAAGTTCCTCTACATTATTAAAAGGCAGCACATTTTTTTCGACTATAAGAAATGCCACCAACGTGCCCACGTATGAAGCAACCATGATCATCGTGAAGAACCACCATATACTCGTGATCATGCGAGGAGCCAGCGCACTGAAAACATAAATTATGATAATTTCACCTTTGATTTAGGACTAGTACCTACTAAACTTATTTTACGTGGCTTTCACATAAGCACTTAAGAGCTCTTCTTAGGTAAACAAGTTACCTAAATCGCGATTTCATTGTGAACCTGTTATCGTTATTCGTTTTTTATCTGATTACGTAGCCAAGGAAAAGTAATGAATTCGTTTTGTTGTAAGATTTAGTTTTAACTAGGATCCATGATTGTTACGGCTCTCAATGTGACTTCCTTATTTCAATTTATTTACATCATGTATTGCGCCTCTCATCTCTCATGAGAGGCGATAACGAGCTGAGAGTGGGGCAATTTGGATATGGGCAACGGAACCGAAGGGGCCAGAGGCTGGCCGAATTTCTGGAGAAGGAGGGACTCTTCATGATGAACTCCTTCTTCAAGAAGCCGCCTCAGAGAAAATGGACCTGGATGAGTCCCGACGGTTCCACGAGAAATGAGATAGACTTCATTCTGGCCACAAAGAGGCAAATATTCAATGATGTCTCAGTGATCAATAGGGTGAAAACCGGTAGCGATCACCGAATGGTAAGAGGCACATTGAATATTAATGTCCGCCTAGAAAGGTCTCGCCTAATGAAGTCTACGCTCCGACCAACTACAGCCCACATACAAAACCCCGAAGACTTTCAGCTGGAGTTAACAAATCGCTTCGTTTGCCTGGATGATTGCGTTGCAGTGGACGATATAAATAATAGGTTGGTAGAAACTGTCCACGAGGTGGGGAAGAAATTTTTCAGACCCCGCCGCAAAGATAGACCCCAAAAACTATCCGATCATACCCTCAACCTCATGGCTGAAAGACGTTCAATGACGCTGCAGACTTCTGAAGACGCTGAAGCATACAGGCAGCTCAATAGACGGATCCATAGGTCCATGCGACACGATATTCGTTCCTTTAATACCAACCATATTAAAGAAACGATAGAGCGGAACTCGGGCTCCAAAGTGTTCGCCAGGGACCTGTCTATGGGCCAAAGCCAGTTAACGAAGCTGAAGACAGAAGGCGGCAGTGTAGCGTCGACGAAGCCAGAGGTGTTGAGGGAGATCGAAAGGTTCTATGGGCAGTTATATACCTCAGTAGCCAAACCTATTGATAACTTGGCCAAAGACCCGAGAGCCAAGCTGACCCGACACTATACCGAAGATATCCCGGACATCAGCCTGTACGAGATTAGAATGGCCCTAAAACAGCTCAAGAATAACAAGGCGCCGGGTGATGACGGAATCACTTCAGAGCTTCTGAAAGCGGGTGGAACACCGGTACTTAAGGTCCTTCAGAAGCTCTTCAATTCCGTATTGCTCGAGGGAATCACGCCAGAGGCATGGAACAGGAGTGTGGTGGTGCTTTTCTTTAAGAAAGGTGATAAAACACTGCTCAAGAATTATAGACCCATCTCGCTTCTGAGCCATGTGTACAAGCTCTTTTCTAGGGTCATCACGAATCGTCTCTCAAGCAGGTTCGATGAATTCCAGCCTCCCGAACAAGCCGGGTTTCGAAAAGGCTTCAGTACCATAGACCACATACACACGCTGCGGCAAGTTATACAGAAAACCGAAGAGTATAATCTGCCACTCTGCTTAGCGTTTGTGGACTATGAGAAGGCCTTTGATTCCGTCGAGACATGGGCAGTACTACAGTCCCTCCAGCGATCCCGAATTGACCATCGGTATGTCGAGGTGCTCAGGAGTGTGTACAACAACGCCACTATGTCAGTCCGAGTACAAGACCAGTGTACGGAGGCGATTCCATTGCAGAGAGGTGTGAGACAAGGAGATGTAATATCTCCGAAGCTCTTCACCAACACAATGGAAGACGCCTTCAAGCTCTTGGAATGGCAAGGACTTGGCATCAACATAAATGGCGAGTACATCACGCACCTTCGGTTTGCTGACGATATCGTGGTCATGGCGGAGACGCTGGAGGATCTCGGTATAATGCTGGATGATCTCAACCGAATATCCCAACAGGTAGGCCTTAAGATGAACATGGACAAGACGAAGATCATGTCGAATGTCCATGTAGCACCCACCCCAGTATTGGTTGGGAACTCGGTCCTCGATGTTGTCGACGAATACGTCTATCTAGGTCAGACGATCCAATTAGGCAGGTCCAACTTAGAGAAAGAGATCAATCGACGGATTCAACTCGGATGGGCAGCGTTCGGGAAACTGCGAAGTGTCTTCTCGTCCAAGATACCTCAGTGCTTGAAGACAAAAGTCTTCAACCAGTGCGTATTACCGGTGATGACCTACGGAGCCGAGACGTGGTCTCTAACTATGGGCCTCTTAAGGAAGCTCAGAGTCACTCAGCGAGCTATGGAAAGGGCTATGCTCGGGATCTCTCTACGTGATCGAATCAGAAATGATGAGATTCGTAGACGAACTAATGTCACCGACATAGCAAACAGGGTTAGCAAACTGAAGTGGCAGTGGGCAGGGCACATAGCTCGAAGAACCGATGGCCGTTGGGGCAGAAAGGTTCTCGAGTGGAGACCACGTACCGGCAAGCGCAGTGTAGGACGGCCACCCGCAAGGTGGTCGGACGACCTGGTCAGGGTTGCGGGGACTCGCTGGATGCGGGTCGCTTCTATCCGGCCCATGTGGAAGTCAATTGAGGAGGCCTGTGTCCAGCAGTGGACGTCCTATGGCTGAAATGATGATGATGATGATGATGATGATGTATTGCGAAAAATCTAGTGTGGGCGTAAACCCTTTTTTCGTGACCGCGGGATGATACTGATCTTTCGTGCAAATACATACTACAACCGCGCTAAAAAAAGCCGGTCGTCCCGAAAAGGTTATGTCTCGCTATTTTGGTTATGGCCTAAAGATGCTGTCTCTACGTGTGTCCTATGACACAAGTAGGGAAGTGGCGGCTTTCGCGCGGTGTACTCCTTAAATTTTACTTAACTCTTGAAAGGCATGAGCATTGCCTTTGGCTCCTTAAGGGTGTGACATACAATGTTAAGATAAGTACTGCTTACATGGGAGCAATTTCAGATCCTTGTTGCATAACAGACCCAATAATGAGCCAGATGGAATTGGCGAAGCTGAACTGGTTGCTCAACTCTTCTGGGTTTTCGATACAAGGCTGTGGGTTTTGCCACTCCTTGTGAGACAGACGACCCACTAAAATCATCATCACTCCAAGAGCCAGCTGTATCAGCACCATGTAGTACCATACCTAAAGACAAAAACAACTGATTTGTTATCTTTAAAAAAGATTTCCTTAAGTAAACCTTATACATCTTATAAGTACTATATCACTCTCAAATGTACTACGTAAAAACATTATCAACGCCAACAGTCAACAGCGTCAAAAGTCAACTGTAAACGAGAGGTACTACGTTTTAATTTTATCCTGCAGTTCGTTTGTCGCGTCTCAGCATCTCCTGTCATGCTTGCATGGTATTGAGAGGAAAGTGACAGATAGTGTGTGTCGGGCGACCAAAGAGTCTCGTGTCACAGTTATGCTAGACGTAAGTACTGTTGTCGTGGTCGTGAGTTTGCTCGCACAAGGCACAAGCCTTAAACACAGAATAAAGACACTACAGAAGCCGCACTCTTTTGTTATTTGCCGCTTTTGCAAAGGAATTAGCCTACTCGTATCTGATTGGCCATTTTTAATGACGTACGGCGCTGTTGGCTATAGCTTCTGTGGGGCGTGTCATACTCCTAGGGTTGACTACATTAGCAAAAGGGAAACTACTTCTCTGTGTTTTTACTTATGGGCGATTCTCCGGGCCGAGCTATTTTGCTTGACTTCGGTGGTCAATTTTATTTTTCATATTTTTGATTCGTGACTTTAATATATAAAAACGGCCTAATTTTAAAAAATATTGGTAGCAAAGGCCCTCTTCTGAACTTAGTGGTTCATAAGATATTTAAGATTTTACAATCACCGAAATCAAAGGCTCAATACTTCAGAGTTTTCGATGTGTAGCTCGCTGAAATGACGACCCTTAGGAATATTTGTAGTGTCAGGCTGTTGAGGCATAATACCCTGATGCACCAGTTCAACGAGATGGGTAAACCATGTGCTAAAATGCCAATGAGATGCCGGTGAAAGCAGCCTAACGAACAGCAACCCACCGAAATTAGTAAACAAGAGAAGCACAGTCAGAACTATGCTGCATTAACAAAATCACGATTATAAGCATTGAGGAACCGATTGAGGGGCATGGCAATATA
The DNA here is from genome assembly GCA_932273695.1 of Apotomis betuletana. Taxonomy (NCBI): domain Eukaryota; kingdom Metazoa; phylum Arthropoda; class Insecta; order Lepidoptera; family Tortricidae; genus Apotomis; species Apotomis betuletana. The sequence goes on along the minus strand of OW026310.1, from coordinate 12,920,032 downwards.
GAAATAATGTAAAACCAGTTGGTTTTATCGTAAAAATTGATAGCGGTGGCAATTTTTATTGACTTCAGTGGTCAAAAATTACACCGAATCAATGGAAATCAATTCCACTGATTTCAAAATTTAATGTTTTTTATCGATTTAAGGATGAACTTGGACAAAACCAAGGTTATGTTCAATGAACATGTTAGTCCGGAACCAATTGCGGTACAGGGCAGCTTTCTCGAGGTTGTTAAAGAGTACGTCTACCTTGGGCAAATATTGCAGTTGGGTAAAAACAACTTCGAGAGAGAGGCTAATAGAAGAATACAGCTGGGCTGGGCAGCATATGGCAAACTTCGTCGGGTCTTCACATCGCCAATTCCACAATGTCTGAAGACGAAAGTTTTCAACCAGTGCGTCCTACCCGTAATGACATACGGTGCCGAGACGTGGACACTCACGGTTGGGCTGGTCCACAAATTTAAAGTCGCTCAGAGAGCTATGGAAAGGGCAATGCTCGGAGTTTCTTTGAAGGATCGAATTCGGAACGAAGTGATCCGTCAGAGAACCAAAGTTACCGACATAGCTCACCGTATTAGCAATTTGAAGTGGCAGTGGGCTGGCCATATTATCCGAAGAACCGATAACCGGTGGGGTAAACGTGTTCTTGAGTGGAGACCGCGGATCGGCAAGCGTAGTGTGGGACGCCCTCAGACTAGGTGGAGCGATGATCTGTGCAGAGTGGCTGGCAAAAGCTGGATGAGAGTAGCCGAGGATCGCTTACAATGGCGTGCAGTTGGAGAGGCCTATGTCCAGCAGTGGACAAGAATAGGCTGATGATGATGAAGGAATACTAAAAGTAATATAGACACGAACAAATTATTATGGACTTACATTCTCCCGGAGATAGTTTATTCACTTATAAAATTGCAGACACACAATCACTGAACAACACAAATTGTTCCACCGAATTCAACAAAACACGTAACCAAATCCACCGAATGACGAACGAACCCACACGAACTCTACCTATAAGCCATTGAGTCGACGTCTATACTCTCGGCGGCGGTGAGAACACAACTGAAGCTAACTGCTTGCGAGCTGCGGGTTTCTAGTATACTTCTTTAAGGCAGTGCTGACGTGTTTTAAAGTTTACACTGAAATCACTAGTTACCCTCGGACGCTCCGAAAAATAGTTTTTATTTAAAATGTTTAGCAGATAAATTATATCTATAGGAACAAAATGATTAATAAACTAATGCTGAATACGGGAACACATTTGAAATCATAGTATCCAGACCCAATATCCAGTTATGATTTTTTATTTCAACAAATCTGGCAAGCGGACGTTCCCAGTGAACGTCAATTTTTGTAATAACTTTTTTTTATTGTCATGTTAATGAATTATCATGAAATGTTTACATAGCTCGCCAGACGAAACAAACCGTTAGGTACTAGCTTGATTTTATTCAGAAATATTCGATGGTAAATTTAACCATTTTCGAGCCCGGACACTTAAAAATGCCACTCCTGAGAAATGCCCTTATACGAACGACTACGATCTTTATAATAATGGGCTCTACTGGATTTTTGGATTGGTTTAACGTAAACATGTGCGGTTTTTGTTTTCAAATCATGAAACAGAACGAAAAACACATTTGTCTACGTTGAACCAGTCTTGAGTTTTATGATACTGGGCCTAAATGTTCATTGTGGTGAATTGAAATGTGAAAACTGAACATGTTCGCGTTGAACCAATCTTGAGATCCAGTCCATATTTCCAGGGTCCATCATCAGGTTAATTTAATGATACTGGTTGTAAATGTGCAGTAAAGTGAGCATAAAAACGAAAACCACACTTGTCTAAGTTGAACCAGTCCCGAGATCTAGTAGGCAAGTGCCCCATTATCAGATCATGACATGTCAATGGGAAAACTGTAGTGTAGTAACCGTATTATCTTTCTGATAAAAATAAATGAAAATTAATTTATACTTTACGGAGATAAGTAATCGGTGATCTTAGGTACAAAACGATTTAATGTAGCGAACACTGAATCTCTTCCTTTTAAAGTCGGTTAAAAATATAAATAAAATATTATAACTAGCATATAAATAATAAAAATATAATCGATGCATTGTCTTCGCTTCAAACGTGCCGACCCTAGCCGAATAAAGGTGGAGCGATGGGCGGGCCGGGGCACAATTGTGACCCGAAACTAATAGGCATAATTTTTGACACTTGGCACGGAGTGAAACCCCCTTGCCTTAAACAAGAAGTACCACCCAGTCATTTTGTATGACAAAATATGCCTTCTGTTTCTCCTCAGTAATAGAGATCTTTTGTTTCAAGACATCATTTTATTTTTATTTATTCATATTAGCACTTTCTTAACAATTTATTTAAAATGCGCCAAACTGTGAAACAATTTGTTGGCGTCGCGTTCTGACAATCCATTTATTGTGCACAGTGATGCTTACTTATTAACTACCTACATAACTAAATACAACATTAAATATATACAAACGAAGACTCAATCACCATAATGAAGAGATTACTCACCTCTGGTGCAAACACGGCCATGAAAGAAAACATCTTCGGTGGCTGCTTACTAGGTTCCTTGTACAAGATCGAAATACCAAGAGACATGAAGGGAGTCAAAAAATCTATGTATTTTTGTCTTTCTGCTGTGATAGTAAAATCAAAAATTCCGAAATCAGCTCTCTGAAATAAATTGTCTTAACTTGTAAAGATATAACGCAAAGTGGCGAAGATTGTAAAATTACTTATGGTTTACCTAAAGTAAAACAATCATGTACTTAAATTTTAAGGCAAAAAAATACGCTTCCAAATTGTACATAAGAAGACAATATAACAAAAACAGTAAAGAATAGACTGATATGGGTTTGTTCTTTTCTACTTTAGTTAATACTGAAAAAAATAATCATCTGGTTTAAATACTTGAGAAATAGCCTATTTGTGCTTAGCGTTAACCAAAATTATACTAAATGTCCATAACTTATTTTGGTTACTAGTAGCCTTCAGTTTGTCAGTCCTCCGATTTGTGTTACTAGCTAACGTTTGGGGTACTGTTACACAAACCTTTTTTATCAGTGTACCTACCGCTGTTTCATGATTCGCCAGTTTAAATAAAGATCAAAATTCTGAACTTCTCACTAATTAACTGAGCTCACGGGCTAATAGAATAGTTCTGTGGGCTCATTGCCTCCAAAGGGAATGCCTTAAATGCCACCGCATCCCGCTGCAAAGCGCAAACTCCGTTTTTTTTTTGTACTATAAAATCTGGATATTATTCGAAAACTGCATGGAAAAACACACTGACTCTGCATCTCCGGGCTGACGATTTTTTATTGTCGTCCGCACGTCGCAGCTAACTGCCTAAGGCTTAAAAGTTAGTGAGCCCACAGACCTATAGCCCGAGAGCTCAGTTAATTAGTGAGAAGTTTAAATATTTTACTTTTTATTCGTGCGTAAAAAAAGTAACCACTAACATCTTGCTCAATTTCTCTCACAACACCATACGTTTGGTTTATTTTTGAATCCCAGCCACCGTAGCTCATATTGGTGATTTGAAACTCGCAAGTGAAGCCTAAGGCGTCGGCCAGCTTTTCAAACAGGTCTATGGCAAATCCTTCGTAGCGGGCGTTCCCTTCCAATGTCGTGGCGGACTCCTTCAAATAGCAATATGGCTCGACCTGAAACCATTACAAGGAAATTAAGACCAGCTAAAATAAATATATATATCTATATTTAACTCCCATGTGGCACCCACTCCGCTTAAACTTGGAGACTCTACGCTCGAAGCTGGTAGACGACTGTATCTACCTGGGACAAATAATCTAGTTGGGTAGATCAAACTTTGATAAAGAGAACACTCGTCGAATGTGGCAACCATGCACCAGATGCAACGTGGAAAGACCTCTAACAAGGTAGACCGACGACCTGGTAAAGATCGCGTGAAGCAGTTAGATGAGGGCGACCCACGACTGATCAATGTGGAAAAATTTGGGTGAGGTCTTTCGCCGCCCAGCACTGGGGTTTATAGGTACTCAGTGCAGTTCAGAAGACCGACAGAAATATGCGGAGCTGAGTGCCAGCCTTCACATATGTAGTTGGAGAGTCACTCTAAGAAGAAGTAGCTATAAAAAAATATATTCATTAACACGATTACATCGACATAACAGTCATTTTAACCAAAACACCAAAGTGTATTTATAATTATAAGTGTCGGGTATTGAATACCTGACACTTATAAATACACTTTGGTGGCCATAGCTTGAAAACGAAACGAGAACTAAAGTTGCCATTTTGACGGTGAACAGTGCGTTTAACGTACATAGTTGTCATACATTTTTTTTTTGTCGAGTTATGAGTGATTTAAAAAGAAAACATATAAAATTTGCGTATCTTTGAGGTTGCATATTTGTTTTGCATGTTTTTTTGTTTTTTTTTCTTTATTGCAGTCATGCAATAAAGAAAAAAAACGTGTAATATGTCAACGTGTAACATGTAATATGTCAATATTAATATTTTTTCATTTTTTATATTTAAAGTATGTTGCATAATAAAATCCAACATCATTCTATACTCCTTTTGTTTAGGTGAAATTCACCCGATTAAATCTCGCCAGTAAACTTACCATTTCAACAAGGATCCTAAACGTTTGGTTCTTCATTATAGAATCTTCTGTGATATCAGGTATCATCGAAAACGGCCTTTTTATAGTTATGTTATTATCCTTCCACTCACCCATCTGAAATATATATTTTGGACTTACTTTAATTAATACTATTGGAACTACATCTATAAACTATAGTGGGTTTGGACCTGGCTATAATTTTAAACATTTTGGCGTCGAGACACTGGGTCCGTGGGGACACAGCGCATTCTTCGAGATATCTTTGAGAAGGCTTATTAGGCTAAGCTATCTCAAAGAGGCTTACTGATTTCATTGGCGACCAAAGAGCTGACGGTTTCCTCGCTGAAACACCGCCAGCACCAGCATCTTCGGCACTACTTATGCCGCAGGAGCCATTTTTAGATTTTGTTTAACTTTATTTTGTTTGTTTTAGTTTTGCTATAAGTATTTTTAAACACATCTAATATTTTTCTAATTACATAATAGGATCTGATTTTCTGAGTTATTTACAGGATATATTTTACTCGTGAGAAATAAGTACGAATGTCACATTGGGGACCAAAGAATATAGAAATTAAAAAATAAAATTCAAATGCGGTATAAAAGTGAACTGTTAATTTGCTAAGTGATTATACAAGACAAGGACGAACTGCGTAAACCTACATAATCTCTCGTATCCCAGATGTATACTCATTACGCAATATACTGTGCAATTCATTTGGTATCGCTTCCGTACTCAACTGTAGGAACCCTTATAGTTTCGCCATGTCCGTCTGTCCGTCCGTACGCGGCTTGGCTACGTGATCATTAGTACTAGAAAGCTGAAAATTTGGTGTGAGTATCTGTATGCATCACGCCTAAAAAACGGTAAAATAAAAACTAAAAAAGAAACACCTAAAGGGGGGTGGTTTTTTTTCGTTCCAACACTAGTGTGTGGGGAGTCGTTAAATAGGTCTTTTAACAACAATAGGGGTCTCCAAACATTATTTTTTGATAAAGTCAGCAGTTTTGTCAATATTCGCCCCGGTAATCCAAAAAATATACCCCCCCTCTAACTTTTCAACCACGGGTCAAAAAAATATGGAAAAAATCATGAAAATGAGACCTTATAAGTACTTTCATTGAAAACTATATTGAAAATTGCATTAAAACATTCCGCTCAATTTGGCGCGTATAATCCAGTTTACATACAAGAGAGAAGAATGACAACATACGAATTTCGAACCAGAATTCCCTTGAAGTGGTGTTAATTGTGTAAATTAAAATATAACTTTTATTGAGAAACAAATACAGGGTCAATCTTATCCTAATCACAATTTTAAAATAAATAAATACATTTATCCATCATTATTGTGTAAATTACTTCGACATTAATTTCTTCACGTAATTCTATTGTTACGAACGCAACGCGGCGCTGCAGTCGAATGCATTGCCAGCATAAGTATAAGTGGTATATTTTGCTTTATCTTCAGTGTTTGTTTTCTATCAAGTAAGCTAAGCATCAGATTAATTGTTTATTTTGCGAGTATAATGATTTTTAGAGAGTCTTACCAATTCCCCACCTGCAGGAGTTAATTCTATAACGTCCATTACCACGTCTGATCTTTGACCGAATGTGTCGAATATAAGCTTCCCTGTTATACCGTTCACATGATTCTGAAAGTGTATAAAAAAAATATCGTATTTAAATTATCGTTAGACATTTGTAATAATTTTGTTATGCGGTTTACACTCACGTGACATTGATGCCATCCCTAGATGATTCAAACTCATATAGGTAATATAGAGTTCTTCATCAGGGACGGTTAAGGGTGTGTAGACTTCACAATAGTATGAATGACTTCGTACGAGTTCAAAACATATACGGCCGTGTTAGGGCCGTTAAGAGGAAATATTTATCACTGCTAATATTTCCATACAAATCGAGGTTTCGTACTCGCCTGTTTTTTCCTTCTAAACTTAACCAATGTTGATGATGAACCTGAAATTCAGGTCCTGAATGAGATTGAAATGTTCTGTGTCAGGCCGTTTTGATATTTTTGCAGATTATTATAGAATTTGTTAACTAGGCGTCCGTTTGCGGAGGAATGTTGGCCACAAACAGGCGCCTAGTACACAAATGTTATAATAATAAAAACGCAAAAATCGAAAGTAAGTTGTTAGTTGTAAATATAGTTGGAGGAGGAAACAGACGAGATCGAAACCTCGATTTATATAACCCGGTTACTTTTAGTTTGGAACTCATTTGTATCCGATGCCATAGTTACCAGGTGTAAACTTAACGTAAACTGATAGAATGGGAAAAGGAAAAGTGATATATATCTTATAAAAAAATTGTTAGACATCTCTAATAATTATTATAAACGGTTTGAACTCACGTTAATAAAATGACAGGAACGGGCCGAAATGTTTTGTCACGTGAGCCTACACCGCATATTAATATTAAAGTTCTTAAATCGGTTATTGTAAATAGGTTTTCGAATACAAAAGGGACGATGAAACAGAACCTGCATTACAACTCTATATTTTGAAGTGCTTAAATGTCAGGCATGCGAGCAAGTAAAATCAGTTGACAGTAACACATCAAATCATCAGCATCATCAACATCATAGATTTAAATGCTCTCGTCGATGGAGTAATATCCATATCTCTCTTCTTGAGCCCTCGACAACCTGGTTTGACACGACGTTCACCTTTCTTTGATCCATGTAAGGCCTCTTATAGAGAGAGGAAGTCAAAAGATGATGGATTGCATTTGAAGCGTCATATAGAGAGAGAGGAAGTCAAATGACGCTTCAAATATAACCATAAAATGAAATAGGTATGTCTAAAAATTTACCGTCTTCATAAAATTCAATAAAGATGACCCATAATTCCAGGACTGGAAGTTTACACAATCCACATTTCTAGATTCAACCATTTCTAGAGTCATGTTCCTGATCATTTTCATTGCCTGTTGAAATACGTTGACGGCATCATATATCAGAAACTTCTTAATTTCAATTTCTTTTTCGAATTCGGTGATGAAGTTTAAGTCATGTTGATCTCTAGATTTTTTTATGATTTGAAATCCTGGAAAAAATGCTTTGATTATAGGTGACTGCATAAAAGCTGGTGCAAATGAATTGAAGGATTGATAAAACAGTTGGTGGTAGGTAATATACGAGAGATGGCTGGAATCATTTATAGCTTTGTATAGCTATAAAGTTGCCGGGTTAGGTAATATAATTCCGTTAGTTCTCATTAGATATGCTGACGAAAACGAAAATGCGTAGAAATTCAAATTGCAGTAAGCTTATTTTAAAGAAATTAAAAGTATTACAACGTCGCTAGTCCTTTGAGACCCTCATTTAATTGATATAAACACAAAATTAGTAATATTGCCACAAAATATTGCCAGAGAACCTGTCACTTGTTCCAATCAAAACAGAATGTATTAGAAACAGTTGTGGTAATCTGACCATCCGTGAGAGCTGCCACAGACTCATAGATACACTGTCGGGTAAACATTTACCACCTTTCTGGACTTGCATTTAGCATATTTAATGTATATGACTCGCACAAATAATCAGAATATAAAAAGGCTATAACAACAGCCAGCAGCTGGAGGGCTACTCCGATGTTTGAAAATCGAACTTCATAGCGTTCCGTCCCGCTCATCTAAATATTGTTTGACACGAGATCGAGAGGGGAAGCACGGTTCGAATTTAATTTCGATGTTCAGGGGCCCTATGATGGTTGCTTTTATCACGCGATAAATAAGTGATAAAGAATCCGTCACGTTTTGACATATTGCGAGTGTGAGTGACAGATGCTTTGTCACTTATTTATCACGTGATAAACGCAACCATCATAGGCCCCCTGAGTAGCTCATCTGTACGAGCGGGTACAAAGAGCTTCTATTACCAAAAAAAGAGACTTACCAGTCATATTGACTCCGCCATACCTATACGGGGTTAAATCCTTGTTGAACAGATCGAGCGATAAGATAATGTAAGAATGTTCGTCAGCCATCAAGCCAACTTGCTGGGCGTGCTTTAGAAACTGCTCGAGTTTCTTTGATGGGCAGTCTACCACGAAGTTATTATATCTATTTTTCTTTGCATTGATAAGGACGTCTCTGAAAAAGAAATACAGATGTAATATAGTTATAAACTTTAGCGTTAAGTCCTACATACAGACACACTTCCGCATAGTAGGAGTAAATTCTAAAAACACATTGTAAACTCAACCTAATGTGCTATCGCTATCGATAGCGGTATCACATTTAGTACTAAATTCTCCAATACAAAAATATGGAAATTTTATGTTTATTTTTTAAAGAATTATGAGGACTGGTTTTAATGATTGGAGAAAAAGTTATACAATAGTACTTTTCATTCAGTAACATATTTATTTTAAACAAAGCATGTTCTAAATCCAACAAAATGAAGTAACGGAAAAGAAGGAATTTCGGGACTTCTTTTCTCCTATCACAATTAATAGGTAGGTTCTGATAAGAAAAAACATAATACAAAAGATTGAAAATTCGGAAAAAGGGGGTACGTTTTTAAATGCCCTCTTAAGTAAATTTCATATCTCAAATAATAGTAGTCTCTTGAATTCAGCTGTGATCATAAAAACTTATATTTTTAATCCAGTGATTCATGCCTCCTAATTCCCAAGAGTAACAATAAACTCTTAATTTTTGTCGTAAATTACAGAATTACTCACCTATAATCTTTTCCACTCAGTTCTCTTATGGACACGATCAGAGATTTGCTTGCCATCTGCAGTAAATTGCTTACTCTCATCAAACTGTAACCTTTTTCATACAGGATCGTAACGTTAGTCCATTCCTTAAGCGATACCAGATTTTCAATAACCTGAATATGAAATAAGTAATCTTATTAAATCTTTTGTGAGACATATTTAAATATTGTATTACGCGGTTCACACTCACCTGAATTTGTCAGGAACGACCCGACACTGCTACCGCACTGCCGAGGACTGCTACCGTGTCCGTGTGTGTTCGTCGTCGTGTGACGAGGTTACCGCGCCGTTGTACGAGTAGCAGTCCCTGATGATGATGACGGGCCGTTTCTAACGATTTCACGTGAGTGTCAACCGCTTAATATGTACAATAATTGATTAGGTGATTTCATCATTATCATATTATATATTATGATATGAAGAGAGAGAGAGAGAGGCGCGGTCGTTTGCCAACTAGATGGACTGACCAGAGGGCCTATGATGCTTAATTTTATCACGCGATAAATAAGTGACAAAGCATCTATCACGGATTGACAAAATACGAGTGTGAGTTACAGATGCCTTGTCACTTATTTATCACGTGATAAACGCAACCATCGTAGGCCCCCTGGTTAGAAGCCACTTCCTGAAGCAAATTCCATCAAACGAAGAGAGAGACAATGGATGAAGACCGATATAATAATAAAATATAAATAAATAAATATCAGACAACCTCACACAAATCAACCTAGTCCCAAATTAAGCTCAAGAAGGCTTGTGTTATGGGTACTAGGCGACGATATATATACTTATATAGATAAATAAATACTTAAATAAATAGAACATCCATGACCCAGGCTTAAATATTCGTGTTCATCACACAAATATTTGCCCTTGCCGGGATTCGAACCCGGGACCGTCGGCTCAGTAGGCAGTTGCTTAAGGTGGTTGCAGAGGAAACAAAACTAGACATTCCACGCTAGATGGCGCTGGGAAGCAAGATTTGTAGTTTTTGTGTATTATTTCGTATGTTACTTTAGTTTGAAGTAAAATTTGTATAGTGGCGAGTCCGCGTATTAGTCTTTTATTCATGTAGTATTAGTAGCACGTCATAAATTGTTTTATTCTCCCATGTGTTGGCAATTTGTGAAAAATCAGCAAGTACTCACACTAATAGACACTAATTGTGAGTGTGTGCGGGTGATTCATTCATTAAAGGGTTGCGTATCATCTGTCAGTTTGATAGTAAGCGCTGAATAAATAAGCAGGCATGATATTTGATTTTGATGATGAAGTAAAGATGCACCTCTAGCACAACTGTGACACGCAACTCTTTCTCGCGCGAAAAATATTTCCTATCTCTTTCTTTGCGGTACTGTAGGAGACTGACGGGCGATGCTACGTCGCGTGACAAGAATCGTGAAGCCTAGTTGTATTAGACGGGCTGGATTGTCAAAATAAATAATACGAAGAAATTACAAATCTTTGGCAGTTCCACATTTTTTAAGTATGTGGTGAAATTAAATGAGTATTTTTGTTGGGTTTCTGTTCTGATATATTGTGATTCTGATTTGTGATGTTATTGAGTTTGTCCTAAGTTTTTCTGAATGATAGATTGGGTTACAGCAAAAGGGCCCAATTTTAGGACACATATTTTGTTGAAAAATATTTTTCTCATTTTTGTTACTTTTTGATTAGAACTAAAGAATACATTAAAATAAGTATCTTTTATAAATTACAATTGTTTGATTAACTTGCCCGTTTAAGAACTAGAGTGGTCCTAAGTTGCCATAGAATTACTACGTAGCCTGGGACTACTTGTACTATCATCCATTCTGTGCTGGGACTTAGAAATTTACGATGAAAAAAAAACACAAGTATGATACCTCTGTTTTTTATTACTTAATGACAAGATCGGGCCCTTTTTCTATACTCTGATCTGATATACAAAAACCCGACATCAAGTATAGTAGGTACTGATTAGGGTTGGGATTTTCGTGATTCTAAATCGTAGTTCCATGGAGTCTCTAATTGTAAAAATGTTCAGTCTAAAAATATATAACTACTAGAACTACTACTAACTGAGCGCAGCACCAGTTGTTTGCGCCACGCTTTACAACCCCGAGCTAGCTCGCGCCATATAAAAATATATGACAATATATTGTTATTATGTACATATATGGATTTTAGAACCACCAACCACTAAATAAAATAAAACAATTTTTGTTACGTGTAGGTTTTATTATAATACTAGTGTTTGCGTGAGTTGTAGAAGTCGCTTTAATTCGAAATGGTGTATACGTTGTAATATTATTTTAGGCAACACGCATGTTTTGTAGAAAATTATAAGTTTCTGCAGCTTTTCTTGGATGAAGCCTTCATCTGTTTGAACTTTAATTGACATTATTTTTGTTGATAATTCAATGAAGGAAATCATCTTGCAGTAATCCCTTTTGATGAAGCTCTAAGCTGGCCTTGAATCTGTAATGAAATTATTTATTACGTCACAAAAATGCCGGCAATGGAAACGGCTGTATGCATGTCCTATCTTACAGGGTGTTAGGGTAATTAGTGTTATTACAGGTATCCTTCAAGGAGGAAACTTAGTTACTGAATCGATAATTCCCAAAAGGATTTGGTTTCCCACACCTATTGAAAAACATGGGTAGGTCTTGGTATCAATTCAGTCAGAGAGAAGAAACTACCTATATGAACCCACTATGAACAGCTTTGTTTTTTTTTCATCACCCAAAGCGAGCGATTGCGTTCAGTTTTTGTGGTTGGTTACGGTTGTCATCACGCCATGCTTGTCTTCGCCTAAAAAGAAAATAGCGCGAGACACCTCTTTCACGGCAGGACGCTTCGATTTGTAATGTTTTCAAACACAATACTTTCCCCGCAATTTCTGATCCATGATATCGCAATATCGTTTAGGGATCACTATATCCTGAGTTCACATGTTTATTATTATTATATGCACGTTTCATTATTCACACTTTGCATAAAGTAAAAACTCACGAAAAGAAAAAAATTAAACCAAACATGATTCATTTTATACGAATTTCCACAATTGACATGACATTGACAGTATTGACACAATTTATTATTTCATTCACAAGATTTAGTGCGTTCGAAATCTGTTCCACTTTATTGTTATGAGCAAATAAACACAATAGGTATCTTTAAAATCCAAATGTTTCCAATTATTTGTTACATGTTTAATGAAAGCTGTAATCATTTAAAAATAAACTGTTATGCATTCATATCGAAACATCAATTTAAATTTATTATCCCAAATCATAAGTTAAGTAGTATTATATTTCAGAACGCACTGTTCATGAATAGCTTTACGTGCGCTTACGTTTGTATGTGTGTAAAAGCAACGCACACATACATATATGGACAATATTTCAACGGGTTTTAAAGCTTTAATAACTTTATAATTGTATGATTTATAGCAAAACTGATTTCCTTGGCGAGTATAAGATCGCTTAAAGATTTTTTTAAGAATGTTTAATAACCTAAAGCCATAACCGCCTAAGTGTGTATTGATCAAACGATTTGTATGAAAGTGACATCTCTGCAACCACCTTAACCACTGCGCCAACCGCGTCGTCAAAATAAATATATACAACTGGTTAAGGTTATAAAACATTGTGATCACCATCCTCTGGAATGAGGGACCAACTAAAGAAGAAATCATATCAGAAGCATTTCTCGGGCCAGTATGGCAGTGTCAACTGACATGGCACCGTTGGTTTCTTGTTAGTTGCCGTTGCGACTTGGGCTCCCCTTTTTTCTTGCCAGGCGAAGTGTATTAGTGACTCCATGATTTTTTAAATAACGGCACACCATAGCGATGTTTTGCCGTTATAAAAAAAAAACATGAATATTGTCAGTTGAGATAAGTGCACCATAAAAATATCAAAAGTCCAACATCTGTACTTTGCGTGTGGCGCGCTTGCCTCTTCTGACCATCCATCAGGGAAGTTCTGACTACTTTGTTTGATAAGATCCAGTATGAACTATGATGATTAAGTTTGGCTGTCACCTCGGACGACCTCGGGTGTTAGAGTGATTTCACTCTGCACTAGTTTTGAGACTGAGCGCCATGTATTAGCAGCACGTAAACACTTGTTGGAGTGTCATCGACGCTTCTGCTCGCTCGCGAGGGTCTCAAAACTACAAACAGTGCAGAGTAAAATCACTCTGTAATACGGGCGTGAAGTCCGAAGTAACTACCTCGGAAGACTGTAAAGGAAATGTAGTGCAAATGACTTCTTAAATGCATGAGCACTTACTGCCATTACCGTCGCTGTCCTCCCTCCGGCTATATGTATATATGTATACATTTGTACACATTCACTAACCCAATATGATTCAATCGACTCACATTGTTATATGCTTCAGGGCTGGGATGCAGATTGATGTGGAACCAGTCCTCCTGGACCTGGTCGTTGTGGTCGATCAGGACATGTGGGATGTCCAGCATATCGCATATGGCTTGGATATGCGCACTCATTTTCCCACTGGTGCCATCGATTATACCGATTACTCCTTCCTGGAATTATATTATAATTTCTGTATCTATAAACAGGAAACAATCCGATTCACAAGCCGAGTCACAGATGAAACGGGAAACAATACAGAAAAAAACAGTTGAAGGGAGAGGAGAACAATATAATGCGTCCGCACCGTACTAGAGACTGAAAGAGATGTTGACTGAATTTTGGCCGCCATGTAAACTCACCCGGTGCGCATGCGTCTCCCTTATCGCTAACTAATTACGTGCTCTTTAACATTTCTGGTACAAGCTCACTAACCTGAACCAGGTATAGAACTCTACCCTCTGGCGATATGGTAAAAATAAAATAAAAAATACTTGAGATAACATCGTATACCTAAACATTCTGCATCAGGTGAACTAAAAACATTAGCGGTGGCAGAAATGTGAATCAGTGGTGTGGATTCCATAGAACCCAATTCCCACTGGATTGCCCACTTCAGGACGATTGAACATCATTGTGCATCATCAAACAGTAAGCAAAATGTCTACTAAAAAGAATACAAAGAAACTCCTTAGAAAAATAATTTTCAATACAAATCTAGAATTTTATAATTAGGGTTCCGTACCCAAAGGGTAAAAACGGGACCCTATTACTGAGACTTCGCTGTCCGTCCGTCCGTCCGTCCGTCCGTCTGTCACCAGGCTGTATCTCAAGAACGGTGATAGCTAGACAGTTGAAATTTTCACAGATGATGTATTTCTATTGCCGCTATAACAACAAATACTAAAAATAAAATAAAATAAATATTTAAGGGGGGCTCCCGTACAACAAAGGGATTGGTTGCGTTAACTTTGCACCTCATTTGTATGGAGCGCTATACATACCAGGTGCAAACTTAACTTAACCACTTAAGGATGGAAAGTGTTTGTACGGAACCCTCGGTGCGCGAGTCCGACTCGCACTTGACCGGTTTTTTAGTATAATTATAGAAGTATAGACCTGACGGATGCAACATATTTAACCTTTTTTGATACACATCAACCCCCACAGATTGTTAAAGGGTCCTTTTTACTCGACTATGGTAAAGCAAATAAAAGAGTTACGAATTTTTCTTTAAGTAAAATAATATTCGCCTTCTACATAGTGCCATTTAAAAGCTAAAGGGTCGACAACGTAAGCAGTCGATATTTTGACTGTCGGTCGACTCACTTCAGCGAGTTCACACACGTATTTTCCAGCTTCAATCAGCTCGCCCGTCCCCGATACAGTTTTGACCGACGCCTTGAAGTTGAAACGTTCGGCGCTCAATTCTAGTGCCTTTCCCAAGTTGCTGGCATCTTCGTAGAATAAACCCCCTGAAATAAAAGATAAAATGTTGTTTTAACGACCACGGACGGGTTATCAACCGACTTTAAAAAGGAGGAGGTTCTCAATTTGACTGTTATTTTTTTTTGTATGTAGGTAGTATCATAACGCGATAATTTCGCCAATTATGAATCGATTTTGAGGATTATTTTTTCGTTTAGTAGATCATACCTACTTCATTGATGATCCCGTCAAAATTAACTTAGCACTTTTTGAGAAAATTTGAAAAAAATAAAATGTATACACATACCTATAGCTTTTACACAAATAAGCACCATAGTTGAATACCTGGTTTGGTAAAGCAATAATAATAACCTAGGTTTGATTTGATTTGACTGTCTGTATTCTGTAATTAATACAAATAACCATATTCCTCAGACTTCGAATGAATTTATTGAGATATTAAACGAGAAACGCCATACAAACTCACAGGAACCATAGTGACAATTCAATGTAAATGTAACGTTGATTATAGATCAAATTGCCACTTTATTGCTTATTTCTTAATTTTAGTAAATAATGTAAATATTTACCTATCACGAACCGCGCTTCTTCCTCGCTTCTTATAAAAACACATTGTAACAACACTAATATTAGCACTTTAATCATTTTCCACTTTAATCAACTTTCCAAAAGAGTTATCCAGACGGTTTACGATCACATATTTATAACAGTCTTTAAAATTTAACGAGTTTACGTTATCCCGTCTAATTAGTGTTAGTTAGATCGGTTTAAACCGTACGTTTGGAGTATACCGGCGCTCACAGTAATGTGTTTAGATTGCGCCGCGACAGAAATAATCCGGGCCTATATTTAGCGTGATTCTCCAAAACGACATACTTTCGACTGTCGCGTCGAGACGACTAGCGCGGCAGAAGGAATCTTGGAATCGATGACCTAAAACTGTGAACAATAAAATTACTGTATGTAGGTACACCCTTGTTTATTTAATTTTCTTTTATGTGAAATAGGGAAGCATATAATTTAAGTCTTGGTATGTATGCTTATTCTACTATTATAAAATTCTAAAATGGTATCGTAGAACAATGATAAGGGGTCATGACTAAAGGAGGCGACGTTGCAGGCATTTTTAGGATTCCGCAGTCAACTAGGAACCCTTATGGTTTCGCCATGTCCGTCTGTCCGTCCGTCCGCGGCTTAGCTCCGTGATCATTAGTACTAAAAAACGGAAATTTGGTACGAAAACGGTAAAATAAAAACAAAAAAAAAAAACTTTTTTTTCGGGTACCTCACGAACACCTAAAGGGGGTGATTTTTTTTTCGTTCCAACATCACTAGTGTGTGGGGTGTCGTTGAATAGGTCTTTTAAAAATAATAGGCGTCTCTTGACATTATTTTTTGATAAAGTCAGCAGTTTTGTTGCTGAAAAAATCATGAAAACCATGCAACCAAGCAACAATGCAGAATATTTCAATGAAAACTAGGTCTAGCCGTTTTTGACTTATCGCAAAATTACAAAATTTTCTTTAAAATTTACGTAAGTGCCGCGCGGTGTCCTTATACTTCGAACGTTACACAGATTAGTTAAGTGCCATACTACATTAAAACATTCCGCTCAATCTGGCGCGTATAATCGATAACTTCCAGAAGGTAATAAGCAATTAGAGATAATTTGGCGTTTACGACCTTTTAATAGAGCTTGTAATCTTTCTCGTAAATCCTAGGGCTTAAAACCGCTTTTTTAAGCCCGTCTATTGTGAAGGATGGGCAACTACGGAACCCTACACTGAGCGTGGCCCGACATGCTCTTGGCCGGTTTTTGAGAGATATAGTAATGGTACGGAACAATAGCACTTACCTACAACGATAGTTAGTAGATTATACTTTGCCTTCTAATGCTTGGGGTAGACACCTACCTAACCTATCGTTACGCTTTAACGCATTCACTGCCAGGGAGCGTGGCCTAGAAACAAACTTGTATGACAGTGAACGCATATATGCGTTGCTAGCTGTGAATGCGCTAAGCACATTCATACAAAAGCTACCTAACCAAATGATATTTTTTCTGCCCAAACAAAACACAAAAGTTTTGTTATACAATATAGTCCCAACAAATATTATCAAGAAATGTTACGCACTCGAAGTTTTGAACTGATAGGTCCCAAACTCATCCCTCCTCAAATAGTTTCCAAACAGAGGGATTGTTACGCCTAAGGCGCTTTCCTGCATGTTTCCAGAACTTTATTTAAGATGAAATTGTGAAAGGCAATATCATTTACAGCGGAAGAAAAAAATCACAAGCCCACAAACCTCTTGTTTACTTCATTTAAGTTGGATAAAACGTATCCCAACTATAACCATATTTAGATATACCTGTGTATTATATGAAGCTAGAATTCGGAGGTCGGAAAGGCACAGGCATAGGTAAATACGAAAATAAAGTAAAAATATGTATTTTTCACTAAGAAATATGGGATAAATATCACAGTAAGTATACGTATGGGTACAGCACAGAACCCAGGGATCTAATTCGAGAATGCCGTTTGAGAGATCGCAAAATGTTAAAACTCTTTTAGATAACAGTGCTATCGCCTTTGAACTGTCATTAAAATGCGATGAGCTTCAAGTGACATATCTCAAACAATTATGGAAATACGAAGGCGATAATGATTGTCAAAAATGCTATTCACGCATATGAATTTCTGTTTTGAACTGAACGCAACTGACTAATTTCACGCACTACACGGTCAAATTAAAGTATGCGCCTGTTATTTATGCCGTCACATACAAAGGAAACGCAAATAAAGCGCGACCGGATTGACGAAGTTGCGATGTTCTGGGGATATCGCCACTTGTCAAGTAGGGACACGTCAAAAGTGACGGATGGCGATGAAATGGAGAGATCTCCATCATCTCTCTAAAATTGGTCGAATCACCCCCTTGCAGCTATACAGGCTGTATAAGCTTACACAGCCATTATAACTCAAATTTAAGCTGTGTAAAGGCTGTATAAGTGCTTATGTAATGACGTTCTAAGGTTGCCTATTCATCACTGGAGCAGAACGAACCGCAGATGTGTATAACGAACCAATCAGATTTCTCAGATTCAATTGCAATTTTTTTCGACTTCACAAAGAAGCAGCCTGATTGGTTAATTTTCACAGCTCCGCTTAAGTGCGCAGGCAGTCTAAGGGTGCGTCTCCACTGGAGCGGAGCGGAGCGGAGCGGAGACGTGCGAAATAAATCAATCACAAAAGTGAAGTGGAGCTGAGATACAGATTTCAACTCAGGTGATTGGTCTATTCCACACGTCTTACCCTAACAGGGGCAGTTGAGGCATTTTAACGGAGACCGGCAAAGCGAAGTTTCACTTAATATTTAAAAAAAAAAAATGATTGTAGGAACATTGAAAAGTGAAAATAAACCATAATCAAGACCAATCCCAGTGGTTGTCTGCCAACGGAAGGAGTAAAGCTCTACTCATTTAATGAAGTTGAAAAGTGAGCATTTTTACGCTTAAATAACAAAGCCGAGTTAATGACGACACTTTTGGCGCAGTTTGTAAGCACTTGCTTCCTGAGCCGGCGGTCCCGGGTTCGAATCCCGGCCAGGGCAAATATTTGTGTGATGAACTCGAATATTTGTGCTTGGGTCATGGTTGTTCTATGTACTTAAGTATATATTTAACTATATAAGTATATACATATATATACATATATATGTATGTATATACTTATATTTATATTGTTATAATTTATATTGTTGATTGAATAAATGACTATAGTTAAATATATACTCGTCGTCGTCTGGTATCCATAACACAAGCCTTAATTTGGGACTAGATCGATTTGTGTGAGGTTGTCTGATATTTATTTATAAAGCATAACTTCGAATTACTTATGTAAGTGTCTAGTATAATAATACCGGGCATACACGGCCTAGTAAACACGATTAGTAGAAGAACAATGCGACATTCAGAAACCTGATGGTGAACTTGTGAAAGTCATCCCCCGATTTGACCTTTTCACGTTGAAATTATATCACACATTTAGGAAATGAGGCTTCTCATGCGTCGTCATGTAGGTAGCTGCAATATATTGCTGTCTGTAGGTTGCCGCGTAGGATATATGAAATAAACGACACGTATTTAATGTAGATGGACACAGGCATTAAAGGACGTGAGGGGGATCAAAATAAATACGGACAGAAAATCCGCTTTCCGCATCTATATAAAATTTACTTAGAAATATTTCGTCGCTAGCTGTACCTACTCGGTAAGTATGTATGTTATTCGATAAACAAAGTTCTGATATTTTATCTAAAAGGCGTGCTTACTACGCTGGCTTAGCGACCTAAAAGCCATCTTAGTATTCGACCTTAATGCATGCAATTTTTTTCTTCTCTTCAAATTCATCTATTCATCCCTTACGAGTCTTAACTTCCTGTGATGTAGGTATGTATTTGCTTACGTTTTGCAATTAGACGTGAAGAAGTGCACGCCATTATAACAAATTCTTCAGATTTTAACGTGAGGAGGTACGAATAAAACATTGGAAGACGCAAGACATTACACAAATTCAAAATAACTACGTAGGTACTTTGCCTTTTTCTGCCCGCATCATCCAATTACCTATGAGTAAATGGACTAATTTGTAGCAGAATCAGCTCGTGCAAATATTAAAACGAGATTTCAGACCCAGCCAAATTTCGATTAGGTTTCGCGCAAAGTTTCTGTCTGTATTTGCCCGGAAATACTCCGAAATCTTTGTTAGTGCTTCAGACTAATTTGAGAATTAAACTAAAGAAGTTCAATTTTTCACATTTATTTTAAGACGTTACGCATAAATAACGGACTGTTCTATTAACTGTAGCTGTACATAAACATAAACCAATTGGCACACTCAGATTTAGGCAAAAAAGGCGTAGCCACTTCCGCGAGCACACATTGATCTGTCGCGTCCTAATTAAGTACCTACTAAGTTTGTTCGGCTTAAAATATTACTAAAACAAATCGAGCCGTGCCTACGTTCTTTAGGTTTTTACTTTAAATTTTTACTTCACATTGAATTGAATCGAGTAAGATAGGAGTGCCCAGACTGCGATCTGGGCACTCCTTGAACAAAGTCACTGTGATTTATTTGCATTTGCAAATAAATCACAGTGACTTTGTTATCCACTAGATTGCTTTTGGTAACTACGGCTACCTGTCACCGCTCTTATTTTATTATACAAATAGAGTCCAACTCAAAATTCGAAGCAATTGAGTGGTTAGATCTGTTACATATTATTAAAGATCCAAACCGAGAAGTTGCGATAGTGATGGCTTCACTTTGGTGGAGAAAAAGAAGCCGGCTCGTCGCAACCAGTGTGGAACCTCGGTGACTATATCGCAGCGTCTATACGCCTGCGGCTCCGGCGACACTGTTGTATGTGTCCAGACTGCATTGACGAACGCAGATAACGTCGTCAAGTATTTGCGAGTAAAGATCAATTCTGAGGGTAAAACAGTAAGTCTCGTCAAAGTGTGAACTTTACTTCATTTGTGGTCAAGGTGCCAAATATGAAGCTGTCAACCTCCATGTAGGAGTAATCCTGGCCGTAGGGTGTTGTATTATAGCGTTTTCCTGGACGCTTACCCGGCACCCAGAAATTACGCCGCACGTCGCCGAACTAACGTGTAAATGTTTACTTTATATTCTTGATTTATTTCATATGTATGGGCTACAATTGCGTAAATACGCCTACTCAATTGCCTCGTATACCTACTTCTATATTACAGAAAAATGCAGTAATACTTTTAGACGGCCGATCGCTGTTATTTTTTATCATCGTCACGTTATTTATCAACCAAGTTTAGGAGTATCTGATACCCACTGGGCACGTTTTTTGCCGCCAATGGCCGTTCCGTTTCCAGCCGTGTGCTGCGAATATTCAATGAGTTCGAGTAAGTGACACCTCCGCCGTGCATAATAAACTATTTTTTTGCAAAACTCTTGAAGTAACTGTTATATCACTGTCACACATTCAAATCTCAGGTATAAAAAATTATACTTAGTACTTGGCCTAAGATACTCGAAGATCCTTTCTCATTCCGGCTACTCGTATATAAATGACAAAGAATGAAAGGGTTACCTATCTGAAACACTAATTTTATTTTCCCATTTGTAACGTTTCGCCAAATTTTCATTTGTTCGAGAAAGCCATTATTTCCAAACCTGTTAATTTTTCCGAATAATTATGTTTTTTTTCGATCTGACCCACAGGATGATGATCCCAGAGCCACCCTCATACGCCACTTTACAGAAGACCTGCCTGAGATCAGCCTAGACGAGGTCGTATTGGCCCTAAAACAGCTTAAAAATGGGAAAGCCCCTGGAGAGGATGGTATCACGACAGAGCTCCTGAAGGCAGGGGGTACCCCCATACTAAGGGAGCTCCAGGAGTTGTTTAATACTGTCCTCTTCAATGGGAGAACTCCGCAAGCGTGGAACAGAAGCGTGGTTGTTCTGTTTTTCAAGAAAGGCGACACCACCCTGTTGAAAAACTATCGGCCCAGGATATCGCTTCTGAGCCACGTATATAAGCTGTTTTCAAGGGTTATTACGAACCGCCTTGCCCGAAGACTCGACGAGTTCCAACCCCCGGAACAGGCCGGTTTTCGAAGTGGGTACGGCACCATAGACCACATTCACACAGTGCGGCAGATTATACAGAAGACCGAAGAGTATAATCGGCCCCTGTGTCTGGCCTTTGTGGACTATGAAAAGGCCTTTGACTCAATCGAAACTTGGTCTGTTCTGGAGTCCTTGCAACGATGTCAAGCCGACTGGCGATACATCGAGGTGATGAGATGTTTATATTCAGCCGCCACGATGACTGTGCAAGTACAGAACCAGCAGACAGAACATATCCACCTGCGCCGAGGAGTGCGACAAGGTGACGTTATATCACCGAAACTGTTCACTAACGCACTGGAGGATATGTTCAAGACGTTGGACTGGAAAAATCGTGGCATTAATATAAATGGTCAACACATCTCTCATCTACGATTCGCAGACGACATCGTGATCATGGCCGAGACGTTGCAGGACCTGAATCACATGCTAGACAGCCTGGCAAATTCGTCTCAGCGTATCGGTCTTCGGATGAATTTGGATAAAACCAAAGTTATGTTCAATGAACACATCGATCCGGGACCGGTCGCCGTAAATGGAGTCTCCATCGAAGTTGTTTCCGAATACGTATACCTAGGGCAAATGCTCCAACTAGGTAGAGGCAACTTCGACAAGGAGGCTAAGAGGCGAATACAACCGGGCTGGGCAGCGTTCGGAAAACTGCGTCGAGTCTTCACGTCGCCCATACCTCAAAGTCTAAAAACTAAAGTTTTTAATCAGTGCGTCTTACCTGTTATGACCTACGGAGCCGAGACGTGGCCACTCACCATACGACTAGTCCACCAATTCAAAGTCGCTCAGCGAGCCATGGAAAGAGCTATGCTTGGTGTGTCTCTTAGGGATCAGATCCGAAACGAAGTAATTCGACAGAGAACCAAAGTTACCGACATAGCACAGCGGATAAGTAAGCTGAACTGGCAGTGGGCTGGTCATATCTGCCGTAGAGCTGATGACCACTGGGGCAAACAAGTTCTGGAGTGGAGGCCACGAATCGGTAAACGTAGTGTAGGGCGCCCTGTAACAAGGTGGAGCGACGACATTCGTAGGACAGCGGGTAGTAACTGGAGGACGAGAGCTGAAAATCGAGCTCAGTGGCGTGCCATGGGAGAGGCCTATGTCCAGCAGTGGACTGAAACAGGCTGATGATGATGATGATGTTTTTTTTTATTATTACAGCAGTAACGTCTGCGAACGTAACGTAAACCAAATGTATGAAGCGAAAAATTGAAAAATGTAATGGTTCAGAGAGGATTCGAACCTGCCCGTGTCGGCCCGGAAAGCCGTTGGAAAAACGGCTTTCCGGGCCAACACGGGCGTCCTACCAACTGGACCACCGAACCAGATGTCAGAGCCATTGCTTTTGAACCAGTTGCTTCAACATGCCTTAGGGTGGCATCGTAGCGCCATCTACCGTAAAGATTTAGACTTTACAGTCGGGTATAGTGGGAGGTGAAAGTTAGTATGAAGAGCTTGCCATAATATTTCGTGTATAGGTTCATCATTACAAAATAATATTCATCCCCTAAGAAGGTTAAATTGAGGGTAACAACATCTGCATGTTTTGAATTTATGAAAAAGAGGTATAAAGATATTTTTTTTAGAATATTAATTTAAAACAGAGAAAATTAACTAATGCTTCTTTAGAAAAAAAAACAAAATGGGTTTAATGGGAGGCGAAAGTTTGGATGAGAAAAATGGGATTCTTTGTGTAAGACTGCTCATATTTCATGTATAGCCATTAAAATACTACCTACTCTCAGCATTTTTTTCTAAGGGGAATGATACAATACTATACAACAATACTTTATTGCCCACCAATAAAAGTTGAAAGTTTATGTGAGGAATATTTTTGTGTATAAACTGCATTAATTTTTGGAAATTAATCTCCTAAAAAGTATAATATAACTTTGTATGAAAAACGTGGGATCCTCTGAGTAAGAGTGACAAAATTTCGTGTATTTGACCTGCATTAAAATGTAAAAAAAATAACACAGCATTTTTCATGGTAACCGAAATTTCTATACTTAAGGGGATTAGACAGGAAGCCAAGGTTTGTATGAGAAATGTCGTATTTTATGGGTAAGACTTGTAGCGCAAATTTAATACTATAAGAGAATAGGAGTGTTGGGTATCTTGCGATCACAACGCACCTAGATTAGTTCCGAAAAATTAAAGTCTCCGTTAGGTACTACAATTGTCAATAAAGTAGGACGATTTAAAGTATTCTTTAGGTGCGACGAAGACAGAAAAATTACACATTAAATTAAAACATTTGGATGGGAACATAGGATGTTCCTGTTTTCATTTTTGCAATATTTGGGCAAATAATTTACCTTCCTAATTCCTAATTTAGGATCCATTATTGTATCGTGTTCTTTACAACAACAAGTAAATTCATTATCAAGACCCAAATTGAGCCATATACCTACTCCCATATTCCGAACAATAACAGATACATGATTTTTCTTGCTTTTATTGATTGCCCTTGGAGAACTGGACTAAGCTGTTTGGGGAGAATTGTTTAACACACTTTTTCTGCTTGACGATGACGACGATGCTACGACGTGATCTAAATAGAAATACATAAATTGTCCATAATTATTAGTTGTATTCTTTTTAGAAACAATAAAACGGTAGAAAGTTACACAGACACGTTTCCAGACCTGTGCGAGCGAAACCGCGGGCAAAAGCTAGTATATATATTGGCTCCTTGTGTGACGGGCTTTAGACAGTGAATATAAATGTTACACAAAGATTAATATTTCGTCCGAATCTCCCATTTCTCATTTTGATATACCTAGGTATGTAGGTACACATACGATGAATTTATAATGCATAGATAAAAAAGAACTAAATCCAACTTTTTCAACATGAAGTTTCATTTGTTGGTATGTCTTGATATTTTAAACCTAAATAAAGTTAGCGATTTATTAGAATCACCTCAAGTCAAGTGTGCAAAATGCAAATTTTAACAACGGTAGTGTCCAATAAAATATTTACTGTTTCCAATCCGAGAGTCACGTTTAGTGTCAAAGCCCCTGTTGGAAAATCACGATATTATGCACTCGTAAACAATATATTTTTAGGTCCCAATACTTTACGAATAACAGGGATACAAAGAGATTTTTTTCATACTTAACACTCCAGGAAAACTGTTTATTTTATATCAGGAAATATTTATTTTTTTGATATCAACCAATTTTATTGGGTAAACAAATCAGTTTATTTAGAAAAAGATAAAAGCTTTCTTGGTACCTCAATTGGCATACCAAAAACGTTTTCCTTAGTCACATTGAAAAGAGTGTTTTTATTTGAAATAAATATCTATTATTAAAAGGCTTTATGAATGTAAAAAGTGTTTCAAATCCAGGATGCTTATCTTACATCACATTTTAAGAGGAAACACTAAGGACGAGTATAAATACAAAATGTAGTGTCCAAGTACCGTACGTTACATTATGTACGCTACTTGGACTCTACATTTTGTATGACGTATGACGACGCAGTTGGCGCGGTTTGTGGTGGTCCTGGGCTCGAATCCCGACAGGGGCAAATATTTGTGTGATGAACTCGAATATTTGTTCCTGAGTCATCGATGTTATCTACGAGTATGTATATGTATGTATTTATATAATTATTACGTATATCGTCTTCGTATTCGTTTTTGCCTTTTACTTATCTGTGATGTGACGTAGATTCACAGAAGGGCCACTCTGATGTTCAAAATTCGACCATCGTGTAGTGCCGTCCCGCTCACTCAAATATCCTTTCACAGGAGAGGGACGACACTATTTGGAGTCATCGGAGAAGCCCTTCAGTTTTTTTTCGGGACCGGTAGCGTCACTGTCATGAGCGAAAATGGCGAACAGTGTTTTAAGCATTTCAAGATACAGAATAAAACCATTTTTTATATTAAATTTTTCAGCCATCTTCTACTTTCATGAACTAAAACAAAAATACATAATATATAAGTTTTTTGTTTCCTATGCTTAATACTATACGACATAAACATTAGTTTAATACAATTTAACATTGAGTCAATTATATTTTTATTGAATTGGATCGTCTGCCCTACGAGTATTGCTGTTATAATCTGAAGGGCTACTCCGATGTTCGATATTCGGCCGGCGTATAGTGTTGTCCCGTTTACCCATATATTAAGACAGACGATCGAGAGAGACGGCACTATACGACGGTCTTGAACATCGGAGTAGCCCTACTGGTTTTTTTGACTGGCTCCTGATTTTTATGACCATAACCTCCTTGTTTATTACCTGTGGGAGTTTGCAGCACTGGTTATAATTCCTGAAAACCGAGCTGATAGAGCGCGATGTATTTTTTTTTAATATAATAATTTTATAAAAATTATCTGTCACTCACCCTCGCATCTTGTCAAAACGTGACGGATGCTTTGTCAGTTATTTATCGCGTGATAAAAGCAACCATCATAGGCCCCCTGAATGTCAAAACAAAACAGATATTCTGGCCAATATTTTAAGGTTTCATGAATTCATCATTTAAAAAATACGGCCCTGTATCTATTTAAATAATGAGTCTAAATAATACACCAAGTAGTAATTTTTTTTTAATTAATTAACTTTATTAAAGAAAAAAAAACCTTAAAAAAAATATGTAACTATAACTCAAGAAACCTATGATCTAATTAAACGTAACTTAACCTATTTGGACCTAAACTATATGTACATATAAAATATATCTTTATGCTTTAAATGACTAGTTAGTTATATAGGTACTAAAAAGCTATGCTTCAGGGCGCGTGTAGACGGCGCCGCCTCCGCGCCGACACCGCACCGCCGCCGCACGGGCTCGTGTACACGGTGCCGCCTCCGCGCCGACATCGCGCCGCCTCCGCGCCGACACCGCGCCGCCTCCGCGCCGACACCGCGCCGCCTCCGCACCGCCTCCGCACCGCCTCCGCACCGCCTCCGCACCGCCGCCGCATCGCCTCCGAACCGCTGACGCACCTTCGCGCTATTATACGGTCGTTACGTTAGTAAAAGATTGCTAGCCACGAAGATCACGCGTCATGTCCAGTTTAACGAAAAAAAAGAAATTAGTGTTAGCTTACTATATGTATAGAAAGTGGCAGGAAGTGCCTGTTTTATGAAAGTGGATCCTATCTGATTTGAGAAAACCGGCCAAGAGCATGTCGGGCCACGCTCAGTGTAGGGTTCCGTAGTTGCTCATCCTTCACACTATACTGCTGTTTTAAGCCTGAAGTTTACGTTAAAAAAGACTTTAAGCTCTATAAAAAGGCCGTAAACGCCCTAGAAACTGTAATCACTTATTACCTTCTGGAAGTCAACTTACGACCTTTTAAAGAAAAAATATGAAATTTGATGATAACTCAATAACGGCTCGACCGATTTTGTTCAATATAGTTTTCATTGAAAGTACTTATAAGGCCTCATTAACATGAATTTTTCCGATTTTCTTTGACCCGTGGTTGAAAAGTTAGAGGGGGGGGGACACTATTTTTTTTGTTTTTGGATCGAATATTTACAAAACTGCTGACTTTATCAAAACATAATGTTAAAAGACCCCTATTATTTTTACAAGACCTATTCAACGACACCCCAAACACCAGTGTTGAAAAGAAAAAAAAAATAACCCCCACTTTAGGTGTTCGAGGTACCCGAAAAAAATTTTTTTTTTAAATTTTATTTTACCGCTCTGTCGGCGTTATACATACACATACTCATACCAAATTTCAGGTTTCTAGTACTAATGATCACGGGGAGCTAAGCCGCGGACGGACGGACGGACGGACAGACGGACAGACGGACAGACGGACATGGCGAAACTATAAGGGTTCCTAGTTGACTACGGAACCCTAAAAAACTGAAACACATTATCGAAATTACGATTAAGTTTTTCAGTGGTACATATGTTATATTTTTGCCCGATAGTACATGTTATTTGGATTCAGAATCTCAATTAATTTTACCACTTCCGAATTTTTAACAAAACTTATTGAAAAGTTACGAAAATTGCCCAGAAATCAAAAGTTACTTACATGTTACGAGAGAGGGTCAAAAGTTCGAAAAAAGTAACAAATGTAACTATCTGGCAACGCTGAAAATGGCATCGGGGGGCGGCGGGGGGCTAAGCGGCGGCGGCGCGGAGGCGGCGCGGCGGCGGCGCGGAGGCGGCGCGGCGGCGGCGCGGCGGCGGTGCGGCGACGGCGGGGGACTCGCGTCTCGTATACATAGCACGAAGGTGCGGCGGCGTTGCGGGGGCGGTGCGGCGGCGGCGCGGCGGCGGCGCGACGGCGGCGCGGCGGCGGGCTTTACGCGTCTCGTGTACATAGCGCGGCGGCGCGGCGGCGGTGCGGTGTCGGCGCGGAGGCGGCGCCGTCTACACGCGCCCTCAGTTGAGAATACAACACATCTTGAAATTTTTAACAAGGAAACCAATCTAGCGAAGTGAGTGCAACCACTTGGGATCTCAGGTGCAGTATTATGCAAACTGGACCATATTGATTTGCATATTATATGACCTCTAATTCCAATTATTGAAGTGTTTTGCTGCATTGCAATGCACTTGATAATTTGCAATCCTTGAATTAGGTTTCGTATTTGAAGAGACAGTTGAATAGCTGGCTAACTGTGTCCCGCGGTCTGCCACTGCCGACGGCCATGCTTTTGAATCGCGACAAAAGCTAAATTATTTGTGTTATATTTGCGCGTTCTTGGAAATACGATTGGTAATTTTTTATGTACTACGATGGTGGCAAATAAGCATGCGTCCCGCCTGACGTTAAGCAGTTACCGCCGCCTATGGACGCTTGCGATGCCAGGAGCATCACACGCGCGTTGCCGACCCTTTAAGAACCTCTTTACTCCCCTCTTGAAGAACCGCATACTAGCCCCCGGGGAAAACCTCGGCAGGGAGCTCATTCCACATGCGGAGCGTTCGCGATAGGAAATTCCTCTGGAACCGCATAGTTCTCAACCATTTAGTCTCCAGTGTGCGAGGATGAACAGCCTGCCGATGGCAATTAGTGCGATTAATTTAAGTTTAATTGTAAATATTGCATACCCTAGCTGGGTTCCATCTTTGAAACTTAATCATTTTAAGATCTACTGTATTTACAACATGTGTGCAATAAATAACTTTGACTTTGTTTTTTATATATTTAAATATGAATTAACTATAGAAGTACGTATATCATCGTCTAGTACCTATAACACAAGCTTACTATAGCTTACTCTGGGACTAGATCGATTTGTGTAAGGGGGTGAATATTCAGCGTTTGTAAAGCGTTTTTTTTTCGTCATTCCCATTTCTGAAAATATTGTTAAAAATAGATGATTGTTGAAAGTCGATTTTTTATGTACCCCGAAGGCACTTCTGAGTGCAATCCTAGTTAGATCATAATTAAAACTACTGGCTCTTCCGTTGTGGTAACAATTGTGAAAAAGGAATGACGCTAGAACTGCGCGGTTAGAACGCTAGTTGATTTACCCAGGTTGTCCGATATACTCCTTGCTTCGATAAAAGTTTTCAACGCAACAAAACGTCTCGAGCACTTACGTTTCCTGTATTAAGTAACATTATCGGGAGCCCTTTAACTCCTAGAAACTTATTTCGTCGAATGTTTCATTTCGAGGAAAAATAATTTCGCAGAATTTTTAATCCTCTGTATTTCATAATTCTTGCAAATATCATCCCATTGATTAGTTTAAGTAAGGTTTGTTTTATAACAATCACAAATAAGTTAAGGTTGTAAAGAAAAATACTTTTTACTAGTACCTATAACACAGTTTCTTTCGGCTTTCTTCTCAACAGCGGTCTCCTCTTGCGAAATGCCGGTAGATTCACAATCCGACTTGTAATAGTGCCCTTGTGGCCTACTTACTGAATAAATTATTTCATTTCATTTCACAAGTCCTCTTGAGCTTAATTTGGGACTAGATCGATTTGTGTGAGGTGGTCCGATATTTATTTATTTATTTTAATATAGATCCAACATTATCACTGGGGCTTGCTGTCCCGGGAATTCGCGGGACTGCACACCATAATTGTTACAAACGTGTTCAGTATGGTTCCTCACGTAAAAATACCTTATTACCAGATGTCAGAGCCATTGAATATTTCAACCAGTTGCTTCAACATGCCTTAGGGTGGCATCGTAGCACCATCTACCGTAAAGATTTAGACTTTATCGTCGGCACCATCACCATTGGAAACGCAGGTTCGAATCCTGTCCAACCATTAAATTTTTCAATTTTTCGCTTCATTGTAAACATTTTTTTCCGTCCAAGATGTGCTTTAGGTTCCTTTAAATAACAACGTGTCGAACTGAGTAGCAAGAATCGATATTTATAGTCCGTATAACGGGTATTTTTCAGTATTACAGATCTATCAACAAAAAAAACATGGAAAAACAATTTTCAACTTGTTTGTACTGACCTTTTAATATCGTCGGCCGTAGGTTCAATTGGGGTAAGGGACAAAATACGCAAAATGAGTTGAATATACAGTTTTGTTCAGAATTTTCCGCTCTATCGAATGGTGTATATAAAAAAAATCTAGCTTGAAAAAAGTGTTCCTTACACTACTGATTTTTATGGGTTCAAAATCAAAACTGACCCACAAAAACCATGTATCTGTTTTTTATTTTAATAAAGCAACATCAAACAGGGTAACTACTGCCACCAATCCACTTTGAATAAGGTAAAGGTCTTTCCAATTAAGGAATTACCTTTACATGACTTATTTTTGAAGACAATCTTATGAAACTGGCTTTTACACTAATGCCTTTTTTGGCTCATGAATAAATAACACCCATACCTTAAAATGATTGCACGAGCTTTGAAAAAAATGCTCCTTACCCCAATTTGCCATCTTATATTTTTAACAGTGTGAACCTTACACCAATTTGGTTAAGACGATATTTAGGTTTGATCCGATTTATATTTAGATTCCGTGTCCGTTACGCTAATTTTCTCGTGAGGATCAATGAATACTTATCCCTGTTACCTTTATATACAAACACATCTAAATTCATATTATTTTAATCTATTTACAATAAAGGAAGTGTTATGTTGTAATAAAAACACCTTCATCAGTTTTATAACCTTTGTTTATACGGGTATCTGTGTAAACTGGATGTAAATTTTTGGCTTCACTAAATCATTGAAACTACATGCAAACTTTCACGATAAATGAAGGTATTCAAATAAATTTGGTAAGAAAATTTCAAATTTAGTAATTAATCCACCGAGAAATGTAAGTGTCTATTTATGTTTTTATTATTAGGTATAATTCGTTAGTTCGGCGTCTCTGAACGACAGTAAGTACTGAACTCTTTGTCGACAGCTCGTGATTGTTATTGTACCCGTGAAGTGTTTTGTTAAGCGGATAGTTTAAAAAAGTGGGCTAAGGTTGTCGAAAAAAACAATAACCAATGGAATACTGGAGGAGGTATTAACACGTTCTTACTATACTTTATAGATATAACGATGAGGTAATCCTACTGAGTTCGGGCTTCTTAAAATCATCTCGGTACTTGATAAATTGCAAAGGAAAATTTTCACTGTCAATTAAAAGGCATTCCTAAGTATGACACACTTTAATAATCATTATCTGAAATTCAGTATCTTTGTGGACTTCGAAAAAGCTTTCGACACGCTGAGATGGACCTGTATCTGGGATCGGCTACGTAAATTTGGAGTCCCCGAGAAGATTATTAAAATAATTAAGCCATCTAAGTGATGTATTCTTGTAGAGTAACTCACGACGGCCTCGTCTCGGAGGACATACCAGTCCATGCGGGTGTACGCCAGGGGTGCCTTCTTTCACCTCTCCTTTTCCTTGTCGTCCTGGATGGCATCATCCCGTCTAAGACAACTACGCATCGCGACTCTTGTCGCGCGACATAATATCGCCCGTCACTCTCTCACAGCACAGCGAAGAAAGAGATAAGTAATATTTCTCGCGCGAGAATCAGTCGCGTGTCACAGTTGTGCTAGAGGTGCATGATTAACACCACCAACAGCAAGCGCCGCGGCATAGAGTGGGGACTGTCCAACGTCTTGGAAGATTTGGACTATGCCGATGACCTATGCCTATTGAGCCACACGCGTGCAAACATGCAAGCCAAACTGGACGATCTACGACGAGAGGCTCTGGAGACTTAAGATTGACACCCGGAAGACCCAGGAAATGAGGTGCGGAGCGACAAGCTCTTTGCCGTTGCTCATCGGCACAGAGGGGGTGGAGAGAGTCCACAAATTTACCTACCTCGGTGACTAGGAGAGTTAAGGTCAAGATATTTCGGTCCAACGTGAAAACCGTGTTGCTGTAGGTACGGATGTGAGACGTGGAAGGTCACTAAAGACATCACGCACCGGTTCCAGGTCTTCATCAACCGCTGTCTTCGCCGAATTCTCGGTGTATACTGGCCCGAGAAAATCTCCAATGTAGACCTGTGGGAACGCTGTGGTGAGACTCCGATCGACCAGCAGATCAAACGCCGCAAGTGGAACTGGATCGGCCACAGGCTCCGAAGGGACCCTGATCACATTCCAAGGCAAGCCCTAGACTGGAATCCCCAAGGAAAGCGGAAACGTGGTCGCCCTAAACAGACCTGGCGGTGGACGATCACTGCAGAAGCGAAGGCGATAGGAATGACCTGGAGCGAAGTGAAGCACGAAGCCCAAGACCGTTTGGTATGGCGACGTACTGTGGACGCCCTCTGCCCCATCCAGGGATATAGGACATTATGACTCCTTGGGTAACAAGTTTCATGTTTGACAAGTAGTATAATTTATAAAATACCATAATAAATAATAGAATAAGTCGTTTCGTTTCGTTTATGTATGTCGTTCACACAGGTATAAGTCGTATTATTTCGTTTATGCACGTCGTTCATAAGGATAAAATTGGTGCAAATAAATTGAGTTATGTCTTTAAATACTCGCGAACAAAAGCTATAACTACAAAAAAAAACATATTTATAGAGTCAACACATTAGTTCTTTATTTATAAAATGAAAGCCTAACACTATAGCTTGTATAAAAATTCATCAAAAGTTCAAGTTCTAAATATCTACTATTGAAGAATAGTTGTTTGTCTCTTCTGAAAAGTGCCGTTTTTGAGTTATCCCTTATTAACTGACTGGAGGCACTGAATTGTGAGCAACTACTATGTTATCTAACAGGACTCCTAAAAAAGTACAAATGTAAAATGATTATTTCTGAATTGTATTTAATTCTGTAACTTTTATCGTTCAACACAAGCCCTAAACTTTTAATAATTTTGCTGTATAAATTACATTGGTTGTTTATTTCAGTAAGTATTCATTCGATCATAGAGGCTGAGAAATAATTAATGTGATTATAATAAAAAGTAATCATAAATTAAAATGTGGGTTATTCCACTCGATAGAAACGTTACGTGTAACGATACAAATATTGCATGTAACGGACATACAAAAAATGCTCACACGGTTTCAATACATTTACATACCTCTTACATTAATGTTTTAAATGTTTCCGGTGTTAAGATACGCCTTACGTCAAAGGTATGTACTTATTTATTTGTACAACGAACCCTTTACGCTATTTTTTCTTTAACACATAATCTCAACTAGTCCCTTACGCCATTTCTTCATCAATATAGTGGATACAATGAATAGGTAAATTTAAGGTAAGGGACAAGACTACAGAATACTCTGTCTGTAAGGGACATCAGCAGCGAAATAAGTTGGTGTAAGGGACATGTCATTTTCTATAATATCTAAATTATTAAAACGAGCACTACATAGATAGACAGAACACTAAAATACAAGATTATGTATGAAATCAGGCACAAAAAAGGTTCACTACAAAAAAAGTTATGAACGATTTAGTTAAAAAAAAAACTTTGTCAGCCTCTCCTGAAAAATCGTATTTTGTCCCTTACCCCAATTGAACCTACGGTCGACGATATAGATAGTGCAACAGCGCGCAATACCGCCAGCGAGTGCACTTAATGACCGGTCGGGCTCGCGTGTCTCCGTCCATTTGTGATATTTATTAACTTATCCTATAACGTTCAAATAGCTTCTTCTGCTTTACTCAACTAAGCTGTGTTTTTATACAATTTGAAAATACTAGCACTTAGCAAATTATTATTAGTATATTAATTTATAAATGATTTCATGTATTGACGTGTAATATTGAAAATATTATTATAAATAAATGAATATGAATATGTTTATTATGATAGTAGGGGAGAGTCGGAGACGACCGACGATTCAATCCCATTTTAAGAAATATAATATAATAAAGGGACAGTCACACACAAAAAAACTAGAAATTTTAGTACCTACTGTAACTATCAGGCTGGACCAAGAAACTATGGAAATACAGCAAAAGATTGAAAATAAGGCTCCGAATCATAACTGGTGTGTTTAACTGGTCACTTTGGGGTCAAAGGACTATTGGCTAAACTGGGACTGTCTGACAATACAGATTGTAGAATGTGTGGCGAGGAGGCAGAGACACTGAAGAACATACATGTCATGCCCTCGCCAGACTTAAAATGAAGGAATCCGGTCTTGGTTACCCAGAACCGAAGCAATTCCAGGCACTACCAACTGGTCCCATTGTCCGATATATGAAGGTGGTGGAACAATCCTTTGAGTAGGTGCAATAAGGGGTAACTACACAAAAGATCCCATTGGGTCGAAATGTATCCGTAAGGACCCCTTTAACAAGATAAGATAAGACCTACTTTGACTATAACTACTAAAGAAAAAAAACACCGCTGATGAAGTGCGGGCAGTTTCTGTTTCACAAAATAATATTCAAATATTAATCTACATCTCACAGGGTTATGAGGTTATGGCTTGTGACGCAAGAACATGAATAACCAGCAAAATGCAAGCGTGCTAAGCTATTACGCATGCATGGCATATAGTCGCCGCAATTACTATGTCACGTCATATGGCGCATATGCACTGATATGCGGGGCACATGGACATGGCACAGCGGAAGCATGACAATCAGAGGGATAAGCTAAGGCTAAGCCTGCAAAGTGCGAATGAGTGGAGTGAATTTTATTTCGTAAGTAAGCCACATCACTTTTCATAAAAGTCAGCAGTCAAAATTATGTTATGCGCACTAAAACATTTGAGTACCTAAATGAAACTTGGTCAAAGTTCCAGGTGGTAAGCTAGTCATTGCCTAAATGTTCATGTGCCAAACATTAGGTTTGCGAAAAGTTAATTTGGCAAAAGGAATTATCGTTTTTTTTTGGAAGTGTTAATTTGTCAAAAAAAAATTGATAGTAATTGCTAAATGTCAAAAAACTAGTGGGTATTTTATTCTATTCCATGTTATTTTCAACGTGTGATTGGTTTTGACTAAGTCAAAAACAGGAATCAAATATAATAATTATGAAGACGGGTTTGCTATGCGTTGTCTTTTTTCGAGTAAAATCGGTGTGCGTCTAAAGCTTGTCGTATTAGTGCACACATATGCGCACACATGTGCACATATATGATTGATTCGATAGATTTTTGTACTGAATATGAAACTCTACTATGGCCATGCATTTTTACGGCCGAAAGAGATTGCACCATTGCGTTAGTTTTTTACTGTTCGTACAAAAATGTCTATTGTGTGTTCAGTCGGCTCAACGGAATATCCGAATATGAAATTGCGTTTGTGATGAACATTCATCGTTTGACACGTTTCACGTTACATTAAATGATATATTAGTTTCGAACAGCATGGCATGGTTTTTAATATATTAAGCATTCTTTTTTTTTCATTGACAGATTTAATCCTAACTGTAAATAAGTACGTAAAACTTAGTATACAACTTTAGAAAATATAGGCAATATTTTACAGGATAAAATATATCGTTTGATATGGATTATGCTTCATAAAAATAGCAAAATTTCTTCTGAAAATGATCCAATGCACGCCCTAAAGCGATTGTTTGCTTCGCATAAATTTTACGACAAGATCTCAATCGTGCATCATACCAGATTATCCATTTTATATACGCTTATGCAAATATAGAATTTAGTATCGATATTAACTGTCGAAACGTTGATCGCGTCTGGGGCTGGATTATCAATGAAAAATAATATAGATATCTAGAATCACGAATCAGTAAAAATCAATATAACTTGTCACGCTGTCCTCTAATATTATTCTTCCTGGAAATTCCTATTTTGTTTAAATGAAATCGCGTAAATAATATCATTGGGTTACTTTACCAAGCTAATTTAATTTTAGCCATTTCTGAACGCGACTGAAATATCGATGCTCGTTTATTATTTGATACTACTTGGATATCAATATCATAATGGTCTGTATACGTGCCGGGATTTTCAATAATATTGTTAGGTAAAGGATTTATGCGTTTAATCAAATTAGATTAAATTAGACTTTATTAATCATACCTATTTAGGGCGATGAGGTATTAACCTTTGCGAGCGAGTATGGTTTTAATTCCATTTTAATGCTGCCAAATGTAAATTTCTGCTTGTAATTACATCTTGATATCTTTGGTCTGGAATATAGTCAAGGTTGTGTGAAGGGCTAATTAAAGTCATAATTTTACATGATAAGTGTTGTGCTTGTAGTAGTAGATGTTTTATACAACTGTGTGAGAAGGACTTCCAGAAATTGCGTAATTCGTAACCTCTATTTGTTAAAATATTTAAATATTTTATTTACTTGTACACATGTAATTTAATAAGTTAATTTACATGTAATTAATTAAATATTAATGAGTAGAACGCATTAATTCAGTTTAGCGCTGTGTTATAATTAACCTGACAAGTTGACGGTTAGTATGAAATTACATATAATTTATGTTATGACTACCGAAAATTATGCTCAGCATTACTTTATGTTAAAATTGCGTTGACTTAGAAGTTAGATTATTCACTATTGGATTGCAAACCTTTTTAAGTATTAGACAGACGGATATATGACCAGCAAAGTGATCCGATAAATATGGCATTTTTGTCAACTGAGGTACGGACCCTTAAAAACCCAGCCTAA
This sequence comes from Apotomis betuletana, assembly GCA_932273695.1. Lineage (NCBI taxonomy): Eukaryota > Metazoa > Arthropoda > Insecta > Lepidoptera > Tortricidae > Apotomis > Apotomis betuletana. The sequence goes on along the minus strand of OW026310.1, from coordinate 12,883,124 downwards.
ATAACAAGTATTTGCAACAACAATATCAACCGGATTATATGAACGCATTGAACGATCCGCTCACTTTTATTTTCTTATCCTATCAATGGGATGTTATTTGAAATTCCTAAAACAACGCGTAAAATTTAAAACGTCACGTGTTTTGGCAGTAAAATTGGCATGTGTAAGGCTTGTCGTTGATGTTGACAGTCTAGACATGGTGGCCGTTACAGCTAAACCCTGGTACCTAGTCATTTAACACGTGCCGTGTACACACGAGAGACGTTGAGAGAATCTACAACTTAGAAGACGCATTTTTAAACGCTGAATTTTCGTCTCAATTTCTTAATTAAGCCACGTACAGATAACGGAGCGCGATGCCCGTGATTCACACGTTCATACTTAATTTTAGGCTGCATAATAGTGAATGTACTTAAGTACTTATGAACTGCATCTACCCCGGAAACTGTTTATACCCAGCTCTTCCATCCTTCATCGATAGGCGCAACATTTATTAGTTACTTATGCGGTCGTGGCTGTCGCTCTCGTATCAGGATATCCAGGCATCTTCGTAAGTGCCGCACTTTATTAGAAGCTGCTTAACTTATATAGATATCTTGACAATAATCCGTCTTAAATCGTTGATTAGAGCTACGTCCACTAGATAAGCGCACAATTTAGTCTACTTAAAACTGGGTTAATTTGCGTTCCTTCAACAACAACTGTGTTGAAGGAATGAGGATTAAGAGAAGATATAGCTACCTGTTGCTGTTCTTGTTCATGTTATATCTTCATAAAAAAAGTGTTCACCTTTGCAGAGCTTGCGCCTTTGTAGAGCTGCCTCGGTTTTTCATGAAAAAGTGACGAAATACACTTTCAATGAAACGTTGATTCAATGAATGTTGTGTAACCAGCCTTACAGCAATCCGTCTAAAGCCAGTCATCAAAGCTACGCGTCTTCAGATAAGGCCACAATTTAGATCCGTCCACGTAAACGTGCGAAGTTGTATGCGAGTCAACGTTTTCGAATTCCACCACAAATTTGATCCATCGCGAGCAGACACAAACTATCAATCTATATCTAAGAGTAGACAAATTCGAAGAATTTTTAGACCTTGGTGTATCGACTTCATCTACGTTTTTTTATGCACAATGCTTTCATAAAAATGCAGTCTAACAAAAAAGAGTAGAAATTAAAAGTGGCAATACTGTAGTATATAATCAATCTTAGAAAACGGGGACACTACAGTATTGCCACTATCAATAGATTTTTAATCACTACCAATACTTTCAATTTATAAACCCATTTGTTGAATGTACAAATACACTGTGTTATAGACGCATCATGAAATACCTTGAAATATGAATGTCTTGTTTTTAGGGTTCCGTAGTCAACTAGGAACCCATATAGTTTCGCCATGTCCGTCTGTCCGTCTGTCTGTCCGTCCGCGGCTTAGCTCCGTGATCATTAATACTAGAAAGCTGAAATTTGGTATGAGTATGTGTATGTATCACGCCGACAAAACGGTAAAATAAAAACTAAAAAAAAACTTTTTTTCGGGTACCTCCCGTACACCTAAAGTGGGGGTGATTTTTTTTTTCATTTCAACACTAGTGTGTGGGATATCGTTGAATAGGTCTTTTAAAAATAATAGGGGTCTTCAAACATAATTTTTTGATAAAGTCAGCAGTTTTGTAAATATTTGCACCGAAAATAAAAAAGATAGTGCCCCCCCCCCCCCCCCTAACTTTTCAACTCCGGGTCAAAAAAATATGGAAAAAATCATGAAAATGAGGCCTTATAAGTACTTTCAATGAGAACTATATTGAATACAATCAGTCGAGCCGTTTTTGAGTTACCTATCGCAAAAATTCATGGTTTTCTTTAAAATGACGTTATTGCCGTGCGGTGTCCTTATACTTTGAACGTTACACATATTAGTTAAGTGCCAAACTGTATTAGAACAATTCACTCAATCTGGCGCGTATAATCGATAATTTCCATATAAGGTAACAAGTAACTAATTACTGTTACTTCGGCGTTTACGACCTTTTTTTAAAGCTGGAAATCTTTCTCGTAATTTAAATTTTCTCGTAATTTTCGTCTATTGCTAAGGATGGGCAAGAGCATGTCGGGCCACGCTCAGTGTAGGGTTACACTGAGCGTGGCCCGACATGCTCTTGGCCGGTTTTTATTCGTAAAAATGTTTTTATACGTCAAATAATGTACATATATTAACGGCACAACTATTTAACGGCAGGTACCTACTTACAACTATTATTTGAAACTATCCCAGAAATTATTCAAATGTAAAGCGGTTATCACACTGCCGCTGCGTACTGCTGCGAAGTGCAAATCGTATAACCGTATCTTCGTCCGGAGCTGCGGTGAACGACAAACACAGTTTACGTAAATATTCATTATATCTAGCACTACGTACTTTTAACACTAAAATTCATATCGCGCAGCCGAGCTCAGTATAGTATATCGCAGCCCATGCCGTATCTCCGTCCAAAAGCGCGAATCGTTGTGCGATCCGCATCTTCGCACCGAGAGAAGGAGACACCGTTTTATATCATGTGGTTTCCGTATACAGTACCCTTACCATGAGTTAACGTGACCGTACTCGCTAGCGACAGCGTAAATGATTTGTATGAACAATAGTACAGCGCCCCTAGCGGTTAATTTGTAGAACTACAATTCTTCATACAAATCCTTTACGCAGTCACTAGCAAGTAATACTTATCACGTATACGTTAAAATGTCGATATTTAACCTAATATTGATTTGCACACTTGTTTGTTTATTTGTCGTATGGCATTTCAGTCAGTAGATAATTATAAGTATGTAAAATTGTATTAAATCTAAAGGAGTCACTGATTCTGAATGAAATGAAATGAAATAATTTATTCAGTAAGTAGGCCACAAGGGCACTTTTACAAGTCAGATTGTGAGTCTACCGGCATTTCGCAAGAGGAGACCGCTGTTGAGAAGAAAGCCGAAAGAAACTCAACAGTAAGTCATTTTTTCGTAAATTATACTTAAAAACTAATACAATTATATTATAACTAGGTAATTGAAACATATATTATATATATATAGAATATTTTTATTATCTTACTCGTATTATTACCGATATTAAATTTGAGCCAAGTTTGTTACTAATTAATACAGGGCAAATATTTGAACTCGAATATTTGTGCTTGGGTCACGGTTGTTCTATGTATTTAAAATATTGTTCTATGTATTACATATTAAAAATTTGTTCTATGTACATATAAAAAAATTGTTCTATGTACATATTTATCGCTCCCTGTATATAGTCGTGTAGTACCCATAACATAACACAAACCTTGAGCTTAATTTGGGACTAGATCGATTTGTGTGAGGCTGTCTTACATTTAGTTAATTATTATGTTACCTACTCAAAACCAACTCATATAAACTAAAAAAATAAACTCATGGTAAGGGTACTGTAGATCAAAATTCTACAGCACATTACAGCGGGATGCGGCGGCAGTGTGATAACTGCCTTATGAACGCAAGGCATTGACGGCAACAAAGTGCAGGGATTTGGGCTGTCCTCGAACAGTCGATCAAACCCGCAAACTTCGTGATCACAGGATTTCGACCGAATTCCGGTAGATCCATTTGCAAAGGGATTCAACTATATAACCGAATACCCACTCTCCATCAATGAAAACGTTCGGTTCGCTCCCAAATTTTGAGCAAACAAATTTGGATGACTGAGTACTTTTCCCAATTTACCTAAAAGCAATTTTGCATACATGACTATGTGCATTGCACATTTTAAATTTGTTGTAAATTACACTGTCCGCCATTTCGGAGCAATAAATAATTCTAGTGAATTAACGAATCGTGGTCATTTTCCATTGTCAACAAATTTAAATATCTTGTTAATGAATTATGCAAAAGCGTCACATATATTTTACCTCCAAATTTGTAGGTACAGATTCTAACTTTTCTAACTATTCTGCTATGCAAAAGTGATTTATGATGTTTGGGTGGAATGCAAAGTAAAGTAATAAGTTATGTAGTGTCAATTACTATATATTATCAGTTTGAGAATCTTCCCTGAATTGTATCTGCTGGCATCTAGCACAACCCGAGTGTTGGTTATTATATGTCAAGACGTCAAACTCAGAGCTAACGAGACAAGCCATTTTCGCAATAAAATCGAAAAGTCGCCCGTCCGTTGAATTATTCAGAAAAATTGAAAAAGGATACTGAAACAAGTAACGGCCGTCATGTCGAGACGGGATTATAATAAAATATTGAAAATTTCATGTCAAATCCATCGGCAATTTATATTGAGATGGCGAATATTCTCCAATAAAAAAGCAAATATTAGTACGTGTCGGGGCTCGGGATCCGATTTCTTATGAAAGTATTTTTATTGAAACTAGTCGGGCAATATCGAATGTCGCTTTTATTGATTTAATCGAAAAACTTTGCGTGATATTGAATTTCAAAACTAAACACACATTAACATGGTAAACATACAAACTATCAAGAACAAAGAAAACATGAAGTTTTAATGTATCATCGATATTAAATTATGATTAACTTAATTATAGAAGAAAAGGAAGGCTAAAGACAAGATGGATGGATTGTGTGAAAGATGATATGAATAAGAAGAAAGTAAACGATGAGATGAACAACAAAACATGCTGCGCCGACCCCAAATAAATGGGATAAGGGTAAGGGAACGATTTTGATCGACTTACTTTAAGATATGAAATTTCAAAAAGATAAAAAGCATTTTACTAAAGTAATTTAAGTGGGATCAAGAAGGATACAGTACACTAAATGCCTAAGTAAAGCCAAGGATCTGTTGTCTACAAAGTTTAAAAGGGTAATAAAACAACCAAATTGTTAAGTAACTATTTCGCTCGGCTTTCTTAGCGATTTCTTCTTAAAAAGCCTTCTTGCATCCAGCTTATGTAAATTTATTTCAAGGCTATGTACTCAGTTCTTAAATTGAAACCAGAATCGTTTTAAAATTTAATATCGGTATATGGTATAAATAATTTTTACAAAGTGTAGTAGTAAAGTATTCCTGGAAAAAATATAAATATGTTTTTATTGATAATAAAAACAATACGGAAGTACGCCATCAATTCCTTGCTAAAAATCGAAATTTTGGGTAAACAAGGGAAAATATTACAAAAAACGATAAAGTACCTAGCTAACGGCAGGTCATAGCTTGCATGCGGTACTAGATGATGATCGACATATTAAAATAAATATATAGATAAATATTTACCTACTTAGTACCTAAATAGGGGAAATAAATCCAATACTCATCACAAAAATACTTGCTCTTACGCAAACAAAATGTATCGTCAAAGTAAGCACTTGGAAACAAATCCTTTCGGCAATTTCATCACGCTAATCAAACATAATGGACACACACTATTATGCACTCCAATAATAATGACCACTAACGCTTATAAAATGAGAACAAAGCAATAACCTGGATATCGAATAGACATTAAACTTTACGATCCGTAATAAACTTAATCGAGGAAATGTTATCACATTCTATTTCCTTCTACCGCAATTGTATTGTCCTGTCTATTCGTTCAAATTTATTTTCATTATCAACAAGGCTTTTCCCGTGACTTCATCCGCATGACAATGCCAATGACCTGGGTTCAACTCGTTTCCCATCGGTTTGCCACGTTGTCGAGAATTAGTGCATCTACACCACTGCTATAATTTATATTGATTTAAACTGACACGATTTTCAAACATTCTTGACTGAATCGTGTTCAAAAAGTGTACTTCTGCTACAGTTAGCATAAGTTAAGCTAAATCCACACCGGCATATTTTTAAGGCCACGCCATCGCCACTGCCATACTTACACATGACTTTATATCCTGACTTGAGATAAAGGCATTTTCAAATAATTCTTCTTTTCTCGTCCCAATAGCAAATTCAACAGCCAGTTGCGACCAAGATCGACCAGAAGTTTCTTCAAATAAAAATATCGACAAAAAGAACACAATCATTTATTTCATAAATTCTATTATATTGTATAAATAATTAACTTGTAAACTATGTTAAATACAATATTGTATAAATAATTAACTTGTAAACTAAGTTAGATCCATTATTAAAACTTCAAACACATCATACTATAAAAATCAAATATTAAAATATTTGTGTGATGAACTCGAATATTTGTTCTTGGCTCATGGATGTTATCTATATATGTATTTATATATTATGTATATCGTCGTCTAGTACCCATAGTACAAGCTTTGCTTAGTTTGGGACTAGGTCGATTTGTGTATGATTTGTCCCTTAATATTTATTTATTTATCAAAATAAACATAAAAACAACGCTAAAAAAATCATCAGATGAACTCAATTTTTTTTTTTTTCGTTTACTTTCATTTTATAGGCTGGCGATATTAAATACTTGTCTAGTCAGTTAAGTGTAGAAAAGGCTTGGCTGCTGCTCGCCACTGATGGCACTGCTACTCGTATCCTAGGAAACCAGAGCTTAATAATTTATAGCGACACAATTGAGAGAATCTTTCAAGAATCGTACACTCTTTATGATACTTTATACTTTCGCGGTTTGAACGCATAATTAACACAAATTATAACGAGTCTATCGCAATATTCCTTATTTACCTTCATAGTCTAACATAGTAAATCTGAGACCACAGCGTTTGCAACCCAGCCGAAACGTTAATTATGATTATGAAGGTTAATAAGGAATATCGCGATAGACCCGTTATTTCTGTTAATTTAACTATCGTATACTCTTAATATTAAAACCAAATTCTATGGCATATACAAATTTTTAGTACCAACATAATATACAGAGAGGTACGGCTAAATTCTGTAATACACCATTAAATTCAAATTTTATGTAACCTGAACTAGGGTTCCCCCTGTGTTTTGGACAAAATGAAAGCCTAATATAACATTCTAAAATTAAAATGAAATACAAATTATGACTACGAACGAACAAAGATAAGTAGGTACAAGTATTTCAGTCTGAGATCTTATAATAAAAAATAAGTAAATTCCAAGCAAACGTCTACGTGCAGTCCAAGTGGGCGTTACTAGACTTCTCAGTAAATTAATTTTCCCATTTTAATTATACTTAGTGACATCTGGAATAAATAGCTTCTAGAAAAATATTTCAGTTGGTTAAAACCGCGTGGGACGCTGATCAAGGAAAAATGCGTATTTAAAGGAACGTCAATTTTTCAAGGAGTATGCACCTTTCAAGGAAGGGCTAGGCAGATAGCAAAGGATCGAAAAGACGTTTTTAAAGAAACGTCTCTGGCAAATAAAGAGCATCATAGTCTAAGATCATGACTAACATTCATCCATCTTCCATCATTATTTCTCCTGGTAAAATAATTCTTGTGTGAAATATACCTATTGTACATATTGAAGCAAAGGTTGCTACCCCCTATGTTGACAGGGTTTTGTTTTGTATGGAACATTAGTTGGAAGAATTCTTTTCTGGAGGAACATGGGTAGAATATTTTGTCAAGGTGGCATACTTAATTGGCAAAATAAAGCAAAACCCAGGCAAAACTGCGCTCCTTTTTTGGATAGTCGTGTAAGGGTGCCTTGAGTTGACTATTTCGAGCACTGTTATTGGCAAATCGCGGTCAACTACGTCAGTGGAAACGCACACAGTAAGATGAAGGGAGGTGCTTGGAAGGAAGGCTAGCTGTTGGGAGTATCTGGTAATAAGGAGTAAGAGCTGCTTACAAACAACATGGACATAAACAACTGAGATGTCCGTGCTACATCTACGTTCTCGTTAAGAGGCCTTGTTCCTTTAAAAATGCTGATTGTTTTAGACATTTTTCTCTTTGATCAAACATGTTTTTTAGCATATTATTGATGTTACTACCTAGAACCGGGCTATTTGGATTTATTGGTATATATTTGTAACCTACAGTTTGAATTTTTCATTGATATTTTTTTTGTCAAAAACTACTAGAAATTTACAAAATTGACGCGGAAAATTAGTTTTTTCAACTTATTTGCGACTGCACGGAATGAAAGCATGAAATAACTATGTACCTAGAACTCGGGGAAAAGTATTATTCGCTTCTCAAAGTTGCTTGATATTATCAATATTTGTCATAATATTATGAAAAAAATAATTTTTAAAAGGAATGAGGCCTCTTAATGTGGAGTACGCCCGACTACTCTTATAATAAGCTGTTTAGTAGCAAAAAAATGAGGAAATGACAATATTAGTCGGTATCTTGTACTATAAGGAGTTAAAGTTGCGCCCACACACCGTGAACATAAACAACTGTGATGCCCCTGCTGCACCTACGTTTGATCGTCTCCCTCACAGGCGTAAGCTTGTTGGAAAATAAATGGCAGGTTGTTGTTTATTTATCGTAGGATATACTACACATTCACAAAATCCTTTTTTTATATAAATACCTACCGTACTGGAGCAGCTCTGATTAGCGTAGTGAACAGAATTCCCTGGTAATATAAATTAAATAAAAAGGAAATCGTACAAAGTGTTTTTTATAGGTCTATCATACAGTGTGTGTATTTGATATAACCGCAAACTTTACGGGGTCTTAGTATAGGCACTTATTAATACATTAATCCGTAAATTATTAAAAAAATCGGACTTCTTTTCCATATAAAATAATTCAGCACGCAATGTATTTGTTGGTTGACATCGTGATGTGACAACTGTCACTAGTAATAACATTTCTGCTCAGAAAAAAATCAAAAATTAATTACGCTATGCCAGTTAACGCTAAATTAATCATTGTTATAAATATCAGATTTATAGCACTAAAATCTCCGTCTGATTACAATTTGCGGCTATATCAAATATACACGCTGTATGACAAACTTGTACTTATAGTTCCAACTCACTGTCCCACAAATAGTCGCTTGGACACATCCCGTCCAGTCCAAGTGTGTCATCTCCTGCTCTTTGTACTGGCTGTACAAATTACCTTAGTTTGTAGAATGTAGGTTGCACTAGTTTGCAGAAATAAATAACAGAAAGTTTAATCGATGTCATATTGTTAACTTATGATGTGGGATGGAATAATATGAATTACATGAACTGAATATAATGAAATAGTACAAGTAAGTAATAGATACTATATTTAGATAGTAAGTAGGTAGTAAATAATATATTTTCTTAGTCACAAAGTATGTAATAAAATAATACTAAAATCTGTTTAATTACAAGAAAACATAAAATTAAGAAAAATATTCTACGATCCTCACATTAAACAATTACGTACCGCAGGCTACTGAAAATAATTAGACATGTATCGAAAAAATATCTGTCATTTTTAAACGGTTTTATTTAGCTTGCCCCGTTTGTTTATTTTTAGCAATTTAATTTAGGGTACATTTTATGAGATATATACCGGGTGTGGCCTGTAATAGGAGCAATAAATTAAAACATAGATAAGAACAACATTTGTCTGAAAATAACGTGTATTAAATGATATTTCGTAGAATAATGTTTAGACAAAGAAGCAATGTATTGCGAAATGTCCGGTATTAGTCGAGTGAAAGCTATGTCAATGCTCAGGGAATGTCAATGTTGGACGACGTACATTGAAAATACTATTTAATTTGTTTGAAATAGTAAAATTCAGAAAACGGACTTTTTTTAAAGTTACTGAACAAATGTTGTTTACTTTGAAGAGTAGAATCTGTTTTAATTTATTGCTCCTTTTACAGGCCACACCTGGTATAAAATTACTTTTCTGGTTTTGGCATATTATATATACATAGTATGGTATAATCGAAAAATAGCAAAATATGTATGTATTACATGTCGGTTTTATATCCTTAATACTTTTGCCAATGCATATTTTGGTCTCGTGGAAATTTAAAGAGCCTCTTGTCACTCAATTAGTCCATTAAGGTAATTAATGGGAACGCTGTCTGTCGCAGTATTCCAGTTTATTATTTTGCGGTTCGGTAACTGCATTGTAATTTATCAAAAAGAGAACGGGTAATCAACACGATCTTGAAATAGCTACAGGGATTTTACTCTATTTCGAAAACTAAAAAATAAAAGTAAAGTGACAATCACAAATCGTACGAATATGATTAAAATGCATAAAGCTGTGACGCTGCAATTAAAGTCTGGCTAATGTAAGTACCTATCTTTGATACAGTCCGACATCCTCACCTTATTTGGTCACATACTACTAATTTTTCCCGGTTAGTATACACAGAGGGAACGTTCTCGACAACATCTCCCATACAAAATGAGGAAAGTTTTCGGAAAATTTCGGAAACAACACATCACTACACATGCCGCCGTTGGGAGGTAGCTACCACTTTGCCAAGAGTGAAACCGACAAAGAAGAAGAATATAAGAAGAAATGATACTCAATTATTTAACACACACAGTCATGTAAAAATGGAACAGTGATTGAAATAGTTAAATAGATCGTCATTTCGTTGGTGGTTTTAGACGATAGTGCATTGTTACGATTAGGCCGCCTGTCCTTTGACGCGGAGCGGACCGAGACCGGGTATTTGGGACGCCTAAAAGAAGAGAGTTTAAATCTGAGAAATGTTACTAGTCTATTTTATATATCTCCGCTCCACTCCACTTCTGAGGACAGGCTTAGTCCGTCATACATTCCATTATTATCATCCATTACCTGTAAACGCGTTTGCCAAAACTTTAAAAAACCTCATAACAATATAACCCCAGTTAATGAACGTAAGAAGTGGGTACCTACTCGTAGTTACGTAGAAAAATGTTATTACTGCATGATGACTAAATCTATGAAATATTCCATTAATGCGTGCCAAAAACTGTTTCCGGCGTACAATAACTTTCGCTTCAAACAACAGAAAGAATTTATTTAACGTACCGTCCATTATACGCGGCTTTTGATGGTTTTGATAAAGAGTGTGAGAGCAGTCAAAGAGATTAAACTATATCGGAATATGAAAGTAATAAAATAACCTTATTTGTATTTCTGATACCATACTCGTAAATGCAAAGAACCTCATCGTCCACGAGACAAATTTTCCATCGTCGTAGTAAATGATTAAATAATCATTACACTTACACTAAATCAATCAATCAACCAACCAACTAACCAACTCTCCAAGCAACCAAAATAATTTTAAAAAACCACTTACACCTCACTCCTATAAAGTGCCGAACACGACAAAATAATATAGAATTTTGGTTTGCGGGAGGCTTGACCCTGGTGAGGGTAGGTGTTTAAGATATGTCATTGGAGGCTTGAGCTCCTTGGCTTTCTTCTTTAAACCTAGTTCGAACTGAGGATTGAGCGTTTAGGTAATCATCAGTAGCTATGACGAAAGTTGTCATTAAAATAGGCATTTGTATCTATTTGAAATAGAAAAGCTATCAGCTCTACTTAGATGTACAGATCTAATCCTATGCCTGTCTACTAAATTAAATGAGAATTCCAGAAACAGACAGTCTTGAGGCTGGCCCTAACTAAGCCGGATACGCTAAAAATACAAATATTTTAAAACTAGGAATTACATACGAGTATCAAATTTTCAGGGGCCATTTTTACCCAAGCAACAAGCAATACGATTCCCTGCTTATTAGTATTCTGTTCATTAAATAAGGCAATCAACAACGTGAAACGATACAAGAAACCCCTAATTTAGGAATTCCCCTGTGAAAACCTTCCGCAATTAACTCCAATAGGGATTGATCTTGATTAAAAAGGCAGACGCAATAAAAATAAAAATTGCAACGAAAGTTAGAGTATCGCCGGGCTCAAAGACAACGATAATAACTAGAAGATATGTACCTTCTTTCTAAAAGGCGTTCACTAAAGGTTCGTGCGTGGGTAAAGGCTGTGGGAAAAGTATTTTTTTTTGGCGTAGTCTTATATTCTAAGTATTATAGAAAGTTGGATTTATTTAGTGATTGGTGTGAAATCATTTACTTTGACTTGAATCGGCCGGCCCAGGTATGGCAGTAAATGTATACGACGATATCTGGCGCAGTTTAAAACCGAGAACTGGATGAAGACAGCGCTAGGGCATAATTTTCTTATCGGAGACTAAGATTCCCTTGGGGCAACTGAGTCAACAGAGTAAGTAATTACGTAAGGTCAAAATACTGTATTAATTAATCAATTGCCTTGTTCGAAATGTTGTTGGCCGAGCTTCTTTTGGCAAACGGTCGGGGTTTTCGATAAGGTCCTGCCAAATGCTTGGAAACGAAATATAGTGCCTGTACACTATTTTATGAATCAGACATAATACTTACCTAATTAGTAGTAGATTCTCTTAATAACTTTTCGAGACCAGAGATCGTTATCTGAGTGTGTAGCAAGATTTATTCGAATATTTTTAGTTTGACATAGTGCCAATAGATGTTGCTACTGTTGAATTTGTTTAAGTATTTAATAATGTTATATAAGATTTACATGCAATGCTTCATGGTTTACGACCAACTCAGAAATTGTTACTGTGATGTGACTAAGAAATACCATAGAAAAACAGCAAAATATGATATCAAACTCAGTTTACCCATTTAAGACTAACTACAGACAGACACAACTGCAGAAAAATGCATTGGCAGACAAATGTAATTATAGGCGCTTTCTTATTTCGTTCACGTTTATTTAGGAACCCTAAAAAGGAACATTACAGGTAAACAATAGAAAAGCCTTCATAAATCAGAAGTGCGGGTAATGGAGGTTAACAGGACGAAGCGGCGCGCGGTAATCCAATCAGACACGAGCCATTTGCAGTTTCGGCTTAATCCAAGCCTACATTATCGATGCAGGACATTATAATCATTGAAAAAACGGACAGGCTTGAGTCTGATATATACTGGTACAAGTAGTCTGTATTAGACTTCTTTTTCACAAAACTACTTTTCCCAATTATTTAAGAGTTTCTACAGAAAAAGGCATTGGCAATCAAATATAATTTAAGGCTCCATTTTATTTCGTTCACGTATATTTAGAAACCCTAAAAGGAATAGGTAAACAATAGAAAAGCAATTGCATGGAAAAAACGGACAAGCTTGAGTCTGGAATACTGGTACGAGTAGTCCGTGCGGGTGAAGCCAGACGATCGTAATTTGAGTCGCGTAAATTCGGTCGCGCCACACTTTGTGTGTCGTGATCACGTGACATGATGTATGGCGCGACCGAAATTACGCGACACAAGTTACGCTCGTTTGGCTTCACCCTTAGAATAATTTTGCACGTAAATGCTTTTTCCGATCGTTTCATTTCCCAACTCACGCTTGGCATCAATATAATGTTATATTCGTCGCAAAGATGTACAAGTAAATAGTTAGGTGAGATATATTTTATCGATGCAAGGGACTAAGTTCATAAAAATATCAGGCAAGCTCGAGTCTTACTACTTTTACAAGTGCTTTTATTAGAGCTCTTTTTATATTTACTAATGACTGGATTCTGCGAAGATCATTATGAAAGCTTGAAACTGTCTTCCTGGTACTTGCGAAAATTGTTTTAAATCAACATAGTAATTTTCTAATGTCCTACTTGTCATGGCTATTATATTGAAGTAGTTGTAATAAGTCGTTTGTACTATAATACCAGTCAATGTTTTCCCAGGGAGCTACATTAGATGGAGGAGTTCTCGAGACCAATAGATTCTTACGCGGTCACGTTCACGCTCGCTCTCACACTCGATGTTACTTTTTAATAGATTTCAAAAAAGGAGGAGGTTTTATATTTCACTATATGTATATTTTTATGTATGTCCACCATATGTATGTCCATGTATGTCCATATTTCTGCCAATTGTGACCGTTTTTTTTGTTGTAATCGGTCAAAAGTCCTTACTTGAGATGCGACCATCTTTCAAAGCGCACTAATTTTGTCCGAACAAAAGCAGAACACAAACCTGCCGTCTAGAATGACTGTGACACCCGACTCTTACCACGAACAATACTACCTGTCACTTTCCTTTAAACGCCGTGCGAGCAAGACATGTGATGCTCAGTCTCGCGACAAAGAAAGTCGCGGGAAGATATGCTAGCGCTGCTTTGACTGGGTATTATCTCAACTTCGAAACATTGCTTCCCATCCGTAACGTTTCGCCAGATTTTCATTTTGTCCGAAAGTATTTTTTCCCGAAACCCATAATATTTTTAGGATTTTATAAACAACGTTTTAAAGAATATTCGGTTAAGTTAGGTTTGTTTTATAAATTATTCTGAAAAAATAACAGTTGAAAAAAAAATGGCTTTCGGACAAATACAAATTTGGCGAAACCTTACAGATGGGCAACAAAAATTATTATTTCAGATAGGTTACCTTGACTTTGACTAGTCACTAGTATGTATGTAGACACGCGTGTGTAGCCGTCATTACTGGTTAGTATTATAAATGAAAGTCAGATTTCAGAGGTTTGTAAAATTTGTAAATGGAATACTAAAATAAATGAGCTACCGAAGCCTATCGGCAGTACAATTTATTTATTTATTTATAAAACTACAATTGTAAACTAACAGTATATAACCAAAGCGTTTACAATGCAAAACTTAAAATTACTAATACTTAAAATAAAACTCTAATCCAACTAAAAGCACCAAGCACTTATTTTATTAAATAACGTGTGCCAGCTCTCGGCAAACACGTCAGCGTCTTGTTCCAAGACGAGTTGGTTGAGCAGCACGGGCGCACGCGCGCAGGGCGCGTTGCAGGCGCGCCGCGTGTGCGTCGCCGTCGCCGCCGCCGGCGCAGCGAACAGCGGGCGACGGCGGCGCCCCGCGCGCACGTACTGCTCGGGGACGAACAGTCTGATGCCTTCCAATGCCACTGGATTATCGATTTGCCCCCTCAGCAGAAGACAGTAATGGACGGCGAGATGCAGTTTCCGCCTACAAGTTAGAGTGTTAAGCCCAACCATACCGGTGACAAAAAGCGATGGATACAGGAAAGGATAGTATCCATATTGCTTTTTGTAAAGGTGACGGGCAGATTTTCGTTGAACTCTTTCTATTAAAAGTTTATAGGATTCCTCAACAGGGTCCCATATTAAAGAATTGTACTCTAATTTGCTACGCACGTAAGCATTATACAACACAATTGGTACGGTTGTGCTAGTGAATTGTGGTGACATGCGCATTACAAAACCCAGTGTCTGATTAGCACTTTTTACTGTAGAGCGAATATGGCTGTGAAAATCTAATTTGGTGTCCAATTCTAGACCTAGGTCACGAATAGTCTGGACGCGAAAAATAACCTCGCCACCCAGGAAATACTCACAGTCTAGTGGGGATTTGCTTCGACTAAATGTTATAATTTTGCACTTCTTTTCATTAAACAACAAACGATTGTCTAGACTCCAATTCATTACAGCATCTATATCGCGCTGCAATACACTACAGTCAGATGGTGAATTAATGGCATGAAATAACTTTAAATCATCCGCAAACAATAAGCACTTGACACTACTGACCACCGAAGGCAGATCGTTGATCATCACCAGAAAAAGCGTTGGTCCAAGCGTGCTGCCCTGACTCACGCCAGACCTTGTGAAAAACTCATCTGAACGATACTGCGACAGCTGAACAAACTGCCTACGATCCTTCAAGTAGCTTCTGAATAGCTTCAGAAGATGCGGAGAGAAACCGAACGCCGACAGCTTACTTAGAAGTATGTCGTTATCAACTAAGTCAAATGCCTTCTGGAAATCGAAATAGGCAGCATCCACCTGCCGAGAGTCATCCATATGGTGAAGTGCGTAGTCAATAAAATTGGCATTGTTTGTAGTGGTGGACCTGCCCCTACGGAAACCGTGCTGGGCATCAGACAAACGATTCGACACAAAAGGTTTAATACACATATTAATAATGCCTTCAAACATTTTACCAAAGACTGATAGGACGGCTATAGGTCGGAAGGTGGTTATGTCAGAAGCAGAAGCTTCTTTAGGCACGGGTGTAACCCTTGAAGTTTTCCAATTTGTCGGGTAAATTCCTTCACCGATTGAGAGGTTAATAATGAAAAGTAGAGGCCCCTCTAATACTGAAATACAATCCTTGACTAGAAACGGGGGTATGCCGTCAGGACCAGAGGCAGAGGAAGCTTTCATTTTCCGAACGACGCGACGTAGCTCGGTAGCAGTCACATTGTTTAGGCTTATACATGTGGAGTCGTTGCCGGAGGCTGCGCTACGGGCGGCCGCATCAACATCCAGCTGGGTGATTACATGGAGATAACAATACCTTGTTATCACACCATAAAGTCCCTATTAAGGGATCATTGGAGCCTTGGGGCCGACCAAAGGGTATAGCAGGATAGCCTAAGAAAAAGTGCCCCCAGCGTTTTTGGGTCGAAACTATAATCAAACGATGCCTTTAAGGAGGTAATACCCTGCACAAAGTTTCATCCCTCTGTTACCCCCTGGGGGTGAAAAACACCCGATTAACCCCAAAACTGTTTTATTTATTTTTTCCTAAACTATGAAAGTGACGAATTTCAAATTTTGTACAAATATTAATAAGACTAAAAGCTATATTAAAAAAAAATATGACCCTCCTAACCATGTAAATTCTTGTAAAAAAAGTAAAAAAAAAAAAAAAAACACCTTGTATAACAAGTTCGGCTCTTGGTACACACACCATTTTTTTTCCAAATATGAATCAATTTATATTCTACATCATACAAAAGTTTCATCGACCTAGCCCAGAAGGAACATTGCGAAAATAAAATGAATTGGCTCTTTGGTGCCTACTATTCATTTAACTCCTACTAAGAGCCTTGCATTATTTTTTATTAATAAACAATGGCCTGCGATCGGACCGCTGTTTGTGTCCGATTAAAAAATTTGAAAATCGAACGCGGGCAGTAACGCGGCCGCGGGCTGTGTTTTTTAGGGTTCCGTAGTCAACTAGGAACCCTTATAGTTTCGCCATGTCCGTCTGTCTGTCTGTCTATTTCTGCGCGGTATAAATTACCACTTCGCTACGAAATTGAAAGCAACTCTTTTACGTGAATCCCATAATACCAACGCATACATTACCTAACATGTGAACCTTTGTTTGTATGGTGAAGACTAAACTACAAAGTGGTCAAACCCATTTGCATTTTTGAACAAACCCCCTCTTTTGACCCTTCTAACCATTTAAATTATTGTAAAAAAAAGTAAAAAAAATAATAATCAACCTGTATAACAAGTTCGGCTCTTGGTACACACACCATTTTTTTTCCAAATATGAACCAGTTTATATTCTACATCATAAAAAAGTTTCATCGACCTAGCCCAGAAGGAACATTGCGAAAATAAAATGAATGTACTATTTAGTAGGCACTACTCATTATATTATGCTTAATACGCAAACGCAACGTCTCGGTCCTGCAACCATATAATTAAAAACAAAACCGGCCAAGACCATGTCGGGGCCGGCTCAGTGTAGGGTTCCGTAGTTGCCCATCTTTCACAATAGACGGGCTTAAAACCGCTATTTTAAGCCCGCGGTTTAAATTACGAGAAAGATTTCAAGCTCTATAAAAAGGTCGTAAACGCCAAAGTTACTGTAATTACTTATTACCTTCTTGAAGTTATCGGTTATACGCGCCAGATTGAGTGAATGTTTTAATACAGTATGGCACTTAACTAACATGTGTAACGTTCGAAGTATAAGGACACCGCGCGGCACTTACGTCATTTTAAAGAAAATTATTAATTTATCTGCGATAACTCAAAAACGGCTCGACCGATTTTATTCAATAAGTATAGTTTTCATTGGAAGTGCTTATGAGGTCAAATTTTTACGAATTTTTCCATAATTTTTGAAACGTGGTTGAAAAGTTAGAGGGCGGACGCTATTTTTTGGATTTCTATAGCGAATATTTACAAAACTTCTGATTTTATCAAAAAATGATGTTCAAAGACCCATATTATTTTTAAAATACCTTTTCAACGAAACCCCACACACTAGTTGAAACGAAAAAAAAAACACCCCACTTTAGTGGTAAAAGCGGTACCCAAAAAAAAGTTTTTCTTTTTATTTTTATTTTACCGTTTTGTCGGCGTTTTACATACACATACTCATACCAAATTAGAGCTCTCTAGTACTTTAATGTAATCGGAGCTAAGCCGCGGACAGATAGACAGACAGACAGACGGACATGGCGAAACTATAAGGGTTCCTAGTTGACTACGGAACCCTAAAAAACACAGCCCGCGGCCGCGTTACTGCCCGCGTTCGATTTTCAAATTTTTTAATCGGACACAAACAGCGGTCCGATCGCAGGCCATTGTTTATTAATAAAAAATAATGCAAGGCTCTTAGTAGGAGTTAAATGAATAGTAGGCACCAAAGAGCCAATTCATTTTATTTTCGCAATGTTCCTTCTGGGCTAGGTCGATGAAACTTTTGTATGATGTAGAATATAAATTGATTCATATTTGGAAAAAAAATGGTGTGTGTACCAAGAGCCGAACTTGTTATACAGGGTGTTTTTTTTTTTTTTTTACTTTTTTTACAAGAATTTAAATGGTTAGGAGAGTCATATTTTTTTTAAATATAGCTTTTAGTCTTATTAATATTGGTACAAAATTTAAAATTCGTCACTTTCATAGTTTAGGAAAAAATAAATAAAACAGTTTTGGGGTTAATCGGGTGTTTTTCACCCCCAGGGGGTAACAGAGGGATGAAACTTTGTGCAGGGTATTACCTCGTTAAAAGGCATCGTTTGATTATAGTTTCGACCCAAAAACGCTGGGGGCACTTTTTCTTAGGCTATCCTGCTATACCCTTTATGACAGTAAGGGAAACAAGAAAGGAATTGTGGTAGGTCGAAAATTGGCCGGGACGTAATTTTTTTAACATCAGCTTTGGCAAAAAAAATCGTATGCCCTTTTGTCCAGATCCGGGTGTTCTCGCCTTTTTCTTTCTTTTTCAGCAATTGGATACTTTTAAGTAGGTATATCGTTTTCTTTGACGACCCACTTTTTCAAAAAAATTCAAAAAGGCGGAGACAGGGGGGTTGAAAACGTAAAAAAAAAACTGATTATCTTTCATAAATACGGGTTCGAATCCTGGCCAGGCGCCATCTGTCATTAGCGTATAACTCACCGCCTAAGCGGTCACCTTCTAACTTGTCTATATTCTTATATCCTCAATTTCCCAACTTGTCCACTTATTCTAGAATTTTCTATCGGAATGTCTCACTATCATCAAAAGTTAAGACATAAGATATCATAAGTCTATTTACGGACTGTCTTATAGAAATAGGGTGTCCAAATGTCTTTAATGCGACGTTGACCTTGAATTCGGGTGATTGAGAAGTATAGTTATTGTCCGACTACGGAAAAGCAAAAAACGTGTGATGGCATTTTTTTCCGTAGACAAAGTTGGCATTTTCTTGTCAAATATATTGTTTCCAACGTACCTACTGGTACCTAACGGCGTTTGTTTGTAAAGTCTACGAGCATCTTTACACCGATAACCGGCCAGTTTATTCTTATAGTAACCGACGAAGAGGACCCTTTTGGTTGAAAACTTATATCTTTTACCGGGTGTTGCCTGTAATTGGAGCAATAAATTAAAACATAGATTCTACTCTTCAAACTGATCAACATTTTGTTCAGCAACTTTAAAAAAGTCAGTTTTCAGTTTTTTTTTTATTTCAAACAAATTAAATGGTATTTTCAAAGTAAGTTGTCCAACATAGCTGCCACTCCATTAATATCGCACAATTTTCGCAATAAGTACCAACATTGTTCTTTTGTCTACCAAACATTACTCTACAAATTATCATTTAATACAAGTTATTTTCAGAAGTTGCTTAACAAATGTTGTTGGGTCATTGTCAGTTCAAAAACAAAATTCGTTCCTTTGGTGGTCAAAAGTTAAGAGCTTGTTTGAATCTAAGTTATGTTGCTATTACATCGGATTATAGTTATAGATGAGGGAACGTTCTTTATTCTCACAGGCATTTTATCAGAAAATTAGGCCCTGGAATCCTTAATTTCGCAAATGTCCACCGGAATGATGCGCACCTAAATTTGACACTGACCCTGTTAATTTTTTGGGAAGAATCTATGTTTTAATTTATTGCTCCTATTACAGACAACACCCGGTATTCTATAACAAAATTCTAGATTTGTATTGAAAATTTGTCTTCTATGGAGAGAGGGGTCATGACTTCAGGAAAAAGAATAATAACGTGATCCGGGATCGCCTTTTGTTTTGTATTGGCGCGTGGCGTCATCGTCGTGCCAGTCTGGCGTCATCTGTCGGGCATTATTTCCATTGTCCTCGCATCACGTCGAAACGGCTGGACAAATTTTAACCAATTTCGGTACATGGATAATTTTTACCCGACTACGGTATAATAGTACCTCTACATTACTGCAGACGCCTTGAAAGAAGGGCTTACCGGGTGAGTAGGTAATAGACGGATAGTGTTACGAAGCCGGCAAGCCCTTTTCACGGATGCGCATGTAGCTTAGGCCGGCTTAGGCCTTAAATTTCGTATGAAACTCCTTTACAGTTCTCTCGAGATGTTCCGCCCGAAACGTGATACTTCGAAGCCTGTATATTTGTATAACGCACGTTATGACGTGGTTGAGAAAAAATATTACGCGTACGAAGTTGCGGGCACCTTCTAGTTAAATATAAATGATCTATGAAGTGTCCATAGTATAAGAACCAAAAAGAATAGAAATTGAAAAGTGGCAATACTGTAGTGTCGTCCCTTTCTAATCAATCTAAGAAAAAGGGGACGACACTACAGTATTGCCACTTTATAAAATCTACTCTTTTTGGTCAGACTGTATGGCACTTCGGAATTTTTGACGTTATTACGCTGATTGGTGTGGGTTCCGTCAATCCGTTTCTGTGTTGCCAGTGGTGTATCACACTCCCCGATTCTCTTGTTACCTGTATAAATCTCTAAGGTCGTGAATGTTTTAAATCGGTTATTTATTACGACAAAATAAAACTTAGTCAAAGAACATGTCAATCGTAATGCATAAATGCATAATAATTATTTTTTGTGCAACTGGCGGCAAACAATTAGAAAGTCTCACAGCCACAGTGCCATACCTTATTTTCTAGTACCATGGAGGTGTCCAAATTTCCCTTAAATGCGGCGTTGGCCTTGGAATGAAGCATTCCGATTGATCGCTACATTACGGGTCGCGAATATTAAACGTGTCCTTGCTTATTAATGGTCTACAGAAATTGAAATGAGGTCTTTTACCTCTATCCATACTTCCATACTAATATTATAAATGCGAAAGTGTGTCTGTCTGTCTGTTACCTCTTCACGCTTAAACCGCTGAATCGATTTTGATGAAATTTGGCATGGAGATAGTTTAAGTTCCGAGGAAGAACATAGGATAGTTTTCATCCTGGAAATTATCCCTAAAAAGACTGAAAAGTAAGTAAGTAATTCATGATGACATTGATGACCCTGTCGGAAATGTAATGATTAGACCAAAAGCACAATTGCTCTTACATTTGCTTAGGCGCTTTAAATAATACCTTTTATTAATTAAGGTGATTAGGTGGATATCTATCGTGTTGTACGAGGTTGCTTCCATACTTCCAAGTTCCAAGCGGACGTAGTCGCGGGCAAAAGTTAGTATAGTATATATGTAATAGGTAGGGTGTTTACCATACTTTACACACTTAACATACTTACTTATTTTTAGAAGAGCTTTATCATGTGCTATTGGTGTTTTTAAGGCTGCGTCTATCTATTGCATGGGTCCAAGTGTAGGTACATTATTTACACTCACAAAATATATAACTGGTTGGTTATAATAAGTTGTATAGTATGTAAGTTTTTACTAACATGAAAAGATAAATTCAAATCAAATCCCAAAAGGTATAATGAGCGATGATAACAAAAGCTTGCACCAGAATGTTCCCTCAATAAATAAAATAAATAAATACCGGACAACCTTAAGTAGTCCAACAGTAAGCTCTAGTAGGCTTGTGTTTTTGACACTAGACGACGATGTACATACTTTTTATATAAATAGATACATACTTAAATACAAATAACATCCACGACCCAGTCACAAAATACTGGAGTTCATTACACAAAGATTTGCCCTTTCCGGGATTCGAACCCAGGACCGCCGGCTCAATAGGCAGCTGCTTTATCACTGCGCCAACCGCGTCGTCATCAATTCACATTCCATAAGTCACCAGTCCCAATACACCCCGTATGAATATCGCAGCCAATCGGCTGAGTTACTGATCAGTAACTTTATCAGTCCAGTGTCGCCCCGTAATATAATAACTAAAAGCAAACCTGATGATGACAAACCGTAGTGAATTTTTTTCCGAAATCACACTCAATATGAAATACAGCCCCAATGCACCCTGCATGGAAATGAAAGCCGCTACCGTACCGGTAAAAGGCGTATTTAACTATGAAATTCATATATAGACGGCCCTTTTATCATTGCAAGCATGGCAAGTCGGCTACCACTATCAGTAGCTTTTATCAGTGCAGTGTCGCCTCGTAATATAATAACTAAATCTGCAAACCCTAATGCTGATGAGTATACGCTTGCACTGCACCTTAGCGGAATTATTCCCGAAAATCACTCAACATAAAAAACAGCCACAATGCACCCTGCAAATAGAAGCTGTTACCGTAGCGGTAAAAAGGCGTATGTAACAGTAAAATTCATATACAGACGGCCTTTTTATCATTGCATGCCAAGTCGGCTACCACTATCAGTAGCTTTATCAGTCCAGTGTGGCCCCGACGCCGATCCGGGACGCACGCGCCTCCTCGGCCGCCCGCGAAGTGACTCGTTATCGTTACTCTCGCATAGGTAAGTTTGCAAACATCGGAGCTCGTAAATCCTAGGGTTATGATCGTAAACTTGCTCGTGTTCTAAGTTTTTGGACGGTTTAAATGGTCATATTTGTGAGATAAATTTTAATTAGCATTGAAATGTGAATTTTGTGTTTGTTAATATATTAATAAAATTGGTAAGCCCGCTTAAAGATAGCAACCACTATAAAATACCACAAAGCTTGTTAATTTTTGAGGCACAACTCTTAAAAAGAACTTTTTTTTATAAATGTAGGAACGAGTCGAGTATTATGAATATTTTTCCCCTCTGTACACTGGATAATTATCTGTTTGCGCCTATTGTTAAATGGTAAAAAGATGTACCTACATTAAGTCTAAAACTTGCACTTTTTCATGAAATAAATATGAAGTGAAGAAGTGTCACAATTTTGGTCAACTGAAACCTAATAAAATACTGCTTAATTCTAGCTTGTAATTATATCCTTTAAAACTTGTTTAACCCTCTTATCATCCTCATTTTACAACGTGAATTATATCCGCGTTTTCCGCTCAGCCACTTTATTTAAGACATAAATTTCGGACAACACATAGAATCCTTGTAAACTTTTTCGGGAAGCGGGCACTAAATTATAATAAATAGTCGTTATCGGCCTAAACTTCTGCAGTTAGCGAGGGTCACCAGATTCTTTTGTTTTAACCTTCTGCAAATAATTATTTAGGCATCAACATTTCATTTCGATACAGCTGAATGGAAAGGCTGCTGCTAATTGTTTGTTTCAATTTGATTAATTAGGTTGAAAGAAGCTGAAAATATTTAAACAGCTGGGAACGAATTGGTTAATTTCAAGTAGTATTTATTTGTTAATTGAGTTACCTACTGAATTTGTTTATGAGAACAAACCCGTTTGCCCGTCCGTGTGATAACCGTTTTATGTTCGGACTGTTTGCAACTTTAGCAATTCGCAACAAAACAGACGCAGGTGATTTCGTTCCGTGCAAATGAAACCAAAACATGTTGTTTACACATCATACGTGTTATGTTAATAGCGTACTTCCCGAATATGTTAAATTTTATTTTTATTCATTTCTTTGAAAGTAGATAAAGTGGGTATTTCTGTGTAAGTACCTTTATTTCATGGACATATTTTGTTCTAAGAATGTTTTAATTCTATAGAATTTCCTCGTCGTTTCTAAGAAAAAAAAAACATACTTTCACGATATTTCTAATGACCGAGAAAGTCAATATATAAAACTGATTAGGTTAGGCTTGGTTTATAATAATTTCTATGAAAGTACTAGCTACATACGAGATAAAAAAAAATTATACAAAAAAGGGCCAAGTGCGGATCGGATACGCGCGCGAAGGGTTCCGTAGTACTGATTTATTTTTTATTTGTTATTATACTTACATAAAGTACCATTACCATACTCTATGAAAATTGCAAATCTCTACTTATTTACGATTGGAAAAATACAGCGGCACATAGACAGACGGACAGCGCAGGCGGTGACCCGCCGTAGCACAGAATAGATAATAGTACAAGTACAGAAGGCACACTGCTTTGATCTTTACAAAAGCCGCTTTTTTTAGCCAAAAAATATGATTTATGGCCCTTCTAAAGTCGTCGTCCCCAGCGCAAGCCAAACGGAACGTTAAAGCTGCGTGCCAACGGTGAAAATGAATTGTCTCGCTTGCCGCGTCGCCGAGAGCGAGGGCTGTCAACGACTAAAAATAAAAATGTATTTCCCATTCAATTCATTTATTTCTGGCATTCAATATAGAGAGCAATATATTTATATTCTTTATAAATTATATTTATTATTTCATTATTTAACTATAAAATAATCAATCTCAGAATTTGGACGAATTGAATCCACCACCAGGCCGCAAAACATTTTACCTTTATTTTTAAACATTTTAATACGTATAATATAATAAAATAAATAATGCAACGAATGCGTTACCTTAACATGCAATTAAATTCTTGAGCTTAATTTTGTTTTTGCTTAGTTGTCCGATATTTATTTATTTATTTATTCATATATATTCATCACTACATACCTAGTTTAAAACAAAGTCGTTTCTTGCTGTCTGTCTGCCCCTATGTATGCTTAGATTTTTAAAAATACGCACGGCGCGTACCGTGCGAAGCCAGGGCGGGTCGCTTGTAACAAATAAAACATGTACAAAGGCGAACTTATTCCTATTAGGGATCTCTTCCTATACATTTATTGTACCTTATTATTTATATACTTTATATACTTACCTATCAAACTATCACTCAATCGTTTATTCATTATTGGTAATTTTACAAACGTGATATCAAATATTATTATAAAAACCTCTGTGATTGTTGATTTAGTAGTAGACATACTTATTTTACTAGAATTTAAATTGACAAATAGCAGCAAATAATCAATAAAAAATTACATAAGTACTTAACAATTAAAATTGTTCTGAGTATTACCGGTGTTAAATATGGAAGTAACCTGCAATATGTTTTTTTATTATTATTCAGTAACTAATTATTATATATTATGTTCATTTTCTTACCTTTCGGCATCCTTCGGACATGTTGGGAGAGCGAAAAATGCGTGATTCCAATTTCGATCATTGTTCCTACAACCCGCTGCGATACAATATATTTTCGCTGTCTTTTTACTCATTTAAACACTATTATAATATAACACTGGTATCAACAGATGAATGCGGAACGTTCACTTGCGACGTAAATCGTGAGCGCGCGAAAATCGTGTAGGTACGTGCGTTCCGAGACAGAGCGTGTCAGCCACTGAATAGTCCGCATGCATGCGGCCACCGGCATGTACTTGTAGCGGGAAACGTTAATCGCGGAGTGCGCCCCGCCTGCCCGTAGTAGCAACCTTTGGGTATGGAACCCTAAAAAACCATAGCAACCAAACCACACTAAAATCCAGATTAAATAATATACTACATCTTCGACAAAATTTAATTTTGTTACCCGCTCAACCCCGTGGAACACTAAATTTTTCCGGGATAAAAAGTAGCCTATATGTTAATCCAAGGTGTCAGCTACCTTCGTACCAAAATGTATTAAAATTGGTCCAGCCGTTTGAGCGTGAAGAAGTAACAAACATACATATAAAGTTTATATGTATGTTAGTTACTTGTTTGTTTATATTATAAACACTCTCACAAACTTGAGCCTTTTTAATATTAGTGTGTAAGTATGCGTTCATTAAAAAACAATCAACGAAATTGCTTAGAAAGTTTTACAGCGAAGGAACCTCATCTATGCTTCCTATCTCCTTAACTATTACTGCGTACTTACTGTTAACACTAATGCGCCTTTTAGTGATAGCCTACTTAAAGAGCCAAGGAAGCTGGCAATAATGTTTTAGTAATATGAGACTACTAACTACAATTATTATTTTACTAGCTATGCCGCGCGGTATTTCCCGCTCATCTTACAGGAAAAGTAGCCTATGTGTTAATCCAGGGTGTCAGCTACCTTCATACCATAATTTATCAAAATTGGTCCAGCTGAAGAAGTAACAAACATACATAAACACACTTACTTTCGCCTTTATAATATTAGTGTGACTAGAAGAGCTACCTACTTCGTCCGCGTAAAACTTTTTTCTTTATAGTAGTCGGGTAAAAAGTAAATATCCTATAAACATTTTCCCATGTCCAGCTATTCCTCAAAATTAGTTAAAATGAGCGGACAAATAGATTTTTACCGATAGATGGCGCCTCGCCCTTACAAATCTCGCATGAAGAGAGCTCCACACAAATGCGATTTTCAATACACTTTTGCAATGGTATTGAAGATGGTCGATAGGGCCGACGAGTTCTTAAATAACGATCCTGTCCTGGAAGACGCATCGAGGGTAGGGTACCAATAATCTGGTTAAAATCATCAGAATCCACTGTGTAGGTGGTCCAAGACTCGCTAGTTGGTAGGGAGAGGGCTATGTCAAGAAGTTGAAAGAGTGGGATGGCACGATAAGAAGTTCGAACATCGGAGTAACCCTCCAGCAGACATCTTTTGGCTGATGACGAAGACAAGGTTGTGGGATGTGAACCTGAAAGATTAAGATAAAAATATTTCGGCTACTAGATTGTATATTATAATGATTAGCGCAAATCAATTATTTTTGCTGTTAGATTTCACGTTGAACCAAATAAGATTACGTAAGGTAAGGATATGCCAAAAAAAATGTTTTTTTCATCTGAACATGACGATAATATAACAACATTACAACAAATAGCACTTTGAAATAGCGTAGTTTCGGTACCCAAGTACCAAGATTATAGACACTAAGACACAGAGTATTATGCAACTGGAAATTCAGGAGGAGATGACATCATCATAATATATCGTCATTTTATGTAATAACATCATTGATTATGCTCATCCATGCCCTTTCGCCGTCGCTGCCAAGTAATGTAGGTATTTACCCATAGTATCTGAACTTGTTATAGCAATTTAACAATATTGGTGTAGATAAAAAGAAAAATATATCAATTTTGCTAACTCTCCCGCAGCCAGGCTAATAAACAAGAGATCTTTAGAGGTCTACTATTACATTACAAAGACAGACATTGTCTCTAAGTATACTTATTCTTTTAATTTGCTACCGTTACTTTTATGCAACATTAAAAACGGCCGCGATACTAAAACTAATGTCCCGTGAAAATAATTTAGTTGATGAAGCTTTGTAAATATAAATAGGTATCCACATAAGATGAATCCAACGGATGTGACTATACCACATTGTAATAATTATAATAAATCACAAGGTTGGGAAATATTTGGAAAATCCCTATGAAAAAATTTTGAGCGGAATATTGTCATAACAACTTTACACATATGAAGAATAAATAGAACCAATTGACAACAATTCATATTTCTAACAGATGGAATTTAATATAGAGATTGTGAGAGCTTTGCGTTGTGTTCATCCTAAAAAAATTAAATGAATTTATTTTTCGGTATGAAAAGATATCTAAGGAAATAACCAACATTTGACTGATGAATGATGATGGGCCAATGGGCTCAAGATACCACGCCTCAACCAGAAACCCCGTGTGAAGACTCCTACAGTCGAGCGTAAACCTGCGGTCCTGCCATATGTGAAAGGGGTCACGGATAGGATTGGAAACATCTTGAGACGGGCTTCCATTAAAACATATTTCAAGCCGTTGAAGAAGATGTCTCAATACCTGAGGCCCGTGAAGTGCAGCATCCCTCTGCAGAGTGCTGGTGTTTACAAGCTGGATATATAATTGACTATGTATAAACTATGTAAAATGTTAGCAGATCAGTGCAGGTGTTGTGATTAATTTAGTAGAATTAAAATAAATCACCGACACTGGTAGTTATTCTAAATAAAATTTACAATAAATTAATTAGTAAAATTGTTGACAGTTGCTACTAAATAAATGCAATTAGTTGTGCGCATGATTTGTAGTTGTTGAATTGTGACTGAATCAAAATGATTATTTTCTGCATCATTCAAATCAACATAATTCCAAATGCATTACAATTATGACACTACTTTTGTACGTACGTATTGGTTACGTTATAATATTCTTCAGAATATCGCTACATAGTATAAAACAATGTCGCTTCCTTCTGTCTGTCCATATGTATGCATAGATCTTTCAAACCACGCAACGGATATTGACGCGGAGGAAGGTTTTTATGTATAATACATGCATAGTATCTTTAGTTTCAGCATTGCACCCGTGCGAAGCCGGGGCGGGTAATAGATAGACATGAAAAGAGTGACTATAATATTCTTTTAATATGGGCGTAATCATTTTCACTACAAGGTGATTTAATTATTGGCCGGTACTGTATTTACATAGTTCATTATTTAGAGTTTAAAACAAGTTCGATTTAGCATTGGAAATTTTCCATACTTCATTGAATGCTATCAGGTAATTTATCCTATTCTGTATTCATTCTTAAACTTGAATAGCTACGTGACTAATTTAAGTGATCATAATTATTAGGATCACCCATTGTCGAGTAATTGTCACGGGTTCAGCAGAAAAACTTTCATTGAATAGAATTGATGTTACCGTTGCGTTGTAACGCCCATTCAGCTATTAGGAAAGATGGATTGCCGATTTGCCTAGATAAAACTTTTAGATTGGTTTGGTGTTTGTTAAATCGATAACTCAG
Source organism: Apotomis betuletana (assembly GCA_932273695.1). Taxonomy (NCBI): domain Eukaryota; kingdom Metazoa; phylum Arthropoda; class Insecta; order Lepidoptera; family Tortricidae; genus Apotomis; species Apotomis betuletana. The sequence continues at coordinate 12,854,168 of OW026310.1, read as the reverse complement.
TACAATGTAATGTAATGTACTGGGATTCGTCTTAGAAATGCGTATATGCGTACCTTGGAGCTGGTTGCGGGAACGTGTCAGTTTTGATTTAGCTTTCGCAAATTGGGTTGTCAACCCTGTGATTCTGAAGCCCTAGGAAGCTTACTTAATTGCAGATAACTGTTAGAATAGATGTATGTTGTTTGCATGTCACTATGGAGCTGACATGGTCGCTAAGCGGTCAAAGCCTATTTTTCAATAAAGATAAAAAAGGGTCCGCGCGAGACGCTGTTTGTCCCGTTTTTGGCTTCGCTAGATTGGAAGCACTGAAACAAACGTTTAGTTGTAATTTTGAGTAATTTGAGAGAGCATGATTTGAATATAAATGCGTCATGACGCCTTACACACTGTTTCTGCTGCCTGTCCTGTCTGCTCTTTCAATGCTTTTTAATATGCTGTTTACTTAAGTTTATGTTTTATGTACAGCAACTATTTGTGAGTTCCTGTAATTGGCTCTGTATTTCTATTTAAGTTTCTATATTTAGTGTATTAGCTGTTGGTTCTCCTAAAATAAATAAATAAATAAATATGTTAACGACCAATATACCTTACCCAGTTACAGTTAGGACGTGTGAAGGAGTCCAGTATTTTAAAGCCAAGTTCCGCAATTTGCTCACAAATCCCGGCCGGGGCAAATATTTGTGCAAAATATTTGTTCTTGGGTCATGGATGTCATCTATATATGTATTTATATATTATGTATATCGTCGTCTAGTACCCATAGTACAAGCTTTGCTTAGTTTGGGACTAGGTCGATTTGTGTATGATTGTCCCTTAATATTTATTTATTTTATTTTTTTTATTTTAAATGTACCGCAAATCTGTGCACGAAGGTTGGCAACCTTGCTCGGAAGTGCCTACATACTTCATAAAGTACAAATGCAAATCAAATTTTAAAGTGTTATCAAATAAAATGAAATTAAACGTAAGAATTGTAAAGTTGGTCTGAAACTTATGAAAACGAATATAAATCCGTTTAGCGGTTCTTAAATATTTTATGGATCACTTTCTGGGTTTTAAAGTTACGACGCGCAACGGCCATTTAAAGGCAATTAAAGGAAGATAAAACAGCGGATTTAAAGAATTAGTTTATACATAGGTACTAGGAATAATTTGTATTAGTTTTTTTATTATATTTATCTATTATACCGGGTAGCTAAAAATAAGTGCGGACCTTAAGTAGGTAGTCATTAAATCGATTTCGAATAAAATTTTCGGAAATAGGTCACTTTGTTTGTATGGTTATATACCTACATTGTTTAAAAGTGACCTACTACTTAACACGGTATTTGACTATACTGAAAATTTATTGTGTCATTAAAACCACTAAACATTCAAAAATACACGGAACCCAATAAACTACCACTAACAAATATCGACATTTTACAATTTTTAATTGGACAAGAACTAAAAAGGAGACGTGTTTTGACTTCTGATTTTTATGACGTCACAAGCCAGTATCTTCATAGAAACTTCATCAAATCGTTTTTGACATATCATAAAGAGTACATAGGGACCAATTCGAGAATCTCTCACATCTCTATTAGATAAGTGTTATATCGCCGTTGAACTGTCATTAAAATGCGATGAGCTGAAAAGTGACATATCTCATCTCAATTTTGGAAATACGAAGGCGATGATGATTGTCAAAAATGTTATTCATGTATATAAATTTCTGTTTTGAACGAAACGTAACGGACTAATTTCACGTACTACGCGGTCAATTTAAAGTATGCGCCTGTTATTTATGCCGTCACATACAAAGGAAGCGAAAATTTTGCGCGTCCGAATTAACGAAGTTGCGATGTTCTAGGGATATCGCCACTTGTCAAGTAGGCACACGTCAAGAGTGACGGATGGCGATGAAAAGGAGAGATCTCCATTATATCTCTAAAATTGGTCGAATACCCCCCCTGGGGCCCAATTCGAGAATGCCGTTTGAGTGAACGCCAAACGTCACATCTCTATTAGATAACTGTTATATCGCCGTTGAACTGTCATTAAAATGCGATGAGCTTTAAATTGACATATCTCATCTCAATTATCGAAATACGAAGGCGATAATGATTGTCAAAAATGTTATTCATGCATATGAATTTCTGTTTTGAATGAAACGTAACGGACTAATTTCACCCACTACGCGGTCAATTTAAACTATGCGCCTGTTATTTATGCCGTCACATACAAAGGAAACGAAAATTTAGCGCGTCCGAAATTCCGAATTGACGAAGTTGCGATGTTCTAGGGATATCGCCACTTGTCAAGTAGGCACACGTCAAAAGTGACGGATGGCGATGAAAAGGAGAGATCTCCATTATATCTCTAAAATTGGTCGAATACGCCCCCTGGGGCCCAATTAGAGAATGCCGTTTGAGATATCGCCAAACGTCGAATCTCCATTAGATAACAGTTATATCGCCATTGAACTGTCATTTAAATGCGATGAGCTTAAAAGTGACATATCTCATTTCAATTTTGGAAATACGAAGGCGATAATGATTGTCAAAAATGTTATTCATGTACATACATTTCTGTTTTGAACGAAACGTAACGGACTAATTTCACGTACAACACGGTCAATTTAAAGTATGCGCCTGTTATTTATGCCGTCACATACAAAGGAAACGAAAATATTGCGCGTCCAAATTGACGAAGTTGCGATGTTCTAGGGATAACGCCACTTGTCAAGTAGGCACACGTCAAAAGTGACGGATGGCGTTGAAAAGGAGAGATCTCCATTATATCTCTAAAATTGGTCGAATACTCCCCTGATTTGATACCGCATTCCTATCGTATTATACAATACAATACATTGACATATAACTGAATGTATTACTAATATCAAATAGTGTAAAACAACAACTGATTCAATATTACGAAAAAATACTCGTACCTCAGGATTTCTACAGCCCTGCCAAATGCCAGTCACGGACGCGGCCCACATTTAGCAAGCCAACCTAACCAATTGACTGTGACACTTTTCCGAGGCAATCACAATCGTCCTTTCTTACGGGTAACCATCGTCCATCGTAGGATAGTTTTATTACAACGAATATGTCTCAAGAATTAGACAAGGGCGTGTTCCCTGTAATGACTTATAGGTATGACAATGAAACATGGTTGTTCACTACGGGGTATCATGCAATGTTTATGTCATTATTGTTCCTACCTAGTCTCGATTCTACACAATATGAATTCCACACAGCTGAAGTTATCACATGCGTTATTCTTCACAGTCTTGACTATACCTAGTAGCGATTCTTCACAATGTAAATTCCAGACAGCTGAAGTTTATCATATGCGTTATTCTTCACACAATTATATTTCTATACCACTGCAATGCAGAATTTGAAAAATTGTATAACTAGAAACATAATACAATACAAGTAGGTACCTACTATTTATTGCGCGATGCTGTCAACCAAAGGTTTGCCGCGATCGTTTCCAAATCGTTGGTGTCTTATTGAGAATCTACCCACCCTGCGTCTGCCAGTAGATAAGCTTCTCTAATAATTGTTATTATGATGGCGTGCCATACAACGTTAATATGATCAAAATAAGAAAAATACCTATATTCGGAAATAAAAGTCTTATTCAAAGTAGTTTTTGCCAAACATAAATTGGACTTAACAAAAACGATATCGAGTACTCGCCTTGGCACGATACGCAGGAATCGCTTGTTTTCAAATTTAAGTAAAAGTTAAGCAGTTGCCAAGTTCGGGAAACCGAGAAAACCTCAAAACCAAAATGCACCTTTCTCAGCGTAAACATTTTAAGTAGGTATTTCATTTCTCCTTTACAAAAGCGTTCTAGTTAAAAGTATTTTTCAAGTGGATTTGTATTTTAAAGCTAAAAAGTTTGTTAATAATCTAATGCTTATGAAATTTTTGAGATAACACTAATGCTATTAAAACTTTCGTGAGACATTATTTAGTTATTGTATTCAGCATTTTTCTCTCACAATGACAATTTCACGTGAGTGTAAACCGCTTAATACAATAAGAATTCACCTAAGGGCGTGGCCACATGTCCACGACACGGCGTCGTAAACGTAAAACGACACGGTGTCGCGTCGGAGCGCGACACATTATCCACCGTGCGAATATACGTTGCCGCGTCGTGAAAACACACGACACGGCGTCGTAAACGTAAAACGACACGGTGTCGCGTCGGAGCGCGACACATTATCCACCGTGCGAATATACGTTGCCGCGTCGTGAAAACACACGACACGGCATCGTAAACGTAAAACGACGATGTGTCGCGTCGGAGCGCGACACATTATCCACCGTGCGAATATACGTTGCCGCGTCGTGAAAACACATGCTGCACCGGGCACCGCAGGTCGCGCCGCGCGCCGGGCAGATTAACTTTGCTGTGTTGAGTAGATGCACGGTGCGGTGCCACGTTCGATTACGACGCCGCAGCTTCTCGTACATGTTCAAAATATTTTGCGATCAGTTTTCAATTCGACATGGATCCTAGCACACGTATTCTGCTCTTGTTGCTTTTAAAAAGAAGCATGAAGAAAAAGCAGAAGAAACGAAAATTTTGGATAAATCCATATCTTTCTATTATGAACCATGATGGCAGTCATTTTAAAAGGAAGTACGAGGCTTTAAAAATAAGTGATCACAAGTTTTATGATTATTTTAGAATGTCTGTGTCAAGTTTTGAAGAACTATTATGGAAAATATCGCCTCGTTTAAAAAGGCAAAATGTATTTAGGAAACCAGTTCGACCTCTGGAGATGTTGGGATTAACAATAAGGTAAGAATTACGTATATTCGCACGGTGGATAATGTGTCGCGCTCCGACGCGACACGGCGTCGTTTTACGTTTACGACGCCGTGTCGTGTGTTTTCACGACGCGGCAACGTATATTCGCACGGTTGATAATGTGTCGCGCTCCGACGCGACACAGCGTCGTTTTACGTTTACGACGCCGTGTCGTGTGTTTTCACGACGCGGCAACGTATATTCGCACGGTGGATAATGTGTCGCGCTCCGACGCGACACCGTGTCGTTTTACGTTTACGACGCCGTGTCGTGGACATGTGGCCACGCCCTAAGAGTTGTGTTTTAAACTGTTATTAGGATTAATTTGACAAAGTATTTATGAAAATATGCTCCGTCCATCGCATCACATGTAATTATAACAAACAGATAGAAAATTTACACATAAAGTTAAAACAATGGAGAAAGTAAATCGATTCTTAACAATTAAGTTTCAATAAAAATCGGCCCCGACTTATTCTAATTTGAAAGGATCCGGAAAAAGAAGGGATTTTGTTCAAATACTAACACATTTTATACAATTCAAATTCGGTCTTCCCAATTCATCAAAAAATCCATTATTCAAATGTAAATGATATGGACTTCTTACTTATATTTTCCTTGGCGCTTCCGGTAAGTAAAAGGATATTCTCTAAGAAATATCGCTTTTTAATATCCTTACAGTATATTTTACGAGTTTCGCGGAAATATTAATCCAATTTCAAGCATTATCTAGAGTTTATAAGAAACCCTATCGCTACTTATAAAGTGCACAGCAATATTTGTATGTTAGAAAACCGTTCAAGAACGTTAGCTGTAGGTACACGTCGTAATAAATTCATAGAGCTGGGACACAGAGGCGGCTAACGCTTAAAGATTTATCGCCAACGCGGAACTTCTTTTGACAATGGGTATCTCATCCCACGTTAGCCTTTAGTTCGCCGCTCAGCGCAGGAAAGAACCCAATGTTCGTATGAAAACTTCAGCCGCATTGTGCATCGAATCATCAGTTTAATTTACTAGACCAGGTAACAGAGTTATGTTACTTCAACCAAGTTACTAAAACCAAGTAATTAATTGATTGAGGCGTTACTTTACGGAATCCATATTAATTAAAAATTGCTTTGCTCGCAATTACACAGGGAAATAAAGATTTTATGTATCAAGAATTTGGAATTAACTGCACTTATTATTATCTTTAAGTCTGTTAAAACTAGTAAGTATATGTATGTAATAAAAATATTTTTATATACATTTTTTGTTGACGGTTCATTCCGAAGATATTTTTGCCTCGATATAATATGACTACATCGCACGGTGACATGCTTGTAGGATTCTTCATTAGAGGAAAATGCTTGTGTTTGCTACCGCTGCCGCTCGGGATAGTCAACATTCTTGCGGAGAAAATATTTACCCCACTACATAGAAAAATAAGGAATTCATTTGTGGCAGTAACTTGATGTAAATACGACTTTACTAAAAATAAAACAACCAATATGAACGGAAGCAATAAAGTATCTCTTCTGATTCAGTAAAGTCAACTAAGCAAACGATGAATAGAAGAGTCGGGCGGGGCTCTGGGAATGGCCCCCTGAACGAAAAACGACAACTACTAAGAACGGAAACAAAATAGCTTGTCTTCTGGTTGTATATAGTCAACTGAGGAGACGACGAGTATGAGAGACGGGAGGTACGGGGGATAGAGCCCCCGCAAGAAAAAAAAACTATTAAGAAAGGAAACAAAATAGTTTGTCTTCTGATTGTAAAATTTCAACTGAGGAGACGACGAGTATGAGAGACGGGCGGTTCGGCGGGCGGAAACGCCCGTATTAAAAAATAAACACAATTACACTTCAATTTGCACATGAATAACATCTTATAAAACGAAAACGTAGGTAATAAGTACGCTTTAGTTCATAAACTTCTTTTGTGAAGCCGTGAGTCATTCCGTTTCATTTCGAGTATTTTGTATTTCAGCTCCCACTTCTGATTACTTATAGGTAATCAAACAAATGTCTGTGGTCGTATTCTGCTCTAGTCTATTTTCTTAATCAACACAACATGCATTAATTTCTCGTTAACAAGAGACAATCTCATTACAGAACTAATCGATCAGAAGTTAGCTAAATACTACGTATCTTTCTAAAAAAAAATGTTGTACTGCGTGGGAGTTGAATGATGAAAATAAAGGATTATCATGTTTTATCATACAAGTGAGTAACGTATGACAATCATAATTGCTTTAAATTGAATAATCTGACTGTGTTAGTATATTTCTGACCACATGTAAACACTAAACAGTACATGCAATGAAATGCAAAGAAGTAGTCAAACAAATCTTTAACGACCTTGGGGGGTATTCGACCAATTTTAGAGATATAATGGAGATCTCTCATTTTCATCGCCATCCGTCACTTTTGACGTGTGCCTACTTGACAAGTGGCGATATCGCAACTTCGTCAATTCGGACGCGCAAAATTTTCGTTTCCTTTGTAAGTGACGGCATAAATAACAGGCGCATACTTTAAATTGACCGCATAGTACGTGAAATTGGTCCGTTACGTTTCGTTCAAAACAGAAATTTATATACATGAATAACATTTTTGACAATCATTATCGCCTTCGTATTTCCAAAATTGAGATGAGATATGTCACTTTTAAGCTCATCGCATTTAAATGACAGTTCAATGGCGATATAACTGTTATCTAATGGAGATTTGACGTTTGGAGATATCTCCAACGGCATTCTCGAATTGGGCCCCTTGTTAGGAAATATTATAATTATGTGTGTAAAAACCTGTTGTCACACTAATATTATAAATGCGGAAGTATGTGAGTGTGTTTGTATGTTTGTTACTTCTTGGCTGCGGCTGGAGCAATATGGTAAAATTTGGTAGGTACATAGTAGTGTTCCGGGGGACGAGCGGGCAACACCGCGGAGCGCAGCTAGTGTTTCAAAAATGAGTTATTAACGTACGTAGGTAATAATTATAATTACAGTTGGTCAAGTACTAGAAGTATTCCAAAAGAACAAGTTAAGTAGTCCAATCAGAGTTTGGGTATATCCTTCAAGTTTTGTGTCAAACTTCAACAATCACGAGGGAATTCATCGAGTTACCGACAACCAAGAAATGAATGTCCTAGTCGGACGGACCGAAGACTTGCCGGGACCTGTCTTTTCTTGACTTTGTGAACACAACTACTCTAACTGATGGGTTGCTGCGTTCACTATAAAAGCGGGCTAGTAAATCAAGCTAACGTGTTTTAACTCTTTAAATTGATTCGTAAGGTGGAGGTAAAGAGGTCCACGATAAACTTAAACTCATATTTTAGGTTGCTGCTGCTGTACGCAAAGGGTGCCAATGGAATTTCAACCTGGAACCTCCGCTGTCTGTCCGTTTCTCTTTCACTTAGAGCTCTAAATGCTGGACCAGAGGTAGCTATTTTGTTTACATAATAATTTTTAATGTGGCCGCTATCCGTTACAATAACAAATTACTTGAAATTAACCAAAACAGAACCCTTTCTCAGCTCCGATTCTCACTTAGCCGGTTTATGTTTTAGTGTACAGTAGGATAATGGCACTCAGTCACCAGATGGTAAGTGAACTGTGTCTCTTTAGAAATTCCAAATACGTTGCCCACAGAGGACTAATATGGAGAGAACTGAGAACAATATAGTAATTCCATCAGGTGTCACCATACTGAGATTTATCCGAACAAACCTTGCACTTGCATTTAGGTTCTTTAACTAGGTTTTAGACGACGACACTTTTAGTGTTCACTCTCAGACAGACTACTGCCTAATAACGTATTAAGCGAATTACACTCACGTGAAATAGTCAGTAACGGTCCGACATATTTCGAAGTCCTAATATCGTCGTGTGTTCGGAACACGTCGGGCTGTCTCTGACAATTTCACGTGAGTGTTAACCGCTCAATACATTTATTGAATATATCTGACAAAAGTTTTATAAGACTGTCTGAGAACGCCACTGTCGGTACTAGTTCAATAGGAGTTGCAATCTATTTCGTAGTCTATTCGGGTCAAAACATTGTCAAAATGCCTACGAACATTGAACAGCACTTGTGGGACAGGCTGCAAATTGCGTAACTTTTAAGTAAAAACAAACAAGGAAAGGATAGACGTGTGAATAGCTTTTTCCCACTTTCGGCAAAAATTGCCATAACATAATTTGTTGGCTTAATGGGAGGCGCGAGGATAAATTACCCTCTCTTCTTTGGCCGTGAACTTGGTGTGGGATTGTGTTGACTTCATTTATGCGCTCATTAAGATTATTTCGCTATAAAGAAAAGTAATAGTAGTAAATAAAGTAGTAGTAACTGTAATTTCCTGGGTACTAGACAAAGTAAATAGCCTAAACCTCTATAGTAAGTATAAGGGTGGGTTTTTTTTTTTAAATTTCATGCCATTAATTGATATCTTTTTACTTCAGTTTTATTGCCTCCGGATTACTCCGGATTGCTCCGGAAAAAAGTTCCTAATGTATGGAGCACTAAAAAAGAGTTTATGATGTTTTTCATATTCTTTTTTTGTTCTATTTCGTTTTGTGATGCCCTACTGATTATACTCAGGCTAAATATACATTAAAATATTGGGTTCAATTAAAGATAATAAAACCAGACACAAGGACCGCAATTGGGATGGCCCAATTGTAGTACGAAATTGTGATATGATACGAAAAAAAATTGGGCAAGTGCGAGTCCGACTCGCGCATGAAGGGTTTCGTATCATAATCTATAACAAGTTTGTTGTATGGGAGCCCCGCTTAAATATTTATTTTATTATATTTTTAGTATTTGTTGTTATAGCGGCAATAGAAATACATCATCTGTGAAAATTTCAACTGTCTAGCTATCGCCGTTCTTGAGATACAGCCTGGTGACGGACGGACGGACGGACAGCGAAGTCTCAGTAATAGAGTCCCGTTTTTAGGGTTCCGTACCCAAAGGGTAAAAACGGGACCCTATTACTGAGACTTCGCTGTCCGTCCGTCCGTCCGTCCGTCCGTCCGTCCGTCCGTCCGTCTGTCACCAGGCTGTATCTCAACAACGGTGATAGCTAGACAGTTGAAATTTTCACAGATGATGTATTTCTATTGCCGCTATAACAACAAATACTAAAAATTTAATAAAATTAATATTTAAGGGGGGCTCTCATACAACAAACTTGTTATAGATTATATAATATATATATATATGTATAGGTACGGAACCCTTCATGCGCGAGTCGGGCTCGCACTTGCCCATTTTTAGAAAGACTGCATATTTTTATTTAAATCGTAAAATATAGGTATATTTGCAAATTTTCCGATTAGACGCGTTTATTGTTTGTAAGATTTATTGACTAAGAATTTTAGTAATTAAATGAGCTCTCTCAAAGCCTGAGATACAGGATTTTCGTAGATCAGGCACAAGTATTATGTTCTGTGTAGATGTAAGACTTTTTATGCTAATTGTTATTCTTATGTTTTTATTAATAAATATTATTATTATTTCATTTATTTATTTTAATTCTTCAGTTAGGTTTCTTTACATTAAATTTATAAAAACATATTTATAAAAAAAAGCTAACCTAGGGTGCCGCCGGCAGCGGGGCAGGGCCCAGGCTACCAGGGTTAGGGCTGCAGAGAGAGGAACCTCCTGACGATGCGCGCCGTGTCCAGGAGTAACGCCTTCTGAATCTTGCCCTTGATCCAGCCATCTAGCGAGTCTCTTAAGATGTTTGTCGAGACTATTATTAAGTACTCCCAAATAAGAATTTTGAAGTGACGTGACTTCTTATATATTGAAAAACAGTAAGTAGGAATTAAAGTAAAAACTACTTTTCACGGTTGTCATCCTGAAACAATCTAATTTTTTAATGTGCTATAAAAACCACAAATGGTGGTGGTATTCCCAGAAATGGTTTCTCTATTTACAAAGATCGTAAATCCAATTCGAACAATTTCGGCAAGGATATCGTAGCACCCGAATATGAACAATTTATACAGTGAAAAATCATCTACCCGTTATAGCCAAATAGGTAAACACTCTAAAACTTACCAAAGAACACGCCCTGTCACATAAAATAACACTATGCAAAAAAATCGCCTTTATAAAACATTTTGTAATTTAAATGTGTTAGAATCATAGAATAAAATGCTTACGTTCTAAATAGGCACTGTACGATTTTTTAAGGAACTCCAAAACTAACTTCACGATTCGGAGAAAAAAAAGACTATCCTTTAAATATGGTTACGAGCACGATTTCAATATAAAATCGGATGTTCTATTTTGATTTAGCAACTGTTTGTCTGTTGATTAATTGATATTGGATGTATTATTAGAATATGTTACACAATTTATTAATGCAGCCGAAGTTGAAGACAGATACTAGGATAAATCGGAGATTTTAGAGCGCAGTGTGAATCAATGTTAACTTAATTTGTTTGTTTTTCTCGACTAGTGGACTTGTGGACTGTTTGAGCGAAATACTCGTAGAATTTAAGCTTTAACATTTGATTAATGTGTGCGCTTTGTTGCAATGATAAAGCAAGACGTTTTATCGTGCTCAGAAAGGTGTTTATTTACCGCGACGTTTCGTGATGTCAAGCCTATGGTCTCGGGACATGTCTCAAATGTCAAGGTAATTAAATAAGTGCCTTTTTGAAAGCGATTACGTCGCGTTTTGTTATAATAATATAATAATATAAATTTCAACTAGTAAGTGCCAAGATGAAGTGAAATTCTATGTTGTAACGTGGAACGCTGCGACGATATTCAACGTTGCGGTACGTGGAGATCTACGTTGTGAAACTTGAAAATTCACGGTCTGACGTGACGGGTTTGTCTCTAAATTCATCAATTTAGGTACATATTGTGAAAATTACATCGAGAATTATAAAGTGAAATAATGCAAAAATTAGGAATAAGTTCAAAACTATCTTATAAATATTGTCAATATAAGGAATAAAAGCAGAGTAAGTATACTCGATTATCCAATAAAAAGTTTCTGAAATGCCGTTTAAAACTTCTTTGACTGCTACTAACTATATAAATGCCAACTGTTCGTTCTAAATTCTACAAACATTATTCTATTCATCGTTGATTCGATTATTGGTTTTAGCACTCTAAACAATTGCTCTCTCATTTCTAATGGTATATCGATGACATTGTATATATGAGGACTAGTGTTTTTTATTTATTTGGTCTTAAAATCAGAAGCCAATTAAAGGGGTGTGTTGCATATAAGTAAACAGTTACATAATACAGGAAAATGAGCATAGGCTGAGGCAAGAAACCAAACCACGGTCATGGTTTAAGACCGCTACTTATGTAACAGTTGCATGAAGAAGTCCATAAGTCTATTGATTCGAGTTATTATGTATATCATTGTGTTAAAGTTGTCAGTGCTGTGTGTAATAATTGTCATTATATGCTTCAAATAAGCTTCATTATCACTACATAGTATAAAACAAAGTCGCTTCCTGCTGTCTGTCTGCCTCATGGGTGTTTAAATCTATAAAACTAAGCAACGGATTTTGATGCGGTTTTTTTTAATAGATAGAATAATTCAAGAGGAAGGTTTATATTTTTTATCAGCATTTTACCAGTGCGAAATCAGGGCAGGTCGCTAGTACTGTCTAAATTAGAATAGTGGCAGCGTCGATTATCTAAATTATCTGTTCTTCATTACGTGGTTTCTATTGTTGAACGCCGTTCTATTTCTTGAGGGAAGTAACTAATCGGATTTCAAATCGCACGGACTCGGACGAACACATGTTCAACAACTGTTACACGTGCAATAGTGTCGAGATATCACAGCATTTTTTTTTATTTATCCTCTAAGCTAGGGCTCAGAGTAGATATAGCTTTGTGACATTTTCGCAATGATCTTTAGCAATACCACGGTATATATCAAAAATATTAATGAATAACTAACTTCATTTTGATACGCGCAAGATTGCGAATGACATATAATATATAGAAGCAAAGTCAGCAACATATTTTTCTTTTCTTGAACTTTGAAATTAGCCCACTCAAGTAAAAAAAAAGTAATAATCAGGGATCGTAAAATGCGAGAAAATCGATTGAATGACATGTGACAACCAGTGACGAGGACGACCTTCAACTTCATTGAATTTCGCTCGAATTTTACGAACCTTAGTAATAATAAACGAAAATACAAAATTGAATAACGGTATTTTGTATGGAGCCGAATACCGGTATCCGATCTCTGATTAAAATAACTGGATGTTACAGATCGAATAACAAAAACGGATACAAATTTCTAATTATAGGTCGTGATATAGCGAAGATAGCGCAAAATAGAAGATATCGTAAATCTCCGTCGAATTAACGTCCAGCCTCAATTCAAGCATAAAAGAGCACAAAATATTCACTTTCCAAACAGGCAAAAAAGGAAAACGAGCAGCCACACAAAACAAAAGAAAACAATCAACTCTGTGGCCGTCCGCAATTTGAATATGAAAATTAATCACAGTCCAAATGTCACGAGGAGCGCAGTCCCACATAATAAGAAGATTGATCCCGACCCCTGAGATAAATTAGTTGCTAGTTCTTTAAACACTCCTCCGCCCTGCTAGCTTAAGGCTCTTTATCCGTTCAAAAATGCTGATTGTTTTAGACTTTTTTCTCTATGATTAAACATGTTTCTTAACATATTATCACATACTTAAATCTTTTAGTAGTTTTTTTTTTTTTACTTATTAATCGACTGCATGAAATAGCTATGTTTCTCAGTAGAACTCAGGAAAAAGTATTATTCACTTCAAAAACTTAGTTGAATTTACCAAAACACTTGTCATAATACGAAAAAAAAACAATTTTTGAAGGGATAAGGCGTTTTAAGGGTGCTGGCTCTCCGGGAGCAGTCGCCTGTTATGTAACAATAAATACCATAGGGATAACTGTTACATTACAGACGAATCGCGATGAGGGAGTAACCTAAGGGACCATCGGAGTTAGGGGTAGAGTAAATTACTTTATGAAAAAGTATTAATTTTCTTTTATAAAAATAACATGAAACTGCTCGAGAAGGTTATTTTACTAATTCTCGCAAAATATATATAAAAATGCTAAATTGAACTATTATTCATTTGGATACTATTTTGAAACTGAACACTGATAAACTTTTGTACTTAAGTATATTTGAAAATATTACATTATACTTTTTTTCAATGGTCTGCATTTTTACGAATTACTATTTTTCAAAAAGTCTATCCCTCCTTAATGTTACGAAAGTAATAATTTTAACAACCTCAGTAAAAAACCAATAAATTATTAATTTGCAATACCATTCATCCCAATAAAATTTAATTAAGAATTAAAAGCCACTGATACATTGAATAGATCTGTTATTCGCAAATAAATAAATGGCATACTTCTTCACTACTTAAATAAATGTATCAAGAATAATGAGTAACATAAAACACTCTATTTCATGCCCCAAATGTATGATTGAAATAATAATGAAAGTGGGTTAGCGTGCGGTAAAAATAATACATGGATCTGATTAGAGGACTGCATACCAGAACATTGAACAATCAGTCACTTTTTTCCGAGGTGTCTTACATAATATTTAATATTTATACATATCCCAGTTAAGAAAGAAAGCAGATACTGTACGCGAGCAAAATTTATTAAAAGGACGTGTGACGTATGTCACGACCACTTCAATGAATTTTGCTCGCATTTTACGATCCCTGCAACTAACCCATAAGAGTAATAAGTAAACATTAACATGTGTTTAAAATAAAATCGTCTCTCTCAAACACGTCAGATAGGATTATCACGTTATTTAAGATGTTACCATCTTCATACTTCTTCATTTCACTTGAACGTGTAAGTGACAATGGTAATATAGCATGTCCCTTTTCAATAGTTATTCGTAACATGTAAATTTTGTATGGAAATATAATTAAGCACTCGGCTAGCAATGAAAACTTTTGTATTTTTTACGAGTTCAGTGGATCCGTGGTTACTTAGATCCACGGGGTAACATTAATCATGGAATCATGATTTTGTAGATATAGTTTTTAAGACGTTCGTAAAGTATTTCTATCGAGATTGCCTACCTTACAATTTGATAAAGACATTTAAAAACAAGCTCCTTTGTAACTAGTCATCAGTGTTACCCCACGAATCAAAGTAACCCCAGTTCACGGTACTCGTAAAAATAGGTACATAGCTGACTTTTTTGATCAACGGAAACGTCCGATTAATTTCAAATACTCGTAATTTCAATTTAGTTCAAGTTATTGTTGAAAGTCGTTACTAAATCGTTATATGCCTTCAATCATTTCTATCTCACCGTCAAGCGGGAGGATGATTGATTAGCAGGTACGTCAAGGAGATGCTAAAATAGATTCCCTTGACCTCCAAGGTCCTATACACGTCACGGTTCCTTTTCAGTTTGACTACCTTTTGAAATACTTTGTAATAAGATAATACCTGTGGACAGATGACCTTATAAAGGTCGCCGGAAGGCGCTGGATGCAGGTCGCTTCCAACCGGTATATATGGAAGTCCAAAGGGGAGGCCTATGTTCAGCAGTGGACGTCCTATGGCTGAGATGATGAAGATAATACCTTACGCTGAGTCCTACGGATATAACAAGTTACTCCTGCAGGCCTATGATGGTTGCTTTTATCACGCGATAAATAAGTGACAGAGCATCCGTCACATTTTGACAATATGCGAGTGTGAGCGACAGATGCTTCGTCACTTATTTATCACGCGATATACGCAAGCATCAATCATAGGCCCCCTGCTGATAATGCAAAATTGGCAAGTTGCTGAAATTTCCAAAAAGCTGGCAATATTTTTCCGGAAAATTCCGGAAACGGGTATATTCGTATAGGAAATTTTGAGAAATTTCCAGAAATTTTCCATGTGGAAAAACAATAGGAAAGTCTTCTCCGGCACGTCATTCATGTTTGTAACTCAATAACGGGTTAACCGTTGAACGGATTTAGATGAAACTTGGCATAAAGACAAATCATGGACTAATCCCTGATAATAACGGAGATGAAGCTGGGTATAAATCTTACTTAACTTACTAGGTTATACTGAGACCATAATTGTATTGAATTAGAATGAAAATTGTATGTACATATATGAATATGATACTTCTTTGCGCTTGTTTATGACGCTGCTGTCGGTTTTTTCAGTAATGTTGAAATTTTATACTTATCTTTCTTAAGAGTGGGCTTTTTTTATCTTATTAACTCAAAAATATCGGGGGTTGTGATCATCCGATTTATAAAACGGGTGACCCGCATATAAACATATACAGAGACACACAGTGTACGGAAATCTTGAATTGGAAACTCATGAATTTATTAACAACGACCGTAAAAAAATTGTATTAAAAAGAAAACAAACGCAAACATAGACAATATAAAACCACTATAAAAACTCAACTCACTGGTTTAAAACTTTTTTATATTCGTGTACTTTAATCTGTCAATTATAATTTCACAGACAAAATTACAACAACGCACTTTTTAAACCTATACCAAAATTCTATACTGAATGGAACCTACCTACTGAACTTAAATATTTCATAAGACAATGAACTCTCTACTCAACATTTGATTTAAACTACTGTTCCCTGATTGGTTGAAATTACTTGTCAAAAAAATTAACCAATCATGAGGCACCCGCCATTAAAATGGTGATGGTGTTTTTTTTTATAGGTCTGTTGAAAAGATAAAAATTCATAGTGGGGAATGACGATTCAAGTAAAAAAAATTGCCTGCGTCTCGTACCTTACTTAGTCCACACGGCAAGCCTCGTGGCCTAAACTTGGTACCCGACTTTAAGAACCTTCAATGTGCAACGATAGCATATAAAATACTATTACCTAATATACCCCTCTTTTTACGATGAGTGAAAACATTAAACATATCCTGCTAAAATTTACCAAAAATCCTATCACCCAATTCAAAACCATAAATATATACTAGTTGTGATGTAGCAATTTTTAAACTCAACAAAAAACCTTGCTGAAAATGGGCGCGAGAGTGTAGGGTCGAATGTTCAACGAAACATGAGCTGAGCACGAAATGTTCTATTTTTCAGCACTAGAACGGAAATTCAAATGAATACAGCGTTGTCCAAGAGGACTAGATAAAACTTGTATTGTTTCGTCTAAGTTTCAGGTTGCGTACGTATTTTTAACCGATTTCAAAAAGGAGGAGGTTCTCAATTCGAACTATATATTTTTTTTTTTATTTTTTTTTATAGGAATACAATACAATGTAAGTCGTGTAGCATGGAGCTAATGAAAGGAGCAGCATAGTGACGTTTTGGACTCCGATTGAGTATTATGAAGATATTTTTGCAAAGTAAATAAATAATCTTGTAGCTTAAATATTACAAATGAATGATGGCTCTAAGGTAGGCAATTAGGATGCAACATGGTGAAACTTTGTACCGAAATTGTTTCAACAATAAAAGGCTACAACCGTGCAACGCTTTGGTTCACTTTGTACAGAAAATTACATTTCATGAGCAGAAACAGGCTTTGCGAAACTTAATTACTTCCGTATAGTTAGTTCTAAAGTCGGACCACAATAACTCTTCCAAGCAAATGAACTGTCAAAGACATAAAAACTAAGTATGGCAATATTAACCAAATAGAAACCAACAATCTTAGTACTTGCATATTTTTATTTCAAAATTTACCCATACAATCTTTTTTCTTGTTTTAATCCCCTTAGACCCCTTAGAATGAGATGTCAATAAGTAGCTGAAGATACTGTTTTAAATTACAGTGTGTAAACCTACTAATACAATGCACAAGTCCTCCGAAATATCTTTTTCACCTCACTCGCTCGGAAAACCTCCGTTTATAGGGCGAAATCTGCGTGCAAAAGTCTATTTTATCCGCTAGCGTGCAAAAGTCATTTGAATTTCGAACACGACGATTTTGATTCTCTGTGGGGCATGTAACTTTTTTATATTTAAGACTCCTTCAACGCGTGACTGATTTTATTTATCAGTCGATAAATCTTCGAATAACCAATCAACGCACGCTAATAAAGGGCGATCTGGTCAGGCCGGCCGGCTAAAATCATATGTACGTTAGAATACTTCTTTAAAAAAAAAGTACACCTACAATATCACGTCCAGAAACCTGGTTTGTTGTTACAGATTTTTTAGCTTTTATTTTTTCTACACTTTATTTTACGTTGAATATGTTTATATATATTAATAGTAAGTATTTCGGTTTCATTTACGTATTTTGACTAGTAAATATATTAACACTTTGCACGCCGATCACGAGAACCACTCGGTACGCATTTTTTCTCTAATTCGCCGGCCATTTTAATAACTGCCATGTCTAGCTCGCCGATGCCGAGTACCACTCGTGACACTTTTTTTCTTAGAGTCGCGGATCACGAATAGTACTCGTGATCAGATTTCATACTGATTGTATTAAAATATCGAACACAGTTCGTGATCCGCTTAATAGCAACGTGTAGAAGAACGTTTAAGCTACCCGCACACATACAATTTATTAACGTGAGGGTTGGGGGAACGGCATGACGATGCGTCGCCCGCGCTGCCTCGTCAGTGCGCTGCGCGGGCTACCTAACAAATCCATGTTAGAGTTTTTATTTTTTCATAAAACGAGTTCTTTTCAGCGACAGTTTTAAAATAAAATAAATATTATAATCACATTGTTTTATTTTTATCATTATAAAATACTAAAACACCTCTTAAATAAAAAAGAAATTATTCCTGTATCTACGCTAATTATTATTTTATAAATCTTACAATATCGCCGAAAATCGCCGGCGAACCATAGGTGGCGCCTTAAAAAATGCGCGGCGTTCTTGGGAAAAAGAGCATCACGAGTGGTGCCCGTGATCAGCTGTTGGAGCGCGGTACCGATTATAACTTACGGCGTGCAAAGTGTTAAATACAACACAAATTTTACTATTTATTTGTTATAAAAGTTGGAACACAAGAGTGTAATTTCTGAACGCACCCGAGAAAAAAATAATAATTAAAAAGTTGGAAGTTTTCACAATTTACGTAAACAACGTAAATTAGTTCTGTGGATAATAGGTACTGTTGTCTTACATTATAGAAAATAAATATCGAAAACAAGAAAGTTAAGCCCAATTTGAATTATTTATTCAATGCTAAAAGCTTGCATTAAAACGAAAAAGGATTTGTTATAAATATTTGAAGACGATAAGTAATTTACCGAAACTATTGGCATTTTAAAAGAAGATAATGCCGAAATACAAATTAGGACCATATTACTTTTAATTTTTAATATGTGTGCTTCTCTCGTATTTATTTGGTTTAGATTTGAGTGTGTTATGTTTTAAATTTGATGTGTTAAATAGAAGGCAAAATTAAATATGATAATTTTTATGTTTTAATTGTTTTTCTTGATTCTTGCATTTTCCTCGCTGTAGTGAGGTGAAAAATTGTGTGTTCCGCATGGCTGCAAAATTATTTAGCTTCTCGTGTCTTGAAAGCCTCGCTACGCTCAGGAATCTATCTTTTAACCATTCGCTTCGCTCATGGTTCAATCTTAGATTCCTTCGCTCGCTCAGCTTTCAATTTCAACACTCGCGCCAAATAACAACTTTGCAGCCTTGCATAACAAATAACTATTATAATTCTAAATGTATAAAAGAAGAAACTAACTGACTGACTGATTGACTGACATTATTCATAATTCAGTTTCTGTATTTCTTTATTACTAGTTATGTCACTATTAGCGTAAAATAAGCTGTTGGTCCTCCATGTACAAAAATAGTAGTTTATGTGACTGTACATAATGAAGGGTATTAAACACGAGTGTGGGTTTATGAAACGCGCCGAAGGCAAGTTTCATAATAACATCACACGAGTGTTTTAATGCCTAATTGTGTACAGTTACATACACTACTTTATCTAGCCACATATCATAAGCCTCCATGATGCATTCAGGAGTCGCACATTACGACTAATATTACCCGGTAATGGCGGTAATGTAGTTTTCTGGCAGCTGTCATAGTTTTTTTTTATTCAGAGACAAACTAGAGTTGGCCCCCAACTATCATATCGTTCGATATCTTACTTACGTGCGACATTTGTCATATTTGATGCAAATTGACAATTCATTTGGAACTAAACGTCATCTCGTCTGATATTAGAATAGAGGTCAAATCAAATTTCTTAGTTTTTCAAAAATGTTCTAAATTTGAATAAATAATATTATCGAAATCGATGTTATTATTTAGCAATAATAACATTTTCACAGATAAGAAATTTGTTTTAATAAAACAGTCTATTTTTATGGTGGTCATAATGTGCGGTTCTTGAACGCATCATGGAGGGTTTATGATATTTGGATAGATAAATATATATAATTATATATATCAACGCACAGCCCAAACCGCTGGTTCTAGAGAGTTCATTGGCACGTAGGTTCCTTATAACGTCTAAGGGTGCATAAGGGTGCGTCTAAGAAAGGATTTTTCAAAATTCACCTCCCGAGGGGGTGAAATGGGGGCCCAAACTTTTTATGGGGAAACAAGATTAGTTAGACTATTTCATTCGAAATTTCACAGGAGTATGCTACTAGTATGCTAACAATAAATGAGTAGACACGTGTTTCAGGTTTTTTGAGAATTCAACCCCGAAAAAGAAAAAAACCGGCCAAGTGCGAGTCGGACTCGCGCACCGAGGGTTCCGTACAAACATTTTCCATCCCTAAGTGGTTAAGTTAAGTTTGCACCTGGTATGTATAGCGCCCCATATAAATTAGGTGCAAAGTTAGGTATTAAAAAAAACTACTTACTAGATCTCGTTCAAAACAATTTTCGTTGGTAGTTTTTATAGTAATGTACATCATATGTTTTTTTTAGAATTTTCATTTTCTTATTTTAGAAGTTAGAGGGGGGGGGGGGGGCAACTTTTTTCCACTTTGGAAGCGTCTGTAACGCAAACTATTCGGTTTAGAAAAAAAATATTTTAGAAACCTCGATATCATTTTTGACGTATGTTTGATGAAAAAAAAATTTTTGAGTTTCAGTTCTAAGTATGGCCCCCAATATTTATTATTATTTTTTTATTTTTGCATCAAAATCTTAATGCGGTTCACAGAATACATCTACCTACCAAGTTTCAACAGCTCTTATAGTTTCGGAAAAAAATGGCTGTGACATACGGACGGACAGACGGAAAGACGGACAGACGGACAGACAGACATGACGAATCTATAAGGGTTCCGTTTTTTGCCATTTGGCTACGGAACCCTAAAAATTGGTGAAATAGTCTGAAAATCAACAGGGCTATTGTTTCTATGGATTATCGGGTCGCTGATTACTAAACAACAACGATTTTAAAATCCAACGTGGCGGACGTGAAAGACCATCCCTCCTGTCGGGGTGCAATGGGGTTGAAATGTCTAAATATCAATATGGGTGTCGTTTTTAAACGCACAGCCTAAACCGCTGCTTTTAGAGAGTCAAAATTTGGCACGTAGGTTCCTTATAAGATTTAGGGGTGCACTAAGAAAGGATTTTCAGAAGGGATTCTAGCTTAGAATAATTACTTTTTCATTCATCAACGAAGAGAATCTTACAATAGAACATGTCGTAACTTAGAACATGGCTTAGAATATTTAAACCAATCTTGAATATCCCAAGTCGACTAACGGAGGCTACGGTCGGGACATATAAAAGGTTTATTCAAACGCACATATCCCATTTTATCATTATTCACTTCGAGTTATGAATTTTGAAGTGAACTTTATCTGGATATAGTAGGTTGGGATCCCTTGATTTGAGTGCTTGAGTTTTCGGCTTGATTTGACATAGTGGAGTTGTGATAACAGTATCCATCCTACAAGTAAGTATTTCACAGGAATATTTTAAAAGCGAAAGTCTGCGTGTATGTTTGTTACTTCTTCACGCTAAAGCCGCGGGACGGATATGCATGAGGGGAGGGATATGTAGATTATACCCTAACTTTAATAAATAGGCTACTGAAAAAAACATCGTTCCCGTTGGATAATGTATATTATATTGGTTTGAACTCGAGCGAAGCCGCGGGCAAATGCTAGTATTTTTATAAAAACAATACTGATCAGGCGAAGGGGTGTGAGACAAGGGGATGTTATATCTCCGAAGCTCTTCACCAACGCAATGGAAGACGCCTTCAAGCTTTTGGAATGGCAAGGACTAGGCATCAATATTAACGGCGAGTACATAACGCACCTTCGGTTTGCCGACGACATCGTGGTCATGGCAGAGACGCTGGAGGATCTCGGTACGATGCTCGAAGGTCTCAACAGAGTATCCCAACAGGTGGGCCTTAAGATGAACATGGACAAAACGAAGATTATGTCGAATGTCCATGTAGCACCCACCCCAGTAATGGTTGGTAACTCGGTCCTCGAAGTTGTTGACGAATACGTCTATCTGGGACAAACAATTCAGTTAGGCAGGTCCAACAAGGATTCAACTCGGATGGGCAGCGTTCGGGAAACTGCGAAGTGTCTTCTCGTCCAACATACCTCAGTGCTTGAAGACGAAAGTCTTCAACCAGTGCGTATTACCGGTGATGACCTACGGAGCCGAGACGTGGTCTCTAACTATGGGCCTTTTAAGGAAGCTCAGAGTCACTCAGCGAGCTATGGAAAGAGCTATGCTCGGGATTTGTCTACGAGATCGAATCAGAAATGAGGAGATTCGTAGACGAACCAAGGTCATCGACATAGCAAACCGGGTAAGCAAGCTGAAGTGGCAATGGGCGGGGCACATAGCTCGAAGGACCGATGGCCGTTGGGGCAGAAAAGTTCTCGAGTGGAGACCACGTACCGGCAAGCGCAGTGTAGGACGACCACCCGCAAGGTGGTCGGACGACCTGGTTAGAGTTGCGGGGACTCGCTGGATGCGGGTCGCTGCTATCCGGCCCATGTGGAAATCTATTGAGGAGGCCTGTGTCCAGCAGTGGGCGTCCTATGGCTGAAATGATGATGATGATGATGAATACTGATCAAAGCATAACTTACTAAGATGTGTTTTTATTTATATTAAAGTTGCTAGAACCTAACACTAGTTTAAAGATAAAGAATAATACACAAGTATCAAGACTAATTAGTGTCCTATCTTCAGTGTTGTCATATACCGATTTACAGATAAAAAACTAAAATTGCTGGGGCAAAGTTATTTTAGCCAGACGGTTATAGACCTTATGTAAAAAGACTTGTGTGAATAGGTACTCTATTTTAGGTGACATTACATAAACATTTGATATTTGAGGCAGTTTTTTTTTAATAATTAATATAATTTACATTACAGACATCCAGTCTGTTATCATATCAAGCTCGTAATAAGTCACGCATAAATATTTTTATTATTTAAAATAAGTATTTATAAGGGAAATAGCACACATTTAAGTACAGTATTGATTTAAAACCAAACTTTGTATACACTATAATACTGAATTGTAAGAAAAATCACTCACTGCAACGGATAATAAACAAAGATTATAGGTATATGTGGCTTTTGAATCACTGAACGAATTCATTCAAGAGTATGAACTCATTCAAAGAGACCAATGAATTTAGAAGTAATCCAGCAACACAATAAATATCTATTCCAAAGAGCAGTGATAGAAATAAAGTTCGGGGATCATGCTGTGGATAATAAAAATAATGGATTTGAAATTCAATTGTCTGCAAAGCGATGAGGCAACAAAGGAATTCGCGCATGTAATTACGGACTATGAATGGCCGACGAAATGAAATGGTGTCTGAAAAGTTCTGTGTTTCGCCTCCACTTTACTTCTAATATCGTAGTTCCAATTCAGTTAAAGACTTTTCTTTTTTAGTATTTTTAACGCCAGACTCTAATTTTCAATTTAAATAAGAAATTCGCACCTAGACTCAAGGGAGAATTTATAGTAAAAAAAGATTGAAGATCCAAATTGTTTCAATTATTTCTAACGTATTTAATCGCATTATACTCAGTCATTTAGAACTTAGATACGACGGGCAACTGATAAAACCTTTGTTTTGTTCTTGTAGTTCCTTTCATAGAAAACTAATGCAAAACTTCACAGTTTGAAAGTTTCCAACCGTCTCTAAAAATATGTTGTTTCGGTAAAGTTGTGCAGTTTTTACGATCGAATTTTTTGTGGTTTCTTTATCAGTATAGTTTTAGAAAGTTTTTGATAAAAATGGATATAAATAAGTTAGATGTTCACTAAACCGATTGTCTGGTTTATAAATCTTAGCAATGAGCTAAAGGCAAATCAGCAATTAAAGTTTCCGACGAGATTTAAAGAGATCTATTTTCGGCGACGCCAGGGAATCACCGTCTGTGATCAGATCTTTATCACCAACTTAAGTCAACCGACTTCTACTCATTTAAGTCTGCAGAACAAATACTGAGTAACCTACGCGATATCTACATTTAGATAACTGGTTGTTTAGTATTATATTTAGTCTGGAATGGAATGGTTATTTTATTCATTATTAAAACAATTAAGAATTCTTGTTTTGTTTTTTTGTCTTGAGATCTCTCGAACCGAGGTAATCGTTACTTATATAGTGTTTAATTGTATTACACTTTATAACATTAGAATTGGAAGAGTTCTAATACAGTAAGTAATATTTTAAAGGACATAGACATGTCCTTTAAAATACAACTTTTTATACGAAAAACGTAATAATCGAGAATTTACTAAAACGTTACTAAAAATTTATAGTTTACTGAATTGGCAATGTAGGTACGTCTACGCAACAGCAGGGATTGCTCTGGCTTATTTTACGCAAATGTTGGCCTTGTACATGCTGTAATCCCTAGGCTCAATACCTACTGCCTATTCCCTGAAATCTCCAGATTTACATAAAATCTTCCTGAAGACAGGCTCAAAGTTTAATGCATAACAGAATATTCGGTTTGCTTTGGTAATTGAGACAAAATAAAATTTAATAAACACATTAAAAAACCTAATAAGCTATTCAATCTCCGGTCGTTCGGACATTGTTGTGCGTATAATAATGAGTGTTGTGTAGTGTATAAATAAAAATCATATTCATTCATATATTAACTAGCTCTGTTTTGTTCCAGAAACGCAAATTGTATGTGGAATGTAAATAGGCGATAGTCGCGTGTTGGTGTTCAAAAATGAGACCGCCCAATCTGAATGACAATGTCGCTTCGTCGGTGTGACAGCTTGCCCACGCGGCTCCGAGACGCGCCCGCTCTGACTGACCCCGCGTCTCAACCGACCCCGAATCAATTACCAGACTCCAATACGGTCCCGAATTTTTGCGAAGCGTCCGCACGTGAAGAGGTTATCGCTACTTGGAAATCTCTTTACACGGACATCAAAAACATAAAAAATGGATTTCCGGCAAACGAGCTGCCAAATCATGGAACTGAAAAGGAATCCATTACGCACAATTTCACTCCTGCGTGCAACAATATAAACGTGCCGCGAAGAATCACTTATGATAATCGCCAGCCGGGGGTCATTCCTCGAGTGGCCGAACGGTGCTCGTCATTCTCGTTGGATACCGGCCAAGTCCGTTCATCTGAGGTTGGTGTAAGCAGGGCCCGTCGTCGGACTTTGCTGCAGC
The DNA here is from genome assembly GCA_932273695.1 of Apotomis betuletana. Taxonomy (NCBI): domain Eukaryota; kingdom Metazoa; phylum Arthropoda; class Insecta; order Lepidoptera; family Tortricidae; genus Apotomis; species Apotomis betuletana. The sequence continues at coordinate 12,828,725 of OW026310.1, read as the reverse complement.
GTCTGCTCTCATGGAGGACTCCCGATTGCGACTGTTCCGAGCGCTGCCCGAGGCCGTACCGGCAAGAAGAACTATGTGTATGTTGTGCTAGAGTGAACAAGCCGTCCAAGTGCAATAAGTATGCAGAAAGAGGCCGGTCAAAAAGTGTAGGTTACGAAGCGGCGCGGGAAGTGACAAGGTTTCGACGGTTAGTGCGTGGAGCGTTCTCGAGAAGAATTATCTACTGATCTTTAATATTTCAATTGTTTCATCAGCAGATAAATCTTTGAGAGTTCGCTAAAGTGTTATGGTGTAATAGGTGTGCGAGTGCTGGCGCGACGGTGGGAGTGGAGACGGCGGCAGCACTTCGTGCCAGAGCGGCCCTCACGCTCGCCCGCCGCTACTACCCCGAAGGAGGATGGGGCTGGACTATTACTATAGTCGGTACTATAGTTCAAGTGATCTCTCACGGCCTGCAGCTTGGTGGCGGCACGGGCGCTATCGCTTGCATGGCCGCCTCCAAATACCGCGTCCCACCTCTTTACACACACGGTAAGTTACGCAAATAAAATACCCAATTCATTCTTACGTGATTTCTATTTCTTAGGAATAACGACCGCAAAGATTCGCACGTGAGTTAAATGTAAAGCTCCACACGTATCTGCAAATACATTGACCCAGTTACTATGCATTCGATATCGAATAAGTCCCGGGATCATAAACAGTGATTTTGAATTGCTTTGCATTGCCAACTGCCATTAACTACTTAGTTTCATTAGTGTGACAAGTGGTTAACTAGATAGTGTATCGAACACACTTGGGCCTGATTTAATGTAGCGGATATTATACGGTCAGGGAAAGAGTAATTGAATAGATACCATATAAAATGCAGTAAAGTAAAATTGGCATACATCTTATAGGTTTTTATGCGGTTGTGGAGGTAAGATTAGCGACGTTCATTAAAATTATAATGTAATCTTTTTGTTTAAACTTAATTATTTGCTGAGGTTTATTTGTTTCGAAACAAAACAGGAAAATGTATAAGTAAATAGCTATTCAAGCTGGATAGTATAATCAGATTGGCTATATGTGATAGTTATCAGAAGACGCAAAATATTAAAATAAATTCCTGATTTATTCAGAACGTTAAAACATATTTTTAATTAACTGAAATAAACTGACAGCCAGAAGTGCATCCCCAATGTGAATACCATCGGCGGCCGTATAAGTATTTGCGCTTATATTATCTGCCATACTTATACGGTAGGTAATATTGCTTCGAGTATTATGACGTTAGTACGTGAATGGCACGGTTTATGTGATAATTTTTGTAGTTACGTATTTGTACCATTCTCAAACCTGTATACAGATCATTACATAAATGTCCCTTTTAAATTCAGAACCAGTAAAAATAGTAGAGTTGCTAAGCCGCGAAATTGTGCGCATCGGGTTACAAGCATGAAATTTTTACCACACATAGAGCGTTCCACGGTGATTATTTTCAGATGTGGAGGGAAGTCAGATTCGTCCCCTGTATGGTGGGAGAGCGGGGTGAAGAGGACCAAGTACTGCTCTTTTTCTTTTTTTATTACTGATCAGTAAAGGCTATTAGGGCTTGTGCGACATCGTTTTCGTGTAAAATAGATATCAGCTATTAATTTTTCATGTTATTTAAGAATAGTTTCATATAAAAATTTGGGTTTATTGCCGAAAAGATAAAAATCACAACAAGTTTTTTTTATTCAGAACGATAAACTAGTTATCTATCTTGAATATTTACAATTTAAAAAAATATTACTAAACAGCAAATTTAATCTTGTTTTTAAAAATGTATACATATTGGGCACATCTGATACAAAAAATACCTTGAAAAAAATGTTGATGTTGAGCTTAGCCTGCGTGTTCTAGTACGTTTTGCTAAGTCGCGAAATTGTGTACATCGGGATACAACCACGAAATGTCTACCACAGATAGAGTATTCTGCGGTGATTGTTTTCAGATGTGGAGGGAAGTCAGATTCGTCCCCTGTGCGGCGGTAAAGCGAGTAGGACAAAAGAGTCCCCTTTTTCTTTTTATATTACTGATCAGATAACGCTACTAGGACTTGTGTGGTATCGTTTTCGTGTAAAACAGATATCAGCAATTTATTTTTCATGTTATTTATTCATAGTACTATATAAAAATATGGTTGTATTTCCGAAATTGTAAAAATCACAACAAGTTTTTTTTATTCAGGGGGATAAATTAGTTATATTTCCTGAATATTTACAACTAACAAAAATATCGCAAAATAGAAAATTTAATCTCGTTTCTAAAAATATATACATATTGGGCACTTTTCATACAAACAGTAACTTAAATAAATTGTTGATGTTGAGATTAGCCCGTGTGCTCGTGATACATTAGCAAAAAAATTTTTTGTTTTAATTACATTAATTTGTTTTTCTAGGACGTACATAGTAAATATTATATGTAAAAACATGTTAATAATCATTATTTAATGTATTTAATGAAGCGAAATAGGATGCGTTCGGAGATTTACGGTGGTTACGCCGACGTAAAGATATATTTTAAGCTACTGTTTGTATGAGAAGTGCCCAACATGCATATATTTTTAGAAACAAGATTAAATGAGCTTTTTGAAATAATAATAATAATTTGAAAATGTTTACGACATTGAACTAATTTACCTCACTGAATAAAAAAACTTGTTGTGTTTTTTACCTTTTCGGCCATACATCCATATTTTTATAAAGAACTATACAAAAATAACATAAAAAAATTATTTCTGGTATTTGTTTTACACTAAAACGATACCAAACACGTCCTGGTAGACTTAACTGACCAGCAATAAAGAAAGAAAAGAGGGATACTTGGCCGTATTCACTCCGCTCTCCCGCCTCACAGGAGACGAATCTGACTTCCCTCCACATCTGAAAATAATCACCGTGAAACACTCTATCTGTGGTAGAAATTTCATGCTTGTAACCCGATGCGCACAGCTATGTTAGAAAACAGCGGACTAACAACTCTACTACTTAAAAGTATAATATGACTGGGACCTAATTCGAGATTGACTTTTGAGTGATCGCCAAACGTCAAATCTCTATTAGATAACAGTTATATCGCCATTGAACTGTCATTTAAATGCGATGAGCTTAAAAGTGATATATCTCATCTCAATTTTGGAAATACGAAGGCGATAATGATTGTCAAAAATGTTATTCATGTATATAAATTTCAGATTTGAACGAAACGTAACGGACTAATTTCACGCACTACGCGGTCAATTTAAACTATGCGCCTGTTATTTATGCCGTCACATACAAAGGAAACGAAAATTTAGCGCGTCCGAATTGACGAAGTTGCGATATTCTAGGGATATCGCCACTTGTCAAGTAGGCACACGTCAAAAGTGACGGATTGCGATGAAAAGGAGAGATCTCCATTATATCTCTAAAATTGGTCGAATACCCCCCCTTGTTGTTCTTAAAAAGCGTAAGACGGTTTCGATCATCAGTAGCCTTACCATGAGTTTACAGAGACTGTACCCGCTAGCGCCGGTGTCAACGATTTTTATGGAGAACTGTAGTTCTACAAAGTAACCGGTAGAGGCTATTCTCCATACAAATCGTTTACGCTGTCGCTAGCGAGTACGGTCACGTTGACTCATGGTAAGGGTACAGATTGGCCGTGGGCTGTCTCGTAGACGGTAAACCGGAGTTTCCTTATCGCTATCTCCCGCGTCGGGAGCGACAGCCTGCCTTGTATCTGTCGCATTTTCATGATGTTCCGGATTATCTACAAGACTGGACTATGCAATATTTATATAATAATAACAAGTTTAAGCTGTGATTGAGACAGATGGATTTGTTTCAGTCTACCTCATGTTTAACGCTACTTAAATAAACAGGCGAAGGTAAGTCAAGTGGAAAATCTCCCTCTGTAGATTTCAGTCCGAGTTGTCCTTACACCTGGTACATTTTTGATGACGAGGTGACCAAATGAATCGTTTTTTTTTTTTCGACGATAATAGTTTCAATTTCAACACAGTTTCAATTTTATTAGATTTATAGATTTTCTTCTTGACTCAACTATGAGTTTTTTTTTAACAGTAATTACATAGTTACAATGCAGGTAAGTACCTTTCTATACAGACCTTAAGCCACTCGTTAGCTATCTTTAAGCTAGACCATTTGATTTTATGCTTCGGAGATACAAAGCGCGGAAAAAGCGGTTATTCTAAGACAGCTATTATTAAATTGTCGAAGAGCTGTATCACCGACGCGCGGACATTTTTTAAGCATTGGATCCTTGGTAATTACAGCCCTGTCTAATCCGGCGCCCCTGTAAAAAATGCCTATCAGCAAAAGTTTACCACTTTCAAAACAGTTTTGCTTACAACTGACGACATTGCCCAACTGTTATTGTCATCGCCAAGAAGTTAGCGGCTTTGAGGTGGTTGAGTGAGCTTTCAGTAAACTGCATACTTGAACAGATTGTAACTATTTTTTATCCGGAATGGGATCTGCAAACAGTGGTCTACAATCCGAGAAATTCACTCCGACACCGCTCTGCAAAAAGTTTGTCAGTTTCCCGGGGATCCACTGTAGCCATGATGGATGGGCTTACTTCAGCCGGGCTTGTATCTGTCGTCTATTTTCACAACTAATAGTTCATGAACTATTACGAAGTTTGTCGTAATAGGGATGTTTCATGACAGATCAAATCAGCAACTTTTTATGAAATGTCTAAATAGTATAGTATGAAAATAATAAAAACTGAACGTAGGACATTACCATCCTGTACGTTTTTGTTTATTACAAAGTTAGTGAAATAATATAAAACTGAACATAGGACGTTACCATCCTGTCCATTTCTGCTTATTTTAAAATAATGAATAAAGTAAACATTACTGCATTACGATTATTCCGACTATGAACATTTTTTTTCATGCTAGATGTCTCGATTAATTTATTTTGACATTAAGAAACTAGTTAGGTACACATACCTTTAACCACTTGCACATAGTCAATGTACAACAGCATAAGTATATAGTTAATTATAACTATGTACCTACTCAAAAGTGGAAAATCCAATTATCTTTCTTAGAGAATGATAAAGGGAAAGGTATGAGACGATTCACTTTTTTAACATTCTTCGAGTATCCAACAATCGTACATACTCGTATGTGTGTTGAGACAATTTTAGATCTTATTTGGCGGCTAGCTACGCGGTACAGCGGAAAAAGCGGTCCTGTCCAAAAATGTGTACACACATTGTACTGAGCAATTCCCTAACTTATCAAAGATTTTTCATTGTACAGCTCTCGATTGTGTACGAGTACACTTGGGAAAAATCTTCTTAATTAAATAGCCAGTCCGTTTTTTGGGCAAGCAATGTAGCGTCGAAAACAAAAGAATTCTATAAATTCTACGGGTGTCGTTGTTTGAAGTCAGAGCCCGGAGGACTATTAATCTTCCTCAGTTCTTATTGCCCTAATAGTAAGAATAGCTTCACGAATTTATTTTAATTTTATATAAAACGCGTTGAAACTGAGAAAAAAGTTACTTTAAAAATATTTTTTCAATTATTTTCTGTAGGTAGGTACTCCATAATAAATAATAAAAATCTAGGTAGTCGATGGTTGACACTTATCAATGTCAAAATTTCAACGGTTTGACATTGACAAGTGCCAACAATCAACAATATTTTTTTTATTAAGTTTCGAAGGCAAATATCCCTTCAGCCAATATTGTTGAGAACTGTCGAAGTGACATTTAAAAAAAAAACATTTCGGCAAAACCATGGTAAAGTAAAATGAATGACCCTGCAGTTCGTAGATCCTTATAGCAAGGACTATAAATATAATAATTATAATTTTCACGACACTGCTCGAAAATGTGGTTATAGATTACCTGCATCCAGTACACAAAACTGCTTATATATGTTCATTTGTAAACTGTATATCTATGTTAGCTCCCAACACGACAACAATGTTGGACCTTACGGTAACAGTTCGTATCTACATTTGAATTTCATAGTAAGATACGACTTTTTAGAAAATATTTCAGACTAATTATCTCGGCCGGCTTAAACGACAATTTAACCAATCAAAGCTCAATCGTCTGCTGCATGTCAAATTAAATTGACCAATGAGAATGCGTCATTTATGAGGTGTATTTTTTTCTTAAGCTTATAAATACCCATAAACGAGTTTATTTTCTTAAGGCTTTACTTTTTAATAAAAGGTTTTACTCTGAAAATCATGAACATTTATATTTTAATAGTACATTTTACAACTAGTGTGAAAAGAATGTCTTTTTACCACTAGTACCGAGGTATCTTGCCACGAGCTGAAAGCGAGTGGCAAGACTCGGTACGAGTAGTAAAAAGACATTTCACACGTGTTGTAAACGACGTTTTTTAATGCAATTGCGAAAAAATAACAAATTAATATATCATTGCGATAAAATATGCTTGCTTCGAAGTTATTTTTGAACGAACCCATACTTTACAAATGACATGGTACATTAAGACCATCATCATCGTCATCGTCATCGTCATCGTCATCGTCATCGTCATCGCCATCGCCATCGCCATCGCCATCGCCATCGCCATCGTCATCGTCATCGTCATCGTCATCGTCATCGTCATCGTCATCGTCATCGTCATCGTCATCGTCATCGTCATCGTCATCGTCATCGTCATCGTCATCGTCATCGTCATCGTCATCGTCATCGACATCGTCATCGTCATCGTCATCGTCATCGTCATCGTCATCGTCATCGTCATCGTCATCGTCATCATCATCACTGACATTCGAAACTCAGTTACTGCGTTTCGAAAGTATAGTTTGGAACTAAAAAGTAAAAAGCACTAGTTCGAGAAAATGAGCTTCTCGCACGCTACGCAGCCACAAAAAGTACCACTTTTTGAGCAACTGTATTAAAAAATTAGTTATGGGGCGTAAAGCAATTTCCTAATTTCTACCATTACTAATTTCTCAACAAATAAACAGTTTTCAACAAATAAACACTTTTAATTACCTATAAATAAATAAATAAATAAATAAATATCGGACAATCTCACACAAAGCGGGGACACAATCTAGTTCAGTTCAGTTCATCAAAGAAACAGTTCGGGTCTTAAACGGTGAGCGAAACCCTCAAACCTTTTTCTGACACCGCAAATTATCATTCGCTGCGTCGCTAACAAAAACATTTCACTAAGGGCGTCGAATGATTGTTTAATTTTGAGCAACCCCTTAGAGAATATGCAAATTGGTTAATTTAATTTATAGGTACGGTACAGAGGATTAAGTTGATGACGTTAGGGACCATATTTTTAGAAACAAACTTCCCAGGGTGGACCTTTCAAATTAATTGTTCTTCAATAGCCAAACAGAGGTATCCCTAACAATGTAGATGAGTATATCATTGTTATCAGCTCATCCTTTATTTATAAGTGTCGGCGGCTGATCTTAAAATCCGTCAGATCACGAAATGCCTAGGCATATCGTGAAGCGCCGCTATTTCATGATTTGGCTAAATGACATCCGCCATATCGTTCAAAACATAACGTTTAACGATTTGCCCAATTATGTTTAGGCGCAGATCATGAAATTCCTAGGCATATCATGAAAGGCCGCCATTTCATGATCTAGCTAAGTAGCACCGAGTCACCCCAGTGACGTTTAGGCAAATCATGAAAATCCTAGGCATACTCTGGGAGCAGTTTCGTTTTACGGGTCATAAAAAAAATAACCCTAACTGTCTAGATTAGGGTAATAAAAAAACCCCGAACTGTCTAGGTTAGGGTTATTTTTTATGACCCTAAAAACGAACCTGCTCTCAGAGATAAGGTCAGGGTTTTTTTTTGTGCGCCGAATACATTTTTACCCGGCGGCGGCGGCGCGCCGGCTCATATTGACTCGGCGGCGGCGTGAAAAATCTGTATATCTTAAATAGTGAATGGCGGCGTTTCACGATATGCCTAGGAATCTCGTGATCTGCCGGATTTTCACGATGTGCCCGGTATAGAGCTAGGAATATCGACGAATGCGTTGCTCTAATCGATCTGCCGCATTTTTTATCAGGCACATCATGATATGCCTGGTCAACTTTTAGCCAAATCATGAAATGGCGGCGTAAATATATCTTCAAAATTATGCGTTTGTAAAAATAATAGGTAATGGAAATCATACGCTGTTTGAGACCAGTACTTTACAAAAAAATACTTCTGCAATTTTGCATTCATCCATGAGATTTACGTAAGTGAAGCCCCGGGCAAGACTAGTAATACAATATACAGAGATTTTCACATAAACTACCATTATTGAAGAAACTAGAGATTAAATCGACTTTCATATGATTGTGTTCTAATATTTTTTGATTAAGCTGTCGTAATGTTGCAAAATAAAAACAAATAGGCACGTGTCATTGTTGAGTCCAGGCACACGCCCATGGCCTAGAAACTTGTAATATCTGCAAAAACGTGTGCCTAACCAACAAATAAATCAAACACACCGATATTGGCATTATCCCGTCCGTTCAAATATTAGAGACGTGATCCGACGGAGACATTTCTTTTTGAGAAGACGAGACCCAGTATTGAAGATATTTGATACTATCTTCGAAATATATTTTTTTAATGTAAGGAGGGATAAAACAAACATAGTTCAACAAATCATCCTGTAATTTATGAAATTACCGTATTGTATTATAATCATGAAAATTAATGAACATTATGACTATGACCAATGCTGTATTGAAATATAATTTTTAATTCTTTTTTTTTTTTATGTATAAATTCCCGGCATATTGATATTTATTTTAGTTTTAGTTGTAAGATATTGCTGTGCCTGACAAGGCTCATGTTTTGGACTTTACCTAGTATTTAAGACCCTTAATGTACAACATGAATTGCAATAAAATGATTTTAGACTGGTAAGTCTAAAATCATTTTATTGCAATTTTCCATATTAAAATTTTCAAGTCTAACGGCATTTTGTGAGCCATTTTGGCAACATGACTTTTCCGATGTAAAAAAGCCTGCTGAATTCGATTCTGGATGTTGCCAAGCCGAATTTTGCCCCCCTCCCCCCATTTCCCCCCCTTTTACCTCAAAATATGTCCCTACCCCCGGTTTTTACGGTTTTACACAAAAAGTATTAGAATTTGAAAAAAAATGTCAAGGACAAAAATGATCTCCATAAAATTTCCTATAAAACGGTGTATAAACTTTTTTTAATAGGCCTTATGGTTTGTGAGCTATATCTTCCCGAACTTTATTATTTTTTCATTATTTTGATAAACATGGTCGAGGCAGTGAAATACACTTATTTTGGGGTAATTGGTATCGCACAGGATCAATTCCATACAAAATTCGGCTTGGCAACATCCAGAATAGAATTTTGGCTCCTTTGGTTAAAATCAAGATGGCGGCCAAAATGCCAAAACTTAAAAAAGCCGTATTATAACTCGATTCTGGTCGTGTGGGGTGTCATGATATAGGTTTTAGGGGTCGCTTAACTCAATTTTGATAACCGGAAGTCCATCTGGGTACTGGAAGTGGACAAAAACAAGATGGCGGCAATTACGGAAGTATTCATATTTTCTGTCATAACTCTACTGCAAGGAGTCGTTTCAACACCCCTTAAGTGAAACCAGTGTGGTTAAGGCTGAGAAGTTCCTGGCTCTGCTCTACAAGTCCACCGAATCGACTTGCGACGATGCGCGCCATGCCTTGTTTGGCACTACTCAAGCGCCTGAGCGTTTGCCACCCACATCAGACGCTGCACGTCAGCACATAAAACGGTTCACTTCCAGACAGCTGTTTGGCGAAGCGCTGATCAAGCCGACCCACCGTTGCCCGATCCAACTGAGTGCGGCTATCAAGAAGTCGATGGGGTACTCCTTGCCGTGGCGTCATTGCTCCCCTCGATACGGACAGCGGTGGCTTAGTAATAGGGTCCCGTTTTTACCTTTTAGTTACGGAACCCTAAAAACAACCCACATTCAAGCAAGCCAAACGCAAAATGCTGTTCCATATTACGTAGGTAGTCCCTGCCAATATCGACGAGAGCAGACGATACCAATATTAAGTTCATACGTGACACGCACCTTATGGTAATAATAATGTACGACAATGTCTTATTAAATGTGCTTCGAATGACAGGGCTTCAGATGCGATAAAAGTAAGTGCAGTGTCAGACGATATTAATTTGCGATTTGCTGTTGAAGATCCGTGTAATTTTACCGAATGAGGGTGACAGTTTAGTTATAAAAGTTTTAGAATGCGTGCTGTGAACTTATGGACAAGTATTTTAATATTACGCAGGCAATCGTCATTTCAATCGAACCGTACTCTTACCATAAGTTTACAGTGACCGTACTAGCAAGCGACGGCGTAAACAATTTGTATGGAAAATTGTAGTTCTACAAAGTAACCGATAGGGGCGCTGTACTATTTTCCATCATTATCATCATCATCAGCCTGTTTCAGTCCACTGCTGGACATGCCTCTCCAATGGCACGCCACCGAGCTCGATTTTCAGCTCTTGTCCTCCAGTTACTACCCGCTGTCCTACGAATGTCGTCGCTCCACCTTGTTACAGGGCGCCCTACACTACGTTTACCGATTCGTGGCCTCCACTCCAGGACTCGTTTGCCTCAGTGGTCATCGGCTCTATTTACCATACAAATCGTTTACTGACACTACCGAGTACGGTTACGTTAATTCATGGTAAGGGCACTGCTCCGTTTAAATACACTTTTCAACCGAGTTAAAAAAAGGAGGTTCTTAATCCGGTTGTATTTTTTTATGTTTGTTTCAGTCAGAACTCGCTGTAGGAGAAGCAGGCGGCCATGCGGCCAGAATGGAGAGCTGTCGTAAATTCTAAAGTCTGACTTTGAGAACCAACGGCACATTGATCAGCACCTCTAGCATAACTGTCATACGCGATTATTTCTCACGCGAGGTAATTACCCGTCTCTTTCTGTGCAGTAATGTGAGAGAGTGACGGCTAGTGCTTTCGCGTGACAAGAGTCGCGAAGCATAGTTGTGCTAGACAGGCTCAGACTGGACACCAAATGTGATCACGTTAAAAGCCAGATTATCTGTGGCAGTGTTGTATAATTTAAATTATGTCCATGGTATGTCTAATAAGGTGAGCCTACGTGAGCCACATGCGATCTCATCAGCGACCAAATCGTAGCTAACAAGCACTCGTCGTGGCCGAAAGCCACCGTGAATAATAATACCTCAGAACCCGATCATTTATGAATCGATTTCTCTCAGAAAAGGCCTGGTTACAATTTATATAGTTAATGGTAAGGTAAGGTGCTGGGTGCTTTTCTATAAGACTATCACTAGGAGAAGGCTGCCACAGACTAACCGTTACTAACCACTTACTAACCGTTAGTCTTACCCCATTAGACAATAAACTCAAATCAAATCAAATCAAATAGACTGGTAGAAAATTCTAAAAAACGGCTTCCTTTGTCGTTCTAACGGCATTTTGTGAGCCATTTTGGCAACATGACTTTTCCGATGTAAAAAAGCCTGCCGAATTCGATTCTGGATGTTGCCAAGCCGAATTTTGCCCCCCTCCCCCCATTTCCCCCCCTTTTACCTCAAAATATGTCCCTACCCCCGGTTTTTACGGTTTTACACAAAAAGTATTAGAGTTGGAAAAAAAATGTCAAGGACAAAAATGATCTCCATAAAATTTCCTATAAAACGGTGTATAAACTTTTTTTAATAGTAATCCAACTGAGTGCGGCTATCAAGAAGTCGATGGGGTACTCCTTGCCGTGGCGTCATTGCTCCCCTCGATACCCTCACTTCTATCGTTCAAGTGCAAAGGTCGATGTGGCACACGCCTGTGCAGGTGCAGACGGGCAGAGGAAGTATGCACCAATATGTTGTGCAAATCATGTGCCAATGATTGTGTGAACAGGAAGGAGGATGATGATTTTACAATCATTTGATGTTATTCTGTTCGTAATAAATGACAGGAAATTTCCGTTTATTTTGAAATCTGTAGAAGTGAGGGTATCGAGGGGAGCAATGACGCCACGGCAAGGAGTACCCCATCGACTTCTTGATAGCCGCACTCAGTTGGATTACTATTAAAAAAAGTTTATACACCGTTTTATAGGAAATTTTATGGAGATCATCTTTGTCCTTGACATTTTTTTTCCAACTCTAATACTTTTTGTGTAAAACCGTAAAAACCGGGGGTAGGGACATATTTTGAGGTAAAAGGGGGGGAAATGGGGGGAGGGGGGCAAAATTCGGCTTGGCAACATCCAGAATCGAATTCGGCAGGCTTTTTTACATCGGAAAAGTCATGTTGCCAAAATGGCTCACAAAATGCCGTTAGAACGACAAAGGAAGCCGTTTTTTAGAATTTTCTACCAGTCTATTTGATTTGATTTGATTTGAGTTTATTGTCTAATGGGGTAAGACTAACGGTTAGTAAGTGGTTAGTAACGGTTAGTCTGTGGCAGCCTTCTCCTAGTGATAGTCTTATAGAAAAGCACCCAGCACCTTACCTTACCATTAACTATATAAATTGTAACCAGGCCTTTTCTGAGAGAAATCGATTCATAAATGATCGGGTTCTGAGGTATTATTATTCACGGTGGCTTTCGGCCACGACGAGTGCTTGTTAGCTACGATTTGGTCGCTGATGAGATCGCATGTGGCTCACGTAGGCTCACCTTATTAGACATACCATGGACATAATTTAAATTATACAACACTGCCACAGATAATCTGGCTTTTAACGTGATCACATTTGGTGTCCAGTCTGAGCCTGTCTAGCACAACTATGCTTCGCGACTCTTGTCACGCGAAAGCGCTAGCCGTCACTCTCTCACATTACTGCACAGAAAGAGACGGGTAATTACCTCGCGTGAGAAATAATCGCGTATGACAGTTATGCTAGAGGTGCTGATCAATGTGCCGTTGGTTCTCAAAGTCAGACTTTAGAATTTACGACAGCTCTCCATTCTGGCCGCATGGCCGCCTGCTTCTCCTACAGCGAGTTCTGACTGAAACAAACATAAAAAAATACAACCGGATTAAGAACCTCCTTTTTTTAACTCGGTTGAAAAGTGTATTTAAACGGAGCAGTGCCCTTACCATGAATTAACGTAACCGTACTCGGTAGTGTCAGTAAACGATTTGTATGGTAAATAGAGCCGATGACCACTGAGGCAAACGAGTCCTGGAGTGGAGGCCACGAATCGGTAAACGTAGTGTAGGGCGCCCTGTAACAAGGTGGAGCGACGACATTCGTAGGACAGCGGGTAGTAACTGGAGGACAAGAGCTGAAAATCGAGCTCGGTGGCGTGCCATTGGAGAGGCATGTCCAGCAGTGGACTGAAACAGGCTGATGATGATGATAATGATGGAAAATAGTACAGCGCCCCTATCGGTTACTTTGTAGAACTACAATTTTCCATACAAATTGTTTACGCCGTCGCTTGCTAGTACGGTCACTGTAAACTTATGGTAAGAGTACGGTTCGATTGAAATGACGATTGCCTGCGTAATATTAAAATACTTGTCCATAAGTTCACAGCACGCATTCTAAAACTTTTATAACTAAACTGTCACCCTCATTCGGTAAAATTACACGGATCTTCAACAGCAAATCGCAAATTAATATCGTCTGACACTGCACTTACTTTTATCGCATCTGAAGCCCTGTCATTCGAAGCACATTTAATAAGACATTGTCGTACATTATTATTACCATAAGGTGCGTGTCACGTATGAACTTAATATTGGTATCGTCTGCTCTCGTCGATATTGGCAGGGACTACCTACGTAATATGGAACAGCATTTTGCGTTTGGCTTGCTTGAATGTGGGTTGTTTTTAGGGTTCCGTAACTAAAAGGTAAAAACGGGACCCTATTACTAAGCCACCGCTGTCCGTTCGTCTGTCTGTCTGTCACAAGGCATTTTTTCAGAACCGTAATAGGTAGAAAGTCTCCAAAATTTCAGTAGCTGACAGGGTAAAGATAAAATGTAAGATAATGTTTGTCCGACTATCTTCTTTTTCTTTATTTACTACATGATATTGTCGGACAGAACGTTAAGAAATGTCAATAGCATTCTCCTTTGCTAATTTAAAAACACTAATATGAAAAAGTTAGTAACAAAATGAACAAAATAGTCAGAATTAAGTATGAAAATTTTGACATAAGTAGGTAAGTATATACCATATTTTTACCAAACTACATTTCACTTTGTTACTAACATAAGGAAAGGTACCCAACTGTCCGACTCCGATTTGATTCATTTTGATACCTATATGTTATGGAGTAGTCTAAAATAGCAGACACGTATTTTTTTTTAGCTGCCCGTATATAAAATATGAGTTTGAGGTGAAAAGACAAAACACGTATCCATTTTTTTTTCATGTTCTCCAACACATAATGAAACCAGTAACTAATTATCAATTTGCTTCAACGAATCTCTCTGAAGAAGTTAGAGGATTTGGTAAATTTTCAGTACTTTGGAGGACAATTTGTCCTAACAGGTTGAATTTGGGCCGCTAAAGAAAAATACGGGTCTGCTATTTTAGACTATTCTATAACATATATCAAAATAATTCAAATCGGAGTCGGACAGTTGGGTATCCTTCCTTGTAAGTGAAAATGTCGCCAACAAAATGGAACATCATTAATATTTTCTCAAAAATTATGTCATATTAATTAAGAGCATCCCTTCTCACGAAAATGCCCATGTAAGGCTGTCGAACCACGCGGCCGCAGAAGAAAAGTAATCGACCTGTAATATACGTGTCAAATCTATTTTTACTCCTAACATGATTTCGGTCGTTTGCTTTTGTGTGAGCGACGATTTTTCACCGACGCGTATTATCGTTAGGGGTAATGAGACGCGTGTCGTCCGGAGACTGCGGTGTCGGTAGGGTGTCAACACCGAGCTCTATAATGTATTAGGTACCTTGGACACAAATAAAGCAGTTAAAAACAAAACAAAAGAAAGATTGTATATTGAAGATATTTTCCAACCAACTATAGGTAATGGGGTAACTAGAGTCATCGAACCAAAACATATTTTTGTATGCATATCATGCATGTGTCTTCGCGGCTGGACTGAATCCAAATCTAAGTGTTTATACCCAACTACGACTACTATACCCCATTTTTAGAGTTCCGTATCCAAAGGGTGCCATACCGACTCCCTATTGCTAAGCCTCCGCCGTCTATCTGTGCGTCCGTCCATTTCTCACAGGACTGTATCTTTGAAACCGTAATAGGTAGAGTACTATAGCCGCTATTATAACAAATAGGTACTAAAAATAAAAAATTCACAAATTAAATTGGCTCCCCTCCCCATTAAAACGTGTGATATTTCAATCATGCCGTCACACGCGGTTTTTAATACTAATTTCCCAATGAACTACTTAAATATAGATGTTGTGTTAAAATAAAATCTAATAATAGCAAAATTAACTGTTACTCGTTAAAAAATAAAACGGCTCGTAAAAAAATTAAGTAGTATTAGTATAGGTTGACTGATCTTCAGGTATCATTCTGACTCGTATAATGATAGCACGGTCTCGAATTTCGAGTGAGTGACTTTCCTTTGATATAATCAGACTTAACTCATTCGAATTGGAACACGTCGCATTTAAACTACCATTCTGTATGTATTTGTATACTTATCTATAAAAATTGTGTAAAACATACCTACGAACAGTTGATCTTAGCGATACTGAAGGAATTTAAATAACTGCGTACTAAATGTATTTCAAATTCGTTTTAGGAATCAAACATTGTTTCGCAATGTTGTGGTCCAAATAGTAGCCTATCTGTATACCCTCAGGATCTTTATGTTTCTGGTCTGTTATCTCTAAACATGCAAAAAAAAATGGATACGCATATCAATAGTACAGATTACATTTGAATGACCTTTGGAAGTCGGTGCCAAACTACCCAATCAATACTATAAAAACAGATGCCGTGCATGAAGCCTTTAATGATTACTATTTCGTATTTACGAGTAATTTTCTTCGATAAAGAAGTTAACGTGAGTTTTGGCACCGACTTCAAAAGGTTGTTCAAGATTAGGTTAATACATAGTACATGTACAAGATTATAAAGTTGTTCATAAACAACTTTATAATCGCGGAAAAACATACGTATGTACATACCTTCTGCCGTCCTCTAACTAAAAGGACGTTAAAGGCTCTTACGACGTTTTTGAGTTAATAGTACAGCGCGATACAGCGAAAAATTCTCTACAAACCTGTCTAGGTTTCATAGCTATATCTTTAAAAACAACTGAGATACAGCCATCCAACTAGCGGCTAACTACACAATTTTGGGACAATTACTAGCAAAAAGGCCGCTATTAGATTGATAAGTAATTAAAAAGCTGTTAAAGTCGTATAGCTGCTTCATTGTAGTTGATAGGTGATATACTGTACTAGTTATAAAAGCAGTTATTTTGATTTCCAGAACTAAAAAGCTGCTACTGTAGTTTAACTGCCTTCTAGTTTACGAACATCATATTCATTAACGTAGTATAATCATAGACTATAAGGTAGTTAGTCTTAATATACTGAATTAAAAAGCCGTTAAAGACCATAAGCCGCCTTTTATGTTGTACTTATGGTGATAATTGATTAAAAAAACATACTTTAAAGGCAGTCACGTCCTTATAGTTCGGCAACGATGGTACCGAAAATAAATAGATCCATAAGTAAATCGTCGCAACTTGACATTACATGCCAATAAGGCGGTTACTCGATTCCCGCTCGGATAGGGTTACCATACGTCCGGATTTGTCCGGACATGTCCGGACTTTTCGACTCTTGTCCGGACTTTGTCCGGCCCTTTAATTTGTCCGGCTTTTTTCAAATAAGTTGGAATAATGAGTAATAAAACCGCCCGCACCCCGCACCTACCCCCTCGCAAATCTCGCAATGCGAGCGTCTACCTACTACCACGCCTACCTATTTTGGTGACTAAAAAGTCCGGACTTTTTTCGATTCGTCCGGCTTTTTGCCAGGACTTTTCAAATTCCTAAATGGTAACCCTACGCTCGGACGACTCGTCCGAGCCGTCATAGGTAGGTAACACACCGTTCGAAACATGTCGGGCCGTTCCTGACAATTTTCCGTGAGTTTAAACCGTTTTTATAATTATTAAAGTTACAATCATTCTTAAAATAATCATTCATACTTAAGTATACAAGTAAAGATTATTACAATTATTTCAAATGGTAGATAAACTTGAAGGGTGTGTAATAATTCATAGAACAACAAATGGAATTAACGTTCATCATATCGAACAACATATAATATAAGTAATTTCAACACAGAGAATCGATCCATTGTTAGAATTATCATTTCGAAGAAAATTAGTTTATATTTTGATTTCTTATAACAACACTTGACATATTGCTTGTGTCGTATATCGTACATTTAATATAATGAACATTTAATAGAATAAACACATAACACAAATACGCATAATACACGCTTAATAGAATGTTACGTAAATAATATTAACAATCGCAACTACAGTACGTTCGCTCCGCCGACTCCGCCTTATGTAGCTCCAACCTTAGATTCAACATACATTGTCGAATGATTCATGCGCATTATTGTGATTTTCCTAGTATATAATTTGCTAAAGCGAGGGGGATAGAGACTCAGTTCTGGCGTTTCGCGCGCTCCTTGGGTTCGCAGTTCAATCTAACACTCCTCCTCGCTCGTCGTCCTAACCTCCACAGGTACCGCCACCGTACCTAACCTACCCTCTGTAGGTTCACAGTTCTACTTAAAGCGAGGGGAATAAAAAACTCGATTTTGGCGTTTTGCTCGCTCGTTAGGGTTGCAGTTGAACCTAAAACTCCTCCTCGCTTCGCTCGTCGTCGTACTTAACGTTACCTAAGTCTGACTTGCCTTAAGGTATAATAAGTAACGGTTCTGACTTCACACCTACCTATAGGTACTATAGTTTAGTTTAGATGATGTAATTGTAACCATCATAATAATATTAGATAGACAAAATAATTCTTAGGACAATAAAATGAATATTATGAAAATTACGTCTTAGATAAGTAATTCAATTTTCGAGATCAATATTAGGAAAAACATGCTTTAGGACTTTAAATGGGTCATGCGCAAAAATTAATAAATAAATGAACAGGAAAACAAGTAGTATACCATTCAACAGTATGTCAACCATTTTCGGACAAAAATGTATAGGATAAAAATCTTTATGCTATTCAACAGGCACCCTGCATCCTAACCTGCGAAAGCCCTAGATTCATACCTTCGCATAAATTCTGTTCTATTATGCTTAAATTTATATGTTAAATATATTATACGAAAAGTACATTCTAATAAACTTACATTCTATCAAATGTATGTTATAAGAAAATTGCATTATATTAAACGTACATTCTATCAAATGATTGTTATAAGAAATGACTTTCTATCAATTGTGCTTCTACGAAATAACGATATACAAAATAAACATTCTATGAAACGTTGTTATACAATCTGAAAATTCTACCAAACGTATATTCGGTCAAATGAAAATATGTTAATTGTTTTTCTATGAAATGGGACGCACCCTGTTTCGAACTCATTTCGTCGGGCCGTTTCTGACAATTTTTACGTGAGTTTTTAAACCGTTTTTATAATTATTAAAGATGTCGCACGATAGTTTTAATAATATGATTGTAACTTTATTCATATTCGACTGATGCTTCTCTTAAAAAGTATTTAATTGATCTCTTGCATGATTATAAGAATTAATTAACACAAATTATAACGGGTCTAACGCGATATTTCTTATTTACCTTCATAATCTAACTTCGAATCTGTGCGCGAGTGTTGTGTGTCGGACCGGTGACAATAATTAATAAAGAAACGGGTGGTAGTCGAACATTTATCTCCCTACCCATCCATTTTATTGGATAATTTCGTCGGGTAGTACTACATTTGGCCGACAGCTCCAGTAACAACTCGCTGTTTCACCAGTACATCTGAGACCACGGCGTGTGCAACCCCGCCGAAACGTTAGATTATGAAGGTAAATAAGAAATATCGCGTTAAACTCGTTATAATTTGTGTTTATTATGTGTACAAACCGCGAGAGTATTAAAGTGTCATATAAGGATTAATATAAGAATTAATTAGGTACCTACAGTACTTGATTAAACTGTGATCTAATTCCTAAGAGTTTAAGACATTAAACATGTTTAATGGGTCGTTTTCATTTTTTTTTTACATAGTTAAAAGGACTTTAATTAAAACAAAACTTAATTGATTCCTGTGTGTGACGAAAGTTACCTATACATTTTGTATGGCTAACTTTCGTCACACAAAGGAATCGATCGTATTTTTTTGTTAACTAAGCTTTTAACTATGTATATTTTTTTTGCAATCGACCCTAATGCCGTTGTTTCAGTCTTGTTATTAATGAACATAAATGTTTTTTGTTCTAGTTTATAACTTTTTGAGTAGTTTTTATTATGTCAAGGAGCACTCGTTTTAGTTAATAAAAGTTTAAACTATAAAATTGCAATTTTTTTAATTTTTTTTCTTACACGTGGGTAAGAAACTTCTGTATATTGTTGGATTTGATTATAATATTAAAACGTTATTGCTAAACTAAAAAGCAGTTAATTTATGATGTTTTGTAAGTAACAGCTTTTTTGTCTGGCAAAAGTTATTTAAAACGTTTACATAACGTACAATTGCAACCAATGTTTATAAACTAAAAGGCGTCTAAGCTTATGTAACTACTTTTTAGGCTTTTATGTATTGATAATGCTGACTTATTATACAAACATAAAAAGCGGCTACATTAAGTAACCACCATTTAACTATGTTTTTATCTTTAACTTTTTATTATTTGTACAATCCATTTCAAGTTACTCTTAATTACTAAGTTAGAAGGTCGCTAAACACACTCTAACCACCTTTTAGTTATTTGATTTCCGTTTTTATGTTCAACAAATACAAAGCAAAAAGGGAAATTTGTAAATTAAACCTGTTAATATCCACTAAATATCCATGAAATTTACTTCAAAAATAGTACTAATTCAATACTACAATAATAAATAAAAATATTACGGTTATCTCCTACTAGTGTCTAGAGACATCGTTTCCCACGTTTTTCGTTTATACTCAAAATAACACTTCCGAAGTTAGCGGCCTTTTTACTAAAGGACGGCAGCCTACGTGTCAAACTGAGAACTTCATTTTTTAAGTCTGTTAAAATACCAAAACCTTCTCCTAAGTGTAACAAATACTTTTCTGAAAATCGCGTCAAAATCGGGTCATTCAAACGCGAGCTAATCCCGGACAAACATACATATCTTTTTTTAAGTCAGTTAGAACCATTATAATAAGTATGCGTAAAATTCAAAATGGCGAATCACATAGTGAACAAATGACAAGAGTGTGCAATGTTTTTATTAATTTTATAATATGAGTTATATGAGTACATCCTATCATTTTATTTTATCTATTCCCGAGATTACTTAATTAACGCGCTGACTACTTAAATAGGTACCCCAAACTTTAACAGAAGTTAAACAGATATAATAATTCAGTAAGATTAGCTGAAAATTTGGCAAAATGAAAGGACAACTTTTATCTATCAGGATATGTAGGTTATAGAGCCAAGTTTAATTTTATCTACTCTCCCCCCCTCTCAGGGGTGAGCGTCACCCCCCCGCGCCCTCGAATGCGTCCTGGAGCGCGGTATTTTCCACTTTAGAAGAAAACCGTGTACGATACATACAAAGTGTATAAGAACGAAATAATCCTGAATAAATTTACTATAAACCTTTCATACATACAAAAGCGATAGCACTTATACAATCAGCGCAATCTGTTACCAAATACTAACGTTTTTAATTATTGATCTTTTTTTTTCTGCTGAAAGGTTAGTTATCTCAAAAACTGCCCACTTCTCGGCCAAAATATGTATGACAAAAGTAAAGAATGGACAATGTTCTTTCTAAAAATGTATAATTTATTTCTGTTACTCTTTAATTTACCGTTGCAATGCTATTTTTAAAATTTAAGTCATTTGGCCATTATGCGAAATATAAATATTCGTACTAGTTAAACGGTGTTACTTGCAATACCATAGACTTCTTATATGTTTTTCTGTAATCTACAAATATTGAACTATATCCTGTATATTTTTTTTTTTTTAGATCTACTATTTTAGGTAATAAGGGATGTGTGGGGAAATCGTCAAGTATCGCTCATTTTCGTAAATAACTTCAAAACCGTTTAATTTAGAATGATGAAATATATATATTTGAGATATTCATAATGTACCCTTTCATTTCAAAGCTCAAAGTCGCTCAACGTGCAATGGAGAGGGCTATGCTCGGGGTGTCTCTACGTGATCGAATCAGAAATGAGGAAATCCGTAGACGAACTAAAGTGACCGATATAGCTCACCGGATTAGCAAGTTGAAGTGGCAATGGGCAGGCCACATAGCACGCAGAGCAGATGGCCGATGGGGCCGAAAAGTGCTCGAGTGGAGACCTCGGACCAGCAAGCGCAGCGTAGGACGTCCACCTACAAGATGGACAGATGACCTTATAAAGGTCGCCGGAAGGCGCTGGATGCAGGTCGCTTCCAACCGGTATATATGGAAGTCCAAAGGGGAGGCCTATGTTCAGCAGTGGACGTCCTGTGGCTGAGATGATGATGATGATGATGACCCTTTCATTTGATATGTCACACGATATACTTTGCCATTTTTTTTTTCTAATTTGCCCCCTATAACTGGCCCTCATGTCAAAATTTATTAATTTGCGTTACGTTACGTAACACGTCCATGTTTGGGTCATCAATTTACATATGTGTACCAAATTTCAACTCAATCGGTCCAGTAGTTTCGGAGAAAATTCGCTATGATTATAGTAGGATCCCTCGTGTGTCTGTGTCAGTCCGTCCGTCGGTCATAGCCAATTTGCTCCGAAACTACTGGACCGATTGAGTTGAAATTTGGTACACGTATGTAAATTGATGACCCAAACATGGACGTGTAACGTAACGTAACGCAAATTAATAAATTTTGACATGAGGGCCAGTTATAGGGGACAAATTAGAAAAAAAAATGGCAAAGTATATCGTGTGACATATCAAATGAAAGGGTACATTATGAACATCTCAAATATATATATTTCATCATTCTAAATTAAACGGTTTTGAAGTTATTTACGAAAATGAGCAATACTTGACGATGTCCCCACACATCCCTTATTTCCTAAAATAGTAGGTCTAAAAAAAAAAAAATAGGATATAGTTCAATATTTGTAGATTACAGAAAAACATAAGAAGTCTATGGTATTGCAAGTAACACCGTTTAACTAGTACGAATATTTATATATCGCATAATGGCCAAATGACTTAAATTTTAAAAATAGCATTGCAACGGTAAATTAAAGAGTAACAGAAATAAATTATACATTTTTAGAAAGAACATTTTTCATTCTTTACTTTTGTCATACATATTTTGGCCGAGAAGTGTGCAGTTTTTGTTATAACTAACCTTTTAGCAGAAAAAAAAGATCAATAATTAAAAACGTTAGTATTTGGTAACAGATTGCGCTGATTGTATAAGTGCTATCGCTTTTGTATGTATGAAAGGTTTATAGTAAATTTATTCAGGATTATTACGTTCTTATTTACTTTGTATGTATCGTACACGGTTTTCTTTTAAAGTGGAAAATACCGCGCTGCGGGACACATTCGAGGTCGCGGGGGGGTGACGCTCACCCCTGAGAGGGGGGGGAGAGTAGATAAAATTAAACTTGGCTCTATAACCTACATATCCCTTATATCCTGATAGATAAAAGTTGTCCTTTAATTTTGCCAAATTTTCCATATATTGCAATCTAATTTTCTTGGATTATAAATTCGATACATTAAAGTTAATGACTGTATAATTTATTTCACCGAAGTTTAACCTTGAACCTGGAGCAAGATGTTAACTGAAGTTCTTATTACCATAAATATGTTTAAGGAATACAGGGTGGAAAAATGTAACAAGGAAGTCAACATTAAATAATAAAATTAGCCAATTGTACTCAAAATCACTTGAGTGCGTACCAATATAATATAGAGGTAAATAAAATTAATCACATATAAACAAAAAATTGTAACGACTGTTGTTTGCACTTGGCGAAACAAAACAAATACTCGTATCAATCAGTGATTAGTAAAATAAGCAGTTAGATATAGAAATAAGCAGATGTTCATGGCTTCATCTCATAGGCCATGGCCAGGCCCACCCCCAGGCCCCCCCCAGGCCCCCCCTGAAAAATAATGTTAGATACGCCAATGATGTTAGGTAAAGGATTTATTTGTTAATACCACTCTTCTGTGTAATGGTTTCATAATATGTTTGAAATGTTAATTTATCACAGTGATAAATTAACATTTCAAACATTTTATGAAACCATTTATTACCACCACCATAAATTAACATTTCAAACCTTTAAATGTGAATACCGTTAAACAAATTTCATGAATAACATCACTGTTACTCCACAGTCCACGTCACGTACAAAAATTAAAAATACTTATTTTTTATTAAAGCAGTAACGTCTGCTAACGTAAACTAAATGTTTACAAATGAAGCGAAAATTGAAAAATTTAATGATTCGGACAGGATTCGAACCTGCGTTTCCAACGGCTTTCCGGGCCAACACTGGCGTCCTCCCAATTGGACCACCGAATCAGATGTCAGAGTCATTGAATTTTTTTCAACCAGTTGCTTCGACATGCCTTAGGGTGGCATCGTAGCGCCATCTACCGTAAAGATTTAGACTTTATCGTCGGCACCATCGTCTCAAATTTGTTGAGAATCGATAGTAACGATGTGCTAACACTAATGTGTAACATTTAGTTTACGTTAGCAGACGTTACTGCTTTAATAAAAAATAAGTAATTTGGGTGTAGCACATCGTTACTATCGATTCTCAACAAATTTGAGACGATCAGATCAGAAATGGTGGCTTACTCGGTAGCCTTACGGCTGTAACCGACATCGTGTTGCTAGGCTGTAGGCAGCGCACTGCCCCAGCGCCTAGCGTGTGTGTGCTGGCGTGCACGGGCACTCGAACCAGCAGACGTGTACCTAGCTTGACAACGTCGTCTTGAGATCAGTCTGTTAGTGAATGTCATCTAGCTGGAATTTAGATCGTGTGGTTAAGAAAGTGTGATCATCGCGGTGGCCGTCCCCGCCGGCGGAGACGACGGTGTGCACGTAGAGTGTTACGACTATGTCGTTGTCTACGTCGTTCTTGTCGTCGGAGGTCTCTCTCGTAGTAGTAATCGGCGTCGTGGTTGACTCCAGGTTCCGGTTCTGCCTCACTACCCGATGACGTGTCGTCAGGGTACCATTTTTTAATGGTCGCCGTGATGACGTCATCAGGGTCAGTCAGAAGGTTCCTGGGTCGTCTTACGTGTCGAAGTTTGGCCTGCCGGTAGGCCTTTACGTCGGGTTGTGTTGTCGTGAGTTGTGTCAGTACGTGAAGTCTGTCATTTAGGTCTCGGTCAAGGTCTTGACTGGGGTGAGAGTCTGTAAGGGGCATCTGTATGGTGAAATCTACCTGAAGCGGGTCTGGAGTCGGCACGTATCCCACCATCTCCCGGATGAGTGGGTTCTTGTGTTTAGATGCTTTTTCGTAATAGGTTTTAGATTTTTGCCTAACAAAGTCGGTGAGGGTGGGATACGTGGCGTCGTGGTGAAGCTGAAGGTTTGTGACTCCGCGCAGTGGTGCGTCGGTAGCCCTGCGTAAGAATCGATTTTGGATAGCTTGGAGGGGGCGAAGCTTCCTCTCCCCTATGTGAAAGAAGACTTGCCCAGCATATGTAATAATGGGCCTAATGCAGGTGGAGTACAACGCAAGCTTGCTACTAAGTCGCATTTTACTACGCCTGCATATCATTGCCCCCAATCTACTCAGAACATAGGTGGCCTTGCCCCTGACCGCCTTGACGTGTCGCTTGAAATTAAGTTTTCTGTCGAGATGTACCCCGAGGTATTTGACCTCCCCGACCCAAGGGATCACCTCGTCATGTAATTTGAGTCCGTTAAGTTTTGCATGATAAGAAGTCGGATGAAAGAGAATAGCGGCGCTCTTCTCAGGGTTAACTTGGATGCGCCAACGATTAACCCATTGGGCCAGTGCATCCAGGGAGGATTGCAGGTCTTCGCAGATCCTCTGCACGCTCATGCTGCTAGAGAAGAGCGCCGTGTCGTCGGCAAATAATGCTAATTGGACATTGGGTAACTTGGGGATATCATTGGTAAAGAGAGAATACAACGTAGGCGAAAGCACGGAGCCCTGCGGGACAAATTTGAGACGATGGTGCCGACGATAAAGTCTAAATCTTTACGGTAGATGGCGCTACGATGCCACCCTAAGGCATGTCGAAGCAACTGGTTGAAAAATTCAATGACTCTGACATCTGATTCGGTGGTCCAATTGGGAGGACGCCAGTGTTGGCCCGGAAAGCCGTTGGAAACGCAGGTTCGAATCCTGTTCGAATCATTAAATTTTTCAATTTTCGCTTCATTTGTAAACATTTAGTTTACGTTAGCAGACGTTACTGCTTTAATAAAAAATAAGTAATTTGGGTGTAGCACATCGTTACTATCGATTCTCAACAAATTTGAGACGATGGTGCCGACGATAAAGTCTAAATCTTTACGCTAGATGGCGCTACGATGCAACCCTAAGGCATGTCGAAGCAACTGGTTGAAAAATTCAATGACTCTGACATCTGATTCGGTGGTCCAATTGGGAGGACGCCAGTGTTGGCCCGGAAAGCCGTTGGAAACGCAGGTTCGAATCCTGTCCGAATCATTAAATTTTTCAATTTTCGCTTCATTTGTAAACATTTAATTAAAAATACATCCATTTATTTATACAAACTATTATATACATATTATATTTAAAAAAAATTGTTATTTCTTCAAACTATTTATTTCTTTTTCAATACGTCTCACACCATTTTCCTACCCTGTATATAAAACAGTGTGTGTGCTCGTAAAGTCAAATAATGATTTGTTGATGCAACGCAGAACAGCAAAATTCTTTCATACCGAAAGTTTTCATCGATAACACGTCAGCGAAGTTTAAAACAATGATTGGCTACATTCGGATGATTGATGGATGGTTCCCACGACCTTATTGTTCGTATCTTTCGCTTGATCGAGTTGTTTTCGTCGATTCGAACTTGATTAGTTAATTTATTAGTTTGGTTGCTAAATATTTTTAACAAAAGAGGATAGAAAAACGACCGCGAACAGCGGAGCAGCGAGAGGTGGCCATAGGAGTGAGAGAGACACTAACAACCCTTCCGCTCCCGCCGTTGGACCAATTTCGATAACATTTGGTATGGAGGTAGCTGATACCCTGGGTTAACACTTAGGTTACTTTTTATCCCGAAAAAAATGGTGTTCCTGTGGGATGCGCGGGTAACACCGCGAGGCACAGCTAGTTCTACATAAAATCGAAAAAACACATACATACAAACAACAAACAATAGATGTGGCCAAAAGCAAACGCATCCCTGTTAAGAGATTTCTTCTAGTTCACCTTTGAGCCAATGAGAGAAAATAGTAGTACCTAAACAATAAACATCCAAGGAAATAGGCAAATAGACACAGAGACACTAGAGGAATAAAAATTTAAAAAAGAAAACTTTGCTCGTAACTCACTTTTCTACACTTGTATTTGCCGTTTCATAAGTGACCAAACTAACTCCTAAAACAAAACAACACAATATTTCCTCGTTCTATTATCACACTAATATTATAAAGGCAAAAGTTTGTGTGTGTGTTTGTATGTTTGTTACATCTCCACGCTCAAACGAAACGGCTGGACCAATCTAGACAAAATTTGGTAAAAAGATAGCTGAGATTCTGGATTATCATATACGCTACCTGTAAATATGTATTTTTCGCTCCAAGACTGAGCCTCGCCATCCAAAGGGGAAACGCGGCGAGCGTGCTGGGGACGATGCCTCAGACGGCTTCAGTACTGGGGGATTCTTTTTAATTTTAAGTTTTATAGTATGCATATTTTTAATTTATTTTCCATTGTAATAAATATTTACCTGTTAGTTGATATTTAATTTCAAATTTCTTATTAAGGAAGAATTGCAATTATTGAGTAGGAGTTAGCATAAGTAGGTATTGTATTATTCTCTTATTTATTAGTTCTTAGATAGATTTTTTATTCAAAAAATGAATGGATTATTTATTAATAATTGTAATATTATTTTATGCACATATGAAATGTAAAGTGTTTTTTAAAATGAATAAATGAAATGAAATGATAAACCGCCGATATCACCGCGGGGCACAGCTAGATTTTCCTATAACAGAATTTCACCTGAAACGTTAAGAATCATGTTGTAATATTGAACCTTATTTATAGAGCCAATAACCTCCGTAAAGTGCACTTTATCATTAGCAGGCGACACGATCTGGTGAACAAGGCCGTTTTGCCTTCCGGTGAAAAAATATGAAGGATATTCTTTAGGGCAGTGTTTTATCGTAGTAGTAGGTAATACTCGTAGTCTAAGATTTTAACTAAAATCGAACTACAGAGATCTTTTTCCTGGATGGAAACTTTAGTATGAAACATTAGGTAAAATAAATAGAACGGGTAGATTTAGTACCTAGTAAAAGGTTAACGTTGATTAAATTATTAGGCATACTGAAAAAAAAATTGTTAACAGTAGCCCAAATGTTAGCTGCTAGTTACATGTCAGAGTGACAAACTGAGGGCTACTAGTAACCAAGTTTTTTTTATCAGTGTTACTGCAATTGCTGCTACTGCTACCGCTGGACATAGGCCTCCCGCAAAAAACGCCATCTTGGGCAGTTTTACGCCACCTGCTTCTAACAGTCACCCGCAACCAGCACCAGATTGTCAGTTCACTTTGTGGAATTGAAATCAGAACAATGTGTGGGAAGACCACGCTGTGTCGTTAAGTCATTCCGTCGTTATCCTCAGACCATCATATCGGGTGAAAGACATTATTATAAAAAAAACTGACTTATTCGCGTTAAAAAAGTGTTTATTTAATTACCTCGATCCTAGTGTTAAAATCGTGTAAGTTTACATCAATATACGGCTGAAAGACATTCGTTTCTGAACAGAGGTCTTCTAAACAACCAGTCGTGCGCCGCGCTCATTCCATGGCTTCATATGCTCCACCAGATCCACATTTTCCATGGTCCACATTTTCGGGAACCATGAAATAAATATATATTGCCGCGAGCAATTTGCATATTACCTGATCATCATCATCATCATATCATAAGTCGAAAGACGTCTACTGCTTGTCAAAGGCCTCCCCAAAGTTCTCCTCAACGATCGGCTATGCGCCTCCCTCATACAAATACTTCCCGCGATCATAGCCAAGTCGTCGGTCCGCCTTGTCTTGGCCTTCCCCCTGCGTCTTCCGACTCACGGTCGCCACTCAAGAACCTTTCTGTCCCGTCGTTTCTACGGTTATTACCTGATACTGTTTGAACTCTTTTTCATCAAAAAGAAGAATATTACGCGAAGGTGAGGAGGTAGTATCTCCTGCTATTATCGCATCTATGTTCATGGAGGATGGTAATGTGCGGTTGGAGCCAACTCGTTTTGAATTCCGAACGAGACGGGTAAATGGCGTCTAACGGCTGCCAACGGTCCGAGAATACAGTATTATTGCCTGCACACCTGTTTTAAATATTGATGATAAGAATATGCACCGGAAAATCTGATCTTACAATATCTGAAGAGAAGTAGAAATACACTATTTTTATTAACGAGTGCTTTTTGATAAAAAAAATTAAGTGCACAGACATGTAGATTGTTGTTTTGCTTGATAGAAATCCGATGTATGAACTGCCGTTGTGCTGTCCCTTTCGAGAGGTTTTGTCCAGAAAAAGACGTCTTTGGCTGCAATAATGATGTAGTAAAACGTATGAATTATACCTATAATTTCAAACGGCAGTTTGATTCAACTAACATGATCAAAACAAATTGGAAATTAAAGAGGACTTTACCCACAGGACAGGTGATTACCGGAACTGTTAACAACTCAATAATTAACAGATGCAGCGTGCCTATGATGGTTGCTTTTATCACGCTATAAATATGTAACAAAGCATTCGTAATGTTTTGACAAAATGCGAGTGTGAGTGACAGATGTTTTATCACGTACTATTTATCACGTGATACACGCAACCATCATAGACCCCCGGACGTATCAAAATTTATATTAATAGTTAAATTGATGTTATATCAATACAATACAAAAATACTTTATTGCATACCAACAAAAAAAAATTACATGAGAAATCTTAAATTAAACAATGGTAGACAATAGGTGGTCTTATCGCTAAAGAGCGATTATATTTATGCTGTATTTTTTATGTACAATAAAGAGTTAACACAGATACTAACGGATGCAGCTTCAGTTAGATTTGATTCAAGAATGTCATGCACGAACTTCGTTAGTGTCGGAGCGTGTGACGTCCCCATTGAGTCCGAGCAGGATATTGCCATGTCCTGCATCTATTAACGAAGTTGCCCCCAGTCTCGATACCACAGAATATCTATAATATTATAAAATTATAATTTGTATTGAAAATCGGTTTTATATGGAGAAGGGTCATGATTTCAGATAAGCAGGATCGCCTTTCTTCTATGGAGCCTTCTTTTCTATGGGCGCGCGGCGTCATGTCAGCCTGGCGCCATTTGCTTGCCAGTTTTTTTGTCCTCACGCCAAAACGGCTGGACGGATTTGAACCAATTTTGGAACGGGGGTGATTTTAGAATATTTTTTACCCGATAACGGTAAAACTGTTTGGGTACTATTTAAACAGGCTTCTTTTTAATAGCATTATTCGCCTCAGAAAATATAAGTTACCTTCTAAATTACTAAGTCAGCCACAACCAACGCGCGTCTGAATAATAATAATATCTCAGCCACTAGTTATCTTCTTTGTAAGCCACTGTAATTGTAACTTAGCATGGTGATTATTTTTTAGCATCTAAATTTGAGGCATGCATTCACATAGCAAACTTCTAAAATATTATTATATGACACCAAAATAGTAACTCTATTAGCTTCTAATTTTATAAGTTAGTATGTTTAAAATGTAAGTCATCCTACATTAATCGATCGTAAAATTTACCTAAAATTGTCATCAAATAGTATATTAAAGCCACTATTATTATATATGAACTATACATTTTAGGTTAGGGTCGCAGTTCAACCTAACACTCCTCCTCGCTTCGCTCGTCGTCGTACCTAACCTAAGCCAAGTCGGCCCTGCCTTAGAACTAGATTCATGGGTTACGTACCGTTATGAAATATGTAATGTAATTTTGTTTTTTTTTGGGTCGCAGTTGAACCTAACACTCCTCCTCGCTTCGCTCGTCGTCGTACTTAACCGAAGCCATGTCGGACCTGCCTTAGAACTAGATTAGAGAGAACGCAGATGAACCTATTGCAATATGAACGAACGAATGACAATAAACAAACACGGGCGGGTCGGTCGGTACAAGAATCGAATGGCGCTCTCTGATTGGTGCAAATGGCCGTGGCTGTCATTGCGCGCACTCGCGCCAAATCGTTCCTACAGTGGCTATTTTCATGATAAAAGAATATGAAGTATTATTTTAGATGTTAAGTTATAATATAATATGATGCCGTCTATTGAAGCTCGAATATATAATTTTTGAGGAGCTTGTATTGAAGCTGTAAAACGAAAAATGATGATGAGTTGCAAATTCCGTGGCTGAGTTAGTAAATTAGATGGCAATGTATAAATCAGAAGGACAAGTAATAATAATTGTTGATTATGACTTGATGCTTTCTTTAACATTTTTAGATGGCGTTGTAAAGAAGATGAATTAGTTTATTAGAGGCTATCTCATATTCCCGATGCTTAGTTATTAATTGAGAAGTTCGACCAAGTGGCCAAAAAATAAAATTGCGGCCGGATTTATTATTTCTCAAACAGTTTTAGTCTGATGAGTACGCGGGCAGTAGTAGGTGTAAGAAATACTTAAATTAAAGACAAAACCCGCGCTGTTGATATAATGCATATTATTTGGACGCATGCATTTAAGTAATTGGTCCTGAATAAAGAATTTCGATGATTAAAAAAAAACATCTCATATATATGTAACTGTAATAAGTGTTACAATGATATCCTTTTACTTTATAGGTATTTAACTAAATGGTAACATTAACAAAGTGACTCGGATCAAGTTCACCCAATCAGAGGAATCATGTATTTGAGAGCCCAAATATCATCACATGCACACGTGCGTCGACCAATAGCAGACGGTTGTCGTATTACAATCGTCTTCCAATCGTTTTCTCTTAAGCGAGATGTTTCTTATTTGGTATTCGACTTACAGTTAAGTCCATAACAAGACAATAACAATATAACAATGCCATTAGAATCACTCAAAACCGAAGTCGAATAATACATACCCAGTGTTCTTTCTCTTAATATTCCGATAACACTATAAGGATTTAATCCTAATTCAACAAATCTAATTTTGTGTAAACAATAATCATTCGTTTCCGTGATAGCTTGTTGACGACCCAGATGATACTAAACATGTTATTCTGTCAATTAGGTATGCAAAAGCGGCCGAGAGTAGGTAATACATTTTTCGGAGTTATTTAGAGGTCACTTGGACAGCTGACATGTGTCTAGTTGTTTATTATTTCGCATTTGTATATTTGCAAGTTCTTAAGATGTCTACTCAAATTAGTATTTATAGAAAACTTTGCTAGTTGTCGCGTCATATTGTATAAAACGGCGACAAAAGTAAAATATGACATGCGACAACATTTTTTTTTATAATTTTCACTACAAACATTGCACAATATGCTTCATGATGGTTATTAAATTAAAAAGTACCATTTTAAAGCTGCAAAATAGAAATTATTTCATTCCCTCGCGGCGCCGCTTACGCTTGTGTAACTAGATTTCTGCTCTAATAAGTTGATCAGTATCTCCTAAAAGTTGGGTTTTTTTCTGTCTTCTGGGTGTGTCTAACCACAAATCTGATTCATATTCCGATTATTTGTTATTTGCAGACGTATTAAGTCATAATAATTGACAAAAGATAATAAAAAAATTGGGCAAGTGCGAGTCCGACTCGCGCATGAAGGGTTCCGTACCATAATCTATAACAAATTAGTTGTATGGGAGCCCCTCTTAAATATTTATATTATTTTATTTTTAGTATTTGTTGTTATAGCGGCAATAGAAATACATCATCTGTAAAATTTTCAACTCTAGCTATCACCGTTCTTAAGATACAGCCTGGTGACAGACGGACGGATGGACGGACGGACGGACAGCGAAGTCTCAGTAATTAGGGTCCCGTTTTTACCCTTTGGGCACGGAACCCTACAAATTACATCTAAGTAAGCCTATATACATTAGCCACAAATTACTATCATCACATTTTAATTTTTAAGATAGGATCTAAGGACGGGATCCGAATGGAAAGTGCCTATATAACGAATATCAAAATATGTATTTCCTTTTGTAGTTTTTTTTTCTATGACACATGAACGCATAAAAAACACACATAATGTTGACGACGCTGGTTTAAACAACGATTTGTATAGAAAACATTTTCGTTTTATTTGCTAAAAGTGAAATTATTACAAACGACAAGTCATAATATATTTCACATAATTTTAGGTACAATTAAAATCTTAAATAATAATATTTGTATCACTAAAATCTACCATGGCATGTGAAATTTAACAGAGCACGTACAACTACTTATAAGATAAAAACTCTTGTACACTATAAAAACACTTTTTATACTCGAGTACTTTAATCTGTCAATTATAATTTCACAGACAAAATCACAATAACGCACTTTTTAATACTGTACCAAAAATTCTATACTCTATGGTACCTGCTACAGAACTTTAATATTCATAGGACATCTCTCTACTCAACTCTAATAATAATTTCAAAAAGAGAACATCAGCATATTTGATTTAAAAAAAGCACGCTCCTGTTCACTGATTGGTTGAAATTACTTGTCAAAAAAAATTACTAATCACGAGGCACCCGCCATGACCATCGCGATCATGCTTTTTTTTTTAATAGGACAGTTTTAGTTTAACGAAAAAGGTTACATCAAAAATAAAAATTCATAGTGGGAATGACGATTAAAGTGTGACGAAAATGTTTTTCTGTGTTGCTTGTATAAAAAGTATTGAATGCAATAGTTAGGTACACAATTAGGTTTTAAAATCTCGTACCTTACTTAGGCCACTCGGCAAGCCTCGTGACCTAAACGCGGTACTCGACTTTAAGAACCTTCATTGTACAACGATTGCATAAAATACTATTTTAGCCAGCCATTTTTTTAAGATCTTAATAAAATTTCACAAAGCTTAGGTCTTTTATTGTGTCAAGCAGTTTGTTAAATATTTTTATGCATATAATATAACAATTTCTAGCAAGTAATGAGAATTTTGCTTGTCTGCCGTGTCAATCCTATCTCATGTATCTTAACATACATGAGATACGCGTAACAGCTCTAAATCGTATTTTTTCGAGTACCTCTATGGACCCACATACCAGGTTTTTTAATTTATCTAACCAATTTCCTGTACGGGCCTGTCACACAACTCATGTAACTGTGATTTTGCCATGGTAAATTATGCTTAAATACTGTATCTTAAGTTACATCAATTAGGCGTGACAAGGTTTGTAAACGTCGCGCAAATTCTATATCAGGTAACTTAAGATACACGATTTAGCCGCGACTGGGTTGCGCGTGATCCTGCTTGTCACTCGTCGCGCGCGGAGTACTTTCTCTACCCGTCTCTTTCTTCCGCCCCCGCTCCGACCCGACCTGTATCGGCGACGAATTAGTGTTTAGTTTCGTGTAGCAAGCGATCACGGTCATTATGCGGTGTCACAAAATAATTGTTAAAGCAGTTTTCGTTTAGTTAATTAGTAGTTAGTGCACTTTTTTTTGACGACGTGGTTGACGCAGTCCGTAGTGCACCCGCCCACCGAGCCGGCGGCCCCGGGCTTAAATCCCTGCCACGGCAAACAGTTGTGTGATGTGATGAAATCGAATACTCATGCCTGGGTCATAGTTTTTGCATGTATTTAAGTATATAATTATTTATCTATACAAGCAACTACGTATTAGGCATCGTCTAGCACCCATAACCGGTGATCGGCATGGCCCGTGTAACACCGCGGGTTTAAAATGAAAATAATGATAATCCTGCGATCGTGATTGAAAAATGTATGTAAGTTTAATATCATTAAGTTAAATTTATATTCATTATAATCAAGTTTGTTTCTTGACGCCGAAAACCGCGATGTGCCTTATCTTGTGCCTTTGGGACCAGATCGATACAGCCACAAACCAAGCAAAGCCCCGGTACTAGACGAGGATACACATAATATTCAAATACATATAATAATATAAAGATAGCATCTCCGACCCGGAAACAAACATTCGAACCCATCACACTAACTAACACCCGCCCCGGCCGGGACTTGAACCCAGGACCGCCGCCGGCTCAGCTCGCAGGCGCACCACAAACTGCTCTGGAACTGCCACTTTGTAGCTGGGTTGGGTAGGTAATTTTCCTAGTTTGTTCAAAAAAATTAGTGTACAGTACGATTAAAATCAGTTAACACTTCGGCTTTTCTCGGGTATCATCGCCTAAATCCGGAGACGGAAATGACACGAAATACATTACCGCGATTTCTTTTAGGTAGCATTCAATTTGAAGTATCATAAACGCAATGTATAGCACCTGCCAAGATGACATTACTAACCGGTAGACCTAAGAAATGTATTATGCAGAAGCGACATGAATTTTAACATTCTTGTAGGTATACATTATATAAAAAACATATATAAGTCAATATTTTACTGTTTGATGTAAGTAGTACCTACGATATTACGTCGGATTAATAATAATCACCAAATAAAAAAATTTAAAAACCGATTTCAACCGATTTTTGTTGATATTTCATAAACTGCTTGACCGATTTTGATAAAATTTACATGGGACCATCTCGGAAGTATACCCTATCAAATACGAAAAGAATTTTGTAAATCGGTCATATCTGTAAATTGATAACTCTATGTGAGAGATGAGGGATTCACGACAATTACCGAGGTTGGCCGAAGTGTTAACTGATTTTAATCGTACTGTAACTTTTTTTGATAAATGTATGTTACATTTTTTATCATTTTAAGTTGTTTGCACCCATATGAAAAGACTTACAATATGATTATGTTTATTCGTTTAATAAGATTTTTTTTATTTCGATTCATTTTAAACATTTGGTTTACGTTAGCAGACGTTTCTAATCTGCTTTATTAAAAATAAGAAATTATTTTGTTGTGTTTTTGATGAAAGTTATCTATTTTCGTTTCTATGTATATTTTCTTTCGTACCTGAATAATTTCAATTAATAATTAATGTTATCGTTCTGAAACAAAATATACGTTTTTTTTATGAATAGCACGAGTTTTTTTTCTCTTTTAATAAGTACCTACTTAGGTAAAAATATTACTACTTGCCTGCCCACTTCCTTGTTATGACATTATATTAAAATTATACCATGCAGCCAGCAGCAGCTTTATAAATATAATTCGCATTTCACGCCCTGATATGCCTAAGTCATGTATCTTTAGATACAGATTGTTGCATGACAGACTTAGTATGGCGAGCCTGTCACGCCTAACTCTGTTAGAGCTCATAAATAAATAAATATACACATTTATAAATATTTTCAACACAGAAAATATGCATTAGCCTTTCACTGATATATCAAAATATATATTTTTTAATTATTGCATGATATCGTTGAATTATCAACAATTTACGAAAAAAAACTTTAAACTGCTTTTTCTCAAAACTATGTTTTTTGAGATACATGAGATAGAATTGACACGGCAGTTGTGGTTTAAACAATTTATTGCGATACTGCAGGCGTGAAGGATTTTCAAACATTTCTTTAGCGTGCTCATAACATGCTCGTTTTCATACACAAATAAACATGCATTTAAAATGTACAGACACTGAAGTATCAGAATTTAGTATGTTTTAAAATAGGGTCTACGTGAATCAATTTGCTTATAATTCAAACATCACCTGTCACTTTCCTTTTGCTATGCGAGCATGACAGGTAAGACTGAGTCGCCGCAAGATATTAGTCCTGCAGGGTTCTCTCGGCGCCTCATCCGGAAGGACGAGGCGCGCCAGCGCCAAGACAAGCAAAGGGCCCCCATGGACCCACAGTCAATATACGAACAAAAAAAAAAAAAACCTGCAGGGTTCGAAAAATGCAATCAAAATTCATTGAAGTGCTAGCGCCGTCACACGAAACTTCATACGTCATTCATTCAATCGATTTTATTTACGATGCCTGCTATAACCCGCCCCTGATAAGCGGAGGTGTTGATGTTCAAGATTTATTTTCCTTTACTTGGAAATTATACATTTAAAATAATAATACAGTTGATGTGATATTAGTTACAGTGCTATACAATTCTGTTTCCCTGCCCTAGTTCATCACGTCACACGGAACAGGAGAAAACAATTAACATTACCTACTTGCGAAATATTTCCAATATCAGTATTGAAGCTCAATTCAAATTCAAAGTTCTATTGTTGTCGTAACAACTGCCGCTATTACCTATGCAGGATATGACCGCTACAATTGACTCGTTCGTTGACAATTGTTCGTTCGGATTCTAAGTCAAATTGGCATTATTCATCCAAGAGAGTCAATAATGCCATTTTGACTTAGAATCCGAACGATACAGAATGTATATTAACTCGTTCATTCACAGTTGTTCCTTCGGATTCTAAGTGGAATTGGCATATCATTTTAATTGTGAACGAACGAGTCAATTGTAGCGATCTTCAACATGCTGGCTATATTAATATAATTACATGTATAGAGTATAATGTTTTTAGTTGGAATATAAAGCTTTTGTCTCTTGTTTAATATTATTTAATTAAAATGGCTCATCACTTTCTAAAACAGACGACAAGTTAAATGAACCGGCGCTTTGTAGACAACCGTTAATAAGACGAGTTCTGATAGCGTTCTAATAATATCCCTACTATCATCTATACCTACGTTTAAAAATAGATGCATCTAAAAATAAACTCTAACAAGCTTCAGCTTCAGGAAAACTTAAGAAGTCATCGCCCTCGGGAAAATGAGGCAAGTGCAAAACTACGGGACGGGACGGGACTAACTACCTCTAGCGAATTGAAATAACTGGCGACCCTGATCATTTGGGATGCGGTAATCTGCTAGACAGAAATAACAACATTTCTGTGAACCTTAACTACATGTAGACATTCATTAAAGGCATTTTATTGTACAGTGGACCATTCTAATGTCTGGCACAGAATACTGAAGGTTAAATCTCTTTTGATGTTCTTTAAAGAAGCCTGATAACCGAATTTTATGGTTGTTTGTGTAAAATGTGACTATAGTAGTCGAGGCGCATGGCAACGTTAATGACTCATGGGTATACAACTCTATGTATTGCTACAAACGCGCGCTGATTATGTCCAAAAAAAAGTAGAAGATGGTCACCATAGTACGCGCTGATGATGGCAGGATCTCGAAATAAAAATTAAAAATTATGAAAAAAAAACAACTCTATTTTCCTGGGTAAAGTTGTTATCATTATAAATCTAGATGCATTTTCCTTATTAATATAAATTTATAGATATATTACTATTATTTACTAAAAGCAAACCATTAACTTAAAAAGTTCATTAACTAAAAGCAAACCTCTTAAACGGTTAAGGAGGTATGGAACGTCAGTTCTTTAAATTTGATGAACTTTAACTTTAAATAAATTTAGGTTAAAGGCAACCAAAACTCATCTTTAACATCATAGTAACTACTATTATCCAATAATATATTGATTTAAACTTACACGATTTTCACAATCCCATTACTCAATCACGTTTAAAAATAATAATCACTACATAGTATGAAACAAAGTCGCTTCCTGCTGTCTGTCTGTCTGCCCCTATGTATGCTTAGATCTTTAAAACTACGCAACGGATTTCAATACGGTTTTTATTAATGGATAGTATGATTCAAGAGGTTGGTTTATATGTATAATAATATGAATATGTATAATGCATAGTATATTCAGCATCAGCATTGCACCCGTGCGAAGCCGGGGCGGGTCGCTAGTAATAGCGTTCATGTTATGGACTTAATGATATTAATGTAACATCTTATAGTACAACATGATAATGCAATAAAGAATAATGAGTTATGAATTATGAATATAATAATGTGGAGGTTAGCAACTATTTAATTGCATGAACATTTTGAACAGAAAGTAGTTTAAGACAGCACATAACAGACGAAATTGTCAAAGGCTGTATAATGAAGGACTTAATGAAAGCGGACCACTCATCCCATGTTTCCATTGGAGCTAAATTAAACGCGTCTGTGCAAATTCATTAGATATAAACGCCGACCAGCGATTTGTTTTCAGTATCAAGTATTCTCGAGTCATCGATTAGGTCTCGTTATTCTTTCGTTTCGCATATTTTAAGCATCTATCTTAGATATTCACCAAACTTTCTTTATACACATAATATGACCTAAATTCGAAGGTTTATGTTTGATTATCTGTGCTTTAACGATGTGTGCTACAAATGGTGTACTACCTTTTCGTGTAATTATTTTTCATGGAATATTTCATTTCATCGACGTTTCACTTTGCCGATTCATAATTCATAATTCTTAAAAAAATATCATCCTAATTGATTAATGATTGTGTATGTAGGTTAGGTTTATTTTATAACAATCCCAAATGGTTTACGCTTTCAGAAAACAATAAATCTACGTAATACTTTGGTGAAGTGAAACATTTGACGAAAAATAATTAAATAAATAAATATCGGACAACCTCACACAAATCAAGTCCCACAGTAAGCTCTAGTAGGCTTGTGTTATGGACACGAAACGACGATAAATATACTTATATAGATAAATACATACTTAAATACAAATAACAGCCTTGACCCAGGCACAAATATTCGAGTTCATCACACAAATTTTTGCCCTTGCCGGGATTCGAACCCGGGACCGTTGGCTCAGTAGGCAGTTGCTTAACCACTGCGCCAACCGCGTCGTCAAAAATAATTCAATTTAAAGGCGGAGAACCGTGCTATGTATTTTTACTAGCTTTTATCGATTTCGAAATTATTTCAAGTAATTTTTAATTCCCATCAAAAGGTGCCAACGGAACCTAAGTATGCCTAATACGCTGTTTATTTGTGAGTCCGTCTATTTGAAAAATTGTACAAAAAGTAGTTTAAGACGGCACGCAACAGACGAAGTTGGTCAAAGACTGCATTAATGAAGGTTATGTAAGCAGGCACTGCATATTAATTGCGAGCTATCCCGGACCCATTCATCCTACAAGCTTTCATTGGGACTAAATTAAACGCATCTATGCAAATTCATTAAATGCCGTGGCGTTTTGTGCTTAGGTTAAGCATCCGAGTCTTATTGGTTTCGCATAGCTATACATATAATAAATAAAATAAAATCTCAATATGTCATTACTTAAAGAAAATACCTCAAAAACATAAAAAGGGCTTTGAAATATGCGATTTTAAAGGCATGTAAATTTAAAGATGTCTCTTAGTCCAAAAGGAAATTCGAAATTGTTTTCGGAATCAGCCTACTAAGCCAGCGGCCCTGGGTTCAAATCCCGGCGAGGGGAAATATGTGCTTAAGCGCACTTTTTCTCAGTTAAAATGGCAATTTAGCAATTTTTCCGTACATATATTTTTTCCAATAAACATATTTCAATAAATATATTTTCTCGATTATGAATGTACACTTTATGTAGTATGGATTAGTAGGTACATTAAGTATTTGAAATAAAATTAAATACAAGGAAAATACGGTATCATTCCTTTCCGTAAGCGAAAACTCAATTTAGGCACGGGTGGGAAAAATAAGGCACTTAATATTTTGGGTAAAATGAGATTCAGCTCAAAAATTTTATTTATCCCGGACACTTTTTTCTTTCGCAAAGCGCGATCAGCATTAAAATTAATTCAACTTTTTTTTCCAGCTTGGACGTAACTCGCCATTTTTACTTCACTGAGAATATGAACTTCATAAAGTGGTGGAATAATGGTATTCCACCAACAATGTCATATGAAAAGGAACTCTGCATTCTTTTTATCCTGAACTCTCCAGTTTACATCCAAAACGGTTTTCTGCATTTTCATCGAATTATTTTTCGTCGAATGATTAATTTCGCCGAAGTGTCATTTCGCAGAAAGCATATTCCTTTGAAAACTCTTTTTGGGATTGTTACAAGGCAAACCTAACCTAACCTTATTAAAACTTTCGTGAAACGTATTTAATTAACAATAATTATACGTCACACGAAAGTTTTAATACAAATTAAGCGGTTTACACTCACATGAAATTATCAGAAACGGCCCGACATGTTTCGTACTCGTATGGAGCTCTTTATCAGGGACTGCTACCCGTACACCGGCGCGGCAAATTCGTCACTTGTGACACTGTGAAAAACAAATTACATAAATTTCGCTATACCTTGCATCATCGTTAGTTTAGTTATACAGAGTTGAAGTTGGTTTGATATTGATTTATTTCAATGGTAGTACGTTGTTGTAATGTAACACGTTATACGTTACCGTGCCTTGAATTTTGACGTAACGTTGGATTAGATCTTTGCCTTAAGACAGCATTGGCGGTGTTAGAATTTTATTAAGTACAAGTTTGGAATGTAATAAACACTGTTTCGTGACAGTGACTCATTTAAAAGAGGGAAATTATGATTTAAGCTTTGAAGCAATTTTCATAGAACGCCAGTGGCAATAATTCCCATACACAATAACGATATTTTTTTTCTTTGGACCTTCAACAATAAGTATACATTTACATTATTTTATATATTTACATAGAGTTATATTAATCTAGACCTATTATAAAATTTATAAATAATACAAACTAAATGATCCCATAAATTTACAGATTTACTTTCGTTATTTGCGCTGTCAAACTTAAACATTTAATAAGTGTCTATCATAATTCATAAATTATAAATGTATCAAGTACTAGAGGGCGCCCGCAACTTCATATGCGTGATTATTTTTATACCGTAGACCGTTTATATACCGTGGTAAAAAGTATCCTGTAAATATTTTGGATGTCCAGCTATGCTTGTATCAAAATTGGTTAAAATCCGTAATGAGGACAAAGGAAATTGAACACAGATTGCGCCAGGCTGGCATGGCGCCGGGCGCCCATACAAAACAAATGACGATCCTGCATCACGCTATTAAGATTTCTCCTGAAACCATGGCCCTTCTCCACAGAAAACTGCTTTTCAATACAAAGATAAATCTTCCTCTTAGCTTTTCCGTAAGTCGGGTACTTAAAAACGCGCCAAATACGCTGTGCGTATATGTACTTACTTAAAATATGTTGCCAAAATACATTATCTAAGCTGTAGTAAACAAATTTATCACTATATAGGTAATTCAATTGTGGACGTATTCCTAGCATTTTTGGCAGATCGGTCTAGAAAAGCCGCAATTTATGCGCCATTTGTAAAAAGACGTATGTGTCACCCATACTTTAATTATTTAAGCCTTTATGTCGGCAGTGAGATAAACGTTCTTTCCAAACATATTTAGAAATGACGCATGTGCCATAAATTGTCTAAAGATTTAAGCTCTTTTACATTAGCAGTGAGATGTTCGTTCATTCAGAATCCGCAGCATCACTCGGCGTTCCATTACTGATTATTACGACAGAAGGTTTTAATCGTTTCGGTTGGTCTCAACCCCATTGATCTACTCCGATTGGGCTAATACCTACTCATTTAAATTTCGATGAGAATAACATCACAAAAAAATGCGAATTAACCATACCCGGGAGAATGTTTTGTAATTGACTATTTAATTTTGTCTCTATCTAGAGTCGGTCCCTCATGTCTGAGGATCGTGGTCAGCTTTAGGGTTGCATCTGGTGCAGATTATCTGCCGAACCGAGTAGAGTTTACAGGTCGATGAGCCTTTACTTGATCGGTCCATCTTTTTGGTGATCGACCGCGCGATCTTTTAATTTAATTTTAATTTGACCTATTAAGTTGGACTACACTTCCCCTAATTAGCACAAGAAATTAAGTCCTCAAGGAGGACGTAGTTGAGAAAAAAGCTGCTTGTATATAGCGGTTCCCATGGTTTGGACGCAGCGGCGTACAATGAGGGGTGATATTTGAATGCGTTACAAAATATGATCGAGATAAAAACTTCACAAAGTTTAAATGAATATTATAGAACCAGATTACTCTCATCGCACAGTCATCAAAAAATCAGTAGTCTCCATATCACTGTACTAGATGACGGCCAATGATGACGATGACTATGTTTAAGCTCCCTATTTATTTATTTTTGATATCAAGCAGCTCTGATAGTTTGTTACCTCTGTTCAAGTAATGATACACCTGTCAATAAGTCGACATTAATATTTAAACGGCCCAGTTTATTTGATTTATTATTATTTATTTCTTCACCACCTTTCAATCGTGTTTTCGCAATAGTTCTAGAGTTTCACGTATTTGACATTTATGCTTAATTTAACATGTTCGAGCTACATATTAGTTATGTCAAAAGGCATGAGTCCGCGACGGGAACAGTCCGTCCATCCATCAACGGGTGAGATTACAGCATTCCTGCACCTTCCCGATAGATAACGCCTAATAGATTTCCATCGTGTACGGCCCTAATAATGATTGAGTATACTTTTTGGATGTTGATGGTTTACTTGAAATACAAATAGGATTTACGAAACTCTATCTCAGGTAAACGTAGCAATGTTTGTCTTGTTGTCCTTTTAATACATTATACCTACAGGTATAATTATTTTTAAAACTGTATTTTTTTTGCGCTTTTCTCCGAAACTAAAATCTATCACCCTTTCCGGATATTAATTATTCTGGATATTGTCCATAGTTGTTTGGGTAAATATCTAAAAGGTTACGTTTTATACAAAAACATTGCATTCCAATTAATTGACACCCTATATTTACGTCTACTATAATGCTTTATATGTCTAGAGGTGCCTACAAATGAGACTCTGGAACATTTATAAGGACTATCTATTCCGGAGGTCTCAGGTTAAATTAATTCAAAAGCCGGTAAAGCTGAATCAGCGTGCAAAACCGCGTGTTCCCGCATTTTGGTAAATTATTGTAATATACCATGTTATGATTGTGTTCTGTTCACAAATTATTATTTCTTTAAGCCTAAAACTTTATAGGAATATTCCAAGACGTACTATACTATACCGTAAATATTACCTTCCGTTTATGCTATCCCGATAAGATTGAATCAAGTCAATTTGGCACTAGTTACAAACGATCGTATACTTGTAAATTTTGTACCAGTTTGAAATAGTTTGATCTTAGAGTTCCGGATATACAATACCTTTGTATTAGCATACATTTAGGTAATTGTGTAGAACTTCATTACTGGAAGACACAACAGAAGGATTTTTCGTTTAATTTGTGTAAAATGCGCCTCAATTTCATTATGGGCATAGAGACAAAGGCGCGCCGAAAGTCCTGAACAAAAACGGAAGGCGGAGCCGTGCATATGGTGACCGCTGGCACTTGGGCTATTAGCTCAGCTGGCAGTGTATATGTTTCCCTCTTACTTCCAAGGATTCACTTCGAAATAGGAGGATTTAAGGCAATACATAACCCATAAGGCGACCCAAGTGGAGCTGAAATTGATTTGGGATGTAGGTAATGGAAGTATAATTTTTCTATAAACAATAGAACGGTCAGATTTGCTATGGCGGAGTTGAGCCTACCCCTTAAGACCGCAATAAATTACGCCTTAGGGCTGTGG
The DNA here is from genome assembly GCA_932273695.1 of Apotomis betuletana. Taxonomy (NCBI): domain Eukaryota; kingdom Metazoa; phylum Arthropoda; class Insecta; order Lepidoptera; family Tortricidae; genus Apotomis; species Apotomis betuletana. The sequence continues at coordinate 12,784,703 of OW026310.1, read as the reverse complement.
CTAAAGAAACAAAAACGGACATCTATGTCTTCGGCGAAGCTTATGTAAATAATGTTCTTATAATAAGGAGTCTAAGATAAATGTCAGGAAGTAGCCAAGCCAAGTTTCTTGCACTGGTTTTTCAGCGAAGCTTCAGCAAGCTTCGTTTCTGTGAATCGATTTATTTAAGGGCCAAAATATAGGTAACTAGCTGTGCCCCGCGGTGTTACCCGCTCAAACCACGGGAGCACTAAATTTATTCGGGATGAAAAGTATCCTATGTCCTTTCCGGGGTCTCAAACTATCTCCATACCAAATTTCATCTAAGTCGGTTCAGCGGTTTAAGCGTGAAGAGGTAACAGACAGACAGACAGACAGACACACTTTCGCATTTATAATATTAGTATGGATGTTCAGGGGGGGTATTCGACCAATTTTAGAGATATAATGGAGATCTCTCCTTTTCATCGCCATCCGTCACTCTTGACGAGTGCCTACTTGACAAGTGGCGATATCCCTAGAACATCGCAACTTCGTCAATTCGGACGCGCTAAATTTTCGCTTCCTTTGTATGTGACGGCATAAATAACAGGCGCATACTTTAAATTGACTGCGTAGTACGTGAAATTAGTCCGTTACGTTTCGTTCAAAACAGAAATTTATATACATGAATAACATTTTTGACAATCATTATCGCCTTCGTATTTCCAAAATTGAGATGAGATATGTCACTTTTAAGCTCATCGCATTTTAATGACAGTTCAACGGCGATATAACAGTTATCTAATAGAGATGTGACGTTTGGCGTTCACTCAAACGGCATTCTCAATCCCTATTTTTGGTCACCTTCGCTGTTTTGTGCATGTAGTGAAAAAAATATTAAAAACTGTGTGTTAATGGCATGGTAGAAGTTCAAATATGTAACACTAGCTTTTAACCGCGGCTTCGCTCGCGCAGGTCTGGTAACATGTCTGTGTAATTTACTACCGTTTCATTGTTAGGTACTTAATACACAGTGAAAAGAAGGACAATGCAACTCAACTAACTAATATTCATTTGTGCGCACACATAATAGTATATTCAAAATTAGTTAAAATCCGTCCAGCCATTTTGGAGTGATGAGTGGGTAAATATTTTATTAACTTTAGTTGGCGCTGTACGGCTGGCAAAAATCCTGCATCACGCTATTAATATTTTCATAGAAAACTATTTTTCAATATTAGTTTTGAATTTTTTGGAGCGGAGCGAGCGAAGCGAGCGAAGCTCCCATGGATCGACTCGAATGGACTTTGTAACAATGCGCAGATCTCAGCGAGTTCTCAACCGATTTTAGAAATTTTTGTTTTAAAATGCACAAATTAAATTTCGCTAGCTCGTGACGAAGAGAACAAAAAAAAAAAAAAACGCTCCAATCTATGGTGCAAGCTTAGCCGGTGGCTGACTCTGCATCGACCTAGTAATAGCTATAGATAATCCACAAATAATGTCAATGCCTTTTCTGGAATTGCGAAACTGTGTTAAAAGGTAAGGCAGTTAATTTCATTATAGTAGATTGTTCAACAAGGGACTAAAACAAGCCATGATGACACGAGATGTTTTAGCGACCCGAGCTAAGCGAGGGTAGCTAATAGTTCGAGTGTCCATATGGTTGTTTAGTCTCGCGTTAAACACTCTACTTTTCACTTTGAATGCGAGGAAAAGAAACGAAGTTCAATATAAAATTACAATATTTATTATAACAAAGTTTCTTACAATTACGTATTTCGTTGATCCAACCTCAGAAAAATTCAAAGGGCAATTTGTACAATTCTTTAAATTTAAATGTATAGTTTTCCCCTGAAAATTAAGCTGGGTCGGCGTGGTTTGTATTTGAGAAGTAGGTAAGTTCAATATTTTCACTCGAAATCGAAGTAAAAGTTGGACAGAACGGAGAGTATAGTAGAGACGCAGACCTTTCCTCAAAAAGGCTGCCGATGGTTATTTCATTAGGCTCATTCTCGTCCCACGATGTTGATGGGCGTGGGTCAAAATGTTGGTTGTGATTTCTGCTTTGAGGATATTTTAATTCCTTCAATATATTCCTTCGATGAATATTGTATTTATTTGGATTGACTCTTCTATACATATAGCCTTTAATTCTTCTTCACTGGAAGATGATGATTACTTATTTTGTCCGTAATTTATAGTGACACAATTAATTGGTCTAATTGGTGATTACAATTCAAGTTTAATACGAGTAATGGTAATTATCATTCAAAATTCTAATAGAAAATTAAAATGATCCGTGTTTCTTTTCTTTTAAAGTGATGTTTTAAATGCTTGCATATTTAGCCAACAGATTCAAACTTAAAAACTATTTTATTTAAGACTAATATGGACTTACGGACCATGGATGATAAAATTAATTCATCTTTAATATTATTATATACATTCGCATTCCTAATAATTAATCGTGTTTCATGAAATATAATCTTTTATTTTTATATTTTTGAGCAGTTGTAATTTTGAGGTTATTTCCACGCACCAAAAAGTTTGTATACCTTTCACTGAAAATGGCTACAAACCTCCATTCACAAACATCGTGATTGGCTGTTTAGGGGTTTCCAAAGTAAATTAAAACAATTTTACTTTAATCCCTAGAGATTATTATAAGGAGCTTTAGTCCCGATATGCAGAGACTAAAGTAACATTTTAAGAGCATGAGAAGTGAAAAATCTATTATTCGTTTGAGAGTTAAAAGAATACTTTTAACATAAAACTGGTGTTAAAGAGATGATCATAATTTTTGTTTAATAATCACTTCTGAAAAATGAAAATTATGCTTTTGTATAATGCTTCTATTTTTAGTTTCAATTCAACTTTATTATCATACTCGTCTACGAAAAAAAAAAAAAGTATTGTACAACATAAAACATTAGTTACAATTTTCCAAGCTATGTACATACAATATTAGTTATAGATAATTGCAACAAGTTCCTGAAACTTTAACTTCAGATTCAAATGGTTTATTTAATAATCACATTTTTGTCAATAGTAATCAGGGTGCGATGCGATAAATATGTATACATTATGAATCCTGATTTTACATTAGTTTGTTACTATAAACACGAAAAGTACGGGTCAAAATGTTCCCTAAAAGGTTCTTCACTAAAAGGTTCAGATATAATGGTATTGTACGTACCGTATACCTAATTACATGTTATTTGATATACATAGATATCTGCCGTGCAATACTTAAACAACAGTAAGTGCAAAAAGTGAGTTTCGAGAAAAACGCAAAAAACCCTTTCAAACCGGTTTTTTTTGGTGTTCTCGATGATTATTTACAAATACTTGAATATCAAAATATAGCACGGAATACATGAAATACGAATACTTGAACAATTTTTTATTTTAACAATAATTGAATAAATTATTGCTATTTTAATTTTTTTTATAGTTTTACTGTACTCTCGAAAAAAACTAAAAACACAATAAATGCAGAATAAAGTGCAGTAAAAAAGCGGATTACTGCAAATAACCCTCGTACACTAATAGCTACTTGAATTAATTGCAGACTAAAGTACAGTATTCATAACAATTTACTGCAATTTACTTAGTATTTATATTGATTGAGTTCTTCGAGATACCAACACGTCGTGGTACAAATAAGTTATGTTTATAAATAATACACATATTTGGCCAAAAATTGTTTTCCAAAGTATCACTTCCCAAACTGTTTCATTTCCCAACTCACGATTTTCTCTGAAACCATATTTTTTTCGGATCTTTCATAAAACAAACCTAACCTAACCTACTGTATTCCATAAGAGCATAAAAAAATACACAGAGATTATTTTTTTGCTTTAAGAGAAAATCGTGAGTTGGGAAATGAAACAGTTTGGCAAATAAATCAGTTTGGAAAAATATTTCGGCGAAAAGGCAAAACAGAAGTCTATTTAAATAGACTTGGATTTTTTTTTTCTAAAATTGGAAATCAGTTGCCATAGCTTTTTAAAGAGATAAAATTTCTTGATTTAATTGTTACCTTTAGGCACAGTATTCATTGGTGCATCAGGGTTTTTTTTTTATTTCAGACATGTTAATTTGTCTTATTCTTGCGACTGGAAATAAACCCTAAAGTCTTTTAAATAGACTCGATTTCCACGGTTATCAATCATTCAACTTCTGTAGAGAAATGTGCGATTTGAAATCATAGAAATCGGATATATTCATGGATTTTAGCTGCACTTTTCCTGGGGTTACAAGTTTGAGTAAAAACTCCAAAACCGAACACTTTTCGCATTTTTTGAAGTAAATTTTGCATGACGTTGTGGTGGAAGGAGTCATCAGACATGAAAGTGTGGCTTGGCTCAAAGTATTTTAGAACCATTTTTCATTGTTTGAAGAGCAAAATTCAACCTAATCTACAGTAAATTTCTGGCATGTTTGCAGTAAACACATTTAAAAATAGCCAAACGACAGTTTAAGTCACAGTAAGTGAGCTTAGTACTGTACTTTAGGTTGTATTTTGCTCTCTTATTTACGACTGTTCGACCACTTAAATTATAGTAAGGAAATACTGTTACTGCATTTTAATTAGTAATTATGCTGAAAAATCATTAAAATACCAAACACAGTACAAATATTTTAGAACATTTATATTGTACTGTATTTTAAACAGTTTTTGGCGTAAGTATTAACTTCTGTTTACATGTTAATTTACGATTGACAGGAGACGTTTACTGTATTTTAATCAGTGAAGTCTAAAAATTCACAGCCGCCAACTCTATTACGGCATTTTAGTTAGTTTTACCTCAATAATTTACTAAATTCTTCTGATTTACTGTACATGGAGGCTTCGATTTTTATATGTTCCCATTGTCATAATCGCACGTGGACTATATACATGTGTGCGTCTTGACACGGTGATCTACGATCAAGAAAAAACAAAAAATCGCAAAAGTAGCACTTACTGTTGTTTAAGTATTGCACGGCAGATATGTACCTAAGTATCGGAAAAGCGACCCAGGTGGCACAATGTCAGATATAATTAAATTATGATGACATTAAAGTCCCTTTTGAGATCGAAATGCTGTTCGAGACATTGTTTGAAAGACAAAAGTTAATAATTTAACTAACTTTTACAACCCTGACCCTTGAAGGGCTGTGGAGGGAAATTTAGGAGGTCATAAATACAGTTTACAATCCTCTGTCAGGGTCTCAGGGGCCGGTCTGACCTTCAGACGAGACACCTGATGGAAAAGCGTGGTTAGGGCAAGACTTAGCGAGGGACATTTTGTCTGTGGACGGTTGACGTATTTTTAGGGTTCCGTACCCAAAGGGTGAAAACGAGACCCTGGTTACTAAGCTCCGCTGACCGTCCGTCCGTCTGTCCGTCTGTCTGTCTGTCTATCCGTGATAGCTAGACAGTTGAAATATTCACAGATGATGTATCTCTGTTGCCGCTATAACAACAAATACTAAAAACACAATAAAATAAATATTTAAATGGGGCTCTCATACAACAAACGTGATCGGTTGCGTTAACTTTGCATCTCCTTTGTATACCAGGTGCAAATTTAGCTTAACCCGGCCGGTAAAGATGGGAAGTGTTTATACGGAACCCTCGGTGTGCAAGTCCGACTCGCACTTGGCCGGTTTTTAGATATTATGTCTAAAAGAATCACGGAGAATCGTTCAGACTTTTACTTACGTATGAAAAAGGGTAGACGTGAAAAGGGCTCGATTTGCCGCGAATCGGTGCTAACCGAAAAATGTTTAATAAAATACACATTCCAATCGAGTGGGCACAAAAAATCAGAACCTAAGTTCCCTCGTCCACTGTCAGATTTTTTTATAAACAATTTTATTGAATCACCAGTAAGTATAGTTAAATATATAGTGCGGGTAGAAAGGACTCCTTATAGAAAAGTTAACGCAAAGATGATTCATAAGTTTCAGAAAGTAATTTCCGATATGTTTGTACCGTCTGTAAGGAAAGTTTTTCTCCAAAAAATTACATATTTCTAATTCATAACATTGTATTTACACAGAGATATTGTTTTAATTTACACTAGCGACCCGCCCCGGCTTCGCTCGGGTGCAATGCTATATTATGCATGTATTATACATATAAACCTTCCTCTTGAATCATACTATATAATTAAAAAAACCGCATCAAAATCCGTTGCGTAGTTTTAAAGATCTAAGCATAGATAACATAATAATAGACAGAAGGAAGCGACTTTGTTTTATACAAATATACATGTCATGTACGAGAATACTACAGAGTAGTAATATAGTATACTTACTACGTATCTAGGTATCTAGGCACTCGCCGGTTAGGATACCGTTCTTGATAAATCCTCCATGCCTCGCGCCCATTGCAATGAGCCATTCCATACACCACCAGCATGTCGGTGTACTCTTCGTTGGTAAATCCAGCCATTTTGCCAACAACAAGGTAACAAACAACAAAACTTAACAAAAACGAAGTAATAACAAACTCAACAAAATTAACAAAAACAGTGGAGCGTCGTAACGGCAAGTACGTAAGTTAGCTAAGATGGGTAAATCTCGACTGACTAACAACGAGACCCCAACGAGTTACCTGCCCTGCATTTTGACTTTTTTGTGATTTCTTTACTAAAACTACCTTCCGGAAATTACATGTCTTACAAATGTCGAGTCGTGGTGGTAAAAGTGCCCTAGTTGCGGAAATTAATTAATAACTTTGGAACTAAAAGTGATAATAACACTTTTAGCATATCGTTAGAAAGGGCATGGACTGAGGATGTTTTAAAAAAATCAGAAGAACTCCAACCCTGTTAGTTTTTTTTTTAAACCCCATAGAAAGTTGCCCTTAAAATTATTTCTTTACCTTACCACGGTACTTCAGGCCCCATAACTTTTCTTCTCCACAATTTTCTGGTGTAGAATAAGTTTTTGCAGGACCCTAAGACTCTAACGATTAAAACAAGACCATTAGCAGACCTGTCCTATGGATAGATTTTGAGCTACAGGTAGTTTTAGTAAAAAAATCAAAAAAAAGTCAAATAAAAAATAAAAATAAATTAAAAAAAAACCTTGAGGCCAAGGACAATATAATGGGCGGGGGTAGGTAGCAGACTATCCCTAGTTTCTACCCTAGGCGTATGTACAGCTCCCTACCAAACACCCTGTATAATTATTATCCTTTGACCAAGCCCAGCTGTAGCCTTGAACCCTTTACAAGTATCTGTAAGACATGAGTTTGCTTACATTCCATTACGCTTTCTTTATCCCCACTTCCTCCGTGCTTGAGACGCGGTAGATTATATTATGCAATCTTCTCGTGTTGCGCCATGCCTTGTTTTTTAATTCGCATGGTTGGAGTTCAATTTGCATCGCTCTTGTATCCCTCCAGATTTTCAGGATGCTTTTGTTTGAGGTAACTTTGACGCTACATTAGTCGTTTTGTAGTCAATACTACGACACTCATTCGAGACCACGCACGATCTAAAGTTCTCTCTTACCCGTTGCAATATTACATGCGGCTTTCTGCTTCTTTTAGTAGCGAGAAACGCCAGTATGACGAGAGTAAATTGTGCGTCTATATAAAATCAGCCTACATCTAATCCTAGGGGTGACAACGTATTTACCTTTTAATTTTATTAAATTCGTGAGATATATTTAATTATTGTATTAAGTGACAAGTTGCCGCGCGACAGTACGGGTAGCAATCCCTGATGAAGAGCTCCATACGAGTTCGAAGCATGTCGGGCTGTTCCTGACAATTTTACTTGAATTAGAGATGTGTCGCTCGCGAGTGAGTGATTCAAATGAGCTATATCATTTGGTTTAGCTCACTAACTCTTTCGCTCACTGAAGATTCAAGTAGCTCAGTATATCATCTATCATCTCAGTATTACTCACTCTCTCTCGCTCATGAAAGGAATGTTGCCATGCTGCCGTGAATGTAATTGATCGACATTTATAGTTCTCTACTCACTCGTGAACGATATAGTATAAAGATTTACTGAGCTAAATGAGTGATACATATCTCGGTGAGCTAAAGACACATATCACTCTTTCACTTTAGTGACACATTGTGCGCATCTCTAACTTGAATGTAAACCGCTTAATACAACATTTGGCTGAAGTTTACAGATTTGTATCATGTAGCTTGTTTGTTTGTGACGTTGTGGAAAAATAAAGTGCCGATGGTGTTAGTTCCATAACAGGGATAAACATATTTGCATGCAATCTGAAAAACCCGTCTCCACCTTCTTATTCATACATCAACCACCCACACCCACATATGATCAGCGGGATAAAGTTTAAATTGCACATCCAATAAATATCTACCTACCTGTGAAAGAATAATACTCAATCACATTACGAAGTAAGTGACATGGAACATTCTTCTCTTTGCGTTCACCTTCGTCAGATTTTTCATCCAATTTCACGATATCGCTTAGGCAAATGAGAAGCTTTTATAAAGCCAGACGTCTTTAGTACAGTCAATGTCAAATGTTTTGTCCAATAACCGTCGAGGGAGATGAATTCTAGAGTGGAGACCGCGAATCGGTAAACTTTGTGTACAGCTATATTCGGTATTCCATTGCAGCGTGTGTTTTATCTAGAAACACTATATCGATGTCCAGATTATGAATATTTTTAGCTAGGCAATCAGCATAATGAGCCTTCCATATTTGCTATTAAGTAGATGAGGGTTCTGCGTAGAATAGCGGACAGTGACTAAAAGAAAAACAATCAAAACACAGAATCAATGGAGTGTCCAGCTCTAGACACAGACTGATGGTGATGATGATTCAGAATGCCCAACATCGCAAAATAACTTTGTTCCTGTCGGCAAAAAGACATGTGACAACATGATTGCCTATTTCGATAGTAGGAATTTTAGAATTAAACCCACCAACACTGTACCTCTAGTGGCTTTAAAGGACATGGACAATATTCTAAAACCACAGTTATGTCATTTGAATTAACAAGACTACTAAGTAAAAATGTGTTTTAGTTTAGTGATTTATCCTGAATCCTGGGCCTCTTTAAAGATAGAACACGGATTTCAAAGTGATCGCTGCATTTTTTCTCCCTGATTAGTCCACGCGGAGGAAACCCTAGTCTAAGTAACCCTATTTGTAAAACTGAGGCGCTAAATCTCTTTTTCTCCAAATCTTTTCTCACACGTTTCTGCATCGGATGCGTTCGACAGCCACTATTTCAGCCGCGAATAATACCCATCGGCCTGTTAGCTTTATAAGTTAAGATCCAACCGCTATTTTGTCAACTCACTCCTGTGCCGCAGAGACATCCCCGTTAGCAGGTTTATACTCCCACACTAAGTCCGCTTAACTATTAGTTCAATCTAACTGAGCCTGTTACAGTTATTCCGTGAAATTGGTTTAAATCCATCAAACTAGATTTCAGTTTTTTTTTTATGTAATTTTGTAGTTCACAGTGCCTTGTTTTATACTGTAATGCTGTGTGATTAATTTGAATAAATAAACAAATAAGGAACCAATGGGTTCACTTATTAAAATTTAGACATGATAACCCTAATCTAATCGTCGGATCGTTTTTCAGATCTTCAAAGAACATATATCTAATATTTATTTCCAAACTTTTCCTTACTAATCGAGGAAACAGTCGAGAACGAAACCTCGATTTTTAATGAAGAATGAGCAGTGAACATCTCCAAATAGCACAAATGTATAAAGTAGGAATATAGAGATCATGGCTAGATGTTATTGTAAAACTTCGAATTTTGGCCAAAATCGATGAGCAGTTAAGTGGCCTTATTCCTTAAAAAAAAAAATGTTTCCTTTTTGAAGTTACTTATACGTTTCCCTGAGTTCTAGAAAGTTATTTCATTCTTTCATTGCGTGCAGTCGAAAATAAGTCGAAAAATACAGTTTTCTGCGTGAATTTTGTCATTTCGAGTAGGTAGTTTTTGAAACAAAAATTATCAATGAAAAATTGGAACTGTAGGTTTCAAATTTATACCAGTAAATCTCAATAGCCCTGTTCTAAGTAGTAACATTAATAATGTGTTAAGAAACACGTTCGATAATAGAGAAAAAATATTTTTGAACGGATAAGAAGCCATAAGTGTTGAAATTAGCGGCGGGATCTCAACCTATTAGCTAAGACCAGAAATCACTTCACGCCGCCAGGCTGAATCAAGTAGACTCATTAATCTGTCCCGTCATTTGTTTAGCTGGACGAGCCGACGGCGAACCTTTAGAGATTTATTGGGCCGATGTAAAAACATGTAGGTATTATACAGTGGCGTGCACAGAGTTTTACGACAGGGTAGACACAAAATTTTGAGAAACTAATAACTTACAGAAATACTGCGGGACAGTTTTTATTCTTCGTCTTCTCAAATAGGGGAGCGTGGGGGAATTGGAGCCTACTAAGGCAAAAGTTCAATATAAGGCAAATGTATGGGTATTTTTGGATCTTTTTAATAGAAACTAAATCCTTAGCTATTTGACTATCATTTAATTACAGCATCACCGTTACATTATCAGGCATTTGGCGACAGATAAACTTTTTTCAAAAAAACAGAATCGCTCCCATTACCCGACGTTGCGGGAAATGAGAGCCTATAGATACCCATATGTGTAATGGGAGCTACTTAATTATTGAGTCAGCCTCAAAACATTAACTGTCAGCCTAAAATCTCATATTCATATAAATATTATCATAAACGTATGCGTAAATTAATTAACTTTAAGGATCCAAACAATAATAGCCTAATAATGTAATAAGCTCTGATTACCCGAATACCACCATCTTGAAATTTCATAAAATAATATTCCGAATCTAGCTTGTAATGAAATGATATGAATAGATACTCAAAATTGATAACATTAGCTATTAAATAAAAAACAGGTTTCATTATAACAAACATATTACTTCAACTTAAGCTGGCCGTTGAAATATCGTATTTTTTATAAGCGCGGAGCAAAAAACCGATAAGCGTCCGTGGTAACGTAATGCGTGGCACTGGCGAGCCGAGCGAGCCAGGGGAACACGGCCGCACTGTGATGAAAACGCCCGAGCGGTAAATGAGTGCATATGAGCTATAGTTTTGTCTCTAGTCGCACCGCTCCTATTACCCGCCGGTCCCCATTACCCCAGGTTCCCCTATCAAGCAAATCGACCATCTCCAAATATTTTTTTCTATTAACTGATGACCGCAAACAATAAACACCACCACAATTATCACAATTAAAAGAATACACTAAAAGTTTTTATTCGCTTATTTACTACTAGTCACCACTATCACACGTAATAATCAAAACAAACAATTAACAATAATGGCGTCCAAGTATGCAAAACCTATAGGTAGCAAAATACGACAAACTTAAATAGTACCGTTTTTGCGCTAATTAAAGTTACAAAAAAGCGTCTTTTTAAATTCGTTACATAGTCAACATCGGAAGTTCGAATCTACAAATAATAGCTAAGGAGAGAGCGAGACAGGCTACCTGTTCGGAATTTTTCGCTTAACATCGGGCGTCGCGGTATTCGCGCCTCGCTCGCACCGAATGTTGTTCGCCGTGTCTAGTCGCGGGTCGGAACATCCTACTTCCGTAAGGAAGTAAAAGACATGAGACAATGTCTTACTTCTGTATTTGTGTGCGTGAGTTTTGTTATTGTGTGCAATATTTTTATAAGAACGCACACACACGCGGTCCGTGTTACCACGAGGCACACAAATATAAATTTAGACAGAAAATCGCCTGTCTTTACCGCTTACGGCGCGAAGCGGCGCTAGTGCCGCGGAATCGTTCAAGTCAACCTCCACGGAATCGACCAATACGTACGAAATTTTGGCGCACCGACTCGATAGATGGCGCGGATCGCAAATTGATTATTTTTGTACATTTGTTTTATATAATTTTATAAAAAGGTAATGTTTGTAACAATAAATAATATATATCGTTTCTGTAATCAACTAGGGTAGGCAGTGTCTTTTTGTCTTTATAAGGTGCACGCCACTGGTATTATATATGTCCACTCTTATGTAAGCATTTTGTAATTTCTAACAATATTACTTATTAACTTTATTTAATTAATTATTGATTTTATTACTTCCATTTTGATAAACAGTCATAACTTATTTATCATCAAAATATATAAAAGTATTGTAAGTCCGGAAGCGGATGTTTCAAAATGTAAAGCGTGCTGTCTCTCAATTTGGTCGAGCGTTCGGATTGGTTGACAGCGGGGAACGGCAATATGGCGGGAGGACAAGAATTGAGAGGCATCACGTCCGTAACTAAAACTCAAAAATAAGTCTTCCTGAGAAATAATTATAACGTTGTACAGATAAGCAAGTACAAGAAATAAACGGTGTTACTCGGATGCTGAAGTTTACTTTCTGGACTGTCCCTTTTAGTTCAGAAATTGGGATCAGCCGAGTTTATAGTAATAACCTCGGTGAAAAACTTTACGCCCTATTAAACTATTAAGGTACGTTGTTTTTTTTTCTTATGTGATTTTGTGCAAATAATATTCAATATTGGCAGATATTTATGCACATAAACAATACTGTCATAATGCGTTCATAGAGAGATCATATTAAAAACTTTCTAATAAAGTTTTGAGATTGTATAACAAAATAATAATGAGAAACAAAAGAAAAGTGTGAAAATTCCTTAGTTCTTACCTACGTTCATTAGTTAGTTGAGTCAAATCTACTAGTTAGTTGAGTTAAATTGAACTGAAATTAGTACGTTTGTAATTAAGTGTACTGTGAAAATTGACAATTGCTGTAGTTAATTTGCATTGGATAGTTTACCAATACGGTGTTTATACGTCTACTACATTAGGCTATTACATGCAATTTAAATAATATGAATACAGGTAGTAGAAATAAAAGAAAGTTTATTGTTGTTGTTGTGTGTATAAGTAATATATAAATACAATAAAATGAGATAGATTTTATTTTACTTTATGTAGGGTAAAATACCTAATGATTGGCACTTACAGTACCAGACATTTGTTTGTTTTGTTTGTCTGTGTTTTTTTTTTAATGTTAAAACTTCATGGCTACAATAAGTTTGTTCATCGTTTGCCATATACTAAAGTTTGTTTTCAATTAAAAAAAGTCATAACCTAAAGATTATTGAAATAAATGAATGTAAATTAAACAACTATTAGTAATTTTAAATGATTTTATTTGACAAACAATTTCTATAAATAAATTATAATATACCTTTTACCTGGAAATTTATGTAATTTCATATTTATACATATTTGGAGCGGTCAGTATTAGAACACTCACTTTTTGTGGTCGTTGTCTATTACAGTAAAAATAATGGAGAGAGAAGGATCACCTCGGAGGCGTAGAAGAGGTGATGATGAGGACTTTGGTACTCCTCTACGCGAACGAAGTAGACACTCGTGGCATCGCCGCAGCCGCAGTCACCACAGAGAAGACAGTTTGGAGAGGCGATCTAATCGACGCTCTCGACGTCGGCGGAGGTCGAGCAGCTCGCGGCGCGGGCAGAGATCGGGCAGCTCGCGGCGCCGGCTGAGATCGAACAGTTCGCGACGTCGGCAGAGGTCGCGCTACTCGGGACGTCGACGGAGGTCTGGCAGCTCGCAACGTCGGCAGAGGTCGCGCAGCTCGCGACGTCGGCAGAGATCGGGCAGCCCCCAACATCGACAGAGGTCGCGCAGCTCGCGACGTCGGCTGAGGTCACCCAGCATGCGCCGCCAACAGGGGTCATCCAGCGTACCCCGAAGTCAGTACGCGCAGGAGCAGGTTAGACAAGTATTAAATGAACCAGAGCTATGTAGCCCTTCTGTAATTAACCAATCGATACCAGTACCTAATCAGTCAAATGAACTACAACCTACATCTAATGCTAACAATGACTTTATTAACCTTGCTGTACAGTTTAAAGAGCTCATCCAGGCAATGAAAACTGGAGGCGGTAATGAACGATTCCCAACTATTAACGTTATACCCGAATATGATCCAACCAAACGAAACCAGACGATTAGTATGTGGTTGTTAAAAGTCAATGAATGCGCCCAAATTTATGGTTGGACAGAGCGTCAAACAATCCATTACGCGTTGCCTAAATTAGTTGGTCTCGCACAGCAGTGGTATCAGGGATTACCTAGCCTCTTGTTTTCATGGTCTGAATGGCAAGACAAGTTAAAATTGGCTTTCCCAAGTGACGAAAATTATGGACGACTGTTGACAGAAATGCTGGCATGTAAAGCACGCTTTGGTGAATCATTAGAAGAATATTTTTATAAAAAAATGATTCTTTTAAACCGTTGTAATATACTAGGTAAAAATGCAATAGATTGTTTATTGTTCGGCATTGAAGATAGGTCTGTGAGAACCAGTGCCGAAGCAGCTCAGTTTACGGAACCTGATAAGCTATTAGTTTATTTAAGAAATGTTAAAATCACTAAACCAACTGAACGAGCTAGCTCAAATATGCATACCAGTGTTTCTGACAGCACACGTACCAGGTCTTTTAAAGCGATACGTAATAGTAATGAAATCAAAAGTACTGCCAAATGTTATAATTGTGGGGAAGCGGGTCACCCTTACTACAAATGTACTCAGCCAGTCAAGAGATGCGATTCATGTCATAAAGTTGGACACCTTGCTGACGGGTGTCCTGTAAAGAAGAATAATCCCGACAATAAGGTTGTCCTACGCATATCTTTTGAACAAGATAATGACATAAAATATTTCAAATCGGCAAAAGTTAACGATAGACATTTAGAGTGTTTTGTTGATTTTGGAAGCCAGTGCACCATGCTGAGGGAGTCTGTTGCTCGAACTTTTTCCGATGATTGGATTTTATCCGATTTACCAATACTTAGAGGATTTGGAGATTCAGTAGTTGAGTGCATTGGTAAATTGAATTTAACTATTGAAATTGATTCTGCAAAAGCCTCTTTGGATGTATTGATTGTGCCCGATCATCTGTTGAAGGTACCGTTACTTTTGGGGCAGACGTTTACCGAACAAGAACATGTGGTGGTATACAAGACTAATGACACGTTGAAAATATCATCAAAAATTAAGCAGCCAAAAGACAGTGTATCATTGCATGTTCATGAATCGGTTCTTATTAAGGGTTACACAATAGTAAATGTACGTTCAAGGCCGTCGTATAGTGGGGATTTATTTCTGGAGCCAAGTTTATGCTTGCAACCGAAAAGAGAGTATGAGGTTTTACAAAGTGTTATTAATATAGTTGAAGGTCAAGGTCGTGTAGTAATCAAAGGGTTAGACCCAGAGGGTTTCTTGATGGATAAAGATACTTTACTAGTTCGCGCTGTACCATTGAGGGAGTTACCGAAATCTGTAGAGTCGTTAGATGTTAATAGGATTGAAAAAGGTATAGAAACTCGGGCCAGTAAAACCGTGATTGATGAATCAATGATAAACATAAATCAAAACATTAATCACGAGCACAAAACTAAATTGATCGATCTTTTAAATGAATACAGGGACTGTTTTGCGTTCACAGTGAAAGAATTAGGGTGTGTAACTACTTCTGAAATGGAAATTAAGTTAAATGACCCTACACCAGTAGTTTATAGACCATATCGTTTACCCCATACGGAAAGGGAGATAGTTAGGGATATAGTTCAGGAACTCGAAGAATCCGGTATAGTACAGCAGTCTTCGTCGGAATATGCCTCACCAATTTTGCTCGTTAAAAAGAAAACTGGCGATTACAGACTTTGTATAGATTTCAGAGCATTAAACAAACGCACAGTTAAAGAACATTACCCTTTACCGAGGATTGATGATCAATTAGATAGTCTCTCTGGTCATAAATTTTATACCACTTTAGACTTAGCGTCAGGATATTACCAAATACCTATGTCCGACTCTTCAAAACACTTGACAGCATTCGTAACGCCCGACGGACATTATGAGTTCACACGTATGCCATTTGGGCTAGTTAATGCACCATCTAATTTCCAAAAGACAATAAACAACATTCTAGGAAATGCTAGATTCAAAGATGCACTTGCTTACATGGATGATGTAAATATTCCTTCGAAGACTGTTGAAGAAGGGTTTGTTAAGCTGCGCCAAGTGTTGGATCTGTTTAAATCTTCAGGATTGACATTGAACCTCAAAAAATGTCATTTTATGATGGAATCCATTGATTATCTAGGATTTGAAATTAGTCAATCAGGTATTAAGCCTGGTAGAAATAAAATAGAAGCAGTAGAAAAGTTTCCCAAACCTACCGATCAACATAAGGTCAGACAATTTATAGGGCTTGCTAGTTTTTTCCGCCGTTTCGTTAAAGGCTTTTCAATAATTGCAAGGCCATTAACACAACTTTTGAAGAAGGATGCTCGCTGGTCATGGGGTGAGGCCGAAGAAAACGCATTTGACACTTTAAAAAAGGAATTAATTAAACGGCCGATACTATCATTCTATAATCCCTCATATGAGACCCAAGTGCATACTGATGCGTCTAAACATGGGATAGCGGGCATGCTTCTTCAAAGGAAAGATAGAAACTCACCATTTACTGCTGTCGCATATTATAGCAGACAGACATCACCTGAAGAAGCTAAATTTACTTCTTACGATTTAGAGACTTTAGCGGCGGTGGCCTCTGTACAACGCTTTAGGGTCTATCTTTTGGGAATTTCTTTTACCATAGTTACCGATTGTAATTCGCTTCGAGCAACTTTTGACAAAAAAGATATGCTGCCAAGAGTAGCACGTTGGTGGAGCATGTTGCAGGAATACGATTTTAACATCATTTACAAACCTGGTTTAACCATGTCCCATGTCGACGCGCTAAGCCGAAATCCTCCGGGATTGGAGACTACATCTAGTTTTGAGATCCGAAATATTGATTGTAACTGGATAGCTACAGTGCAAAACAGCGATCCCGAACTTCAAAGAATTATAAATATATTCAATGATCCAGAGACCAATAATATAGTCGAAATTAAAAATAACTATTCGATCAAAAGGGGTTTGCTATTTAGAAAAACAGAAGATGGAGATCGCTGGGTTGTACCTAAGGGTGTAAGATGGCAGGTGTTGAAGGCTAATCACGACGACATAGGTCACTTTGGTTTTGACAAAACTTACGAGAAAATCAAAAGTAGTTATTGGTTTGCTAAAATGAGGCGATTTATAAAAAAATATGTCGATTCTTGTCTAGAATGCGCCCACGCTAAGGTACCCTCTGGAAAGAAGGCTGGTGAACTACATCCGATTCAAAAGGTAGACCGGCCCTTTCACACCATTCATCTAGACCATCTAGGACCTTTCGTGCGTAGCAAAAGGAATAACTCATACTTGCTTTTGATAATCGATGCATTTACCAAATATATTATGTTGATACCAGTAAAGAGCACAAAGTCTATTCATTCCATTAAGGCCATCAAACAATATTTCCATACTTTTGATGTTCCTAAACGGCTAATATCAGACCGTGGATCGTCATTTACCGCTAAAAGTTTCGAGAAATATTTGCACTCTCTAGGTGTTAAACATATTCTAAATGCATCTGCTACACCTCGCGCTAATGGACAGATTGAGCGCTACAATAGGACTGTTTTATCGTCACTCACTGCCGCAACTCTTGGTAAATCAGAAAGGGTATGGGATGAGTGCGTTCATGAAATTCAGTGGGGTTTAAACAACACGTTGAATAAGGGAACAGGCAAGACTCCCTCACAAGCACTTTTTGGTTTTCAACTAACCGGAATATCCAACTCTGTTTTACAATCATATATTGACAATGGGGAAGCTGCAGAGTTAGAGTCCAGTGAAAATTTAGATAAGATTCGTAATGAGATGTCTGAGCACATGAGACTGAACCAGGAAAAGCAAAAGGCAGCTTTTGATAAGAATAGAAAGAGGCTGTCTTTTCAAGTTGGTGAATTAGTCAGAATAGAGAGGGACATTCCGGCTAGTGGACAAAGTAGGAAGTTGGTTCCTAAGCTTCGTGGCCCATATCGTATTGTTAAAGTACTTGACAATGATAGGTACGTAGTTGAGGACACGCCTTTATCTAGAAAAGGAAATAGAGCATTTAGTGGCATTTTCTCAGTTGACAAAATTCACCGCTGGATGGTATTTAGTAGGAGCGAGGATATTGACTCTAGTAGCGAAAGTGACTAACGTGTAAATCATTTATTGGGCCGTATTTTTAATAAAATATTGTTTTTCAAAGGTTAAAGTGCAAGTAATTATTGAATGTATAATACTAGAGACATGTAGGGATTCTAGTAGAACATTTGAAGTACGGAGGTGGTAGTGGAGACATGAAGGGGTTCCAGTGCTGCAATGTATTATATATTTAGTTGGGTAGTATTGGAGACATGAAGGGGCTTCAGTGCTACAATCCATTCTGTATATTATATTTAGTCAATACTGGAGACATGAAGGGGCTCCCGTATAGCAACGAAGTGAATGGGTTCTAGTGGAGACATGCAGGGGCTCCATTACAGCACTTCTTATGTAGGTACAGAATAATATTGATGATGATGACATTCACAGGCACTTACTTAAGAGAAATATTTTTAGTATTACTAATAGTATTATAGTAGTAATTGTTAACGGAAGATACTAGGACTAAAGGATATTATATACTTTGTATTGATTTAATTCCTATGTACATTTAAAAGAAATATTTTAATTTTACAGTAAGTTAATAGTATGTAGTACATTATACCGAATTTATCGAGACGATAAAGAAGTCAGGAAAGGCCGACTGTAAGCATTTTGTAATTTCTAACAATATTACTTATTAACTTTATTTAATTAATTATTGATTTTATTACTTCCATTTTGATAAACAGTCATAACTTATTTATCATCAAAATATATAAAAGTATTGTAAGTCCGGAAGCGGATGTTTCAAAATGTAAAGCGTGCTGTCTCTCAATTTGGTCGAGCGTTCGGATTGGTTGACAGCGGGGAACGGCAATATGGCGGGAGGACAAGAATTGAGAGGCATCACGTCCGTAACTAAAACTCAAAAATAAGTCTTCCTGAGAAATAATTATAACGTTGTACAGATAAGCAAGTACAAGAAATAAACGGTGTTACTCGGATGCTGAAGTTTACTTTCTGGACTGTCCCTTTTACTTATTGAAACTCCTAGACTTCATCTGAATTATGTAGCTAACGTAACCTATTTCCAAAATCAGTGAAATCTCTATAAACATAGAATATCGAACAACCCTCATAAATGGACCTACTCCCACATAAAATAAAGCTCTTTTTAGGGGCATTAGAAGATGATATACATACTTATATCGAGATAGACATACTTTTGATAGATTTCCGCAATTATTTATTTTTGTTTCAATGAGTTTAAAGGATAAATAGCACTTCATGATATTGACTCCAACAAAATGAGCACTCAAGCGTTATATTTCACAAACGCATCTCTGAATAGTTCATCAATCATAGTTTTTAGAAACTTGACTTAGTTTTGAAAAACCTTTTCACCCCACACGGTTAGCGAAATTACATTGGTAAGTGCTAACATAATTTTACTTACTTTGTAACAGTTTTATTCTGCAAACTTATATATTTTTTTACAATTTGATGTATCCTGCTAAATAAAATTTGCATAATACGTCCCCACATAGGTCTCATAAAAAAAAACTGCCTACCCTAACTAAAAACCCAATGCCCGCCATTGCCCACACCATTGGATAGACCGAGAAAAAATTGCACTTATTTTTTTTAGTGTAAGTACCTCCCCTACATGTAATATGGGAATTGGTACATGCTATGTGAGGAGGTATACAGAAAAACTTTTTCTAATATTTAATTTTACCACTTATGTCAGCGTGACTAATTTTATCATGTTTATCCATGCCAAAGTGCAGCTTTAGTACGAACAGTCTCTGAGCTAAGGTACGGACAGGCGGGCGGACATCCATGTTGACTACGGAACCCTAAAAACATTTCTGAATTACACAACACACTTAACAACGCCATACAACTTGTCTCTATCCATCAGAAACCCAATATTTTTCAAAAGTGAGTAAAAAAATAACAATCACCACGCCTCTTTCTGATATTTGTTAATTTATACAAACAAAAAAAAAAAAACAACGTTATGCCCTGTTCTAAAATATGGCCTTTACTTCGCTTGCAAAAAGGTAGGTTTTAAAAATACAGACATAAGTGACATACGAGATTCGGACAGAATGTAGTCGAAATCCGGACGTGGCACATTCAACAAAGTCCTAAACCCACAAACCATAGAGCATGCCGCGCCTCCTGTCAGATTCACAGATATCATAAAGAACAGATATGAAAAAACGAGCGAGATATCGTTTGCTGTTATTGTCAGCTGCTATGGTTGTAAAGCTTAGCTCTCGGCTCTCCCTTGTTTCATATTTTACCTTTTGTGCCTAAGTATTTTGATCAGTTTGATAAGGACAACGAATTTCAGAAAAAACGTGAACGTTCAGCAAAAACGGATTTTAAGCGAGTTTTTTTGGTGAAATTGAGTTATAATTACGGATTGCAAAGCGGTAAATTTTTGTATAGAAATAACGGGATTACTGTATACCGGTAATTTTCATTTCGTAGTTATAATAATATTATATTGCGGAAAATTAATCAAGCAATTTTAAAATTCTGTCACTTATCGCATTTCACCTTTCAATATAAAATACTTGTAACGAGCAAATTGAAAAACACAACCTGAATAAATGTCGAAACTTGTAAAAAAATTATCATTGAAAATTAACTTTTCTCGTAATTTTATAAACTTTTTAGTTTTATGCTTTAATTATAAATATCTCATCTCATTGTCATCTTATCTTATTTCATTTTTTTCTCATAGACATAAAACTTTGAAATAAGTACTTACTCCGTTTTACTGCACAGAAAATTATTAATTCTTAACAGCATCTATTCTTTTTGATGTCTGCGGCCGGTTCACTCAAAATAATGCTCCACAATTTATCAACCAGCCGCACAAATCGTCACAGAGCTTCGTCAACAAAATATGATAAATGATGAGACAAGAAAAAATAATTAAGCGTGTCGTAGAAACATTTCCTTTGCCAAGAGGGCCAGTGATTTTCAGCTTATCTTTACCATTTAAAAGTGTGGAGCGACATTTGTATCAGTCGTGTCTGTAAAGTGAATTCACTGCACTTTGAAGATGATGGGCGATTTATCTCAGGGCTTGTGGCCAAACGAGCGACAGACTTTGGTAGTAAATTCTGCAATGTTTCATATAAAATGTCACTTTTTAAAATTTTATGAAAAATCTGTGTTTGGTGAGAAATATGTAGCAGGGCCAGTCAATGAATCAATTCAAGTGAGTTGAAGTGGATACGTCGCGTGTGCGGCCGTTTGAAATATGGCGTTTTAATTTTACTTTTACACTTGTACACGTTTGTACTAGGTACTCAAAGTTCCAGGTCTTTGGCATTACGGCTTTAATGTGAGTTAGTGTAAATGTTACAGAAATGGTTTGAGGTAACAGGAATGGTTTAGTTTAGGTATTTGACAATCATGTTCCGGTCACTAAATAATTTAATAGAAAACATTTTATGAATTCTACTGAATAAACTTACTTTGATATTATATCAAAAAACTGGCCTCACGACTTTTTACCAGAAAAAAGTGCGTTATACGAGCAGCATTTTTTGCATCTTATGTTTTTCATAGGAGTTCAATTACCAAAAGAGCTGCTTTAGAGCTAACTAGCCTTAAATCCAATTATCTGGCACCCGTGCCAACCCGCTTAAGAGGCCTTATTCCTTTTAAAATGCTGATTGTTTAGACATTTTTCTCTATGATCAAACATGTTTCTTAACATATTATTGATGTTACTACCTAGAACAGGGCTATTGTGATTTATTGGTATATATTTGAAACCTACAGTTTGAAATTTTCATTGATAATTTTTGATTCTAAAACTACTCGAAATTAACAACATTCACGCGGAAAATTAGTTTTTTCAACTTATTTTCGACTGCACGCAATGAAAGCATGAAATAGCTATGTTACTACCTAGAACTCGGGGAAAAGTATTATTCACTTCAAAAAGTTGGTTAAAATTGAAACATGAAAACAATAAATTTTTAAAGGAATAAGGCCTCTTAACCTGGCTTAGCCCCATTCTATTCGTTGATCTAAAAGTTTAACTCGCTGGCTCTTGAGGCTAAGATACCTATGCACAGACCTAAACTAGTGGGATTCAAATGTCACACAAACATCTTTGACGGTCGGATAGAGTTCCATTTCCAGCACATATTTGTAGATATCGTTCACTGGGGAGACTGTAAAATACTTTGGAAAACATATTTTAAGCCATACCTATCTTTATTTTTTCTTACTCATCATACGATGGATAAATGACACGATCGTAGCCACTCGCATCTATAGGATCTATATAGGAAAGTTTGAGAACCTTTGCCCATCGTCAGTCAGTCGCGTCGACTCGCACCACCATCATTAAGTAGCATTTTGCATAAACAACCAAAAAAATCTCATTTTATGTGGTTTTTGCTTTTACCAAAAGGGCAAACTTTCTGTTATATTTAATTCTTAAATTACAGACTAAGGATATGAATTTCACTGATGGTCAAAAATTCTAGCGAGAATAATCTGCAAATTGATGTTACTTATATACAGGGTGATTCCGGGGTCATGGAGCAGGAGTGAACGGGATACTGGGGAGGGTCACACTGAGCAACTTTCACTATGGGGACAACCACGAAAACTCGAAAAAAAAACTCCTAATTAAGAGTTAATTGATACTTAATTGATTGTTAAGTATCAATTGATAGTTAATTGATAGGTAGTTTTTTTTTGCTATATACTGAATATATTCCAATAGTCTTTGCGACGGATCTATTTTTTTATAAGAAATACAGACCGTAATACCTATTACGGTTTGTTGTGACGGCTAAGTCGGCATTCATAAGTTCCTGACAGATAAATTAGACTAGGTATGGATATAAATTTCATTGCTAGGCAAAGACATATTTATTCTAACGAATATCATCTGCAAATTGATGTTCGTAACATAAAAGATGAATGAATGAATGAATGAATGAATGAATGAATGAATGAATGAATGAATGAATTACTTTTCCCAAGTTCATTCTTGCTGGAAACCCTAATATAATTCTCGCAAAAGTTTCACGAAATCAAATGCGAGGAAATTGTGGAAATGAAATATCCGCCTCTTGATTTCGTACGTACGTTCCAGGTAGGTACTCAAACTTCGTGGAAAACATCTAGTATTTTATTTAAGTATGTCGAAGGATTACAGTAAGTGTTATAAGTTATTCGCAAAAAAATCAGTTACTACAATACAATATGTACCTACTGACAGCATCATATAGTTAGTAGAAGTGAAATAGGCGAAATATAATTTGTAACCTTATTGCTATGCGAATAAAAATCTGTTCCGATACATTTGGTCACTGACTGCTACAGTACTAGTTAACTAGAGATGGGCTATTTCCGAGAATTTCCGGAAATTTTCCTCATATTACCATACAGAATGTGGAAAGTAACCAGAAAATCTCGGAAATGGCAGATATCTCGAGAATTTCCAGAATCTTTCCCCATTTCACATACAAAATGTGGAATTATTCCGGAAAATCTCGGAAACGACACAGTAATAGTACTAATTATAATGATGCTGACTTTCCCTAAGTAATCTATCCTGAAATGGCAGCCCAATACAATCATTAGCTCTACCTGACTGTCCTGTATATATACTTATTTGGGCGAGTCAAGTTTTTGAACGACAGAAATCTGGTCACAACTTTTAAACTATATTTTGAAATGTCACCTTTAAAATAATGTTTTTTATCGTGTATGTTAAAACGTTCATGTTCCATACGTGTACGTATTAAAAGCCGGATTTCTTGGTAATTCCAGATACATTTTGAGTAACGTCGGAGCTAGCGTCGGTCTTAAAGTTGTTTCGCTGGCTTACCTACGCGTAATAATAATATAAATATATGAGTATCAATTTATCTCGGCTAGTGTGAAATGGGAGACAAAAACACCCCCTTAAAATAAATATACATTGATAACAGCGCCACCTATGATTTACACACCGCGTTAGGGCGCCCATTCGAAAACACCCACACCAAGCGCCAGAAGCTGTGTGGTTTAGGTCGACAAAACGAAGTTCTCCTCGATTTGAAGCGTTGCTACGAAGATATCAGAGATGGCGTAGCAGTCGTTTCCTTGTACTAGAATTACTAGATACACTTGAAATTATTAAAAGTTTTCTTCGTTTTATTTAGGCCTAGTGTCTTTATTTTATTTATCGTATGGCATAGTATTAGTATTACCAAGTTCTTTTAGTTATGTTATACCATAAAAACCACTGATTATGTAAGTAGTAAATGTCGAGCATACCATTTGATAGCCGGGAAGTCCGTACCTAATAATAAAGAAGATGACGAAATTAGATTGGACCTTACGGACGCAAATAACTAAATTAATCATCATTGCACTTATAATTACGTTGGACCCGATTGTTTTGCATGCACTGTATAGGTAGTAATGTAAAATATTTCAAACTAAGTTTTGTGGAGAAACAAAGATACTTAACAAAAATATTGAGTAGGTGTACTGATACATATATAGATTGGATAAACTAGTTAATACAAGAGTTAAATGGTACAGGTGACCTTACAAACACGACCGACCATCAGTCAAGATTGTTGGAAACAGTTAGGCCTCTCCAAAACTGGCAACCCCATGAGCGAACGAGCGTCATTTTGCCCCAATAACAGCGTAAGGCGGAGTCGAGCAGTTTCCGTGGCGTACCTACCTAGTGAGTTTTTTATCACGTATAGAAAATGTGATTATTCCACGTTATTTTCTTGTACCTAGGGCTTTCATCCGTCCGGGATTCCCCGAAGTTGTCCTAGTTTGGAAGCCGTCCGGGGGGGTTTTCAATAAGTGTCCGGGGAAAACCCGGCACCTTTTATGTGAATTAAAAGTTAAGCGATTGTTTTTTTTTTATTATATTATTTTCGGACACGTCCGGGTAAAAAATGCGATTTACGCCAAATGTCCGGGTTTTTAAGTCATTGTCCGGGTTCGGTGAATTCGGAGATGGCAGCCCTAACTGTACCTCTCAAATGCTTTGTGATCATAGTGCAGTTGAGCCCGCAGGAAGCTTGAACGGTAGTTTTTGTCGCTCCGTTATGGCTATTGTTTCCTTGTTTGTACAGCGGGCGGGGCAGAAAGAGATTCATTGTCATGAAAATTGGGTTGGAGACCCCGATACCATTCTTGGTTTAGTGCTTATTTATTATAGATCAGTTACTATAAAAAGCCTTAAACATTTTTAAATTGTCAATTTAAATTATTATACTCGTAATTAACCTATACCGCACTAGTCGCAAGAAGTCACAGTATCGATATTAAAAAGTTAATGTGTACGTGTGTGTGTTTACTTCTTCACGCCGAATCTGCTGGACGGATTTGCATGAAATTTGGAACAGAGATAGTTTATCATTTTAAGCACTGTTTTTATATCTTTTTTTATACTCGCAGACTTTAATCTGTCAATTATAATTTCACAGACAAAATTACAATAACGCACTTTTTAATCCTGTAACAAAATTCTATACCCTATGGTACCCGCTACAGAACTTTAATGGGTCAATTTCAACAAGACGCATTTTTTGTATCATTTCGGTGTGATTCTTTATTTTTGATTATTTTTGAGTTTTTTAAATGTGAAGAACCTACTTTAGACTATATTATTAAACATATGTAAAAGGGACCCTGAAATCTGAAATAGTTTTCGAGATATTCGAGATCGAATATGAAACACACAACGGAATGATAAATGTACACCAGGATGATAAAATAAGTGCACCGCAATGAAATTTCATACACCGGAATGAAAGAAAAGTGGCATATTATGTAAGTAATTTTACTTTTTATATTCGTAATATATATTATATTGGCATTACATAATAATATAAACAAATATCTTAGTCTAGTATTAAAAACAAAATAAAAAAATATTATTATTTCAACAATATCTATGAAAAGTGAAGCTACTTTTGTTGTCATGCCGGTGTTTTCCTCATTATGGTGGGGTTTAAAAAAGTAAGCCCTATATTCTAAAACTAATTCAACTCCTGAAATCGCGAGTATACTTTACCTGATATATATAAATTTCAAACCACGCAGTTAAAAAATAAAGAAGCTATAACAAACTCCGGAATGAAATTTTTTTTGTCCCCTGTCCACCGCGATGAAATATTCACGTTTATACAAGCCAACGTATTGCCACTATACACAACCGGCCTCGTCGAGCGCCGCAGCTTGACTAATTCTTTGAAGTGCGCGGGAGACGGGGGGCATACTTGATCAAATTTGGGAAATAAATCGGTTCGAAACATTGTCGGCGGTAATGAGAAGTTTTCTCGGGACAAACGTATATGCACTTATTCAAGGGTATACAAAGGAGATATATAACGGGTAATGTGCTTTTTTCGTTACCTATTTATATGGTAATAAAATAATGGTAACAGATTTTCTTTGTCATGCATAGTATTTGACTTACCCGGCATTTTACAAACAAAACCGGCTTGGGGACAACCCACCTTGATGAGAAATTTGGTCTAAACATATTTTTATAAATTATTATACATATTAACATTTTAATTTTAGCTGTTGCCCGAGATAGACAATGGCGGGCTGTTTCCTAAAAAAAATGGTACTTTATTATTCAACCTTTCTGCACCTGCGTTTTCAGTCTTGCCATCAAAAAATACTGCTTGGGAAATTGACCCTAATATTCATAAGACATCTCTACACAACTCTAATAATTTCAAAAAGAGAACATTAAGCTTATTTGATGCTCACTGATGGGTTGAAATTACTTGTCAAAAAAATTCACCAATCACGAGGCACCCGCCATGGCCATCGCGATCATGTTTTTTTTAATAGGTCAGTTTTAGTTGAACGGAAAAGGTTACATCAAAAATAAAAAAATATATTGGAGAATGACGATTAAAGTAAAAAATGATTTTCTGAGTTTTGCTCGTATAAAAAGTATTGTAGGCAATAGTTACACAATTAGGTCTTAAAGTCTCGTACCTTACATAGGCCACTCGGCAAGCCTCGTGACCTAAACGCGGTACTCGACTTTAAGAACCTCCATTGTGCAACGATTGCATAAAATACTATTAAAGTTGTAAAAAGTAGATAGTAAACTATTACAAAACAGGTTTTATAGGGTATGAAGAGCCGCAGTGTTTTTATCCTCTCGTAACGGCGGATATTAACCAATTTTAGTACAACAGGCATCCAATTATGGCAAAAAAAAAACCGAGTACGCAGTTCTAATAACGTACTTAATAAACACCATCCCGCGATTATGATAAAAAGTATAAAAAAGCAATCTTTACGTCGTTACGTTCGCATCATGCGGTACTCGGCTGAATTAAATTCCCATGCGCATATTTATAATAAAAACTGGATAAATCTGCTTTAGACGAGGCAGAATTTACAAATATAACATTTATCTTTCTTATTCGGAAGAATGTATATTTCGATAGGCGTATCATTCAAAGCAAAAATGACGGGAACAGACAATGTCTAGTTTTATCTTACTTATCTTCAGATAAGTTCAAATTTCTGCCAATAAAGAGATCAAACACTTTTTTGAAAGCAAACTTGTTCGGGACTTGCTTTATCTTGATGGGAAGGCGGTTTCAAAGGCGGGACACTTGTGGACGATAAAGGACTTAGACACGAAACTTCTTCGGTGATTAAGAATGGAAAGAGATAAATTTCCAAACGAACAAAATTGACGGTTAATAGTTACACCATTAGATATGATGCAAGGAGTCATCGAATTGATCCTCTAGTCTCCTAAAATGTGCAGTCTACAGAAGAAAAATAAATATGCCAGGTCACGTTTAGCTCATTTCGGTAGCAATACAGGTGTCGTGCTCTGTACACTGACAAACATTATATTTATGAGCAGAGTTAGATAAACAAATATTAGCTGGAGCTAGCGTGGCACGGAGTCAATAAGTAATGTTTGTTGTTCACTCTCTAGTTCTTTACTGAATAATCATGATTCCACAGACCACCGTGCATTAGGGTGTTGCTTATATGGCGAAAAAAGGAAAAAAACTGAAATCTTAAAGTCTCACCCCCCCATTTTGTTCTACGACCCCTATTAACGGATGCTAGTTTTTTTGCTTTTTTTTTTTAAACCAATTTTAGGGGTCGCTACCAGCTGTCAAAGTTTTGGAAAAACAATACAAACATGTTCAAATAAACTAATATAATTTACATACATTCTTATTAAAATTAATAATAATTATGATATTTAAGTAAAAGAAAATTAAAATTTCAATTTTTATGACACTAAAGTAGATTTTTTCGCATTAGGGTGCAGTGCACTCTAAACTCGACCGATTGCTTATCTTAACGCGGCCTGCCGGGGGGCGAGGGGTATGTATCGATCAAGGGAGATTCCCAAGCAATCGACAAACGTTATAGAAGTAAAATAAATATAAAATAGTGACTGCAAATCTTGTCATATTGACACCTAAATTATGTTTTTTCCAAAACTTTATCAAGCGGTAGCGACCTCTAAAATTGATTAAAAAAAAAAAAAAAAAAACTAGCATCCGTTAATCAGGGTACTAGAACATAATGGCGGGGTGAGACAATGACTTTTTGAAAGTGAATTTTTAAGCAACACCCTACCGTGCATGCACCAATGTGGTGAGAAAAAGTTTAAATATATGTATATTTTTGAGGCAAGCTTTGATTGCAGTTTTTTATTTGCAGATTGAATGTTAAATGCTCGTCAAGAAAAATCCAACGAGTAAAAGCTCGAAGTGGTTCGGGCTTGTTTTGGTTCTCATTACCTGTTTCTAGCTCCATACACCTGTCCTGGTCAGGATCTTGGGAAGCCTTTGGTTGAGCGCGATCAGTCGTCCTTTTGGGAAGTTTTTATCCAGAACTGCACCTCTAGCACAACTGTGACACGTGACTCTTTCTCGCGTGAGAAATATTACCTATCTCTTTCTTCGCTATACTGTGTGAGAGTGACGGGCGATGCAAGTCGCGAAGCGTAGTTGTGCTGGGTGGGCTGGACTGACGACGAGGATGTTTATAAAAACCTTCACTTGAACCACCACAGGAATCCACTTTATGGTAGCGTAGGTACCCACAGCCAAGCGGCGTTTTCTAGTATAATACATACGAGTATACATATACTTAAGCAGTATCTTATATTATATCTGCATTGTTCCTAATGCACCTACTGTGACATGTAATATTACTTGTCCTGAGTTAAGGTAACTACAAGATGATACACTTTTTATGACGACACGAAAATGGTGTGGCACTACATTTCATTGTTTATTTAGTAATAATGTTGACTCGCCTACGCGGTGTGTCCGCAAATCAATCAAACCGGTTTCAAACACAACTCATCTGGGGGCACGGTAGTGCCCCCGCCAAGACGAAAAAAAAAGAGGCGGGGCACTACCTACCTTTTCTCGAACCGTTTCGTCTCATTTTCAAACCCTCATAGTTTCGTCCCAGTTAACACCAGAGCACCCAAATTCACAGGTTAAGATGCAGTTAGGGAACATATGAAATGTACTAAATTTCATTGATCTAGCTTTTATACTTTAGGTTTTATTGGTACCTAAAATACGCCGATTTTCTGGGGGCACGGTAGTGCCCCCGCCAAGACGAAAAAAAAAGAGGCGGGGCACTACCTACCTTTTCTCGAACCGTTTCGTCTCATTTTCAAACCCTCATAGTTTCGTCCCAGTTAACACCAGAGCACCCAAATTCACAGGTTAAGATGCAGTTAGGGAACATATGAAATGTACTAAATTTCATTGATCTAGCTTTTATACTTTAGGTTTTATTGGTACCTAAAATACGCCGATTTTGCCACTCACTCACTTATGTATCAAAACCTCTGGGGTACTTCCCGATGACCTAGAAAGCTGAAATTTGGTATGTAAGCTAGGTTTAGTACACAAACAATAGAATAATTCTGAAACTTGGAACTTTTACCCCCCAACCCCTTAAACTAGGGGATGAAAGTTTGTATGAGACTTTCGCAAATTTTGATACTAGAGGTCTGAAAATTTATACCTATTGGGCTCAGCTCATTGTTATAAATAAAATACACATTCTAGGATTTTTAGAAAATCACCCCCCACCCTTAAAATAAGGGGATGAAAGTTTGTATGGGCTTACCATAATGGGGGATAAAAGTGTATATAATATATATATATATGGGGCTAAACGTAAGTATTTCTTAAATACACAATTATTATACTATACTATACTATAATTATATTATACTTACTTAGAAACACTTCAGCACAAAAAAAAAACATATAAATTAAAAATTACCTTACAAAAAGAAATGAGATCCCACCAAAAACATTTCATGTAAAATTGGCTGCCAAGACTCACATGCTCATAACGCTTTCGCTGTAAAAAAGTGGTCAGATCCCTCGAAAAGCCAAGCCCCTAAGCCCTGAGTATACTAATCCTACACCTTGGCTTCAAAAGTATGGCTTGGCCGTTTCATAAAGTATCGTAAATAAGTTTAACGGACTGTCCGGCCTATATGGTAAGGAATTAAGTTTAATATATTTTATCATGAAGACATAAACTTAATTTCTTGATACCGTATGGGCCAGACGGTTCTGTGGACTTATTTACGTTACTCTATGAAACGGCCAAGCCATACTTTTGAAGCCAAGGTGTAGGATTAGTATACTCAGGGCTTAGGGGCTTGGCTTTTCGAGGGATCTGACCACTTTTTTACAGCGAAAGCGTTATGAGCATGTGAGTCTTGGCAGCCAATTTTACATGAAATGTTTTTGGTGGGATACAATTTGCTTAAAACATGACGTTCGGATGTCAAATAAAAAATTTACGATTGATAAATATGACAAAGATTGGTTTAAAACAGATGTCGTTGGAGAAGCGCGCAATAATTCGAACTCTATTTTAATTGTTATGCTAATTATTAGAGCCCTGAAGAGCTTGAGCTTGGCTCTGTTTTCTTACGTCAATCTCGACAGTTGGATTGACGAACCAGTATAATTGGACCTGTGATCACGTACGACTACTTCTTGTGTTTATTTAGGTACGTCACTGACGAACGAAATGCGCTGTCTGATATTGTGAATTCCACTCATATTCTACTCCTGGCATTCAAAGGTTCCATTTAGTGACACAGTCATAAATACTTACCTCGTGTTACCCTAATTTTATATTGTGTACTTATAGCAGATACTATTACCTACTACAGTCGAACTAATACAGTTTTGTATGAAAGTTCCTTGAAAATTAATATACTCTGTATAATAATAAAAGTAAACACAAAAATTTCATAAAGTGTAAAACATCCACACTACCTAATTTGTGCATCAGTTTAGCAATACCTTCACCAGTTTTTAGCGCGACCAGTGCTTATCTTTCCCGTTACGAGCTGTCAACCACGGAAGCGATGGAGCGAACATAACGTGCCGTTCACACTGACGCAAACTGCGTTACGTCCAAGCTATAAGAAAACAACTCCGGAATGACAGGCAGACTTTCCGTTTCTGTGTTGCCAGTTTAGTATCATAACACTCTCCTAGTTACCTGTGTGAATGTCATAATATCGTGAGTGTTTTTCACGGCAATAATCCGCAAGCGAACGGCTTCCCTCATGCGTCGCGTGCGGGACAGCTCCAACACCCTCGTAAGACTTGTTTGGGAGAATCCTACTTGCTCACTGTGGAGGCACTGGAACTCCTTATACATGGGCTCTCGAGGCATCGTATATGACATTTTGTAAGTTATTTTATTTTTATTCTTTGTTTTGTTATTTATTTGCATACTAACATAGATTGTAAGACCTTTGTAACTAACACTCTATGGACATTGTCTGAAATAAATATTTTGAATTTGAATTTGAATTTGAAAAATCAATTATTACGACAAAATAAAATTTAGTCAAAGAACATGACCGGTAATACATAAATGCATTTTTTTGCACGACTGGCGGCAAACATTTTTTTTATAATTATTTGTTACGATAAAGTAGGTACTAATCAGTGAAGTAGAAAGTTCCACTAGCCGGAGTGTCAAACCTTGTTTTCTTCTACCTATCATGGTTGCGTCGAATTCATCTCTTATATTATATTATGATAAGAAATAAAGTAGTGGTACGTGTTCTGGATCACAGGCCGAAATAAACTAAGTTCTTCAAGCAAACTGTAAATCTGACATCAAAGCGCATCAAAAAACGACTTATTATTACAAATATCTTATTATTATTAGGCATATCGGTCATAATTAAAGGGGCATTGAACTCGTCAGGGTAACGCGCGCCTCAGACATGTTTTTCCTGAATAGCTACGCTGGGCGAAGCGGAGAGCTGAAGTCGATTTCCACAAGTCCCTGTTCAGTGGAATTTCTGGTCATATATCCAGGTCATCCAGCGGTCATCGCTTCACAAATATGCTGTGTTACCAGCTCATCCCACAGGAACACTAAATTATTCGAGATATTTAAAGTAGCCCATGTCTTAATGTAGGGCGTCAGCTATCTTCATACCAAAATTCATCAAAATTTGTCCAGCTGCTTGATAGTGAAGAAGTAACAAACATATACATAAACATACAAACTTTCGCCTTTATAATATTAGTGTGATATC
This sequence comes from Apotomis betuletana, assembly GCA_932273695.1. Taxonomy (NCBI): domain Eukaryota; kingdom Metazoa; phylum Arthropoda; class Insecta; order Lepidoptera; family Tortricidae; genus Apotomis; species Apotomis betuletana. The sequence goes on along the minus strand of OW026310.1, from coordinate 12,752,022 downwards.
AGGGATGAAGTAGGCACACCGTTGTGTAAAGTTGTGAATTCCACTCCAGCCCACGTCAGTGCAAAAGCACCTTAAGCTGTTTATTTATACAAACCATTAAATAAACAAAACGAATGGTAATGAGAGACCAAAAGCGATGTCACATGTGTGATATTGTCTTTTAAAGAATTTGGACCTTGTTATTTTAAAGATATTCATTATTTATACGAAAGTAAGACTTCTCTTTTTCTTATTGATGAGGTATGCTTTCTTTCAGATATTAAAAGGGTATATTGCCGTTAAAATTAGCTTTACTTTTTAGTTAATACCTACATATAGCACTATTAATTAAGTTTATTAAAGGTATGCAAAAATCTAATTGATTGGTTATGACCAATGTTTAAGCGACTTAGAAGTATGATTAACTTAAAAAAAACACTTTTGAGACAAGCTTTGCCGACTGTACTTTTCTTTGAACATCCATCAATAACAATAACTCACTGAGACGATTCTAAAAACCCCAAACACGGTAGGATTGCTTTATTTATTACAGAGTTTCAAGGGCCACCTTCCGGATTCATCATCAGGCCAGCCCCATAGTACCATATTGTTACATTGTCATCAAAGTTAAATGTATGAAAATTTTCAGCTGAATGGGTTGAAGATATCTGCTTCAAAATTGAGTTACAAGATTCCACCCGAACATAGTTACATTTACTTGAGGTTAAATAAAATCTTGTAAAAACTGCTATTTGACCTTATTGACCGATCGATAATTATTCATATGAATCACGTCTCCTGAATGACCCTATTTATTACAGTCAGCTACAAGAATATCTTAGTAACCAACAGATAATAAATATCCTGGTGACTGTATCTACCTACAGTTTTCAAGTACCTGCCTATGAAGAAAAAAAAATACTTGACATAAAGTCGTATTTGCACTGTTCTTGGAAATGTGTAGGTGTTACAAGAAAGGTGCGAAATTGAATCCTTCGGGATTTTTTATATAGGTACTTATTGGCTCCCGTGCCTTGAAACTTCAAAATTAAACTTCGAAGTGAATTGGCTGGTTGTAAAAATTGTTAATTAGTTTTAGGATTACTTGCGCGTAATTTAATCAAATGTTTGCTTCTAAAGTAGGCGAAATACTCATGCACTGGGTGTCGAAGCGTTTGTTCACAGGGGAAGAAATATATTATGAACTCTCAATTTTCCTTTATCCTATTCATTCATATACCTACCTTACTTGTGAACGTCTAAGTATGTATAATTTCAAGCATGTATGACAGTACGCCTTTCAGCTAATATAAATGTCGAATAGGTTTGATAAAACGTTACCTGTACAAGTTATTATATTGTAGATAACCACAAGAAAAATTAAAACATCAATAAAATATCAACATTGTACGCCTCCCAAAACGATAAAAAGCAAAATAAGAAGTCAGGGGCCCAATTCGAGAATGCCGTTTGAGATATCGCTAAACGTCAAATCTCCATTAGATAACAGTGACATCGCCGTTGAACTGTCATTTTAATGCGATGAGCTTAAAAGTGACATATCTCATCTCCATTTTGGAAATACGAAGGCGATAATGATTGTCAAAAATGTTATTCATGCATATGAATTTCTGTTTTGAATGAAACGTAACGGACTAATTTCACGCACTACGCGGTCATTTTAAACTATGCGCCTGGTATTTATGCTGTCACATACAAAGGAAACGAAAATTTAGCGCGTCCGAATTGACGAAGTTGCGATATTCTAGGGATATCGCCACTTGTCAAGTAGGCACACGTCAAAAGTGACGGATGGCGATGAAAAGGAGAGATCTCCATTATATCTCTAAAATTGGTCGAATACCCCCCCCAGTTCCTTATATCTTATTCACGCAATCACTCGACCATAATGTATATGCCAGTGATAATTGTGTCGTGTTTATTTTTTATTATGAACGAGAACGACTATCGTGCTATCTAAAATGTGTGACGGAGTTTCCGGTAGATTACCATTCTGTCAAGCTAATTAAAAAATAAAACTAATAAAACATAAATAAATTCGCATAAAAACTTCGATGTAAAGATTAATATTATAATTATAATCTTAAATTTTAAACAAATAAATAACTAAAATGAACGAACACATTCAATGCCGGTAAAAAAATAACAATCCTTTTACCAACTTTGTGGATGATTAATTATTTAGAGACTGCTTAACATCTGAAGATGCCCCACATGCAGATTTTTGTATATGTTGTAAGTAATTAGTTGTTAATTGCATAACACAAATTTCACTTTTCCATTACACCAGTTAACAGAACAGCTTTTTCAACCTCGTTACCCATCACTTAACAAAATTGTAGATCATAATCGTTTAACCATGGTGTTAAGCAGTCATTTTAAATCAGATAGTAACTGCCTGTTACAAATGACAGCGGTCATACAGAATTCGAAGGCACTTTTAAAAAACGTGTTACAGTTACTGTCGATAATATCTGTAGGTACTTTGTGATATCTGTTGAAAATAACTTTAAACCAATGTTTTAAGGGCTATAGTCGTTTGATAGGAGAAAAAATATAAATGCTAAGGTTATTAAAAACTTTGGCCACACATCGTGTTCGGGCTGGTTATCTATTTAATAAATTAGCTTATTTCTAGCGTAACATGCAGTTGAAATGATTGATAGCTAAAAATTAAAAACTTGGCGTTAATACTCTACTCTTTAACTGTATAAGTGGTTGAAATATGGGTTCTACATGCATAATAATCATTATACCCAATTTAAATGAGAATTTAAATTTCAGTTTTCAAAAACACCAGAAAATCAAAGAATGGGTAATTATTGTTTGTTAAGTCGAACATAAAGCTTTTAAACAAATTATACATACTTACTTTTAACTTTAGTATTGTAAATACCCATGTTCATTGTGTTTATTTTTCAATAATCAAATTGATGCTTCCTTACTTTCATTTTGATTTCGTTCTTTAATTTTCATATCTGGACGAAGTGATTTCGGAAATATATTTATGTAGAAGGTGAAGCACTTACTGATTTCTAGAACAAAACAAAAAATTCTATGTAATTTAGAGATCCTGTATATACTAGAATCTCCCCACTTATATAAATAAACCGAAACGAATGCCAAAACACCCCAAAAGGAAAGGATGAACCGGATATCCTGAAAGCAATATGTCGTCGGCAAACTCATAATTTCTTATAGTAAAGGGTACGCAAAGATAACCGTTAGGAAAGTTCGATGAACTCATTATTTTGTAGATTGCCGCCATGGACCAATCATTTAAGAAGACTGCCAATACAATAGTTGCGATTCACCGACCTGTGGTAACTAAGTGGCAGTAAGCGGGGCATATTGCTCGTAGAACAAATGCAATGGCCGTTGGAGCAGAAAGGTTCTTGAGTGGCGACCGCGGACCGGAAGACGCAGCGTGGGAAGGGCCCCAAAAAAGTGGACCAACGTCCTGGTTAGGATCGCGAACAGAAATTGGATGAGGGCGGCGCAAGACCGATCGTTGTGGAGAGCTTTGGGGAGGCCTTTGTCCTTTGTCTATCGGTTGATATGATGATGACCTTATGCCATACATTTCCACTTATATAATTGATACTTTAGAAAGCAGGAGAAATGTGTATGAACTAATAACACTACATAAAATTATTAATAACGAAATAGACTCTGAGCTCATTAGTAACATTAAGTTCCGAATATATTCAAAGCCTTGCCGTAAGCCCGCTCAGTTTCTAGTCCCGATAGCCAATAATAATGTGTCACAAAATAGTCCTATAACACGTATGTGTAATTCTTATAACAAGATTTGTAGTGAACTTGATATATTTCATTTAAGTCTCAATCAGTTAAAATTTTCTATTAATAAACTATCTCATTAGTTCAGTCAAAACGAAGATCTCAATTACAATTTAAGTTAGATAAGTGTAAAAATACACATGTTTTTTGTTATTTCTTTATTATAAATTTTAATCTTAGTATTATTTGGTAGTATGTATTCCTCTTAGATAAGTTTAACATTTAAATTTAGTATGTACCCATTAAATGAAAGTTGTGCATGGTAGTCATAGAAATGTAAATTTAGTACAGTCTAACTATAACTACATCCTATTATGTTAATGACAATTTACATTTTGTAACCTTGCCGAATAAATAAATAAATAAATAAATTACCTCGTTTTACACATTAGTGCCATCTATTGGTTTATTATGGCAGCTCTAGGTGAAACATTATAATTAGAAGGACGTTAAAGGTCTCTGCGACATATGAAATGCATGGAACAAAATAAGGTGGCGCCATCTGTTAAAGGGCGGTAGAACGAGATGTATAAAAATTGGTTGTCTTCTTGAACTAGGTCCACGACTGCCACAGAACATTACTGGCTTATTGCCGATATCGTGAATACGCCACAAGTATTTGAGGTCGACTTCGTTCGCTAAATAAATTATGCTCGATACCAAGCCCGCCCCGGTACTACCAGTGCGAGTTCCGATTGTTAAATGTGTAAAGAAGATATAAATGTTATTATATTATTCCTTATCTGTCGGCGAGTAACTTATGAGACATTTATGAGATTGCGGAAAATGGTCTTCGGGAATTTTTGTTGGTTGATCGACGTTGGCGGAATCAAATGGAAAGAAAGCCTCAGCTCAGTAGAGGGAAATTACACGTAATTGTGATGAAAGGGATACTTAATTTTTTTTATACGACAGTGGTAGCAAATAAGCGTACGTCCTGCCTGATGGAAATTGGTTACCGTAGACTCCAGAGGATTCGCACGCGTGTTGCCAACCCTTTAAAAATCTGTACACTCCTTTTTTAGCCGTAGTGAAGTAAAGAGTTTTGTGTACCGCACGGCTGGAAAATCATTTGGCTTCTCGTGTTTTGAAACCCTCGCTACGCTCAGGAATCTATCTTCAAACCATTCGCTTCGCTTATGGTTCCATCTTAGATGCCTTCACTCGCTCAGCTTTCAATGTCAACACTCGCGCCAAATAACAACTTTGCCGCCTTGACTATTGTTTATTTCATCTGCTTATATAGTACATTGTTGTAGAGGCTGGAAAGTAAGCAATAGATTAACGAGTAAATTTCGAAGGCCGACCCGCAGGGGAGGCCTTCGATAGTACGAGTTAATCTATTGCACTTTCAGCCGAGACTAAACATAGTGCTTTTCACGACACGAGCAAATATATTATAATAGGAATTTTTCATATTGGTCATTAAACTCGGCGCCTTATTGCAGGCGCTCGGCGCATTTTTACAACAATGAGTTGTAAAAATCAGGGCTATTATAAACATAAAGCTGATCGTACCCCCAGATTCAAACGACATAAAGACGATTTTCAACCCAGTTATGAAGAAATATCAAAAATATTCAAACTTACCTCACTTTCAACTTAATTTAGACATTTTAACATTTAGTCTAGGTTACACTCAGGTAAACAACCCTACGATACATTATACACTGAAGGGTCATTGTAACAGTACGCAATATTAACATACGTTCCTTATATTATTTATTTCGTGAGTCAATGTGAACATTATTAAATTTATCACATTACAAAACCAATTTTAATATTTACTAAACAATACATTTTGTTTTTTTTTTTTAAATATGGCCGGCTGACCCGTAGCGCATGCGCGCATCGCAACTCGTCGCAATGGAGTCATAGCTTTTCAGCCGAATAAAAAAAAATATGAACTCAATATTTATATACTTAGGTAATTAAAAGCGTTTATTTGTTGAAAACTGTTTATTTGTTGAGAAATTAGTAACTGTAGAAATTAGGAAATTGTTTTACGCCCCATAACTAATTTTAAAATATAAATGTTCATGATTTTCAGAGTAAAACCTTTTTTAACAAAAACTTATTAAAAAGTAAACCTGAGGAGTATTATCTTACTTAAGAAAATAAACTCGTTTATGGGTATTTATAAGTTTAAGAAAAAAATACACCTCATAAATGACGCATTCTCATTGGTCAATTTAATTTGACATGCAGCAGACGATTAAGCTTTGATTGGTTAAATTGTCGTTTAAGCCGGCCGAGAAAATTAGTCTGAAATATTTTCTAAAAAGTCGTATCTTACTATGAAATTCAAGTGTAGATACGAACTGTTACCGTAAGGTCCAACATTGTTGTCGTGTTGGGAGCTAACATAGATATACAGTTTACAAATGAACATATATGGGCAGTTTTGTGTACTGGATTCAGGTAATCTATAACCACATTTTCGAGCAGTGTCGTGAAAATATAATTTATCACTCAAATAACAAAAAGTCTGGTTAGTGTCTCTCGCGGTTTACGCGCTCTAGTCACATAAAATGAAAGCAAATTCGTACAATTTGTTTTCGCGCGGTTTGTTTTGCTTTGGCAATCTTTGGAATTTTACTTCAATTCACGAATCACACACGGCCAATGAACTATTTACGTAGTATTCTGAAACTGTAAACAATAATTTGGTCTAAGGAAGCAGGAAACCAACAAAAAGACTGCGTTCACAGTTTTTACCCAAAACGTTATTAAATTATCATATTATTATCTTACTATATCCGTCAACCTCGGTTCTAAGTTTCTAACCCTTGCACATTATCAGACTTTGACTCCCTTAAGGGATGATTTCCGAGATAAAAACCATGCTATTTATGTCCTACCTTGGAACTCAAACTATCTTTATGCCAAATTTCATCTAAATCGGTTCAACGGTTTGAGTGTAAGGAGGTAACATTATACAGACAGACTTTCGAATTTATAATAACTATTAGTATGGATTTTCTTATTCAATTGAAAGCTTGGATCCTGCAAATCCATCGATTCTATTTTTAGACCGCACTCTCCACACATTCGTTGTATTGAGAATAACCAACAAAACAATAATACCGCATCCTATAATATTGATAACAGCTTCTTCCACAACACGTCATCTTAGACATGTTATCGTAATTTATCTACCTCCATTCTGGTAATACGGTATTACCAGAATGCAGGTAGGTATAGGTATTACTAATAGCTACTTAGCTCTTACGTACGTGACGTAATTTCAAAATACGAGGATACATTCCACAGAACCCATTTCTACGCGACGTTTCACATCCTTGTGATGAACATACATTTGACGACGCGGTTGGCGCAGTGGTTAAGCATTAAGCAACTGCCTACTGAGCCGACGGTCCTGGGTTCGAGTCCCGGCGAGGGCACATATTTGTGTAATGAACTCGAATATTTGTGCCTGGGTCATGGATGTTACAATACAATACCTACAATACAATAATTCTTTATTGCACACCAACAAGAAAAATGTTACAATGTTGATGATGTTATTTGTATTTAAGTATGTATTAAGTATTTATCTATATAAGTATGGTTATCTGCATCGTCTATAGTATCCATAACACAAGCCTATACTAGAGCTTACTGTGGGACTAGATTGATTTGTGTGAGGTTGTCCGATATTTATTTATTTTATTTTTATTTATTTATTTTATTTATTTGTAGTATTAGCTTATGGCCGCGACTCCGTCTGTGTAAAATTAGTACTTCCCCATACCTAGGTACTTCCAACACATTCTTTTGGGAGAAAAGCTATTATGTCCTTCCTCGGCACTGAAAATATCTCCATACCAAATGTATTTGAAATTGGTCCAGCGGTCATTGATCCCCGATACAAACTTCCACCCCCTTTTCACCATCTAAAGGGATGATTTTCAGAATAAAAACTATACTATCACCTTTCTCGGGATTCAAATTATCTCCATAGCAATTTTTATCTCAGCGGTTTAAGTGTTAGTACGTAAACAGACTCACTTTCGCATGTATAATGTTAGTATGAATTATATAGTATCTAATTAGTAACTAGGTAGATTTCCTTAATACCGCGAAGAGTTATGTTGCATTCGGTCTTAACGACTACATTACTCAAATGATTGTGCTATATCTCATTTTATGTGCATAACCCTTCCGACCCATGTCATGATACTCGTACAGCTGCCACATTCAACAGATTTCACCGCATTGAAACGATTGCTCATAGTACCCTCAGCGCATCTAGCACCTGCTGTAACAGTGTCACACTCGACTCTTTGTCGCGAGTCGCACGACAATCGTTGGCATCTCTTTCTTTATATCGTGCGAGCAACACGAGTGGCTTGACAAACGAAGTCGCGGCAGCCCTGCAGCTGCGGACAAGATCGGCTCACTACGCGCCGCGGACCACGCTAATAGCTTACACGCTCGGCTCTGCCTTCCGCATTTTGCATAGGTGAATTCGGCGGTGATTGTTAGATGGTATTTCCGTAATTTTCTGATAAGAGGCCACAGGTTGCCCGTCCTTCTTTGGTCTGGCAAGAGAGAGATGGGACACTGAACTGAATAGCAGTGGCGTGGCGTGAAACAAAATCTCTAGTCAAGCCGGGACCGAGTTAGCCTACTTTTTGGTTACCTATCTGAAACACTAATTTTTGTTTACAGTTTGTAAGGTTTCGTCAAATTTCATTTGTTCGAAAGCGAGAGAAGTAACCTATAGGGTTCGTTAAAACGATGTTTATAAAATCCTGAAAATATTACGGGTTGCAGGAAAAATTACTTTCGGACAAATGAAAATTTGGTGAAACGGTACAGATTGGAAACAATGTTTTGGAATTGTGATAGGATACTTCACTTTTTCCAAAAACAATAGGCAACATATTCTAAAACGAACAAGCCTGTCGGAATTTGGTTCTGGGTTCTATGGACGTCACACCACTTGTACATAAATAGGCTATATAAAAAAGTAGATATAGTATTAAACACATTATTAAGTGATGCAGCTGTTTTGCGTTGTAATAACACGATTAAAACCAACATTCTAAACACCTGGTTCTGCAGAAATTGGACTTTATTCCTTAACGTACAAGACCATCAACAAATGTCGTATCCTCAGGTGTAGGAACACAACGTTTACTAAGACAGCTGTCGCTGATTAAGATCTATTCATAAATCTATTTCAAGTTTGTCTTGTAATGTAATTTGGAAAACACATTTCATAACAAATCGTGCGACAGTTATTAAGATTTGTCTCGGCATTCCACGAGGTTCTTAGTATCGTAAATTATGTGTATAAGAACATTTTATAATTGTATTCTTTGAATTTTTAGCCCAAGAGTAAACTTACTAAACAGTTTTTCGCCAATTTTATAACGAATCTAGGTAATAAATCACGTACAGCATATTACCAAAATAATAATACACACACTCTCACATCACTCATTCACTGCACTAAAATAACAATAAAATTACTTGTCTAGGTAAAAACATAATTATTAGGATTTTAAGACGAAATAACATGCGTTGCATGGGAGGCCTATGTTCAGCAGTGGACGTCCTGTGGCTGAAATGATGATGATGATAACATGCGTTGGTGGTGTAATGGTCAGCATAGTTGCCTTCCAAGCAGTTGATCCGAGTTCGATTCTCGGCCAACGCATATTTTTTTGTTTTAGTAGTAATTAATCATAGCCTTTTTAGGATTTTTAGGAACTCATGGAATGTTATTTAACATACTTAATTATAACATATACATACTTATTAAATTAAATATGAAACACATTTCAGCCATTAAACGGATGGTTGAAGGATGTTTATAAATCGTATCTTACAATTAATATTACCTTATTTTTATTACTCCATTGGTGTAACTAACTTCTACCAATCAAACTAAATGCATCGTTACTAAAAATGTTAATAATAGAAAAGAATATTAAACGTAAACAAGTGGTCAGAAAAATGTGACTATAATTGGAACTAAATCATATCTGTAACAAAAAGTATGCGTTGGCCGAGAATCGAACTCGGATCAACTGCTTGGAAGGCAACTATGCTGACCATTACACCACCAACGCATGGTGTTATGTTATAAATTTCATATTTAGAACGGAAGCATCGCTTATAAGTACGTATTTGCACAAGTGCAAGTGCTTTAGAAGCCATACTTTAGAGGCAGCAAAAGCCATGAACATCAACACCAAAAACTTTAATTCTCGTTAGTGACGAAGAAAATATATTGGTGTGATAGACAGGCGGGCGGTGTGGTATTAGATGCATTATTGGGGCTACAAACAGAGAGGGAGAGAGAGAGAGAGAGAGAGAGAGAGAGAGAGAGAGAGAGAGAGAGGCACTTACGAGCAAGACGGAAGACAAAAAAAACCTACTAGGTTTATTTCGGAGACAACGAAACATAAAATCTGATCCTAGCATGGAAAGTCCGCACCGCAGGCAACAGAAAAGTTTAAGAGGCCTTATTCCTTTTAAAATGCTGATTGTTTTAGACATTTTTCTCTATGATCAAGCATGTTTCTTAACATATTATTGATTATTATTGGTCATTATTTATAAAAATAAAAATGTGGTATTACCACATAAAAAATATGAATCGATAAAACGATTCTATACAAATATTATTGATGTTACTACTTAGAACAGGGCTATTGGGATTTATTGGTATATGTTAAAAACCTATAGTTTGAATTTTTCATTGATACTTTTTGTTTCAAAAACTACTCGAAATTGTCAAAATTCACGAGATTAGATTTTTCTACTTATTTTCGACTGCACGCAATAAAACCATGAAATAGCTAGGTTACTACCTAGAACTCGGGGAAAAGTGTTATTCACTTCAAAAAATTAGTTGAAATTATCAATATATTTGTCGTAATATGAAAAAAAATAAATTTTAAAAGGAATAAGGCCTCTTAAGAATAGTCTAGTTTTGTTCTGCCACCACTTCTCTCTCCACACTAAATAATTACTACAATACCTTAATGACCCGCTGCAGATCTTGGCCTCTGATACCAATCTACGCCACCCTACTCAATTTTCTACTACTTGCCGCCTGTTAAAGTCGGGTAAAAATGAGTACCTAAGCTAATTACAAGAGAGCCCTTTGTTACCTAGAAATTTATTTCGTAAAATATTTCATTTTGCCGAAAAATCACTTGTAGAATTTTTGTTCCTGTATAGCCATAATTTTTGCAAATATTATCCCATTGATTATTTAGTTTATGTTATGTTAGGTTTGTTTTATGACAATCGCAAATAGTTTACGGTTAAAAAGAAAAATGCTTTGTACGAAATGATTTTTCTACGAATCGAAACATTCGACGAAAAATATTTCTAGGAGTCAATATACCAGGTGAGCCCTGTAACAGGAGCAATAATTTAAATCATAGATTCTACCCCTCAAACTGAACAACATTTATTAAAGAACTTTTAAAAACAACTCATTTATAATGTAAACCTGTAAAATAAAGTTTATTCAAAGAAGCAATGTGTTGGCGAAACGTTTGATATTTAGTACAGTGACAGCTGTGTCAATGCTAAGGCGATGTCAATGTTGGACGACGTATATTGAAAATGCTATTTACTTTGTTTGAAATAATGAACATATGAAAACAGTGTTTTAAAAAGAAGTTTCTGAACGGATGTTGTTCAGTTTGACGAGTAAAATCTGATTTAATTTTATGCTCCTGTTACAGGATGCACATGGTAGACCGTAATTGAAAATCCAACTGTGAGTCATAAAAATATGCGTTGGCCGAGAATCGAACTCGGATCAACTGCTTGGAAGGCAACTATGCTGACCATTACACCACCAACGCATGATAACTTATTCTTGAAAATCCATATTTCGATACAATTTTATTTGTTCAAGTGATTTTAATACATGCCATTAAATACATTATACACGCCTCAAATGAGGTGTAGTTTGAATACTTTAAATTCAATTCAATTCATTTATTTCAGGTGCAAATAAATAAAGTGTGAAACAAAGAAATCTAATGTAATTTAGCACAACTGTGACACGTGACTCTTTCTCGCGCGAGAAATATTACCTGTCGCTTTCTTCGCTGTACTGTGAGAGAGTACGGACGATGCTATGTCGCGCGACAAGAGTCGCGAATCATAGTTGTGCTAGACGGGCTGAGACCTTTTGGACATGTGAATTCGAGTGTGTTTTCGTCAGCGACTTTCTTTATATAATCTACTAGCTGTGCCGTGCGGTGTTACCCGCTCGTCCCACGGGAACACTAAATTTTTCGGGATAAAAAGTAGCCCTATGTGTTAATCCAGGGTGTCAGCTACCTTCATACCAAAATTTATGAAAAATTGATCCAACCGTTTAAGCGTGAAGAAGTAACAATCATACACATAAACACACACAATCATTCGCCTTTATTATAATAGATTTAGTGTGATAATGTAAATATATACACTCGGGTGTACTTAAATATAAACTGTTAACTAGAGTTTAACTGGTGATTTAAATTCCTTATGTAAGTATGATCTATTATAATTTTAATATATTTTTAACCGACTTCAAAAAAGGAGGAGGTTCTCAATTCGAACAAATTTTTTTTTTTTTTGTATGTTTGTTACTCGATATCTCCCAGAACCGTGAACCGATTTTCAATTTTTTTTTTTAATCGAAAGGGTATAACTCCGAGTTGGTCCCGTTGGCACTAAGTCGGGATCTGATGATGGAATCTTGGAGAAATCGAGGGAACTCTTCAAATGTTATAGGGACATGTACGGCGCTTTCGGTAATTTATTGATAAAGTCAAGAATTTACATTCAGTAAATAGGATTTGGTGTAAGGAAACTGATGATGAACACACATACGAATCACTAAAAAGCAAAAAAAAAAATTTTTTAACAAAACAAAGAACCGACTTCAGTAAAACTAAAATGCCAACAATAACCCGTTCAAGTACAGATTACATTTGACTCACCCTTCGAAGTCGGTGCCAAACCTCGCGTAAACTATAATATATAAATATAAGAACTGAGTGGTTTGGGATCGACTTCGAAGGGTGAGTCAAATGTAATCTGTACTTGAACGGGTTATTGTTGGCATTTTAGTTTTACTGAAGTCGGTTCTTTTTTTTGTTAATTTTTTTTTTTTATTTGATTTTCATGCTGCCTTTAAAGCATCTGTGTAAATACTAATATTATTAGGAATTCTGCAATTATAAATATGAAATATGCGAGATCACAACATGCGTTGGTGGTGTAATGGTCAGCATAGTTGCCTTCCAAGCAGTTGATCCGAGTTCGATTCTCGGCCAACGCATACTTTTTATTCTTTAACATTTAAAATACTTATCGCAATTTTTCATATAAGACATTTTCAGATATTTGTAGATCGTTTTCTAATAAAGATAAACTACATAATACCCCACAATGGAGTACTTCTGTGGAGTTATTATTATTTCAAAATAAATCTTAGCAACACTATGCAGGATTTGAATGAAAATAATAGCTGGACAGATTTTTACCAATTTAGGGACAACTAGACAACAAAATGTGGTTATAGGAGACTTTTACCCCGACTACGGTAAAAAAAAAGGATTTACACGGAAGAGGTTCGGTTAACCACTAGTTCTTAAATAAAAATCAACACTGCAAACTTTCTAAACTGAACGCTGCAACTGTGCGGAAGTTTTAGAGAATAAAATAACGAAGGAAAGAGCGCAATCGACAGTAAGACCAGAGATTGCACCCGCCTCTGATTTTAAACAAACTACTAATAGGGAAAGTTGGGAAAGCAGGATTATGAGTGTTTTTAGCCCTGCTCATTACGCCGATGGTGCTTTGCTCCATTGTATACTGGGATTGAGACAGCCAGTTACACGGAATTGAATTGGATTTGAAAGAGTAAATAATAATATAATCAAAGTTATGGAGAACTCTGATTATGATCACAGTCAAAGAAATGATACTGAAAATATTTGTGGTTCCTTTACGTTTCGGGTACTGAACTGAACTAATTATAAGTGTAATCTTACCGATTATCATAAATCTTCAACCCTTAAAATTACTGTATCTTTCGAGCTGTAGGATTATACCTTGGTTTATTATCAGTATCAGCCGAAAACCGGCCAGACGTCTACAAAGACCTTTCCCAAAGTTCTTCCTAACTATTTGTCGTGCGCCGCCCTCATAGTTAAGACTGTTTCCCGCACGGTTACCTATATGAAATACTTTATTTTTGTTTCCCATTTGTACCGTTTCGCCAAATTTGAATTTGTCCGAAAGCCATTTTTTTCAAAAACTGAATTTTTCAGAATCATTCTTTAAAAAGATGTTTAATGTTTTTGTTTTTGTTTTTAAATGGTCTTTATTTCAACAAAAATACTACAAATATGCGGTACTAGGTTGGTAAAAAGATGTTTAATAAGATCCTTAAAATATTACGGGTTTCAGGAAAAAATCACTTTAGGACAAATAAAAATTAGGCGAAACAAAAGTTTGTGTTTCAGATATTCTTTCAGATACTCACTAAAACAAATGACTAAGACAGGCCCATTGGTTGTACTTTTTATTTGAATTTCTTTGACCCAGAAATAAATTGTTCAATTTACGAGCTCTGTTCGAATAAGAGCCGTTTTGTTTGCGTGCGGAACGTTCTGAAACCACAGGTGCTAAACAAGTTTCTCAATAAAATTCTAGCTTTTGTATCTTAAAAATCATATTTACCGTTTATGGCACCTTTAAATACAGAGACAGGTACCGGGTTCGATTATTTTAAATAGTAATAATAATAAATATTTATATCGAAGCAAAGAATTGGTGGGAATCAAATTGGTAACAACAGGCGGTCTATAGCTAAAACGCAATCTCTTCCAGGCAATCTGAGGGTAGTGGGTTTTATTTTAAATATTTTATTCACAGGCAGAAACTAAGTAGTTTATTATGATAACAATAGTCGACTTCATAGCGCAACCGTAAAACGTGCCTGAAGAGACAATGTGATGAAATCTAAATGGGTGGCAGCTACTGGACGCCATAACCTCGAAATAGTTGTAACACGATTTTAATCTCCACGATTACTAAACTGCCTTTAACGCCTGTCTCTCAATCTTGATTTTGATGGCGTTTTGTGGCAGTCACGTTATTCTCTTATCTTAAAAAATACTTTGATTTTTATGTTATTCGAAAATCCTTACCTAAATGTACTTATACCAATTAAAATCTGATATCGTTACCTTTTTATGGCCCCGTTAACTGTATAACTGTGGACATCTGTTATTGGCTTTCTGTATTACAATGACATTGCTGTTGAATGTTGATGTGCCAAATAAAATAAAATGTTCATTGTGGTAAGGTTATGCGCAGTAGTATTTCGATGGTTCAAAACAAACCGGCCTAGTGCGAGTCTGACTCGCGCACCAAGGGTTCCGTACAAATACTTATCCCATCTTAACTGGCCGGGTAAGTTTGCACCTGGTATGTATCGCGCCGGATACATATATGAGGTGCAAAATTAACCCAACCGATCACGGTTCATGATATACAGCCTGGTGAAAGATGGACACGCGGACAGCGGAGACTTAGTAATAGGGTCCCGTTTTTACCCTTTACGTACGGAACCTTAAAAGCCATATCTTTACAAGCACAGCATATTCATTTAATCAATTCCCAATTTGTACAAAATATTTATGGTTTTTATTTATTAACTTTGTCTCCCACTGTTAAAATGATGCCCCTTTAGTGCGTTAAGCAAATAAAAACGGTCAAGTGCGAGTCGGACTCGCGCACCGAGGGTTCCGTACAAACACTTTCCATCCTTAAGTGGTTCAGTTAAGTTTGCACCTGGTATGTATAGCGCCCCATACAAATGAGGTGCAAAGTTAACGCAACCAACCCCGATTGTTGTATGGGAATGGGAGCCCCCCTTAAATATTTATTTTTCACCTCACTCGCTCGGAAAACCTCCGGTTATAGGGCGAAATCTGCGTGCAAAAGTCATTTGAATTTCGAACACGACGATTTTGATTCTCTGTGGTGCATGTAACTTTTTTATATTTAAGACTCCTTCAACGCGTGACTGATTTCATCAGTCGATAAATCTCCGAATAACCAATCAACGCACGCTAATATAGAGCGATCTGGTCAGGCCGGCTAATATCATAATGTACCTACGTTTGAATACTTCTTTTAAAAAAAATACACCTGCAATATCACGTCCAGAAACCTGGGGGGGTATTCGACCAATTTTAGAGATATAATGGAGATCTCTCCTTTTCATCGCCATCCGTCACTTTTGACGTGTGCCTACTTGACAAGTGGCGATATCCCTAGAATATCGCAACTTCGTCAATTCGGACGCGCTAAATTTTCGTTTCCTTTGTATGTGAAAGCATAAATACCAGGCGCATAGTTTAAATTGACCGCGTAGTGCGTGAAATTAGTCCGTTACGTTTCATTCAAAACAGAAATTCATATGCATGAATAACATTTTTGACAATCATTATCGCCTTCGTATTTCCAAAATGGAGATGAGATATGTCACTTTTAAGCTCATCGCATTAAAATGACAGTTCAACGGCGATGTCACTGTTATCTAATGGAGATTTGACGTTTAGCGATATCTCAAACGGCATTCTCGAATTGGGCCCCTGGTTCGTGGTTACAGATTTTTAAATTTTTATTTTTCCTGCACTTTATTATAACATAAGTTGAATATGTTTATATATATTAATAGTAAGTATTTCAGTTTCATTTACATATTTCGACTAGTAAATATATTAAATACAACACAATTTTTTATATTTATTTGTTTTAAAAGTTGGAACATAAGAGTGTAATTACTGAACGCACCCGAGAAAAAAAATAATTAAAAAGTTGGTAGTTTTCACAATTCATGTAAACAACGTAATTTTTTTCTGTGGAGAATCCATACTGTTGTCTTACTATATGTATATCGAAAACAAAAAAGTTAAGCCCAATTTGGAGTATTTTTTCAATGCTAAAAGCGTGCATTAAAACGAAAAAGGATTTGTTATAAATATATGGAGACGATAAGTAATTTACCGAAACTATTGGCGTTTTTAAAGAAGATAAAGCCGAAATAATCTTGTTCGGATCCCATCGTCCAATAACTTCCAAAGCTATGGAAGTTATGGAAAATACTTCCGAGGCCAACTTATCCTTCCCAGAATGCCGTTCTCCCACATTCACAACGAATGTGTCAGGTAGTTTCAAAAACAAATATAATATAACAGTGCTTAAGAAAAACTCAATGATAAAATATACACGACGATAATACAATTACGGCCATATTACTTTTAATTTTTAATATGTGTGCTTCTCTCGTATTTATTTGGTTTGGATTTGAGTGTGTTATGTTTTAAATTGGACGTGTTAAATAGAAGGCAAAATGAAATATGATTATTTTTATGTTTTAATTGTTTTTCTTGAATCTTGCATTTTCTTCGCTGTAGTGAGGTGAAAAATTGTGTGTATGGCTGCAAAATTATTTAGCTTCTCGTGTCTTGAAACCCTCGCTACGCTCAGGAATCTATCTTTGAACCATTCGCTTCGCTCATGGTTCAATCTTAGATGCCTTCAATTTCAACACTCGCGCCAAATAACAACTTTGCAGCCTTGCATAACAAATAACTATTATTTTATTTTTAGTATTTGTTGTTATAGCGGCAATAGAAATACATCATCTGTGAAAATTTCAACTGTCTAGCTATTACCGTTCTTGAGATACAGCCTGGTGACAGACGGACGGACGGACGGACGGACAGCGAAGTCTCAGTAATAGGGTCCCGTTTTTACCCTTTGGGTACGAAACCCTAAAAAGTACTCTGTAAAGTAAGTAATTCGCATTTTGCACGCTAAGCAGGCAAATGACTTTCTTCGCCTCACGGTGATTTATGTCTTAAGCAAACAAAGCCCTTGGTGTAAAAGTATCGGATACACGTAATTGTATACGCACTTGATACCCATGGTCCATGTGGATGAAATACAGTATTTCGCGACGTGACAGATCATTTGATGACGAAGCATAATACAGTCCGTCAGCTCTCAGATTGCTATTCAGGTTTGAGTGAAAACTGAGAGGTTTTTATCTGAATCGCGTGAGAGCAAGCGAGACAGGTATAAAAAATTAATCCCTTTTTAGGGTTCCGTACCCAAAGGGTAAAAACGGGACCCTATTACTGAGACTTCGCTGTCCGTCCGTCCGTCCGTCCGTCCATCCGTCCGTCCGTCCGTCCGTCCGTCCGTCCGTCTGTCACCAGGCTGTATCTAAAGAACGGTGATAGCTAGACACTTGAAATTTTCACAGATGATGTATTTCTATTGCCGCTATAACAACAAATACTAAAAATGAAATAAAATAAATATTTAAGGGGGGCTCCCATACAACAAACTTGTTATACCTATATACATATATATAGGTACGGAACCCTTCATGCGCGAGTCGGACTCGCACTTGCCCAATTTTTATTAACAGCCCAACCCTGTGATGCGGAGATAATCCCATTAGCGGGTTATACCCCCACACAAAGTTCGGCTACTGGTAGTGAGGGCTAACCAGCCCTGATACAGTACAAGTCATGTCTTAAAAAAAAAAACTAACAGCCCCCGCACGGTACTGCAAGTCCTTTCGTATACCTCAGAAACAAAACACTAACTGCTGTGTTAAATACGTGAAGTTGCAGTGTTTGCTTCTCACGAACGGATTTGATATTAGTTGCGCTACACAAATTCAACATAAAAAGCGACAGACAATACCTATCATCCGATAAAGAGGCGTAATTAATAATCTATAGGTACAGATTATATTTTAAACCAACGGAAACTATTCGCCCGTTTGTTAGAGAGGATACGATATAAGTGTACAATTACACAACAAATGTTGCGTCGGTGTTAAATATACGGGGAAAATGCGCATTTCCCCAAAGAGAAACATGAATACATTTGCTACGCGACCACGTCAAAAGTAAGAAAACGTAGCCCGCTCCCTGCGTCCAGAGTTATGCGTAAGCTTTTTACTACGTTTTTATGGCATTATGTAGGTAGCAGATATACACGGGCTCATAAGACAGATGATACATTTTATGCTATCAACTAGTTCTGATTTTTTAACCAGCTGTGTTATTCACATATTTGTAACTTCATTACATGTTTATTGTTCTCTATACGCGCGTACAGTGTGTCGAGAATGTTTACCGCCAAACTCACGGCTGTTTCGCAACATGATTAATTGTTCCCGTCCATATACGTTTCCGATGGCCCCAAGAATTATGGTAGGCTGCATAAGCAATATTTCGACGTATTCCCTGCCTCCCTAAATAACTGGCCGAACAGAAGGTAAACGCATTCGATATGATAAATCGTTGCGTTCGATGACTTTATTTATTACGAGGTTAATGGGGTGATTTGATCCCTTTTATTTTGTATCTACGTAGAAGATGCCAAACTTCGTCCGCGTATGTTTTTTTAAGTAGGGTAATAAGTGTCCTATAACCGTCTTTGGATGTTCAGCTAAAATTGGTTAAAATCCGTCCAAAGGTTTCGGCCTGATAAGGGGATAAAAAAAAATCATTCATCATTGGTTTGTATTTTACCAACAGATGGCACTATTCGGCTAGCAGCCCCACGCTACTGATCGCGCTGTTAAGATTTTTTTCTGAACGACCCCCTATCAACAAGTACATTTTTATAATTTAACCAGTAATAAATAAGTTTATTTCGGATATGAAATAAGATTTGAGAATCAATCATACTGAAACTTAACTTATTTACTTGACAACATTTTACTACATGCATTCAAACACATAGGTAAACTCTATTATTTTGGAATTCACTGTAGTCGGTCTGTAGAGGCAGCACTTGTGCTATTATTGGTGTATTTTCTGGATTCTAGATTGTTATACTGAAACTTAAACGACGAATAACTCATTATATTTACGGAACCCGAATAAAACAACGTTTCAGTTATGTGGGGGCACGGCAATGCCCCCGCTAGGTCGAACAAACGCGCGCGCCGGCATTTTCTCGATGCCATTCAGATTCAGAACATTTTCGAACCTGAAAATACGAGTATTATACTCATGGTTATGCTATGTACGGTCTGCTTCAAAAATAGCTGTTAATTTCACTACTGGCTTAATGTCATATTGCATACTAAAATAGTCGGCTACTGTTGATGCTGGCTGTAGGTACCTACTATTTTTCATTTTGTTAGCTATGTATACGTATAACATTAAATTACTTTTATAGCATCGTCTCATTTCTAATATTCGTCCAAGACCTGTAATCAAAGGCAATAAACGAAACTTGTGCGCAGAAAAGTAAGAACTATTTTTCCCCAGCGACCAGAATTTGTTTTGAAAGAAAAACAATGTCAAGAACAAAGGTTTGCAGTCACAATATCAACAAAATCACTGGATTAGAATCAGCTTATTAAACTTTTGGAGATTTCTTGAGTTACTTGCTACCTACCTACTAAAGTTATTTGCTATTGATATTCGGTTGCGACGACATACCAATATTGTTCTCAATGCAAGAGACGGTATTTTTTGGAAATAATTTAACAATTATTTTATCTCAGGTTAATTCATGAAAATACGCCAAATATATATGACTTATCAAATTACTTTCTTAGAAAACCCTACCACTATAGTATTCTTATGGTCAGTGCCTACCACTAGTCACATGGGACTGCTTGAAAATTTAAATTAATAAATATACCAACTACGTTCATAAAAAGTATGTTTGACCGTTGTTACGCAATTGAAGTTAATAGGTACTAATAAATGAAGTTTTTATTCCTTTTATCTGTAGTTAATGCCATTTGTACGAACTGCCGACTTAAAATTCCATCCACAAAGCAAATGCGATTGCAAGTAGAAAAGTGCAAACTAACCCCTACATCTCACGGGGCGAAGAGAAACGCCTCGTTGGTTTATATCTCACGGTCCTGCGGGGACATAGGTACAGAGAATACTTCGTTGATGTTACTTTAATCAAAAGAGTCTCACCACTGTGTGTCAAGGTAACGAACGGCCTGACAATGTCGTCAGCCAAAGGAGGTGGGACGACATTCTATGTAGGGAAGTCTACGGAGGGTTACTTGCCAACGCAACAGGCTCTAACTTGGCGCGTTTGAAAGCTGTTGCTAAGCCTGAATCAGGAGCATGGCTACATGCTGTGCCTTCTCCTCAGTTGGGTACATTGCTGGACAATGATTTATTAAGAATCACGGTTGCTCTGCGGGTTGGTAGTAAGGTATGCGAGCCACATCGTTGCATCTGCGGGGTGACAGTTGAGGAGAATGGCCACCATGGCCTCAGCTGTCAGAAATGCGCGGGGCGATTTGCAAGGCATCATGCAATCAATGATTTGGTTCGCCGGGCTTTAGTGTCTGGCATTATACCTTGTACCTTGGAGCCTCCTGGGTTGAGTCGAACTGATGGCGAGAGGCCTGATGGCCTCACGTTGGTTCCTTGGCAGAAAGGTCGGTGCCTCTTGTGGGATGCAACTTGTGTGAGTACGCTTGCTCTGTCCCACTTGACTCATACCATTAGAACTGCCGGGGCGACGGCGAAGTGTGCGGCAAGAGCCAGCGTACGATTTTGTACCTATTGCAGTAGAGACTGATGGTGGACCTTGGGGCTCGGAGGCCAAGGATTTCATTAGGGAATTGGGCCGCTGGCTTAGGGATAAGGGCTGTGACCCGCGCTCCGGATCGTACCTGGTGCAACAAATTTCGTTGGCCATTCAGCGTGGTAACGCTGCCAGTGTAATGGGTACGTTTGAGCCAGCTACGATTCGGGGCGTGCCTTATAATGAAATTGACGAAGCCTGTTGTGGATCACATCATTGGTTTGTATTTGACGAAGCCTGTTGCAGATTTGTTGTTGTATCTCACCTGACGAAGCCTGCGATGCGGATCAAAAGAGTGTACATATATAGTCAGACCACGCTCTTCCAAGCAAATGAACTGTCAAACTTTACAAAGTGAACTGTCAAACCATACACAGTTTGTATGGTTTGACAGTTAATTTGCTTGGAAGAGTTAGCGTGGTCTGGGGGGGTATTCGACCAATTTTAGAGAGATAATGGAGATCTCTCTATTTCATCGCCATCCGTCACTTTTGACGTGTGCCTACTTGACAAGTGGCGATATCCCTAGAACATCGCAACTTCGTCAATTCGGACGCGCTAAATTTGCGTTTCCTTTGTATGTAACGGCATAAATAACAGGCGCATACTTTAAATTGACCGCGTAGTGCGTGAAATTAGTCAGTTACGTTTCGTTCAAAACAGAAATACATATGCATGAATAACATTTTTGACAGTCATTATCGCCTTCGTATTTCCAAAAATTGAGATGAGATATGTCACTTGAAGCTCATCGCATTTTAATGACAGTTCAATGGCGATATCACTGTTATCTAATAGAGATTTGACGTTTGGCGTTCACTCAAACGGCATCCTCGAATTGGGTCCCTGGGGGGGTATTCGACCAATTTTAGAGAGATAATGGAGATCTCTCTATTTCATCGCCATCCGTCACTTTTGACGTGTGCCTACTTGACAAGTGGCGATATCCCTAGAACATCGCAACTTCGTCAATTCGGACGCGCTAAATTTGCGTTTCCTTTGTATGTAACGGCATAAATAACAGGCGCATACTTTAAATTGACCGCGTAGTGCGTGAAATTAGTCAGTTACGTTTCGTTCAAAACAGAAATACATATGCATGAATAACATTTTTGACAGTCATTATCGCCTTCGTATTTCCAAAAATTGAGATGAGATATGTCACTTGAAGCTCATCGCATTTTAATGACAGTTCAATGGCGATATCACTGTTATCTAATAGAGATTTGACGTTTGGCGTTCACTCAAACGGCATCCTCGAATTGGGTCCCTGATTCTAGTAACACTAATCCCAAGTTCACTACCCAAAGGTTGTCTGGAGAAGATCGCTGTGTTGGTGATAGGACGGCCTATTTTCTGTTTCTTGTATATTTGTGTTTCTTTTTTGTACTTTGGTGTGCAAAAGCATGTTTGTATTATATTGTAGTAGATGACGAGTCATGAGCAGTTAAAAAACGTACCTACGGGTTTTTATTACAGCTAAATTAAACTTAAAAACGGTTTAAAAAAAAGTGTAGAAATTTATTCCTGTACGATTTGCGACTCGCGGTCCATGGTATATTATGATCTTTCCTTGAACCTTTTTTGACGATTTTACTAAAAGTGGAACTATCAGTTCTCTGGACCTTACGCTTACGTTCTTCAGACGTGTGCAAACAATGGACAGAACATAACTATTCGTGAATCTGCGCAACGGAATTGCCCTGTAACTCCCGAGAGTATTAATCGCACTCTTCCCGCACTCCGAGTAGAATTTTAAAACCAACCTCATTAATAAAAGTCGGTTTAAGTAGACATTCGCCTGCAGACGCCGCTTAGCCGGAATTAAATCGTTTATCTCAGCAACAAAGTGATGACAAAAAACGGAATTAATTGCGGTGAAATGCCTTTGTGCTGCTGGTAATGTGTGTCGGGATAATGTGACATGATGCTGATTGCTTTAACAAATACGCTATTTTGTATTATCCACACATTTACCTAAATCATGGAAATTTTGGTAAAACTGGTTTAGTTATTTGGCATTAGCTATTTAGCTGTCGGACCGTTTTAATTTTTGTGCAAATTATTACTTAGAATCTGTGTACTCGGCGTCTGTTTTTGGATAAAATTCCGCCGCAAACGGACGCTTAGTACGATTTGTATGGAGTGGTATTTTCTCTTTAAAAAGGTTTCATTTCATATCTTTTTACGCAGCAATCTGCAACGCAACGAATCGCTTTGTTAGATTGTTGTAAGCAAATATCGGCGAAAATAATGACATCGGCTGATCGTATGATCGAGTATTTGTCTAAAACCGCTGAATATATACCTGTACTGGTTCATAGAAATATTTGTAAAAAAAAAAAAAAAGAAATAAGTAAAACCGGTCAAGTGCGAGTCGGACTCGCGCACCGAGGGTTCCGTACAAACGCTTTCCATCCTTAAGTGGTTAAGTTAAATTTGCACCTGGTATGTATAGCGCTCCATACAAATGAGGTGCAAAGTTAACGCAACCAATCCCGTTTGTTGTATGGGAGCCCCCCTTAAATATGTACCTATTTTATTTTATTTTTAGTATTTGTTGTTATAGCGGCAATAGAAATACTCGTACATCATCTGTGAAAATTTCAAATGTCTAGCTATCACCGTTCTTGAGATACAGCCTGGTGACAGACGGACGGTCGGACGGACAGCGAAGTCTCAGTAATAGAGTCCCGTTTTTACCCTTTGGGTACGGAACCCTAAAAACCGTCCAGTATTTTCTTCAAGTTGTAGAAATATACAGGAGTCTAGAAAGATTATATACGAGAATATCAAAATACTTTTGACCCACAGGCTTCTAGACCTAGCCATAGATATCCTACCAAAGATCCAATTTTTTTAAATAATCCTAAAAGACATTGAATATAACATCTGCACTCATGTACATGTTACTAGAGTCAAACAAGAAATTAGTTTTAATATTACAGCTAGGATAATATTACAACCACTCAAAAAGCCTTCAAGCCATCGTCATCGTCATCCCAAATGACACTAACATTTGAAAGAGATTTGCGAGATTCGTGTCTCGTCAGTTTAATAAAAATTCCATCTATTTTCTGGATCTCACGCGTTTGTTTTTTCGTAATTGAAATATTAATCTTACAAAGCAAAAGACAAGGTTATATTTGCAATCACTCCAAGTGCAAGATAAGAGATTTAGAAAGTAAACAATCAAAAAGTTGAGAGACGCGTGCCGCAGCCAAAACCAGTTTAAATTCTGTGCACACTTCGCAAAGTATAGCTTTATTATTATTGCAATGCGATGCGATTTCGCTTATAAAACACACAATTTCTTTTACGATATTATTACAGATATTGGAAAGCTACTTAAATGCTTCGCCGTAGATAAAGGTTTAAAAAATCGTGTCTAATGTCAATATCATTTCGTGATTTTCGTGTTGGTTAGTGAGTTCTATTAGTGGCTAAATTTTACAGTTTGTCAGCGATACTTTACAAGATTTACACAGGCTCACATTGAACCTTCGTTACGATAATACCTAGTAACTTATAGGGAATGTCCTCACCGCATTCACCTTTAACTTTCAACCGACTTCAAAAAAGGAGGAGGTCCTGAATTTGACTTTATGTCTTTTGTGTGTATGTTACGTGATTATTCTGCCAGTTGTGGACCGATTCTCATTATTATTATTTTTATTTGAAAGAGTATACTCTTGAGGTCCATTGTCACTATTTCAGGATCCGATGGTGGGTTCCCAGGGGAATCGAGGACAACTCTCAAATCAATTATGAGCAATAACAAAAGTAGATAATAGGTATATGCACTCTAATCAAGTCATAAAGGTAACATAATTTTTTGTTTCTAGGTGTTTGGGAGCTTGGTGTGGTGTAAGTACCTGGGAAAATAGACCCACGAACTTTCTAAATATACTTAATTTCAAAATTAGTGGATCAAAATAGGATTCGCGAAGAAAAGAGGAATTGCTTAAGGCTCCTTATCCGTTCAAAAATGGTGATTGTTTTAGACATTTTTCTCTATGATCATTGATCAAACATGTTTCTTAACTTATTATTAATGATACTAGTTAAAACAGGGCTAGTGAGATTTATTGGTATATATTTAAAACTTACAGTTTGAATTTTTCATTGATAACTTGTTTCAAAAATTACTCGAAATTGACCAAAGTCACGCAGAAAACTGGGGCCCAATTCGAGAATGCCGTTTGAGTGAACGCCAAACGTCACATCTCTATTAGATAACTGTTATATCGCCGTTGAACTGTCATTTAAATGCGATGAGCTTAAAAGTGACATATCTCATCTCAATTTTGGAAATACGAAGGCGATAATGATTGTCAAAAATGTTATTCATGTATATAAATTTCCGTTTTGAACGAAACGTAACGGACTAATTTCACGTACTACGCGGTCAATTTAAAGTATGCGCCTGTTATTTATGCCATCACATACAAATAAAGCGAAAATTTTGCGCGTCCGAATTGACGAAGTTGCGATATTCTAGGGATATCGCCACTTGTCAAGTAGGCACACGTCAAAAGTGACGGATGGCGATGAAAAGGAGAGATCTCCATTATATCTCTAAAATTGGTCGAATACCCCCCCTGGTTTCAACTTATTTTCGACTGCAAGCAATGAAAGCATGAAATAGCTATGTTACTTTCTAGAACTCAAGGAAAAGGATTATTCACTTATATTTTTAATTTCATTATACCTATTTTCAATTTTAATTTAAATATCGACATTTTATGTTGTATATATAATGTTTAATTTAATTTTAGTTTTAAATTACATGATTAATTTTATATTCGTGAAAATGCATGCTCCATCTTGACTCAAAATATTTTGTATGCCTTATGGCGAAACATAGTGATACACCTACATATAAGTGCAATGTAACATCCACAAACCTATGTTTACAAATAAATTATTTGACTTAGACTTTGACTTAAAAAAGTTGGTTGAAATTATCAATTTATTTGTCATAATAGGAAGAAAAAATATTTATAAGGAATAAGGCATCTTAAGGACTGCATTAAGGTTGCCGCCATCACTGTCGTACCATAACAAGATGTCTCAAATATCATCCGCGCGCCTTAACGATGGGTCTCTTGATTTTCACTTGACAACATAATTGCTTCGTTCAGCCGTCGAAAACTCGAATCTTTATCACTTACATTCACCTGTGGAACCGTGTTCTATAGTAACACAGTGTAATTTTGAGGGAATTCGAAATACGTTCCGAGCTTCTGAAATATATCTACTTTTGTAATTGCCAAGCAATGATGGAATCATGCTGATTCATGTCGTAAATTTTGTTTGAATCAAAATTTATAACCGCTTCTTCTTATTTCGTCATTTAGCTTATGGCACTTAAATATCGATTCATCATTCAGAATTTTTGATATATGGCTTACGTTACACGAACAATAACACCGTTATTGTAATTATGATGTTACGAATTGTTAATTTATGATGAAAAAATCAGCTCAACAGAATTGTTACTTCGAAACTCATCGTTTGTAGTGCGTGCATTTTTTCGTCGTTCCATCCCGCGTACGTAAGTTCTGTTTGACTAGAGAACAAAATTACAAAATTATTTTCGGGAGTTTATGTTTATCACTACTTACTATCAGTATCGCTTCATTAATTATACCACATACTCGTAGATAGAGCACTTTTAATTTAATTTTCATGGGAATATAAATATTGAGGCCCTCATTAATCATTAATTAAGTCACTTCAAAATGTTCACTTACCTATTATTATTAGTTTTTTCACTTAATTATTATTTTTACAGTGCAGTTTCTACTAGAGTGAATCTGCGAGCTGTAAACCTCGCGATAATTTTTCGGATTAATGTGTAAAGTATGACTTTTTTACATGTTTAACTCCCCAAATTCTGCAATTATGAAAAAAAATATATAATAAACTAACCTACTCACAAAAATTTCACGAAAATTACTTACAACTAACAACATAACTAATGTATAAAACTTGTGAAATTTTAGCTACGATGCGATATGGCTAATCTTGATGTTTAAAATAGCCGTCAAGCGAAATGGTCAATAGAAAAAAGCGTTATCTAGAATTCCTGAACTTTGATTGTACCTCAAACCCGCAGATTACCAAAATCAGGTCAATAAGGGAATTCCTGCGTCACTCGGGTCGACAAACGTCACGACGCCAACTTTTCCGCGTAATTCACCTTACACCCTTGGGGCACAGAAGGCGAATCATAATCAGTACGGCAACAATCTTTAATAATATCTTTAAGAGAATATAACACTTTATACTCACACGGTTTGTACGGGTGCCCCTTGAAATCTCGACAAACTTTTCATCGAATTTCATTTCATCGAAAACGATTCACAGAATATTCAGTATAAATATTATCTCTTGGAGTATTATGGCTTCATCGACTATTCATTACATATTATAACAATTATTAGAGAAATGTTATAAGGAATTTTAAATGATTAAAATTACATTTAACAGATTATTTTAAAGACAGAACATCAAATAATTTATATTATTTCATCGAGGTATTATTATACAACTCATTCATTTCCATGACCCCTAAAACGAAACGGCTCGCAGACATAGGTTGATTAGGTTAGGTTAGGGTTATTTTTTTTTGATGACCCCAAAAACGAAACGGCTCGCAGACATAGGTAGGTTAGGTTAGGGTTATTTTTTTGATGACCCCAAAAACGAAACGGCTCGCAGCCATAGGTTGGCTAGGTTAGGTTTATTTATTTTTTGATGACCCCAAAAACGAAACGGCTCGCAGACATAGGTTGGTTAGGTTAGGTTAGGGTTATTTTTTTTTGATGACCCCAAAAACGAAACGGCTCGCAGACATAGGTTGGTTGGGTTAGGTTAGGGTTATTTTTTTTTTGATGACCCCAAAAACGAAATGGCTCGCAGACATAGGTTGGTTGGGTTAGGTTAGGGTTTTTTTTTAATGACCCCAAAAACGAAACGGCTCGCAGACATAGGCAGGTTAGGTTAGGTTCGTGTTATTTTTTTTATGACCCCAAAAACGAAACGGCTCGCAGACATAGGTTGGCTAGGTTAGGTTAGGGGTTTTTTTTTTTTGATGACCTCTAAAACGAAACGGCTCGCAGACATAGGTTGGTTAGGTTAGGTTAGGATTATTTTTTTTGATGACCTCAAAAACGAAACGGCTCGCAGACATAGGTTGGTTAGGTTAGGTTAGGGTTTTTTTTTTCTGACCCCAAAAACGAAACGGCTTGCAGACATAGGTAGGTTAGGTTAGGGTTATTTTTTTATGACCCCAAAACGAAACGACTCGCATACATAGGCAAACAAAAGGGTACACACATAAAACATAATATCTACCCACATCCGTCCGCGAGCGCATTGCGTTTAGTTCCTCACATAATTCATTGAAGTAATAGAATGATAAATACCGAAATGATTTTCTACAATGTAAAATTTAAAACAAAATAATAAAATATGGAATAATAAAATATGAAATAAAGAACTGCGAAATAAAGTATATAATAAATAATATTTCTATAGATTAAAAATCGGTGTTATAAAAATACACCATTTAATTGTTCGATGTAATGAATATTCGATGAAATGAAAAAATGCGTACCGTTGACTTTGAATTGAAATTCGATTAAACGTTTGTCGAAATTTCAAACTCTCAAATGAAATCTCGAAATGTCGAATTTTTTGGTGTTAGGGAAGTGATTGAATAAAAAATAAAAAAATAAAATTCTTTGTAAAATCAAGGGCTCACTCGACGTTTAACAAAATCAATCCATCATATTTCTATCTTGGCAATAAATGCTATATACGACCTTAACTGCAATATGTAATGTTTTCTTTTTTATTATAATACTCTATTTTTATATGTACTTATGCGTAAAATAACTCATAAGAGTCATAAGAGTTATTCTCATTTATCGTCATTTGTACTTTGACGATAACGTCAAAGTACAAATGACGATAAATGAGAACGAGCAATATTTCTATTAATTTTACATTGTAACATTTCAAATGTCATCAGCTCGAATAAACATCGCGATTTCATCATAGCAAAGTGCAATATAATATCCGAGATACTGCTTATTTGCGACATCGGTGGTGTGGTTCACTTGGTGGTTTTGTGTCATACTGTTGTGATACTTCTACTGTACTTCGGGGGCGATAACTTGATTACAAATAGTCGACTGCGACAGTTTTGTAGATTAACTTTTTATTTGCCCCACCTTCCGGAGCTGGTGGTTCCCGAATTGTTATTCCGTGTTTGCGAAGTGAATTTCATTAACTCTATTGATTTTTTTACTGTATATTTCCGCCAACGAGAAAGGAAACTAATTTCATTAAATGAAATTTACAGCCAACTACAAAGTGCTTACTACCACTTCTTTCGCGTTAACATTTTTTTATTACCGTAACCTGTAACGATCTTTAACTGTCCAACCATCAAATAACATTAATACCTAAGTAGTTTTCAAATATCAAATAATGAAAAATCCAAAATACTTGTCACGTTTATAGAATCATTAAAGCTTACAATCTAGACCGCAAAAAGTATGCGTTGGCCGAGAATCGAACTCGGATCAACTGCTTGGAAGGCATCTATGCTGACCATTACACCACCAACGCATGTTATCGCTGTACAAAATATATAACTGACATAGGAAACAATAATTTAAAAAAATACACAGCTGTTTCGATATATTATCTGTTCACGTGGAAGTAGCCCTTGAAATATTATAGGTTTTATACCTATGTTATTTGTTAACACGAACAGCTTACATACATAGACACATAATTAGACAAGTTTTTATCAAGAGATCTATTTCTGAGTCAATATTTTTTTGATAATTTGCACCACTAACAACAAATCTTCATCTAAGCAAATTCAAACGAAATGTTTAGAATGAAGCGAAAAATTTAAAAATTTAATTATTTAGATGGGTTTCGTACCCGCGTCCTCAATGTCAATTTTTTTTAAATTTTCGCTTCATTCCAAACATTTAGTTTACGCTAGCAGACGTTAATGCTTTAATAAAAATGCAAACGAATTTAAACTTGAACATGTCTCTTGCGTCGTTTTATTATAAACTAGCTGTGCCCCGCGGTGTTACCCGCTCATCCCACGGGAACACTAAATTTTTTCGGGATGAAAAGTATCCTATGTCATTTCCCGGGTCTCAAACTATCTCCATACCAAATTTCATCTAAGTCGGTTCAGCGGTTTAAGCGTGAAGAGGTAACAGACAGACACACTTTCGCATTTATAATATTAGTATGGATTTAAACTGGCCTCTTGGATGGATTAGTTCCAGGTCATAATAAGATTACGTTTTCATTCTAATTGCATATGTAAGCAAACTTTTTAATAAATTTGTATTTTTTTGCATGTATATACCATTCAACAAAGGTTTTATTTAATTTATGTTTTCTCTTTTATTTCAGGTACGTACGGCTAAAGCTTTCAGAGAATCTTGCTTGACATTCTCGATGTAAGTGCTAAGCTTAGCTTGTTAACAAAGCGGAGGTAGACCTCACGAGTCTGTTTCTTAATGGCTGAAATATGTATTTTATTAATATTTAGAAAAGAAAAACGTGCGCACACTTGCCCCATTTGAATCTAAACCCTCCCCATCTTCGCCATTTTGAAACTGATTCGACAAAAACTTCTAAATGATTATCGAACCTACTCACTATATTTCACATGAATCAGTTGAGAAATGTGACCAGCACAGGCGAGAAAATCCAGAAAACTGGACATACAAAAGCAATTTAAGCCAAGCTGTAACGAATTTTGATTGCTTGGTCAAAAAATATCCTTGAGTTGGTTTACTGGGTGACTGTCCCTCTGGCATTCCGCGAAATAGCGCCTGTGGCGCGGCGATTAGTCGATTGTGGAAATAAGGCCAATAAGTTATGCTGTCTTGTGTGTTTCACACAATGCTTACTTCAAACAAAAAGTATGCGTTGGCCGAGAATCGAACTCGGATCAACTGCTTGGAAGGCAACTATGCTGACCATTACACCACCAACGCATGATAACATTTATTTCAAATCCGTATGTCGATGTTTTATTATTTGCACAACGGATTTTGTTGCAATTTTAGTACATGGTATGAATATGTCAATATAATCCAGTCACGTGTTGTAGTCCAAATGTTTATGGGTTAGTCCTCTACACTTATTTTTTCAAAGATGTATAGATTGATATTTATTATTTACAAATGATGAGGCAGCGTGCACAATCACGTAATTATTATCACATGTAGTAACTGTGTGAGTAGTTAGGTACACATGACACATCTTTTACCCTGGTTAATTAAAACTCCGCTGTTAGAAAACAATTGGAACCTTTGGTTATTAAAAGTATGCGTTGGCCGAGAATCGAACTCGGATCAACTGCTTGGAAGGCAACTATGCTGACCATTACACCACCAACGCATGCTAGTTTCGTGGAAAATTCGTAACTTTAACAATATTCTAATCAGTATAAAAATACTCTGATCAGTAATAATTCTATTTACACAAGTGTTTGGATCGTGCGTATATTTACACTAAAATAGCCCTTGAATATTAGAAAATAGGTAGCTCATCAATGTACATTTAAAACTCTTGTCGGTAGGGTAATTTCTAGCTCATTCTGCATTTCTTTACTTCTTTATAAATTATAGAGCATTTATTTTTTCTTTCATTCTTAGTTTCCCCTTTTCCTTTTCATTTCTAATATTCAATCTGCTTATCACCTTAATGGACATAGATATTGTACAAATAATATGACCTAACATTTTTCCTCTCCTATTTTCTATCATCTTAAACAAAATTTTATTTCTTAGTTTATTATTTACTTCTATATAAATGATAGAGCATTCATTTTTTCTTTAATTCTTAGTTTCCTCTTGTCCTTTTAATTTCTAATGTTCAATCTGTTTATCAACTTAATGTGTACTACAAATAATATGACCTAACATTTTTCCTCTCCTATTTTCTATCATCTTAAACTTAAAACAAAATTTCATTTTTTTTGTTTATTATATTTGAAACTTTTTCGTTGCTTTTCTGTCCAACTGTATTTTTCCATCCTCCTCCAACACATTTTAAATGCTACCATGTCTCTGTCTCTTTGACTCATGGTCCACGTTTCGCAGCCGTAGAGGGCTATACGTATATAAACTCCAACGTTTTACCAACAGGAAATAGGTAGGATGTAAATCTTAACTGTTTTTATTAATTAATAATTTTAATAATTACCAATTATCATCCATATATTCGATATCTCCCACCATTTCGAAAAAAAAAACTGAATCAGTTTTTTTTTATACGTATATTATGGAACCTACTCAATAAATCTCATGAGAATCAGTTGAGAAATTTATACGAGACCATCCGGAAATCCGAACATCCCGATCCGGACATGCGAAAGAAACTTTGCGAAGCTGAAACAGAGATTCTTCGCTCGGTCGGTCCCATAATGATCGTATCATCGTTACATGGCAAAATAGCATGGGTCTTTCACCTTCATGTTGATTCACCGCTTTATCAGATTGTCAGTCGGCGTATGACGTCACCAAAATATAATTATCACATTGTCACTCCATATAACATGCCAACTGTTTAAATAAGTAAACAAGTGAATTTGGCAACAATGTTCGAAAATTAATTGTAAAAGCTTTGAAATAGGAAGCACGTTTGTCAGGTGTCGTCTATTTACGGAATGAATGACGTTAAAGTTGTTTGCGTTATTTGGTTACAATTAAAGGAGCAGCCAATTAACAAATTACATTTTAAATTAGGAGCATTTAAAATAGACAACCGACTGAATGATGTCTATCATTGTTTTCATGTTCCATCAAGTTATATTATAACAATCATCAGATACCACGTCAAAGCAACATCAATTTCTGCTTAAAATTACAGAAACACACGGGATCCGCGTTCCTTTAGTATCAGCTGGTCTAGCGCGACTTGTCGCACGACATAGTGACACCCGTCACTTTCTCACATTACTGCACAGAAAGAAACTGGTAATTATCTCGCGCGAGAAATAGTCGCGTATGACAGTTATGCTAGAGATACAGGATTGAAGTCTCACATTTCGGTCATTCTCCAGATTTGTGTTCTAATTCTAATTAACGCTTCGCTTTTTTTCTACTTACTTTTCAATCATTTTTATCACAATTATAGAAACATATCGATCATTGAAACTTAAATGTGGATAGGGCACCTTTTAATTATTAAAGGTTCATTAGTTAGAAGCAAATTAAAATTTATATGACGCGTGAATTAGAAAAACGACGTGTTAATTAGAATATTTTACTTTTGTATAACGCGTGAATTAGAAAAACGACGCGTTAATTATCCAAATTCAATTATATATTTTTTAATTAAAATAAAACCGTTTTGTATAATAATATATGACTGATATGGTGACAGTTATATGATATAAGCTATGTTTTAAATAATATGAAAGTTGTATTTAAGTACTCAAGAAACAAGCACACCGGCCGTTAGAGTTACTAGGTAGGTTAGGTATGTAATTATGTAAGTAAATTGAATTATTATAATAAGTTATAATAAATAATTTATACATGTACCCGCCCTCGCTACGCTTACTATATTAACTCCTCCTCCTTGCGTCAGTTGCCTCATTGCTGAGGGTCGTGGTCATTCCCGGATGATGCGGCGCCATCTGTTGCTGTCAGAAGCCATGTGTAGAGCATTGTGTACTGTAGTGCCAAGGGTTGTGAGAATCTGGTCTATCCAGCGTGTCGTACTCCTGCCTCTTGGTCGCTTGCCTTCAACTTTTCCAGTGATCGTCAGTTTTTCCAGGTTATCACTGTCTTTCCTGGCAATGCGACCAAAGTACTCCAGAACCCTACGAAGACAGGTCTTCGACGATTTAGTTCGGATCTTGAGTTGGGCTAAGATTGGTGCGTTGCGTTGGCGCGGCGTGTTGTCTATGGTATGCGCAGCATTCTTCTCCAGCAGAAAGCATCAATTCGATCACGGTCCGCTTTCTTCAGGGTCCATGTTTCTGAGCCGTATGAAAATATGGAGAACACCATGTTTCGGACAACTTCCGTCTTACATGAACCATTATTGCTAATGTTAGAACTCAGGTTCTCCGTGATTTCGAAGTTAAGTGTTCCACTGAGTTCTACCTTGCCTGTACAGGGTCTTTTGTACAGCTGCTCATAGTGGCCACGCCAGCGTTCTGCAATTTTGTCAAACTCATGTAGCGGTTCCTCATCGTGATGTTCAATGACCCAGAACTTGGGTTTGAACTTTCGACTCAGCAGCCGAACTTTCTTGAACAGATCCGAGGATTGTAATTTAAGCTCGTTCTTGTCTCTGCGGCATTCCCTTTGAATTGCTTTACATAGTTTCGAGTATTCCCTTTTCACCTTGCAGTGTTGAAAGGCATTAATTTTAATTTCTTTCCGGCACTGAATTAGGTTCCACGTTTCCTCAGCGATCCATGTGGACCTTCTACAGTCCCTTCCTCTCTTAGATACGATATCCTCAAAATCTTCATTTATTGCCTGGACTCAGCATCACCTGTCCGCGGTGGATCTAAATTCATGAGCGTCGCTTCCGTCAGATTCTGGAAATGGGATCGCTCTATTGGATTCTTAGTTCTGGTTTTAGGTCACGCGTTATGGTAAATGGCTTTGAAACGAATGGAGAAGGAGGCAACCAGTAACCGCATTCAGCTCAAGGGAAGGTTTTCACATTTTTGACAAATGACTTCCAGCGCTTGTCTACCAGTATGTAGTCTATCTCATTCCTAAAAGGACCCAGGTTCCAGGAGACTTTCAAGTGTAGAGTCATCTTTTGTGATGGTGAAAGAGAGTGCTAAAGTAATGGTCAGAAACAGAAAACAGAACTCTGCAAGCCTCTGACCTCGTTCGTTCCTAGAGTCTAGACCATATTTTCCAATGGCGTCTCGGATTTCATGGACTATTTCTGAGCTTCCTGTTTTAGCATTCCAGTCTCCCATTACCATTGCGATTTGCCGGCTTGGTATGCTGTCTAGAGAGAAGATGTGACTATATATTATAGGTACCATTACTATTATATGTACAAATATTCTAGAAAAGAAAAAACCAAACTGATGATTAGAATCGCATGGATGGTTAAATTCTAATTAACGCGTTCATTTTTGATGCGTGAATTAGACTTGTGAATTAGAGATTCTTGAAAAATACAAAATTACTTTTTATAGGTACATGTAATAATCTACAGAATCTAGTATGTATTAAATCATGCGGCTTTTTATGTACACTAAAATTGTCAGCGCAATAGAGTTACTGGTTGATTTTTAAAACGTGAACGTGTTAATTAGAAATTTCGTGAGCCAAAACGTGTGAATTAGATACTTACAGTCATAGTCCGCGACCCGTACACAGCTGACACAACCGTCCCACACGGGGCTCTGGGCACGACTGACCGCTTCACCGAAATGCGTTAGTGAGATCCGTACCTACTTTCAAAGGGCTTGTGTGATCACAACCGACCGCGACGCGTGAATTATTATACGTTTCGAGACAAAGTTATTATAATTGATATCTTTGTGATATAGTATTTGTATTGACTAGGTTTTTTTTCTGCAATTAAAATATGTATTCTTTTGTTTAATAAACTTGCTTACATTGTTTTTTCTTCATGTATATGATCAGGAGAAAATGGTATGTAAGTAATTTGGGTAGTGGGACGCGACGTGTCAATTAGGAGAATAGGACTAAAAGTTTTTTTTTCTACCCGAAGGGTTTTAAATATTTTCTTGAAAACTCATGTACAGCTCAATACGGATACCTGCTACGATCAAAAAATATAAGATATAATGAAATCAATGATTTTATATTTTTAAAGAGTGATGACAAGCAAAAATGCACGTCTGGAGAATGACCGATTTATGTCATGACTTATAAGTCATCTTAATTCTGATTATTAGCTCTCCTCTATTACTTATATCTAAATCACATTTGCTCTAATAACGACTTCCTTAAATAAAAGCCGGAACACTGCTGATAAAGCCAATCTCTCGCATTAATCACGGATAAAATAATGTAATAATGGATATCAAGATCAGGCCAGTTGAAGGACTGTGCTATAAATCAAGGGCTACTTTACTGTTTTTTCTTCTCAATTTTCTTAGTAGGTACTGGGAATAGGTAAGTTTAGGATGAAGGTATATTTCGCTAGATCTTTTTCGCGGATTTAAGCGGGGAGCATGTAAGAAGCATCGATCAAAAATATCCATTCTTTGCTCAGTTTCTTACTTGAATAGGATAAATAATAATAGAAAAACTTTATTCAGGGGGCCTATGATGGTTGCGTTTATCGCGTGATAAATAAGTGACAAAGCATATGTCACTCACACTCGCATTATGTCAAAGCGTGACGGATGCTTTATCACTTATTTATCGCGTGATAAACGCAACCATCATAGGGCCCCAGGAAAACACATAATCGCAATTTTGATCCAATAACATTACATAATAGTCGATACTATTTAAAACTATGATAATATTGTAAAAAATTACTCTATACCTAACTGTGAAAACTGACATATAAAATAACTACTAGTACATTTGTAAACTTATACCATTTTGAAAAATTTATACATAATGTATTTATGCATGATGAGTATGAGCATGAGATACGTGAGTATTTTATTTAAACATAGTCGTGTAAACAATTTTCTGTAACCATCTTTGGAAGGCAAGCTACCGCTGTACTAAAATTTATCATACGTCTTCCAGCCGTTTCGGCGTGATTAGTGGACAAAGTAATTAGAACCAACGGATAGCGTCAGACTGACATGGCGCCCGGCACCCATACAAAACAAAACACGATCTTGCATCGTACTATTAAGATTTTTTTCAGAAAATTATGACCCCTCCCCATAGAAAACTGATTTTGAATACAAATCAAAATTTTTATAATAACATAGATGTGCACTCGAAAATGGTCTCCATTCAGCATTGCTGTTTGGGACGGTTTCACGGGATAGATACTGTGCGACTTATGCTAAAGACGAATAAAGTGAGTGTATATAATATGTGTATGTGGAAATAAAGGACAAACTAAATAGCCTTATCTTTTTAGGGTTCCGTAGTCAACTAGGAACCCTTATAGTTTCGCCATGTCCGTCTGTCCGTCCGTCCGCGGCTTAGCTCCGTCATCATTTAGTACTAGAAAGCTGAAATTTGGTATGAGTATGTGGATGTATCACGCCGACAAAACGGTAAAATAAAAACTAAAAAAAAAAAATTTTTCGGTTACCTCTTGTACACCTAAAGTGGGGGCGATATGTTTTTTTCGTTCCAACACTAGTGTGTGGGGTGTCGTTGAATAGGTCTTTTAAAAATCGGTGTCCCTACACTTCGAACGTTACACCATATTGGTTAAGTGCCATACTATATTAAAACATTTCGCTCAATCTGGCGCGTATAATCGATAACCTCCAAAGGGAATAGGTAAATACTGTTTCTTGGCGTTTACGACCTTTTTATAGAGCTTGAAATCTTTCTCGTAATTTTCGTCTATTGTGTTGTGAAGGACGGGCAACTACGGAACCCTAATACACTGAGCGTGGCCCGACATGCTCTTGGCCAGTTTTTTAATATGGCTTGAGTAAAACTAATCATAACGCATTCACTACCAGAAACAAACTTGTATGTGTTAATGTGAAAGCACCTCTAACGTGAAAATATTTACATAAAAAAAATGTTGTTTCTAAGTGTGATTACTAAACTTTTAAATATCATGTTATACTTAATAATCTTAATTATTTTAAAAGACTACTTAAGTGGCAAAGGCCACCCCCCTCTTATATTTATAGCAATATCAAGTTTATTTCAATTTACGTACACATTGAAATCGGATTCATATTAAGACTGGATTTGCTCTTACGAGGTAAAGATGAGTATATTTATAATCGCACGCTTAATTTTTCATCCGCATTTTAACGAACTTGTTGTAATTTGTTATTTTGAAATCAGATTCACCGACGATTTATTAGTACGTCTCTAGACAGCTATAAGACATCACAAATTAGTTGACCAACTGGTCTGTGTATCGACAAAAACTGTATTATTTATAAAAAAAATGATGAAAATAGCTTGGTGTGTGTTGAAGGTAAAAGTTTGTGAATTTTTAGTATCGTTGCTTGTTTGACGAACTGTCAGTTTTAAGACACTACGAAAGTACATCATGAGATAAATATTTTTAGTTGGTATTTATTAGAAAAATGTTGGTTTAGACTTCCGAGAGCTGTTTGACACATACATATCAAACTGCAGCACTTAAAATCAAAAAGAGTGTGTATAATTATATTCTCCAGACCATTTTCAATCGCGGCGACTACATCAATTCCGTAGCTCGCCTCCTTCTTGTGGCTGATGTGTGTGGCTCCTATCTTATCACAAATAGTAAACAGCTAAGGGCAGAAAATTTGTCTTTCAATTGACATCAGCTTTTGCTAAGACAAACTCTGAGATGTTGCCTTCCGTATTGCTTCTTGGTAATTTTTATAAGGAAATGACTGTTGTTTTATACCTATCTGATGATTAAACAGTAGTATTCTACAGACTGAATTCCTCAACAGTTTACTTTCAGTCGAAAAGAGTTACAAATCGCATGTTTCTTTCTCTCACGCTTCGGGGAAATATATCTTTATGGAACTGACTAATTATAACTCCGCCTACTGATTAATGGATGCATCAATACCCTAATTTATCTTTGACGCGGCGCGCGACGCGGTGTTTATCATATGATTAGAGAGACAAATTAAAATAAATGAAGTACAGGAGATATGTAAAAATAAACCCATTAAAATCAAAAAATATATAGGTATACAACAGACAATACTTAAGTTTTGGTAGAGTATCTGTCTGAGAAAAGCATTTTATTAAAACTAGTAAGCGGCAGCTTTATCCACACCAATCCAGTTTACAAAAACCATAAGCCTATTTCTTACTTTGCCTTTGTTACGTAAAAAGGATTGTGTAATACCTTTTTTTGATCAAAATAAAATTTTCGCTCTTTTTTCAATCGACTTCAAAAAAGGTGGAGGTTCTCAATTCACCTGCATATTTTTTTGTTTTTATTAATGTTAACCAATTATTCCGCCAATTAATTATGAATCGATTTTGATGATTCTTTTTATGTTTGATAGATCATACTTCAGAGGTGGTCCCGTATAATTTTAATCGAGATCGAGAAAATCAATAAAAAAATTATATAAACCCTTTTGCTCGTTAAAGTTGGTTATTTTTTGTGAATAAGTGATTCTTTATTTCCTATTGCATGGGAAAAACTCGTACAAACAGCCGAATATGGTAGGTGTATGTACTTACTTATTATTTTATAACAAGCGATTGATGTAAATATAGGTGATGCGTCGAAACTTTTCAAGTTTATTAAACTTTCTTTAATCAAAGCAATCACAAAAGCTCAGCTGCAATGCAACGCTAATTTACAGCAAAAAATACCTATATCAGAACTAATAAGTTCGAATATTGGCGAAGTACATTGCGAAATTGCAATAGTACGTAATTGTGGCAGACACGTAGCCGAGTGAGGCAATCCAGTTGATTGAAGTGGTTACCTAGCCATCAAGTGTTTCATATAAGTTAATACGTGATATGTCGGGTCGGATAATAGTCGTTCGGTGTACCTACACCGGTCGAATGTGGAGCAGGCGGCAGGCGGCGATGCCTCCTACAAAAAATCAGTGTAGGTTCCACGCGACGTTAAAACGGTCGCGCGCTCGATCCCACTTGAAACCGCTCACGGGCGGGAGCGGTCGAACTTTCCGAACTAACTTTCAACTCAACAATCCAACTGTAGAATAAAATTGGATATTTAATCTGTGTTAGTTTTAGTGAACAGTGTCATATTGTGTAAGTTGGCAACATATGGCCCAGGGTCCAGCATGGTCGTCGTGTCGATAGTATCACGACTAAACACGTGTGTTAGCTGGAGGCTCGCCGTTCACTTCACCT
The DNA here is from genome assembly GCA_932273695.1 of Apotomis betuletana. NCBI lineage: Eukaryota > Metazoa > Arthropoda > Insecta > Lepidoptera > Tortricidae > Apotomis > Apotomis betuletana. The sequence continues at coordinate 12,711,556 of OW026310.1, read as the reverse complement.
ATTTTGTCGTCATTGCTGAGTATTAGTCACCAGCCCTAAGCCCTTAGTTTTTACTTCATATAGTTGATTAGTTCATGTATCCGCCTACAACTAAACTTTCCTATTATCAGTGATTAGTGGGCAGTGCGATAATGTTTTCAGAGCACTTCATTTGTGTGCTTAAATTAAATGTTATCGAAGATAGCACTGAAATAGATATGTTAATTGTATGTCTAACAATAAAAGCCGTAAGTTTGTTAATGATATCGCAAAAGCGTCATTTATTTTATTCATGATAAATGATAATAATAATAAAGGTAACATTAAAATCTTGACTGTCTCATACTTTAAGTGCAAGGAAGAATTAAAGTAAATTTGGCATAACAATAATAAGATATTAATCTTAGGTTTTAGTAAAAACTTTTAAGGTTAATTTATTGCGAAAGAGATACCTATACTATCCAACAATTTTGTAGGTTAGAGAATCCAGAAATCGGTTTCAAGGAAATCTAGCCCTACGCTACGTGGCAAACGTAAATGGGTTACCTCAAATATTCAACGCTAGTTAAAACAGTAAATAAAAGTATCAAAACCCGACCTATCCATGTAGTGTCGGCAAAATGCTATATCGATGTATAATAATTTAATAACAAGACCGATAAAACCAGTGCACCTTATTAAAGTAGAGAAATTGAGTCACGGAAAACATTTCGGCCGCTTACCAAACTTAATTGTAGGTAAAGGTCACTAGTATTTCTACAACTCAGTGTACCTTTCCAGTACAAATTAGCCATATGTTAGTGTAGGAGGTTGACATGTTGAACTTTACTTATAATTATATACAATTAAATTAAGAGGTTTATCAATTATGTCGTGAACAGTTTGCTGAATAAACAATGCGAGGCTCTGAAAGGAATTCAGATAATTATTGAGATATCTTTATTAAAGTATTCTTTTTATGAAGTTTCATTACGCGATCCACTAAATTGTAAGTGGGGATCGAACCCACGACCTATACTTATTTGGAGTAGTGCTCTAACCCCTGAGCTACCGCTACGTTGCACAACGTGTAAATTAAGCATTATATTTCACAAAGCGCCCTCTGTACAAATAAGCGCGTTCTCATTGTGCTCATTTAAAAATAACAAAAAACCGGTCAAGTGCGAGTCGGACTCGCGCACCGAGGGTTCCGTACAAACACTTTCCATCCTTAAGTGGTGAAGTTAAGTTTGCACCTGGTTTGTATAGCGCTCCATACAAATGCAAAGTTAACGCAACCAATCCCGTTTGTTGTATGGGAGCCCCCCTTAAATATTTATTTTATTTTATTTTTAGTATTTGTTGTTATAGCGGCAATAGAAATACATCATCTGTGCAAATTTCAACTGTCTAGCTATGACCGTTCTTGAGATACAGCCTGGTGACAGACGGACGGACGGACGGACGGACAGCGAAGTCTCAGTAATAGGGTCCCGTTTTTACCCTTTGGGTACGGAACCCTAAAAAAAAACAATTTATACGGATCATATCGCGCATATTAATTATTTGAGCCCCACTGACGTTTTAGCAACTTTTCTGTTACCGTTGTCATTCGTTTAAATTATTTTATTTAAGTAAATGTGTGACAGTCGCGGAAACCGAAGAAAATATGTATTTCTAGGACGTGCGTTTACGCAACATAGGTACCTTTATTAGAACATATTTTTATTACCTACTTACACCTTTTATCGGAAAATTATCGTTTCGCGATTTCAAAAAACTGTGCTACACAGCGCAACACGATTCATCAATCAATCAATCTTAATGTTTAATAGCCTTTGATCCTATATTTGAGCTAAAAAAATGGTAGATGTTTTAACTTTGGTATTAGGTGATTAGTAAGTATAACATTTTTTTGGTATCTACTTGAGTATAGGCTATGGGTCATAAAAACCAACTGATTTAGGATCACGTCTCTCCTGGGCACATATTCGAAGTTAAGGATATTTATTTTATATATTTTTTATCTTTTAAATAAGGAGATAATTGTGATGAGCATGTGAGCTAAGTTAAGTATATAATATAAGGGCCTAATTTTCTGATCAAACTAAATTTTATAATGACGCCATTTTTCTAACACGAGAGCTATATAATAATGTCAATGAAACACCAACACAAACTTTTTCTTACAATCAATTTATAGAACCTATACGGGTCCTAACATCGACTTATAATCATCAATGCGAGGATACATTCACATATCGCAATCACAGGCAAGCCCAACCGAACGGTAAATAGATAAATATTGCCTATAACATTTAAATGGTTAGCCAAGGATTTATCCACGTCCAACTTGTCTTCTGTATATAATAAGTACCTAACATACTATATATACTCATCTTATTACTTGAGCAGTTCAGCGGCTAAATTCAACGTTTCTCGTTAACCCTGTCCACGATATTGCCATTATGTGTCCACTTTAGAGACGTGCCTTTAACTGGACAACTTTTTCATGTCGCTTGTAGCTCGAATAGTATATAAAGGTTAGATTCACATATCGCAATCACAGGCAAGCCCAACCGAACGGTAAATAGATAAATTTATTGCCTATAACATTTAAATGGTTAGCCAAGGATTTATCCACGTCCAACTTGTCTTCTGTATATAATAAGTACCTAACATACTATATATACTCATCTTATTACTTGAGCAGTTCAGCGGCTAAATTCAACGTTTCTCGTTAACCCTGTCCACGATATTGCCATTATGTGTCCACTTTAGAGACGTGCCTTTAACTGGACAACTTTTTCATGTCGCTTGTAGCTCGAATAGTATATAAACGATATGTATAATACTTATGTTACGAATAAATGCACGATACATTCCTCAAATTGCTATATGTTGATGTCAATCGAATTGAGCTCCAGTTGTACACAACTCTATATTGCATATACACAAACGGTCATACAAAACTTTATGTTTCTTGAAAACGGCTGTAGGAAATTGATACAATACAATACAATACAAAACAATACAACATTACTTTATTGCACACCAACAAGAAAAATATTACATGAGAAATCATAAATTAAACAATGGTATTTATGTAATTTTATTCGTAGGAAAAGCATTATTTAATTTACTTAAACTCTAAAATGGATGCATATATACAACTCCAACAAAATATAGACAAATAGAAAGAAAATTATAGCTATCATAAACAGTTATAATAAACATGATTGAGTCCACACAACATACATTGCGAATCTATGAGAAATTCAACGGAAACAATTCAAGTTTTAAAGTAGTTAAGTGAAACTAGTTTCGCAATAGAACATTAATAATGAATTGATAGTTTTGCTTTTGATCGTTCAATGGAAGAGGTTTAAATGACTCATGTTTTATATTCGTGAGAGCAGTCCATTTATGGAGAAATTTTACTAACCTATTATTGATAATAATCTCCACAGAGTAATTTTGTAATTTGAATATAATATAAAATATCTCATCTTATTTACTCGAAACTTACTAAAGGGCATTTGAGCAAAATATAACGTTCGTAGATTGTTGCTCTAAGGGTGAAGCCAGACGTAATTTTTTGAGTTGTGAGTCGCGTAATAGACATGTTGACTAATTTTTTTGAGGATGTCAATCGATTCTATTTTTTATTGTGATCAAATGTCTATATTGGGACTGACTACACTTAAACTGCTCTAAAAGTCAGAAATTACCGTCAAAGTTCAACATTCCCACGTAGCGCTAAAAACGCTCCATACAAAAGGCGTTCTGGCTAGTGACGTCACAGGCAACCAATAATTGTATGGAGAAATGAAGAAATTTGCCATTTTCACCGTGAAAAAGTGCGTTTAAGTTCATAGTTGTCGTACAATTATTGTTTTGTAAAATTATGAGGATTCTGAAAACATTTTAAAAATTTCTTTTGGATTAAAAATAAATTATCATAAAATATGCGTACCTTTGAAGTCACATATTTCCAAAAATTTGTTTCGTGATATATTTAGCTAATTTTATTCATATAACTACAGTACGCTGTAGAATTCAACATCAGTCAACATGTCTATTTCGACCGGGCCATACTTCGTCGTCGGTTGTGTGACGTGATCACGTGACATGAAGAATTGCGCGGCCGAAATTACGCGACTCACAACTCAAAAAATTACGCTCGTCTGACTTCACCCTAAGTACTTCCTCTTTAAGTTGCATCAAATGATTTTGACAAGGTAGTCTTTTAAGAATAACAGGGCTGATGAGGAGAACCACATTGAACAAGTTTTACTATGGGACCAGCCAGGATATCGCGAAAATAAAATCATCTAATTAAAAATTAATTGATCGGAAATTTTCCAAAATGTATGAAGCAGCAGTTTTTTTTCGTGATTTTATGGTTGGTAGTAAAAGTTGCTCGGGTAACTCATTCCATTTGTCCTTATCACTCCCACTCATAACTCCGGAATCAACGGATATCGTAAGAAAAGCCGAATTTTGGCTCTTTCCTTGCGAATTGGAATTGTTTCCACAACATGCAAGTTTTAATAACAATTCTGCTAGAATATTTAATTCTAATAACAAAATACAGGCAAGAGTATCAATTATATCAATTTAATTATCAATTTAAGGTAACTGACATTTTTATGAGTGTTAAATGAATACGAAGTATTAGAACGGCCTTGTAAGGAATTCGAAGCGTTAGAAAATTGCATTAAGGTGGTTGCAGAGATGTCACTTTCATACAAATCGTTTGATCAATACACACTTAGGCGGTTATGGCTTTAGGTTATTAAACATTCTTAAAAAAATCTTTAAGCGATCTTATACTCGCCAAGGAAATCAGTTTTGCTATAAATCATACAATTATAAAGTTATTAAAGCTTTAAAACCCGTTGAAATATTGTCCATATATGTATGTGTGCGTTGCTTTTACACACATACAAACGTAAGCGCACGTAAAGCTATTCATGAACAGTGCGTTCTGAAATATAATACTACTTAACTTATGATTTGGGATAATAAATTTAAATTGATGTTTCGATATGAATGCATAACAGTTTATTTTTAAATGATTACAGCTTTCATTAAACATGTAACAAATAATTGGAAACATTTGGATTTTAAAGATACCTATTGTGTTTATTTGCTCATAACAATAAAGTGGAACAGATTTCGAACGCACTAAATCTTGTGAATGAAATAATAAATTGTGTCAATACTGTCAATGTCATGTCAATTGTGGAAATTCGTATAAAATGAATCATGTTTGGTTTAATTTTTTTCTTTTCGTGAGTTTTTACTTTATGCAAAGTGTGAATAATGAAACGTGCATATAATAATAATAAACATGTGAACTCAGGATATAGTGATCCCTAAACGATATTGCGATATCATGGATCAGAAATTGCGGGGAAAGTATTGTGTTTGAAAACATTACAAATCGAAGCGTCCTGCCGTGAAAGAGGTGTCTCGCGCTATTTTCTTTTTAGGCGAAGACAAGCATGGCGTGATGACAACCGTAACCAACCACAAAAACTGAACGCAATCGCTCGCTTTGGGTGATGAAAAAAAAACAAAGCTGTTCATAGTGGGTTCATATAGGTAGTTTCTTCTCTCTGACTGAATTGATACCAAGACCTACCCATGTTTTTCAATAGGTGTGGGAAACCAAATCCTTTTGGGAATTATCGATTCAGTAACTAAGTTTCCTCCTTGAAGGATACCTGTAATAACACTAATTACCCTAACACCCTGTAAGATAGGACATGCATACAGCCGTTTCCATTGCCGGCATTTTTGTGACGTAATAAATAATTTCATTACAGATTCAAGGCCAGCTTAGAGCTTCATCAAAAGGGATTACTGCAAGATGATTTCCTTCATTGAATTATCAACAAAAATAATGTCAATTAAAGTTCAAACAGATGAAGGCTTCATCCAAGAAAAGCTGCAGAAACTTATAATTTTCTACAAAACATGCGTGTTGCCTAAAATAATATTACAACGTATACACCATTTCGAATTAAAGCGACTTCTACAACTCACGCAAACACTAGTATTATAATAAAACCTACACGTAACAAAAATTGTTTTATTTTATTTAGTGGTTGGTGGTTCTAAAATCCATATATGTACATAATAACAATATATTGTCATATATTTTTATATGGCGCGAGCTAGCTCGGGGTTGTAAAGCGTGGCGCAAACAACTGGTGCTGCGCTCAGTTAGTAGTAGTTCTAGTAGTTATATATTTTTAGACTGAACATTTTTACAATTAGAGACTCCATGGAACTACGATTTAGAATCACGAAAATCCCAACCCTAATCAGTACCTACTATACTTGATGTCGGGTTTTTGTATATCAGATCAGAGTATAGAAAAAGGGCCCGATCTTGTCATTAAGTAATAAAAAACAGAGGTATCATACTTGTGTTTTTTTTTCATCGTAAATTTCTAAGTCCCAGCACAGAATGGATGATAGTACAAGTAGTCCCAGGCTACGTAGTAATTCTATGGCAACTTAGGACCACTCTAGTTCTTAAACGGGCAAGTTAATCAAACAATTGTAATTTATAAAAGATACTTATTTTAATGTATTCTTTAGTTCTAATCAAAAAGTAACAAAAATGAGAAAAATATTTTTCAACAAAATATGTGTCCTAAAATTGGGCCCTTTTGCTGTAACCCAATCTATCATTCAGAAAAACTTAGGACAAACTCAATAACATCACAAATCAGAATCACAATATATCAGAACAGAAACCCAACAAAAATACTCATTTAATTTCACCACATACTTAAAAAATGTGGAACTGCCAAAGATTTGTAATTTCTTCGTATTATTTATTTTGACAATCCAGCCCGTCTAATACAACTAGGCTTCACGATTCTTGTCACGCGACGTAGCATCGCCCGTCAGTCTCCTACAGTACCGCAAAGAAAGAGATAGGAAATATTTTTCGCGCGAGAAAGAGTTGCGTGTCACAGTTGTGCTAGAGGTGCATCTTTACTTCATCATCAAAATCAAATATCATGCCTGCTTATTTATTCAGCGCTTACTATCAAACTGACAGATGATACGCAACCCTTTAATGAATGAATCACCCGCACACACTCACAATTAGTGTCTATTAGTGTGAGTACTTGCTGATTTTTCACAAATTGCCAACACATGGGAGAATAAAACAATTTATGACGTGCTACTAATACTACATGAATAAAAGACTAATACGCGGACTCGCCACTATACAAATTTTACTTCAAACTAAAGTAACATACGAAATAATACACAAAAACTACAAATCTTGCTTCCCAGCGCCATCTAGCGTGGAATGTCTAGTTTTGTTTCCTCTGCAACCACCTTAACACGTTCGCGGACGGGCATTCTATGGCATTCGAATTTTGAGTACCTCTTGTGACGCGCATTCTATAGCAGTCTTTAATTGAACTTCTTTCTTGAGCGCGAATGCTAAAGAATGCGCTTTGCCATACTGAAAACGTGTACATTAACATTTACTGTCAATTTCTCTGCAATCCGGGTACGCTTACTGTCACATTACTTGATTTTCGCACACTGACAAGTTGACATGTGTTGCCGACAATCGTACCCCCCTCTCCCGCACACAGATGCTATAGCATTCTCGGTTGTATGAAAATTAGTTCAGTCGCTCGGCAAGTGCGCCGCTGTGTTGACCATCAGAATTTTGAGAATTTTGCGTGTCGACAACATTTCGAAGGATTGTTTTTATCATCGTAAGTAACATTTATTCAAGTATTTTCTTGGATATTTTGGTGGGTTGTATTAATTAGCTATATTTACTAACTGTTTATTGCCCTTCAACGAGCTTTGACGGTGGTTACAATTTAAAATACAGACATAGATTAATGTACATATTTTATATTATACACATACACAGTAAACATAATTGTCAGCAAATATCTTGGAATTATACGTCTCTTGGTTCACCATTCAACTGCTAACATAGTGAAGGGTATTGTAGCTTTATCGCAGTGTAAAAAAGTGCTTTTAATTTGAGTTACATGCCTCCAAAGAAGGTCCTCGCTCGAGCCCGACCGCCTACTCGGTGGCGACATACAGACTGCACCACTGACCTATACAGACTTCACCGTCACCGCCTTTACCACCAAAATCATTAGATCACCGATAGGCTCGTCCAATACGAGTTTTTAAGCTCACGATAGTGAGAAGTTACTGAAAATGTTTGAAGAGGTGACTGAGCAGTCATCGGAGGATCAAATTAGCGTTGAAGAGTCAAAAACATCAACCAATGATCAAGAGAAGAGTCAGAAGTGTAACCGACGATACCGGTGAATCATCACCCATTTATCATCAATGGGATCAAGACCCATTTAGAAATATAGCGGGGCAGTGAAGTTCCTACGAAGACTATATGCCAAACTCGTCTGGTGCGTCGTCTGAAAGTAACAAGAGATACTCTAATTGAATAGGCGTGAGTGACAAACCCGTTGATAACTATAACTCCTGTAATCAACGCCTATATTCGTTTTCGCTATCACATATAAGCGTAGCAGGCAGCTGCTATAACATTCAATGCCATAAATGTACCACGAGCTAGCTAAGCCATGTGGCAGAACTGCTATGGAATGCTATGCTATAGCATTTGTTGTCACATAAGGTAGTATAAAAACGTATCATATTTGACGCAACTGGTATAGCATTCGACTTGCATAGTGTTCACTGTCACATGTAAATTGTACTCAATCTTACAATTATGACGAAACTGCTATAACAGTTTCAAATATTCCATACAAAATTTTAGTGTCAAACAGGTGTGTCTTACTGTCCGCGAACGTGTTAATTGAGAATCGTTTCGCATAGTTCAAATGATTCGATTTCCTGAAGTTGAGGAATACTTACGAGACATTTATAAGGGTTTACGGAATTCACAGAAAATCCGTAAACTCAATCATTATACTACAGAGGTGGTCCTATATAAATTTCATTGAAATTGAATTATATCTTTTTGCAAAAATCAACAAAAAGCAAAATGTATTTCGCTGGTATTTTTTTGTGAAAAAGTGATTAAAGCCGATACGAATATCCAAAAACAATCTAACATATTTGATGTATTCATTATTCTACCTAGACCAAAACTAAGCTACATAAAACAGTTTTATCTTCCATGGGTGATAGGCGACGAAATACAAAAATTAAAATAAAACAGAAATATACAACATTTTCAAACACTCTGCCCTTGTTTGTTGTCGGTTAAAAATACAACAAAGCTTACCTTTCGAAACAATAAAGACCTACAAAAAAAACACTGTTATTTCGACAGTTGAAAGACGGTTCCGCGACAAGCGACGAAAAATGCACTATTAAGAGCGATAATTAGCTTTGTTAGACCGAATTCTCGCTAAATTAGGTTGAGGCACCGGAATGTTTCATTTTAACGGAAATATCTGGACTGTTTCAGGCATTTCGTTGGAGGGATGTTGCGCGTGAAACAACATTCTTAGCAACGTCCTTTGTTCTTCTAATGTGGGCAAATACAAAAGTGAAGTGACGACAAAAGGAATTTTTCGATAATGGGTGTCCCTAAGACGTTAGGCCGTTCCGTTTGTTATATTTAGACGATCTTATACAATGCTATGGAGACCTCTTTTTTGGTGACTGTGTAGCAGAACGGCGCGATTGCCCGTACTTCTGACATAATATAGAAAAATAAAATTGAGAATTGACGCTCTGACAGTCACCCTAATCCAATGTAAGTCTGCGAAGATAATTTTTGTAAGTAATTTCACAATTCCACACGCTCAAAATACTGTCTTGACTCTAATAAGAGAGATAGAAGTGTACCTACAGTTAAAGTGTACATAACTGTAGAATTTTGTCTTTGCTTTCTTAATTTCTCACTGTGATACAATTTAAAATCTTTGTATTTCATCCACGAAATCAGAAACAGTCAGCAAAGCTCTGCTTCTCATATGAGATCTCAAACCTGCATTTACATAAGATGATATGAACATTTCATGCACATATTTAAATGGTGGGAAAGAAAACTTCAAGCGAAAAGTGCTGGATACGTTTGTCGAATTTCTTATTAGTTGGAAACATCAGACTTTTGTCAACAAAAAGGCGTTCAAAGGCTACTCAAAACTTTTTTGTGAACTAACGGAATTCGGTGAAAACTTGAGCATATGTGGGAAAATCATGAATAGGCAATTCCGGGTGTTTCCGATCACATCCTGTCCTTTGGGCTTTGGCCAAATGGAGGCACATAACTTTGATTTGATTCGACTCTTTGCGTGTAACTTTTTGTTGAACGGCGAAAAAATTGAAAACAAAGTTTTTGAAATAGCGAATTAAGAGCTAAACTTGTACGTTCAATGCTATTGTAGGCTTTATTTACTTGATAAATAATGTAACTATGACATTTTGCAACTTATCACGAACATTATTGTAGTTGGAATAAGTTTGAGTGGTTTTTTGTCTGGAAGTTTCGAACATTGTCTGGATTTGTATGAATGCTTTATACTCGTAGTTAGTTCGCTTGGAAAAGATTTATATTTAAGTAGTAAGTTTTTACTGGTTACATTCGTGCGACATTAAATCTCGCTCAAGTACCTAATGTAATTAAGGTGACAGCAATTAGAGTACGTGACTGATTTTTCAGCAGTGATCGGAATACGATATTGGAATAATAGGCAATAATAATTAACTGCCAACCATGTTTTAAGCTGGCTACCCGACGTGGGTTAGTAAGTATTAGCTAATCCTTGGCTAGGCGAAAGTTTGTGAGCGTGTTTATGTGTATGTTTGTTACTTCTTCACGGTCAAATTTTGATAAATTTTGGTATAATGATAGCTGATACCCAGGATTAACATGTATGGCTAGGTACTTTCTATTCCGAAAAAATAGTGTTCTTGTGGGATGAGCGGGTAACACCGCGCGGCGCAGCTAGTCTTATTTGTACTATAAATTCTAGTAGGGTACGGGTACTCCACGAGCCTGTATCAAAAAAGTGTAAGAAAATTTCATTCGTTTACAGCACCCTTACATATCTAACATTGGTGTAGAAGCAGATACAATCATTTGTAACTATGCATTCAAATAAACGTAATTTCACATTTATTGCACAAATATTCTGGTGTTAAGGCAACATCATCATCATCAGCCAAAAGACGTCCACTGCTGGACATAGGCCTCCCCAGAGAACGCCACCATGACCGGTCCTGCGCCTCCCACATCCAGCGGACTCCAGCGACCTTCACCAGGTCATCAGTCCACCTTGTGGGGGGCCTACCCACGCTGCGTCGTCCGGTGCGTGGTCGCCACTCAAGAACTCGATGGCCCCAGTGGCCGTCGGTTTTACGAGCGATGTGCCCTGCCCATTGCCACTTAAGTTTTGCTATCCTTCGGGCTATGTCGGTTACTTTGGTTCTTCTGCGGATCTCTTCATTTCTGATTCGATCTCGCAAAGAAACTCCGAGCATAGCCCTCTCCATTGCTCTCTGAGTGACTTTGAGTCTTCTTATAAGGCTCATCGTGAGCGACCACGTTTCAGTTCCGTATGTCATCACTGGCAGCACACATTGTTCAAAGACTTTTGTCTTGAGACACTGCGGGATATTGGACGAAAAGATAGTACGTAGCCTCCCAAACGCTGCCCAGCCAAGTCGGATTCGACGATTGACCTCTTTCTCGAAGTTGGACCTACCTAACTGGACAGTTTGTCCAAGGTATACATAGTTGTCCACAACTTCGAGCGTAGAGTCTCCAATTTTTACCGGTCGTGGTTGAACACGGGCATTAAACATGATTTTTAATTTCTCCATGTTCATCCTTAGACCAACTCGCTCAGAGGCTCTACCGAGATCTTCGAGCATCGTACTTAGGTCCTCCACGGTCTCAGCCATGACTACTATGTCATCGGCGAATCGTAGGTGAGTGATGTACTCGCCGTTGATGTTGATGCCTAGCCCTACCCAGTCCAGAGTCTTGAAAACATCTTCCAGTGCAGCGGTAAACAGTTTAGGAGAGATCACATCTCCTTGCCTGACTCCCCGCTGCAGTGGTATGGGTTTCGAGTTCTGGTTCTGGAGTCGGACTGATATAGTGGCGTTCTCGTAACTATAAACACTTCAACACTTCGATATACCGGTAGTCAACTTGGCACCGTTGGAGAGACTGTAGTACAGCCCAGGTTTCAATCGAGTCGAAGGATTTCTCGTAGTCCACAAATCCTAAGCAAAGGGGCAGGTTATACTCTTCGGTCTTCTGTATAACCTGTCGGAGCGTGTGTATGTGGTCTAGAGTGCTAAAACCTTTTCGGAAACCGGCTTGTTCGGGAGGCTGGAAGTCGTCGAGCCTGCGTGCGAGACGATTTGTAATGACTCTCGAAAACAACTTGTAGACATGGCTCAGAAGTGAGATGGGTCTGTAATTCTTCAACAAGGTATTATCGCCCTTCTTGAAGAAGAGCACCACAATACTTCTGTTCCATGCCTTAGGCGTTCTCCCTTCCAGTATGACGGAATCAAACAACTTCTGAAGAGCTTTAAGGATCGGTTTTCCACCTGCCTTCAAAAGCTCGGCTGTGATTCCGTCGTCACCAGGTGCCTTATTGTGTTTAAGCTGTTTGAGAGCCGTCGCAATCTCGTACTGGCTGACGTCCGGGATGTCTTCGGTATAGTGCCGGGCTAATCTAGATCTAGGATCGGTATCTAGATCGGGGTCGGGTTGGCGTGTTGACGTGTACAGCTGCCCATAGAAACTCTCTATCTCCCTCAAAAGCTCCCGGACATTAACATTACTTATCGTTTTTGAGAACATGATTTAACGGTGGGTGTCTCAACAAGGCTACCTTAAAACACAACGCTATCCTGTACCTTCTATTTAAGGCGCAGCAATCTCCCGAAACGTATCGTACGCAATAAAGATAAAGCAAACTGGACATACCAGGCGTCGATACGATCTCTCGCGCATTCGAATCCATTACTGCGAAAATAGTAGCAGTGAGACGGGCCTATGCGTTAAAAGAGATATTTTGTTCGGACAAGATTGGCGGGCGTAGCGGTACGCACGCGGAAGCTCTCAGGGTGTTTTTGCGAAGAACAAAAGAACAAAAGACCACCAGTGCACCAGGGCCCCTCCGTTTTACATCGACTCGCTTTCGTAGCCAGTCGTAGCGGGGCGCACGCCTCACAACCAATGATAGTTATATATGTATATTTATACTGTACCTTCTATTTAAGGCGCAGCAATCTCCCAAAACGTTTCGTCAGTAATAAAGATAAAGTAAACTCGACATAAAAAAGAAATAAAAAAAATACATAAAATGTACCACCACCAGTGCACCAGCGCTACCTTCTTTTTTGTTCGACAAGCGCTCTTATATAGCCAGTCGTAACGATGTGCACGCGTTGGTCGTTCGCGTTGTATTCCTTCACTTATCTGCGTCGCGAATAAACAATATCATTATGGTGTAATCGGGTAATATTACCGATTGTCGCAATATTCCGGAAATTACCAATAGATACTTATCTACGCTCAGCAACTCTATTTGCGCTAGCAACACTTCCACGGATTCGTTATAAAAACCTCTAAGGAAGTGTTGCTAGCGAAAAAATGTTGCCGCGTTTAGTTAGTAGATATTAGTGATTTTCGGAATATTCCGACGCCGATCTTCGGAATTAACCGCAAAGATCAAAAAAGAACCTTCTGTGATGTTTTATTCAGAGTAGCAGTCGACCAGTCGACGTGTAATAAAAAATAACTCATCCCCGGCTCTTTATGACACAAAGACGCGCATAACAATAAATAAACTGTCGTCATTACAACGAAATAAAATTTATAAGCAATAATTATTGCGTGTTGCAAATTGAAAAAGTGTTCATGCGCGCGGGTCGCGGTAAATTGAAGCCGCTGTTTCGATGAATAATAAGCACGAGAGATGGTAGAAAGAGAAAACTATTTCAATTCAAATTAAAACATTTGGGTGTTTTATAAATTAGCTACAAGGTGCCCGAATTCGTCCGCGTGGAAGGAAAATGGATTATGCCTTTTTTTCTTCTCCGTCGGGTGAAAAGTACCTGTCCTATAATCATCTTTCGGTGTCCAGCTTTCCATGTGCCAAAATAGATTGAAAGCTATCCCGCCGTTACGGCGTGATCCACGTGATGAGCAAACAAATAATTTTCACTAGCAAAATGGCGTTGAATGGGTCGCGCCGCGCGCCGCTCTCCCCTCCCATACAAATGTTTCCTGAAATAATGACGACACTCATAGAAAACTGATTTTTATTACAATATTATTTAGAAGAAGAGGAAGACGGAAGAAAAGATGTATGGATTGTGTGAGAGATGATAATAATAAGAAGGAAATAAACGACGAGATGATCGGTGATAGGGAAGAATGGGAGAAGAGAACATGGTGCGTTGACCCCAAATAAATGGGGCAATGGGGTATAAGGGCAAGGGAAGGATATTAGTTTTATGCTCTTCAATTAAGAAACTTTTAGTCCAAAAAGTGAAGCGAACTATTAACTTGAAGCAACGCTCTTATATTTTTTTATTCTACGACAGTTACAAACAAGCATGCGTCCGCCTGCTGGTAAGCAGTTACCACTATGGGCGGTTGCGACGCCAGGAACATCACACGCACGTTGCCGACCCCTTCTGAACCTATTAACTCCCCTCTTAAATAACCCCATACAATTTTCTTCCTCTTCCTCAGAACTTCCTCTGGAATCGCACAGTTCTTGACCATTTAGGCTCCAGTGACCTTAAACTAGATACATTAATGAAGTCGCTAAAACGAACGACACCTATTAAATTTAATGCCATTTATTATCACCATAACCCGCGCGATCCATTAAACCTTGCCAAGAATTGGAAACTTGCGAATTTCCATTGGCCCGCGTACTTTTGTATCCAATGTCGACACGTTTGGCGCAGTTTGTAAGCACTTGCCTACTGAACCGGCGGTCCCGGGTTCGAATCCCGGCCAGAGCAAATATTTGTGTGATGAACTCGAATATTTGTGCTTGGGTCATGATTGTTTTATGTATTTAAGTATATATTTATCTTTTGTATGTATATCGTCCTCTAGTACCCATAACACAAGCCTTCTTGGGCTTAATTTGGGACTGGATCGATTTGTGTGAGGTTGTTTAATATTTATTTATTTATTTAGGATGTCGGTTACCTTATTCTTATATGAACATGTATAACTAGAAGATTTAATTTCATCCGCGTTCCGTACCAAAGGGTGCCAGCGGGAGCCTATTACTAAGCCTTTGCCGCCGTCTGTCTGTTTGTCCGTCAATCACAAAGCTGTCGTCAAATCCATCGAACCGTAATAGATAGATATATACAAAAAAAAACACATAATAAAAATAAGTTAAAAATTAAACGGGGCCTCATACGACGAATGTGTTTTCCACTTATTTTTTCCTAAAGGTTGTGTGGTAATTAGGTAGACATTTGAAAGCATAAAGTGTGTATCACGAAGGCCCCTATAACAACAAATACTAAAAATAAAATAAAAAGTATTTTTTTATATACTGGTACAGAACCCTTCTTGCGCCAGTCCGACTCGCACTTGGCCAGTTTTTATTACTTCTCAATATTAGGATAAAATAATACTAAATACCTATGTGGATCCCTAAAAATTATTGAAATCGGTCCAGTCGTTTAGACGTGATGACTGATGACGCCGCAGACTCTAACATACCCTTTATGTAAAATATCATCAATGTACACGGATTTTGGTCTTTCACACCTACACTTTTATATGTTCAAGCATTCGTTAAAATGTTCAACTCCAAACATTTAAAATTCAAAACTCGCCCATAAATAACCAAAAACATTCCTTTATGTTCATGAAAAGTAATATTTTATTTAAACAGCACCCATAACGTTTTAATACGCGCATTGTGAACATCGAAGCAAAAACATCATAATAAATATGATCATCGGATGCTTGCAGCGTGACGACTCGGCTTTAGTATGGCCACTCGGCAGATAAATTGTTCGTGTATGCATTTTTATCTGGCAGATTATAAACTCGAAATAAATATGCGCGTAAAAAGAACAAGCGGCTGAATTTGGCTTGACACATTGCGTGTCCGACGCTTTCGTTTTTACAAAATCTTCGGTTCGATAAAACGGTTTATTTTTGAACATTCGAATTTCGAAATTATAACAAAGTGCCTTTAGTTATTTTCAACCGACTTCAAAAAGAGGTTATTTAGTCGACGTGTATATTTTTAACACGATTTTATTATTTTCACTTGTTTGTTAGTTAATAAGTCTGTACCTAACGTTGTTGAGCAATTATCGTTGTTCAAAAAGTACAGTCAGCAATAAAACCGTGTCTCAAAAATAAACTTTTTAGTCAACATATTTTTTTGTATGTTGTTGCCTCAGACAGAGCTCACAATCAGTTATTTATGGTGAACCAATTTTGAAAGTCATTTATACAGCTTAACTTCAAACATACCTGGGGGGGTATTCGACCAATTTTAGAGATATAATGGAGATCTCTCCTTTTCATCGCCATCCGTCACTTTTGACGTGTGCCTACTTGACAAGTGGCGATATCCCTAGAATATCGCAACTTCGTCAATTCGGACGCGCTAAATTTTCATTTCCTTTGTATGTGACGGCATAAATAACAGGCGCATACTTTAAATTGACCGCGTAGTACGTGAAATTAGTCCGTTACGTTTCATTCAAAACAGAAATTCATATGCATGAATAACATTTTTGACAATCATTATCGCCTTCGTATTTCCAAAATTGAGATGAGATATGTCACTTTTAAGCTCATCGCATTTAAATGACAGTTCAATGGCGATATAACTGTTATCTAATGGAGATTTGACGTTTGGCGATATCTCAAACGGCATTCTCGAATTGGGCCCCTGAATATGTACCCATTGAGTAGAAATACAGAATATCAGTTCGAATAAAGTCGTATCATAAGGCGGGACCCGGCACCCTGGTGCACGCTGGTGCGTAGGTTATACTTAGGTATACCGAGTGTGGTTTAGGAGCAATAAATTAAAACATAGATTCTACAGATTCTACTTCTCAAACTGAACAGCATTTGTTCAACAACTTAAAATAAAAGTTTTTAGATGTTAATTAGTTTAAACCAATTTAATAGGCTTTTCAATGTAAGCCGTTCAACATTAGCATCGCCTTAGTATTGACATAGCTAGCTGCCTGTTACGCTACTACATAGGTAGGTATCAAATATTTCGTAATTTACATTGCTTCTTGGAATAAGTTTCATTTTACAAGTCATTATTTAATACAAGTTATTGTTAAAACATGCTAAAAAATAAGAGCCACACCTGTACAGTCAACATCAAAAGTAGCTGACAAAATTGTAGTATGGAATGTAACATAAGCCAGTAAAATAATTGTCAGCTACCTTCGATGCTGACCGTAACAAACTTAGGTACCAAAATGTTGATAACAATGTGTACGTTAATATTGCTAAGCAGTACACTACTTAACAATAATTACGAAGCATTTAATTTAGCACTATGTTACTACATAGTAAAGCATTAATGTACCCCGAAGAGTAATGAAGCAGCGTCAAAGTTTGGACGTTTAAGAGCTCTAAGATTGATGGCCGAGATTCCACCGGGTTCCTCAGAGCCGGTGGGATTTTTTTTCTATTAACCAGAACATTTTAATTGTGACCCTTTTCTTCTAAGTGAATTAAAATTAGTGAAACATTTCCTTTGTAATGTAATTGGTACCTGAATTTAATTCGTCACCACTACATAGTATAAAACAAAGTCGCTTCCTGTCTGTCCGTCCCTATGTATGCTTAGATCTTTATGGATGGATTTTGATGCGTTTTTTTTTATTAGGTTAGATAGGTTTACATGTATAATACATGCATAATTTATTAGCACTGCACCCGTGCGAAACCGGGGCGGGTCGCTAGTTTCTAATAATCTCTGTTCGTGATTTTGCAACTATATGTCAGTACATGCTAACCATACGGTCAATTCGTTACTATAATGATTGATGACTTTGTTTTTCTCTTCGAGATGAATATTTTGAGAGGCATGAAGTTGAAAATGGCCAGTTGTACTCATCGGTAAATTAGACCCCGGACATTTGTCGCGGTGACGTCACAATAGGGTAGTAAATGACATTAATAAATTAATGTTCTTTAGTTAATATTACCTATAGGTCAATTTACGAATCGATTTATTTATCGTTGTTGTTATTTCTCTAACTGACTCTCCGTAATAAATCAAATGTTAGGTTTGCATTAATAATCTCAAAAATAATATTGATCAATTAATTCAATTAGTTACGTAATTTTTGTCGTAAATTAAATTTATAAACATACAAAGACAAAAGCATCTAAAATATTAAAGATTTTTACTGGTGGAGTGTATTTAATTATTGTTGTGTACCTATTACTTAATAAAAAAATAGTGATTATCATTTTTGAAAAAAAATAAATGTTAAAATTTATATTTGATTCAAAACTGTTACTTTTTCCTTATTTATTAACACAGGTCAATTTACTCCCCAAACTACCCTATTGCCACGTGACTGCGACAAAAATCCGGGGTCTATATGACAGGCACGTCCCAGGTCAGGCCAGGCCATTACAAATTCTAATTTAAGCTGAAAAAAGGCTGTATATGTGCTTACGCAGCCTGTATGCTACTTGGCTTAAAAGTTATTTAGAAATGTTTATCTGGGCTATTTTACAAGTATGGGATAAAAACTGTTTTCCGCGGGTGTCATGAGACACCCCATAGGTTGTAAAACGGATTACGGTACCTAGATGATAATCCGATTACACGGCCGAGCATGACATGTCTTCTTTCTAACAGATAAACAACGGTAGTTTTGAATAACGCGCATCCCTAAAGTAAATCCCATCCATAAAATGCTCCCGATAACACTGACACTTGTTTTTGTTTTATTTTGAAAAAAAAATAGTATTTTGGTTGTCTGAACTGAAGTGAACATTATTGTGACGCAAATGAAGAAAAACAAGTAATTTTGGCAGTTAGAATCCTGTACGAGTTTTTTGCTAATCTCATTACTAAGAACTCTTTATTTATTATGATGAAACCGCAATAAACCATCAAAATAATTCAGGGGGGGTATTCGACCAATTTTAGAGATATAATGGAGATCTCTCCTTTTCATCGCCATCCGTCACTTTTGACGTGTGCCTACTTGACAAGTGGCGATATCCCTAGAATATCGCAACTTCGTCAATTCGGACGCGCTAAATTTTCATTTCCTTTGTATGTGACGGCATAAATAACAGGCGCATACTTTAAATTGACCGCGTAGTACGTGAAATTAGTCCGTTACGTTTCATTCAAAACAGAAATTCATATGCATGAATAACATTTTTGACAATCATTATCGCCTTCGTATTTCCAAAATTGAGATGAGATATGTCACTTTTAAGCTCATCGCATTTAAATGACAGTTCAATGGCGATATAACTGTTATCTAATAGAGATGTGACGTTTGGCGTTCACTCAAACGGCATTCTCGAATTGGGCCCCAGTTTGTAATTTCAAAACTAAGTAAATGTCAAAAAAAAACGTAACGCATAAGGTAGAAGTCTTAATGTTTGACACTCTAATACAAATAGTTGACATCCTGCTGGTCATCTCCGTCACATATAGGGATAAGTTCACCTTTGTACCAGTACTAGCAACCCGCCCCGGCTTCGCACGGGTGCAATGCTGATAAATTATGCATGCATTATAAATAGAAACCTTCCTCTTGAATTACTCTATAGATCTATAAAAAAAAACACGCATCAAAATCCGTTGCGTAGTTTTAAAGAACTAAGCATACATGGGGCCGTAAAGTGCTCGAGTGGAGACCTCGGACCAGCAAGCGCAGCGTAGGACGTCCACCTACAAGATGGACAGATGACCTTATAAAGGTCGTCGGAAGGCGCTGGATGCAGGTCGCTTCCAACCGGTATATATGGAAGACCAAAGGGGAGGCCTATGTTCAGCAGTGGTCGTCCTATGGCTGAGATGATGATGATGATGATGAAGCATACATAGGGATAGACAGCAGGAAGCGAGTTTGTTTTAGACTATGTAGTGATTATTTTTTACGGATACATTTTATTATTTATTTATATTAAAGTAGCGAAAAGGTCGTCAGGGCGGTGCTTAGTACGAACTGAGAACATTTTTTTTTTATATGTATGTGTTCCGGTGTGGGGGTAAGATAGCCGGTGAAATTACTAGCATTAGAGGCATTCTATCTTCGTCCTCCGGGTAGGCAAGCACTTGTGACTCCTCTGGTGTTGCAGGTGTTTATGGGCGACGGTAATCGCTTTCCATCAGGCGATACGTTTGCTCATTTGCCCCCTATGACATAATAAAAAAAAAAAAAAACGTACATGTATGTAGTTCACAACTGACTGATTTGACACTTGAAATGGCCATACAATCATGTAGCAAAAGAAGGTTATGTTTTTAAAAATGCATTTCATGCATGAATTCACAACCTAATGACAGCGAAGTCGACCCAGATGCATGCGTTAGCGCACGTCCTGTCCCATCACTCGCAATAAATGACGAGTAACACCCGATTTTATACCAGGACATGACATTTAGCTTCCAAGCTTTCATGTACATTTTTTATCAACTGTATTTTATATGAGCTGACCTGTTAATAGCATTCAATCTAAAAATACTAGCAATACGAAAAATGTATTTCCGATAATCTTTTTCTGGGAAATCCGTTAAGACGGAGAGAGCTCACTGGAATATTATTAGATATATATTACTTATTTTAGATTAAGTTTAAACTTCACAGAAATAGTCAAGTTTGAATCAGCAAGGAAAAGCGTCTGAATCAAAGGAAGAACGGCAAAACTAGGGTATGAAAACCGGTTATTTTATTACAGTGAAACCGGTTTTAACCGGTTATTTGTAACGTAAAATATATCTTGTTGCATACCCTAGTCTAGGCATTGTGAAACCGATTTATCCTCTAAATATACCAATAGTCAAAATATAGTCAATAAAGAAAATACCCATATTCAAATTAGAGGTATTTTTGACCTCCCAGTCGTGGTCTCTCAGACAAATGTTAGGAACGTCGAATTTTGTCTAGGCCTTTTTAATAAAGAAATCTTTATACCTGTACGCTGTAAAGAAAATTTATGATTTTCCTCAAACAACTTGTAGCTACTTTTCAGTTTTCTCACGCCTAAGGACAACCAATTTGACGTCAGAATTTTTCATTTTCACTTCCATAAATCACCATACAAAAGCAATATAGGCTGAACATCCATCATGACATTGTATGCTTGAACTTAATTGCGTTATATCGTCAGTTAATATCACTTTTGATGTGTTGGCTAGATCACAACCGTCGGTTCTTATGCGCGGGGAAAATAACATAACACACTATTTTCATTTAACGTTTTTGGGAAAAAATCCTTTATAATCAGACAATCTGTCTGTGGATTCTCAGCTATCCGTGTAGGTTCCAAAAGTAATTGAAAACCATCTACAATTGACGTGATGAGGTAAAAAAAGTTAACAAAGTAAACACAGATACAATCATTTTAATAAAGATAGACAGCAGGGGGTATTATCGCTAAAGAGACACCCAGACAACCTTTGGGTAGTTGAGAACATATTATATATTAAGGAAATTACAAATACATTACCTACTCTTTATTGCACACCTCAATCATTTTGGAAAACATGAGATACACTACATTAAATCAACATTATTTAGTAGTGTCGATATTTATTTAAAAAAAAAGTCTTTAATTAAAGAATTTGTTTTCTACACAATAAAAAATATATAGTTGGTACAGTTTTGCACTTGTATAGAATTTGGAATAAAAGATTCTTCTAAAATACCACTTGTAATTAAAAGTGGCAACTTTAGCACCCATCTGTAAAACTGACTGTTTACTGTCGTGTATTAACCTTCTAATTGCTAAAGCTGTTACGAGGATGGTATCGCAAATTGCAGTTACATTAAACTCAACACCAGTAGGTACTTATTACCAAGTTTACTTAATAACACATCGGACAAACAGTCGTGAATATTAATATCTCGTTAAGACATGCTGTTATTTCTGATTGGCTTAAATGAAGACCAGTTCCATCTTTACCATAGCCACAGGGCCTCAGTCAGATTAGAAGCCCTGAGCAAGGTTAATGTCTAAATAGCTAAACCTAATCTTACGAGGGCCCCCAAAATCTTCGGGTCTTTTTCTAACTTTGCCCCTAATTAATGAATACTCAAAAGTCCTGTCATGAAGTAACATTATATAACATCGAGAAGTTATTTAGCATAAACGGTTATTTTCAATAGTTATTATTACACCTTCCGTTATTGACATTTTATTGGAAATACCAATGTCGATAATGTAGAAAAAGATCAATGAAAGTATATTTAAAATATGTTTTTTTTTTTTCTATATGTTTATATAATTTTTATTAAAGCAGTAACGTCTGCTAACGTAAACCAAATGTTTACAATGAAGCGAAAAATTTAAATATTGAACGGTTCAGGCAGGGTTCGAACCAGCGTTTTCCACGGGTTTCCGGGCCAACACGGGCGTAGTACCAATTGGACCACCGAACCTGATGCGAGAGCCATTGAATTTTTCAACCATTTGCTTCTATATGGCTTAGGGTGGCATCGTATACTTCTACCGTGAAGATTCAGATTTGTAATCGGCACCATCATCTCAAATTATGTTGAGAATCGATAGTAACGATGTGCTACACACAAAATATTTTTTTTTTTATAAAAAAAAAAAAATCTTTTTATATATTATTACAACTTTAAAATTATAGTGTGGCAACAAAAAATGGCTCTACAAAATTAGAAGAAGTACGTCCATGAACGTTACAGATATGTTTGGATAAAACTACACGTATCGAGCCAGCCTTCATATAATAATAAACTGCCGTGGACTACAAACCAAAATAAATAATCATAAGACATAAGTTACAGAGTTTAAGGAAAGATAAAAGAAAAGTTCTCTTTCTGCGCTTGTGCTCTAAAAATACATTTCAACGTGAAATACCGCGGAAAGAGTTATATTACACGAAAAGTGACATTTATGTGTGGTCAAATGGCACTGTTAATTAACTAAATAGTTTATAGAGTTGACGTTTGAATGGGGTACAAATTAGGACGGGGACATTAAAATGTACTAATGAACCGTTATATTAGAAATAGTTAGGGGAAACGAATGGGACGGACAGGAGATGACAGGTTTAGAACTGTTTCACACGTATTACACTGTTTAGCTAACACGCACGCGCAATTTTCTAATTTTAAATGGTCAAACATGGCCCGCTCCGCATAGTTCAGTGTCCCTGGAAAGCAGCTACCTAAAGGTTGTCTGGAAGAGATACTAATTATCCTATTTATTACTATTTAACGATAAGACCGCTCGCTAATTACCTCTGCTCATTATATATAAATAAATAAATATCGGAAAACCTCACACAAATCGATCTAGTCCCAAATAAAGCTCAAGAAGGCTTGTGTTATGGGTACTAGATGACGATATACGTACTTATATAGATAAATATATACTTAAATACATAGAACAACGTTCATTCGAGTCCATCACACAAATATTTGCCCTGGCCGGGATTCGAACCCGGGACCGCCGGCTCAGTAGGCAGGTGTCTACAAACTGCGCCAAACGCGTCATCAATGTATCTCTTATATGTTGTTTCCCTGTGTATTTGAAGTGTGCAATAAAGGAGATTTGATCAAAACTAAAAAAAGTAACACCAACTGGAAGAACCACCTTCATCCATAGCATAAGAATTAAGAACACTATAACGTGACATTCTTCAAACAATTAAGATAAATCACAATCATCCGTTTCGGAACTACAATGCTACCAACAGACTTACACCAATACACAGATACACACATTAAACTTAATAACACCCCTTTTTTAATGAGGGGAAAAAAAGATTAGCGGCGACAATTTCGTTGATGGAGATAAAAGTAGGCATTTTATTCAGCAGCTGCCACTTACAAAGTTAATTTGCATTATATAAAATTCAGATAGTATTTTTATGTCCTTTTACCTTCAATTCAATACCTTTTTTGAATGGCACGGTACGGTTAACTTAAAGTAGCAGCCAAATTAAATGTCATCGTGTGCTTAAAAAGGCTCTCCGCGGAACACGTAATAAAAAACCAAACACCGAAATTAGTGGCAATAAAAACGCTTTAAAATGTCCCGACTTCAGTCAGACTAAGAAATTGGCGGCGATTCTGTAATAAACATTTTATTTGTTGCTAAAATTACACAGAGCCCAATTTTATTGATTTCCGAATCGACATTTAACTGACGCCCCAATAATGAACATGTTTTTCGTGAAATACGAAGCTCCCAATTAAGTTAAAACGAAAGAAGACGACGGCTATATCAGTAACTGACAGTATTGATACAATTATAGTAGTAATACATTCGGAAAGTACATAATGTACCTGTAGAGTTTAAAAATAATAACGTCTTTACTTTAGCCTGAAGTTTGACGAGTGGTGTCCCCGTGTCCATTGGGCCACTTCAGTACTTTTGTCCCGGTCAGTCCTACGGGCGATCTAGATTTTTTTGTCCCGGTAGACGTTCCCATTTTTTAGGGTTCCGTCCGTCTGCCCGTCTTTCCGCAGGTTAGCTCAAAGACTTTTCGCCATACAAATCTGCAATTGGAAATGGATACCTAGGTTGCCATACCTTAATCGAATAAAATATATGAAATAACCGTCTTTGGATGTCCAATCATCTGTGTATCAAATTTTTACATCCATTTAACCGTTTTGGCGTAACGAGGCCGTGAAGATATTCCGACCTATAGATGTTGATGCAATCAATACATCACAGCAGCTGTAAATCTCGAAAGTCTGTTTCAGTGTCTTAAATGATATTTTATCTCTGAAAGAAAAAATATGCCCATCTGTAGAACTAGCCTTCCGGACATACAAAAGCATTTTTGCCCAAGCTGAAACTAAGACGCTTCGTTCTTTCGGTCATACGTTTTTGACAAAGATAGAGCTATGTTACAGTAAATCAAAAAATATCAAGACAGTAATCCCATGGACATGAAACCACAAAAAAAACACTGTTTTAACTTTTAATAAGGAAGGGCCTTTAAGTGTTGCGTAATTGTGCGAATGATATGTGTGCTATAAAAGTGACGTTAATGGCCGGTGTTTGTAATTAATCCTCACGGAAATACATCGCCGCGATATCAACTCGCAAGAGACAGTGTCATAATTGTCTGAGAGTAAAAATATGACAATAAAATGTTATAGTTGCGAGATCGTTTCCTCCAGACCGTTCCCGGGTTATGGCAGCTGTAAAAATCGTGTTACATCCTTGAAATTGATAAGCGAGATAGTGCGGGAATGTAGGTACGATGTAAACCTATCAGTAAATGTTTTCTCTGTGACTTTACCTATTCAGTTAGGGTATTTTACTTAGAAAAAAAACTCACTGACCGCCCTGACCGCGTAATCTATCTGACTGACAATATTATATTACTAAAACGAGGACTTTTAGGCAAAGAAAAGGACAACTTTAACGAAAATAAATCGTATTATGGAAGCGTTTAGTCACACAAGGTTATATGTAAAACGACAAAACTTATTTACATGGACTTAGGTATATAAATTTTAATGATTTCGGAGTTCTTCATCACATCATTCAATTATGACAATTTTTTTTTTTTTTCCGTTATTACGTTTTGTTTTCCTTGTGTCTGCATTAATATTAATATTCACTAGAAAATTAGAGGAAAACTTCCTTGAGCATGTAACATTTAATTTGAAAATTGGAGAAATGTTTCGTAATTTCCTTTCTTCGCAGGGTAACCGTGGTTTATATTTCCAATAGGGAGCTGGCGGAAATTTATAGTGTCATACTTTGTACTTTTATTGCCGTCTTTCCGTGGCCATTGTAATTTCTTTGAATGTATTAGGAGGCTATCAATTGCTTACTTTTTGGATGCCTGTGCAGAAAAACGGACCGGAGAGGAAATGTGTAAAATGAGCCAATCAGGGGGGGTATTCGACCAATTTTAGAGATATAATGGAGATATCTCCTTTTCATCGCCATCCGTCACTTTGACGTGTGCCTACTTGACAAGTGGCGATATCCCTAGATTATCGCAACTTCGTCAATTCGGACGCGCTAAATTTTCGTTTCCTTTGAATGTGACGGCATAAATAACAGGCGCATAGTTTAAATTGACCGCGTAGTACGTGAAATTAGTCCGTTACGTTTCGTTCAAAACAGAAATTCATATGCATGAATAAAATTTTTGACAATCATTATCGCCTTCGTATTTCCAAAATTGAGATGAGATATGTCAATTTAAAGCTCATCGCATTTTAATGACAGTTCAACGGCGATATAACAGTTATCTAATAGAGATGTGACGTTTGGCGTTCACTCAAACGGCATTCTCGAATTGGGCCCCAGATTCCTCAGATTTAAAGGCATTTCTTTTGGGCGTCACAAAGACGCATCCTGATTGGTTAATTTTCTCCGCTCCGGTTTTGTGGTCAGGCATCCAAAAAGTAAGCATGTGCACAGACGCCTTTGGGTGCGTTTCCACTGACGCAGAGCTCGACGAATTGGATAGGAATGATACGTGAATTAATGAATGACTGAGTCTGACTGAGTCACCCACAGTTACAATATTTTGGCCTAACTAGGAAAGCAAAAAAAGAAGGTGATAAGATACCTACATATAAAGGTCGCCGGAAGGCGCTGGATGCAGGTCGCTTCCAACCGGTATATATGGAAGTCCAAAGGGGAGGCCTATGTTCAGCAGTGGACGTCCTATGGCTGAGATGATGATGATGATGATGAAGATACCTAACTGATGATTTTTGGAAGAAAAATGTAAGTTATAGGCGCATTCCAGTTAATCCATACTAATATTAGGTGACAGTGTGTATGTCTCAGCAGTTAACCCTTCACGCTTAAACCGCTGAAGTGATTTAGATGAAATTATGTTGAGATAGTTTAAGTCCCGGGGAAAGACATATGATACTTTTAATCCTTTAAATCATCTTTTAAAAGGGTTAAATGGGAGATGAAAGTTAAGCACTATAACCGCTGAACCAGTCAGTAAAACAGTGCCCGTGTAGGTACGTATGTACTACATAGATGACGCTGTCAGTAATGGCGGCTTAATTACTCATTCCATGCAGACGAAGTCGCGAGCAAAAGCTGTTAGATATTGGCCGGGTGCACGACGTCAGCGGCGCCTAGCGTTCGCAACTTTGGCGGCTCTGTCATAAGTGTTAAATAATGGACGCAACAAAATGAAGTAATATAATGTTTTATTATGTTTGATTCCAGATAATTGAAAATGACTACTATTATCAATACTGGTTTCCAAAGCATCGGTCACCACATAAGGTTTCAGCCTCAAACCAAGAGTAAAGGGAACCTGTTACTTTTGGCACATCAATAAATAAACAATAAACATTTAAAAATTTTAAGTAATTCTACATTTTATATTTTTGAAACATAATAATCATTCTATCATAATATTATTATTGCACTAAATAGATAAAAATATGTTCAGTTTGATACACTTACTTTATTCTTCTAACAGCAGCGATCCATTTCATTTCTGATCTTGTTTCCAACTCGGTGTAGGAAAGCGATAAAATTTGCAATTGCTGTTTCGTCCTATACTTATTATTGCAGTTTACCACACAACACCTACGTGACCCATTTTATTTCAGTTTTTATTTTATAGCTGAAAACGTAAGCATTATTACTGAAAAGTATGACGTTTGACAGAAACAGAGCGGCCAAAGTTACCGCTTTTGGTCACATCAAGCGCTGCGATCATTTTCGCTTTCCCTACGCGACCTCTGCACCCGGTCAATATGTATGTTTGAAATACACAATTAATATATCTGAACCATATGTAGCTATAATACCATACTATAATAAGTATGTATGTATGTATGTAAACGCTTTATTGTACACAACAACTGGTTATAAATACATTGATAACAAATGAAATATGTACAAAGGCAAATAAGTAATCCAGGAGCAGGTGGCAGTTGTCCTCACGGCAATTAGACACAACACAATTGCATTGAACATGTAATTGGCTACAACTACATCAGGGGGCCTATGATGGTTGCGTTTATCACGTGATAAATAAGTGACAAAGCATCTGTCCCTTGCACTCGCAATTGGTCAAAACGAGACGGATGCTTTGACACTTATTTATCACGTGATAAACGCAACCATCATAGGCCTACAGAACTATGTAAACGGTCCATTAAACCGTATGCATACGCGGTTGGAAAATCTGCATGTAATGCGGTTTGTTAACTTGAGATAATATATGATCGTCATTACACCAGATGCTTGTTAGTTGAACCTGTGTTCTCAGCCCGCGGGTAATAATAGTTCATTACATACCTAGGGCGGTGCATTCTTGAATGTCCCAGATCGCAGGTGTTTGTGGCCTGAACCGAAGGTGAGGGCCATTAATATACGATCTGGGGCTTTACCGTCCTTGGTTTGTCTACAGTTTTACGTCATGCCTTGGCCAGGAAATTAGATTTTCTCCTAGCCTTACGGCCTAGGGTGACGTAAATAGTTTAAACAGAGGCTTTTGGTACTAAACATCAATGCCTCAAGTGTTAGTTGCCTACACGATTTCCCGGTTCCCCTCCGTTAGCCCGAAAAACTTTCATCCTAATTTCATTGGCCCTAATTTTGGTAACCCTAAAATCACTAACCCGAATTTTCATTCATCCTAATTAATGAATAGCCCTAATTTCAGGATTCCGAATTTTCATATTACCTAATTACTTCATACCGAATTCTCACTAGCCCTAATTTGCACTTAGCCGATTTTTTTAGACTTCTAATATTATAATACCTAATAATGCTAAAACCTAAATTTTATTAAACCTATTTATCTATAAACCTAAGGCGAGGGCTGCTCTCCCTCCGCGCCTCCGGTTTTGGAATAACACTAGGGTAGGACAGGCAAAACCACGTGGAGTCAGAATTGCCATAGACTCAGGATGTACATGGGAATCTTTTGACGCTCCGCTCGCTTCGCTCGCTCCGCTATACATTGTCACAATAGAAACCAAACCTAACCTACAGTTTTCGGGGTTCAGCCAATTCGATATTTGTCCAAATCCGTATTTTCTGTTTTAACGTAAAAATAGATTTAATAATCTTTAGTACTCTTGACATTTAGTGTCAGTAATGATTAGGTCTAATAATCATTAGGTGTGGTAATTATTAGGTTATTTCATATTAGTATTGTTGACAATTAGTACAAATCATTATTAGAGTATTGAATTATTAGGTTTAACAACTAATTAGGGTATAAAAATTAGGTTAAATGACATTAGGGCTAATGAAAATTAGAGTTAACGTTGATAGGTGTAATACTATTAGCACTTGCGTTATTAGGTCAAGTAGGGGAGTACCCGATTTCCCTATATATAACATTATCACGAACGCGTAAGAGACGTTTTTCAAGATGAAAAAGACACAGACACACACTTACACTAGATCCTCGGGTTTGAGTGGTCCTTAAAAAGTGGTTGGAGAGAGGTTACTACGCCGACCGAAATACAAAAACCAAAAAACAAGAAACAAAATCTTTTTTATCAGCAGATTAATAAAAAGTGCGTTTTTAAATGCATTTAATTATTTTATAACATAACCAGTATTATTTGCGTGGCGATTTTCCATTATCTTTTTGCTAAAAACAGAATGATAAACGATCATAGTATTCCCAAGGGCGGAAATCTCATGCTTCGGGCTCGCCCGCAGGGAAGTCCGTAATTTCATCGCGAGGATACAGGAAATGGGAGAAATGAAGTGAGATCCGATATTTTGAACCTTGTCTATATTTCTCTGTTTTTCTTTTATCTGTAGCGAATGTAACGATGATAGAGAAAATTGTGTTTTTCTCAGTCAACCTTTGACAACGGTTGACGGTGAAAAGTTGGCAAACGTCAGGAAGGATCAAATAATTAATATACGCGATATAATCCGTTTAAATTGTTTTATTTAAATATGTTACAGTCGCGGAAACCGAAGGAAATATTTTGTTAGGCCTTAGTCATAGTCATAGTCATTTATTCAATAAACTATATAAATTGTGTTTGAAATAGTGGTAGGTATATCCCTATACAAATTAATTTACATCTTAACAATAGAACAATAAATTATCAATTTGGCACTACATATTACAAAGAAGAAGATTAAATTAAAATTAAGGTCACAAAAATAGGTATATCACAAAAAAAAATTACAAATTATTTCGCAAATTAGATATATAAGTCTAATATAATCAATTTACAATATCATTTAATAAATTAAATTCCAAATTAATAATTAATTAAAACAAATCATAAAAATATAATGACCATAATTTATTGAACATCATTATTAAATATCATAATTACGAGGGTGGATCAAATAGTACCCGTGTTTGATGGCAAGTGCCGTTACTTAGGAAAGTTGGCATTACCATCGTGTAGTATTGACCTTATCAAGTAATAAAATTAAAACTATCACTTGTTTATGGTTCAGTTTTTTTTCTGGCGGCAAATTTTGTAAGACTTCTTTGTTTTTCGTACAAAATGGAGAAAGAGCAATATTGTTCCGTAATTAGCTTCTTATTTTTGGATGGAAAAACATGCGAACAAATAAAAATTATAAAAAATGCTGTCTACGGAGGTCTTTCGTCGTCTATGACAACCGTGAGATATCGGTTTAGTGAGTTTGAAGGTCGTACATCTGTTTTCGACTAGGACCTCTCAGAGCGCCCGGCAGACGTGGTTACCGAAGAAGTCGTGCGAAAGGTATAAAAACAATGGTCACCGATCGACGTACTAAAGTGCATGAATTAGCAGAGGTTGTAGGGGTATCGTACGGAACAGCAATTAATATAATACAAGATAAATTAAATATGAAAAAAACTGTCCGCCCCATGGCTGCCGCGATTGCTCACGGATGAAAATAAGCGGTTACGGCTGTCAATGTCGAAGGAGTCTTTGGGCTTGTTTATGAAATCTGCAGGATTATTTCCGTCGTGTCGTTACTGTTGGTGAAACCTGGGTCTATTAGTATACACCTGAGACCAAGCGGCAGTTTAAACGATAGATTTTTCTAACGAATCTGTCCCAAAGAGGGTGGAAACGGTCCCATCAGCCGGAAAATTCATTGCCACGATTTTTTGGGATAGTAAGGGAATAATCCTTATAGATTTCTTACAAAAAGGGAAAACTATCACAGGGCTGTACTATAGTCAGTTATTGGACCGGTAAAAAAAAAAAGAAAGGAGCCACGGCCCCATTTGGCAAAGAAGAAAATGTTGTTCCATCATGACGACGCACCAGTACATTCATCCAAAATTGTCACTGCCAAATTAACCCAACTACGTTACGAATTGCTGCCACAGCCGCCTTACTCACCGGATCTGGCTCCCTGTGACTTTTTTCTGTTCTCCAACATGAAAAAATAGCTCGGGGGAAAGAAATTCAGCTCAAACGAGGAGGCTATAGCTGAGACAGAAGCGTATTTTGAAGAGTTTGATAAATCCTATTTTTTGAAGGGGTTAAAGAAGTGACCGGAACGCTGGGAAAAGTGTAAGGACCTAGAACGAGATTATGTTTAAAAATAATATAAAACTTTTAAAAAATATATGCGTCTTCATTTCCAACACAGGTACTTTTTGATCCACCCTCGTATTAACCGAATTCATCGATCGAATACAAACATTTCTTTAGCAAAAAAGCTTTAAGCTTGTGTTTAAACATGTTTGCGTTTGTCAGTGACTTAAATTCAACAGGCAGTTTGTTCAAAAGACTTATAGCCTGATAACCAGCGGAATGCCTTGTAGAGTTAGGGTGTGTAGTCAGAAGTTTGGCTCTACATGAGATCTTATAACTCTTTGACGAGTCGGTCTCGTCTTGGCATAATTTTACATGAAAATGTTTTTGGTGGGATTCACAATTTTCTTCAAAACGGAAAAGTTTGAAGTGTTTTTCTTACGCAATATAATAGTGATTTAATATTACGAATGTATTTAGTTAGATGTCCCTGATTGAATTTTTTTATACATGTCACTGTAATTTAAGCACAGTTAAAATAAGGCACAGTTTATTTTCTTTTTTTTTTCTAAACCATTTACATTTCTTTGCACTACATTTCTGTTAATTATAATATGTATATACTAGTAACATATTCACAAACTAGAGGAGGATAAAAATTTCAATCGTAGTATCACTACTTTAATCGATTTGCTGTATTAAACTGCGCGCACCTTAAAGTAATCTATAAATAATCATTAAATAAAAAACTCACATTACACAGATCGTGACGGATGTAGGTACAAGGTACCATCATTATGCACAGTAGAAATATCACTCAGTTATTTAACTACATTTTCGTCGAATAAGATGCAACTACTTACCAAATAAAAATATAAATTTACATGCAAAATAAATGAATTTAATTTAATTGAAAATCAAAAATCAAAATCAAAAATCAAAGTTATTTATTTGTAACTAAAGTTAATACAGGTGATATGTCGAATCCTCCTTTTAAGTTTGACACTTTTCCTTTTGGAGGTATTCGCTCTTTCGTACAAGGTTGAATTAGAGTTACTTAAACAATAAATAATAATATATAATAAACAATAAAGCTTGTGGATTTAACACACACACAATAATATTGGTTTCAGATTGAGTGATATTCGCAAGTATACTTATGAATGTAATAATTTTCATAGTATATTAGACAATTTTCTAATAAATTTAATTTTGGTATCTTACCGTCTTAAAAATTGTTATTGGTTCCCATGCACCTGGATCGCCAAAAAATAATTATGGTCGGAATAGAATAATTTAATTGTATGCCTGAAATTCCTACAAATTACGGATTGCATAATACTTCTGCCGTGCAGACGAAGCCGTAGGATAAAAATTGTTACATAATACAGTAACGCTAGTTGCTACATGCCAACCATACATTGTGCACCAGTACCAGACACATTACATCTTGAAATTATTAACAAACTTTTATTAGGTTCACTTGTAACTAAGTTTGTTAGTTAGTTATTTACTTAGTTTGTATTAAACAATCTTGAAGTGAATTTTAACCTACTTCTAATTTGTCGCATTCGTTTATAATTTAATCATTGCGTGTATATGTAGTTCTCGTGACAATACATTAATTTTAGTATCTTGGAGCTGTTCTGATGATGGAACGGCAGGTGACTGATGTTTTGATCATTTGATTGGTCGTGATAAGCAATTAAAGTTTATTCAAAATTTTACAGTATCAAAAAATATTTTTTCACAAAATCGTATTATTAAGTCAATATACTGGTTGCAATAATTTAACTGTGTCATTCAAATCTCGATCACTAAGCCGCTATTATCTCATCAATCGGATATCTCCCATACTCGAGGCCAGAGTGTAATGACACCTGTTATTATTATGTGTTTGTGTGTAAACGTGCCATTATCTCTGATGATGGGGAAGCTAAACGTTGAAATTGGCGTAATTATACCATCTAGATAAGTTATATCGTTTGATATTTCGAAGCGGTTTGTCTATTTATTATCGGATCTATTTGCTTTAGAATTTTATGCGAATATTATTTTTAAATTGTTATAGCGGCCATTATGCCAAAATGTCAAGTCTTTGCCTATTACGGTTGGAAAGATACAGCCCTGTAACACCAGGCTTTAGTAATAGGGTCCCGTTAGCACCTTTTGGGAACGGAACCCTAAAAAGGATATCTTCACGCGTAGCCTTTTGCATAAAAAATCGCTGTCATCTGATATCCACCGCCACCAAAGTAGACCTAAAAACAAAAGTTAGGTATTCCGCCGTGTTATGATAAAAAGCCGTATCTGACTATGAAAACCATACACTGATACGACCTTTTACCATAGCACGGGATTATTATCGACTGTCATTGTAACACGGGTACTGGTGTTCCGAGGGCCAAATAACAGGATCCTTGATATAAAATATCTCCTTACTTTCAATCCCTCATGCAAATTTTTAGCTTCTGCTGTAATATGAACGTTATTCACTACTGTTAGAGGCGTGTTTTCAATTTACATTATGAAACAGATGCGAGTGTTATAAGGTAAAGTCGATATCTCGAATTATTATTTGAAGACGGTCACACCGCTGTCAAGAAGTATAATAAGTTGTTATAATCCTTTGAATTTGGAACGAAAGGTTCTTATTGGCTCAATATATGGTATCGGTGTCACATAAAATAATCAGGGTGTTATAAAATATGCTTTAGCTGTTTTGCGACTACATAATATACTTATGATACCGGTTGGATTTATTCGTGTTGTTAATTTTGAAATAGATTGTTCGTAACATGCGCATAAATAAACAAATATCGAACAACCCCACACAAATCGATCTAGCCCCAAATTAAGTTCCATATGTAGCTACGAGTACTTAGTTCTAATAACATACTTAATACGGAAAAGGAGCAGAAAGGACATCGTATTTAGGAGCAAATAGTTTCATTAAGAGAAGCAACCAGAAAGAATCCAACAACAAATTCACTCCCAATACCTTAATGACCCCTTGAAGAATATAAGTAGGAACAACAACATATTTAGAAGCAAATACATGAAGGTCGGGCCACGAGAATGGCGGCCAGCGGTAGCGAACAATCTCTCGTTCGTTCCCGTTCCATTCGTAAACGTTCCCGTTTTGTCCTACCTTATTTCGTTCATATTTTTATCTTGTTCACATTCCCATCTCGTCCACATTCTCAACATTCATTTCGACCACATTTCCAATTCGCTAACGGTCCCATCTCCTCGATGAAAATAGGAATACGATTGTAAATCCGAACGCTCTTGCTAGCCACCGCTGGCCAGCTATCAGAGAGCTAAGGAGTGCTGTGTCTCGGGACCCTCAAGCTCAAAGAGCCATTTAATAAACCGCGGACTCGCATTAACCCAAACATGTTTAGACCGTATCCCTGGATTACCTATCAATGCGAATGACTACCGCTTGCCACCAGCGCCAGTAAGTTTTTAACCCGCGCCGATAATTCTTACAACAAAAGTACCTATCGTCCAAAGAATCTCTAGAATCCCGTCGAAGAAGATGCTAAACGAAGATTCTTTGCTTTGTGGTACTCGTCTGAGATCTTCCGCTGCCACCTATGGCCGCCAATCGCCGATTTCGTGGCCGTGCCGTAAGTTTTTGGCTCGGCCCGATAATGCTGGGCCATAAATTGTGTTACAACAAACAAGCCACTATCTATCGCCCGTGCCGGCCCTAGATCGCAGTCGCCTTGCGCCTATCAACCATCTTTTCACAGTTTCCACCCCATTTAACCAGTAACTGTAACGTATAGCACTGCGGCATTATTATCTTAACTGGGATATTTATTTGTCTTTATTTACTTTCTTGTAAAACATAATAAGAGAGAGATAATAAGTATATGCCAGCTGCCTTAGATCTCAAGGAAATTAAATAATAAAACTAAACTTGTCTTACCTTACATTATCTCCGGAGAACTCTTCATCTTAACTTTATATATCTTCTGTCTCTATTTCCAGACATATATTAATAACTATTCCCTGGATCCCATTCCTAATCAAAAAAGACGAATGATCAAAAGCAGATAGATCTACGTATCATTTATTTTTAAAGCTGCATTTTCGTAACAAATTTCCTTAGATACTGTAAGTGAATTATACTCATATCTACTCACTTATCAATTAAATATCAACAATTTACAAGTCAATAAGTCAAATAAGATTACATGAATTAGTTTCTATCTCTATGAAATTATTATTAAACTACAAATTGAAATACATAAATTATTGAACATGTACATCAAGTCTGTTGCAATATTTTTAAAATCAAGCAAGAGATAATTTGCCATACTCTCAGCCTGTAATAGGTACCTTATAATTGTAACGTTGATGACAAAGTCTCAATTTTTAATTCACTTCTCATCCAGCTCTACGATATTCACGCCCCCGTCCGTTCCATCAAAGTCAAGCATCGTCCTGCTCCCTGGCTTACTAATGATATCAAAGCTTTGTTGGAAAAAAAGAATGTGGCCAAGGCTAAATATAAAGCTGATGGTTCTGACAGGAATAAGGAGCGTTATCACACTTTGCGCAATCGCTGTAGTACCATCTGCCGAGATGCTCAAAGACGCCATATTCACCAGTCTGTAGAGAACGGGGACCCTGCCAAAATCTGGAAATTTCTCAAATCACTTGGAGTTGGAAAGTCACGTCCCAGCTCCTGTACTAATGATGTAAATATCGATCAGCTTAATCAACATTTCTCTACTTCAGCCACATTTTGTGGCCCTGCTAAAGTTAATACCCTTGAATTTCTTTCATCACTTTCCACTCCAGATTATCTTCCTTTTTCTTTTTCTCAATTTACTGACAGTGATGTTAAGAAGAACATACTATCCATAACTTCGAATGCAGTAGGCACAGATTGCGTGAGCCGTAACATGATACTTCCTCTCCTTGACTTTCTTGTTCCCATTATTTCCAGTATCCTAAATTGCTCCATTTCTTCTAGTTTTTTCCCTTCTCTGTGGAAGGATGCCAATATTGTCCCAATTCCGAAAAAGTCCTCTCCCTCCTCCTTTTCTGATTATCGTCCTATTTCCATTCTCCCTTTCTTGTCAAAAGTACTAGAGCGTCTAGTACAGCAGCAATTGACATCATATTTAAATAGAAATGAGCTGTTTAATCCATTTCAGTCCGGTTTCCGCCCCGGTCATAGTACGACGACCGCTTTAGTTAAAGTTTCAGATGACATCCGGGCGGGCATGGACTGTCGAAAATTTACAGTATTAACGCTGCTTGACTTCAGCAATGCATTCAATACAGTTGATTATGACGTCTTACTTGGGATACTTAGTTCTCTTAACATATCTCCTGCGGTAGTTGATTGGTTTCGTAGTTATTTAAATGGTCGTCGGCAGCGAATTAAGGTGGATGACTCTTGTTCTTCTTGGTGCAGCACGCTGGCTGGAGTTCCTCAGGGTGGGGTGCTGTCTCCTTTGCTATTCTCAATATTCATTGATTCCATTACGCATAATCTTTCTTCGCATTATCACCTTTATGCCGACGATCTTCAAATTTATTCACTGGGCGCTCCCGGTGAGCTTGCGTCTGTCATTAATGTTATTAATGGTGATTTGGAGCGCATTCTAAATTGGAGTAATAGGTTTGGGCTCAAAGTCAACCCTGCTAAAACTCAAGCTATTGTGATTGGCAGTTCGAAACTGATCTCCAGGGTTGACTTTGACAATGTCCAACCTATCTTTTTTAACGGTGTGCTTATACCCTTTTCGCAACAAGTTAAGAATCTTGGTGTCATTTTTGATCGCACTTTATCTTGGGTGCCACAGGTGAACGAGGTTAGCAGGAAGATGTTTGCAGCAGTTAGTTCTCTCAGAAGACTCGGTAATTTTCTCCCCATCGCCACTAAAATTGCGCTGTCTCAATCCCTACTTCTTCCTATTTTGGATTATGCTGACATCTCTTATCTTGATATTACGGAAGAGCAGCTTAATAAACTTGAGCGCTTTCAAAACATTTGCGTGCGGTTCATATTTGGGTTACGCAAGTATGACCACGTCTCTAATTTCCGATCCCAGCTCAAGTGGCTTCCAATCCGTTCTCGCCGTCACTTTCACATTCTCTCTTTTCTGTACAATATACTATTTAACCCCAAAACTCCCCTCTACCTCAAAGAGCGTTTCAGTTACTTGCGTTCTGCTAGGTCTGCTCAAAATTATCTTCTCACTGTCCCCTCTTCATCTTCTAAGTTTTACAATAGTTCATTCACTTTTCAGGCTACTCTTTTGTGGAATTCTTTACCTTCTGATCTAAGGCGTGCACAATCTATTGCTATATTTAAATCTCACCTTAAACGTCACTATTTATCTCTACCTTAATTTACACTGCGTTGAAAATCGCTCCTCTTACTCGTACTATGCGACTGACTCTGGTTTTGCTATCTATTTTACTCTGCTATATGTTTTTATTATGTCTAAGTATTATATGTAGGTATATTTGATTATTGTTATTTATGTATGTTTATTGTTTTTATTTTATTTTTGTAGTTAATTTTTGTGGGTTAAAGTTGTTTTGCATCACCTACTCAATTCTAACTCTTGTTAATCTACTCCGCTACCTAAAGGTTGTCTGGAAGAGATCGCTATTTAGCGATAAGACCGCCTGTTGTTAACCTCTGTCAATTTTTTTACTGTATATCTCTCATGTTTTGTATCCCTGTGTATTTGAGGTGTGCAATAAAGTGGATTTGTTGTTGTTGTAACGTCGCGCTATAAAGCAGTGCGACTGGCTACGAAGCTAGCGGTACTAGGGTCGAATCCCGGCAGGGGCAAATATTTTGAGCAATTGAATATATCGTGTTTCTGGATTGTGGGTCATGGATTTTGTCTTTATCTGTAGATCGTAGTCTAGTATACCTACATAGGACTACAGCAAGCACCGTTTACGCGCTTGGGACAAAATTGCTTTGTCCCCTAACCCTTAATATTGATTGAATATCCGTAAGCCAAAATTCGATTAATCCTTCATACATCAGCGCAGTAAACCTTAATTCTTCCCATCTTGTGGAAGGTTTGTAATCATTTTAATTAATTACATTGTCAATGCATATTATACCACACCTTAATGCTGCGGTTACCCTCTGACAGTTTTAACGGCATTCATTTAGTTTACGACCCTGCTCAATTGAAACTTTTGATATACATAATACGTCTCTTAAACGGGAATTTAAAAACCATTATTTTTTACGGCTGGCATTTATTACGGGTTCGTTACTTTATGAGTCTGATGGACAACTTTTTGTTGCTTCGGTATATTTATGTTAAGAAATTTAATACCTTTGCAAAGGATTTTATTCGCTTGGTAAGTTTATTGGAAAAAGTTTCATTGTTCAAGATAGAATAAATAAATACATTTTATAACCAGCTTGTTTGACCAGCAGTTCAGTCGATGTCCATCATCACTTTAGGCGATGTGCTTTATTTGCCTTTAGATGACAACTTGTCTATGTTCCACAAAAGGCACAAACGGCAAAAATCGGTACGAGTATGAATACTATGAATAGGCCATATAACTTTGCTCAAATATCAATGTCAATCGATTTAAGCCCCGGTACCAATATTATGCTATATGACAATCGTTTGATTGGTTGGCCGAAAAATATCGACGTTTATACTCATGCTCTAAGAATATTGCTTTGCAATTTCATCCAATGGCCAATAGGTCTAGTCGAGTCAACGTCGGACCAATTTTATTACATCCACGTATCTAATAGCAGTCCTCCGTAAACATAACCATACGTATTGGATTCCGTTCTGAGCTTTCCGTTTATATTCAGCCCCTATAAGCAAACATCGCATTGTATGTCGTAACGCGAAAAATCCTGTAACGAATCAGGGGGGGTATTCGACCAATTTTAGAGATATAATGGAGATCTCTCCTTTTCATCGCCATCCGTCACTTTTGACGTGTGCCTACTTGACAAGTGGCGATATCCCTAGAATATCGCAACTTCGTCAATTCGGACGCGCTAAATTTTCGTTTCCTTTGTATGTGACAGCATAAATACCAGGCGCATAGTTTAAATTGACCGCGTAGTGCGTGAAATTAGTCCGTTACGTTTCATTCAAAACAGAAATTCATATGCATGAATAACATTTTTGACAATCATTATCGCCTTCGTATTTCCAAAATGGAGATGAGATATGTCACTTTTAAGCTCATCGCATTAAAATGACAGTTCAACGGCGATGTCACTGTTATCTAATGGAGATTTGACGTTTAGCGATATCTCAAACGGCATTCTCGAATTGGGCCCCAGGTTATTGGCCCTATAAAAGCTAAAACGTCTCACGTGCTCTTCAGATAACAAATATTTTAGGAAACTCTCGCCGTTCTCTCGGGCGTGTAGGTATTGTTATATTATAAATACGTTTAATAGTCAAGCGTACAGCGCTCAGCTCCATGCTTGTTTGTGATGTATTGCCGACCACTCTGACAGATGCATTCGGACAATAATCCGGCTTATTTAAGAAGATTTAGACAAATAGGACTCTGACAGTGGATTGTAGAGAGA
Organism: Apotomis betuletana; assembly: GCA_932273695.1. Classification (NCBI taxonomy): domain Eukaryota; kingdom Metazoa; phylum Arthropoda; class Insecta; order Lepidoptera; family Tortricidae; genus Apotomis; species Apotomis betuletana. The sequence continues at coordinate 12,671,370 of OW026310.1, read as the reverse complement.
TTTATGTAGGTGCAGAGTCCAGACGCTCCTCAAGGGCATCAAACGACTAGTATCGCGATGGGCGGGTTATTTCAGTGGCTTTCTTGATTTGTCGCCATACTTAACTCCACCGAAACGTCTGACGTAGACAAAATGTGAAGCCGCCGTCAATTTTATTTGGCTATTCCTTTTTTATACCAAAAGTCGAAATGTTTTAAAATAGATCGAATGGTTAAGCGTCGGACAGCAATTTTGTGTAGAGTAGTTTATTTTAAGTAGTTCTAAGCTATCACTATCTCCCGTTACGGCTATTTTAAAGACTTAATAACTTTCAGCGTTTAAGATCCTTGAACGGTTATAATAAGTACCAATTAGTTTACGTTGCGCTCTTAATTTCAAGTAGTTTTAAACAGCGTAATGGTTTTTAAAGCTTAGGGTAGAATGGGGTAATGGGGATCACTTAAGCAAGAATTAAAATAAAAAAATTAAAATAAACAAAATCTTTATTGCAACCGCCTTATAACATAATATACTTAATTGCCTATCATTTGAGATCAGTAATTATCACATTAATAATCATCTTTGGGAAATATGAAAGTTAAAAAAAAAACTGTTTTTGACTCCCATTGCACTGAGGTAAGGGTAATTGTGGTCACCTTGTGGGCAATAAGAATCATCAAAAAATCTAACACAAATCTCAAGTATCAGTTGACCAGGAAGCTTTTGTGGTAGTTTTTTGTCGTACTTTCGGCATCTAAAAGCAAAATAACAAAATTATCTTGTGCCTTTTACATTGCGGGAAATCTTGGTCACCAGCGGGCAATGGGGGTCAGGTTAGGTTAGGTTCGACCCTCATTACCCACAAGCACTTTCTGAAGAAAAAAAATTTAACACAAAACAAATACTAACAATACTCGTGATTTAAGTATAAAATCGTTACACTGAATGCATGAGTAAACGCGTAAAAAAATGTGATACAAGTAGATCAATAATTATAATACTTACCGTTTATTGTGCGTCTGTGAAAATTTACATCGGCGTGCCGCAAAAACAAAACACACCTCTCGTTTCAAAGGCCGTTGCCATACCGGCGCGGCGCGCTCGCTGCGATTGTGGGGGGTCAAAGCGGGGCGGGGACGGCCGTAAACGCGTTTCTAGTAGTTGTAGTTTTTGAGATTTGTGGGTGACCATCATTGCCCGCTGACTCCCATTACCCGGTCTTCCCCTACCTATTAACTTTCAAAGGTTAAGGTCTTTGAACGGCTAGCTTCCAGCGGGCCTATAACTATCGCGATGCGGGATAAATAATAAAGCATTCGTTATTCTCCCGGTTACATTTGTTACTCGTCACAAAGTGACAAAGCTATATCATTTATTTATTACTAACGTCACCATCATAGGCCCGTAGAACACACCCATATCTAGTGTATAAGTGAAGAGTGGGTGATGTGTCGGACATGAGAGCGCATTGCGTGTGAGTGCTGGTGATGTCACACGATGCCCGCCGAGCGTATTGATGGAAGAGTCATGGTCGAGCGGCGGAGCGCCGCTGCTCCGCACGCGGTCTCTGCCGCTCGTGCTGGAACCCAGCTGCCCGCCGACACGCCAAGCGAAGCTCGACCCGCGCCAGCTGCTCACGCTCACCCGCCACTACTACCCAGAAGGCGGTTGGGGGTGGGGCGTGGCCGCGGCCGCGACGCTGGCGCAGATGCTGGCGCATGGGCTGCATCAGGCCGCCGCCGTGCTCGCTGTCGAGGCCGTCAGGCGGTTCGGCCCGGAGGTCCGGATGCAAGCAAGTAACTACCACCATCTTCTTTAGTTTACTCATCAAATATAATGGATGGCATACCAAAGGGGATACACCTTTGCCTTCCTTCGTTCGCTTATGAAATTCTTGGAATGTAAATCAGGTAGCAGCTCTTAGCCTGAGCAAGGACTTATGTGCTATAATATACAACATCATGCAATAGAAAGCTGATGCTATTAGGTTTAGGAGTCTTCAAGAAAGCTGGCCATCATCACGAACTCAGCCAAAAGACGTCCACTGCTGGACCATGTCCTTCCCCAGACATATCTACGATCAGAATGGTTCAGCGATACGCGCAACCAATAACTTCCCGCGACAAAATCGTCGGTCCTTGTTGTAGCTCCAGGTTTACTGGGTATATCTCTATCTGTCTCCTCTACCTAGCTGTCTTTTTTTGTCTCTATCTAGCTGACGTTATGTAGCTGTGAGATTGAAAGTGTACTCCATAGATTTGTATGTGTCCTCGTTTAAAGTACGTTGCCTATAGAACGAATAGTCTTTTCTTGGGCTGGCCTTCTTTCAAAAGCCTATAATTTCAGTAAGTCGTAAGATCCACCCCCGGGCGGTGCCTGCTGTCCCACCATTGCCTTGTAGTTGACACTAATGACTTTCGCCGTAGTGTGTAAAAAGGAAGCTGGTTTTCCAATTATATGAATGCATAATGAATCCAGTGGTTTAATTAAAAAACGGGTCTTAGTGCGAACCACCGCTGTTCATTAACGAGGATACAATTTTCTTCGACGATAGTAGCGATTGCAGTTTAAATAATTAGCGCTGTATATGTAACTGATTTATGATGTTTCTTTTATTGGAGATTTGAATATATGTAGGTTACGAATTAAATGAGCTCTAATAAACATATGATGTCAGAGACTGTCTGTATATGCATATAGTTAGACATGATTGATTACCAATTGGTCGGAAATTATACCAATTATTTTTCCTGGGACAATTGGAAGTATATGACATAAACTGCTGATATCAATTTCCAACGTTAATCTCAAACCCAAGAATCAACTAATATCATTTACATATTATAATAAATTACATATAATAAAATTGTCTAAACTGTCCTCAAGCAACAATCTCTCAAAATAATATTCTTAATTTGGTTTAGAAAGCTAAAAAGCGACTTGACTAGCGAACAGCAAATCTTTTAAGTTAAAAGCAGCTGAGTAATTTATATTCTTGTTTTTCCAAGTTTCTTTTACTCCCTCGTGTACCTATTTAGTATCACAGATATATTAACCGAGCTTACGAACAGTATTTTATACACAGATGTGTACTTTATATTTCCACTTCATTGATTGAATCATTTTAAAATCATGGCCCAGACAATGGCATGGCCTGAGTTCGCATTTCAGTTGAGACTTGGTTGTAACACTTGTGGACAAGTTTATGGAGTCTTCGGTATAATGGAGTTAGGAATTTTATCCAACTTCGAAACTGAAAGACAGTCTAATAGAAGACAAGTTACTTGCAGCTCTTGATCGGACAATTGTTAATACCTATCTGAAAGTTTGGTTTGCTCTTTTCAAGTTTCTGCTGAATTTGATTCGTTTAGAAACTTACCATAAACTTACATCATAATATTCTATAGGAATTAGAAGAAGAATGAAGAAAAGGCTTCTCAAGGTAACCCAACACGGTCATCCACATAACATTTGGGGTTATCCAAATAACAACTGTGGCTCTGCGTGCTGATAGACGATATTCCCACCATTTTGAAATATCAAAATACTGACTAGACAAAAAAACTACATAATTATTGATCCCGCACACAAAATTTAGAGAATCGGTTCGGTTGAGAAATGCGGCCAGTAGGCGAGAACAGCGGGAAATCCGGATCTGGACATTCGAAAGATTTTTGGCCAAGCTGAAACTGAGACGCTTCGCTCGCTCGGTCGAGAAACGGTCTTCCATTCGACCCTATAAATAAGTACACCTTAGTCTTTTTAGGTCATGCTCTGTGTATGATATCCATCATAGACGATACGTAGAGTGATTTATGTAAGACTAGCTGCACCGCGCGGTATTACCCGCTCATCCCAAAGGAACATTATTTTTTTCGGGATAAAAGTAGCCTATGTGTTAATTCAGAGTGTCAGCTACCTTCATACCAAGATTTATCAAAATTGGTTCAGCCGTTTGAGCGTTAAAGAAGTAACAAACAAACACATAAACACACGCACAAACTTTCGCCTGTATAATATTAGTGATTAAATTGTTCTCGAATATCAGTTGTACGCTTCGTAAATTATTTTCACTTGAAACTCACTTTATTTATTTGGGTTGAAGTCATTCGTGTCTTGCTAAGCCAAGATTTAATATCTCTTCGATGGCTCGAAGATTTTAATTACCGCATAAGAACTTTAATTAACCGCATCGAGCTTATTAATTCGGTGTCAAAGTTATTTTCCGCGGCGCGTGCGCGGTTTAAGCGTTTAATTTCTTTCCTTTAACGTGTCGGCATTCTTCTTGTTAATGAGTTTTTAACCGAATGTTCTCAATCTTGTTTACTTTGCGGCCCGAAATTTATAAGAAATAATAGTGTACTAAAATGCTTGAAAGGCAAAAAATTTCCTTCATTTTGCTGGATTATTTTGGACAATACTTAACCTAAATTCAAAATTTAGTAAACCCCCTTAAACGTAAACTAGCTAAGAACCATCTCCACTACCGTTTGGGAGCTACGATGCAGAGACACACAGATACACATGTTATACTTAAAACACTCATTTTTTTTGGCGGGCGTTAAAACTGACCTATTTTGAAAGTAAATTTCAGAAAAAAATTATGCGACTTCAGTGGTTTGTTAAACATCATATTGCTGATCAGATTTCTATATGAAAATAGTTACGTACGACTCTAATGGCAGTCAATGTTAGCATAAACAATAGTTATTTGTTATGCAAGGCTGCAAAGTTGTTATTTGGCGCGAGTGTTGAAATTGAAAGCTGAGCGAGCGAAGGAATCTAAGATTGAACCATGAGCGAAGCGAATGGTTCAAAGATAGATTCCTGAGCGTAGCGAAGCTTTCAAGACACGAGAAGCTAAATAATTTTGCAGCCATGCGGAACACACAACTTTTCACCTCACTACAGCAAGGAAAATGGAAGTTCAAGAAAAACAATTAAAACATAAAAATAATCATATTTAATTTTGCCTTCTATTTAGCACATCAAATTTAAAACATTAACACACTCAAATCTAAACCATATAAATACGAGAGAAGCACACACATATTAAAAATATGGCCGTAATTTGTAGTATCGTCGTGTATATTTTATCGTTGAGTTTTTCTTAAGCACTGTTATATTATATTTGTATTTGAAACTACTTGACATCATTCGTTGTGAATGTGGGAGAATGGCATTCTGGGAAGGATTAGTTGGCCACACGGAAGTATTTTCCATAACATTTGCTTTGGAAGTTATTGGACGATGGGATCCGAACAAGATTATTTCGGCTTTATCTTCTTTAAAAACGCCAATAGTTTCGGTAAATTACTTATTGTCTCCAAATATTTATAACAAATCCTTTTCCGTTTTAATGCAGGCTTTTAGCATTGAATAAATACTCCAAATTGGGCTTATTTTTCTTGTTTTCCACATTTCTATAAAGTAAGACAACAGTATGTATTCTCCACAGAACCAATTTACGTTGTTTACGTGAATTGTGAAAACTTCCAACTTTTTAATTATTATTTTTTTCTCGGGTGCGTTCAGTAATTACACTCTTATGTTCCAACTTTTATAACAAATAAATATTAAAATTTGTGATGTATTTAATATATTTACTAGTCAAAATATGTAAATGAAACTGAAATACTTACTATTGTTACGCCGGTAGGTTAGGTCAAAAACTTCAAACGTCAATTTCAGTGCTTTAGAGGCGTTTTCAGCAGGCTGAAAAGTCATTTCAGACCGTTTCAGAAGTTGCTCTATCACATATCTAAAGATCGAAATTTCACCCAAGTTGCCGTCGTTTTCAGGCGCCTGAAACATGTTTTCAGTCCGTTTCAGGGCACCCTCTATCAGATGACGCCATAACCTGAAAACCCGTTTTCAGGCGTTTTCAGGACCCCTTATGGGCCTCTGAAGCACAAATCATTATATGGCGAAATTTCCAGTAGGAGTGACAGAGATAGCACTAGTAGAAAGAGATAGCTATGCTCAGAACATTCGAGAAGTGTGTAACAAGGATGGGACTACTAGAAAGAGATAGCTATACTCGGAACGTTCGAGAAGGGAGTGACAGAGAGTGCACCATTAGAGAGAGACATATAATGGCCTCGAATGTTCTCGGCCCTCACGCTGGCTCTTACTAGAATATTCGCGATATGTGTGGACAATGCGTCTAGAGCGGTTCCGCGGAATATATAAGGCGCCGACGGCCGGCGCGAGTCAGTTACATTTTAACTGCGATCAAGTGCTAGTACAAGGATAATCGGAGAGAAAGACTCTTGAGTGATTAGTGCGCTTAAGTACAGTTCGTGCGAATAGTGAGTGCATCATTTGTGAAATAGTGTGTGTGTTTTAATTAGTGGATTTGAAGTACAGTTCGTGTGATTTGTAAGTGCGTTATTTTGGTAATAAAGTGTGTGTTTTTTATTTGTGGATTAATTTGTGCTTTTCTATCGAATACGAACCCCACGCTCGTAATATTTGGTGTCAGAAGTGGGATAGAAAATGCCGTTAATGCCACGAGAAACCGAGCCGAAGGGAGTGACGACGCGAAGCCAAACATCTGGATCGGGAGACTCGACGCCTGGTACATCAGAATCACCTGCTCCAGCTGCACAAGCAGTGGACCTTAACGCCATCTTTGTCCTTCTAAAGGAACAGGCGAGAGAACAAAAGGAACAGGCGAGGAAACAGGAGGAACAGGCTCGAATCCTCAAGAACGAGCTTCGGGAACAAAAAGAGGAACAGGCTCGAATCCTCCAGAAAGAGCTTCGAGTACAAAAGGAATACCAGGAGGAACAGGCACGAATGCTTCGTGAGGTACACGAGTCCACGACTGAATGGCGGAAAGAATTGTTTGAGGTTCAAGAAAAACTAGCCGATATGGATATAAAACTTGAAACTCGAGTCCATGAGGTCGATAAAAAAATTGAGGGCTTCAAGGAAAAGATCAATGAGGATGTGGAAGCCTACAAGAACCGCCTCCATAAACTAGAAGTAAAAGTGGCGAATGGTACAAGCACCTGTGTACCCGACGCATTGGTGGCGGGAGGCGGCAGGTTTAAGGTACCTCCTTTTGATGGTACCTCATCATGGACAGCCTACAAGCTGCAGTTCGAGTCTGTCTCCCGGGCTAATGGCTGGAATAAGGAGCAAGCCAGAACAGCACTGACGTTGGCGCTGCGTGACGAGGCCCTTACCATACTTGAAGCTCTGGGAAACGACCAGACGTACGAACGCCTTCTAGAAGCTCTGGAGGCACGTTACGGCGACAGTCACCTGGAGCACGTATACCGAGCTCAGTTGAAGGATAGGACGCAAGGACGTAACGAGTCCTTACAACAGTGGGCCTTGGAAATCGAGAAGTTGGTTAGGAAGGCCTATCAACGTACGTCAGCATCCTTTGTGGACAGTATGCTGGTGCAGGCCTTCATCGATGGGATCCGGGATCTGGAAGTGAGGGCAGCCGTGCGATTGGGACATCACGGCAGCCTAAAAGATGCAGTAGCCCACGCTCTCGAGGTGGAAGCTGTACGACAGGACTCATCCAGGCCTTTCAGGGTGCGAGAAGTGTCGACTACGAAGCCAGTAGATTCCCGCCGCGAATTTGGGCCACGTTGCTACCATTGTGGAGAACGTGGTCACCTGCAGTCAGGCTGTCCGAAAAGGACTAGGAGGGACAGAGACCCTGCTCCAATGAGGACAATAGGCTCTGTGGAGTCAGAGCCCCAACAGGGAAACGAATAAAAGCCAGGACTATGGGACGAGTGCTGGCTGGTGGTCGAAATGTCCCAATTATGATCTCACAGGCGAACGACGGGAATAGTCTGGTCGTCAAAGGAGAAATTGGTGGAATACCATGTCTCCTTACCATAGACACCGGAGCTTCTCGGACGGTGATCAGCTCTCGGCTACTGGAACACCTGACCAGAGATCATCTAGTCCGACCTAGGCATCTCCAGCTGCAGACCGCTACCGGCCAGTACATTTCCGTCCAAGGAGAGCGAGAGTTGGCTGTGAAAATAGGTGAAAAAGAATACTGGCATAAAGTGATCGTTGCTAACATCGTGGACGACTGCATTATTGGATTGGATTTTATGAGGAGATATGACTGTAAAATCGACTTGAAGGTTGGAGTTCTAAAGTTTGGAGTTGATGAGATTCCTATACAAGGTGGAGTAAATGGAAATGTCTACTGTACCAGGAGAACCATTCTTCAACCAAGGTCGCAGGTTTTAGTTCCAGTGAAATTGCCGAACTCCATAGGGCCGCAATCTCACCGCTGTGTGGTGGTGGAGAGGTTGGATGCTGATAAACCGTGGATAACAGCCCGTACAATGGTAACCACGGCATCTACAGCATTTGTAAGGATCCTTAATCCAAGCGACACAGAATGCGTCCTCAATAAAGGAACGCTTGTCGGTTCATGCGAAGAAATTTCCTGGTTACGAAGCTGTCGGGAATCTGAGGTAAGCGTGAAACCTGGGCATGTTAAGCCTTCAGTGGATGTTGAAAAGTTACTGAACGACTCCATGAAGGGCCTTACCAAGGAGGAATTCCTTAAGGCGCGTAGCTTACTGCTGCGTTATCGCAATGTCTTTTCTACGCATGACGATGATATTGGAAGAACTGGAGTGGTTCAGCATGAGATCGACACTGGGGAAACCATGCCTATCCGACAGCGCCCTCGAAGAGTTCCAGTAGCTCGGGAGAAGGAGGTTGAGGGCATGATCGAGGAAATGCGAAGAAGCGGAGTTATTGAACCTTCAACAAGCCCGTGGTGTTCTCCCGTAGTTTTGGTTAAGAAAAAGGACGGCACCATAAGATTCTGTATTGACTACCGTCGACTTAATGATGTGACCAAGAAGGACAGCTACCCACTTCCTCGAATCGACGACACCTTAGACACGTTGAACGGAATGAAATGGTTTTCGACGTTGGATCTGAAAAGTGGCTATTGGCAAGTCGAAATCAAGGACAAGGATAAAGAGAAGACGGCCTTCTCTACTGGCAAGGGACTCTGGCAGTTCAATGTTATGCCATTTGGACTCTGTAATGCACCAGCCACATTTGAGAGATTAATGGAACAAATATTAGCTGGACTTCTAGGAGAGACTTGCTTGGTCTATTTAGATGACATCATTATCGTTGGTAGAGACTTCGATGACCACTTGAATAAATTGGAACAGGTGCTAGCCAAACTACGAGGGGCAAATCTGAAACTCAGTCCGAAGAAATGCTCGTTTTTCAAACGTAAAGTGAATTACTTGGGACACGTGATTTCAAAGGACGGCATCCAGACAGATCCTGAGAAGATTAGCGCCGTGAAGGATTGGCCGACGCCAAAAGACAAGACTGCAGTACGTGCCTTTTTGGGGCTTTGCTCATACTTCAGACGTTTTGTGAAGAACTTCTCGGATATAGCAAAGCCTTTGCATCAACTAACGGAAGAAAAACGATCATTTGACTGGAACGAACAATGTGAGTCAAGTTTCAACGAGCTTAAAGGAAGACTTTGTGAAACGCCAATATTGGGGTATCCAGACCCGGAAGTGGATTTCATTGTGGACACAGATGCTAGCAACACTGGTATTGGAGGCGTCTTGTCGCAAAAGAAAGGAGACAACGAAGTTGTGATTGCATATTTCAGTAAGTCACTGTCGAAACCAGAGAGGAATTACTGTGTCACTCGGAGGGAATTGCTAGCAGTTGTCAAGACGTTACAGCATTTCAGCAAATACCTGCTGGGAAGGAAGTTTCGTATCAGAACTGACCATGCTGCTTTAAAGTGGTTGCTAGAATTTAAAAATCCCGAGGGACAAGTGGCAAGATGGATTGAACAACTGCAGGAGTATGATTTCATCATCGAACACCGTAGTGGAAAATCGCATGGAAATGCTGACGCCCTATCACGAAGACCTTGTGCGGACGACTGTAAACATTGCTCAAGACAAGAAGACAAGGAATGTGTTCGAATGATAAGAACTGATACGGTTAGCGACGAATGGAGTGATGAAATAATGCAGCAAGCACAACAAGAGGACCCTGACGTGAGACCCATTTTTGATTGGATTAATGCTGGTGCACCTAAACCAAGATGGTGTGATGTAGCTCCGATGAGTGCGGTAACAAAAAGCTACTGGGCACAATGGGATAGCTTGGTTATGCATAATGGCGTTCTATGTAGAAAATGGGAATCAACAAATGGGAAGGATGCTCACCTGCAAGTCGTTGTCCCAAAGAAAAGGGTGAAAGATGTTTTGAGAAGCTTTCACGATGGAGCATCCGGTGGACATCTTGGAGTAAAAAGGACCCTAATGAAAATTCGGCAACGCTTTTATTGGATTCACTGCCGAGAAGATGTTGAAAATTGGTGTAAACGATGCACTAACTGTGCATCAGTCAAGGGACCGCATACCCGTAGCCGAGGAGCACTCAAGTTGTACAACGTTGGAGCCCCTTGGGAAAGGGTTGCATTAGACGTCGCAGGACCATTCCCAGCATCTGACTCCGGAAACAAGTACATTCTTGTCGTGATGGATTACTTCACGAAGTGGCCTGAAGTATTCGCTATTCCAAATCAAGAAGCGGTAACCATAGCTGAAAAGTTAGTGAACGAAGTGTTTTGTCGCTTTGGAGTGCCACTCGAAATCCACAGTGATCAAGGAAGAAACTTCGAATCTGCGGTCTTTCAGGAGACTTGTCGCATAATGGGAATTCATAAGACGAGGACTACGGCGTATCATCCACAATCAGATGGAATGGTTGAGAGATTTAACCAGACACTAGAGAGACATCTAGCCAAGGTCGTTGAGTGCCACCAAAAAGATTGGGATCGGCATATCCCCCTCTTCCTGTTGTCTTATAGGTCGGCAACTCACGAAAGTACGGCAGTCACTCCATCGTATGCGAACTTTGGAAGAGAACTCCGTTTGCCTGCAGATCTCCTGACTGGACGTCCGCCTGATACACCGAGATCTATCACAGAATATGCGAGTGATTTGAGGGATCGGATTGACGATGTTCACAGCCTGGTACGTGAACACGGGCTCCACGCTAGCATAAAGATGAAAACCCGATATGACCGGAAGTCTTATCAAGTGGGTTTTGAGGAAGGTTCGTTGGTGTGGCTTCATAACCCTATGCGGCGAGTAGGAAAGTCCCCGAAACTGTCTCCGAATTGGGAGGGGCCTTACAAGGTAGTCACTAAAATAAACGACGTCACGTATCGAATCCAGCGGAATCCTCGTAGTCCAAGCAAGATTGTTCATGTTGACCGGCTGGCCAGATACCACGGAAATAATGATGCTCGGGACGAGCATGTCTTAGGAGGGGGCAGTGTTACGCCGGTAGGTTAGGTCAAAAACTTCAAACGTCAATTTCAGTGCTTTAGAGGCGTTTTCAGCAGGCTGAAAAGTCATTTCAGACCGTTTCAGAAGTTGCTCTATCACATATCTAAAGATCGAAATTTCACCCAAGTTGCCGTCGTTTTCAGGCGCCTGAAACATGTTTTCAGTCCGTTTCAGGGCACCCTCTATCAGATGACGCCATAACCTGAAAACCCGTTTTCAGGCGTTTTCAGGACCCCTTATGGGCCTCTGAAGCACAAATCATTATATGGCGAAATTTCCAGTAGGAGTGACAGAGATAGCACTAGTAGAAAGAGATAGCTATGCTCAGAACATTCGAGAAGTGTGTAACAAGGATGGGACTACTAGAAAGAGATAGCTATACTCGGAACGTTCGAGAAGGGAGTGACAGAGAGTGCACCATTAGAGAGAGACATATAATGGCCTCGAATGTTCTCGGCCCTCACGCTGGCTCTTACTAGAATATTCGCGATATGTGTGGACAATGCGTCTAGAGCGGTTCCGCGGAATATATAAGGCGCCGACGGCCGGCGCGAGTCAGTTACATTTTAACTGCGATCAAGTGCTAGTACAAGGATAATCGGAGAGAAAGACTCTTGAGTGATTAGTGCGCTTAAGTACAGTTCGTGCGAATAGTGAGTGCATCATTTGTGAAATAGTGTGTGTGTTTTAATTAGTGGATTTGAAGTACAGTTCGTGTGATTTGTAAGTGCGTTATTTTGGTAATAAAGTGTGTGTTTTTTATTTGTGGATTAATTTGTGCTTTTCTATCGAATACGAACCCCACGCTCGTAATACTATCAATATATATAAACATATTCAACATAAAATAAAGCGTAGAAAAAATAAAAACTTAAAAATCTGTAACCTCAAACCAGGTTTCTGGACGTGATATTGTAGGTGTATATTTTTTTAAAGAAGTATTCAAACGTACATATGATTTTAGCCGGCCTGACCAGATCGCCCTTTATTAGCAAGCGTTGATTGGTTATTCGAAGATTTATCGACTGATGAAATCAGTCACGCGTTGAAGGAGTCTTAAATATAAAAAAGTTACATGCACCACAGAGAATCAAAATCGTCGTGTTCGAAATTCAAATGACTTTTGCACGCTAGCGGATAAAATAGACTTTTGCACGCAGATTTCGCCCTATAAACGGAGGTTTTCCGAGCGAGTGAGGTGAAATAGTTCTTTTAATAGTGATAATAATTTTGTTCTGGAAACTTACTTTAACTAAAACTAGTAACTGCTTCATTTCATTCTGCATTGTAAAACAGTAATTTGTTTCTTTCATAACTTATTGGCACGGGACCCTAAAGCAGTCTTACAGTAAGACGTAAGTCTTTAAAATGGGCGAACTTTCTGTCTGTGCCCATTTCATTCCGCTTGAGCGATTAGGCACAATGGTCGCTAAAATTTATTTATTCTCTCTTTCTTGTATCCCCACGGTTCAGCTCACGTTCAGACGCTTTCATGATTGCCCACGTTCAAATATTTTCCCCTACGCATGTAAATACACTCAAGAAGGGAGTGAATCACGCGCCTTTCAAACTTTGACAATACGCGGGATCGTTTTACGTGGAGAAAAATTGGGGACATTTCTCACGACTTTGTTATTGTACCTATACCCGGTTAATGCCACCGGGACAAATTTGGACTTGCAAAGTGGAGTGGATGCAAGAAACTATATGGTGACTGTAATAAGATAAATTTGTGACATGTTTCTGGCGTATTGTCTTGGGGCGTTTTACAAATTCCTTTTTAGAGCTCTAGAGCGGGTATGGGAATTTTCCGTCTCTGAACATTTTCTGTGGGTAATTTGCAAATGAGAAAGCGTCATATTTCGCCTTTGTCGCTTTATTTTGTGTCGGAGATTACATAATGGAATCAGGAGCAACTATAAGTAGGTGTAAAGGGATTGAGGGTCCTTACCCCTGGTGTCGCCGCCATCACTGATACTTGATTTATGGTCAGTTTCCTTATAAGTGATGCCATTATTTTTATTCTTGTAGCAACTTTTTCTAGGTGTTTTTTTTTGGGAACAAAGCCTGCCCAAAGAAGCTTGTTTATTATTATTATAAAACACTCTTCTCTTTGGCAATATCCCTCAATATATTATATTACCGACGAGCCAAAATTTCCAATTCATGTAAGTATTTTAAGAAGATGATGAGATTGCCTGTTCTTGTTTTGAAACTGCGCTCTAAGTGTTTTGATATCCGTTCAGATGCACATATAACCCAAAGAGCTATTTCTATTGTTCTGCCTGATTTTGCTCTACTTTAAAAAGAGTTTCTCTTATTTATTTTAGTTACTCCTGCTTATGTTTCCCACCCAATTTGCCTGGTTTTACGCTATTTTTATGCATGCAGTGCATACGTATATACAATTATATACCTACATTACATGGGTGTGTATCTACCCTTGAATTTATTATCAAGATTCCGAAAGTATTCTATCTCTATCACTAGACATTAAACATTTTTCAAGGGTTTCATATTATTAATAAAAAGTTATATAAATATCTATGCTTAAATGCAAATCAACCTCATCGACCAATTTCAAATGTAATGGGTTCACCCACAGTAACGATCATACTCCTATCTTCTCCGACTATAGTTGGATTGTTACAGTACTAAAGTTAAATACCATAAAACTGGAATTGATGTTCGAAGCTCCGAGTAACTATAATTCGCCGCAATTATTACGACTCCAAGCTCACACCATATCGCATCGTTAAAGTAACAGTAGATAAATAGGGCAGAACCGTCCCATGGTCGTCAAGAATCGATTATCCTGTGAAATGGTGTTATCTCCATATCTGGAGACTGTCTCGACACTATCCCACTTGGAATTAGGGTTGTCAAGTATCGTGAATTTAATTACTTAAGTGACCATAGGGCTGGTAGCTTCGCCCAACGTCTTAGTATAGCAATACAGCGAGGTAATGCTGCCAGCGTCTTTGGTACAATGCCACGAGCCCCATTTTTAGATAGAGCTTAGTTTTAGATTTAGTTTAATAATTAGTACGATATATATATATATATATATTTACATACACTCATTTTTAATAAGTGATTGTTAATCTGTTGTGTTGTCTTATAAACTTATATGATTGTAATCGTCTTCTCATAGCCACATTTTTATTTATGTGCTTCTGAGCTCCACCACTACACCTTATAAGTCCCGAAATCGCAGAATGTCAAATGGATGTCAATCATAATAAGTGTATATTGTTGAAAGTTTTCTATCATGATATGTTTGGACCAGAAAGTATCATATTTCCAGTTAGGTGCGTAAAGTTTGAACCTCGTTTGTATGCGACGCCATAGTTACCAGATGCAAACTTAACGTATGGAAAGATAGGCAGTAGCATTTTCTCTTAAGGGACTTAAATGTATCTCACGTTTGTCTGCAAGCATGCATGTTTATGAAGTTTACTAATGAACGAATACCGTCATAGAATTCCTTTAGTCGTTAAGGTGTCAGACCTTTACAGAAATTGTGGATTTAATAATATAATGAGAGTTTAATATACCTGAGCTACTTGTGACTCGTAATTAACGATAAATGGCGTGACTAACCTACTTTGAAACCGTCGTATCACACTCTTATTCGCACAAATATCAGGGGCATATGGCTGTAATGTCCATGTCAATCGAATTAGGCTCCTGGCACTGAAGTATGACTCGTAGATATGTACTGAAAAAGATTTTCCAGGTTAGCTATATATGGTTTTTTACGAAGTATACAATCCGTATCATACACAAACTGGAAGTAAGTAATTATAAGGAACCGACGGCCGACTACACAACCTGATATGCTCGTAACCCGTTTTTTTTTTTAAAGTTATGTTGATAGTTTTATGTTTGTACATGATCGCAAATTAAACGCAATCCTTATTATAACTAACCAAATAAATCAAACAACTCCCATTTTAGCTAACATAATAAAAATATGGCTGGATTAAGACTATCTAAAGCGGTTAGGAGAATTTTGCCATTTCGGACAACAGATAAATATACCGTGTCGGCAAATAAAGCATTGGTATTCTACTTATGGCAGGAAATCAAAAAAGCACAGCTATATCAGGCAGGTCATACTGAAGCATAAACGATAACTGACTATAAGATATTCTAATAGAAATAAATAGAGTAACACTTTCTAAAAAGTGTGTATTTTTCATATATATGTTTTAGACTTATTTCAGAAAAATATAGTTACAATGTTTGTTTGTGTTTTTTCTACAGTTTTCATAAATAGAGCCCTTATTGAGACTAAATCTTAACTTCGACTTAATATTTTTCTGGAATCAGACACTTTTCAGAATTTTTTGGTTTGAGTTCTTGATGCATCGTCGTTAGATACCTAAGATTTGTTTTACAAAATTCCTGAATCACGTCAGTATAAATTTAGTCTTGATGCATACCACATTAAAAAATCTCGTAACACATATAATAAAATAGGCTTTAATTAAAATAGTATTAGTTTTCTAGGGTTAAATTAAAATAGTATTAGTTTTCTGGATATAGTGACCTCTCGTGTGATCGTATCTCCGGAAGGAAGGAGTGTGACACATTGTCCAGCCTATTTATCGTGGGATAAGGGACATTACGGACACATAATGTTTGCGTCAAGGTTCTGATCTCGAACTAATGTCAACATTAGGTTGAATGTGCACCCCAAAGAGTATGTAATCACTACGTTTTAAGAGACGGGAGTGCCTTACAAAAAGCGTGAACTCGCATTAGTATGAAACGGGGGCGAAAACATACTGCCAATATGAAGCTGCAAACAATATCAGTGTCAGTGTCAATTCATGACATAATGCCAACATCAAGAACAAAATAGGGATGTCACATGTTACACAAATTATCGAATTATCGATATCGATATCGGTATTTAAAAAAAATGGTTCAGGCGGGGTTCGCATTCACACCCGCGTCTCCAACGGCTTTCCGGTAATTTAAATCATTAAATATTTCACTTCAATTATTTGGTTTACTTTAGGTTACTGACTTCATAAAAAAAAACAAAAGTGTGCAAATAATTTTATTTCGTTCAAACTTTGCTTGGCTTGCTGATAAACATAGACGAAAAAAGCCGTTTCATCACTCCAGTCTGTGCACCAGGTTGGAAGTTCTGCAACACAAATAATACAGGCTAAACAGAAAATTACAGAGTAAAAATGTATATGTTTGTCCAGATGAAACCGTACCATTCATAATCCATTGAAGATTTTTCGTAAAATATTTCTGTGACCATAATCTAACTCAAACTGGCATAAAAAGTAGTGATAATAATGTCTTATCCTCTCATCTGAGACTTTAACAGCTGTAATCAAGTGCACACTTTTGTAAAACGTACACATACCAATGGGCTTTTGCTTGAAGAAAGATATATTATTCCGTATTTACCCAGGTATTTTTCACTTCAAATGAAAATTATCGATAAAACTTACATCCAGCACTATTGTTACTTTAGTGGTAGGCATGTATTATTTTACCCGAAATATCAAGTTTTCAATGTAACTTACGATTAACATGGTTATAACACGCAGTAATTAATTATATTTTTTACTTACCGATCTTAGTCCGGTGGAAATCTTGCCATGAATAGTATTTTTTGACCGTCCATTCGACACGTATCATTCTGCATATTTCGCACTTTTTCCTTTTCAATCCACTCATTTTTGCAATTGTGATTGTCTTGTGTACCTTCTAGACGACCACTACACCCAAAGAATGCAAATTATTAGATTATTTTTGAAATTTGAATTATTTGAAAAGATCGCAGAACCTTGACAGAACCAGACTACACAACAAAAGAGAAACGTCAACTAACATGGCATGGCGGACAAAAATGGCGGCTGAAGTACAACCCGCCTAAATTCGATTATCGCCAATTATCTAATGCTTTTTAGGTTTCAACGTTCTTTCAAACTTAGATAGGTAAAAATTCGCCTCCGTTTCATATATTATAGCCGTTGTCGATCGTTTTTAGGGTTCCGTAGCCAAATGGCAAAAAACGGAACCCTTATAGATTCGTCATGTCTGTACGTCTGTCCGTCCGTATGCCACAGCCATTTTTTTCCGAAACTATAAGAGCTAATACTGTTGAAACTTGGTAGGTAGATGTATTCTGTGAACCGCATTAAGATTTTGATGCAAAAATAAAAAAATAATAATAAATATTGGGGGCTCCCCATACTTAGAACTGAAACTCAAAAAATTTTTTTTCATCAATCACATACGTCTACGGATAGGTCTTCAAAAATTATATCGAGGTTTCTAAAATATTTTTTTTCTAAACCGAATAGTTTGCGTGACAGACGCTTCCAAAGTGGAAAAAAGTTGGACCCCCCCCCCCCCCTCTAACTTCTAAAATAAGAAAATGAAAAATCTAAAAAAAACATATGATGTACATTACTATAAAAACTACCAATGAAAATTGTTTTGAACGAGATCTAGTTAGTAGTTTTTTTTTAATACCTATTAATACCTAACTTTGCACCTAATTTATATGGGGCGCTATACATACCAGGTGCAAACTTACCTTAACGACTTAGGAATGGAAAGTGTTTGTACGGAATCCTCGGTGCGCGAATCCGACTCGCACTTGGCCGGTTTTTTACCTTGAGAGTTGCGCGAGGCTGGTGCACCCAGCAAATTCAAACCCTTACCCACCCCTTAGGCCAGGCGCGCACCACGATTTTAGTCGCGCGATAATTTTGTCGCATAAATGCAAGATATGGGTTTATATGAGAGTGCGCGCACCACGATTTTCATAAACCCATAAGTAGGTACGCTTATTTCTGCGATAAAATCGTGGTGCGCGCCTGGCCTTACCTATTGTTCCACGGTGTGTTGACATTTTGTTTCTGTATAATGTCGTAACCCAAATGCCTGCTAGATGGCGTTGTTACTTTGGTGAAATCGGCTACATCACGCTGTTAAGATTTTCCCCGAATTAATGACTCTAGTTTGGTTAAATTTATCGTTTGCAAATTTATTGTCTAAGGCCATTCGAGTCATCGAGTTACGGAAACATTTTCAATAGATGGCGCCTGTGGTCGGCGCCTAAAATTTACCCCAATTTTTCATGGAAAATTATAATTTTCCCAAAAACCTGAACACCATTCCGTTCATAACTTCATTTGCGCAAATGGGAACTAACGCTTTTATTTTTTGATATATAATTCATATGTTATAATTCAGTATTTTCAAAAAATAATAGGGGGTTTTCATAAAAATCCGGAGACGCCGAGAAAAATTAAAATCATCAAAAAATGTTTCTATGAGTTTCTCGGGTTACAATAATTCAAATAAAATTATTTGTAATCGATTTAAGTAAAATATGTCCTCTGAGATATCAATATTTACGGAAAATCCATAAAACTTGTATTGGCCCCACAGTGTATGGTGCAAATTTTGTCATTGTTTGCGCTTGTTGTAAGTAATTTATAGCGAAATGAATAATTAAACGGCATATGAAGCTTCTTTTGATAAATAAATAACATACAGACGTAACTCAACTCAAAAATAAATATTAGAACTCATAATGCAAAAATATTGTTTGGTCTTGCTGGGATACGAACCCAGAACCTAAGCGAGTGCGTCATAATATAATTTATTCTAATACTTCATAATAGGTACCACAGATAACACACAGTATCGATGTTCGAAAACGTCATGAATTCATTATAGGATAAATAGGTATTTGACACGCGTATTATTGCAGCTTTACACTTTCCTAAATTAGTCACTGACGAGAGAGATACAGCATACGGAGGAGTGAGATGGAGTTATTTCTATGCGTGTCTCACGTATTGCTGCATCCCTCTCCCGCATTATTGATACGGATGTTGGTAAATCATGTTTGCCTTCTTTTTTGTGCTACCAGTCGGGGCGCACTCCGCGATAAACTTTTCCCGCTACAAGTACATGCCGGTGGCCTCATGCATGGGGACTATTCAGTGGCTGCCATGCTGTGTCTCGGAACGCACGTACACGAAATTCGCGCGCACGCTCTTCCGATTTATGTACGTCGCAAGTGAACGTTCCTCATTCATCTGTTGATACCAGTGTTATATTATAATATAAAGTGTTTGAATGAGTAAAAAGACAGCGAAAAGATATTGTATCGCAGCGGGTTGTAGGAACAATGATCCCGCTTCGATTGTAGTAGATCGCATTCAATTTTTCTTTCTTAATTTACCTTTGTGTCATTATTTATAAAAATAAAAAATGTGGTATTACCACATAAAAAAATATGAATCGATAAAAAGATTCTATACAAATATATAATAAGTAGTTACTGAATAATAATAAAAAAACATATTGCAGGTGTATCTACTTCCATATTTAACACTGGTTACTCAGATCAATTTTAATTGTTAAGTACTTATGTAATTTTGAATTGATTATTTACTGATATTTGTCAATTTAAATTCTAGTAAAATAAGTATGTCTACTACTAAATCAACAATCATAGAGGTTTTTATAATAATATTTGATATGAAGTTTGTAAAATTACTAGTAATGAATAAACGATTGAGTGATAGTTTGATAAGTAAGTATATAAAATATATAAATAATGAGTTAAAAGAAATGTATTGGAAGTGATCCCTAATAGGGATAAGTTCGCCTTTGTACATGTTTTATTTGTTACTATAGCGACCCGCCCGGCTTCGCACGGCACGGCACGGTGCGTCCGTGCGTATTTTTAAAGATCGAAGCATACATAGGGGCAGACAGACAGACGAGGAAACGACTTTGTTTTATACTAGGTGTGTAGTGATGAATATATATATGAATCAATAAATAAATATCGGACAACTAAGCAAAAACAAAATGAAGCTCAAGAATTTAATTGCATGTTAAGGTAACGCATTCGTTGCATTATTTTATTATATTATACGTATTAAAATGTTTAAAAATAAAGCTAAAATGTTTTGCAGCCTGGTGGTGGATTCAATTCGTCCAAATTCTGAGATTGATTACTTTATAGTTGAATAATGAAATAATTAATATAATGTATGAAGAATATAAATATATTGCTCTCTATATTGAATGCAAGAAATAAATAGGAAATACATTTTTATTTTTAGTCGTTGACAGCCCTCGCTCTCGGCGACGCGGCAAGCGAGCCAATTCATTTTCACCGTTGGCACGCAGCTTTAACGTTCCGTTTGGCTTGCGCTGGGGACGACGACTTTAGAAGGGCCATAAATCATATTTTTTTGGCTAAAAAAAGCGGCTTTTGTAAAGATCAAAGTAGTGTGCCTTCTGTACTTGTACTATTATCTATTCTGTGGTGCTACGAAAAGTTTGTATTAAGTAGCTTGCTTGCTTCTATCTTCCATACATCACAACTCCGTAAAGAGCCGATTTCAGATGTAATTTAGCATTTTATATATTTCTGTAGTTGTTGTGTACCAATGAAATGCTTCATAGATTTAGTAGCAATTTTATATAAGATTTTAACCATTTTAATTGTTATAACTAAATATTTAAATCTACATACAGCGGACGTTTTTATGTAGTTTGCTACAAAATTAATGAAAGTTTTCATTCGTGTAAAAACTTGCGTTTCTGGAGATCTTACTACCGCTAGATATTTATTTTCGACTTGTCACCCATAACTTTTTTTTCTGGAATTGAAAAAAAAGAACATCCTATAACCATTCTGAACTGGCACCTAGCGATACTTCAATGAATTTACGCAAATCACATCTAAATACTTACTGACGATAACGACTTACTTACCATGACGTAATAATATACTCGTAGTCACCAACTCCAGTGCATATCTATACTTATCCTTTTTAGGGTTCCGTAGTCAACTAGGAACCCTTAGGTATAGTTTCGCCATGTCCGTCCGACTGCGGCTTAGCTCTGTGATCAAGAGCTTGAAATCTTTCTCGTAATTTAAACCTAATCTATCGTGAAGGATTGGCAACTACGGAACCCTACACTGAGCGTGGTCCGACATGCTCTTGGCCGGTTCTTCACTTTGAAGTCACGGTGCATTGTCTCTTCTTATCTATTACCTACCTAGACTAGAGCTAAGCATTCTGTGATTTCAGAGGCGTACGTTACGTGGCTTTGCTTCATCTTAGTCCGCTTAGGTGAACCCCGGAAAAAATTGCCGTGGTGAACTGATTAGATGAGCCACGGGTAGTGCCTGACCGCTGATAATCAGGTTCTGCTAACGTCACACTACTGGTGGTTTATGTATTGATTCTAAATAATATTGATACCACACAAAGAAGGCATTCGTTACAGTAACGGTTCGTTATCTCTTTTTACAATCTACACCCGGCGTTTTCCACTAGGCCATGTATTTCGGCCATAATTATGATGATGATGATGATGATGATTGAGGATACTAGCAGCATAAAATTTTTAAATCCTGTAATTTTTTTCCCTCAAACACTTATAAAAGAGAGTGCTGGTCTAAAATGTTAAGTAAATAAAAAATATCGGCAAAATTAATGTTTTGTCAGCAAATGGTCAATTTCGGTTAGGAATGTTTGGATTGGATAGACTTACTCACCTCATGATTTTACTGCTGACCAAACTAGCAATAATTTGCTGGCCTTTTCAATAATACGCTATAAAAAAAGAGCTAGACTAATTAAATTTATCCTCGTTACCGATTTCCAGGAAACAATTGAGGAAGCTAAGGGTTAAAATTGCCTAGGTACTGCCATATTTTTTTTCTTACTTACTTACTCCGATGATTCAGTGACCCAAGTATTTTTCTCTACGGCTGCAAAATTGCCCAGTTCCTATGACTTTTTAAACCAGGGGTAAAACTTAAAGCTAGATCCCATTTTATATAATTTTACATACGCCATAAAGCATAACTGCAATTTTATTGTATGTACTGAATAATTTTGCACATGTCACTTGGCCAATTCTTACCCTTAGCCCTTCGATCAATATAGTTTTATGACTAGCGCAAATTCTGACTAACATTACGGTATGATAAAAATATTGACTTCATGATATTGGCAGTCAATGGAGACTCGTACAGTCGCCATCAGATATATCGCACTATTCGCTGGGTGCGCGATGACAGCGTCAACTAGCGGTTACAATTACGGCGGGCTTTTTAATGTCAAATGGCTGACTGTCTTTACGAATAGTAAGTAAACAAACAAATAATTTCAATGAAGTATAGTAATTTTCTTTCATTTTGTTCGATTATGTTAATTTATAGTGTCCATAAAACGTTGACCTTCTTTATTTCCCGTCTAAAATGGCCAAATCAATAACTTTCAGACGTAATTCACACGGACCTTTTCATGGCTGTCTTCTCGAGAAGCAAGTTACAAAATAAACAAATTTAACCGAAAAACACATTTCATGCATAATGCAACCGATCATTTATGACTGTATTTTCGTAATAATACAGAGTATTTTGTTTTTTCAGTTAAACATGGCCAAATTAATTATTATAACTGGATTCTGCTCAATCAAACACAACATCGCTTTCAAATCCCATACTACAATAAAATGGGAAACAATTCGTTTTTGCTCAACATGTCCAAAATGTAAAAGAGAATAAACGCATAAACATGCTACTTCCTACAACACAAGATATAATATTAAAAATGTTGTTCTATAGGTTATACCTACTAACTTTTTCCTCTTGATAGCGATTATCCATTTAATTCGTTGTTCTCGTTTCCAACTTGCTTGTGGAAATTTATTTATTTATGATTACTGTTTTTGCCATTGTTTTTGCAATTAACTACGCTGCAGGTTTCGTGCCGCATATTTATTTATTTTTAGATGCCTTAATTTCGCTAGTAAAAAGTGACAGTTGGCCTGACGAAAGTTCCTTTTTTGGCCACGGCACGCGCTGCGATCGATTCGTGGTTCCCCCACCACCTACTTCGCACCCAGCGAATATAAGGCGTTCATAAATATCTGAACATGTACTGTAACGCCCAGTCAAGAGTCGTGTTCAGATATTTATGAACGCCTTATATGCTGCAATATTATCTGATGGCGACTGTACTAACTTCATCTTATCCTGAAAATCAGCATTTTATTTTAGGAAAGGATCTCTAGTATTTTGGTATCCATGCCGAAACTATCAGGGAATATAGAAAAAAAAGAACTAGACTGGTAGTTCAAATCAAAATTTTCAAGTCTAACGGCATTTTGTGAGCCATTTTGGCAACATGACTTTTCTGATGTAAAAAAGCCTGCTGAATTCGATTCTGGATGTTGCCAAGCCGAATTTTGCCCCCCTCCCCCCATTTCCCTCCTTTTTACGTCAAAATATGTCCCTAATCACGGTTTTTACGGTTTTATAACAAAAGTATTACAGCTAGAAAAAAAATGTCAAAGACAAGAATGATCTCTATAAAATTTCCTATAACATGGTGTATAAACTTTTTTAGTAGGCCTTATGGTTTGTGAGCAATATCTTCCCGAACTTCATAGACTGGTAGAAAATTCTAAATATCGGCTTCCTTTACCGTGCTAACGGCATTTTGGGATCCATTTTGGAAACATGACTTTTCCGATGTAAAAAAGCCTGCTGAATTCGGTTCTGAATGTTGCCAAGCCGAATTTTGCCCCCCTCCCCCCTTTTCCCCCCTTTTTGACCTCAAAATATGTCCCTAATCACGGTTTTTACGGTTTTATACAAAAAGTATTACAGCTAGAAAAAAAATGTCAAAGACAAGAATGAGATCTATAAAATTTCCTATAACATGGTGTATATATTCTTTTAGTAGGCCTTATGGTTTGTGAGCAATATCTTCCCGAACTTCATTATTTAAAAAATAAATTGATGAACTTGGTCGAGGTAGTGAAATACACTTATTTTGGGATAATTGGTTTCGCACAGGATCCAGCCGCTCTGCAGCTCTTGAAGCTGACATCCAGTTGGCATGCTGCTTATTATATGTCAAGACTTACGAGGCTTTCAGTCATAAGCAGCCGTCAGATTTACACGCAGAATTGTATCCAAGTAGGGCTAAAAGCGACGTAGAAAATAAAAATGCTTTACTACTGACCATGAAGTCATTCAAAATGCTCAGTTCTACGCCAGATTCTCCAGAAATGTTCCTTAGAAAGAAAACAATAAAGTGTCACTTCTCACTGCCAAGCAGCTCCTTAAAAATTACTCAATACCTTCAAACTAGGTTGGGCTCGCAGTTTTTATCCCGCGAACGCGCGAGCGGGACTAATGTCGTGCGTAGTGCGAGGATTTGCAGACGAGACTAAGGTTCAAGCGTCACCAACTGAGGTCGATACCTCAACATACGTGCTATTCATGAGGAAACCGATACTCGACATGTGCTCCACACTGTGCATAACCCACCCAGAAGACTGGTTATTAGTGTTGTTGTTGCTTATGATTCATCATCATGAGAAAATTAAGGGACTGCTTTAGAACGTTAGACTATTCTGGCGTTTTACTCAGGCACTGGCGATTCGAACGGCTTTTATTTATTGCATTGCAGGTAACAAAATAATTAAATTGATCATTTGCGTTTCTAAAACATTTACTCCTTTGATTAAAAGTATTCCGTTTTCCGTTATCGAAAGCACTGTGAACTACTCAATGAGATAAACATACACCCCATGAGCGAAAGGCTGAGAAGTTCCTGTCCCTGCTGTACAAGTCGAGTATGTGACGATGCAGGCTATGCTTTGTTTGGCACCACTCCAGCGCCTGAGCGTTTGCCCCCCACATCAGACGCAAATATGGTAGATTTTGAACGACCTGCCTTGTACTGGTCTTGAAGGTCGGACCTTAGTTCATTTTGAACTTTGCGTTGTAGCTTGTAGACCTGCACACCTTGCACAACTATCGCAAACGGCCATTTCTGGCGCGAGATAATTGCCTGTCTCTTTCTGTGCAGTAATGTAAGAGGGTGACGGGTAGCGCTATGTCGCGCGACAAGAGTCGCAAAGCATAGTTGTGCTAGACGGGCTGCTGTTGGTGATCCTTTCGGAAACAAACCTCGTTACTTAGAGTGTGCCAAGCTGCTTAGCAGTGAGAAGTGACACTTTATTTTTTTCTGTTGCAAGATCCCGGGAAACTGTATTTCTAAGGAACATTTCTGGAGAATCTGGCGTAGAACTGAGCATTTTGAATGACTTCATGGTCAGTAGTAAAGCATTTTTATTTTCTACGTCGCTTTTAGCCCTACTTGGATACAATTCTGCGTGTAAATCTGACGGCTGCTTATGACTGAAAGCCTCGTAAGTCTTGACATATAATAAGCAGCATGCCAACTGGATGTCAGCTTCAAGAGCTGCAGAGCGGCTGGATCCTGTGCGAAACCAATTATCCCAAAATAAGTGTATTTCACTACCTCGACCAAGTTCATCAATTTATTTTTTAAATAATGAAGTTCGGGAAGATATTGCTCACAAACCATAAGGCCTACTAAAAGAATATATACACCATGTTATAGGAAATTTTATAGATCTCATTCTTGTCTTTGACATTTTTTTTCTAGCTGTAATACTTTTTGTATAAAACCGTAAAAACCGTGATTAGGGACATATTTTGAGGTAAAAAGGGGGGAAATGGGGGGAGGGGGGCAAAATTCGGCTTGGCAACATCCAGAATCGAATTTAGCAGGCTTTTTTACATCAGAAAAGTCATGTTGCCAAAATGGCTCACAGTCACAAAATGCCGTTAGGACGGTAAAGGAAGCCAATATTTGGATTTTTCTACCAGTCTAAACCGACTTCAAAATAAACTGAAAACACAAAAAATACACTAGAATCCCCTTTTGAAGTCTGTGACAAATCACTCAATTACTATGAAAACAGATGCTACGCATGAAGCCTTTATTACTATTTGGTTACATAGGTTGATCAATCCAAATGGGTCAGTAGGGAGAAAACGAAAACTATAAGAAATAGGAAATTTATTCTTAGGAACCATGGCTTCGATTTTAGATTTATTAAAAACTGCATTCAATTTTTTTTCGTATATCTCATGCATAACCGGGAATCGAACCCGGCCGAAATTAAGTAGAGAAAAAAATAAAAAAATATATATGCATGCAGTTTTTAATAAATCTAAAATCGAAGCCATGGTTCCTAAGAACAGATTTCCCTATCTCTTAGTTTTCGTTTTCTTCCTACTGACCCATTTGGATTGATCACCCGGTATACGAGTATTTTTGGTCGGTATAGTACATTACGTAACAAGGGTGGTAAACGAGGAATTACAAACGAGTGTCTATTAGAAGCCCGAAGCCGAAGGTGAGGGCTTTAATGACACGAGTTAGGAATTTCTTTACCACCAGAGTCACGTACGACGTTTTTCATCACACTTTGGAGGAAAAAAAAAAAAGTACTAGTAGTCAATACCAAAATTACTTAACGCCCTAGGGCGTAATTTAAGACTTACCGCCCGCTTTTCTAGCATGTAAGCCCTTGTTTACGAGCAAAGTGTGATGAAAAAGAAGTTTACGTGAGATTTGACACCGACTTCAAAAGCTGATTCAAAGGTAAGCTGTACTGGTTATTTTTGGCTTTTCAAGTTATTTTGAAGTCGGTACTTTTTTTAGTTATGTTTGTTGCCTTTTAGTTTAGTGAATTAATAAAGTGGGTACATACTATAGAGGATCTATGATCATCCCCGGATCGGGCAGGTCTTGTTCACATACATCTCATTTGAATTATCCTCTACCTCCTAACCGTCCATCATCAGCTCAGCATCAAGGGACGATGATTGAACTTTAGAAAATATATCAAAACCATTATTAGTGCCTGTGTCATTTGAAGTTTTCCCTCGATTTTCCTAGGATCCCATCATCAGATCCTGACTTGGCGAAATACTAAAAAGAATACAACTACCTAACAGTCTTCACCTTCCTATATTTAAAGAATTATCCCCTAACTCCTAACCATTAAGGAGTTGTACCTTCCAGCATCTGTTCAGAATACCAAACGCAAATACCTGAATCCATCCATACTAATATCACAAAATACTTAATAGTATTACATACAGAATGGACACGCACACCCCCGCACCGAATTAACCCTTAAATGCATGGTGTAAGCTGCAGCTTACATAAACAAAAATGAATTACTGGTTGAAAACAAGAAACATTTATTTGAAATAAAATAATAATTTATAATATTGTGTTTTTTTAATTCATGCATTTAAGGGTTAAGCTACCTCACCCTGCAAGGGCACGGAGTTGGCCGGGAGTTGGCTACGTAGAAAATTTCGAAAGGGTTGTTTGTGTACCTACTGTGTATATGGTTTATAGGTGGGCATTGACTCGTGAAATAGTGATGGTATTGGTGATGGTAATGATGATGATGGTGGTGAGTATGGTGGTGACTGGTGGTGGAAGTGTTGACGATGATGATGATGATGAATATGGTGGTGACTGGTGGTGACGAAGGTGGTGTTGGTGATGATGATGATGAATATGGTGGTGACTGGTGGTGGTGGTGGTGACTGGTGGTGGTGGTGGTGACTGGTGGTGGTGGTGGTGACTGGTGGTGGTGATGGTGGTGATTTAGCGATAAGTATAATCATTAATTACATAATCAACTTTACTATTTATCTATTTCGGTTCAAAAGAGCAGGCAGACGAATAGTATAATGTAGTCTTATGAAGAGGCTACCTTGATATGATCCTTAGGTACCTACTGTGAAAGTGAAATATAAGAATAATAATATAATATAAAATAGGTCAGATATTTTTTCAATAAAAAAAGTAGAACTCTCCTGCTTCCTAAAAAAAATATTAGACATATTTTTTTTAGGAAGTAGGAGAGTTCTCAAATCTCAGTTCTAAAGAGTTCGCGAATCTAAAAAGAAAAACAACAATTGTAACGCCGACAGTGGAAACTTCTTCATTGGCGTCTTTTCATCGCTATTTATCACACATGGTGGAGGGCCCAGCTTCGTATTTTACTTCTCCACTTCGCCCCGTCCTCGACATCATCTTCGGATAGAAGAGATAATGGGATAGTCGTACCCTTGTTCCTTACGCCCCCGCTGTCATTGTCTTCCACCGGCGGCAGACTAATTCTCCTCAAATATTTTGCGATATGATTATGGCAATGATATTTGTTAGACCGGCAGACACACAGATACACAACTTCTCTTTTTTCGTCGGGCATTAAAATGTAAGGTAGACTATCAAATGCGAGTCTGACGCGCGCATCTTGAGATTCGTGAGTTCCGTAGGTAGGTACAAACACTGAAATCACTGCATATTACTGTAACGGAAAGATAAAAATTACTAAGCGACAAACTGAACTTTGCTGTGGCAATATTGATGTCTCCACACATCAACATAAGTCAGGGTTAGTTAACCAACTGCAAATAAGTTTGTAATCACTACAAATTTACGGTTTTCGGTCGTCTTTATTTACAGTCTGACCAAAAAGAGATAATGAAATATAAGATAAGATATACTTGTACACAATGAACTCATTATTCGATTCATAATTCGATAAGTTAGTGTACCTTGTCATATTGTCCAGTATGTAAGCATATTGTATAAAATGTACACGTCGTATTAGCTTTCAAATACGTGCGACTTTTCTCCTTTATTTAGGACAATTTTCTGAAACCAGATTTGCATAAATAAAACCGATTCTAGGTGTTTTTTCAATACGGAATCGTAAAAATTCTAAACATTGGCCTGGCTAATAAATATATTCATGTGTTCAATTTATTGTTAAAAGTATTACAACATTAGGTATTATCATAATACTACAAATAACTCCTTGTGGTCACAGTACGCCCACTCGACAAGCCTTTTCTTAGAACTTAATAAATACAGAAATATTACGTACATACCATACATGCATTCATACTTACATACGTAGTCGGGTAAAAAGTATCTTACAACCATTTGTGGATGCCCAGCTATTATGTGACCTAAAAATGGTCTAAATCAGCCGAAACAGTCGTTTAGGTTATATTCTGGTTTGCGTAAAGTAAGGCAACATACTTACATACATAAGCACAGTTAAGGAAATTAAAACTTTTTGGCTTTTATTGCAATGATAGTAAGTGTTAAAAAAAATTGGGCAAGTGCGAGCCCGACTCGCGCATGAAGGGTTCCGTACCTATACATATATGTATATAATCTATAACAAGTTTGTTGTATGGGAGCCCCCCTTAAATATTTATTTTATTTTATTTTTAGTATTTGTTGTTATAGCGGCAATAGAAATACATCATCTGTGAAAATTTCAACTGTCTAGCTATCACCGTTGTTGAGATACAGCCTGGTGACAGACGGACGGACGGACGGACGGACGGACGGCGAAGTCTCAGTAATAGGGTCCCGATTTTACCCTTTGGGTACGGAACCCTAAAAAACAGTCGAACATAGAACCTCCTCGTTTTTTGGAAGTCGGTTAAAAAGGTAAGCGTTTCAGTTTCCTTGTGTTTTTTGAAGTTGGTTAAAAATAGTTTAAATCAGCCCAGTGTGTATACATACATAGGGAACGTACCTACTTACAGAATTAGTTGGGTTAAAAGTGGACGTACTAATAATCACGTTTTCCCAAAAAATAACCGGCTTCAAGGAGAAGAAATTGTACCACCAAGAACAACTGAAACAGTTAGTATTTAAACACTGACATGTCACAGATATGCCTATAATATTTGAGTGCCCTCGATTCCTCATGGATGGATGGTAGTCATCTGAGATCTTTACACTAAATTTTATGGAACAAACTTGAAAAAAACTTTCCGCCAACAAAAACTACCTACTCGCTTTACAAATTACGAAGTTCTGAGGTAACGGACATAAAAATAAATAAACCGTTTTGAGATTGGGATTTGGTTTGTTGTCAATCAGGTTTATTTATTTTTCGAGGATTATTTTTCCAACATTGCAGTTAATACCACAAAATGTTTAAAATCATCTGCATCCGAAGCCCATACCTTACTTTGTGCTAATTGTAAGAAATGTGATGTTGAGTTTCAATTTAGTCCAGTAAATACAGTAGATGTTATTAAAACATTTAAATCACTCAATTTAAAGAAAACAGAGGATTTATGGGGAGCATCAGTAAAAATAATTAATCATATCATAGATTCAATTGCGCCTTACCTAGCTTTGATTTACAATAGTTGCATAGCAGAGGGAGTTTTCCCAAATCTTATGAAAATTAGTAAAGTCATACCTCTTTTTAAATCGGGTGATTTGAGTGATCTGACTAATTTCCGTCCGATATCTATACTACCTGTTTTAAGTAAAGTTTTCGAAAAATTAATGTTGAAAGATCTACTAGGACACTTCAATAGAAATAAATTACTCTCTAGTAAACAGTTCGGTTTCACAAGGGGACGTTCCACGACTGATGCAGCATCTGTACTTATTAAACACATTTATGACAGCTGGGAGGAATCTTGTGATGCAATTGGGATCTTCTGCGACCTTTCTAAGGCATTCGACTGCGTTCATCCTGGAACACTCATTTTGAAATTAGAACATTATGGTCTGTCTTCAAATGCTTTAAGCCTTATGTCTTCATATCTCAGTGATAGAATGCAAACAGTGGATGTAAATGGAACCCAGTCCAATGGAGCTATAGTTAAGCTAGGAGTGCCACAGGGCTCTATTTTAGGTCCATTTCTATTTTTGGTTTATATAAATGACTTACCATCTATAGTAGATAATCTTTGTAATATAGTACTATTTGCTGACGATACATCATTAATTTTCAAGGTTCACCGGAAATCAACCGACTATGCGGAAATTAATGGCACACTAGAGAAAGTACTTAACTGGTTTACTACTAATAATCTTCTATTAAATGCCAAGAAGACTAAATGTGTTAGATTTGCTTTACCGAATGTTACGGCGGTAGATTCTACTATATTACTAAATGGTGAATGTTTAGAAATAGTGAATAAGGCATTATTCTTAGGTATAACATTGGACAGTAATTTGCAATGGAGTCCACATATAGCAGTGCTTGCAGGTAAATTAAGTTCAGCGGCGTACGCCGTTAGGAAAATCAGACAATTGAGTAATGTTGATACAGCTCGCTTAGTTTATCATAGTTATTTTCATAGTGTCATGTCATATGGTATTCTGGTTTGGGGCAAAGCAGCTGACATTCAGACTATATTTGTGCTACAAAAAAGAGCCATTCGTTCGATATATAACCTAAATTCTCGTGACTCCTTAAGAGACATTTTCAAAGATATAAACATCTTAACTGTAGCGTCCCAATATATTTATGAGAGTATTATGTATGTTATTAGAAACCTAGATTCATTTACAAAAAATTCCGATGTCCACAGTTTTAACACTAGAAATAAAAATAAAATTGCTATTAGAAAGTTTCGTGTTCGTAAAGTAAGTAAATCATTTTTAGGCCAATGTATTCATTTTTATAACAAGTTACCTGATCATGTTTTAAAATTAGCCTTTCCATCTCTCAAAAATTATTTAAAAAAATCTCTAATGTCAAAAGCATATTATACAGTAGAGGACTATCTGACAGACAAAAATGCATGGCCTGAACCAGAAACCGCGTAGCTGACTCCTTCTTAGATTGTACCTAACTAGTTTAAGGGACACAGTTCTAATAAGAAAGCATATCAAACGTACATAAATTGTGATAAACCGTCTGGCTTTCTTGTAGTTTCTATTTTATTCTTACACTTTTCCTTACTTATGTCTTAAAATACACTTTTAATATGTTTTCTTGTAGAACTACGTATAGTTAAGTTCATATCATTGTAATAGTTAAGTACTTATGCTTTTTGAAAAAATGACTGACTGTTGAGTTTCTTTCGGCGTTTCTTCTCAACAGTGGTCTCCTCTTGTGAAATGCCGGTAGACTCAGACATGTAAAAGTGCCCTTGTGGCCTACTTGCAGAATAAAGTTCATTTCATTATGTAGGTAAGTTCTATTTTTATGTAATCTCATGGTTTTATGATTTGTATATTTACGCGTTTTAATCAGCGGAGTCTTAGTAACAGGGTCCCATCTTTTAGCCCTTTGGGTACGGAGCCCAAAATACAACTGAACTTGAAGTACCTATCTCTGTTTAGCCCAATGGTTGACTGGTAGAGAATGCCATTTGGCTTTAAGTTCGCAATTTATACTGACTATTGTTTTGGGCAATAAGTTTAAATAAATAAAAATAAAAAGGAATTGAGAATTTCATTTTTGGAGTTAGCTAAAAATCTGAACGTACGAAGACATACGTACATACCTACTTACGTAGTCGGATTTAAAAAGTAGGTATCCTACAACCTACAACTATAATTATTATTATGTGGATATCCAGCTCAACAACTACCAACCAGTCAAAAGCAAATCGTTCAGGCGTTATTATCAGCGACCGTCAAGTTATTTGTAGGTAAGTACCTACGCTTTAGGTACATATTTTCACAATTATCTTCGATGCATAGGAATTTCAAGTAAAAAATAATTGGTTCCTCACAATCTACTATCAGGAACCAATAATATTTTGCCTCATAATAGTATAAAGTTTACAATAGTAGCTGTAGGATTTTGCTATGAAATTGGAATTGCTCCGTTACGGTAGTAAAATCTATAAAATAATAAAGTAAGCAATTATAGGAGCGTAAACAAATGAAGGTCAATGACATCATGTTTTATGCGACAGATGTATGCATTGACATTTACGTCCTTTGTTCGACGACTGTCAGTCATTTGACAAAATTCGACAATAGAACATTCGAAAATTTCAGCATGACGTGTGATCGATCGATAATGCTAACAAAACATGCAGGACACTGCATGATATTATTTTTAGACAATTAGTTTAGGAATTTGAATACGAATTATATTTATAATATCTTTACTGTACATACTGTACCTATAACCCATATTATTTGATATTATTACAACTCGACAATGTTGAATAATTATTTTAGATGGGTGGATACGAAATCCCGTGTTATAAAATATAATAGTAGGCCAGTATTAGAACAGAATTATTTTAGTTCACTTAGGGTTAGTTTTTGTCTAGACAATCAGTAAATTACTCGAGATCATGAACGTGTCATGAAACACGGTTTTTAATAAATTTGTTAGGAACAAACAATAATTTCATACTTACCTTTTCTATAAAACAATAATCCGGCAGGTGCACTGATACCTAATTATTATTTTAAATTACGTTGCTCGATACAAACGTTTTCGAAAGAGAATCACGATAAGAACCGTAAATAATAAACAAAACTATTAAATACAAATAGATATGACAACAAATAAAATATGACGGATAAAAATATTACTTTCTTTATTGCGCGGGTGAAATGAATGACAATGGTATTACCCATACAGCCAGGCACTTAAAAACCTATAAAAAAAATTAAAAATATTGTTAATTTAGTGTCAGGAATAAATTAGTTGATAATATTTAAAACATCCAACACCTTTCTTGATATAAAAACATCTCTTACACTAAATAACTACAGAAAATAATTGTAAAAGAATAGCGCCATGTATTATGTAAATATGTAGGTAATAGTTATTGTGGTTTTGAAGAGGTCCAACAGATGGCGGTGAAATAGAGACAATGTTTTTCATAGTAAATGCGTGTTTTTTAAATGCTTAAAATAATTTATTTAATGGCTTTTTGTGTCTTCAAATGTAACTTTGCGATAAAAACGCATATCAAATTATAATACCTATAAACAAAAATCGAAGCTTTTAAACTGGAAAAAATAGGGGGTTTTCGTAGTATGGGAATCTGACCGACTCGAATGACCTTAATATACCAAGTAGCTGTGTATCATTTTAGTGGGAGCCAGTTGTTTACCTATTGTGAAGTGTATTTCACATAGATTCGTGCGAGTAACATCTGCCATCTCAGTAGATTTTAATCGAATTTAGGTTATAAAATGTAGATGACGATAGATGTCACACGCAACACGCACAAAGCTATATGAAATGGCGACGTATTTGGCAGTTTGTAGAGCACCTGCCTACTGAGTCCTGGGTTCGAATCCCGGCCGGGGCAAATATTTGTGTGTTGACCTCGAATATTTGTTCCTGGGTCATGGATGTTTTATATATATTATACATGTATTTATATATATTATGTATATCGTCGTCTAGTACCCATAATATAGGCTTAGATTAGTTTGGGACTAGGTTGATTTGTGTAAGATTGTCCCTTAATCATATTTATTTATTTAATAAACTATATCAAGTTGATGTTACAAATGAAATCGCACCAACTGTTTTTTGGCTTTTAATGTTAATTTAACACTGTTCTATTTTATCAATACATGCATTACATATGTGTACCTATACCTACTTAAAGGAAAACTATCATTCATCAAAACGCGAATTTGGATTTCACGCATTGATAACTCTGAAACAAAATAATTTTAAGTAAAATTTCAACAATATCTATTCAAAGGCAAAAACTGAGGCTAAAGTAGAAAGAAATACAGTAGCAAATAGTGTCGTAGGTAGATATAGATAGAGTCGAATTCAACCCCAGTTTTTTTTTATCGTCTTTAAGAAAAGATATCTTTCGCCACACCAATCATTCCCTTTTATCCCCTTACAGATGGTGCTAACTGAATCTATCATCAAAATTTGTAACCGACTCCGGGTTAAAGCGATATTAATTTAGGCGCAATGATTTCACGGCCCAAATATGGCGGCGCGAAGATTGATGTATAAAATAAGGTCCGACACCGACATGCGTGTCAAAGGCATGAAATGACTGATGGACTTTATCTTTTCTGGGAAAAAATGTGGCTGATGTAACAGTTAATAGGGAATGGGCTATAAAATAAGCAGAATCAGAATGTAATACGTATAAACACTTTTTGATATAAGTAAATTAGATAGGAGGACTAAAAACAATAATGTTATAAACAGTTCAAACTCACGTAAAAAAAATAGGAAACTGCCCGGCTGTACGGATATCTGTCCTTGATGAAGAGCTCTATATTATAAGTTTAAAACATGTCTGTGTAAAGGGTCATTCTTGAGAATCGAATTCTTCATGTGATTCCCTTGGCGATTTTTATTTTAATTTTTTTTTACCTATTTGCTAGAAAATATGAAATTGTATTTAATTTTACGCAGATTTATCAAATAGGCACCACTTTTGGTCAATTTTATACAGAGATATACCACTTTATGTTTTTGTTTCCAGGGGAATAAGAAAAGATGACATGGGAATAAGAAAAACGCCAAAGGAATCATAAAAAAAAGTACAGGGGAATAATATTCAGATCAGTTTTTCTTAAATAAATAAAAAGTTTTACAATGTGTGAGGGTACAAAAATTCACAGTATTTTATTCGCATTAATTGGCAATTTTCTTAATAATCGAACCACCGTCGTAGTATAAAAACTGCTGGGCATAAGCATCTTCTCTTGAATTCAGCAAAATTATTTTAGACCTGCTGCACCTAAATGGAATAAAATTCTAAATAAATGATTCAGTCATCTGCAATGCGAATTAAAGGGAAATTTATTTTCTTTTCTTGAAAACGCAAGAAAACTGTGATTCCCTTGTTCGAAATTAGAACCAGAGGAATAAGAAAAAAGTATGTTTCTTGTCGATTCTGCCGAACCTAAAATTATTATAAGAACAACTATTAAGTCAACACATGCAGGCATTCATGTAGTTTTCTTTTTACTAAACAGATATAAAAAGTACCTATTGCAGATATAAAATTTTATATAAAAATTCAAGGAAATCAAAATCATAGTGAACCAAAGCCAAGTGAATCATATATTAGCCTTCATAGCTAAGAATTCCAACAACTAGTCGCGACCATTCCCCGCATATCTGGAAACCGTTACTGACGTTTGCCAAGCCCGGCCATTGCAACTGGTCAGATGACGTTTAAGTAGGGATGTGCGCCGTGTTGAATGAGGCACCAGAGGAATCATAGCTTAGCTCTGGACAAACCTTTAACTTAGTTTTTTTTTTAATTACGATACACACAGCATCCATACTTTTTATTCTAAATAAATAACTTATATTCTAATAATTTAATTCAATTCTATACTTGTTTTCAATTCACAACATGTACTTTTTGGGGTAGTTTGTTCAAAAAATGCCGAATGGACGCACCAAGGGCATAAAGTTTTATGTGTTTAATATTTTTTTACAGTAAATTATACTCAACTTAAACAAAAAATAAATCGTGCTCCAGTTAGATTAGGTACTAATGTAATATATAAAAAAATATTATAATCAATTATTTCAATTGTGCGGGTACTTTATCCTTCTGGACGCTGTAAATTGACCCTTTCAAGAATCACCCTAAAGCGTATGTTGAAATGTATCACGAAAGATTAATAGGTTAATCCAACAGTAGGTACAGAGAAGTACATAATCATGTTTGCGTTTAAAATAAGTAAGTTACAAACTTTTAACACACGTCTAATCGATCGGTTACTAGAGAACTGCCGTTTATCGCAGCTTATGATTCGTATTACATTAATTTTCTCTTAGGTGAGAGACGTCTAGCACGATATAGACGCGAGCTTATTTAGTTTCAGCTCATCATTAAAGGCTCAAGCCTGCCTCCACCAGCTGTCAATCACCCCGATCGTTTAACTTCGCTGTCGTCGCCACACATTCATCATCTACAGGGTGCTAATATTTTGTGCCTCTCTACACACAGCGCCCTATGTTACGCCCAGAGACTGTACTCCAAAACTCTTCGTTTGAGTCGTACCACCACGCTTGTAATTTGTATTATTTTATGTCCTTTTTTTTTAGTTTACCACGCAATATCAATTGATACAACGTAGATACAACAACTCCGAAATCAACTGGGATTGAAAAAATCTTGTACGGGTTTTTAGTAACAAAGTTTTTGATCATTGAAATTAGTTGTTTTTTTTAAACAATACAATTTCAAAATAGTTTGCAGCACCAGCAGTAAAATCATGTGAGAAAAAGTCTAACCCAACCTAAGCTGACCATCAATTATAAATATTTTGCAGACGGTTTAATTTATTTCTTAATTATAATAAGTCAACTGAGATTGCTGCAAAATATAATATGAATATAGTATACCTACCCTAATCAATCACTACATACCTATTGTAAACCACGTGAATATTGTATGTGAATATTCTAATTTCGAACTTCGGAGTAGAACCCCAGATCGGCCAGATGATTGTAACCTTAGGAAGGTACTTATATTTATTTTGACCGCTTTTACAGCGAAGGCTTAGGGGAGATTTATTAGGGAGCTGTATTAAAATTCACCGCAATAAATTGTACACATAAAATTTTCAATGAAGCGGATTACGATTACCTACATTTATCACAATTTACTTGGCAAAATTTTCTGTTCTAATTTGGTGAATTGAATAAATTTGCCACAGTCTGAAATGTTCGTTGTTATTTTGATATTTGTCATTTTTTCAAATTCAAATTCACTCTTTATTTCGGACTTGAATCCATATATTTGTTAGTAACAATTTCTTATACCTATTGTTAGTAAGCAAAATATATAAACATGTCAACAATTTTCTTTTTAATAATATTATAGTGACCTGGAAACAACACGCACACACGCGTGCAGCTCCAGCCATCTATGAGTCAGCGGGTCGTCCCACCTCTCAGCCAACGCTGTCAGGATCCTGTTGGGGCTACTTTGTAGGCGTCTGAAGATAGATGCACAGCGCTTTCTTATAATAGCCGCAAAGCCATCAATACCCGCTTCGGCAAACATTCCAGAAGCACTGCATCGTCTTGGTAGCCCCATCAGTATCCTGAAAGCGTTATTATATTGGACACGTAAATCGCTATATGCCCGCTGCGTGTAGTTTACCCACAGGCTGCAGGTATAGAAAGACTGACAGTAGGCCTTAAACAACGTCTCTTTGACTTTACCAGAGTGCACCGTGCAAACCTGCGGGCAATCATATTGCATCGCACAGCCAGCGACCTACGTTCCCTTTCAATATCTGCATTGTCTTTCAAGTCTTCCGTCACCCAATGCCCTAGATATTTGAATTTGTTAACCCTAGACAAAGGAGTACCATAGAGGGTGACTTCGGGTGTTTTTATAGGAGTATTATTGGACTTAGACTTAAAAGACATTAGCACCGTTTTTTTTACATTGTACCTGAGACCTTGAGCATCAGCATACATCTCACATGTGTGTAACAACTTACACAAGCCTCCAATCGAAGGGCTCATTTGTGAAGAGAAAAACTATAATCGGAAATATAATGTAAGAATACCGGCTTGAGAAAAAAAAACCGGCCTAGAGCATGTCGGGCCACGCTCAGTGTAGGGTTCCGTAGTTGCCCGTCCTTCACAATAGACGAAAATTACGAGAAAGATTTCAAGCTCTATAAAAAGGTCGTAAACGCCAAGGAACAGTAGGTAATTATTTACTTATTACCTTTTGGAAATTATCGATTATACGCGCCAAATTGAGCGAAATGTTTTAATATAGTATGGCACTTAACCTATATTTGTGTAAACGTTCGAAGTGTTCCCTACACCGCGCGGCACTTACGTCATTTTAAAGAAAATTACCTATGAAATTTTGCGATAACTCAAAAATTATCGCAAAATTTCATAGGTAACTAAAAACTCGATCGATTTATTCAATATAGTTTTCATTGAAAGGCCTTATTTTCATGAATTTTTCCATAATTTTTTGACCCGTGGTTGAAAAGTTAGAGGGGGGGACACGATTTTTTTTATTTTCTGAGCGAATCTTTACAAAACTGCTAACTTTATCGAAAAATAATGTTTAGAGACCCCTATTATTTTTAAAAGACCTATTCAACGACATTCAACACACTAGGGTTGGAACGAAAAAAAATATCACCCCCACCTTAGGTGTACGGGAGGTACCCGAAAAAAAAAATTTTTTTTAGTTTTATTCTACCGTTTTGTCGGCGTGACATATCCACATACTCATACCAAATTTCAACTTTCTAGTACTAATGATCACGGAGCTAAGCCGCGGACGGCCAGACAGACGGACAGACGGACATGGCGAAACTATAAGGGTTCCTAGTTGACTACGGAACCCTAAAAAGAGTCAGATCGGTCACAATGGATACTGGCTTAGCATAAAACTGGGTTTCAAATGTTATCCAATGTTGTTATCAAGATACTCGGAGAAAATCAAAATTATAGAAAAGGTTAAAGCGTCAATTCTGTAACGGAGAACTATAATTCCATTAGTTGGGTGTTTAACTTGCAATTAGATTACTACTGTAAGCTTAAATAAATTTATTTTGGCACAAGATACAAATAAAACTAACACTTCTCCAAATAATCCAACGGACACTTTCACAAGTAATATTTTTGTAATCTCTCTTCTACCTACGCTCTAGAAAAACACAGAGAAAAGAATCGAGTGCATCCATTAAAAAGCAAACTTATTAACAAGCTGAATAAAACTTACTAACAAGAAAATGTTTCTAACTTCTGCTCAGGTGTAACAGTCGTTCAGTTAGTTTCGAAACACTGAAATATTGTTTACACCCGTACTTAAACTTCCAGTTGTAGATACCAGACGACGTTTAGAAATACCTAAGAGTAGCTTATTTTCCCAAATATTCGTAGTGGAAAATAAACGAAGTCATAACTATAAACAAAAAAGGTTGTCAACGCCATGTGTACCGTGTCGTAACTTCGAAGGTCGACTGTCAACTTTTTATTCTCTCCA
Source organism: Apotomis betuletana (assembly GCA_932273695.1). NCBI lineage: Eukaryota > Metazoa > Arthropoda > Insecta > Lepidoptera > Tortricidae > Apotomis > Apotomis betuletana. The sequence continues at coordinate 12,631,380 of OW026310.1, read as the reverse complement.
TAAACACTACAACTGTCGCATAAAAAAATGTAAATTCACTTTTAAACTAAAGTAAATAAAAAGCATTTCCAACATGTTGCCTTATATTGAAATGCAGCATTTAAAATATTGTTCTGCAACCGTAAGGGTAACTTTCCGTCATTGCATTGATGTACTTTGATTTAATATTACAGATCATAATGCTGCATGTACCTACAGTCGCCATCAGATATATCGCGGCATATAAGGCGTTCATAAATATCTGAACATGTACTGTAACACCCAGTCAATAAGAGTCGTGTTCACATATTTATGAACGCCTTATATGCTGCGATATATCTGATGGCGACTGTACAGTTTGTATAACGTCTTGTGTCATGACACGTCACATATCAATAATATTATGGTAATGTTCACACTGGTCTATGACATAAATTTCTGTCCAAAAAATCATTTTGGTGCCAAGCTTTTATATAGTTGACTGTACTTTTCTTCGAAAATCCATCAATTACCCACTGATACGATTCTAAAGAGCCCAAACCCAGTAGGATTACTTCCGGCACCTTCCGGCTCTATTATCAGACCAGCCCCATATTATTGTATTATCAACAAAGATGAGAAGGTATTATGCAAAATTTCAGCTCAATCAGTTGAAGATACCTGCTTCAAGATTGAGTTGCAAGATTCCACCCGAACAAACATAGTTACATACTTTGCAAGTTAAATAAAAGCTTGTAATAAGCTAAATTTAAAATTTAAAACACCCCCCACACAAGTAACACGGCACGGCTAGCATAACTTTGACACGCGACTCTTTCTCGCGCGAGATATACTACCTGTCTCTATCTGTACAGTAATATGAGATAGTGACGGATGATGCTATCTCGTGCGACATGAATCGCGTCTCAAAGTTATGCTAGACGTGCTGGTCATCATGGAGACCCTCAATCAATGAGTGATATAGAAAATGCCACTAAAACTAAACAAAACTACAAAATTTCGAATTCTTATATAGATCTTGTCACTTGTTACAAACAAAGTTGAATATCTCGGAAACTACTGGTCCTATTCCCACCAAACATTGCTATGTAAGAACTGTCCCGACGAACAAATCTTTAGATTAAAAAATACCGCACTCAAATTGGTCCATCCGTTTGGGAGCTATGGTGCCACAGACAGACATACTGATACATTTGTTAAACCACTAACATCCCTCTTTATTTATCGAGAGTTAAAAATGGATTTTGATGACTTGTTGTTATGTCACATAAGAAGCAACCCGATGTGTCAATCTGTAAGTAATAACCTACTCAAATGGTTTATTTCAACGCACTGTCGCATTTTTTTTAACCGACTCCTAAAAAAGGACGACGTTTGTACGCGAGTCTTGGCACCGACTTCAAAAGGTGATTCAAATGTAATCTGTACATGAACGGGTTATTTTTGGCTTTTCAGTTTATTTTGAAGTCGGTTCTTTTTTTGTTAAAAAAAGATCCTAAGTAAAAAAAAAAGAAACACGCCTTTTCGCATATAAATGAATGGTCATTCTTATCTAATTCTAAATAGTAAATGTAAGCTGCGTAAGCAATTACTCGGATCACAATAGCACAATTAGGAGCCAGTATCACGTACTCCATCCCATTTTGGCGAACTTTACTAACCAAACTTCGTAGATATGAGTCGATAAAAGAAACCAATTTGCCACTTATTCTGTAAAACGTTGAGGCAGCTGAATTTCTTTATTTGGACTCTATTGAGAATGAAAACTTTAGTCTATACGCATTGAATGACACCAGGGTGTCCAAGAGTCAAGATATTTAACTGGATATACCGGACCGTAAGGGTAAGAGATCCACCACAAGATGGAGCGCTGACCTGGTTAAGGTTACCGGAAGTAGGCGGAACATTTCGAATAACGGACTCGACAAAAAATCTAATTAGGTATTTAATTATTGATTTTGCTCACAAAATTGCACGAAAATCGGTTGAGAAATGCCTGTAGGCCGGAACAACCAGAAATACTAACATCCGGTCATCCGGACCGGACATACGAAAGATGTTTGTCCAAGCTGAAACGAAGAGCTTAGCTCGCTCGGTCAATAATGAATAATCCATTACGTATTATGTTTATAGAAAAACCCGGCCAAGTGCGAGTCGCACTCGCGCACCGAGGGTTCCGTATAAACAATTATACTATCTTAACTGGCTGGGTTAAGTTTGCACCTGGTATGTATGGCACTGCATACAAATAAGGTGCAAAGTTACCGCAACCGATCACGTTTGTACTTAAATATTTATTTTATTTTATTCGGTTTTTAGTACCTATTTGTTGTTACAGTGGCAACACAAATACATCATCTGTGAAAATTTCAACAGTCTAGCTATCATGGTTTATGAGATACCACTCTGGTGACAGTATTAAGCAAAAAAACGGCAAAACATAATGTCTGTTGCATGGAATTGGGAGCCCCACTTAAATATTTATTTAGTTCTGTTTTTAGTATTTGTTGTTATAGCGACAACAGAAATAAATCATCTTTGAAAATTTAAACTGTTTAGCTATCGCGGTTCATGAGATACAGCCTGGTGACGGACAGACAGACTGACAGACGGACAGCGTAGTCATAGTAATAGGGTCCTGTTTCTTACCCTTTGGGTACGGAACCCTAAAAAAGAAATAGTATCGTTGCATTGCAAAATATTTTCCAATAGAATCTGGCGCAGTCTCACACAACGAATGGCGCTTCTACAATCTCTGAAAATAAAACCAACCCTTATTTATATCCTAACATTTGGTTTTACTCTCATCCCTTCAGTTTCATAAAGTCTCGTTTTCAAATTTATTTTTAAGAGAATATGTAGACGCCTCGAAACAACTTTATGGCCGTTTCTTCTTTATGAGTCTATCGGAATCGCAAGGGATGTGAAATCTTTAAAAAAACAATCACTATAAAGCTACAATATGAAAATTATATTGAGATCGATAGCTAAATATCGGCTTAAAACTCGTAAATATCAAGAGTATAGTGAAAACTCCTAGACTTATCAAAATTGAGGATTGCTAATTTTAAATTTTCTTGGACATTGCTGGGTCAATTTCAACAAGACGCATTTTTTGTATCAATTTGGTGTGATTCTTTATTTTTAAGTTTTTAAAATGTGAAGAGATACTTTAGACTATATTATTAAACATATGTAAAAGGGACCCTGAAATCTGAAATAGTTTTCGAGACATTCGAGATCGAATATGAAACACACAACGGAATGATAAATGTACACCAGGATGATAAAATAAGTGCACCGCAATGAAATTTCATACGCCGGAATGAAAAAAAAGTGGCATATTATGAAAGTAATTTTACTTTTTATATTCGTAACATATATTATATTGGCATTCCATAATAATATAAACATATATCTTAGTATGGTATTAAAAACAAAATAAAAAAATATTATTATTTCAACAATAAGGTTTAAAGTCATTTTACTACACCAGAAACACCGGAATGAGAATGGTGGAATGAGAAACACGACATATTTTTATTTCTTATAAAAAAAGTAAGCCCTATATTCTAAAACTAATTCAACTCTTGTAATGGCGAGTGTACTTTACCTGATATATATAAATTTCAAACCACGCAGTTAAAAAATAAAGAAGCTATAAGAAACTCCGGAATGACATTTTTTTTGTCCCCTGTCCACCGCGATGAAATATTCACGTTTATACAAGCCAACGTATTGCCACTATACACAACCGGCCTCGTCGAGCGCCGCAGCTTGACTAATTCTTTGAAGTGCGCGGGAGACGGGGGGCGTACTTGATCAAATTTGGGAAATAAATCGGTTCGAAACATTGTCGGCGGTAATGAGAAGTTTTCTCGGGACAAACGTATATGCACTTATTCAAGGGTATACAAAGGAGATATATTACGGGTAATGTGCTTTTTCCGTTACCTATTTATATGGTAATAAAATAATGGTAACAGATTTTCTTTGTCATGCATAGTATTTGACTTACCCGGCATTTTACAAACAAAACCGGCTTGGACACAACCCACCTTGATGAGAAATTTGGTCTAAATATATATTTTTTAATTATTACAAATATTAATATTTAAATTTTAGCTGTTGCCCGAGGTAGATAATGGCGGTCTGCTTCCGAAAAAAAATGGTCCTTTATTATTCAAACTTTCTGCACCTGCGTTTTCAGTCTTGCCATCAAAAAATACTGCTTGGGAAATTGACCCTGCTACAGCTAGGTACTATCACAGACACTTATTATTAATATTATAAAGGCGGAAGATTGTGAATGTGTTTGTTACTTCTTTGGGCTCAAACAGCTGTACCATTTTTTACAAAAATTGGTAGTATTTTACTACTAAATGAATGTAGTGTTTCTTTAGATTGAGCGAGTAAAACCGCGGGGCGCAGCTAGTTTTAAATAAAAGAAATAAAACGCTTAAAAAGAACATATTACGGGGAAATGGATTTCAAGACTGGTTATTACTAACTAGGTACATGTTAGTTATGTTGTCTTTGTCATCTAAATATTCATATTGAAATGTTGGATCCAGATATTTTCTAGTGTGTACCAACTTTAGAACGAAATAAGCAATTTTATTATACCTACCGTTAATTCTATCAAAATTACCCTGAAAGCCCATACAAAAACAAGCTAGAGGAGATAAAAGAAAAAAGACGTGCTGCGCCTTCCAGTATGGAAGTCTTCTGGCCTAGCATATTTATTATCTTACCGCGACTTGGCTTGTCGCGCGATCATCACCTGTCTTGCTCGCACGGTATTGAAATGAAAGTGACAGGTAGTATTTGTCGCGCGATAAATCGTCACGTTTTAGAAGTAGGTGGCATTGAGCCTATGACAGTTATCAATTCAGTAGATTTTATAACCTATAATCGGATTTAGAACAGGATATAATTGGTAAACGAATACAAAAACTTTGTTACGAAAGTTTCATATCTTTGACCTGCGCAATATTTGCTTTCAAAACACCAACCGTTTAAGATTTACGAGTCGACGAGAGACGAGACAAACAAGTTTAGACAAAATCATCAATCCACATGCGATGCGATCCATTCCCAGATGTGTGGAGTTAAAATGTCGACGAACTTACGAGGGATGAAGTTTTTCAATGTTTGTCAGACAAGGTTTGGCGTAAACTGAAGTCTTAGTGTACCTATTCATTTTGAGGAGGGTTAAGGCTTGGTAGTCTATTTTGTAAAGCGATGAGTTCTAAGATTGGTTTAGAAAATTGCTTTGAAAAATGCTTGTGTGATAATTCTGTTGATAGGTCTGAACGCAATTTATCTAGACTGTGATATCAGTCTGTAATTATCATTCTCAAAGTTCGGTGAGACATACGCTAACGAAACGTCACAAACTATAGCTACTTGCTCAACGTCAAGCTTTAGTTTTAGCTGTTGTTTTGGTACGTATAGTATTTTGGTTTTACTTATCCACTTAAAAAAGAACAATAGCATTGTGCCCTAATCGCAAAGTACCAAAATTGCAAAAAGCTGTTACAGCCATCTTTAAAATTAAATAGATTATCGACTCTATCTGCGTGAACAATAGATAACTCGTGATATGGCGCGAATATATCCCTGACGTTACCTGATAATCACTCTCTTGTAAACTATTGAACTTTCAAGGTGGCTTTTACAATATGGTAATTTTGGCGTTTTGTGGATTAGGCAAAATGCTTTTGTTTTCTTTAAGTGGATTGGTCGCAACTATTTAAAACCAAAATACTATATACGTAAACGTACTTTCAGCAGCGGTGTGATCGAACCTTTAGAAACCGCTTTCAAGACTGGTTATCCCGATGATGGTCGCAGTCTATCCAGACTCCGGTATCTCAGACTATCTAAACAAGTGGGTAAATCGTTTTACATACCTAGACAATTTTTATTTTGTTTATTTATTTTGTTGATAATATGTCTAAAGCTAAACGCAGACAATCTTGATGCAGTATCGCAACAACACTTTCGGGTAACAGCGTATACCTAATTGGACAATGGGGCGATAAAACGAAATTAATATTCCAAAAGACGCAACGTGGGAAGGCCGCCACCAAGGTGGACTGACGACCTGGTTAGGGTCACGGGCAGAAATTGGATGAGGGCGGCGGCTATGGGGGAGGCGTCTGTCGAGCAGTGGACGGCTATCGGCTGATAATGATGATGATGATGATTATGATTATGATGAATATTCATTTCAAGAGCTTTTTAATGGCTGACTATACATAGTCAAACAAGTAACCTTCTAGTGTTTCATCGTGTTCATCTATCTGTCTGTATATCGCAATCATTATATTTTAGAAACTACACAAATTATTATTATCACTGGTGGTGTAATACAGCTCCCTTTACTTTTACATCTATTTTTTTACTTTTAGAGTAGTAGGGCCTCGTGCAGGGTCCGTCCGGATTGTTACTACCGTCTTGCCTGCTAACCCACCGCCAAACAGCAATGTTCGCATTGTTGTGTTCCGGTGTGGGGGTAAGATAGCCGGTGAAATTACTAGCATAGAGGCATTCTATCTTCGTCCTCCGGGTAGGCAAGCACTTGTGACTCCTCTGGTGTTGCAGGTGTTTATGGGCGACGGTAATCGCTTTCCATCAGGCGATACGTTTGCTCGTTTGCCCCCTATGACATAAAAAAAAAAAAAAAAAAAAAACTTAAAAAGTTGTTCTCAACCAACAAAACTTAACTGATCAAGTAAATGTCAAAGTGGTGCAAACCATTAAGAAACCGCTTTCAAGTCTGGTTATTCTGTTGACGGTCTGAACGCAGTCTATCTAGACTGCGGTAGCTCAGACAATAGTCTCACGAGTAATTGCGTTTCCTCGGACGCAAAACGCCCGCAGCTCAAAGCTGTTTGACTAATTAATTAGATTCATGAGTTTACTAATTGGGTAAACGTGATTCAGTTTCTTGGTTTAATTATCAGGGCTACAATTTATATTTATTTGGTTTTATTACGCGGTGAAATGAAATTAATATTCATTTCATTTGAGATATATTATATAGCCGAAGCTTAGGTTTCTTTAATCATATTACTTTATATTTATATGCCGGTTGATAAGTTAGTTCACTAATTTCAATTTTTATATTTTGTAAAGAAACAAAAGTACGGTCAAAGATTTTCTAGCCATTTCTTGTTAAAAAAACTCTTTATCTAATTTTGGTACAGGGATAGGTGGACATCCAGATATGGTTAAGTATAGGATATTTTTAACCAGTTAGGGAAAATAAAAGTTTTACGAAGACGAAGTTACATTAGTATAATGCGAAGTTGGAGGTCTAAATCGGTGCCATAAGTCGACAGTATACCGCAAGTCATCCTTATTCGTACAAAACGTAGATCAAGATATGATATCAGGTAATCAGGCATCGCGCATCTCACACCAAAGTTTATGTACAGTCAGCAGCAAAATTGTTACAAGAATAATTAATATTAGGAAATAATCTTATACGAATCGATCTAGTCCCAAATTAAGCAATGTCTATGCCTACAACGATCTGTATGCATCTGTCAGTGGTATCGTAGCTCCCAAACGGATAGACCAATTTGAGTGTTTTTTTTTTGTGAAAAACTTGTCCTTCAAGATTGTTCTTAGCTATGTTTGGTGGAAATAAGAGCTTTAATTGGAGCAACTGACAAGATCTCAAAATTTTGCAGTTATGTTCAGTTTTAGTAGCATTTTCTACATCACTCTTTGAATGAGGGTTTCATGATGACCAGCTACTTGTGTCGAGGGTGTATTTTTTTTTAATTATATTATGATTCATCCCTGTTCATCACTAATTATAATAAGTTGAAAATGTGTAAGGAAAACTGGAGTGTTAGATCTAAACCGGTATATTTTGTTCTCCATTTGTCCTGAACAAATAAGTTGCCGGCAGTACCGACCGGATTTTTACGAGAGCGATAAAAAGTCACGTTCCTTTTGTTGCCACCGATCGTGTAACAAAATGCGTGAGTCGACAACAGCCCGGTGGGTCAAGGGGTATTCACTCGTAAGCTGCATAACGGGAAATGCATGGTTACGATTACTTCTTTAGGTGCATTATGAAATTATGGAATGCAGAAAAACATCAGTGCGATGTGCAATTTACATAGAATGTACAGGGATTTTTAATGGGTGCCACCATTCGCCATCTATCGGCGTGGCGTCATCATGCCAAACGGCTGCACAGATGACCTGACCAGTGCCTAGGGGCCTAGCCCGTCTAGGGACTAGGGACCCCAATCCCAAAAGTCCTCCTTATTTATCACTTAAAATACTACTTACCTACTATTTCATTTGCTGAAAAGCATTTTGAAATAGAGGAGGGGGCCCAAATTCCAAGAGCCTAAAGACCCTGGCCCTCTAAGTCCGGGCCTGCAGATGACGAGAAGTTTTTCCAGGATATTATGTTAGGATAGTTATAAAATACTTGTAATTGTACCCAGAAAAACTTAAAATAAAAACCGAATTTTAAAACAGTATGCAATTTTCGGTATGCTATTTCTTGTGGCACGGCATTCTTTTCGTTTGTTATGAAAATATTTGACAAAGACAATGATGTGTAATTCTGTAATTTGTAAAATTTCAGCCTCTAGCAAATATCAAGTTGTACTGCCAAACAGTTTTTCTCGAGCATGCGCTTCTAACACTCTCAGTTTTACTCCATAAATAATCCTTTTCCATTTATTTACATTTACCCTTTTCTTTCGTCACATTAACCCCCATAAAGGAGTCATATGTCGCTGACGTAGTTTCTGGGATGAATAAAATACCGCACCCGGATGATGTGTAATTCGATTAGCATTGGGATGTTTGTCGCCGGGGATGTTGCTACCATAGGTCAATCTTTCGACCCCTTTTTTGTATCTATTTTTGGCGAAGATTATGGGTTCTGGAAAGAAAAAAAAACTAAGTCCATATTGGATTTTTATAGGCTTTAGCGTGACAAAGATAATGGTTTGTTCATTTTGAGAAATTCGACCTTTGTGACAACTATCCGAGATCTACTACTAAAGCCATATGCTTTTGTCGAACCAAAGGAGTCAAGCTGGCTGAGACTGACTTCTGGGATAATTAAAAAACCGAACTCGGATGACGCTGTAATACGATTTGCATTTTAATATTTGTCGCCGGGCAGTGTTGCTAGCGTAGGTCGATCTTTCAAACCCTTTTCGTATCTATTTTTGGTGAAAGTTATGGGTTTATTAGAAGCGAAGGAAAGAATATTTAAATACGAATCCGATTAGGCCTCGGTCTGTGTATAGCATACGGTGACCTACAAAAAAATTTCTACAAATCAGGAAACTAACCTTTGTTTTGCTTTTACTTTTGTCGCTACAAAAGATCCTACAAGAGGAAAACAGAAAGCTGAAATTAAACACACAGACGTGTCTCTCGTAAGGAACTAAGGTAAGAATTATACATACAGATATAACGTCCTCAGACTTACTGCCCATGCTGTCTGCGTGTAACTGAACCCGTAAGTAAATAAATACCCATTAGACAAGGTCATAATCAACACGCCCACGGACGTATGATTCGGACCTTGAGTCTAATTTTACGAGCGTCGACTACGCCACGCTGTCTGCGCTTTCCAACACCCACGCGAACTGTCTGAATTAGATCATTTCGCTTCCGTACCGCGGACCAATCCAAATTGGAGAAGACAAAAACCAGAGACCATCACCCTCTAGCATAACTGTCACACACAAATGTTTGACTAAGTGTTAGCCATCTCCATCTTTTCAATACAGTGTGAGCCTGCAAATTGATATTCGGTTGAATATCAATTTGCAGGCTCACACTGTATCACGCTCACACTGTAGGCTATTTGATGTGAAGGTGTCTGAACCGAAAAGTATATCTTTTATTAGGTACATATTTTGTTTGCGTCTTGCCGGCATCTTCAAACCTATATGGCTGGTTGGATTTTATTCATGGCACTCTGCACATGCACTGATAGCCAGGCATCAGAGGTCAGTTATCAAATACACTTTACCCGACTACGATCAAGCATAATATAGGGTTACAGGATTATCTTCCACGTGGACGAAGTGTCACCTTTTAGCACCCATTAACCACTGCTATTATCTTTGTTTCAGGCTGCCTAGGCGCTCTGTCAGCGGGCGTGGCCCTAGCGCTGTCTCCAGTAACTGTGGCGCTGTGTGTTCGGAAGTCCACGCGCGTCACCGCCGTCGTGGGAGGCCTGATCGCCGCGCTGGGGTGCCTCTTCACCTCCTTCGCCACGCAGTTCCACCAGCTCTTTTTCAGCTACGGTAAGCAATAGATATATAGTGGCAGTAGAACCGATGGCTGTTGGGCAGAAAGGTTCTTAAGTGGCGAGCGGGTACCGGAAGCCACAGCGTGGAGAGGCCCCAAACCACCTGATTGTTGTTGTGTTGGACCAACGAGCTGGTTAGGATCGCGGAAAGCAATTGGACAAGGGCGGCGGACGAGCGATCATTGTAGATAGCGATCTTTGGAGGAAGATTTATCCAGCAGTTGATGAAGCTGAAGCAATAGATGTATACCTACCTACTTGTATACTAAAATAGGCAGTACCTAAGTAGGGAATTACCTTTTAGGGAAGAAATTGAAGAAGTAATAGAGAAGAATAGCGATAAATGCCTGCATTTATATACAGAAATAACACATACCTAATTACAAAAATTTATATAAATATTTACTGCAATAAACAAACAAGGAAACATAAACAATAGCCTTGTAGCAGTAACAAAAGTATCGAACTTCACAGACGTAAACTTATCTGATACAAGTTCTTCCGCGACCAACAGACTAAAACTTTTCCTCTAATATTTTTGTACCTACGAAAGAAAAGGACTGTTGGAGGAAAGTCAACGGCGTATTCTCCAAAATACTCAGAATCTAGTTACTCGTAAATTCTCTAAGCTCACGTCTAGTATTCTATAATAGTCCGATACATGTGTGAATGAGTGTGTATTGATGATGATGACGAGATCGAGAGCATGGAAAATTTTCTGGTCCTCGAAATCCTGAAGCTTACCGCTAAATAGTGCGACATAACCAGTCAGTTCTATGGCTCTAAGGTTCATCAAGTAAATACAACGGTATCGATTGATGATCGATATCGACTTATCCATCCGAAACGTGATAACAGAACTCTAAAAAGCTAATTCAGCTCCAAAGCCGTATTCCGCTATGACAGCTACGGTAGGTACTGTAGGCGTTGATGGTAATCCTGTATTTTACAGTGTTTCAAGTAAAAAGTATAGTATCCGCGAAAGATATGATTAGCCCTTTAGCCGACGCGAGAAGACTAATCAAAAGTTTGTTAACGCCTGAAATCACACAGACGAAGTCTAGTCAGGTGATTCACAAACATCGTAACACTGACACAGTCATAACAACTTGACCCAATCAATCCAAAATGAGGACACAAAAATACGAGAAAGAAAACACTTAAGCGAAAACATGATCCTCACTACTGTTATGATCGTCGGTACATTAGCATAAAATTAAAATAAATATCCGTAACCCACCGACTTGAATCGTTAATGCACTTGGAACCCCATTGCATCCAACTTGCACAATTTAAATGCTGAATCCGACAACTCAATTTATTCCGTCAGATTCATATCCGAAACCCGTTTTAGCGAACTTCAAAGGTATTCTTTAATTGGTTGTCTTGAGTAAATAAGCAGATATTCGATATAACCGCTTTGAAAGACAAGAATAAACTGAGATATTGGAATAAGACCGTTGCGATTTATTCATGTAGCGTCGAGCGGCTACTCTGAGAAGGACGTAACTCGGTAGCGTTTAAAATTTTAACTTTATTTCCTCTGGGCGAGGTCCTGTTTCAAACTAGTTTGCGAAAGCTATCCGTCAATACAAGAGCATGTCTTCGTAAATCTAGGTATGAAATCGCGCATAAAATATTTATATTTCAGTTCGACGTACGTAATTTTCGTTCAATTTGAAATTGTTCGAGTATTTCTCAAGCGTCATATAAAACGATTCAGTTACTGAAACAACTCAGTCGACCCTAATATTTAGGTTAGAAATATAATCTCCGGCCATTGGCGTCCATCCTTTTTTACGCGGCGGATGCACGACAGCAAAAACCGTGTTATGTTGTTGTTAGGTATATGTTTTCGACGGGTATCTATCTGTCCTTGTAATACACTACTTTACTTATTATAGTTATTACTTACTCCCTTATTAAATCTCACTACCACTCGATACATTTTGTTACTTGCTTTTTTTTGTGATATACAATACAATACAAGTACGCGTTATTGCACACCAAAAAACATTTACACAAGAAATCATATATATGCGATATGTCAGTGTTGAGGTTTTATATTGTTTATATTATTGTCTATGTTTATGTTTGTCTATTTTTTTTAATAATAGTGCTTGTCAATAAATTTCTATGACAAGCTGCTGGTTTTTTCCTTAAGATTCCCATACAGTCAGGAATTTAGTTTAGTATGTTGAAAATAAAGGTTTTTACGAGGCAGGGGCGATGGCGTGGCATCAGAGAATTCCCTGGGTGGAACTGGTGCATGGTTGGCTGGCTTAGTCTCTAAGAGTAATAGGGAAAGATTTTTAAACATTCTAAAATGGTCAAGACGGTGGGAATCAGGTTCTATTCCGTTCTGTTCCGCCACGCTACTGTTACGCGGTAAAATACAATAAAATTGCTACTGCATTTGCTTCCATAATAGCCGTTAGGTTCAGAACGGAAAGGATTACGTAGCTAATAGTCTAGAATTCTAGATCCAGTTGCATTTGTAATGAACGTAGTTTTTTATTCCCACTTTCAAGTCTAATCCTCTAGTAAACGTACGAGTATACCTTAAGTGGCGATTTCATTCGCTGGCATGTCTCATAATGGTGTTAGTACAAAATAACGCTACTCAACTCTGAATAAACTGGTCGTTTAGTGCATTTAGCGGTAAGCTGGTTCTATCTTCAAGGATAAAAGCGCAAGGCAGCCTATCGAAGCAAGCATTAGCATTTAAATTGGGACACTAAGCTTATCGTCCTAACCTCCTAGTACACACTCGCTAATGCAAGGTGAGGCACGTGCACACCAGCTACAGCGTTGCCAGTGCTACGGAAAAATCCGTAGATCTACGGAACTTAGGCTTTGTGCCCAGAATTTCAGACTACTTTGATTTATCACCAAAACATGACATAAACGAAACGGAATGTACTTTTTCTGCGAAAAATTAATTGTGATCCTGGCTAAAACACTCGCAGTGCACTTTCACTCAGTGGTCCGGTTTATAAATTTAATTTTCTTACCAGCTCATATCGATGAATTAAACTATGGACAAGGTGTTCAAAAATATTTGATTTTTGTTTTTCCATCTACGTTTTTGCAAAAGTTACTAACTTTTAATAACATTTTAAGCTTCAGTAAAGTGAAATGAAGCATTGGAAAAAAATCTGTAGAACTACGGATTTTTCAAGCGAGAATCTACGGAATTCTACAGACTTTTTTGTATCACCCTATACGGATTTTCATAAATGTCATCTGGCAACACTGCCAGCTATACATAAGCGCTTATACAGTCCTAATACAACTACTTAAAGCGGAATAAAGGCTGTATTAAGCATCTATGCAACCTCTGTGCTACTTGGGCGGTCCTCTTCGTACGATATAAGTAAGAAAAGGACATCAAGCATAATGTCACCCGCTCTTGGCGAGCGTCATGAGGGTACTTGCTCCCTATAAAGTACCTACTCTAATCAGTATGATATTTCACACATGTTTCTAAAACAAAATCAAAATACAAGATAACCATGAAAGTTTTACGCTTTTATGGAATAGAATGAACCCTCTACTGTGTCGATCCATAATAAAACATTACAATTCTTTCTTACTTATGATATTTTTAGAGAAAGAGAGCCCTATATTTAGAGCAGCTTAGCGTTAATGATATTTAAAGTAGCTAGATTAAAACTCATTAAAAATAAACATACCAACGCCACCAATCGATCAAGTGTCGGATTTCATACTATCAAATAATTTCTTCCCACATTTTCACAGTTAGTCGTCTCACGTATGACGATTATCATTAAAGCGGCATTATCTCTTCGATTCTACATTTCTTATTTTATTCATTTGAATCCCAATACCATCGCACATTTTAGGGTGCTCTCTCACCGGGAGCATGATCTGTAATGTAACAAAAAACAAATGAGATATTTTTTTTTGTTACATCTTTGGCCTTGTACTCTCTCCATACATTTAATAACGCGTGGTGGGCTGTTTACAGTGATGGTAATTTAGGCTATCCTATTTAAACCGTCCCTTGGACCTTCGTTAATATAAAGTTTGTACATATTAAACCCCAGTGACCACATACCAACTAGAGCGTAAACGCCTTTAAGTTTTCTAATAAACAGTTTATAATAACTAAAGTTATATAGATCGTTTAGGGTCTAATTTAATTGAGAATGGCAGAGATATGAGGGTTGAAAACATTAAAAAATACAAAATACATCCATTTCAAAACTCGCGAGGGTCAGGTATACCTACAGTTCGCAGAAACAATTAATTTAGTTACGTTCTTAAAGCTTGCCGATTAAAATTAACTTTAATTATGCATAAACGGCTCTTCAGAAGTGTTTGTCGGCAAAGCCGATAAGTACTGCCAATACTGCCGATGCCGTTTCCGAAAATGTACCCAACGTTACTCGCATACTAATTTGCGATCAAAGGAAGCGGAATAATGGATACTGCAGTTTTATTAGTGTGCCTGCGGGATATGGTTTAGGTTAGTGACGTCGGGAGCATGGAAGAAATACTTACTGAACGATTATACGGGATGATCAATTCAAATGGGTCAGTAGCGAGAAACGAAAACTATAAGACATAGGGAAATCTGTTCTTAGAACCATGGCGTTGATTTTATATTTAATAAAAACTGCATTATTACTTATTCTATTTAATTATGATATGAATGAATGCTAATTTAATATCGTGGACAAGCAATCTAGTTTCGATTCTCGACTACAGTAAACTGGTGCTGGATTCGCAATTTTATAGCCAGCAAAATTCGAACGTTTTCCATATAAAATCATGTAAATCGATGGAAATTATGTAGCAATATTGGCGTTACCCATATTAATTCTTATCTCGCTTCAAAAACGTGTTAGTAGAATTTGTTTCCGTTATTTTTTTTTCATGTAAAGTTAGTTTTTTTGTACTGAAGTTACATTATGTTTCTATTGATTATAACCCCGAGTATTATAATCTGTGCCCGAGTTATCTTCTATTGGTATACACTATACAGTGGCAGCGTATAGCAATGGCCGCTTCCCGGGATGAACTGCATTGAATTGCGATGCGGGCTTAAGCATTTCTTTCATCGATAAAAGTGTCGATTGCGGAGGTTTATGTCCACGCCAACTATAAATCTTGGGATAAACTTTCATTTCTTTTTATATCTTAGAAATTCCTTTTAGACTTATAATTTGCTATTTATTTTGTGCTGGGCCACATTTCTAATGACCACATTGGCTCACGCGTTTATCACGCGATAAATAAATGATAAAGCATTTGTCACTGTTCTTCGTATATGTGATAAAGACGGATAAGTACATTATCGTATACTATTAATATGAAGCATTAAAAGTGCGTCACATTTGCAAAAATGACAGCTACTGCAACTTCGTACGTTTTTTTTTCCGGGGTCGGATAAAAAGTATCCTATAAACCATCTTTCAATGTCCAGCTATCCCTGTGCCAACTGGTAAAAATCCGTCAAGCCATTTCAGCGTGATAAGTGGTGGGCAAAGATTTTTTTTACCAACAAAATTTAATGGCATTGTACGCCTAGCGCCTCGCGCCC
Source organism: Apotomis betuletana (assembly GCA_932273695.1). Taxonomy (NCBI): domain Eukaryota; kingdom Metazoa; phylum Arthropoda; class Insecta; order Lepidoptera; family Tortricidae; genus Apotomis; species Apotomis betuletana. The sequence continues at coordinate 12,615,520 of OW026310.1, read as the reverse complement.
ATACAAATCCTTCGTAGCGTTCATAAGATTTTTCCTAAAATAATAACGTCTCTCCATAGAAAACTGATTTTCAATACAATTCAATGTAGTACCTACGTGGCCTCTAGCTACTGGGCCTTTTATGGAAGCTCAGAGTCACTCAGCAAACTATGGAAAGAGCTATGCCCGGGATTTCTCTACGAGATCGAATCAGAAATGAGGAGAGTTGTAGACGAACCAAGGACATCGACATAGCAAACCGGGTAAGCAAGCTAAAGTGCCAATCGGCGGGCCACGTAGTTTGAAGAATCGATAGCCGTCGGGGCAGAAAGGTTCTTGAGTGGAGACCACGTACCGGCAAGCGCAGTGTTGGCGCAGCCACCCGCATGGTGGTCGGACGACCTGGGCCCATGTGGAAGTCTATTGAGGAGGCCTATGTTCAGCAGTGGTCGTCCTCCGGCTGAAATGATGATGATAGTGATAGGTATCGTTCTTCGTTTGATCAATCAAATGAATCTGCTCATGTTTTCATTTGTCATTTTCTTTAACTAAAAAAATAAAGCATAACATTAGAAAATCTCTTCTTTTTGACAGCTGTAAAACTAGTGTTACGTTTATCTGTCGTAAAAGAAACTTGAAGCATTCTTTTTACTACTTACGCATACTAAGCACTAAGTAAAAGACTATAAGACCTCTCAGTCTCATAATGAAGGCAGACTAAGTACTCTATAAAATGGTGCTTTATTTAAAGGGTTTACATCGCGATAGCACTAATGAAGGAGCGGCATTCCGTGCACGCCTTGCGACGGGACATAGACACGGTACACGGTATTATGTCGTCGTTTGCACATATAGTGCACATATAGAGTCAGTGACAAAGTTACCGCGCCGTTGTATGGGTAGCAGTCCCTGATGAAGAGACCTGACGAGTTCGAAACATGTCGGCAACGGTCCGACAGAAGTTTGTATTTTTCACAGATTCAGCTGTGTACCTCTATGGTTTTAATTTCAACTCGAAACCTTCGCGAGATAAAGGGTCTTGACAGACAGATGGACAGACGGACAACAAAGAGATCCAATAAAGGTTAATGTTACGGAACCCTGATAAAGAATTTGAGAAAATATTATTAGCTCACAGGAACTAGATGTGTATGTTTAATTTTAAAGCAATCGCCTTCATTTATTTATTCAAGTACTTAATAATAATCAGGAAAATTAAATAAAATTTTCAAAAACTATAATAAAGAAGGTTATGGTGTACTCAACTGTTCATTGCAATGAAAGGGAATGCCATTTCTCGAGCAACTTTCGTTTTTCAATACGTTTTAGTTTCAGGTTACTTTTAAAATTTAGTAATTTTTCTTCTTCTTTCTTCTTCGTTCTTTTTGAACATTTTTTAATAGAATATTTTTATCGATTCTGTTTTAATGTGGAAATAACACATTTTTACTTTTATAAATATTGACACAAAGGTAAATTATGAAAGAAAAATGTAATGTGATCCAATGCAATGTAAGCAGGACTCGGTAATTCTTAGAAAATCTTTAAATGCAGAATTACTAACTATTAAAAATAACATAAAGTCTTCTTTCAGCAAAATATCCTATCTACGATATTTAAGGTACTTTCCCTTGGTGTCCCATAGTCTTGGGACACCCGGTACCTATATTGTGTCAGTTCGCAAGCCTCTGTCGCGTTTATAATAATTATTAGAGCCTATAGCTGCGCGGCGTGGTGCTACCCGCTCATCCCACCGTACAGCTTCGCGGGCAGCAAATCGCAACAATATTTGTAATGATCATTTTTACCTAAGTTTTGGACCGTTTATAATAATTATTATATTATACTTCCCCATTATATTATTGTATCGTCTTGGGTTGTAATGTTGCCAAAGCATTTATGAAGAAGCGGCATTCTATACACGGCGAACCCGGGACACCGTATAATGTCATCGTTTGCACATATATTGCACAATTGCTACATACAACCGCTGTAGTGACTGGTTCTTCTTATAACAACGCTAACTACAGGACATTCGTTATGGTTTTAACCACCGGTTTAGTTATTTTCTTTTGTTTCAATTTCTACAGCGTTTTCAATTTTAGCCTTATCAGATACTTACGTACTTACCACAATTATTTTTTTCTTTGGTTATTGTTGGTCTTAATGCGCAAAAATGGAATCAATACGAATCAATCATCTATAATACTACTTGTATCTTTGTCCACCATGAAGAAAGATGTCAAACTGGATAATTGTCATCTTTCTTCATGGTGGACAAAGTTACTAAATTTGCAATTTGCCGTATGTTGCGCATTTAGGCAATCCGATACATACCTAGTTGGTGTTTTTTTGGTATAGTTAGGTATCATTTCTTTGTCAAAACACTGGTGATAATGGAATATATTTACCTGAAGCTACAGTATGTAAAGTCAACTGGAAACCTTCCTAAGCGGAGGAATTTTCGACTTCAATGCACGCGTATAGAAATTGTCTCATTTAAGAGATAGAAACTGGCACACGGGGAAATATACGCTGACTCAGGTTTGGAATGCTACGACATCATGGAATACCGGGTTTTTCTAAACTCTACCTAACATAAGTAACTCCAATATTTTAAGGAAAGTAAATAGTTTAAGCTATTTACTTTGGGGTGACGATGGGCAAATTTGTATGGGGAGTATCAACGGTCTTCAGATTGGGATGTATTGGTATGTAACCTGCAGTTTGAATTTTTGATTGATAATTTTTGTTTCAAAAACTACTTGAAGTTTACAATAATCAGGTGGATTTTTTTTACTGAAGCATGAAATAGCTATGTTACTACCTAGAACTCGGAGAAAAGTATTATTTACTTCAAAAAGTTGGTAGTAATTATTAATATATATTTGTCATAATATAAAAAATAATAATTTCAAAAGGAATAAGGCCTCTTAACAAACAGATTGAAAAAAAAAATATTTTCTTCAAGCTAAAATATAAACACTAAGACTAAGCTTAAAGAGTATCTTTTAAGTAAATGATATTATTCAGTATCTGAAATATCGGAAATTTTATTATCTAGACGCTTGTTTTTGTTATAACTGCTATTGTATTAATATATGATGTCAACCGTACAACTGAACCTTAGTTCTTACTGTATTTATTTAGTTTTCAGTTCTCAAAGGACTCTTTTAATTTATTATTTTATAGAATTTTTAGTACCATTAAAAATTGTTAATTATGTTCTGACATCTGCTTTTCCTTCTTGACATCTTTTATCGTCAATTTTATATTTTAATATTATTCAGATTATTTTAAATTGTATTATCAACATAGTTTAGTAAAGTATGGAATTACCCTGAAAGTAATAAAGATTGAATCGCGCAGAATCACAGTCTAGGTACAACTATCCTCTAGTCACAATCACAACAGCTCATCCAGGATATCACTGCTTATCAGTGCACCGGGGACCTCATTTGACAGATGAAACACTGACAGTGTGAAAATGGCTTTAAACTGTGCGATTTATCGCTGTTGGGAATTTAAATAAATGATAGCTGCAACCGCGAGGAATATTTTGCCGTGTCGATGAACTTATAGGAGGTAAATTCGTCATTTCTAATGATACGTGTTAGAGATTTCGCCAGTATACCCATCTGCTTTAGCGATGTGATTTATAGGATTAACCGTTATGAATAATTTTTTCTCAAGGTATATGAAATTGACGATCGAGAAAATTATATTTATTTGAAAGTAAAATGTACATGCAAAGAAGGCCCCTAATTTAGCTATTCAGTTTATTTTTTAAAATTGTTCGTTTTTTAATAAAATGGAAAACGTAAACCCCCTAATAAACCATACAGGTATGGGAAGACCTAAAGTAAGCGTCAATTCCAATATCAGCTTCCGCAAGCATCATAAATTATATAGCAGATTCGCTGAGCTTCGTTCGACTCTACGTGATTAATAGTCACTTTGTAGGCATTTTACCACCCGATATTAATAGGAATAGTTGAGTTTCGAGCTCCAGCTGAACACCATTTATTCATAATATAAACCAATAAACCATTTATGTGTGGCGGAACCACGCCATTGTGTCGCCTAAATCTAACTAGGTTTAAAGTCTTTGTTTATATGTATTTCTGTAGAACACAGTGCCTTGGTTTTTACTGTAATGATGTGTAGGTATCTTACGCGTATAAAATACGTATTTTATTAGCTAAGTATAGTGTATGTATCGATTTTTTTAATTTTTTCATAAGGAATGTTTGTTCTAAAAACGAAGCAGTAGTCTCAAATTGATCTCATATAAATCTGTGTAACGTGCATTATACTATCTATTTATTTTGTAGAAAAATATGTAAATACCGCATTTTCATTTAGATACTTTGATACCTATTAACTGACAGCATACCTATTATAACTAAACCAAAGTCCAATAAACCATTCCAAAAGATTACTTATTCCCATTTTCTTACGCCTCCAATCGAACACAAATCAACACATCCTCGCATAAATTTGCCAGCCCATGCATAAATTCTCACTTATGTTCCTCCAGGGACCGTAGTGGGCGTCGGAGTGGGTCTCACGAGGGACTGTTCCACACTGATGGTCGCGCAGTACTTCAAGAGGAGGAGGGAACTGGTGGAGATATTCATAGTCAGCGGCAGTGGGCTGGGGATTGCTGTCATGTCTACCTTCATCAAGAGTGCAATAAGGTAATGTTCTTAATAGAATTTTAGTGGGAGGTCGGAGTGGGACTCCCGAGGGACTGTTTCACACTGATGGTCGCGCAGTACTTCAAGAGGAGGAGGGAACTGGTGGAAATATTCATAGTCTGCGGCAGTAGGTTGGGGATTGCTGTCATGTCTACCTTCATCAAGGGTGCAATAAGGTAATGTTCTTAATAGAATTTTAGTGGAAGGTTGGAGTCGGACTCACGAGGAACTGTTCCACACTGATGGTCGCGCAGTACCTCAAGAGGAGGAGGGAACTGGTGGAGATATTCCTAGTGAGCGGCAGTGGGCTGGGGATTGCGTCATGACTACCTTCATCAAGGTTGCAATAAGGTAATATTCCTCCTACAATTTTAGTGGGAGGTCGTAGTGGTACTAAAATCTTGTTTGTAACATTATTTACGAAGTACATGGCATGCATCATTTTATACAGGAATGTACCTACAATGCAAATAAGAACGCCGTTTATTATTTCGTAAAATATCATTTTAATTTTACAGGGCAATCGGCTGGCGACTAGGACTCCAAGCCGTCACAGGAGTCGTCTTCGTCACATTCATCCTAGGCACATTCTACCGCTCCGCCTCCCTCTACCACCCGCAGCGGCGTGCCATACTGCACCTCAAGAACCAGAATAAAATCAAACGCAAAATGAAAGACAGGAACAAGTCAGACGACCGACAACCCTTCTTCGATTTCTCCACATTGCGATCGAAAACCGTCCGGATCCTACTCATGTCAACCGGAATATCAGCTTTCGGGATCAACACACCTATCTTTTATTTAGCGTACCATGCCGAGGAGGAAGGTAATTGACCCAGTATCTATTCAATAAACTCTCTTTGAAACCATAAAGTTTGTCTCAACAAAGGAAGTATGACGCCACAGAATTTTTACGACCTTAGTGATTGTCCACGAAGGGAAAACAAATAACTTTACTCAGCTATAGGCAGATCGCATGATTTGGATAAAAGTTTATGTTGTTGCGAAGTTGGCTTCGTATCTGATGAAATTAACGTTTCATTCGCCATGAGTCGCCCTTTCAAATTTATAGCCCCGGAACAAAAAGTTTGCTTTATAATTTATTAAGCGACGCAAGTGGGTCGCTCGCTATCTATAGGTCAGCTGCGATCCATTAATGTACTTGTTCATTAATTTTATACCCGCATCACAGGTCAGATTAAGAGGTGTACGTTATTTCAATGTTTTTTTTTCAGATTTGAGCATATACCTAACTAAAAGTCGACGTAAATATTTTAAACAATAGATTTATTATTCTCAAAGTCGATGTTAATAAAGAAACTAACCATCAAGCACCGCCCTTTATAAATAAAAGTGAATGTTCCTCAAGTTAGTCCCTAAATCTAATTATTTCCAATCAAATCTTTAGTTTAACAGCCTTCCTGAAGCGTCATTATACCCGTACCAACGCATTTGAGATCATTGCGTTTCTCATCTTTAGATATCTGAGAGTGTCTAGTCTGTTTCTTGGAATGGTACCTATATTTATGCTATGGTTAATCACATGTTTTATCCTCCTTCATACCAACGAAATTGTAGTAGCAAAACTTTAACACTTTAACTTTAACAAATTTCCAGGTTTAGGCGACACTGCAGAACTGCTCCAGGCCTACCTCGGCCTGGCTTGGGCGGTTGGCTGCGCTGCATTCGGCCTGCTAGTCCGCCAGAACTCCGCCGAGTGCCGCATCGCACGCCAGTACCTGACCCAAGCCGCGGTCTTCGGGTGTGCGCTGGCCACCATGGCTTTAACCGCTGTGGAGGGATCGTATAGGGGATATGTCATGTTCGCGTGGGTTTACGGTGAGATACGGTTTTGTTACTTTTTAGGTCGATTATTCAGATTGATGCAGTTGAAAGATAGGATTCGCAAAGTTCACATAAATTGACGGTAACTTACTCTTAAAATCCCCGATGAATAAGTTAAAATAAGTGTCTGCCTATGGCATCAGCTCCTAAATGGATAGGTAAACCGATTTCTATTATTA